>CM028677.1:2803007-4181015 GCA_016760335.1 Gastrodia elata | reverse complement strand
AACTAATTTAGGATCAATTTAAGTCTTAAATCCCATAATTTGAATAATTTATCAAACACCCTAATTTAGGCTTGAAAAGCTCTAAGGATAATATGCCTTAGCCAAAATTCATGCTTAACTTCCCTAATTAAATAAAAATAACTAATTAAGTTAAATTGAAATAAATTCCATCAATTCTTAGAAACTCTCTATGTCTTTTCTTTACGCGCTTCTTAGGATCTTCACTTGCACCTTAGGACCTTTTCCCTTAAGATTAAGAGTAGATCCAATGTTAGAATTCATTTATTGAGTAAATAAGATATTCAATGAATGAAATCTTATTTTTATTAATTTCTAAATTTTCATACTTTAATTATAATTATTTTATCTCTTAATTTTAAATTAAGAATAGGAGATGCATACTATTAAGCTTTAATTTTGCTTGATAGGATTTGCCTTAATCATTAGTTCACAATTTAGATTTAGGACCATAGTCCTTAAGTATTACCTTAAGATTATGAGATTAACTCTAATTTGTGGTGTTTAATGCATAATTTCTAGTTTTAGTAGATTTTGATCAGATCTTAGCTTAGAACGTCTAAATCCATCAATTAGGATGTGATGATTTACTTCTTAACTTATAGTCGATTATGATTGAACTAAATTAGGACCTAGCTAGTCTTAATTGCTTTTAATTTATAAGATTGTGCTTCTAAGTTACACTCAATAGTAGGAATTAGAGATCCTAAACTTGTGTAACTTGGAATAGTTAGAAAAGTTTAATAGGTAACAACTGATGTCACCATATGTAGTAGAGTCCCTTGCTCATTAATGTTTTACTTGTTGCTTTCGCATTCCTTGTATTTTGTGCTTTATTCCTTGAACATGTCAAACAAGATAATGTTGTTGCATGAAATAAAAACATAGAATATTAGGATAACATTTGCATTGGGTTCAGTTACTTGTTGATCTGACATATTTTACCCTATTAGATAGGGGTAAGGAGAAATAAGGAGTACTTGGCATTACTCATTGAGGAGTGTTGTGCTATGTTTGGAACCTGTATAGTCTTGTAGACGTGCTTGTCTTCTCAGCTACTTCTGGATGTGTCCACAAAAGTAAAGTAAATAATTAAAATATTTCTGCATGTTTACATTACTGCCTCTTCCGTTTAGTTTCTATTCTATTATTTTGGCCTAGCCTCAGACAATGCTAGGAATATTTTGTTGCATTAGCCTCTACATTGATGCTAAGAATCTTTTTGATATCAGTAGGCTAGATTAGTCCTCTTTTGATATTGCAGTACTTACATACCTATTTACTGTCACTGTTTACTATTACACTTTACTTCAGCCAACTTTACTTTACCTGCTTACTTAGTTATAAGATGCTACTTTTTGTTATTGCTTATTATATATACCATAGTCAAATTATTTATTTTTAACCTGCATATGTCAAGTGATCATAAGTATGAAATGGTGATATCATAAAACTCATGAAATATTAATAACCTAAAATGTACATAGACAATATATCTAATAAGATTTTACTTCTTTGGCTAGGGCCCTATCATTGTAAAACCAATAATAGCAGATTCTAATTTATTTGAGGTAGTTGATCCTACTGAAGATCAGATTCATAAGGAGGAGTGTGATGTCGCTGAAGATCCTTAGCTTAGCTTATCTTTTATTTTTGGTGAGAATGAGAGCCTTATCATTTTCATTAAAGCTTTATCATTTTCATTAAAGCTTATTTAGTGTTTGTAATAATTTGGATATTTATGTATGCTCTTTTACTGTACTATTTTATCATGAGCTACATGTTTACTTCTTATTTGTATTGTGGTGGATTAGATATAACATATTCTACTATCTTTGCTTCCGTACTCTGATGAATGTATATACTTAGTGAATGATTCAGCTGCATTATCTAGGGCACATCCTTCCCTTATTAGCAGATTGAGAATTACAACTTAATCTAATGATAAGTGAGGGATTTGCCAAAGTGATACACCCCCTTTAGCTTAATCTTGTGGATTAAGGGGTGGGGCACCACATAACCCTCCATCAATCAGAAGAAATCCAATACCGCCCAAAATAAACTGATACTAAATAGGCCCTGTCAATTACCACTTCCAAATGGTAACTATTATCTTCATAAAAATCAAGCTCATAAATGTGGCAGAATGGCCACCACTCTCAATGTTGCAGAGCCTATTATACTACAGATCGACAGCAAAATCAATTTTTAACCAAGCTCCATTAGCAAACTCAAGACAAGCACATACTCCTAATTCCTGACAGACAACTACCCTTATTTCTAGACAAAACTAAGTTCCTGCTCAAACACAGAAGAATCCTGCTCCTCTTAGAATGTATGCACTTACTCTTATCATAGAACTAGAAAACTCTGAAGTGATGTCAAGTATTTTATATTATAAGGATATTCTATATTAAATTTGATTTGATACGGGAGCTAGTCAATCATTTCTATCAAAAATATTTGCTAAATGAATACAGCTGCCATGTTCAGAATTAAAAGAATCGCTAAAGATAAGATTACCATCATGAGACAACATGAAAGCCAATGAATATTGCATCTATAATATATCAATAGATGGAAAATGTGATGCCCCACCCCTCAATCTACAAGATTAGACTTATGGGAAGGTGCGCCACTCTAGCAAATCCCTCACTTATCATTGGATTATACATAATTCACAATCTACTAATAGGGGAGAGATATGCTCAAAATACATACAACATGAATCAATCACTAAGTATACATAACTCATAGTATGAAAACAAAGCAAAGTAAAAGTGTACATCCAATTTATAATAATAAGTAAGGAAAGTGCAACATATAGCTCAGAACAAATAGCATAATAAGGAAAAACACACAGTTTAAATGTACCTGTATTATTATAGCATTTTAAATAGTTAAATGAAATAAAATAAAAAATCTCCCATCTTCACAATAAAGCAGTAAAAATGACTAAGCGACTTCTGCTTCACCCGGTTGCTACACCTCCATAGAAAGCTCCTCTTCATGTTCAAGCTTCTCAAAATAATATGATTCTGATATTATCGGTTTCACAATGCCAGGGCATCACCAAGAAAAAAAAAATCTTATTAGATAATTGTCTAAGTACACTTTAGGCTGATAAATTTTCATAAGTTTATTAATGTTACCATTTACTTTAAACTAAACAAAATATAATAGCATGGGAGCAACAAGAATACCAAAGAAGCAATAAGTTATAAATAACAACATTTATAACTAAGCAAAAATGAGGCAAAAGACATACCGTAATAAAATAAGCTAAGATATGACTAGGCATACATATATAATTATAGTAAGAAAAGTACTGAAAGAAAGACTAATGCTAAACATGCTAATGATTATATGACATATGCTGATTAAAAATAAGCAATATGATTATGATATGTATAGTAAGCAGTAATAAAAACTAACATCCTATAAGTAAGCAGAAAAAGTTAAGTAAAGCTGAGTAAAGTAACATGCATCAGTAAAATAGAAAACAGAAAATAAGTATGTACAAACTACTTTATCAAAAATTGGCCAATCGGGTACAACATTTAACCAAAGCCTTTTTAGGCTTGGGAAGAACAAAAAGTCCCAAAGCCTTTCTAGGCTAAGGCTAAACAGAACAATACAGTACTGAGAAGGCAGAAAATATAACTACAGTTCATTTTAGTTATTTTACTTTTGCTCCTGTAGACATATCCAGAAGCAGCTGATGAGTCAAGCACATCTGCAAGCCTTTTTGGGTTCCAAACTTAACACAATACTCCTTAATGAATTATGCAAAGTTATCCTTTATTTCTCCTTACCTCTATCCATTAGGGTAAATGTGCACTAGAATCAACCTAAATACTAAACCCAATGCAAATGTTGTCGTAATTATTCTAAGTTTTCATTTCATGCATAACATTGTCTTATATGTCATGTTAAAGGCTTAAGGAACAAAATACAAAAAATACATGACCAAAAGTAATCAATAGTAAGCAAGGGACTCTACTACACATTGTGGCATCATTTATTATCTATTAAACCATTCTAACTATTCCAAGTTATACAAGTTCAGGATCTCCAATTATAACAACCCTAATTATTACCCTAGCTAAATCCAGATTAATTAAGCCAAAATAAGCTTTTATTTTGATTCCATTAGACTCAATGGGTCATTTAAATCTAACCCTAGAAGTTTGGGATCAATCAGAGCTAAATTGAGAATTTTGGTATTTTTGACTATTTTAAGCCCTGAAAAATTCCTAAATTATGTTGATCTCCAAATTAAAATATAATTTTATTTTTGAATTCCTCATACCCTAATTAACTAAGGGTGAGTTTTTGGGAATTTTTGGAGCTCATCTAAGCCTAAATTGAATTTAAAATTAATTATGAGTTATTATATTAATTAATTAATTTTGTATTATTTAAATTTAATTATTTAATTAAAATAAATAAGTTATGATTTGCTGTCAGGACCGCGACAGATCCGCTGCGGGGTCCCGACAGCGGCGCAGCCTTAATGGCCACGAGATGCGCTTGCATGAATCACAGCGTGTAATCAAACGACACTGATCAATTGCGCCCTGATCCTCTAGCACTCCTCGGATGCAATGCTCGATCCGAAGGATAAGATTACACTCGCAGTTCGGTTATTCGAAGATTCATTGAGTTGTTTAAACCTAATGGCTTCGTAGATCAGACGGCTGAGGGCGAGTCCTAGCTGTTCACCTTCGACCTTGCTCGACTCCCAGCCCGACCGAGAAGATTCGCCAAAATATGCCACATTGACCCTGTCTGCCACTCCTTGGTCTCACTCCTTAGGTCGTTAGAGTCCTTCCCATAATGGCTGATCCCTCCTAAACGTCCCTGAGGCTGGAATGAACCCATTTGGAGTGGGCTGCAGAGACAGCTCAGGCCGAACATACGACATAGTTCCCAACCATGGCAACCACTCCTAGCCTCTTCCCTGGCTATAAATACTGCTTGTACCACTCTTAGTAAAGCTGGTGCTCACCGTCTCCCCCGACATTGAAGTATTGGAGCTCCTGCCCTTCCTGCTGAGTCCAACTGCTGGTCGAAGCCTCCTAGTGGAACCCCTGTTGTGCACCGTTGATAGTGGGTGTGTGTCTGATGTTCAGACCCCCAGCTAGCTTTTTCCACTATCTAGAGTACTCAGAGCCCTCCATTTTGCCTCAGACGCAGCCAGCTATCGAACTTCAGGTACAACCTCTGTCCCTCTTCTTATCGAGCTAGTTCCAGCTTGCCTCATAGCTCTTCCACCTTAGATGCTGTGATAGTTCCTAACCTTAGCTTTGTATTAGACACCTAAGACTTCTGATTGGGAAGCTTACAGTGAGCCAGACAGCATAAATTCATCTAAATGTGCACTTGCAGCTGGTCCTTGAGGCATTGGTCACCAGCATTCCTCCTGAGCTATTGAGCCCCATTTGAGTCCTAGAATCTTCCTTGAGTGATTGAAGGCTAATTGCAATAGTTAGGCTCAGCCTGGTCGATCAATTTGATTGGTATCGATCGACTCAGAGCGAGTCTACGATTGTAAAATACCTCGAGTAGCACTCCATTGATCCAGACCTCCCCATGACCTCTCGACTCACCTTATCGCTTCCCTATCGATCCATGAATGTGAAGGGTTAAATCTTAGCTCGGGATGTCAAGTCAATAAGGAGAACTTTCTCTCCCAATTTTCACCTTAGAAGGTGCCTCGGTCGAGTAGCACCCCGGTGACCCAGTGCTTCCCTAATGGGGATTTATGGTTCATTCGACACGCCTTTGATTCCTGAATGTGTAGCCATCGAATTGGTGGCATGGACGGAGTGTGACGAATTCGGCGAAGGAAGGTTACCCTAGGATCGGAGCCCGCCGAGAGGTAGGAGATGAAGTCACGGGTCGGGCCGACCCATGACCCGCGCCTATTGATTTGGGCTGGCAGTAATAAAAGGATTTCTGAATTAATTTCCTTAAGGAAATTAATTCAGAAAATCAAACCTATAGTTTTTATTTAAATAAAAATACAAATTAAATTATTTATTTAACTTTAGATATATTTATCCAAATGGTATAATCCAATATACCATTTCAATCAGAAAAATGCAAGAAACCTGAATATAAAATAAAATCAAAGATCTAATGGTTTGATAAATAATTGTCTAATCCTTTTCTATTCTTATTTAAATCATATTAAATTCAATAAATACCCAAACATGTTGATTAAGGGCTCTGATTGCTCATAAGACCATAAGGAACCTATATAGACCCTTAAAAGTAATTTAGGAACCCTAAATTTATTAATCACCCCTTAATTACCTTAATTAAAGATTAGTGAATTAAACCATGATTAATCCTCTGATTTTGGTGAAATAAAGTCCTAATGCCATCTTAAGTATATTAGAGCTTATGTATGAGGTTGGATCATTCTAGAATGCCCTAGTTTCCTTAATCACCTTAATTGACCTTAAATGTGATTAGTGTTAATTAGGCTTATTAGGTTACTAAAACCTAAGATAAGTATATTTCCTACTTCATTAACCATCATGGAGCTCATTAAAACATATTTGAATCAATTTGGATAATTAAATCCTAAAATCCCATTTTTAGCCTTAAGAGGGGCATTTTGGTCATTTTGACCAAAATGTGTTTAACCACCCCCTTAAACCTTGAAAATTTTATAAGATATCTCTAGTTAGATTATTAGCACCTAACTAATGTTTTATGTTAAGGATATTAATATTAAGTGAAGAAATCTTAAGATAGTCTTATTAAGATCTTAAGACCTTAAGTGTTCTTTAAGGAATCACCTTGTCTTAAGAATTAAGTCTAACTATCTTAAAATATTCGATCCTTAGTTAATGACTTAATTAAGTTGATCCATAAGCTTGGATTCTAAAAGAAATACCTTCGTAAACTTTTAAGTCTAAACCTAGCTTAAGTCTAAAGTGATCAAATATTAGATCGTATATCTTAGATCTTAGACTTTAGATCTTCTAATTGAATTGAACTACCTCCATTTGGAATTCCTTAAGTGATTTATTGTTTAATCCTTTTGAAGCCTTCCATGCGGGTATAAGAATGCTTCAATCTATAGGATAATGTGATTATCCTAAAGATTAAATATAGATCTTAGTTTCTTAGTTCTTAATTGATTATTTCATCTTATAACCAGTAGAGTAGCCTTTCACTAATCATAGCTTCTGAATCCTTCAGCTTATAGAATTCCTTACCTTTAAATTGGGTTTTAAAGTGTGAACCCTAGATCATTACTAAGGATACTAACTTGAATTCAGGATTTGAACACCAAGTGGGGTTTGGATCCAGAATCCTTAAGTCTTGACTTACTAGATCAAGACTTCGGTTAAGAGAGGAAAATAATAACAATTAAGTTGTTGATTCATTTACTTTAAATCTTTGTAGTCATCATATAATTATGAATTGGAACTTGTTTAGTTCTAATATTAATATTAAAGTTGTAAATCTGAGATCTTACATGATAGCTGGATATTGGAGATCCTAAATTTGTATCTTCTCAGAATAGTTAGTTGGGTAAAATAGACAACAAAAGATATCACATAAGTCTAGATTGAGTCTCTTACTTACTTGACTTGATTGCTCTGCACACCTTGAATATTAAGCCTTGTTTCTTGAGCACGATAGGAGAACTTACGATATGGATGATACATCCTAAGTTAGTATTTGAAAAGCATAACATTCATTCAGTTCTTTCAGTGCTTTCAATTAGTAGAGTATATCCTAGCTTAGTCTGCCTCCTCAATTCTAATTTTGTTATAGAATAGATTCAAATTGAGCTCGATGGATGTCTAGGATGGATACATGCCTTATTCTATAAGTTAAACTCGGACCTAGATCTGCGGATGCCTAGGATGGATACATGTTGAACTTTCAGTTTAGAGGCCCTGTATGGCGTGTTCTGTTATGGCAGCACTATGTCTTAGGCTTACTACTACTTTAGTTCAATTGTCAATGTTTGTTTTGCTCTGCCACATACTTTAGTGGCCTTTCTTTTAATACTTGCCTTGCTTTGCCACATGTCTCAGTGGCTTTACTTTTGCTCATGCATGTACTTAGTTTACTTTTGCCACATGTCTCAGTGGCCTTTTTCATGTCAATCTGCATGATTTTATATACACTCTCATTGATTAGTAGTAATATATTGGCATATTTAGGATGCTAGAATTGTATGTCTATTTCAGTACTTGTGTTCTTATTATACTCAGCATATCTCCATGTGATCATAAGCATGTTAGGATCAGATTTATTTCAGTAGTTGCAGTTACTTTTGCTTTTAGCCTCACCATATTTAGTTGCTATTTTTGTATGTTATCTTACATACCTATTGATTAGCTATAAATGACTTGTTTATGGCTACCCCATTCTTGTAGCTTGTTGCACCCTTTTAATGCTTGCACATTTAAAACCGTTAAGTGTGATATCTTAAATACTCAGTTCACTTAAATAGCCTAAAATATAATTAAACAATTGTCTAACTATGACCTTTTTTTTTGTTGGCTGGGGCCCTGACATTTGTAATACTGACAAATGTCAGATTCAGAGTTATTCATCGGCAGTGCTGCAGGATCAGAGCCGGTGCAGGAGGAGGATCTTCCTACTGCTGCTTAGATAGATTTTCTCTTTTTGTAGTGAGATTGAGAGATCTTTATTTCTATTAAATTCAGTTTGTAATAATTAAATTCTGGATGTATTTACTTTCTGCATTTGATCTGAGTTACTATTTCTTTTACTCTCTTATACTATATTATGCATGTGGATGTTATATTAAAATGTATATTGCTTCTGCCACTTTGATTTGTATTGATGTATGTTCACAGTTTCTTCTACAGCTATAGGTGACAAGTCCTTGGCTTAAGGAGAGTTGGGTCCTACCAAACTCTACTTGAGTTGGGGATTTTCCACTAGAGTGGAGCATTGTACTCCCTACAATTATGCTAATATCATTATTAGCATGGACGTGGAAAGTACGGGGCCCCACAGTTGGTATCAGAGAACACCATAAAGTGTCATAATGAGATCTGTGATTCCTTTATACCTAATGGACCGTTCTTCTAAGGTGCAAACATCAATATGTAACATCCCTAACATAGTATTATTAGTAACTCTTTGAACAATTATAGAATGAAAATACTCATTTCTTGAAAATCTCATTATCTCTAGTTTAACAAAACTTAGTAACTTCTCCTCTTAGAGTCAAAATGGATTCTGGAGAGTCTGACGTGGACTATTATCTACATACCTTCAAGTTGGCTTGGAGCTATAGTTGTAAATGGAGACAAGAGAGTAACTAGTAGATTGAAGGAGTTTCAATAAGAGGGACCTTAGTTTTGGACAAACTTCTACATCAAGCAGTCTCGGGCTTGACTTTCCTATATATGCTAAGGAGTGGTTGAGCCGAGTGGAGTGAATCTTGAAACATATAGAGTGTCCCGAGTCACTCTACGTGGACATTGTGACAGATCTGATGCTAGATTATGCAAGAATCTAGTGGTACGACACCATTGCAAAGCTCGAAAGGAAGTGTAGGAGGAAGCATTAGGAAGTGACTTTTGAGGACTTTTGTGTGGCCTTTAGGATTGAGTATATTAAGGATGTCTGAATGATAGTTAGAACAATTATCATCTCTTGACTTACATGAATCTAGTAAAGTTATGATTTTTGGCATTTTCTAAATCTTATGTAATCCCTTATTTCAGCAAGTAATGAAATTTTTGATATCTATCGACTGTCTTCCTTTAAGAAAATTCTGAAATAGGGTTTGCATTATTTAATTAGAATAAATCCTGGATCACCACCTGCTGTCACTCCTATCAAGAATACTATCACATCCAGTAGTTCTATGGATGAAGTGGCTCATCTGCGGGCAATGGTAGCAACCTTGCTAGAAAACTAAGCCTAACAAGTGATAGTCATGCAGAAGATGCTGAGTGATTGTTCCATTCCAGCCACTGTTGTTGTTCATGTTGTTCCTACTCTGCAATATACATTCCCTTCCCATCACTTGATGGATAGTCTTCTCCATAATTTCTTAAGACTGAGGTCTTCCACCTTCGGTGGAAACCTATCGCCAATATACACAGCCGACTGACTGAAAGCAGTAGAAAATGATCTTATTAGTCTAAAGATCCCAAACTCTGAAGCCATCCGTCTCACTACACACCTATTTCATGCAGAAGCAGAGTATTGGTGGCAAGTTTGTTGACTATGAATTGGAGGACATCCCTTGGGACGAGTTCGTTGAAGCACTCAAGATAGAATTCATTCCCCCGTCTGCACAAAACATCATTGCAGACACGATTATAAGGTTAACTCAAGGGAGTCGTTCTGTTGCTGACTACGAAAGGGAATTTCATAGGTTGATTTGCTTTGCTCCAAAAGTTACTCATTCTAAACTGGCTAAGTGCCACTGCTTTCTCTGTGGACTCCAAGATTCACTAAAAGACCAGATCGTTCCACTCCGCCTAACTAGCTTCTTTGAGCTAGTGTAGATAGCCAAAGTGATTGAGCATCATCAATCAGAAAAGGATCTCAAGCAGAAGGTGCAAACAACTTCTAACCAGCATAAAGTCTTCAAGAGGCACATGCCTAATTCTATGAAAGTCTATCAATTGGAAGCTACAGCAACTACTGAACCCATTCAAGGTTGTAATAGGCCTCACCCGTATGGCAAGTGTTACCACTTTGGCCATAAGTGCTATAATTGAGGATGTATAGGCCACAGGTTCTACCACTGTACCCATACACAAATAGTGGATGGAGTTCCAATGAAACCATATCAGAAGAACCAGGTGTTCAGAGCTGCTCCACTAAATCGGAGAGAGCCAAATTTGGCCATGATGCCAGCCCCCACACCTGAAGCTACTCCAGAGCAACCATCTGCTCCAAAGTCCCATAATAACCCCAGGAGATAGACACACAACCATCCTGCCGGTCTTGCATGAGTCTATGCTCTAACACCTCTCGAAGCCGCATAAGATAATAATGTGGTTTCAGGTACACATTTTTGAACTTCTCCTTTGTTAATTGCATTCCTGTACTTTAATTATTGTAATTTGTTAATGCGATTCATATGAATAAATTAGGCACACTTTACTTTACTAACCAGCCCTGCAATGTGTTGTTTGACATCGGTGCTAGTCATTCATTTATTTCTGAATGATTTGCCAATATCCTTAACCACAACTGCACAACTTAGTAAAATCCTTAAGCGTTGGACTTTCATCTGGAGCCCAACTAAGTGCCAATAAGTTTTGTAACATCAAAATTCCATTAAAAGGTCAGGATTTTAACTCCGAATTGATCATCCTGCCATTAGCAAACTTTGATATCATCCTTGGAATGAACTAGCTCAGTGACAATAATGCAGTGATAATCTGCCTTAAGAAAAAAGTTACTCTCCATTCCCAGGGCAAGTCAAAAACATTTGTAGGAAGAACTAGTACACAATTATCATTAATAAATGCTATCAAAGCTGAGAAATTGATCAGTAAGGGATGCGATGCTTTTCTGGTCACCATGATGGGCGAAGCAAAGGAAAGTACATGTCTTTCTGATTATAAAGTAGTAAAGGAATTCACTGACATGCTCCAAGAAGATCTACCTGGTGTACCTCCTTCCAAAGAAGCCGAGTTCTCTATTAAACTAGCTCTGAGGACCCAGCCTATATCTAAAGCACCATACAGAATGGCACCTAAAGAATTGCAAGAACTCAACAAATAGCTGCAAGTTCTCTTGAATAAAGGCTTTACTAGGCTGAGTATGTCTCCTTGGGGAGCACCCGTTCTGTTTGTAAGGAAAAAGGATGGATCTATGCGAAGGTGCATAGATTATCATGAACTAAATAAGGTCACCATAAGGATAAGTACCCATTGCCTAGAATTGATGATTTATTCGACCAGTTATTTGGAGCTGTCATATTCTCTAAGATTGACTTATGGTCTGGATATCATCAATTGCGAGTAAGAGAAGATGATGTAGGAAAGATCGCTTTCTGTACTCGTTATGGTCGATTTGAATTCCTAGTGATGTCTTTCATACTCACTAATGCACCATCAATCTTCATGGATTTGATTCAGCGAGTTCTGAAACAGTACTTAGATAAGTTTGTGATCGTCTTTATCGACGACATCCTCATTTATTCTACAACCTTAGAAGAAAAAATGAAGAACACTTGAGATTACTATTGGAAACTCTACGTGAACATCAACTGTATGCCAAGTTCTTCAAGTGTGAGTTTTGGCTTAAATCCATTTCATTTTTGGGTCATGTTGTCAATGCCCTGGGTATTCGCGTAGATCAAAACAAAGCAAGTGCTATTCAGGATTGGGTTTAACCTAAAACAGTCTCAAATACTAGAAGTTTCTTGGGATTACTTAGATATTATAGAAAGTTCATTAAGGGATTTTCCCAGATCGCATCATCTTTGACTAAGTTGACCCAGAAAGACATTCCATTTACTTGGAGCCCGGAATGCTAGAAAGCATTCCAAACCTTGAAGGACACACTATCTACCGCTCCAGTTCTCGTCCTGCCCAAAGAAGGCTTGGACTATCAGGTATACACTGATGCCACAGAAATTGGTCTAGGTTGTGTATTAATGTAAGAGGGTAAGGTAATCGCTTACACCTCTCATCAGTTAAAACCACATGACAGAAATTATCGGGTTCATGATCTCGAACTTGCAGCTGTAATCTTTGCCTTGAAAATATGGCGTCACTATTTATATAGAGTACAGTGTTTTATTTTCACTTATCATCAAAGCTTGAAGTATATCTTCACTCAAAGAGAACTAAATTGTTGTCAGAGGAGATGGTTGGAACTCATCAGTGATTATGACCTTAGTATCCAGTACCATCCTGGAAAAGCAAATGTAGTGGCCGATGCTATTAGTCGTCATGCTACTTTATCATCTATGATCGCATCCAATTCTTTATAACAAGAATTTTGTAAGCTTGAAATTTCTCCAATTAGTGGTGATATGCTAAGTCCACTTCTAGTAAATATCGATGTGGAACCTACCTTCCACAAAGATGTCTCTTTCTCACAGACCAAAGACAATGATTATCTGAAGTTCAAAGCAGATATTGAAGGTGGTCGTCGTCCTGATTTGCAGTTGCATAACAGCATAATATATCAAGGAAATTGGCTGTGGATTCCTAAATCAATGCATCGTGAAGCGTTGGTTGAAGGCCATATTTCTGGGTATCATATTCACCTAGGCAGTACTAAAATGTACCAGGATCTAAAGCAATCATTTTGGTGGCCTGGTATGAAAAAGGATGTAGCCGATTTTGTGGTTAAGTGTCATGCCTGTAATCTAGTAAAGGCCAAACACCAAAGACTTGGTGGTCTTCTGCATCCATTAGAAATTCCTGAATGGAAGTGGTTCGATATATCTATGGATTTCGTCATGGGATTGCCTTGTGCTAAATCTGGTGCCGATGCAATCTGAGTGATAGTAGACCGTTTAACTAAATTTGTGCACTTTCTCCCTATCCGTCAGACTCATTCTGTAGAGAAGTTAGCAAAACTCAATATCAAGGAAATTGTCAGGCTGCATGGGATTTCGAAATCAATCGTATCCGATAGAGATAGCAGATTTACTTCTAAGTTTTGGCAAGCTGTGCATCAAGATTTGGGTACTACTCTAGCCATGAGTACAGACAGCTTTTCATCCTCAAACGGATGGTCAGAATGAAAGAGTGAATCAAGTTTTGGAAGATTTTCTTAGACTTTGTGTTCTTGATTTTGCCGGTTCCTGGGAAGATCACATTTTGTTAGTGGAATTTTCCTACAATAATAGTTTCCAAGCCAGTATTAAAATGGCTCCTTATGAGGCATTGTATGATAAGAGATGCAGTACTCCACTAGCTTGGTCAGAAATAGGAAGCGTTCAACTTTTTGGTTCAAAGTTAGTTGAGGAAACTAACAAGCATATCTAATTAATTCGGTAGAGAATTCGTTCAGCTCAAGATCATCAAAGCAAGTATCATGATACTCATCATCATCTCCTAGAATTCAATGTGGGAGATTCTGCTTATTTGATAGTCAGTCCAATGAAGAGTGTCTACAGATTTGGTATAGCAGGGAAACTTAGTCCCCGCTATGCTGGACCTTTTAAGATTTTGGCCAAAGTAGGATTATCAGTCTACCGATTAAATCTTCGTAATGACTTTGCAGTTGTCCATAACGTGTTTCATGTATCGTCATTAAGAAGATGTCTCGGTGACATTTCTCATCTCGTTCAACTTTCGTCAGTAGAAATTCAACCTGATCTTTCTTATGCTAAAGAACCAATTAGAATCTTGGCTTGTGATCAGAAGCAGCTAAGAAATTGCTCAATTCCCATGGTTAAAATCCAGTGGAAGAATCGATCCTTAGGAGAATCTACTTGGGATAAAAAGGTGAATATGCACAATAAATACCCACAAATCTTTGCAAGTCCAGGTACTGTTCTTTCTTTATTATCTGTCCTATTTAAATTTCAGTCCTTATAGTACTTTCTTCACTAAGTGATGTCGGGTCCGACATCGTTCTTAAGTGGGGGAGTATGTAACAACCCTAGTTGTTACCCTAGCTAAACTAGATTAATTAATCTAAAATAAGCTTTAATTTTGATTATATTAAACTTAATGGGTTATTTAAATCTAACCCTAGAAGTTTGGGATCAATCGGAGCTAAATTCAGAATTTTGGTATTTTTGGCTATTTTAAGCCCTGAAAAGTACCTAAATTAAATTGATCTCCAAATTAAAATTTGATTTCATTTTTGAGTTTCTCGTACCCTAATTAGCTAAGGGTGAATTTTTGGGAATTTTTGGAGCTCATATAAGCCTAAATTAGATTTAAAATTAATTATGAGTCTTTATATTAATTAATTGAATTTGTATTATTTAAATTTAATTATTTAATTAAAATAAATAAGCTAGGATTTTTTGTCGGAACCGCGGTAGATCCGCTGCGGGGTCCCAACAGCGGTGCAACCTTAATGGCCACGGGATGTGCTTGCACAAATCACGGCGTGCGATCAAATGACACTGCTCAATTGCGCCCTAATCCTCTGTCACCTGTCAGATCTAATGCTCGATCCGATGGATAAGTTGATGCCTGCGGTTCTGTTATCCAAAGATTCATCAAGCTGTTTAAACCCAATGGCTTCGCAGATTAGACGGCTGAGGGTGAGTCCCAGCTGTTCACCTTCGTCCCGCTCGACTCCCAGCCCGACCGAGAAGATTCACCAAAATCTGCCATGTTGACCCTGTCTGCCACTCCTTGGTCTCACTCCTTAGGCCGTTAGAGTCCTTCAAATAATGGCCGAGCCCTCCTAGACGCCCCTGAGGCTGGGGTGACCCCGTTTTGAGTGGGCTGCAGAGACAGCTTAGCCCGAGCCTGTGGCATGGTTCCCAACCATGGTGACCACTCTTAGCCTCTTCCCTGGCTATAAATACTCCTCGTAGCACTCTTAGTAAAGCTGCTGCTCATCGTCTCCCCCAACATTGAAGTATTGGAGCTCCTGCCCTTTCTGCCAAGTCCAGCTGCTGGTCGAAGCCTCCCGGTGGAATCCCTGTTGTGCACCTCTGATAGTGGGTGGGTGTCCTATGTTCAAACCCCCAGCTAGCTTCTGCCACTATCTGGAGTACTCAGAGCCCTCCATTTCACCTCAGATGCAACCAGCTATCGAACTTTAGGTACAACCTCCGTCCCTCTTCCTGTTGAGCTGGTTCTAGGTCGCCTTGTAGCTCTTCCACCTTAGATGTTGTGATAGGTCCTAACCTTAGCTCTCTATTAGACACCTAAGGCTTTTGATTGGGAAGCTGACAGTGAACCAGATGGTATAAATCTGTATGAATGTGCACTGGCAGCTGGTCCCTGAGGCATTGGTCACTAGCATTCCTCCTGAGCTATTGAGCCCCATTTATGTCCTAGACTCTTGATTGAAGGCTAATTGCAATCATTAGGCTCGGCCTGGTCAATTAATTCAATTGGTATCGATCAACTCAGAGCGAGTCTGGAACTGTAAAATACCTTGAGTAGCACTCCATTGATCCAGACCTCCCCATGACTTCTCGAGTGACCCTATCGCTTCCCCGTCGATACCTGAACGTGTAGGGTTAAACCTTATCTCAGGATGTCAAGTTAATAAGGAGAACTTGCTCTCCCCATTTTTGCCTAAGAAGGTGCCTCGGTCGAGTAGCACCCCGGTAACCCGGTGCTTCCCTAATGGGGATTTATGGTTCATTCGATGCGCCTTTGATTCCTGAATGTGTAGCCATCGAATTGGTGGCATGGACGGAGCGTGAAGAATTCGACGAAGGAAGGTTGCCCTAGGATCGGAGCCCATCGAGAGGTAGGAGATGAAGTCACGGGTCGGGCCGACCCGTGACCCGCGCCTATTGATTTGGGCTGGCAGTAATAAAAGGATTTCTGAATTAATTTTCTTATGGAAATTAATTCAGAAAATAAAACCTATAGTTTTTATTTAAATAAAAATACAGATTAAATTAATTAAATAACTTTAGCTATATTTATCCAAATGGTATGATCCAATATACTATTTTAATTAGAAAAATACAAGGAACCTAAATATAAAAAAAAATCAAGGATCCAATGGTTAGATTTTAAATAATTGTCTAATCCTTTTCTATTCTTATTTAAATCATATTAAATTCAATAAATACCCAAACATATTGATTAAGGCCTCTGATTGCTCATGAGACTATAAGGAACCTATGTAGACCCTTAAAAGTAATTTAGGAACCCTAACTTTATTAATCACCACTTAATTACCCTAATTAGGGATTAGTGAATTAAACCATGATTAATCTTTTAATTTTGGTGAAATAAGTTCCTAATGCCTTCTTAAGTATATTAGAGCCTATGATTGAGGTTGGATCATTCTAAAATGCCGTAATTTCCTTAATCACCTTAATTGGCCTTAAACTTTGATTAGTGTTAATTAGGCTAATTAGGTTACTAGAACCTAAGATAAGTATATTTTCTACTTCATTAACCATCATGGAACTCATGAAAATATATTTGAATAAATTTGGATAATTAAATCCTAAAATCTCATTTTTAGCCTTAGAAGGGGTAATTTGGTCATTTTGACCAAAATGTGTTTAAGCACCCCCTTGAACCTTGAAAATTTAATAAGATATCTCTAGTTAGATTATTAGCACCTAACTAAAGTTTTATGTTAATGATATTAATATTAAGTGAAGAAATCTTAAGATAATCTTATTAAGATCTTAAGACCTTAAGTGTTCTTAAAGGAATCACCTTGTCTTAAGAATTAAGTCTAACTATCTTAAGATGTTAGATCCTTAGTTAATGACTTAATTAAGTTGATCCATAGGCTTGGATTCTAAAAAAAATACCTTGGTAAAATTCTAAGTCTAAACCTAGCTTAAGTCTAAAGTGATCAAATATTAGATCTTATACATCTTCCTTCTTCGGTTACGAGGGGGGAGGAATCTCTTAATAAGGATGGGCTCCCTTATCCAATGCCCTCTTTCGAGTGGTTATTCCCTATCAAATCTTAGATCTTAGATTTTAGATCTTCTAATTGAATTGAACTACTTCCATTTGGAATTCCTTAAGTGATTTATTATTTAATCCTTTTGAAGCCTTCCATATGGGTATAGGAATGATTCAATCTATAGGATAATGTAATTATCCTAAAGATTGAATATAGATCTTAGTTTCTTAGTTCTTAATTTATTATTTCATCTTATAACTAGTAGAGTAGCCTTTCACTAAGATTATAGCTTCTCAATCATTCAGCTTTTAGGATTCCTTACCTTCAAATTTGGTTTTAAAGTGTGAACCCTAGATCCTTACTAAGGATACTACCTTGAATTTAGGATTTGAACAACAAGTGGGGTATTATAACACCTCACTATTAGATTAGAGTTTAATAATCTAACAATGAGTGTTATGGTAGTATTTAATATTAAATTAGTAGATTCTAACTCAACATTTAATACTACCTTATATTATATGGATTTATGGGGAGAAGAAGGACATTCAATTATTCTAACTCAAATATTCATTATTTATAATATGAAAATTTTAATCAACATGAAAGAACAGTTTACAAACATCATAATATGTTCATAATTTACATAGTGTTCATAAATAAACTTATTCTCACATAATAAACAAAATAAATTCTTCTTTCCCAACTACTGCTTCACTTCTTCCTTAACTGCAGATCCTGCTCCTTGCTCCTGATCTGTGTCACGACTTTAGGGCTTAGGAAGTCATTTCTTTTGCACCAATCACTAATTTTTTCCTTCCCTTGACAGATCAAGAGGTTTTGGTAGATATGGAGATAGAGGGGATATGGGCTTAACTGGAGACATTAGCAGCATCTTCATGACTTACGATTAGATGGGGTCATCGCGAGAGGTGGAAGCCACGGGTCCTCTTGCGAATTTGGTGAGGAGGGCGATGTCGGCCGAAGGATTAGGTTAGAGTGATTCGAAGGTGTTCGAATATAAAAAGCAGTATGGAAGCTAAAGAGTTAATGAAATTTATTTATATTTGAGTTTAATAATTGATTAATTAACACATATTTTGCTAAATTAGAATTAAGCATCTACATATTTCTAAATAAAAAATTAAGAATTTACTTTTTAAGTAAATCAAGGGTGACGAGCATAAAATACTGTCAGAATTTCCATTAGAGTTTTGTTTGTTTAGATTCTAAGTTTGACCAATACTTCAGAAATTGATCTTAATGACTAATTAAGACTTGATAGAAGAGATTTGAAATTCATTGGATGATAAAATGGTCATTAACAACCTTGGGTTGGTACAGGTTTGGATCCAGAATCCTTGAGTCTTGACTTACTAAATCAAGACTTGGGTTAAGAGAGGAAAATAATAACAATTAAGTCATTGATTCATTTACTTTAAATCTTTGTAGTTATCATATAATTATGAATTAGAACTTGTTTAGTTCTAATATTAATATTAAGGTCGTAAATCTGAGATCTTACTCGATAGCTAGATATTGGAGATCCTAAATTTGTATCTTCTCAGAATAGTTAGTTGGGTAAATAGACAACAACAGATATAACATAAGTCTAAATTGAGTCTCTTACTTACTTGACTTGATTGCTCTGCACACCTTGAATATTAAGCCTTGTTTCTTCAGTATGATAGGAGAACTTCGGATATGGATGATACATCCTAAGTTAGTATTTGAAAAGCATAACATTCATTCAGTTCTTTCAGTGCTTTCAATTAGTAGAGTATATCCTAGCTTAGTCTACCTCTTCAATTTTAGTTTTGTTATAGAATAGATTCAAACTAAGCTCGATGGATGTCTAGGATGGATACATGTCTTATTCTATAAGTTAAACTCGGACATAGCTCTGCGGATGCCTAGGATGGATACATGTTGAACTTTCAGTTTAGAGGCCATGTATGGCCTGTTCTGTTATGGCAACCTTATTTCTTAGGCTTACTGCTACTTTAGTTAAATGGTTAGTGTTTGTTTTTCTCTGCCACATACTTCAGTGGCCTTTCTTTTAGTACTTGCCTTGCTTTGCCACATGTCTCAGTGGCTTTACTTTTGCTCATGCATGTACTTAGTTTACTTTTGCCACATGTCTCAATGGCCTTTTTCATGTCAATCTGCATGCTTGTATATACACTCTCATTGATTAATAGTAAGATATTGGCATGTTTAGGATGCTAGAATTGTATGTTTATTTTAGCACTTGTGTTCTTATTATACTCAGCATGTCTCCATGTGAGCATAAGCATCTTAGGATCAGATTTATTTCAATAGTTGCAGTTACTTTTTCTTTTAGCCTCACTATATTTAGTTACTATTTTTGTATATTATTTTACATACCTATTGATTAGCTATAATTGACTTGTTTATAGCTTCCCTGTTCTTGTAGCTTATTGCACCTTTTTAATTCTTGCACATTTAAAACCTTTAAGTATGATATCTTAAATACTCAGTTCACTTAAATAGCCTAAAATATACTTAGACAATTGTCTAACTATAAGTTTTTTCTTTTATTGGCTGGGGCTCTGGCATTTGTGATACCGACAAATGTCAGATTCAAAGTTGTTCATCGGCAGTGCTGTAAGATCAGAGCCAGTGCAGGAGAAGGATCTTTCTATTACTACTTAGATAGATTTTCTCCTTTTGTAGTGAGATTGAGAGATCTTTATTTCTATTAAATTCAGTTTATAATAATTAAATTATGGATGTATTTACTTTCTGCATTTGATCTGAGTTACTATTTCTCTTACTCTCTTATACTATGTTATGCCTGTGAATGTTATATTATACTCTTTCTTGCTTCTACCACTTTGATTTATATTGATGTATATTCATAGTTTCTTCTATAGCTCTAGGTGACAAGTCCTTGGCTTAAGGCGAGTTGGGTCCTACCTAACTCTACTCAAGTTGGGGATGTGCCACCGGAGTGGAGCACCGTACTCCTTACGATTATGCTAATATCAGTATTAGCATGGTTATGGAAAGTGTGGGCCCCACACCAATTCCTATTATCGAAGCACGACCTTATAAGTTAAAAGTAAGTAAGACTAATCAGGTTCTAATTAGATTCAATCAATATCGCTTATAAGTTATTTAAGAAATCAAAATATCATAATTGATGAATTTAGATATTCTAAGCTAAGATGTGATCAGTATCTACTAAGCTAGGGATTATGAATTGACTATGACAAATTAGAGTTAATCACGTAATCTAAAGGTAAAGCCTAAGGACCTAAGATTTAATTCTAATAGTGAACTAGATTAAGGTAAATCCTATTAAACAAAGTCAAGCTTAATAGGATAATTCTCCTATTCTTAATTAGAGGTTAGAAGATAAAATAATCAGAATTATTCTATAAAATCTTGAACTAATAAAACTAAGGTTCCATTCATTGAATAACCCACTTTATTCAATGAATGGAATTTAACCTAACATCTATTCCTATTCCTAAGGAGAAGATCCTAATGTGAAGTGTAGATCCTAATAGAATCCTAAAGAAAATGACTTAGGGATTCTTAGGAGTTGATGGAATTTATTTCAATTTAACTTTATTTGTTGTTTTCATTTAGTTAGGGAGATTGAAGAAGGGTTTTAGCTAAGTAAGGTGCATTATCCGTACTTAGGGATTTTCAAGACTTAATTGGAATTTTTATCAAATTCTCCACATTATGAGATTTATGACTTAAATTGATTTTAAATTCATTCTATTACTATTTTTAATGGTTTAAAAAGATATTTTAGGGGTTAAAAGCACTTAACCTAAATTTTGAGCAAAATAACCAATTTATCCTAACTTAAGGGTCTAAAATGCTACTTTTTTATTTAGGGTTCCAAATTATATTTTTTTTGATGCCAAATAATTCCTTACTATCTAACATGAAAATAGACAGTATGTACACTAAATTTGGACAAGAATTTAGCCCTATGAGTTCAATTTAAGGATTTTGACTTAGGAGGGCAGTTTGGTAATTTTTTACCTAGTTGTAACAACCCAAGTTGTTACTTAGGTTAATTATGACTAATCCAAGTCCTAATTATAGTTCTAGTGCCTTAATTAAGTAATTAGAAGCTCACCTCTAGGACTCAGTCTAAAATCAAGAATCAAATGGATAAAATCCTAATTTTTAGGAATTTCTAGAAAACCTTAGAAATTGATCTATTTAATATGACCTCAAATTAAAAATCTAACTCCGCCATTGCGTTCATCACCCCCAAATTAGTTAGAGGTGAAGTTTTGGAGGCATTTGGAAGTTGTTGGATTTTCATCAAATATTTTAATATTATTTAAATACCCCAAAAAAAATCAAATAATTAAATACTCATCGAATCAAAAATTCAATTATGCCGTTGTGTTCCTCACCCCTCAATTAACTAGAGGTGATTTATCAAAAATTTTCGGACTGCGTTTAATTAATTAAATCTAAATATTAAAATCACCAAATAATAATTTAATATTAATTAAGTTTAACGGCCGCCGCCATTTCCTTATCACGTCCACTTTCTTTGACGCCGTTGCTTTGAGCTATCTCTCCATCTGATTGTCTGATCAGATTCGATCGGATGGTCATCCTGACATCTTCCTCGCAAGACAGGTGCTTGTCGCCAGCGCACGAAGGAGCCGATCTCTCTCGCCAGATGGCCTCCCTGCCGCTTAGGTACCTATATTAAGAGCTTTAGGGATCTCCAAACTTTGATTGGATCGTTTGAAATCTCAATTGAAGCTGCATTTCGTCAAAATCTTAGAATTCTTAAGCCATCGACAGGTACGCTCCTAACCTATTGATTCAATTAAGCAATTGCAGCTCTATATTTCAATTGTTAAATTTATAATTTTTATTGAGTAGCTGTCGACTTAGCTCTGATTTGTGTGAGTCCAAGTGAATCCATTCAATCAAACTGGTTAGGTATTAACAAGAATAGGATGTTTCATCAGCCATGATGTGCCTAGGGTTAGACTTACCTTGCAAATCTAGGCCTGTCATGAGGAGTTGCCACCTTCATTCGAACAGTCTCATTCAGATCATCTTGACGATATGCGGGTTGATACTTATCAACGCCATTTTTGCCGCCATCATACTTGCCCTAGTCGGCCTGCGAAAGGGAGGAAGAGACCTTCAGGTCAGGCCGGGTCGACCTGGGCCCGACCCGCATGACGAAGGGTCGCTGCTGTGTCATGCGGGGCCCACGCCAGTTGTGATGTCTTTCGCTTTTGGGCCGATGTGACGGTATTCCATGTGGTGGGTCCCATTCCTGATCCCTATCGATCAGTTGGTTGCCACCTGTACCGTGGGGCCCGTCGTTGCTGCAGATTAATTAGATAGAAAAATATTAAAATTAATAATAGATCTATAATTCAATAATTAACATTAATTTAAAATAAATTAAAGGATCATTTATATAATTTAATGTCCTCATAACTCCTAAAATATAACTCCAAATCCAATGATATTGTATACCATCTTGATCAATAAACTTAGAGGAATAATATTAAACTGTCAAATTTCTATTTGGAGCTATATTTAACATAGTGATATTTAGGACCCCTAATTAAGACCTAAATATCCCAAAATTTCATTTGGCCATAATTTTGCACACACTTATCCAAATATACCCAATATGGGTCTCAAAGTAATCAGCAAATCCTAAGGATGATTCCAGTATTATTAATTTTGATGTTTGAGGTATATTTAGGCTAATCACTTTTTGACCTAAACCCTAAACTTGTAAGGCTCATAACTTTTTAACTACTAGTTCAAACATAGGCAATATGGGTCTTAAAGTGATCAGTAGAACCTCTAGAACAACCTAGTAGTATTTAATTCTCTATTTGGATTAGTATTGGCTTAATCACTTTTAGGACCCAACCCTAATTATCTTAATTAACCCTAGGAATTCAATTGACTATAACTTAGTTAATTGAACTCCAAATTAGGCCTTCTAATATACCATTTTGATTAGGAGAACCTAATTAGCAGTAAACTACAAAAATATTTTAGATCCAATAGTTAGATCTCTTAATTTGCCCTAATCACCTTAAAACTTAATTAGTGAATATTAGCATAATTAATAATCCAAATTGAGTAATTTCAATTTCTAATTACTCCTAGAGTAGAATAGAAGTCAGTGGTCTGGTTTGTTTAATGATTATGTGATTAATTTCACTAATCACCCTAAACCCTAATTAAGCCATAACTTAATCAAATGAAGTCTAAATTGGGTCTACTCCCAATTAAAGTACTCAATGGGTTTTAGGGAAGCTAAGCCATTGAGTTTACTGAATTTGGACTTAAATTAGAGAAGTTGGGTCTTTGACCCCCTTTAATGAAACCCTAATTCACATAATTAACCTTAATCTTGTATTAGCTATAACCTAACCAATACTCATCAAAATTTAGTAATTTTTGGTTCTATGGATACCTTAGACAATATTTTTTAATAAACTAATAGAAAATTTATGTTTCATTAGGTCAAATTATCAAATTACCCTTATAAGTCAAATTCTTTAATTTGACCTTATAAGGCCTAATACTTATCCAAAATAAATGTACTTACTATCTAAGCTCATATTAGATAATCAGTAATCATTCCACTTCAATAAATTCTAAATTAGAGCCCTAATTTATAAAGTTGAATTTTAGACCCTTAAGTAGGGGCTAAATGGTCATTTTCCCCAAATTTAGGTTTAAGTATCCTTAGATCTTAGATTCATAATTAAATCTCTAAAATTAGAATTGTGATTGATTTGAAATCATTTTAGAATAATTAAACTTATTAAAATGACATTTTAGGAAACACCCTAAAAATCCTTCAAATTCCTCTAAGTCCTAATTTAAGCCTTATAAGGTGAAATTAGTTCACCTTGTGCCTTCCTTAAGATCATTATATCATAATAATAGTTAAGTATTATCAAGATTAAAACTTAATTATTCTCTTTCTTACATCCTTTAACCTTTAGGATCTTATTTCCTTAGGATTTAGCTTAGAATTTCAGGTTAGCGTTCATTTATTAAGTAAATGGGTACTTAATAGATGAAACCTTAGTTTTATAGCTTTCTAGGATTTCACCCTTTATTTATGATTATTTTGTTTTAAAACTTTAGATTTAAGATTAGAGATCCATCTTATTAAGATTGATTTTGCTTAATAAGATAGCCTTAATTATAGTCCGTGAGAGTTTGGGTTTAACTTTATACTATTAGAATTAGAACCTATTGGATTAAGAAGTTAAAATCCAATACTTGGATTTTAATATCTTAATACCCCATTGTTGATTTGTATTAATCAAGATTGGCTTGGTATTTGTAAAATCATTAATTAGGATGTTTGATTTATTTATTTAACTTAAATAGGCGTCATATGATTCATAGATGTTAGAACTTGATTAGTTCTAACTTCTTTTAACTTATAGGACTGATATTCTAGATTTAAACTTGATAGCTGGATATTGGAGATCCTAAATTTATATAAATTCAGATAGATAAAACAATTTAATTAGAAAACAAAGTGATATCATAAATTTTATTTAGTGTCATTTAACACCTTGAATTGCATGCTTTGCTTCCTTGTTTTGGACTTTATACTTTGATATTATATGGAACATAGTATATTTTCTATGTTAATTTGATTCATTCATAAAACTTATTATTAATTGAAAGGAAGAACTTAAGGTAATGAATTTTATGTAACTTATAATGGAATATGTCTTAGTTAGTCTGCCTGGACAGTGTGACTTTACTTTTACTCTAGGATGCTTCTCCTAGATGCTCAGATGATACTTTACTTTTGCTCTAGGTTGTTTCTCCTAGATGCTTAACAGATACTTTGTGGCATTACTTTAATCTAAGATATTTCTCCTAGATTTTTAGATAGAATTAAGTGGTATATTATTCAAATGAAATTAAGTGATATTGGATCTGTGATGTTTCTGCTAGATATTTTTAGATGGATTCTTTTAACAGGCATTTACTTTTTGGCAGGACTAAGTAAGAATATGTCCATATAAGTGAGACTGTTTTACTTTACATTTTCAGCATACTTCTTATTTACTACATTTTAAGTATATTTCTTCTTTATATAGTACTTTGGTTATATGGAGCAGTTTCTTTAACACTACAGTAATTCATGTAAATTATATTATTTCAGTAGTTTACTTATATATGATGGCATATTAGGATGTTAGAACCTTATTTTCAGCTCAGTACTTTCATTTTATATTAAAAACTAATATGTATTAAATTGATATATTACTTAGGAATTTCTTATACTTAAAAGATTTCATTATTTGTTTCTTAACCCTTTTCTGCAGCTTGAGTTGAGGTATGTGCTTACCTCACATTGTGTTTGAGTTATAATTAAGTTAATTATAACTTTATCACTTTTCTTTGATGCTTTTTTGCTCCTAAATTCGCTTAAGTTAAGTTGTGATATCATTTAAATTAATAATTTGTAGCCTAAAATGTACTTAGACATATTGTCTAACTAGATTTTTCTTTTATTGGCTGGGGCCCTGTCATTGTGATACCAACAATAGCAGACTCCGAATTGTATGAGGAAGGATCTTCTAAAGATCTATTTCAGCAAGAGGAGCATGCAGGAGAAGACTCTTAGTTCTTTCTTTTGTTTTGTGAGGATTGAGGGACCTTACTTTACTACTTTAACTTTTAAATATATTGTAATAATATAGGTTTAAACTACTTCTCTTGTCATACTTATGTATTCTGAGTTGTATAGTTCTTATCTGGATTGTATGGATATTATTAAGTGTCTTTCTTCTGCACTCTGATATATTATAGTATGCTCATTCAGTGATTGGCTATTTTGCTTTCCTTATTAGAGCATATCTTCCCTTAACATTTGATTATGAAAGTTCATCCTTAATCTAAATGCCAAGCGAGGGTTTGCCCATTAACGACCACCTCTTAATCTCAGATGATTAGGGGGCGGTCGCCACACTAGTGAACCCTAAAAAATTGTGTAGTTTATTATTGTCTGTTATTCAAGGATTCCATAGAGTCCAAGAACACTAAATTCTAAGGTGTATTGGTGGATTAATGATGATTCAAAGATTAAAGATAATTATATAATTCCTAGGGTTAAGAAGGGTCAAGAACTTAGCTTTTCCTTTTGAGATTTAAATTTAGTAAATTGAGTTGCTATAAAATTTCATATATCACACTATGTACTTTAATTGGGAGTAGACTCAATTTGGAGCTCAATTGGTCAAGTTATGATCTAATTAGGTTTAAGGATATTTTGGTCAACTTAGGGTTTTTAATTATCAAAATCTTAATTTTATTTTAGTTTACTATTGGTGGTATTTTTTTGACCTAGATAGCATCTTAAATAACTTAATTTAGAGTTCAATTAACTAAGTTTTGGTCAATTGAACTTATAGGGTTAAAGGTGTAATTAGAGAGAGTACCCCAAAGTGATTAGTCAAACTAATTATCCAACAACAAAACTAACACTACCAAAGCAAATTAGACACTCTCTTGATTAAAATGAAACCTATATTGGCTAGGTTTGGGTCACTAAGTACAAAGTTACAGCAAGAGGAAGTTTTGGTATAACTGTGGAAGGTCATAAAATAACACTATGTTATATAGGTGTCATACAGGAAAATTGAAACTACCATAACAATCCTCTCATTTTTCTGAGCAATATAATATATATATATATATATATATATATATATATATTTAATATACTTAGACCTATGGTTTGCAAATTATAAGGGTTTAAAGTTTTGGCATTTAATTTGATTCAAATTAAATTAGTTTAGCTTCTATTTGAATTAATATAACTGCATTTATTAAATTATAAATAACAGAATAATTAAATAATTTAATACCGGTTATGAGACCCACTGACCCGATGGCGCCAAATCATAGCGTGACAAGTCGCACGGCGGGTCCGAGCTATTTTTGTCTGAGGGACAGCGGTGGGCCCCACGCGGACGCGTGGCAGCCAGCGAATGGGCGGGGCAGAACTGCGGGCCCAAATATCGGTGCGAAGGGACGAGCGGGCCTCTGCTCTGTAGCTGCAGCAGAGGACGCCATGTGCCAAATGCTGACGAGGCCAGCGTAGGCGCGGGCCCCGCCACTCATCCACATGGACCTGGGCCTTGGGTCGACCCGACCCGACCCAAGCTTCATCACCCTCAATCCAAACTGCCAAACCTTGGGCACAAAAATTGATGGCCCTATCGCCATCGCTGGGGTCTGACCTACACGCCGATAAGATGGTCTCGACGAGAGCTAGCTACTGTCGGTCGAGTTGCAGCCTGAGGTGGATGTAAACGCCTGCAATAGCGAACCCTAGATCTAGGTTTTCGGTGAGAAGGAGATAATGATTTATACTGTTTGCATTTTACCAAATTTGATCAATCTAACCTACAATATTCTAGTCAGATGTCTGATCTCTATGATCAACCACATGTAATAATCTCTTGATACAAGGCATTAGGAATCGAATGCATAGATTTAGAGTGGAGGGAAGTACCTGCGATCGATGGTTGTAATGAGTTACGGCTAGAGGATGATGGTCCGAGCTCGAGAGGTCCCAAATTGCATAAACTAGCATCTCTAAGTGCATATATGATCTAAATGGAAGGCTGGATGGACTCGCCGAGGCTTGGGGAGCCAGATTGGCTACAGCTAGTGGTCGGTCGCACAGGGTGAATTGCGCCATTAGAGGGGACGACTAAGTAGGGAATGGCGGTTAGCCAATAGACAGCACTGCTTACTTAAATTAAAATATTAATATTATTTAATTTAATTCACTTATTTTCTATTTAAAATTAAACAATTAATTGAATTTAGAAAAATTCCAAATATTCACCCGTAGCTAATTGAGAGGTGAGAAACGCAACAGCGAGGTCAAATTTTCATTATGACGAGTATTTTATTTTCCTAATTTTTAGGGTATTTAAATATAATTAAAAATATTCGATGGATTTTTGACGACTTCCTATTGCCATCAAAATATCACCCCTAGCTAATTTGGGGGCAATGAGCGCAATGACGAAGTTCAATTTTCATTATGAGGTCAAAATAATTAGGTCAATTTCTAGGATTTTTGGATTTCCTAAAATTAGGGTTTGATCCATTTAATTCCTGATTTGGACTAGTCTTAATGATGAACTCCTAATAACTTAATTAGAGCACTAGGATCAAAATTAGGACTATGATTAATCCTAATTATCTAGGGTAACAACTTAGGTTGTTATAGACTCCACCACTTAAAAATGATATCATCCTCAACATCACTCACATGAGAAGAAAGTAGTGCAAAATTTAAGGATATGAATTGAAATGACAATAGTTAGGAAGGTACCTGGGCTTTCAAATAGCTTAGGGTACTTGGATCACATATCAACTTCTTTCTCCCAAGTGGCTTCATTTTGGGTTTGATTCTTTTACTGAATCTTTACCATATCAATAGAATCTCTTCTCAGCTGCTTTCTATCTCAGGCCAAGATTCAAATGAGTTCTTCAGTAAAGTATAAATCAAGTTGAATTTGCACTTTTGGAAACTGAATTAAGTGAGAGGGATCCACGAGGCATTTCCTTAATGAAGATGCATGGAATATATTATGAACAACCGCAAAGTCATCGAGTAGATTCAATTTATAGGAAAAAAATCCCATATTTTATATTACCTCAAATGGCCCGACATAACGGGAACTGAGTTTCCCAATTATGCCAAATCTAAAGACTCCCTTAATTGGGCTAACCTTAAAGTATGCAAAATCTCCATCACTGAATTCTATGGGTCAATGATGCATATCATGGTACTAATTTGACAATTTTAAGCAGTACTATAGCGCCACACTCCTTCGCCGCGCACAAATCAAAGAATCGAATCATATTTTATGGCGAAGCGGAGCGTTACTCGGGAAGGCATAACCCATCTCCTTGAATAGGCGGGCTAAGAAAACTAGCCACACTGAAGGCTACTGACTCAACCACGAGAAGGGTCAAGAGCCAATACTTAGGATAAGAGTAAGATACTTATTCTAAGTATTAGACTAATACATACATTGGATTGTAAAGGCAAGTAAGGAATCTAATATATGTTCACAAATATTAGCATTTCCAATATGCTGATTACACCACAATTAAGTATAGGTAGTATAATAACATAGTGTAGACGCTAAAGCAAAACATCCATAATACATTCATCACAGAACTGTAGTAACCATTCATCTCAGAAAAGAAAAATAAAATGCATTCAAAATTATTATAAGTTGTTTACTGAGTAATATAGAAGTAAAGTCTAACTAATTATTGAAATAAAAGTAGAAAAGTGATAAGGCTGATGGAGGGTCCACTAAGGCTCCACATACTCTTCCTAGATCTCCTATAAGTCCTCCTGTCTTGGCTCAACAAACTGCTCAGGATCTAGCAAATTTCTGGATTCTTAAAGTACCTTGTGTTTGACAAGAAGTTTAACACATCAAAATTAAACTAAATAGTTCTAAAGTGTGAACAATGTAACAGTAAATTAAACAAACTGCAAAAGAACTGTAAGAATAACTGAATAGCTAAAATTGTATAAAACTGAATAACATAAGCTGACTGTACATTGAAAGCTGAAAATGAATAAAAATAGTGTATACTCTGAAACTAGTATAAAAACATATAAACTGTGTTATATACCATTGGAACCATGTATTAGAATATGTCACAACACGGTATGTCACTGATATCAACTGAACTATCACTGAACTATTATGAGTTGTTTGGTCTAATGTCTGCATACATCTTATTAAGAAATTTTATAGCAATGTCTTAGCATCTTGAATTTCCCTCACTGATGTATGCAACATTCCATAACTCATAATTCATCACTGATACTCATACATCACCACTGATATTAATGCATCACACTGATACTCATGCTTCACATTATGCTCATACTCATGCCTTTATACTACATGAGTTAAATCCAAAATTTCAGAAATGCTTGAAATCGTATTATGACTCAAATGTCTCCATTATGCAGAATCCTACTAAAAGAATTCTAGCTCCTATATTCTACTTTCACTAATTAATTCTTCTTGTTTATGGAGTTTTGCTTCGAGTCATCAATTGGAATGGATGTATACAGATGGGTGTATATTCTCAATAAGGTGAATTTAGCACTTAGTTTACTTATAACTGCACTTATTGAGGCACACACAAGATAGGAGGCAAAACCCTTTTGCAGTTATTATTCACCCAAACTAAGATGCTAGCTCACTCTCTTAAGTTTGGATAATTTACTCTAGGAAGACTATATTTGGCTTAACCTGCAAGAAGCACCTATTCAAAAGTCCACATTAGAGTGACTCATCCAAATCTAAATATCACTAAAGTGATTTAGTACCATGGGTATGCATGATCATAATCAACTAATAAACCACGCTCAGCCAATTTCTAATTATTCACCAAGGATTTATCCAACACTATCAATCCTTACTCTAATTCGGTGAGTCTTACATAAGGTTCCAAGGATGTGACCAAAAGGTCACTCAATATGGGTTACTACCATATGAAAAAATCTCAATCTAATATCTTAGGTGTTTTCTACCCCAAGGCTTAAGATCAACTTCTAAGGTTAGGGAAGATCATCTAAGTTCCTATCTCAATATGTCACAATAAGCCTTTCCTACCGCAATGTATAATATTCTTTAAGGCTTTTAAACATTTTAAAGCCTAAAGAAAGATCAATAATATCTCACTCTTCTACTACTTAACTAAAGATTCAAGGTTTACTTATTAACTTGGATAAAAGTGATCAGATCAGATAATTAGATCCATCTGATCATATCCTATTCTACAATCATGGGATGAAATCAAAGATATTCTTAAATTTAGGTCATCTAAAAAATCATTACAATTTTATTAACCATCTTATGCTGATAGTCTTATGTTAGAAAAAATCGAAGATCTAAAGCTTAGATTTAGATGATTCAATCACTTAACTTCATTATTAATCTTAGCACTTCTAATTAAATGATTTAAGATCAATACTAAATTAGATGCATTATTGGGATAATGTCAATTGAATTATCTTATAATCAAGTCATTTGATTAAGTGATTAAGGATTCTGATCTTAATCAAGCAGGATAGGGTTTAACCCCTATCCTTATCCAATTAAGACCAATTGTTGATTTATAGATCAAATGTCAAATTAGTGTATTATTTGTATATTATTGGTAGCAAATCTCAAATTTCCGCCAAGTATAATTCACTTGATCAGTATCTTAAGATTTCTTAAAATTAATTAAAGAATTATGGTACCTTAATCAAATTGGTTAAATTAAATGTTTAAGATTTACATGATAGGCTTTTTACAATCATAGCACTCTTATGAAAGCTAAATAATAGAAATTTATAGAAAACATAAGGTAATTAGTGCTAATCAAACCTTAATTCAAAATAAATGGATTAGCACCTAATTACAAATCCAACCATTAGAAATTCATGAAACTTGGCCATTATGTGCTATCTATTCATATGAGCAATCCAAGACTAGGTTTACTAAGTCTAGATAATCAAAAACTCTAATTTTTACTAATCATGTAATAATAAGATTAGGGCATAAATAAGAATACATAAAACATAAATTAAACCACCTAGCACATGCATTCTATAATGCATAAGAAACACAATGGCACAAAAATCATGCAATTTGGCTAAGTATACAAGCTAATCAACCCTAATTAAGTTCTGCAATAATTAAGCTAATCTAGAAAATCCAACCATTAAAAGCTCAATATTATTTTATATTATTATTCCTCATGATTTTCTAATCAATTTAATTTATAACATCATAGGGTTTGGACTAGTGGATCAAATGTTATCATAATAATTAAGTTTGCATTTTTCTAGTTAAATTTCCCTATGATTTGATTAATTGGATTATTTTCCTTAAGGAAAATAAATCCAATTAATCGGATTTAATTAAGATGGGTCAGCCCATTAACCAGATCGCACGGGTCGACCGGGGCCCGAGGACCCGGCGCTGTCACACAGCGCGGGTCACGGGCTAACCTGACCCGCACAATACCATCGTCCCCGTCTCAATCCCTCTCAACAGAGGTCAAATATGGGAGCCCTAATCAGCAAAATTCTCTTCCTAGAGTGCACACCATGGCCGCGGGTCAATCGTAAATCCATCCCCAAGCCGGACACACCATTTGGGACTCAAAGCTCTGTAAGGAGGTCTGGTTTTCCTGAACCTTACACACCCGAGAGCTCCCAAGCTAGAGCTACTGTGGGGAGATAATTTTCCCCATAGAGGCCATGATTAACCCTGGGCTTGATCCCTACACCTTCAGGGAGGTGAGGCGAATCGAAACCCTCTAGACTGAGGGTCTACGGTGGGCTGGATCACTAGATCCTTACTAGGGCCCAGCCCCTTTCACGGACTTAGCCTAATCGATTAAAATTGATCGATTAGAGCTTGTTTAAGGCACAGATACAATCTTAATAGGTTTGATTAAAAAATACTCATTCAAGCGAATCAAAAATAAAGGAGTCTGAGCCTCATTGGCCCAGATTGAGCAAACTGGGGAAACTAGTTTGATGGGGAAGCTTGGATTGGCCGACAGAGAGGAAGGTAGGGGCTGCAGAGCTTCAAAAGAGCACCTTGAATTCCTGAACACCATGAATAGCCTCTATTAGTGGTACACATGCCTGGGATGCTTGAGAAGCTCGGACAGACATCAAACGAGGTTCGGGATACATAGCCTTATTTGATAGCAAGCCGATCCTTAGAGCAGACCTGAGGCTATTTATAACCTTAGGGAGGGAATGGGAAGGTTCCAGAGGCTTCCTCAGGTCTAAGATTATAAAAACTCAAGTTATTACCCAAGCTAATTAAGACTAACCCAAGTCTTAATTTTGATCTTAGTGTAATAATTAAGTCATTAGGAATTCACCACCAGGACCTAGGCTAAATCAGGGGTCAAATAGATCAATTCCTAATTTTGGGAAATTTAGAAACCCTAAAATTTGACCTATTTAAATTGACCTCAGATCAAAAATCGTACTTTGCCAAAATTTCATCGAATATTTTAATAATATTTAAATACCCCAAAAATTAAAAAATTAAAATACTCATCGAATCGAAAATAAAACTTCTTCGTTGCGTTCCTTGCCCCTCAATTAGCTAGGGTGAATATTTGAGAATTTTCTGAGTACAATTAATCACTAAATTTAAATTAGGAAAATCCGTCAAAACTTAATAAATAATAATATTAATTAAACCATTCTAATGGCGTCGTCTGTTCGCCTACACCATTACCTCTATCCCCGTTTGATCTAGTGGCTAATCAGATCCACTTGATCAGCTCAATCGAATGTCTTGGGGATCGCCTCCCCTGACCCCGCTGCCCGCACTCCACGTGGCAAGCCACTGCTGCCGCTGCCCAACCTACGCTTTGTAGCCCTTGCTCGCTCCACCAAGCAGCAATTAAGCCTCCTTCATGAGCCTAGATCCCTGCACTTCCTGTCGCGCTCGAGGCTTTGCAGGAGCCATCATGAAATCTTTTTCTTTGAACTCTAAACTCTGTTGTAGTCGCTCATCAGGTAGACACTGATCTTCCTCCTTGTTCAATCATATTGCTATACCTTAATTTGTATGCTTATTTCAAAATCTGGATTAAGGAATGAGCAATTCAGATCTAGTTTTGTCATTAGAAATTGATCGTAATTAGGAATTCATCTGTAATACTTTCTGTTACCCATCCTTCACTGAGCCCTAGGATCCATGGTTAGACCTAGCGGCGACCTCGTTCCACCCCAGGTGTCGATTCAACTACCATTGGCTAGCTCTCATCGAGGGCAATCCACTGTTGTGCGAGAGGACTTCAAGTGCCTCTTGGAGGGCATCCTATTTCCATGCCCTAGATACTAGGTATCGGGCCCATCATGGAGAAGATGGTGCCATGCAGGTCGAGTCGAGTTAGTCCGAACCGCGGATCTACGGGGGCAGCAGAAGTGAGGTGGGCCCCAATACCATGTGTCGGGCACCAGTCAATTGTAGAATGCATGTGGGACCCCTATTGTATCAGCAGTTTCTATGACCCTGACCGTGGGTCCCTCCCGTACCTCCCATTGCGTGGTATGCTGCCACGTGGTCTGTCGGGTCCTGTAGTTCTATGTATGTCAGCTGGGTGGGGTCCACTGTTATAAATCAATTAATATAATTTTATACATTAATTTTATATCAAACAGTAAGGTTTAATTAGTTAAATTTAGTTAATTTAAATTCAGAACATCAAACCCTCATATATTTTAATTTAATGATCCAAATATATTAAGCATATATCTCATTTTGCTCAGAAAAAAAGAGAAATATTTTGGTAGTGTCAAATTTCTTATATGACACATATTTAACATAATGACATTTTAGGTCATCTACTCACTTGTACCAAGACTTTAAACCCTCATAACTTTGTGCCTAGTGACCTAAACCTAGCTAATATGGGTCTTAAAGTAATCAGGAGAGCATCAGAAACACCTTGATAGTATTAGCTTTGTTATTTGATAATTAGTTTGAGTAATGACTTTAGAACCCTCTCTAATGACCCTTATAACCCTAGAAATTGATTAGGCCATATCTTAGTCAATTGGACTCCAAATCAAAAAATTCATAGTGTTGTCTAGCTTAGAAACTCAGTGCCAACAGTAAATTGTAATAAGATTTAGGTTTTGAATCCTAGAAACCCTAAGTTAATCAAATTATCCCTAACCCTAGTTAGGTCATAACTTGACAAATTGAAGTTCAAATTGGGTATACTTCTAGTTAAAGTACTCAGTGTAATATAGGGAAGCTATAATTACTGAGTTTGTTGAATTTGGACATCAAATGAAAAAGTTAAGTTTTTGACCCCTCTAAGCCTAAGAGATTACATAAATACACATAATCTTGGAACACTCGTAACTTAGATAATATACCTCATAATTTAGTGTTCTTAGACTCTATGAAATCCTTGAATAGCAATCAATAATAAATTGCTCAAAAAATTTGATTTCATTTGGTGAAAATTACTAAATTGCCCCTTAGGTCAAATATTTTAATTGGGACCTATATGACTCATTTCTTATCCAAATTGAGTATACTTACTATCTTTCTTCATGTTGGATAGTAAGGAATCATTTGGCAATAAGAAAATTTAATTTGGAGCTTTAAATCAAAAAGTACCTTTTCGGACCCTTAAGTAGGGGCAAAATGGTCTTTTTGCCCAAAAATTTAGGTTAAGTATCCTTAAGCCCTAGAATATCATCCAAATCATTAAAAATAGTAATAAAAATGATTTATAATCAATTTAAGTCATAAAATTCATAAATTAAGTAACTTAGGTAAAATTCCCCATTTAAGGCTTAAAATCCATTAGTAAGAAAAATGCACCTTACTTAGCTAGAATTCATTCTTATCCCCCTTAAATGAACAAAAATAGCGAATAAAATCAAATTGAATTAAATTCCATAAGTTCTTAAATCTCTATCTTCCTTATGAGCTTCTTTAGGAATCTACACTTCACATTAGGATTCCTTTTTCCTAAGTTTAGGAATATATCCTATATTAGATTTCATTTGTTGGATAAAATGATTTATCTAATGAATGAAACCTTGGTTTTATTAGTTTCTAGATTTTATAAATTAATTCTGATTATTTTATCTTTCAATCTTGGATTAAGAGTAATAGAATCACCTTATTAAGCCTAATTTTGCTTAATAAGGATTTGCCCTAATCTTAGCTCACACTTAGAATTTAAACCATAGATATTAGGTTTGACCTTTGGATTATTTGATTAACTCCATTTCAGCGTGTTAAAATCATGATCCCTAGTTTAGTATATCTTGATCAAATCTTAGTCTAGAACATCTAAACTCATCAATTAGGACATGATGACTTATTACTTAATTTATATGCGATATTGATTGAATCAGATTAGAATTTGATCAGTTCTAATTACTTTTAACTTATAAGGTCGTACTTCTAAGTTACACTCGATAGTAAAAATTCAAAATCCTGAACCTGTGTAACTTGGAGTAGTTAGAAAGGTTTAATAGATAACACCTAATGTCAGCATATGTAGTAGAGTCCCTTGCTCACTATTATTTTACTTGTGCTTTCGCATTCCTTGTATTTTGTGTCTCATTCCTTGAACAGGTCATACCAGATAATGTTGCTGCATGAAATGTAAACATAGAATATTAGGATAACATTTGTATTAGGTTCAGTTACATGTTAATTTGGCGTATTTTACCCTATTCGACGGGGTAAGGAGAAATAAGGAGTGTTTGACTTTACTTATTGAGGAGTGTTGTGCTAAGTTTGGAACCCATATAGTCTTGCAAATGTGCTTGACTCCTCAGCTACTTCTAGACATGTCCACAAAAGTAAAGCAAGTAATTAAGATATTTTTGTATATGTACATTATTGCCTCTTCAGTTCACTTTTTATTTTGTTATTCCAGCCTAGCCTCAAATGATGCTAGGAATATTTTGTCGCATTAGCCTCCGCATTGACGCTAAGAATTCTTTTGATGTAAGTAGGCTAGATTAGCCCTCTTCTGATATGGTAGCACTTATATACTTATTCACTGTTTATTATTTACTGTTTATTGTTTCCTGTTCACTGTCATACTTTACTTTAGTTCGCTTTACTTTAACTTGCATTACTTGTATATTATAAGATGCTAGCCTTTGTTGCTTACTTATATGTACCACCGTTAGATTAATTTCTTTTAAATCTGCATATGTCATATGATCATCAGTATGTTTGGGATATAGTCTCTTCTTTCCAGTACTTTATTTATCTATAATGTATGCCTAGCCTTATTTTAGTTTATTTTGAGATATGTCTTTTGCTTCATTCTAGCTTAGTTATAAATGCTTTATTTATAATTGATCACCTTTCTTTGTATGCTTGTTGCTCCTATGTTGTTTTAGTTTTTGTTAAGTAAAAATGGTGACATTAAAAACTCATGAAAATATTCAGCATAAAATGTACTTAGGCAATTATTTAATAAGATTTTTCTTTTGTTGGCACGAGCCCTAGCATTATGAAATTGACATGTCAGAATCGGTTAGATTTGAGAAGCTTATTCCTGAAGAGGAGCCATATCTTGGGGAGGAGCACCAGGAAGGAGCTAAAGCTGCTTAGGCTTAATTGCTTTCCGTGAGGATGAGTGATTTCATTTTAATTCATTTCTTAAACTTATTTAAAATGCTGTAATACTATAGGTACCTTTAAATGTGCTTTCCTTACTGTACTATTTATTTTGAGCTGCTTGATGTACTTTCCTTACTTATATGCATTGTGGTAAAATTAGATGTATTCTTACCTTACTTTGCTTCTGCACTCTAAGTTGTATTTATATAGTGACTGATTCTCTTGATTTTAACCTGAGCATATCTCTCCCTTATTAGTGGATTGTGGAATTAGACCTAATCCAATGATAAGTGAGCGATCTGCCAGAGTGGTACACCTCTCCTTAACTTAATCTTATGGATTAAGTGGTGGGGCACCATAGTGACTGACAAACAGTAAATACACATCTGCGCTTGCACGCAAGTGTACGTGGTCTGAAGTAATAAGTGGAAAGTGTGACTTTCCGGGAATTTATCGAACCATAGAAAATTGGTTGATTTAGCACTAAAGTGTATCTATTCTCACTAATGTTTAAGCTATAGTATGTATTGGTTGGTTGGTCTAATTTAGCACAATTATTCACTAAGTAAATAACAAGATTTAAAGGAAGAGGAGAGTTGGGCCCATCCCACATGCAATGATATAATACTTGTGTAGATTTATTTCTCAAGTTTTATCATTTAGTTTAATTGAAATCAAGTGCACATTGTTGTCCTTTAGTCTAACTCAAAGGCTTACAAGTTCAAATCTCGTGCACAAAATGAACTCACATTCGGTTCTACTTTAGCACAAAGATTCTTGTAAGATTCTTGAGAATTAAAGTTAATTCATTTTCTCCTTATTTAAGGAGAGTTTAAATTTTCTTAAATCTCAAGATCTCACAAGCATTGATTTTCCACTACGAGCATCACTTCGCATCTCATATAGTTGAGATGAGAGAATCATATGTTGGGCTCAATGACTATGTCACTTAGTTCATGAGCACTCAACACTTCATTTCTCAATCTCAATTATGTGGAGCTAAGGAGCTCAATTAGTGGGTCTTAGCATCACTTGCATCAACTCTTTGGTTGAGCTTAGATTGAGGTGCATTGAGCTCAAGATCCTTCTCACATGGTTCTAAGCTTTCATGCACTTAAAATCTAGCATCCAACCTAAGGTGAGCTAAGGAGCACAAGACAATTAGATCTTGGATTCTTTAGTTCTTTTCTTATAAAAACATCAAGACTAATTAGATAGAAATTTCTTAGTAAGGCATTTAAATCACAAATACATTATGCTTGAGGGAAAATATTCATACATCAATATTACATCATGCAAATGGGACTTCATCCTAACCCTCCCCAAGGGGAGTTTAGCTACTCATTACACAAGAAAATAAGGAAGACACATACATAGCAAAAGACCCTTTCATGGTCACCAAAAAGAAAATACAAGATTGAGTTTAGAAGATACTAGGAACGCTCCGTAGAAGTTCTCCAGAATTCTTCTTCTCCTTCTAATTACCTTCTCCTTAGATTGCTAGTGCTGCCTCTTCCTCTTCTCCTTTTGCAAAAGCTTGCCTTGCCACCCTTGGGGAGTTCTCTCCTCCTTTAGCTCTCCTTCTTACTTAGGGAAATTTTGCTAAAATTGTGAACCCTCCTCTAGTCAAGAGGAGGGGTATTTATAGGAAGGGGGGCTGCATGCTCCTTCTCATAAGCAACTAGATTTTTCATTAAAAATATTGAATTCATCATTGCACTAATTTTTAATTTAGAGTGAGGTGACAATAATCTCATTTTTTTAGCCACACATCACCTCAAAGCTTTACAAAAATGGCTGTTGCAGGATATGGTGGCTGGAGACAACATTCAGGATAGAGGTCATGTCTCCAGCCACATTAAATGCACTGACTTGGAAAAAATTTGGCGGGCCGCTGCAGCGCGCTATAGCATGCTGTAGCATGCTGCTACATGCCTTAGCATACCTTGGTTTTAAGCAATTTTTAGCCAAGTTCTTTGTTGTAGCCACTACAGCGCGCGACCGCGAGCTGTAGAGGGGAATTCTGCAAAAAATACTATTCAATTAGTTCTTTTTCCCGATTGTATAGAAAATGTTTCCGCGGTCGACCGCTGCAGTGCGCGACCGTGCGCTGTAATGGGGAATTCTGCAAAAAACACTATTCATTTAGTTGGGCGGCCTGAATTATTTAGCCAAATCTTCCGCGATACACCGCTGCAGCACGCGACCGCGCGCTGTAGCGATGAATTCCGCAGAAAGCACTATTCAATTAGTTGAGCCCCATTTAATAATCATAAATATTTTTGCGATAATCCGCTGCAGCGCACGACTGCGCGCTGTAGCGGTGAATTTTGCAAAAAACACTATTCAATTAATTGGGAGCCTGTTTAATATGGTTTAAATGTTTCCGCTGCAGCCCGCTGCAGCACGCGACCGCGCACTGCAGCGCGCTGTAGCTGAATGCTTTGTTATATTTTTCAAAAAATTACAGAAATGCCCTAGAGCTCCTTTGGATTCCATTTCCTGAAAAAGATATAGAAATTTGATTTAGGAACAGCAAAAAATATCTTAAGTAAATGAATTTCCCCCTTTATTTTAGATGTAATTTATGGATTCATCAGGGACTGACCCAAGAGCTCGAACCATGACCGAATTCAAATTTCCTTAATTGGAGCTAATCGTAGGGCCCGAAAGGGCTAATATGTCATTGAGGGAAGATCCCTAATGGCATGCTGAGGTGGAGCGGGTAGTGCGGGGCAGGCCTGGCTATCTGAAATCCTCCGGATTCATTATGTCAGGCACGAGCGAGGTGAAGATGAAGATCCACAGTGCCTAAGCACTGTGTGACATCTGATGGATCGATCAGAACCGCGCTATGGTCCTGATCCTCTGGATCCTAACAGCCAGATCCAATTGAATCTACACCATAGGATCCATGGGGCGCATTTAATGGTAGATCCGTGGTTCCGCAGGATCAAATTCTACCCATTGATTTCTTGAACGTGACAGAGAGATCAGCGGGACTCCACTATCACTCGACCCAGGCTCCACAGCAGATCGCCTGCAGCCCGCACAGCGGATACTGACCGTTTCATCGGGTATAAGGGTAAATTTGCAAAATTGAATTGTTGGAAGCCTTACAATGCAATTTGACAAATTTAATTTAAATTGAATTATGATTAAAATGATCTCCAATTCTTACCAAACTTTCACCTCTAATTAATTTAGGGGTGAGGAATTCAAAAATGCAATCAGATTTTAATTTTGAGATCAAAATATTTTAGGTCTTATTTAGGGCATCTAGACTGATTAAGAATGTTAACTTGACTTAGAGAAGTCCAATTCACTTCAAATTTTTAGTATTTTCTTAACTTGATATTTAAAATGCAATAAAATTAAAACTAATTCTTGATCGGACTAAAAATTAGTAGGGTAATAACCTAGAATTAATACAGACTCCCCCACTTAAGAATGATGTCATCCTCGACATCACCTCAAGAGATAAAATAATAATGCATAAATTTTAAGAACCAAATTACAAGTTCAAAATTTAATGGGAGGGTACCTGAATTTTCAAAGAGACTGGGATACTTTCTTCGCATACCAGCCTCTCTCTCCCAAGTAGATTCTTCTAGAGAGCGATTCCTCCGATGAACCTTTACCATAGGAATTGAGTAATTTCTCAGCTACTTTTGATCATGAGCTAAGATCTTAATTGGCTCCTCTGCATAGGAAAGATCCGGATGGAGAGATACTGCTAAAAGTTGAATTATATGAGAAAGATTATGAAGATATCTCCGTAGAGAGGAGATATGGAACATATTATGGACTATAGAGAAATCTTTAGGAAGCTTTAATCTATATGCTACAGAACCAATCTTCTCTAGTATTTCAAACGGTTTGACATAGCGAGGACATAGCTTCCCAGTAACACCAAAATGATATACGCCTTTCATCGAACTTACTTTAAAATACATTAAATTTCTAACCTCGAATTCCAGCAAATGATGATGAGCATCATGATACTTACTTTGGCAATCTTGAGCTGCTTTAATTTTTTGCTGGATTAGTTAAGCCTTATGATAAGTTTCTTCAACTAATTTTGAGCCATATAACTTAACGCTGCAAATTTCAGACCATGCTAAGGGAGTACTGCACTTCCTGCCGTACAAGGCTTCATATGGAGCCATGCCAATGCTCACCTGAAAACTGTTGTTATACGCAAACTCTATTAAAGGAATATGATCTTCCCAAAAGCCTTCAAAATCCAAAATATAGAGATGAAGAAGATCCTCCAAAACTTGGTTGACACCCTCCCATTTGACCATTTGTTTGAGCATGGAAAGTGGTGCACATGGATAGGGTAGTCCCCAAGTCTTGATGCACTAATTGCCAGAATTTAGAAGTGAAATTGCTATTTCGATCAGATACGATAAACCTTGAAATTTCATGGAGCCTGATGATTTCATTGATATACAGCTTCGCCAATTTTTCTACGAAATTAGTTTGACGCATAGGAATGAAATGTGCTGATTTGGTCAGTCGATCGGCAATGACCCAGATCAAATTGGCACCAGACCTTGATTTTGGCAAACCCATAACAAAATGCATAGAAATATCAAACCACTTCTATTGAGGAATTTCCAAATGATGGAGAAGTCCTCTAGGATTCTGCTATTCAGCTTTAATTAGATTGCAGGCATGACACTTTGCTACAAATTCGGCTATGCTTTTCTTCATTCCAAGCCACCAGAAGGATTTCTTCAAATCTTAGAACATCTTAGTGCTACCAAGATGCACTTGATAATTGGAATTATGGCTTTCCACTAAAATCTCTTGCTGTATGGATTTGGGGATCCATAGATGATTTTCTTGATAAATTACATTTCCTCGCATCTACAGGTCAAAACGGCGACCAATTTCAATTTCTTATTTAAATTTTAGATAGTCTTCATCCTTTGTTTAGGAGATGGAGACATCACAATAAAATGTTGGTTCAACAGTACTCATGGACATTAGCTCTCTTAACAAGGCACCATGCACTAGCTTGATATCGAGCTTTCTAAATTCTTTTTCTAGAGAACTTGATACTACCATGGATGAAAGTGTAGCATACGACTGAGCACATCAGCCACAATATCTGGTTTTCCTGGAAGATATTGTATACTGAGATTATAATCGCTTATCAGTTCAAGCCATCTTCGCTGATGACAATTGAGCTCACACTGGGTCAAGATGTACTTTAAACTCTGGTGGTCTGTGAATATAGAACACTAGATTCCATACAGATAATGCCGCCATATTTTCAAGGTAAAACTACAACAGCTAATTCGAGGTCATGAACAGGATAATTCTTTCATGCTGTTTTAGCTGACGAGATGCATAGGCGATAACTTTTCCTTCCTGCATTAGCACACATCCCAAGATTATCCCAGATGCATCGGTATAGACTTGGTAGTTGAGACCTTCCTTAGGTAAGGCAAGAATTGGGGTAGAAGAAAGAGCATCTTTTAACACTTGGAACGCATTCTCACACTCTAAACTCCAAATAAAAGGTACTACTTTCTGCATCAACTTCGTGAGTGGAGACGCAATTTGTGAGAAGCCCTTGATAAATTTTTTGTAGTAACCAGCTAAACTCAGAAAACTTCTGATATCAATCACAGACATTAGCTATGACTAATCCTGAACTGCACTTACTTTATTCTGATCAACCTTGATTTCTTGTGCATCTACGACATGATCCAGGAAAGCAACTGAGTCAATCCATAAGTCACACTTAGAATACTTGGCATATAACTCATGACTTTGAACTCTTCTAATACTAACTGCAGATGGTTCTCATGATCAGCTTTGCTTCTCAAATAAATCAGAATACCATCGATGAAGACGATGAAAAATTTACCTAAATACTCTTTCAATATGCGCTGCATTAAATCCATTAAAATGGATGATGCATTTGTTAAGCCGAAAGACATTACCAAAAATTCATAGTGTCCATAGCGGGTTCTAAACGCGGTTTTTTCGACATCTGAATCTTTAACTTACAGCTGATGGTAACCTGATCGCAAGTCAATTTTCAAAAAAACTTTAGCTCCATATAGTTGATCAAACAGATCATCGATATGCGGCAAAGGATAGTTATTCTTGATGGTAACTTTATTCAGTTCTCTATAATCAATGCACATCCGCATCGAACCATCTTTCTTTTTCACGAATAAGATCGATTCTCCCCAAGGAGATGAACTTGGGTGGATAAGACCCTTCTCTAATAACTCTTGAACTTGCTTGTTCAGCTCTTGCAGTTCCTTGGGCGCCATCTAATATGAAACCTTCAATAGCAGTTGGGTTCCGGGGATTAACTCAATTGCAAACTCTACCTCTCTAACCGGAGGAAGATCAGGTAGGTCTTCAGGAAAGTTGTTGGGGAATTCACGAACTATTCGAGTCTCCGAGATAGGAATGACCTCTTTCTTTTCTCCAAACATCGTTACGAGATATGCATCGCAACCTTTCTTGAAAAATCTTTCTACTTTCATTACATTAATCAATGATGCTTGAGCATTGAATTTACCTATAAAGGATTGCGACTGATTTCTACTACCAAAAATTATTTTCTTCTTTTGGCAATTTATGGACGCGCCATGCTTGCTTAGTCAGTCCATACCCAAAATAATATCAAAATTTGCAATTGGCAACAAGATTAATTTGACCCCATACTTTTGTTCTTCGATGGGAATATCAACATTACAAAACTGCTGGGATTGCATGCTGGCTCCGAAAGGTAACCCGATGCTCAACGAGGATGCTATTCGATAAGTTGGCAATTTAAGAATTATAACCCAACTTTCTGATACGAAGGAATGACTTGCTCCCATATCGAAAATAATGTTGCAAGATTTATCATTTATCGTTATGGTGCCTATGATTATAATAGTTTTGATAAGGATTTGCTATTCAAAATTCAAAAATACTGAAGCAAAGAAATACTGAATACAGGAATAGCTGAATAATAACTAATTTAAGGCACACCTGAGATGACATCATTATCTTCAGGAGCTAAAGTAAGATTTAGAATATAGACTCTTGCAGGACCCGATGGTTACTTGCCTTGTGGCAGATGGATTTGACGGTTGTAAGCTGGCCTTTGCGCAGAAGCAGGTGTGTTTTTATTGTATGCCACATTCCGTAACCCATAATTCATCAATGATACTTATGCTTCACTGCTGGAATGATTCCTCAAACTCATGCTCATGTTTATGCCCATGCTTTATTTTATAGGAGTAAAAATTAGAAATCCATAAAACTTTGAACACTGATGATGAATTCTAAGTCTCAACTATGCAGAATCCTACTAAGAGGATTCTAACACCTAGCTTCTAGAATGATGATTGGTTAAAGTTGAAGGCATACTTATAGATCATTAGATGGGATGATTGTATACACATATTTAGCATGTTTGTAAGAAAGGTGATTCTTATCACCTAGTTTGATTAAGCCACCCTAACGAAGTGGTCTTTGATAGGAGGCATCGCCCGTTGGCGATTTGTATCTCAAGCTAAGTTATTAAGATGCCTAACTCATAATCACACTCAGTGTCTTAAAGAAGGTGATTCTAATTACTTAGTTATTTTGAGCCACACCTATTAAAGCAGTCTTCACTAGGAGGCATTGCCCGTTGGCAATTTGTATTTCAATCAAACTAAGGAATGAGTACCTATTTAATACACTCTTAGTTTTGGGAGATTTACTCTAACGGGACTGTATTCGTCTAATCCTTCAGGATAGCACCTGCTCATAAGTCCACATTGGAGTGAATCAACCAATCCCGAATACTACTGAATAAAACCAGCACTATGGGTATGCCATACTACACCAACCAATAATCTAGGTTCACACCACTCTATTTAATTAACAAGGATTTATCAAGACTATAAATTCTTATGCTAAATAGGTAAGTCCTATACAATGTTCCAATAAAATGTGATCAAGTATCACTCAATATAGATTCTACCACAAGGAAAGGCGTCAATCTAAATCTTAAGTGATTCCTTCCATGAGGGGTTAAGATCAACTTCTAAAGTTAAGAGATCATCTAAGCTTCTACCTCAATGAGTTACGCAAAGTCCTCCTATCTCAATGTATATTTAAATTTAGGTCCTTAAAATATTTCAAATGACAATCTTGAGATGCTTAAGACTTCACACTCCTAATTCTGATGCTAACACATTAGGTTTTCCTTATCTTTTAGATTTAGAGTGATCAAATCAAATGATTAAGTCATCTGATCATTCTTTATTCTAAGATTATGGGATTTAGATCAAGGATGTTATTAGAGTTAGATCACTTATTTAATCAATATGATTCTATAAATCTTATTATGCTAATAGTCTTATTTAAGAGAAAATCAAGGATTCAAAGTTTAGATTCAGATTAAGCAATCACACAACTTTATTATTAAGCTTAACATGTCTAATTCAAATGTTTAAGATCAATACCAAATTATATGCATTGTTAGAATAATGGCAATCTCATTATCTTATAATCAGTTAATTAAATTAAGTGCTAAAGAGTTTGGATCTTAATTAAGCAGGTTAGGGTTTGGCCCCTACTCATATCTTAATTGAGATCAAGTGTTCATTTATAGATCAATGATAAATTAGTAAATTAAGTATGTATTATCGGTGGCAATCTTAGACCTAGATCAAGTTTTAAAAGATTGATCAAAGTCTTAAGACTTCTTAAGTTTATTAAAGTGATTAAGTTCTCCAATTTCAAATTTATTCAATTTATACATCATAAATTAGCATACATTATTTCCATATATTTACCTTACTGTTATGAAGCATATTAACAGAAAAATTTATGAAAATAGAAAGTAATTAGTGCTAATCAAACCTTAAATCAATCTAAAAGGATTAGCACATTATTAAAAATTGAAAGAAAGAGGGTCTGAGCCCAATTGGCTCAGGCCGAGATACGGGAGTACCCGATTTGATGGGGGAGCTCAGAGCGATCAACTGAGGGCTCAGCTAGCTTTAGCTGAGGTTCCAGGCCTGCAAAGGATCCTGAACACCAGGAGAGCCTGCTATCAGCAGTTTGGGAGCTCCTGGGATCACCTACACAAGCTCGAACAGACAGAAATGGTGGAGAGGAGACAGTAGAGAATTGAACTCAATTAAGCAGCAAAGGGGTAGAGGGAGGATGGTTGAGGCTATTCATATCCTCAGACGAGCTCAGGGAAGCTTCCAGAGGGTTGGCTCGGGTTGGGAAAGACCCATAGGTCAGGCCATGGTTGAGCTCTCAATTTTCCTAATTGAGCTCGGTAGGATCACATTGAGGGAAGGTCCCCAACGGCATGCTGAGGTTGAACGGGTAGTGGGGGACATGCCAGGCTGTCCAGAATTCGCAGGATTTTCCTCGGTCGATCGCGGGCGTGGCAAAGACGAAGATCCATAGTGCGGGTGTGCTGTGGGCCGTCTGATGGATCGATCAGGACTGTGGAACGGTCTTGATCCTTCGGATCCTAACGGCTAGATCCGATTTAATACACACCGTAGGATTCACATGGCGCATCTGACGGCTGATCCTTGGGTTCCGCGGGATCTAATCCTGGTCATCGATTATTTAAGCACGACAATTAGATTTATGGGACTCCGCTATCGCGCAACCCGGGCTCCGCAGCGGATCTCCCACGGGGGCCATTATTTTGGTTTTAGGGATATATTTGCAATTTGGAAAGATTAGGAACCCTTTTATGTAATTAGACTATTTTAATTAAATATGAATTATAGTCTAAATGATTACCAAATTGCACCAAACTTTCACCCCTAGTTAATTTGGGGGTGAGGAATTCAAAAATGCAATCAAATTTTTATTATAATATTTACGGTCTAATCTAGGGCATCTAGATTGATCAAAATGCAATTATAAACTTAGGGGAATCCAATTGACTTTAAATTTTCAGGATAGGCTTTATTTGATATCCTAAAAGTATTATGATCAAAATGAATGCTCAATTATGCTAGAATTTAACAGGATAATAACCTAGGGTCGTTACAAATTCTCCCACTTAAGAATGATATTATCCTCGACATCATCTCAAGAGGAAGACAAACATAAAGAAATTTGAAGAATAGAATAAAATTTAGAAAGTTAATGAGTACCTGAATTTTCAAAGAGGCTGGGATACTTCCTTTTCATATCCACCTCTTTCTCTCAAGTAGATTCTTCTAAAGAGCCATTCCTCCACCGAACTTTTATCATTGGGATTGAGCGATTCCTCAGCTACTTTTGATCATGAGCTAAGATCTTAATTAGCTCTTTTGCATAAGAAAGGTCTGGTTGGAGAGTTACCGCTGGAAGTTGAATTAAATGTGATGGGTTGCGAAGACATATCTGTAGAGAGGAGATGTGGAATACATTATGGACTGCAGAGAAATCTTCAAGAAGCTGCAATCGATAAGCTGCAGAAGCAATCTTTTCTAGGATTTTAAATGGTCCGATGTAGCAGGGACTTAGCTTCCTGGCTACACCAAAATGATACACGCCTTTCATCGGATTGACCTTAAGATACACAAAATTTCAGACATCAAATTCTAGAGTACAATGATGAGTATCATGGTACTTACTCTGGCAATCTTGAGCTGCTTTGATTCTTTGCTGGATCAACTGAATCTTACAATTTGTTTCTTCAACTAAATCAAAACCATATAGCTGTACACTGCCTGTTTCAGACCATGCTAATGGAGTACTACATTTCTTGCTATCAAGAGCTTCATATGGAGCCATGCCAATACTCGCTTGAAAACTGTTATTGTATGCGAACTCCATGAGAGGAATATGGTCTTCCCAAAAACCTCCAAAATCCAGAATACAGAAATGAAGAAGATCTTCCTAGACTTGATTGACTCTTTCGATTTGTCCATCTATTTGGGGATGAAAAGTGGTGTTCATGGCTAGAGTAGTTCCAAAGTCTTGATGTACTGCTTGCCAAAAATTAGAAGTGAAATGGCTATCTCGGTCAGATACGATAGATCGGGGAATTCCATGGAGTCTGATAATTTCCTTGATATACTACTTTGCTAATTTCTCCACAGAATCAGTTTGACACGTAGGAATAAAATGTGCTGGTTTGGTCAGTCGATCAACAATGACCCAGATTGAATCGGCACTTGATCTTGATTTGGGTAAACCCATAACAAAATCCATAGAGATGTTGAACCACTTTCCATTCAGGAATTGCCAAAGGATAAAAAAATCCTCTTGGTTTTTGGTGTTTGGCTTTAACTAAGTTACAAGCATGACATTTTGCTATGAATTCAGCCACACTTTTCTCTATTCCAGGCCACTAGAATTATTTCTTCAGGTCTTGATACATCATGGTACTGCTAGGATGTACTTGGTAACCAGAATTGTGGCCTTCCACTAAAATCTCTTGATGTATGGATTTGGGAATCCATAGGCGACCCCCTTGATAGATTACATTACCTTGAATTTAAAGATCAAAATGATGACCACTTTCGATGTCCGCTTTAAACTTCAAATAGTCTTCATCCTTGGTTTGGGAGATGGAGACATCATGATGAAATGTGGGTTCAACTGAACTCATGGATATCAGTGTGCTTAGCATAGCGCCACATACTGGCCTAATTTTGAGCTTTTAGAATTCTCCTTCTAGAGAATTGGATAGGATTATAGAAGATAGAGTAGCATGACGATTGAGTGCAATTGCTATGACATTCACTTTTCTGGGATGATATTGGATGCTTAAATCATAATCACTTATTAGCTCAAGCCATCTTCACTGTCGGCAGTTTAGCTCACGCTAGGTGAAGATGTACTTTAAACTCTAATAATCAGTGAATATGGAACATTGGACACCATAAAGATATTGACGCCAGATTTTCAGAGCAAAAACTATGGCTGCTAATTCGAGATCATGAACAGGATAGTTCTTTTCATGTGGTTTTAACTGACGAGATGCATATGTTATAACTTTTCCTTCCTGCATCAGCACACATCCTAAACCTATGTCAGATGCATCGGTATAGACTTGGTAGTTAAGACCTTTTTAGGTAAGGCTAGAACTGGTGCAGAAGAAAGAGCATCTTTTAATGATTGAAACACTTTCTCACATTCTGGACTCCAAATAAATGGTACTGCTTTATGCATCAACTTTGTGAGAGGAGACACAATTTGATGACATGACCCAGAAAAGTGACTGAGTCAAGCCAAAATTCGCATTTGGAATACTTAGCATATAGCTCATGGCTTCGGAGCTCTTCTAAAACTTCTCGCAGATGGTTCTCATGATCCGCTTTACTTTTTGAATAAATCAGAATATTATCGATGAATACAATGACGAATTTATCTAAATACTCTTTCAACACATGCTACATTAAATCCATAGAAATGGATGGCGCATTTGTAAGGCCAAAGGTCATTACCAAAAATTCATAATGCCCATAGCGGGTTCTAAACGTTGTTTTCTCTACATCTGGATCTTTAACTCGCAATTGATGATATCCTGATGCAAGTTTATCTTTGAGAAAACTTTAGCTCCAGATAACTAGTCGAATAAGTCATCGATATGGGGTAGATGATACTTATTCTTGATGGTTACCTTATTTAACTCCCTATAATCAATGCACATTCTCATCGATCCATCTTTCTTCTTTACGAACAAACTGGCGCTCCCTAAGGAGATGAACTTGGACGAATAAGACATTTCTCCAACAGTTCTTGAAGTTGCTTGTTCAATTCTTGAAGTTCTCTTGGCGCCATATGATACGGTACTTTTGACAGCAGTTGGGTTTCAAGAATTAATTCAATTGCAAATTCTACTTCTCTAACTGGAGGAAGACCAGGTAGGTCTTCGGGGAAAACATCAGGAAATTCACAAACTATACAATTCTAAGAAATAGGCACGACTTCCTTCTTCTCTCCCAACATCATTATGAGATACGCATCACATCCCTTCCTGACTAGTCTTTCTACTGTTATTGCATTGATCAATGATGCTTGGGTACTAAATCTTCCCACAAATGATTTTGATTTACTTCCACTACCCAAAGTTATTTTCTTCTTTTGGCAATTTATGGAAGCACCATGCTGGCTTAGCCAATTCATGCCTAGGATTATATCAAAGTTTGCGATTGGCAATACAATTAACTTAGCCCCATACTTTTGTTCCCCAATAAGAATATCTATGTTGCAAAATTGTTGGGACTGCATACGAGCTCCGGAAGGTTTCTCGATGCTCAATGAGCTAGCTAGTCGATAGGTTGGTAGCTTAAGAGCCTTAGCCCAATTTTTTGATACGAAGGAATGACTCGCTCCCGTATCGAAAAGGATGTTACAAGATTTGTCATTTATTGATAAGGTGCCTATGATTACAGTAACTTAATGAGAATAGCAACTCGAACATTTAAAATACTGAAATGGTAAAGACTGATTACGAAAATAGTGAGAATTGAATAAAAATTAATTTAAGGCGTACCTGACACCACATCGTTGTCCTCAGGAGCAGAGGCTGGAGTTAACATATATACCCTAGCAGGTGCTGAGGGTTGTTTGTTTTGGGGCCTTTGACCCTGACGATCATGAATTGGCCTTTGTGCCAGTACAATTGCCTTTGAGTTTGAAGTTTGAACCGGCATTATAGCAGGAGCAGGCTCTTGGCTATTCCTTGGTTGTGCACGGAATGCTTGCTTATGATGGGAATGGTTGATGAGCACTCCGTCGATTGCATTCTTTTCATTGCACTAAAAATAGCGGTGGCCATTACGACCACAAGTAAAATATACACCACCGAAGTGGTAGCATTTCCCATACAGATGCATTTGTTTGCATTCAAAATTCTAAGGTTGGAGTTGTGTGGTTTCCATGTTATAGACTTTTGCCCCCTTATGATGGCCAAAGCGTTCCTTCTTTGGCTGCTTTACTATCGCCTTCCTTTTCCAATCTAGTTGACCTTGGAATCCTTCTTGTAGACGGGCAGCCTCAACTAATTCAGTCAGAGTCCTGATCTGACGAGATACTAAGTGGGCTTTAACAGAGTATCTCAGACCCTTCAGGAAATGGTGGCATCTAGATACTTCCGTTCTAACTAGATCCGGAATGAAACGTGATAGTCTCCAAAATTCTTGCTCGTAGTCAAACACTGAATTATTGCCTTGTGTGAGATGGAGGAGTTCATCCTCCAAAACTGCTTGAGCTGATGCAGGTATGAACACTTCACAGAATGCTTCCAAGAACATATCCCAAGGAATGTCCTCTACTTCATAATCAACAAATTTGTTATTCCGCTCGTTCTCCCACTAGTACTCAGCTTCTTCTTGAAATAGATTAGTTACTAGGCTGATGGCTTCAGAGTTAGGGCACTTGATACTGGCCAAGTTCTTCTCGGACATCTTAATCCAGTTCATTGTGTCCATAAGATTCAATGCTCCATTGAACGTAGGAGTTCTGAGATGAAGGAAACTGTGTAGGATTCCGTCGCTCGTATAGTGTGAAGACAATGAGAATCTTGATGGGGATGCAAGTTGTTGTCTAAATTAAAAGTTATCACATTAATTTATTCTGTATCTTTCCAATTAATCCATTTGATTTTCCATTATTTTACTTAAGGAAAATAAATACAAAATATGTTTATCAATTAATAAACAGGTTCCGACCCATTTATAAAACGCGCAAGTCGGCTCGACCCGATGGCCCGGTGCTGTCGAACAACGAGGGTCATGGGTCGTCCCGACCCGTCTTGTGCTTCTCCCTCGCCCCTTGCCATCCTGATAGCCAGCTGATTAGGGTAACCCTAATCAGCCAAATTCTCACTCACCCGACCACCTTGCAATGTCAAATGGATCGGGAATCCTTCAGCACACCAAGGCGCACCAATAGAACCCAAAACCCCCATATGAGAGTGGCTTGATCACCGTGGAGCTACTAGGCCTAAATATTTCTACGGTCATTATTGGGGGGATCAATACACCCCACAGAGAGCTTACTAGGCTTAGGGCTCAATGGCAACACCTTCAATGTGGCAAGGAGCACCCAAGCCTCAATTTGGCCTGACTCGAGAGCTACTGGGAGCGTGGGACCTTACTCGGGTGCCAGGCTCCTCAAGCGATGTAATCTGATCGTTCGATACAATTGATCAAGCTGGCCCAGAGCTACCAAAACATTCACATTACAAATGCCTAGAATAAGAGTGCATTCAGAGAACAATTTAAGAAACAAGCCTACCCGACTCTGACCAAAATAAGAGGGGTACCTAGTTTGATAATGAGAGCTGAATCGGTTGATAGAGAGGAAGGCAGGGGCTGCCGAGCTTCAAACAAATGCACTTAGGATTTTTGAACACCAGGGATTGCCTTTATCAGTAGTATGCACACCAGAGACGCTTAGGGAAGCTCAGGAAGGTCAGCAATGGCGGAGGGAAGCTTATCTCCAATTGACCGTCGGCAAAGCGATCAAGGCAGGAATGCTGAGGGTATTTATAGCCTCAGCAGAGAAGTGGGAAGCTTCCAGAGAGCTCGGTAGGGTTGGAGCTGGCCCGAGAGATCAGGCCGAGGCCATGTGTCCTGATTTCTAATTATGGATCTCTGGCCTCAGGGCCCGATTCAGGGAGCTTTGCTAAGAGAGGTGAGGTTCTAATGACCATGCTGAGGTGTCTAGAGGAGTAGGGTACATGCCAGGTTGTCGTGGATCATCAAGATTTTCCTTGTCAAGCACGGGTGCGATAATGACGAAGATCCATAGTGCGGGTGCACTATGGGCTGTCTGATTGATCGATCAGGACTACAAAATGGTCCTAATGGCCCAGATCCTAACGGTCGGATCCGATCTAATCAGGGCCGTATAATTCACAAGATGGATCCAGTGACGAATCCGTGAACTCACAGGATTAAATCCTAGCCAATGGATCAAAATGCGCAATAGTGAGATTTGCGGGACTCTGCTGTCCCGCTACCCGGGCTCCACAGCAGATCGGTCACGGTCCGCACAGCGGATCCCGACCATTTAATAGGGTATAAGGTATATTTATAATTTTAAATTATTGGAAACGCTAGAATGAAAATAGATCATTTTAATTTAAATTGAATTATGGTCTAAATGATCTCCAAATTTTATCAAACTTTCACCCCTAGCTAATTTAGGGGTGAGGAATTCAAAAATGTAATCATACTTTAATTTTGAGATCAAAATATTTTAGATCTTATTTAGGGCATCTAGACTAATCAAAAATATTAACTTGACTTAGAGAAGTTCAATTGACTTTAAATTTTCAGGATTTGCTTAACTTGATATTTAAAATGCAATAAGATTAAAACTAATGCTTGATCAAGCTGAGAATTAATAGGGTAACAACCTAGGGTTGTTATAATTGGATTCTTAGATAGGGGATATCTTCTTTCTTTTCTCCTAGAATTGTTATTAGGAAGGCGCTACAACCTTTACAGACTAACCTCTTGGCTTTGATGACATTGATCAAAGAAGATCTTGTACAAAATTTTTTGACAAATGACTTAGCTTGTCTACTACTACCCAAGGTGATCTTTTACTTCTGGCAGTTAATAGTGGTTTCATGTTGACTTAGCCAATTCATTCCTAGAATGACATCAAAATTGGCTTTTGGCAGGACTACAAGCTTGGCTTCAAATTCCGTGTCTCCAATATGGATCTGAATCTTACAGAACTGATGAGCTAGAATTTGAGCTCTAGATGGTAATCCTACGCTTAAAGGTTTGGCTAGACGATATAGTGGCAATTTAAGAGGTTTGGTCCAGCTTTTAGAAATGAAGAAGTGACTAGCTTCGGTGTCAAATAATAAGTTGCATGGCTTATCATTTACATATATTGTACCTAATTACAGATGCAGTAATTCACTAGGTATATTAAGCAAGTAATATTGAAATAGTAGGTTGGTTCAGATATGTGTACCTAACACCACATGATTGTCTTCAGTTGCCTCAATCGGGGTGAGGGCATACACACAGGCAGGACCGGCATGCCTGTTATTGTAGGTCTGCCGAGGTGGTGGCTTTGGAGCATTTGGACAGGAGACAATGGTTGTCTCTCGTCATTGAGCAGGAGGAGCAGGTAGTTCTGGGAAGGAAGTTGAGGGTTTCTGGAATAGGTCAAATACCCGTCGATGCTTAGATTGATCAATTTGATTGTCATCGATGGCATCGGGGTAACTACACTAGTAGTAGGAATGTCCTGGCCTTTTGTAGTTGAAGCAGTTCCCAGTTTTGTGGTTGCATCAACCATAAGGGTGGGGTCGAGTGCAGCCATCAAAGTGGTTGATGGATGGAGCTTCTGCTTCAAGCTGGTATACCCTAGCTCATTTAAGATGCTCATGCTGGAATGAGGTCGACCCAAAACTCCGCTTGGGTCCTTCCAACGCTTGATCTTGCTCCACCACCTTGGCGAATTCTAAGAGTTTGGCGAAATTAGTCAGACGGAGGGGGGCGGATTAGCTTTGAATGGAAGGTCGAAAACCACTTCGGAATCGGTAGCATCGATCTAATTCAGTAGTAACGAGGTTAGTGGTAAATCTTGCTAGTTACCAAAACTCAGCTTCATATGCAGAGACAGAGCAGTTCCCTTGTTATAATTTTAGAAATTGGTCCCCCAGGTTATTTCTCGCAGAAGTGGGGATGTACTGAGCTTAAAATACCTCAATGAACTCATCCCAAGTGATCTCCTTAAGCTCCAGGTCAGCAAACAATGTGTTGCAGATGTTATCCCACCAGTACTCTGCCTCATCCTAGAGGAGGTGGGTGGTTAAATGGATTACTTCAGAGTTAGGGCACTTAATAATAGTAAGATTTTTATCCACCATCTTGATCTAGTTGGTAGTATTAATAGTAGAAAGGCTCTTATTAAAAGTATGGGGCCATTGACGTAGGAAACTATATAGCATTCCCTCTGAGGACTGAATGTGATGCTGGAATGAGTAGTAGAATGCAGGGCCTGTCTCAAAATTTGGACGACTTGGATTCATATGTGCCGTCAATAGGCGTTTCATTCTCTCGGCTTATTTTGATTGGAATTTCACCATTCATTCTACTTGCTTATTATGTGAATCCACCGTCATTTTGATTACTTTAAGCAGTGTGCTCAATTCAGAGGATGAACTGCCAGATGCAATTGGGGAGGATCTCTGACCATGATTCATTTTTGTGCTAGTCTGAATTTATAAAATGACACCCTTTTAAAATTTTGATGAAATAAAACATGATGATTCTTATATTACTCATTTAAATTTGAAATATATGAAATAGGAAGATACAATAGAGAGCATGAACTAATAACACTAAAGCACCTATCTAATATATTTTGAAGTGAAGACATGACAGAAATCTTCGAAGGTAGCCTCACGCCGCCTTCCATCGCGCCTATGGGTGAGTGACCAGTGGGTGGCAACCCACTAATCTTTGGTGTGGTCTTGAAGGAGGGGGGATACTTTGGAAACTCGATTGTCATCGGGACATTCTATCGCTTCAATAATAAAGTGCACATGCTTCAGCCACTCCTTGGCTAGAGCGGGAGGGTCAAAGCCTCTAAAGATGCCGTGTTGGAGCATTTGATATAGTACTCGAACTCCTTGCTCTGACACTCCTTCAACATATTGCCCATATCTTTGCTAAAACTAGGAGACATACTTCCATATAGCCTCAAATCGCTAGTAGTACTACTAGAATGACATATTCGAGTGTCTAATTATTCCACAGGTTAAATTAAGGTTTATTAGTTTAGTTTCTTAAATCTATGTTCTTTATATTTGAGCATTTCATCTTACTTGTATAAATACATTTTTCATTTTTATGCCTTTTTATTCTAAGCATGATATTATAGTAATTTGGATGTAACTCGCATGTTTTAGTTAGTGAGTGATTGGCAGAAGAACAATTCATTAGGTAGAGGAGAAATGCAAATTTCCAATTTGACACCTTATGGAATTCTCTGATACCAACTATGGTGCCCTACCCCTTAATCCGCAAGATTAGACTTAAGAAGAGGTGGGTCACTCTGGCAAATCCCTTAGTTATAATTAAATTAGGTATAATCCACAATCCACTAATAGGGCAGAGATATGCTTAGAATACATACAACATGAATCAATCACTAAGTAAACACAACTTATAGTGCGAAAGTAAAGAAAGTAAAAGTACATCCAATTTATAATAATAAGGAAAGTGCAACATACAGCATAGAACAAATAGTATAGTAAGGAAAAACACAGAGTTTAAAGGTATCTGTATTATTACAATATTTTAAGAAGTTTAATGAAACAAAATAGAAAATCTCTCATCCTCACAATAAAGTAGTAAAAAGGACTAAGCAGCTTCTGCTTCACCCGACTACTACTCCTCAAGAAAAAGCTCCTCTTCATGTTCAAGCTCCTCAAATAATCTGATTCTGATATTGTCAGTTTTATAATGCCAGGGCCCCAGCCAAGAAAAAAAATCTTATTAAATAATTGTCTAAGTATATTTTATGCTGATAAATTTTCATAAGTTTATTAATGTCACAATTTACTTTAAACTAAACAAAATATACTAGTATAGGAGCAACAATCATACAAAAGAGGCAATAAGTTATAAATAACAGCATTTATAACTACTAAGTAAAAATGAGGCAAAGGACATACTATGGCGGCTGCCCCTTAATCAAATAAGTGTTAAGAGGTAGTCGTCATCAGTACCACGGACATTACACGAATAACATATCCGTGATACTAATCAAGAGCTGAGCAAGACTTAATAGAAACATACATATAGTATAGCAGTGAAAAATAGGTAGAAAGAAAGCATCCAGACACAGTCCATATTAATTCATTCACATACAATACATTAAATGCAGAATAGTAAGAATAAAAAAAACATAGTTATTACACTTTTAGTAAATGCATGTCAAGAAGGTGGAAGCATATCCCCTTCAAGTAGCTGCACTTTACATTAACCTGCTAGCAGCTAAATCCTCAAGCGCTGGATCTGACCTATACTCCTGATCTGCCATATGTACATATATGACAGGGCATGGCCAAAAAAAGAAAATCTGGTTAGACTTTAATTAGTCTAAGTACAATTTAAGCTATTAAAATTGCATGAATTTAAAGATATCACATTTTAATTTAACTAAACATGTAAGTAGTAAAGGGTGCAACAAGCTATGAAGAAAAATGGTAACTATAAACTATCCATTTATAGCCAGCAACTAATATGAAGAATGACATATAATGCAAAACAAGCAAGGTGAGGCTAAAAGCTAAAAAGAACAACAACTATAATACAATTCTGAACCTAATATGCTTATGATCAAATCAATATACGCTGAGTATATAAAGAACACAATACTAAATTAAACATAAAATTCTAGCATCCTAAACATACCAATATATATAAGTAAACCATACGAGTATACATGCAACATGCTAGCTAAGAAATGGAAAAGAAAAGGCCATTGAGACATGTGGCAAAAGCAAAGCAATCTATGTAAAGCCACTAAAACGTGTAGCAAAGCGAGCAAGTACTGAAAATAAGGCCACTGAAGCATGTGGCAAAGCAAAACAGAAAATAATACTCAACAATCCAGCTAAAGTAGAAATAAACCTAAGACATAGTACTGCCATACCAGCCAAAAATAGGTCATATAGGGCCTCCAATATCAATCAATCAATCCCCAGCCTAGCCATCCAAATATGCTAGGTCTGAGTCCAGTCTATACAATACTACTACTGAAGAGGCAGACTAAGCTAGGACATATTCTACCAACTGCAAACAAGGCAAAACTGAATGATATATAATTCAAATACTAATTTAGGATGTATCATCCATATCCTAAGTTCTCCTATTATGCTCAACAAATAAAGTTCAATATCCAAGGTATGCAAAGAAATCTAGTCAAAGTAAGCAAGAGACTCAATCTAGATTATGGGGTATTGTTGTTATCTAGTTAAGTCATTCTAACTATTCCAAGTTATACAACTTAGAAGCACGGCCTTATAAGTTGAAAATAATCAGAACTGATCAGGTTCCAATCTAATTCAATCAAAATTGACTATAAGTTAAATAATAAATCATCACGTCCTAATTGATGATTTGAGACGTTCTCACCTAAGATCTGATCTAGATCTACTAAGCTAAGGATTATGAATTAAACACCACAAACTTAGGTTCAATCACATGATCCAAGGGTAAGCTTAAGATCTATGGTTTAATCTACAAGTGAACTAATGATCAAAGCATAGTCTATTAAGTAAAAATTAAGCTTAATAGAATGGATCTCTATCCTTAATCTAAAATTGAAAGATAAGATAATCAAAAGAATACTATAAAAAATCAAGAAACTAATAAAACTAAGATTTCTTTCATTGAATAACTCACTTATTCAATGAATGAAATCTAACCTAGTATCTAATCCTAATCTTAAAAAAAGAGCCTAAGGTGAAGTAAAGTTCCTAAGGAAGTACCTTAGTTTGACTCTAGGTTCTAATTCATGTCTGCATAATTTACAATTTTCAACTAAGGTAATGATTACTACTTAGTTAGCAGGAGTTCCTATACCCTAATGTCATGGTTTCCAAATAACAAACAAATCATAATGTTGCTAAGATCTATACAAGTGGTGTACGCATTGTACATAGAGCTCAAGAAAATAATATGATTAAAAGAAAATAGAACTCAATAAAGTTCTAAGTATGAAACGTACCTGGTTCGAGCAACTTTGAACTTCTACAACACATAGCTTAGGAGCTTTAAGCCTTTGACCTTGCATGGAGTATGAATGTGTTCCCCTAATTGAGAAATGAAAACAATTTGATTGATTAATTCAGAAGGTTGAACTAGTTAAGAGACCATATCTATTATAATAGAGCAAAAGATTAAGAGCACCCAACTTTTGAGTTAATTACGATTTAAGTATTTAGTCAATATTTCATTCTTTAAACCTGTTTAGTGAAAGAGATATAAACCTAAAAATTTGACATCATTTCTTAATTTGGTTAGCTTAGCTTCCTTTATAATAATTCTTAATAAGTTTATGCTTACATTTTAGCTTAATGAAGTTTAGAATTTTAATCTTGACATAAGAGGTATTAATATTATATTTAAACAATAACATTATATTGAACACAATGGTGATATATAGATGATGAGGTTAAACTTGCTATACATCATGAGATAAGAAAATAACATATTACTATATATATTATGCACTTGATAAAAAAAAAAGAAGAAACATATTATCATTTTCATCACATCTAGTTTGATAACAATCTCCTCATAAAATATTGCCACAATCTTACAAAGAATTAATTAGCAAGCTTTAATGGTCGCTCATTAGATACTAATACAAATGTATTATATTTCTTAAAAGCGTTTACGGAGCAAGCATAATCAAAATGCTATATGACTAATTAAATAATGACTAACACAAGTTAATATTATTTCTCTAATTCTATATAAATTATTGTGAACTTACGAGAAGAAATATTACAATCTCTACTGATCACAAGATACAAAGCCAATTAACTAATTATTAACAATTTAAATTACTATTCTAATTAGTGATACATAAATGTAAAATGTATGGAATGTAGTACTCTTTAATTTAATCATTTATAGAGCAAGCATTTTGTATTTTGTATTGATTAATTGTTGCTATATTTTATCATCTTAGGAGTTTGTATTATTCAATTTGGGATGATATCAAAACAATAGTCATCTTTGGTTGCTCATTTGAAATGGCTAAAGGATGGGTTTGATATTAGTATTCTGAAATTAAAGTGCACTATAAGTTATATATTTATATATTATATACCTTTCTGAAATCGGGCGGCGAAGGAGGAAGAAGGATCGGCTCCCATGCAATCGAAGCTCGACAGAGAGGCAAAGCTTTATGTGGCCGAGGAGGTGAAGGAGATCTGCTGATTTCGGCCATCAATGGAGGGGGACAGCTGCTCGTCCAAGGAAGAGGAGTTCCGACAGGGAGAGGTGCTGCTCGGCCAGGGAAGGAGGGAGAAGTCAGAGTTTGCTAGCTCTCGACCTTGAGCTTGAAGGAGGCTTCGACTTGGCTGTTCGGCCAACAGGAAGAGGGACTCTCGACCAAGAGAAAAGGAGAGCTGCTTAGCGCCTGCTGTGGAGGAGAAGGGAGCAATCGGCGCATGGAGAAGAAGAGGAAGGAGGAGAGGCGTTGTCGGCCAAGAGGAGGGGAGCTTAGCGACTCATGCGACTTGAAGAAAAAGAGAAGTCATCGGCTATGAAAGAAAGAGGGATTTAGGCTTTTAGGAAATTTAGGTTAGATAAGGAGTGATATATATAAACTCAAACGATTTTGATGAGAGCCACTCGATCAAAATCGAGTCGCTAAGAGTCACTGAAACTTATAAGGGTTGATTGAATAACTAAATAAACTTCAAAAATTATGAATTTGGTATTGAAATGTCCGTCTCGACAAAACAAACGCAAGCGCCTAAAAATTATTGAATTTGGACGAGTACTTTATTTTATATTAGTTTTTAAGTGAAAAACTTTAAAAATTCACTACGTTTAATCCAAAGCCCGAAAAATTATGAAACTTAAAACATAAAGTCCTCTTACAATGCTTAACTCAAATATACAAAAATTTTTGAAATCTGACTTTTATTTTATCTTTTATCAACTCCGAAAGTTTAAATTTTCTGAATTTATTTAGGATGATCTGGGATTCAGATTGCGCTCAAATTTTGGTAGAAAAATCCCCTTGATATGCTTCATTTGAGGATATTTTAATTTAATTTTTATTTAACTAAAATTAAAATTTTCATTTCAACTTAATCTTCTTGAATTTGGGATTAATTACTCTAATAACAACCTCGGGTTATTATACATACCTCAATAAAATAAGCTAAGACAAAGCTAGGCATACATATATAATCACAGTACGAAAAGTACTGAAAGAAAGACTAATCATAAACATGCTAATGATCATATGACATATGCTGATTAAAAATAAGCAATATGACTGTGATATATATAGCAAGCAAAAACAGAAATTAACATCCTATAAGTACGTAAGCAGATAAAGTAAAGTAAGGCTGAGTAAAATAGCATGCATCAGTAAAATGGTAAATAGAAAATAGGTATGTACAAACTGTCATATCAAAAATTAGCCAATCGGGCACAACATTTAACCAAAGCCTTTCTGGGCTTGGGCAGAACAGAAAGTGTGGGGCCCCGTACATTTTTTTAGTGACACTAATACTGGTATTAACATAATTGTGGGTAGTACGGTGCTCCAACTATGGAAAATCTCCAACTCAAGTAAAGTCAGGTAGGACCCAATCTACCTTAAGCCAATGACTTGCTACCTAGAACTGTGAATATACATCAATATGAATAAAAGTGGCAGAAGCAAGAAACAGTGTTATATAACATCCACATCATCATATAGTGTAAGAGAGTAAGAGAAACAGTAACTCAAATTAAATGCAGAAAAGTAAATATATCCAGAATTTATTTATTACAAATTGAATTAAATGAAAGTAAAGATCTCTCAAAACCTCACTACAAAAAAGTAAATCTAACTAAATAGCAGTCAGAAGATCCTCCTCCTGCATCGGCTCCTCTCCTACAGTACTGCCTATGAACAGCTCCAAATCTGACATTTATTGGTATCACAAATGCCAGAGCCCCAGCCAACAAAAAAAAAAGGTTATAGTTAGATAATTGTCTAAGTACATTTTAAGCTATTTAAGTGAACTGAATATTTAAGATATCACATTAAAAGGTTTTAAACATGCAAGCATTATAAGGTGATACAAGCTATAACAAACAGGATAGCTGTAAACTAATCATTTATAGCTAATCAATAAGTATGTAAAAATAACATACAAAGCATGAAACTACACAAGGTGAGGCTAAATGAAAGCAACTATAACTACTGAAGTAAATTTGATCCTAACATGCTTATGATCACATGGATACATGCTGAGTATATAAAGAACACAAGTGCTAAAATAAACACACAATTTTAGTATCCTAAACATGCCAATATCTAATATTAAACAATAAGAGTATTTATACAAGCATGCAGATTTATTTGTAAAAGGCCATAAAAACATGTGGCAAAAGTAAGCTAAGTATATGAATGAGCAAAAGTAATGCCACTGAGACATGTGGCAAAGTAAGTCAAGCACTAAAGAAAGGCCACTAAAGCATATGACAAAGCAAAACAAATGTTGAAAACTGAACTGAGGTAGTAGTATGCCTAAGACATAGTACTGCCATAATAAAAATAGGCCATACAGGACCTCTGAACTAAAAGTTCAACATGTATCCATCCTAGGCATCCGCAAAGCTAAGTTTGAGTTGAACTTATAGAATAAGACATGTATCCATCTTAGACATCCACAAAGCTAGGTCTGAGTTTATTCTATAATAAAACTAGAACTGAAGAGGCAAACCAAGCTAGGGCATACTCTACTAACTAAAAGCACTGAAAGAACTGATTGAATGCTATGCCTTTCAAATATTAACTTAGGATGTATCTTCCATATCCTAAGCTCCCCTATTATACTTAAGGAATAAGGCTCAATATTCAAGGTGTGTAGAGCAATCAAAGTCAAAGTAAGCAAGAGACTCAATCTAGACTCATGTGATACCCGTTATTGTCTAATTATCCAAATCTAGCTATTTTGTGAAGATATAAGCTTAGGATCTCCAACATCCAGCTATCGAGTAAGATCTCAGATTAACGACCTTAATGTTAATATTAGAGCTTAATAAGTTCTAATTCATAATCATATGATGACTATAAGAAGTTAAAATAAATAAATCAACGACTTAATTATTAATGTTTTCCTCTCTTAACCTAAATTTTGATTAAGTAAATCAAGATTAAGGATTCTGGATCCAAACCTCACATTGGAGTTCAAGTCCTGAATCCAAGGTAGTATCCTAGTAAGGATCTAGGGTTCACTCTCAAGCATAATCTATATGTACAAAATCATATAAGCTAAAGGATTTAGGAACTAAGACCTTATTGAAAGGTTACTCTACTAGTTGTAAGATAATCAGTTAAGAACTAAGAATCTAAACTCTATATTCAATCTTTAGGATAATTACATTACCCTATAGATTGAATCAGCCTACACCCACATGGAAGGTTTTCAAAAGATTTAAACATTTAAATCAAGTAAGGGAATTCCAAAGGAAGGTAATTCAATTCAATTAGAATTTCTAAAGTCTAAGATCTAAGATCTAATATTTGATCACTTTAGACTTAAGCTAAGATTTAGACTTAAGATTTTACAAAAGTATTTATTTTAAGATTCAAGCTCAAGGATCAACTTTATTAAGCTTTTAACTAAGGATCTAGTACATTGGTATAGTTAGGCTTAACTCTTAAGACAAGGTGATTCTTTTAAGAATACTTAAGGTCTTAAGATTTAAATAAGAATTAATTCAAGATTCTTCACTTAACTCAATATTATTAACATAGGATTTCAGAAAGGTGTTAAACATATTAACTAGGGATATTTTACTGAATTTTCCTGGCTTAAGGGATACTTAAACCTATTTTGATCAAAATGACCAAAATACCTCTCTTAAAGCTAAAAATGGGATCTTAGGATTTAATCACCTAAATTTATTCAAATCTATTTTAATGAGCTTCATATTGCTTAATGAAGTAGGTTACACACTTATCTTAGGTTTGGTAACTTAATTAGCTTAATAAGCATTAATCATAATTTAAGGCTAATTAAGGTGATTAAGTTAGGGCATCCTAGGGTGATTCATTTGCATTTATAAGCTCTACTACCCTTAATAAAGCATAAGGAATTGCTCCCCAAATCAAGGGTTAATCTAAGGCTTAATTCACTAATCCCAATTTAGGGTAATTAAGGAGTGATTAATAAAAATAAGGTTCTTAAATTAATTTTAATGGTCTACATAGGTTCTCTAGGGTCTTATAAATAATTAAAGACCTTAATTAACCCTTTTGGATGATTAAAGAATTGAATATGATTTAAATAAAAATATAAAAGGATTAAGAAATAATTTAAAACTAACTAATGGATCATTGATTTTATTTTATATTAATGATTCTTGCATTTTTTTGATTAAAATGGTATATTAGATCATATTATTTGGATAAGTATAGCTAAAGTTATTTAAATAATTTAATCTGTATTTTTATTTAAATTAAAATCATAAGTTTGATTTTTCTGAATTAGTTTCCTCAGGGAAATTAATTCAAAAATTACTTTTAATTATGTCAGCCCAAATCAAAAAGGCACGGGTCACAAGTCGGCCCAACTCGTGACTTCGTCTTCTTCCCAGGGATGCCCCGATGCCCAAACCATAGGGTTTCATTCCGACACGCAATTCACCACGCACAAGCCATGCCATGCCCTAATCTCGATGGCTACACCATCCCTGACACTAAATGCATCAATTGGACTATAAATCCCCATCTGGGATACACCGGATCGCCGGGGTGCTATTCAGCATAGGCATCTTCTAAGGCACAAATAGGGAGAGCAAATTCTCCTTACAGCATCGACGTCATGAGCTAAGGCTTATCCTTACACATTCAAGTACTAGAAGAGAATCAATTGGGCGAGTCGAGGGGTTCTAAAGAGAGCTAGATCACTGGAGTGCTACTCGGGGTGGAGTGCAGACGGGAGCCAAAAAATGGGTCAATCAATTCCAGTCGAGTTGATCGATCTGATCGAACCCGAATATCGATATGGGTTTACAATTATTGCCAAGAGGTTTTGGCACTACTTGGCTAGCCAATCACTTGAGGGAAAAATAGCATTTGGCGAACCGGAAGCCGACTGGCAGAGCACACTCAGACGACGAATTCACCGTCTGGTCTACTACCAGGCCTCACCAAAAGACTTAGACATCTACTAGGGAACCAGAGTGAGGACATAATGCAACATCTAGGGCTTAATTGGAAGTGAAAGCTGGAGCCAGCTTGATAGAGGAGATAGGGTCAGAGGCTGTACTTAGGGATGACAAAGGCAACTGAGACAATGCAAGCAGCCCAGATCACTCTAGAATGTGGCAGGAGCTCGACAAGGGAGTCTGAACTCCATACCTCACCCTCAATCAGCGGTGCTCAGCAGGTTCAGACGCCAGGGTCACCGAGAGCTTTAGGGTAAGCAGCATGGAATGAGGGGATCACAGTGAGCAAAAGGACTCACTGTGATTCCCGGGAGGTATTTATAGGCCTTAGGAGCTATGGGGGTGGCTTCTAGAGCTCGATCTTAGAGAAGAGGCTCAGGTCGACGGGAAGGCTTGGATGCAACGGCCGGGGGAAATTCGAGGAGAGCACTACCAGCAGGTGATCGCTCCTGAGGGTAGAAGAGGAAGAATGGGCTCCTTCCCGTACTGCCACGGGCTGGAAGGTGCCTGGCTATCGGGGGGGACCACTGAGTGACAGGTCGTGAGGTGGGAGACGATCCACAGTGCGGGGAACTCCAAAGCCATCTGATTACTGAGCCATTGATGATGGATGGCTTGATGCGGATACTAATTAACAGAAATGAGGATTAAATCCCGTGCGTCAGATGGAAGATGCCGATCGAGCGACTAAGATCTAATCACGGTGCGAGGTAGCGCGAGCCGTTGGATCAAATGCGCTGAGATGCGTGCTAACGCATCGAGTGGCCTGCACCTATGCGACGCTGTCGGGACCCTGCATCAGATCTCCAGCGGTCCCGACAGCAAATCCCACCGATTTGTTTTAATTAATAATTTAATTTAAATAAATAAAATCAATAAAATAATATATAATTAATTCTAATTAAATTCTAAATTCAATTAAGAACCAAATGAGCTCTAAAAATTCACCCTTAGCTAGTTAGAGCATGAAGAACTCAAAAATAAAATCAGAGTTTAATTTGGAGATCCAATTAATTTAGGTATTTTCAAGAGCTCAAAAATAGGCAAAAATACCAAAATTCTCAATTTAACTCCGATTAATTTCAAACTTCTAAGATAAGATTTAAATGACATATTAAGTTTAATGGAATCAAATTTAGAGCTTGGTTTAGCTTAGTTAATCTAAAGTTAACTAGGGTAACAACTAGGGTTGTTATAGAAAGTCTTAAAGCCTTTCAGGGCTAGGGCAGAACAGAATAGTACAGTAGTAAGGAGGCAAAAAATAAAAATACAGCTCATTTTAGTTATTTTACTTTTACTCCTATGTATATATCCATAAGCAACTGAGGAGTCAAGCACATATGCAAGACTTTTTGGCTTCCAAACTTTACACAACACTCCTCAATGAGTTATGTTAAGTTATCCCTTATTTCTCCTTATCCCTGTCCATTAGGGTAAATGTGCACCAGAATCAACCTAAATATTGAACCCAATGCAAATGTAGTCCTAATTATTCTAAGTTTTTATTTCAAGCACAATACTATCTTATATGTCATGTTCAAGGTTTAAGGCACAAAATATAATGAATGTGTGAGCACAAGTAATCAATAGTCAAAAAGGGACTCTGCTATAATGGTAATATCATTTGTTATCTATTAAACCATTCTAACTATTCCAAGTTATACAAGTTCAGGATCTCTAATTCTTACTATTAAGTGTAACTTAGAAGCATGGCATTATAAGTTAAAAGCAATTATAACTGATCAGGTTCTAATTAGATCCAATCAATATCGCCTATAAGTTAATAAAGAAATCAAAATGTCCTAATTGATGAATTTAGATATTCTAAGCTAAGATCTGATCAAGATCTAATAAGCTATAGATTATGAATTAAACACTATAAATTGGAGTTAATCACATAATCCAAAGGTAAAGCCTAAGGACCTAGGGTTTTAATTATAATAGTAAACTAATGATTAAGGCAAATCTTATTATATAAAATCAAGCTTAATAGGATGATTCTACTATTATTAATATGAGGTTAAAGGATAAAATAGTTAGAATTAAGTTATAAAATCTAGAACTAATAAAACTAAGGTTCCATTTATTGAATAACCCACTTTATTCAATGAATGAAATCTAACCTAACATCTATTCATATTCCTAAGGCGAAGATCCTAATGTGAACTGTATATCCTAATAGACTCCTAATTAAAATGACTAAGGGATTTTTAGGAGTTGATGGAATTTATTTCAATTTAACTTCATTTTTTGTTTTCATTCAGTTAGGGAGATTGAAGAAGGGTTTTAGTTAAGTAAAGTGCATTATCCTTTCATTGGGATTTTCAAGCCTTAATTGGGATTTTTATCAAATTCTCTGCATTATGAGATTTATGACTTAAATTGACTCTAAATTAGTTTTATTACTAATTTTAATGGTTTAAAAGGATATTTTAGGGGTTAAGAGCACTTAACCTAAATTTTAGGCAAAATGACCATTTTGCCCCTACTTAAGGTCTAGAATATTACTTTCTAATTTAAGGTTCCATATTAGATTTCCTTGATTCCAAATGATTCCTTACTATCTAACATGAAAATAGACATTAAGTTCACTAAATTTGGACAAGAATTAAGCCCATTGGGTTCAATTTAAGAATCTTGACTTAGGAGGGTAGTTTGATAATCCTTTATTTAGTGAAGTCTAAGAATTGGTGTAATTTACTATTATTTGTTGTTCAAGGATTCCATAGAGTCTAAGAATATTGAATTTTTAGGTCTATTGGTTGAGTTAAGATGATTCCAAGATTAAGGGTAATTATGTAATTCCTAGGGTTAAGAAGGGTCAAAAACTTAGCTTTTCTATTTGAGATCTAAATTTAGTAAACTATGTGGCTATAGCTTCCCTATATCACACTAAGTACTTTAATTAGGAGTAGACTCAATTTGAAGCTCAATTGCTCAAGTTATGACATAGCTAGGGTTATGGGTATTTTGGTCAACTTAGGGTTTCTAGTGGTCAAAATTCTAATTTTATTTTAGTTTACTGTTGGTGGTATTTTGCTAACCTAGATAGCATCATGAATGACCTAATTTGGAGTCGATTGACTAAGTTGTGATCAATTGAATTTTTAGGGTTAATGGTGTAACTAGAGAGGGTACCCAAAAGTTATTAATCAAACTAATTATCTAATAGAAAAATTAACATTATCATAGCAAACTAAACACTCTTCTGATTAAAATGAGACCCATATTACCTAGGTTTGGGTTAGTAGGTATAAAGTTATGGCAAGGGGAAGTTTTGGTACAAGTTTTGGTACAATGAAACCATCCTGTGGCAGATTATGAAATGGAGTTTAGAAGGTTGACTCGTTTCACTCCAAACTTGGTCCCAACTGAGGCAAATAGGTGATACATATTCTAGAATGGTCTTTGTGACTCCATCAAGGACCACATTATTACATTTTTTCTAACCAACTTCTCCTAAGTGGTTGAGACTACCAGGATAGTAGAGCACTATTAATTTGCTGCTTTACTTGTGGTCGTCAGGGCCACATGTACTATCAATGCATTGCACAGAAGATAATAGATGGAGTTTTGATCAACCATTCATGTCAGAATCAAGTATTCCATGCTACTCCTATTGACAAAAGAGAATTTAGGATGGCTCTAATGCCACCACCATCTGCTAAAGGTCATACACCTGTTAGGGAGCAGGCAATTGCTCCTAAACCTCAAACACATAATCACCTCCAAGTGAGGACATCTAACAACAAGCCTACTAGGACCACCAGAGTATACAATCTAACTCCAGGGAAAGCAGCTAAAGACAATATCGTTATCTCAGGTACACATATTCGATCATATCTTTATTTTTAGCATTAAGTAATTCAAATTAATTTTGCTAAATATGGCCAATATATGAACCATTTGCATTAATAACAAACCCTGCAAATTATTGTTTGATACTAGGGCCAATTATTCTTTTATATTTGAAGGTTTTGCCAAGAGTTTGAAATAACCCTTTTATAAGCAGGCAAAAATGATAAGTGTTGGACTTCCTTCTGGAGCCCAACTCGATGCGACAAAATTCTGCAATGTACAAGTACCTTTGAATAAGAAAACATTCCAAGGCAAGTTGATAATCTTGCCCATAGAAAACTTTAATATTATCTTAGGCAGGAATTTGCTTAGCATGCATAATGCCATGATAAATTGCTAGAAGAAGAAGATCACCCTACAATCACTTGATGCTTCTAAAAACTTTGTAGGAAGGTTTAGTACCCAAAGTTTGTTGACTAACACAATCAAAGTAGAGAGATAGGTAAATAAGGATTGTATAGCATTCTTGTCATTATGTGGGGAAGTAACATAGAGGATATCTCTCTTTTTGATATCAAAGTTATTAGGGAGTTCGCTGATGTATTTCTTGAGGGCTTTCCTAATTTATCTCCATTAAGGGAACTAGAATTTTCAATTAATCTAATTCTCAAAACTCAGCTGATATCCAAGGCACCATATAGAATGGCTCCTAAAGAGCTGCAAGAGCTTAATGAGCAATTGCAAGAGCTCTTGAATAAAGGATTTATTAAACCTAGCATGACTCCATGGGTAGCACAAGTTCTATTTGTCAAAAAGAAAGATGGGTCTATGTGGATGTGCATATACTATAGGGAATTGAATAAAGTAACCATTAAGAATAAATATCCACTTCCTAGGATTGATGATTTATTTGACCAATTATCTAGTATGGTAGTGCTCTCTAAAATTGATTTGAGATAAGGATATCACCAATTGCGAGTAAAAGATTTAGATGTCGAGAAAATAGCATTTCATACTCGTTATAGACACTGCGAATTCCTTGTGATGTCATTTGGACTCACTAATGCACCTTCAATCTTCATGGACTTAATATAGCAAGTCCTACAATCCTATTTGGATATGTTCATTATTATTTTCATTGATGATATCCTCATCTATTCTAAAACCCTAAAAGATCATGAAAATCACTTAAGGGCAATATTGGGAATCTTGTGTGATCATGAGTTATACGCAAAATTTTGGCTAAGTTCCGTAGCTTTCTTGGTGCATGTAGTGAATGCTCAATGGATCTGTGTTGATCAGCAAAAGATTAGCGCTATCAAATATTGGGTGCAACCAAAGTCAGTGACATATATTCAAAGATTTTGGGGATTAGCAGGCTACTACCAAAAATTTGTTAAAGGCTTCTCCTAAGTCATCTCCCCATTAACTGTAACAACCTAAGTTGTTACCTTAGATAATTAGGACTAATCCAAGTCCTGATTTTGATCCTTGGGCTCTAATTAAGTTTATAGGATCTAACCTCAAAGACGTAGTCCAAATAGGAAGTCAAATGGTTCAAATCCTAGTTCTGGGAATTCTAGAAACCCTAGAAAATGACCTAATTATTTTGACCTCAGATCAAAAAGTAGACTTCACTATTGTGCTCATTGCCCCTAAATTAGCTAAGGTTTATGTTTCCGTGGCAATCAAAAGTTGTTGAAAATTCATCGAATATTTTAATTAATTTTAAAATACCTCAAAAATTAGAAAAATTAAATCCTCATCTAAATCAAAATCCAACTTCATCGTTGCGTTTCTCATCCCTTAATTAGATAGGGGTGATAATTTTGCAATTTCAAAATGCAATTATTCGTTTGAATTTAAATAAGAAAACAATTAACATTAATTAAATAGCATTAATTTTAATTTTAATCTAATAGCATCGTTGCTTGCACCGTCAACTTTCTGTGCGCTGTTACTCTAAGCCATTAGATAGAATGGCGGATCATGACCATTTGATCAATCGATCGAATAGTCAATGCTTCTCATTCCGCGAAACTCCTCCGCGTGTCGCACCGAGACAGGGCACCGCCGCGGTCGCTACTCACCACACACGGGGGCCTCGTGTCATCCATACTGGCCCCTTCAAAGGCACTTAGAGGACCCCAGACTACATGCGAATTTTCTGAGTCCATTGGTGCATTCGAGAGGTTATCTGCTGCTAACCCTAGAACCACGACCATCAATAAGTTACTCTTGACTCACCTCCATCCTTTGATAGATTTAATTGCATTTACTTTGCATAGTTATTGCATGCCATAAATTGATGATCGATCAGTTCAATCAGATCCGATCAAACCCCTATCAAACCCAATTTTGGTTTGATCCACAATTCTTACTGTTACCCGCGTCGACAACGAACCTTAGCAGCAACTAGAGTTAATTCTAGCCGCCAGCAGCGCTCGACTGTGCGAGCTGACCTCCGGCGAGGCCGGAGCTGCCTCAGTTTTTGGTGCCCTAATCTCGAGTGTTCAAAAAAGGCGGGTGCAATGCCTGGGTCAGGTTAGGTCGACCTGGGGCCTAACCCATTAGCTTCGGGTGCGGCACGCAACACCTGAGACTGGGGTCCCACGTCCCACAGTCATTTGAACCATGCAGGTCCCACCACAATCTCTTGTCCACTGCCTTCATGTCGCGTGTCACGCGGGCCTCACTGTGATGGGTTCGTAGCCTGCCTGCGGGTCCCACTACTCTGTTCTGCCAACCAGTGGATGCCACGTGTCCTACGTGGGGCCGCTGTTGCTTTGACCATCAGTTTCCATGGGACCCGCCATTTTATTTAATTAAATGCATTCTCTTTAATTTAATTCAAATTTAAATGTTATTTATTTAATTGCATAATTATAGAAACTTTAATTATTCATAACTATTAAATAATAAGTTCAAATATATTAAATAAATAGCTCATTTTCTTCAGAAATAATAGAGGACTATTATGGTAGTATCAAATTTTCTATAGGACACCTATTTAATATAATGATATTTTAGGACCTTCTCACTTTACCCTAAGCCCTAAAAAACTTCCCCTAGCCATAACTTTATACCTAATGACCCAAATCTAGTCAAGATAGTCTCATCTTAATCAAGAGAATATCTAGATTAATCTGGTGGTATTAGTTTTGCTGTTAGGCAATTAATTCGACTAATCACTTTTAGGACCCTCCTTAATTACCCTAATGACTTAGAAATTCAATTATCCATAACTTTGTTAATTGAACTTCAAATAAGGGCATTTAACATACCATTTAGATCAAAAAATTCTAATTAATAGTAAACTGAAATAAAATTTAGATTTGACCCTTAGAAATCCTAATTACCCCTAATTACCCTAGATCTTGATTAAGTCATAATTTGACCAATTGAAGTCTAATTTGAGTCTACTCCTTGTTAAAGTACTGAGTGTGATATAGAGAAGTCACAGCCATAAATTACATAATTGGACCCTTTTATAAAACCCTAAATTACATAATTGGACCCTAATATTGGAATTGTCATAACTTAGCCATTAAACATTAAAATCTAGTGTTCTTAGACTCTATGGAATCCTTGGACAATAAAAAATAATAAATTGAGTGAAGTTTTAGTCTTTACTAAGTAAAATTACCAAATTGCCCTTTTAGGTTAAAATTCTTAATTTGGACCCATATGACTTAATACTTGTCCAAATTTGATGTACCTACTTCTATCTTCATGTTAGACAGTAAGGAATCCATTAACTCTTAATTTTAGGTCAAAGATAAATTGTAATAAAATATCAATAACTCTTAAAATTCTCTAAGTCATCCATTAGGAGCTCCTTTAAAATCTGCACCTCCACCTTATGATCTTTTCCTTAAGATTATGAATATATGCTATGTTAAATTGCATTCATTAAGTAAATGGGTTATTCAATGAATGAAGCCTTAATTTTATTAGTTTCTAAATTTTTATACTTTAATTCTGATTATTTTATCTTTCAACTTTAGATTTAAGATCATTAGAATTAGTCTATTAAGCTTGATTGTGCTTAATATAATTTGCCTTGATTATTAGTTCACAATTATACTTAAACTTAATCCTTAAGCTTACCCTTTGGATTATGTGATTAAACTCAATTTGTCGTGTTTCATTCATAATATCTAGATTTAGTAGATCTTGACTAGATCTTAGCTTAAAGTGTCTAAATTCATCAAATAGGATGTATTGATTTGTTATTTTACTTGAAAGTGTCATTGATTGAATTAATTTAGAACTTGATTTGTTCTAATTGTTTTAACTCGTAATGCCGTGTTTCTAAGTTATACTTGATAATATGAATTAAAGATCCTGAACTTGTATAACTTAGAATAGTTAGATTAGATTAAGTAGATAACAATGGATACCACATGTGTATAGTAGAGTCAATTGCTTACTATTGACTTACTTATTGCTTTTGCATTCCTTATACTTTGTGCCATTACCTTGAACATATCCTACATGATAACATTACTACATGAAATGAAAGCATAAAGTAATTAGAATAACTTTTGCATTGGGTTCAGTTTCTAGTCGGCTCTTGCACTTTTACCTCCACTAAATCCTGGTAAGGAGAAATTGGGGATAACTAAGCATTACTCATTAATGAGTGTTGTGTTAAGTTGGAACCCAAATAGTATTGCTTGACTCCTCAACCACTTCTGGACATATCCACAGAAGTAAAGTAAAATAACTAAAACTTATTGTGTGTGTATTTTCTACCTCCTAAGTTCTATTTTTATTTTTGCCCTAACCCAAAAAGGTTATGGGAATTCTGCCCTAGCCCAAAAAAGGCTATGGGAATTTTACTATAGTCTAATTGGCCAACCCTTTTGACATGGCAGTCTTTACACTCTTAATTAATATTTTAATATTACCTTTTTACTGCAGTTATCCTTTACTTTATCTAATTACTTGTATACTTATAGGATGCCATATTTCTTTATGCTTACTTATATGTACCATAGTTTGATTAATTTTTTATCAAATATACATAATTCATATGATCATAAGCATGTTTAGGATGAGTCTTTTCTCTTAATATTTTTTTTACTTTACTTATACTTATATGTCTAACCTTGTCACAACTTTGGTATTGAGGTATGTTCTTTTACCTCACATGTTGCTTAATTATAAATGCATTTATTTATAGCTTATTCCCTCTTTTGTATGCTTGTTGCACCCATATCCCTTGCTTATTTTATAGTCTAAGTAAAATGGTGATATCATAAAATTCATGAAATATAACAGACTAAAATGTGCTTAGATAATATGGCTAACCATATTTTTCTTTTCTTTGGCTGGGGCCCTATCATTGTGAAATCGATAATGGTAGATTTCGAGTTATTTGAGGTAGTCAATCTTTCCGAAGATCAGATGCATGAGGAGTGTGCTGCCATTGGAGATCCTTAGCTTAGCTTCTATTTTATTCTTGTGAGGATGAGAGCTTTATTTTCTTTAAAACTTATTTAATGTTTTTAACAATACAGGTGCCTATGTATGTTCTTTTACTATACTATTTTATTCTGAGCTGCACATTTTTATTCCTTACTTGTATTATGGTGAATTGGATGTAGTATTTTACCTTTCTTGCTTCCGCACTATGTGATTGTATATACTTAGTGAATGATTCTGCTACATATATTCAGTGCACATCCTTCCCTTATTAGTGGATTGAGGGCCTTACTTTAATCTAATAATCGGTGATGGAGTTGCTAGAGTGTTACACTACCCCTTGACCTAATCTCATTGTGGGTTAGAAGCAGGGCACCACATTAACTAAGTTGACTCAGAAAGCTATGCCATTCAACTGGACTTCAAATTGTGAAGAAGCATTTCAGGATTTAAAGGATGCACTTTCCTCTACCCCAGTACTAGTTCTACCTAAGGAAGGATTGAACTATCAAGTTTTTATTGATGCCTTTAGAACCAGTTTAGGGTGTGTTTTGATGCAGGAAAGGAAGGTTATTGTGTATGCTTCTCATTAATTAAAACTGCATGAGAGAAATTATCCTACTTATGATCTTAAACTTCTACATTGTTCCAGTGGGTGGTGATATATTAAGCTCCATATTAACCAATATCAATATAGAGCCCACCTTTCATAAAGATGTCTCTATTTTGCAAACAAAAGATGATGAATATTTAAAGTTCAAGGTGGATATTGAAGGTGGTCACCATCAAGATTTGCAAATGCATGGGACAGTAATTTATCAAGGTAATCATTTATAGATTCCCAAATCCATGGATCAATAGATTCTCATAGAAGGCCATAACTTGGGATATCAGGTTCACCCTGGGAGCACTAAAATGTATCAAGACTTGAATAAATTACTTTGGTGGCCTGGTATGAAAAAGAGCGTAGCAAAATTTGTTGCAAAATGTCATTCTTGAAACCTTGTTAAGGCAAAGCATCAAAGGCTTGGAGGACTTCTTTATCTTCTAACTATCCCTAAATGGAAATTATTCGATATTTCCATGGACTTTGTAATGGGTTTGCCCAAATCAAGATCTGGTGCTGATTCTATCTGGGCTATAGTCAATCAACTGACCAAGCCAGCCCATTTTATTTCAATGTGTCAGATAGATTATGTGGACAAATTGGCAAAGCTATACATTAAAGAAATTGTCAGACTCCATGGTATCCAGAAATCATACATTGATATAGTAGGTTCACCTCCAAGTTTTAGCAAGCAGTGCATCAAGACCTGGGGACTACTTTGGCCATGAGCACTGCTTTTCATCCACAAACTAATGGACAATTAGAACAGATTAATCAAATTCTTGAAGACCTTTTGCGCCTATGCATTCTAGATTTTGGTGGTTCCTGGGAAGACCACATTTCTCTTGTGGAGTTTTCCTATAATAATAGCTATCAGGAAAGCATTGGCATGGCGCTTTATGAAGCATTATATGGCAAAATATACAGCATTCCACTTGCATGGTCTGAGATAGGTAGCATTCAACTTTATGGGTCTGACCTAGTTGATGAAATAAATAAATAAATGCAATTAATCCAGTAGAGGATTGGAGCAGCGCAGGATCGCCAGAGCAAATATCACGATGCTCATCATCGTCCCTTAGATTTCAATGCTGGAGATTTCTCTTATCTCTATGTTAGTTATATGAAAGAGGTTTATCGCTTTGGTGTAGCTGAGAAGCTTAGTCCTCATTATGTCGAACCTTTTGAAGTTTTTGAGAGGATAGACTCTGCTGCCTATAGATTAAAGCTTCCTGAAGACTTCTTTATAGTTCATAATATTTTTCATATCTCATCATTATGAATATGTCTTTGAAATCCTTCACATATCATTCAACTTTTAGTCGTGTCTCTCCAGCCAGATCTTTCCTATGTGGAAGAGCCAATCAAAATCTTAGCTCGCGATCAAAGGCAGCTGAGAAATCGCTATATACTAATGATTAAGATTTAATGGAGGAATCGTTCACAAGAAGAATCTACTTGGGAAAAGTAAGCAGATATGCGCTATAGCTATCCAAAGCACTTTGAAAGCCCATGTATTTCCTTAATTTCTTACTCTTTCAACTTTATGCCTTTTAATTATACATTAATCTTCCTACTTAAGTGATGTCGAGGACGATATCATTCTTAAGTGGGGGAGTCTACAACAACCCCAGGTTGTTACCCTAGTTATTTAGGATTAAACCAAGCCCTAATTTTGATTCTATCACTCTAATGAAGTCATTAGGAACTCACCATGAAGTTTTGTTTCAAATTAGGTGTCAAATGGATCAAACACTGATTTTGGTAATTTCAAGAACACTAAAATTTAACCTATCCAAATTGTAACAACCCTAAGTTGTTACCCTAGCTAGACCTAGATTAATTAAGCTAAACCAAGGCTTAATTTTGATTCCATTGGATTCAATGGGACATTTAAACCTAACCCTAAAAGTTTGGAATCAATCGGGGCTAAATTGGAAAATCTAGTATTTTTGGCTATTTTAAGCCCTGAAAAATACTTAAAATAATTTGATCTCCAAACCAAAATCTGATTTTATTTTTGAATTCCTCACACCCAAATTAGCTAAGGGTGAATTTTTGGGAATTTTCTGGGCTCATTTGGTCCTAAATTGGATTTGAATTAATTAAGAATAATTATATATTATTTAAATGAATTTATTTTATTCTATTTAATTAAATTAATCATTTTAATTAAGTAGGATTTGCTGTCGAGACCGCGGCAGATCCGCTGTGGGGTCCCGACAGCGGGGCACCTTACCCGTCGAATGGATGATCTGGCATGCATCTCTGCGCATTTAATCTAACGGCTCGCATACCGCGCACCGTGATCAAATCCCATCCGTCCGATCGGCATCTCGGATCCGACGCTTGGGATTTAATCCACAGTTCAGTTAAGTAGAAGCAGCATCAGGCCGTCTATCCCCAACCGTCGCTCCATCAGACGATGGATACGAACCCAAGCACTGTGGATCGACTCCCTCGCCTCGCCCGTTTGCGTCTGGTCCCTCCCCCCCCCCCCCCGACAGCCACGATCCTCCCTGTCGCGTGGCAGTACGGGAAAATCATCGAATTTCCTTTCCTGCTCTCGGTGCGTTCGTTTGGACGGCTGCCTTCTCCCCAAATTTCCCATAGCCGTTGGCCCGAGCCTCTCGCCATTCCCGAGCTCTGGAAACCACCCCCGTAGCCCCCTTGGCCTATAAATACCCCCGGTGATTCACAGTGAGTCCCTTTGCTCACTGTGAAGCCTCAATTTCCCCATCTGAAGCCTCTGGAGCTCCTGTCTTCCTCGGTGAATTCTGGCATTTCCAGAGCTTATAACCGCTGATAGAGGGCCCGTCTGGTGTTCAAACCCCCTGTGAAGCTTCGTCTGCTATCCAGGAAGCTTCAGCGCACCTCAATTCCCCTCGACTAAGCCTATAGCCCGACCTTAGGTACAGCCTTCCCCCATTGAAATTTCTTCAGCTCCTTTCCATTTTGTCTTCTAGATTGAGCCCAGGATGTCGTCTAGAGCACCTTAGCCAACTAGGAAACCCGTGATGATTGTCGCCTGGGGCTAGGCTAGCTCAAGTCGATCGTATCAATCGACTGAGCTAGCAGCCAAGCCAATGGCTGAGTTCGAGTAAGGACCCAGCGATTGGCTGCGCCTCAGGTTAAGATAGGTTGGGGGTCCGACGCATCTCAACTCCCTGAACGTGTAGGGATCGAATCCCAGTCGAATCGAGGCCTATGTGAGGAGAATTGTCCCCTCACAATCAGCCTGAGACGCCCGTATCGAAGGTGACTCGATCGAGTAGCACCCCGTCGATCCAGAGGGACCCAGATGGGGGGTTCTTGGTCCAATCGATGCATCTTAACTCCGGAAACATGTAGGGATCAATCCGAGCTGCCGTCGTCGTCTGTGCGCCGAGAATTTCAGCACCCAAGTTCGGCTGGGTCGGGACCCGTCGAGAGGAAGAAGACGAAGTCGCGGGTGCTGGGCCGGGCCGACCCGTGACCCGCGCGGTTCTGATTTTGGGCCGCGCCTAATCAATAATTATTGGATAACATTTTTAATGATTGTGAATTAAATTAATTAAACCCTATAGTTTTAATTTAAATAAACATTCAGATTAAATTAATTGAATAACTTTAGTTATACGAAACCAAATTGTATGATCCAATATACCATTTGAATCAAAAAAATTCAAGGAGTCTAAATATAAAATAAAATCTCATATCCAATGGTTGGATTAAAATTTATTTGCCAAACTCCTTGCTGTCATTAAAAAAATTATATAAAATTATTTAAGTATCCAATTTATGAGATTAAGGGCTCTGATTGCTCCTTGTACCATAAGGAACAATATCAGACCCTTAAATTTAATTTTGGATAATTATTTTTCTTAATCACTCCTTAATCACCTTAAATAAGGATTAGTAAAATTAACCCTAATTAAGCCTCTGATTTGGATGGGGGTTGTTCCTAATGTCATATTAGGTCTATATTAACCTAAGTATAATGTTGGATTGCCCTAAGAATGCCTATGTTCACTAATTACCCTAATTAGCTTAAATAAGTGATTAGTGCTAATTAAGATTAATTGGGTCATCAAAACCTAATATAAGTGTGTTTCTCACTTCACTAATCAATATGAAACTCATTAAAGCAGATTAGATCTAACTTGGGTAACTAAACCCTAAAATCCTAATTTTACCCTTAAGAGGGGCATTTTGGTCATTTTGACCAAAATATGCTTAAATGCTCCTTAAAGCTTAAAAATTTTAGTAAACTATCCTAAGGTAGATTAGAAATGTTCTCTAAACTTTTAGACTAATAGTAATGTTAATGTGATCATCAATTCAAGAAATCTCCACTTAATCCCTAATTAGGACACTTAGATCTTAAGTGATCATATAAGAGTCAATTGGCACTAATCCTTGAATCTAATAATTGAGATGATTAAATAGCACCTTAATAAGTTCAGTGAAGTTAACCTAAGAGCTAAAACTTAAAAGAAATGTAATTGGTAAGGTCTAAGTTAAAATCTAGCTTAAAGTCTAAAGTGATCAAACCTCAAACCCTTAGATTATAAGTAGCCCTAAAAAGATCAATATGAGTTTGATGTTTAATCTAATACTTAAAATAGTCAATTTCAATCTTAATAAGCTCCATATAGTTTAACTATGAACTTAGATTCTAAAAGAATCACAAATGGAAGCTCTTGAGATAAAACCCTAATTTAGAGATCTAAAGTGATCAAATCTCAGATCTTTAGATCTTAGATCTTAGACTTAGATCTTCAATTTGAAATTGAACCATCTCCAATTGAAATTCTTTAATGATTGATTGTTTAATCGTTTGAAACCTTCCATGTGGGCATAGGATGATTCAACCAATAAGATAATGAAATTATCTTAAAGATTGAATATAGATCTTAGATTTTCAAGTTCTTAATTGATTATTTTATCTTATAATCAGTAGGACAGCCTTTCACTAAGTTCTTAGTTCCTGAATCTTTCAGCTTATAGGATCTTTTACCTTTAATTTGGCAATAAGTGTGAACCCTAGATCCTAGTTAGAACATTACCTTGGATTTGGGATTTGAACTCAACATAGGGTTTAAGTTCTAAATCCTTAAATCTTGATCTACTTAATCAAGATTTGGGAAAGAGAGTAAAATATAAATTAATTAGGTCATTGATTTACTTACTTAAACCATATAGTCGTCACATGATTTTGGATTAGAACTTGTTAAGTTCTAATATTAACTTTAAGGACATAAATCTGAGATTTTACTCGATAGCTGGATATTGGTGATCCTAAACTTGTACCTTCTCAAAATAGTTAGATTGGGTAATTAGATAACACCAGATATCATATAGTCTAGATTGAGTCTTTTGCTTACTTGACTAGATTTCTTGGCATCCCTTGGTTATTGAGCCTTATTCCTTGAGCATAATAGGAAAACTTATGATATGGAGGATACATCCTAAGTTAGTATTTGAATTGCATATCATTTATTTTTGCCTTGATTGTAGTTGGTAGAATATGTCCTAGCTTAGTCTGCTTCTTCAATAGTAGTATTGTATAGACTGGACTCAGACCTAGCATATTTGGATGGCTAGGCTGGGGATTGATTGATTGATATTGGAGGCCCTGTATGGCCTATTGGCTGGTATGGCAGTACTATGTCTTAGGCTTATTGCTACTTTAGCTGGATTGTATTATTTTCTGATTTTCTTTGCCACATGCTTCAGTGGCCTTATTTTCAGTATTTGTTCACTTTGCCACATGTCTCAGTGGCTTCATATTTCATAAATTGCTTTGCTTTTGTCACATGCCTCAGTGGCTTTTATGTTCTTTTCCTGTTCTTAACTAGCATGTTGTATGTATACTCTTATGGCTTCTTACATATATTGGCATGTTTAGGATGCTAGAATTGCACGTTTTCAATACTTATGTTTCTTTTATATACTCAGCATATGTTAATAAGACCATAAGCATGTTAGGCTTTGAATTGTATTGTAGTTGTTATTTCTTTTAGCTTTTAGCCTCACCTTGTTCATTTTGCATTGTATGCTGGCTATAAATGGATAGTTTATAGTTAACTATTTCTTTCATAGCTTGTTGCACCCTTTTTACTGCTTGCATGTGTAGTTAAGTTAAAATATGATATCTTTAAAGTTCAGTTCATTAAAATAGCCTAAAATGTACTTAGACAATTGTCTAACTGCAACCTTTTTGGCTGGGGCCCTGACATTTGTGATACCGACGAATGTCAGATTCAGACGCGTTCGTGGGCAGTGTCGAAGAAAAGGAGCAGGTTCAGGGGGAAGATTGTGCTGCTGCTATCTAGTTAGATTTTGTATTCTTATTTCAGTGAGATTGAGGGACATTTTTATTCTCTTTAAACTTTAGTTTGTAATAATTATTTATGGATGTATTTCATTTCTACATTATGATGAGTTACTATATTGCATTCTCTTTTCCTATTATGTATGCCTGTGGATGTTACTCTATTGTTTATTGCTTCTGCCACTTTGATAATTATATATTGATGATGTGATAGTACTTGGTGATGAGTCCTTGGCTTAAGGCAGGTTGGGTTTACCTAACTTTACTTAAGTTGGGGATTTGCCACAGTTGGAGCACCGTACTTCCTTATTGTCAGTACGGGGACCCCACACAAATTAACCTCAAATAAAAAATTTGACTTTGCCATTGTGCTCACCACTCCCAAACTAGATAGGGTGATGTTTTGGAAGTATTTGGAGGTCATTGGATTTTTGGCAAATATTTTGATGTTATTTAAATACCTTGAAAAATAGGAAAACTAAGTACTCATCGAAATCAAAATTTGACTTCGTCATTGCGTTCCTCATCCTTTATTAGCTATGGGTGATTTATTAAAAAATTTTAGAATGCATTTAATCAATTAATTTTAATTAAGAAAATCTAAAATAAATAATAAATTTATTTATTTATCATGACGGCGCCATCTAAACCTTAATCAGTGTCGTGCTCTTGCCATTTGAATCAACTGGCACATCAAAACCATTCGATCGCTAATCGAATGGTCATTGCCCTCTGTCCCCGCCACGCATTCTATGCATGGTATCTGCGAGGATGCGCATCGGGCTCGTTCGCTGGATGGAGCTCTCACCACTGATACCGCTGCACTAAGCTCCCTTAAATCCCTCTAATCGAGCCTTATACTCATTTTTCTTGAACTTATTAGTGGGCAAAGTTTGAAGATGTAACAACCCTAATGTTGTTACCCATCAATTAGTGCCCTAATTGACTCTAATATTCTTCTATTACTCTTATATTTATGTTATGAATCTCCACCTTAAATTTCATATGATTTAGAGACCATTTGACAATTTCTAGCATTTCCTAGTTTTCTAGTAATTCTAAGAAATACCTAATTTATTTAGACATCAAAATCGAAAAAGAGCCTGTCATTGGACTCACCACACCCAAATTAGCTAGAGTGGTATTTTGGAAGTGTTTTGGAATCATCGAAAATTTCACGAATATTTTAATACCAGTAAAATTAGGTAAATTAAATATACCTCCCATCAAAAATCTAATTTCATTTTTGAGTTCCTCACCCCTCAATTAGGTAAGAATGAAAATTTTGGATTTTTTTAGTGCATTTAAGTGTTTAGATTAAAGAAATAAAATAAAAATAATTTATTAATTAAATATAAGATTTGTATTAATTATAAATTATATTAAATAAAAATCTTCCAATGGCTAATTTAGAAAAAAATGAAAATCCCCTACTTGGCACGGAACAACGGTTAGTGTTCCGCCACATTAGAAACCATCGGATTACTTTCTATTTAAAAATAAATGGCTCGATCTTGAAAGCAAGATCGGACCGTCAAAAATTATTAGACATTCCAATGATCGTGATTTACTTTTATGCTTCCTCACCATAAACCATTAGATTTAAAATATGATCAGATGATTCTCTCTTTAGCACTGTAAATCCCTGTCGCGGAAAGCACGTTCGCATGCAGAGCACCTACCACCGTACCCATGATTTCCCTTTCCATTTGCCATCCTCCCCAGCTCCTAATTAAAATTCCTATTCTTCACTCTACCACATTTGGCATTACAGAAAGCTAATCGGAAGCGTGAAGCTGCGAAAAGACAGAGCAATTGGAGATTGACATTGACTTCCTGAAGGATCATAGAGTGCTTGATCTTAGCGAAACATTGGGGAGATAGAAAAGGTACACTACCTTCATACCTTACTTAATGCTCTCTAGTTCATTAAGTAGTGATTTAAAATTTCTGTTATGAATCCTTATTGAGCTCGAATGAATGTTTCCAAGGACTCATTCACTTAATTTCAAATGCAGAAAATCACACCTTAAAACTTCTATCTTATGTTTCAATATATAATCATTCATGTTTATTCAATTATTCCTTATTAATTGAATAAAAGTAAGTAAGAGAAATCAATTTCAAGATTCAGGTAGATGATTCTCAAACCTAAATTTTAATTTTTTTTTTTGCAGATGATGTGTATTTGAATTCATAGTATACATGTGTATATTTTTTTCTTTTTGTCTTTATTCTGATTCTCGCATTTTAGAATCTTTGTTTTGGATCGATTAATTCAATGCATACATATTTAAGACTGGATAAAATGTTACAGCCCTATAATGAAAAATGGTAGAGGATTAGGGCATCATCTCAGCATACCTTAGGATCTATCTTACATGAAGTTTTTGGGTTTAATGGTGACAGACCTAGAATACGTCTGCGCTTGAACACAAGTGTACGTGGTCTGAAGTAATAAGTAGAAAGTTTAGTTTTCGGGATTTATCGAACCTCAAGAAATTTGGTGTTTTGTTACTAAGGTATATCTATGATCACTAATATTTAAGCTATAGGTATATTATTGAATTTGGTTCCTGAACAAGCATGATAACTCTTAGTATAAAATAATTCTGATAAAAGGAGGAGGAGAGTTGGGTTTCTCTCACATTATATGATAGATAACTTATGTAGGACAGTTCCTCAAGCATTCATCTTTTCTTTACTTAGTTTTTAATCAAGTGCACATTTTCCTTCTTAGAGTTTTAAAAAAAAGATTTACAAGTTCAAATCTTGTGCACGAAATGAACACACAGTCGGTTCAATTTCAGCGCAAAGACTATTATTAGATTTTACAGTTCTAGTTTTCCTCTCATCTCTTGATCTTGGAGATGAGGGTTATGTAGTTAAGATCTTACAAGCATTAGTTTCACTAAGAGCGTCATGCGCATCATGCATAGTTTAGATGAGGGAATGATTTTATTGGACTCAATGACTATGTCATCTCGTTCATGAGTACTCAATGAAGCCATTCCCTCCCTTAAGTATGCTGAGCAACAGAGCTCAATTAGTGAATCTTAGCATCACACGCTTCAACTCTATAGTTGAGCATAGATCAAGGTGCACTAAGCTCAAGAACTTTCTCACATAGTTCTAAGCTCTCATGCACTCATGAATCCAGCATCAAAACTAAAAATGAGCTATGGAGCACAAGACTTTTTAGTCCTCGAATTCATTTAGTCCTTTGTCCTTTGGTCCTCATTCAAGTCCACAATAGTTCTTCACATTTCTTTAACAAGTCATTGAGTTCACAATTTTTATTAAAGCTTGAGGAAAATTTCATACATCATAGTATCATTCAATACATGTGGGATTACCCTAACCCTCCCCAAGGGAGGTTTAGCTCTCCATTACAAAAGAGATGAAAAAGAACACTTACACGGATAAAGACCCTTTCATAATCAACTAAGAAAAATAAAAGACAAGAGTTTAAAAAATACAAGGAATGTTCCTTGGAAGTTCTCTGGACTTCTCCTCTTCTTACTTTGGGTTGCTCCTCCTAGGTCCGTAGTGCTGCCTTTCTCCTTCATCTCCTTAGCAAGAGGAGTTCTTCCACCCTTGGAGAGTTCTCCCTCTCTCCTATGCAGCCCTCTCCTTACTTAGGTTGTAGTGAGCCAAGTTGGGAACTCTCCTTAAGTCAAGAGGGGTGGTATTTATAGAGGGGGTTGCACTCTTCATCTTCACATTCAAATTCTACTTTTACCTTTAAAAATACTGTTGTAATGATAGCCAATCCTACTTGATGGGTGAAGTGACCTCTACTTTTCCATTTCTTAATCTCCACATCACCTCAAAATGACAATTTTCCCTTAAAAACAAATCTGCTGCCAAAGGAATGATGGATGGAAACAAGGAGCTGGTTGGGGGTCTTATCCCAGCTGCATTTAATGCTTTGGTCAGACAGAATTTTGGCAGGCCGCTGTAGCGCACTACAGCGCACTGTAGCGCACTGTGGTGGAAAGTTTTTTTCAGAATGGCCCATTGGGGCGCACCGTGGCATTTAGGTTCATAAATTGATGATCTACTACAGCACGCTGTGTCGCACTCTAGCTCTAGCATTTTTGCAAATTGCTCCGCTGCAGTGCGCTATAGCGCCACCATTTTGCAAAATTCTTTGCTGCAGCGCACTATAGCGCTAGTATCTTGCAAAATGCTCTACTGCAGTGTGCTATAGTGATAGCATATTTGCAAATTGCTCCGCTGTTGTGCCAGCATTTTGCAAAATGCTCCGCTGCAACGCACTATAGCGCTAGTATCTCACAAAATGCTCTATTGCAGAGCGCTATAGCACCATCGTTTTTACAAATTGCTCCACTGCAGCACGCTATAGTGCCAGCTCTTTACAAAATGCTCCGCTGCAGCGCGCTGTAGCGCTGATTTTTGTAAGTTGGATCACTGCAACGCGTGGCAGCGATTTTTTTTCAAGAATCTTGGAAAATTGTCCAAAATTGTTTGAAATTTGTTGAATATGCATTTTCCTTGAAAAAATAGGCAAAATTAGATTAAGGAAGCAGTTTTAAAATAAAAAATGAATGAACTTTCATTTATTTAAGATATAAATTATGGATTTATCAGACCCCCGCACTTAAATTCTTGCTCATCCTCGAGTAAGCTTAAAAATTGTATTTTTCTATTTTTTTTTGGTATGATAGTCAACAAAAATAATCACTGAGATTTTGATTTACAATTTAAAGTTTGTGCTTAACTAAAATGACAAAATCATTTGACATTAATTAAATGTTCTACTCTTGGATATGAACCAATGTTAATAGACTAAGCTCCAAGTATAAGTATTTATGCTTGGTGCTAGGTAATGGGGGACGTTCCTTGGAATCACTAAACTAGGGAGATAGTGAGTAATCAAGAGTTTTGTACCATATGTGCTCCTTCTTATGAATCACAAAGATGCTTAAAATTAAGGAGAGATATTTTTCATCATCCTTTCATTTCTTTCTTTTGGGAGAGATATTTTTCATCATCCTTTCATTTCTTTATATTTCTTTTTCATTCTTAGGGAGAGATACTTTTCTTCATCCTTTCATTTCTTTATATTTCTTTTTCATTCTTAGGGAGAGATACTTTTCTTCATCCCCATTCATATCTTTGTGATCATGAAGTCCTATGAGAGCATAGCACACTCTTTTAGAATACTCACCTTTATCACTAGTTCTTAGTCCAATGCCTTCCCCCACACTTAGTCCTTAGCATTGATTTAAATTTTGGAGATCAGAGTAACCTTAATTCATTCCTTTGTTAAAAGATTTAATACTATTAATATATTTAATCACTCTTTGTTAAGCACCCTTTGATTTCATATCATTTTCTTTATTAATATTTTTATGACTTCCATTCTTGAAAAATTCAGAAAAATTGATGTTTGTAACTTCAAGAAAGATTTTGGGACTATGATAATCTATAATTTAATTTTCTCAAATAAAACACACAAAAACAAAAATACAAAAACAAATGATGCAAATAAATATAAAAATTACAACCTATTTATTCTTGAGTTTTATCCTCCTCTTCTTCTCCCATTTCATAAGTAAAGTTGCATGGGTAGCGAGTGTCCGGGATGGGGGCGCCGACAGGCGGTCGCGGCAGTACAGAGGCATCCGGTCCTCCTTGCAAGCTCCAGTCCTCAAACATTAATCCGAGAGCTTCATAAACTTTGGACTGGAATTCGTGCTACTGGGCAAGTTCTTTTTTGAAGAACCGCATGTCGGTAGCCAAGGCTGTGCCAAGATCAGCTTGTTGCCTGTGAATTCTTAGCAACAACTTATTGGTGAGAGAATGGATGGACAGAGCAGACGTTTCCCCTTGGTGCCCCCTCCTTTTCTTGGGTAGCTTCCGTTCACTAGCTCGGGCATTTAGATTTGAATGAGCAAAGGCGGTGCTAAGGGAAACAACGGAGTTGGAGGAGAGGATTTTCACCCCTTGAGCCTCAAAAATCCCTGAGATCAAAGACCCGAAGGCCAATGCAGCACAAGGTCCCTTGAGAGCCTTCCAGAGCTGCTCAAAAATGATGCTCGAGATTCGAATCTCTCCCGGCCTAACCAATGAGCACATGAGGAGTGCTCTGGCGCGGGTCACTTCTATCAAGTGACTTGTGGGCATGACATAGATGGAAGTGAAAACCAGCCATGCACTACTCGTATCCGTCAATTTGGAATGATGAATGTTGGCTAGGCCTTCCTCCCAGTCTATGTTTTCATGGATGAGTTCCGCAACGAGATCAAGGGGGTCATTGAGAGACTCCAAGAGTTCAAGGTAAGAACAAGAACTTAACTCCCCTAACCCATAGAATTGCTCAATTTGAGCAATCCCAAAGGTGACTACCATACCTCTACAAAAGACCGTCTGTTCAACCGCATTTATTGCATTGGCATACACCTCTTGGACAATTGTTGGGTAGGTGGGAGATTTTTTTGTTACCATCACCCTCCATCCCCGAGGGTCGACTTGCTCCACTGGCATGGGATAGTAAAGGCTAAAGCTCTTCTCAGGGATTAACTTCCGCTAAGAAGTAGTGGAAAAGAACCGGTGTTTGGCTTCAGTGAAAGAGAATCTCTTCTTGTTGAAGGTTCTCCCAGATGAGGATGCTTTGGTCTCCCTCCTTGGGATCGACTTCTTACCGGAAGACATAATAGAGAATTGAGAGGAGAGAAAAAAAAAATGTTGGTGCAAGAAACTTCAAAAGGTGAAAAGGATCACCCCCCCACCCCTTGCCTCTCCTTAAATAGACTAAGAAATCAAAGGCAAGAGGTTTATGGTCAATGGGTCTTTCCCATGCCATAAATATGACAATCCAAGTGAATGGGGGCCAGATTTTTCAGCACACACCTTTTTGACTGCATGGGAAACCCAAATACATTACCTTTTTGACTGCATGGAATCCAAAGCAATTAAGAATTGCTACAGCTAGAATAGATCGCTGCAGCGCGCTACAGCGCACTGTAGCGGTCGAGCTTTCGTAACTTTGCCACTGCAATGCGCTATAGTAGGTTTACCGCTGTAGCACTCTATAGCGGATAAACCGCTACAGCGTGCTATAGTGGGTTAATCGATGCAGTGCGCTATAGAGTTGTAGCGCATATATATATATATATATATATATATATATATATATATATATATATATATATTTATTTATTTATTTATTTATTTATTTATATTATTTATTTATTTATTTATATTATTTATTTATTTATTTATATATTTATATATTTATATTTTTGTGTCTTGGGTTGCCTCCCAAGAAGCGCTTAATTTAACGTCTTTAGCTAGACTTGGTAACGATCAAATATTGGGATCCAGAGGTTTCTCTTTCCACAACCTTAAGGTACTAGGGTGAGCACAACCATTGAGGGTGCTCGAACCTTCGTCCTCTCTACCTTCTCTCATGGGATCATCTCTTCCAAGTTCTAACACAAGGGGAAACTTCTTTTTCTTTTTACCCCTTCCCGTTTTTATTCTTCTCACTCCTTCCTAACTCCCCTTTTCCGAGGAAGAAGTTGAGCTAATATCCAAATTCTTTTCTCCTAACGTTAGATTCTCAAAAACCCTATCAATCCTATTTTTTTCTTCTCTAACTTTTCTTCTCACCTTTTCCTCTATTTCTCTTTATTTAAACAAAGTGGGTTTAAGATCAATCAATTCAGATTTCCCCTTAATTTTAACACTCATCACTCTGCGACTGACATCTATAATCGCCTTTGTGCTCATAAGAAAAGGTCGCCCAAAAATAATTGTGGAGTTCTTGTTCCATCTATCCCATTCGCACACACAAAATCAATTAGAACTATAAAGCTCCCCAATCCTATAGCAACATTCTTAACAATTCCTAGAGGGGTAAAGGATTCCAAATTTGCAAATTCTAGAATCATGGAGGTGTACTCCATTCCTCCTACCTTTAGATGTTCATTAATGTAGTAGGGCATAATATTGACAGAAGCACCAAGATCACACAGGGGATCTAAAAGCACTTCTTTCTAATTATGCAAATACACAACCTCCCGAGGTCATCACATTTTGAAGCTGTGAGCTTCTCACAATCCATTCCCATCACTCCTTCCCGAGCCTCAAGCTCTTCTTCTATGGCACTAAAATGATCAATTATATTTCCCCCATACACCCCTTCAGAATGAATCACACTAACCAACTACCTTGGATTCACTTCAGTGGAACTAAGTAGAGCTCCTTACTGCCGAATGGTCAACTGCTTAGAGATCTGCCCTAGTTGGGTTTTAATGTTTCTAAGGGATGCTTCTATTCCTTGGATAGAGGCATCATGGCAGGTGATTGTAGCTTCTATACAGCACATGAATTGGATTATTTCAGCTTTAAAGGAATTAAAAGCTCCTTCTAAACTTAAATGGTGATGGTTATGATTATTTCCATTATTAACCCCCTGTTGATTCGATGAACTCCCCCCATATTGATTTATGTTATTATTATTGTTACTCCACGAGAAATTAGGGTGATTTTTCCACCTGGATTGTAGGTATTGGAGTAGGGGTTGTTCATGGTGTTGTTGTTTCTTAAATAATTAACTTGTTCGGTGTTCATTTGTACAAAGGGGTTATTCAAATTAGTTTTTGCTATTATGTCTCCTCCTGCATAACTCACATTGTATTTCAAGAACAACATTAACGTTCATTCTCTCAATTTTCTCATTCAAGGCGAGGATTTCTTGTTGTAGTGTCATTATTTTGTTGGATTCATTCACCTTCATAGATTCTTTTTTAAGCCTTTCAGAAGGTCATTAGTATGCATTGTTTGTCATTTCTTCTAAGAGGTCGTAAGCCTCTTCTTGGGTTTTACTACTGATAGAGCCTCCGGAAGCCGCATCTATGAGAGTCCTTGTTGGAGCGTTCAAACCATTGTAAGAGGTTTGAACTTGCATCCATAAGGGAAACCCATGATGTGGGAATCACCTTAAGCACTCCTTAAATTGATCACATCCATCATAAAGTGTCTCACCTTCCAACTGAGTGAAGTTAGTTATCTCAATTCTCAGCCGAGCGGTTTTCACTAGAGGGAAATACTTGGCTAAGAATTTCTTAGCCAAATCATCTCAAGTCCGGATTGAATCACTTGAGAGAGAGCTGAGCCAACTTTTGGCTCTATCTCATAATGAGAATAAAAAAAGTCTTTATTTAACTGCATCCTCAGAGATGCTGTTAAATCTGAAGGTGTCACAAATTTCAAGGAAAGTTGAAATATGTGAATTAGGATCTTCAGTGGCTAATCCCCCAAACTGGTTGTTTTGAACCATACTCAGAGTCAAAGGTTTGATCTCAAAGTTGTTAGCTTCAATATTATGCCTTACAATAGCATGGGGAATTCCCCTAACACTAGGTAGTAAATAGTTTCTCAGTGCTATTCCCCTAGGTTCTCCTAATAGCTCTCCAAGATTTTCATTATGATTTTCCATAACGGCTTGTTGGCTTAACAAAATGTTTTGTGCTCTTCTAGCCTGCAAGTAGGTTCTCTCAATTTCAGGATCAAAAATATATTCCGTGCAAACTCTTCTATTCATATACGATAGCAAATAACTATCAAGAACAAATATAGCAATAAAGTTCAAGGATTCAGCAATAATAAAAGAAAATAGAAAAGCAAACGGTTAGTACCTAAAATTACAAAATCAAAAATTAATATTATATGCAAGGATTTGCTTAAATCACAAATTACTGATATATTCTCCTTAATACGAAACAAGTTCCAATTCCCCAGCAACAGCGCCAAAAACTTAACAAACCTAGAATACGTCTGCGCTTGCATGCAAGTGTATGTGGTCTGAAGTGATAAGTGGAAAGTTTTGTTTCTGGGATTTATCGAACCTCGGGGAATTGGGTGTTTTGTTACTAAGGTATATCTATGATCACTAATGTTTAAGCTATGGGTATATTGTTGAATTTGATTCCTGAACAAGCACGATAACTCTTAGCAGAAAATAATTTTGATAAAAGGAGGAGAATAGTTGGGTTTCTCCCATATGATATGATAGATAACTTATGTAGGACGGTTCCTCAAGAGTTCATCTTTTCATTACTTTGTTTTTAATCAAGTGCACATTGTCCTTCTTAGAGTTTTAACTCAAAGATTTACAAGTTCAAATCTTGTACATGAAATGAACACATAGTTGGTTCTATTTCAGCACAAAGACTCTTACAAGATTTTAGATTTTTAGTTTTCCTCTCATCTCTTGATCATGGAAATGAGAGTTATGCAGTTAAGATCTTACAAGCATTGATTTCACTAAGAGCGTCATGGGCATCATGCATAGTTTAGATGATGGAATGATTTCATTGGGCTCAATGACTATGTCACCTCATTCATATGCACTCAATGAATCCATTCCCTCCCTTAAGTATGCTGAGCAACAGAGCTCAATTAGTGGATCTTAGCATCACACACTTCAACTCTATAGTTGAACATAGATCAAGGTGCACTAAGCTCAAGAACTTTCTCACATTGTTCTAAGCTCTCATGCACTCATGAATTTAGCATCAAAACTAAGAATGAGCCATGGAGCACAAGACTTTTTAGTCCTTGAATTCATTTAGTCCTTTATCTTTTGGTCCTCATTCAAGTCCACAATAGTTCTTCGCATTTCCTTAACAAGTCATTGAGTTTACAATTTTTATTAAAACTTGAGGAAAATTTCATACATCATAGTATCATTCAATACATGTGGGATTACCCCAACCCTCCCCAAGGGAGGTTTAGCTCTCCATTACAAAAGAGATGAAAAAGAATATATACATGGATATGACCCTTTCATGATCAACTAAGAAAAATAAAGATAAGAGTTTAGAAAATACTAGGAACGTTCCTTGAAAGTTCTCCGGACATCTCCTCTTATTGCTTGTGGTTGCTCCTCCTAGGTCCGTAGCACACTGCCTTTCTCCTTCTTCTCCTTAGCAAGAGGAGTTCTTCCACTCTTGGAGAGTTCTCCTTCTCTCCTATGTAGACCTCTCCTTACTTAGGTTATAGTGAGCCAAGTTGGGAACTCTCCTTAAGTCAAGAGGGGTGGTATTTATAGAGGGGGTTGCACTCTTCATCTTCACATTCAAATTCTACTTTTGCCTTTAAAAATGTTGTTATAATGATAGCCAATCCTACTTGATGGGTGAACTAACCTCTACTTTTCTATTTCTTAATCTCCACATCACCTCAAAATGACAATTTTCTCTTAAAAACAAATCTGCTACCAAAGGAATGATGGCTGGAGACAAGGAGCTTGATTGGGGGTCTTGTCCTAGCAGCATTTAATGCTCTACTCAAACAAAATTTTGGCGAGCCACGACAGCGTGGAGCTCGCTGTGGTGGAAAGTTTTTTACAGAATGGCCCGCTGGGGTGCGCTGTGGCGTTCAGGTTCGTAAATTGATAATCCGCTATAATGCTCTGTAGCGCGCTGTAGCGCACTATAGCGCTAGCATTTTTCCAAATTTCTTCGCTGCAGCGTGTTGTAGCGCCAGCATTTCACAAAATGCTCCGCTGCAGCGCTATAGCGCTAGTATCTTGCAAAATGCTCCACTGCAATGCGCTATAGTGCCAGCATTTTTGCAAATTGCTCCACTGTAGCGCGCAGTAGTGCTAGCATTTCGCAAAATGCTCCGCTACAGTGCGCTATAGCGCTAGTATCTTGCAAAATGCTCCGCTACAGCGTGCTATAGCACTAGTATCTCACAAAATGCTCCGCTGCAGCGTGCTATAGCGCCAGCATTTTTGCAAATTGCTCCACTGCAGCGCGCTGTAGCACCAGTGCTTCGCAAAATGCTCTGCTGCTGTGCGCTGTAACGCCAGTTTTTGCAAGTTGGACTACTGCAGCGCGTGGGCAGCAGTTTTCTTTCAGGAATCTTGAAAAATTATCCATAATTGTTTGAAATTTGTTGAATAAGCATTTTTCCTTTAAAAATAGGCAAAATTGGATTAAGGAAATAGTTTTAAAATAAAAAATGAATGAACTTTCCTTCATTTAAGATATAAATTATGGATTTATCAAATGGGTAGATCACATGTTGTTCCTTCATTTAGAGTATCATGTGTCATATTACACTCTTAAGGCACCTTTTCTGTGAGGCCCTAGTTTTCCTAGGGCGTCGAACGTGCCGATCGGGGACATAGACGATCGACAGACCCTTCGCTATCGAACCGCCCGGTTCAATTAAATTTGAACCGTGACGAGCATATTAAGATGATGTGGCACACAGGTCTTTTAATTAACTGTCAGCACCAAAGATAACTAATTGATAAGACATCATTAATAGAGGGAGGAGATCATATATATTAATAAGATTAATATTAATTAAATTCAGAATTTATTTAATCCATAACTCACAAAATATTTACCCAAAATATGCAATATTATATATCATTTTGATGGCAAAAATGTGTAGAATGATAATATGCTAATTAAATTTTGTTTAGGTGATTATTTTATTTACTCATTTTATTTTGATTAATTAAATAATTACCACTTAATTTTGAATCCTATTTACATTATAACTAATTCAATTGAAATTCAAATTGGATACTTAAATAGTCCATTTGACTCACAAAAATATGAGAAATAATAATATGAGTTCAAACATAGATTTTAAACCCTAAATTTCATAATGACATTTTAGCCACAATTAGGACCCCTCCAAACCCTAGAAAATTAAAAGTTGTCCAAATTCAACATAATTAGTGTCATTTTACTCCTTATGATATAAGGATCACATTGACATGTATAACATATCATTTGGACAACATTTTGATATTTTAAGTATTTAGCTCTTTAATTTAATCTTGAATATTAATTTCTTATTTTTCATAAATACTTGTTTTAGGATGTGTGAACCCTAGAATAGCAAACTTATTTCATTTATTATCTCACATATAGTTTTAAATAGTATGTTTAAATCTTACATCTCCATATATGTGATGATTTGAATTGTTAAATGCTCATTTAAGTTGAATTTCTTCCATTATAGAATTACTTAGGAATGATTTGAATTGAATGAAATATATATATATCTTTTCAAATTGATTATTCAAATCCTTGTTGCTAGTTATTATATTAATGCAAATTATGAATTAGAAATGCTTAGGACTTTCTAAAAATGGTCATTTTCATATGTAGAATAATTGCATGAATGAATTGAATAGAGTACATTATATATCATATGATGAGTTTTAATTCTCTATTTCATATATGCTTTATATGGAACTTATAATAGTTTACTTGACTATATTATCATAATTCATATATCTAAAATGTAAAGCTACATGTAAATTATTTATGATTGGAACTTCATTGGAATTAGTATATTATACTTTAATCTAAGTCAGTGATAGTTCTTTGATGAATGGTTCTTTCATTTCATCTTCTAGCAAATTGATAAACTATAAGATTATCTTCTGTCTTATTTTGATTGGAGAATGTTGAATTCATAATTTTTTTATGTAATTTCAATTACTCATGTCATGCTAGAGTTAATTTGGAATAAGTGTTCTATGTATTGGATTAACTTAATGTTAGCTTAATATTGATCTTTCCAATTAATCTTCCAAATAAATGGAATACTTGCATATTAATGTCCTATGTGTTTCTTTTGAGAAAATACAATAGAGTTCATATCAAAATTATTAGAATTGGAATTACATTCTTATATCTCTATGGGTTACTATTTCTCCTTAGTTGCATGTTAGATTAACTTGAAAATCCTTCAACTCCTTTATGTTATAATTAGCTAAACACTTTCAATTGCTAAGTTAAAGTTCCTTAAAATGACTCATGATTATACTAGTTCCCAAACAATCACTTAGATGATTAGTACATGTCTCCATAGTCTTTAACCTTCCAATTTAGTTCTCAATTGATTTAAACTTGAGAGCAATAGTTTCCTTTCATACTTTAAATAAGCTCATAGATTCCTAATACTCTACATATATAAATGAATTAGTACAAGTAAGATGTAATCTATTTCCTTACTTACATTCAAATACTCAACATCAATTAATCTTAAATAATTTTATTATTAAATTGATTTGATACTTTTTAGTTTGTAAGCTAACTAGATCAAGCTAATAGAATTTTCTTTAGCTTATACTTTCATTAGCTTAGCAAACTACAAATCTTACTCTTCCTTGTTAGTTTCCTTAAACTTTAATCTTTACTCTATTTGATTTGATTAGTTTAGGACTAGTATAGGATGAATTTTATTTACTTGAAAATACTATTTTTTAAACTTGTCTTTCTTCTACTATTAATTATAATTGACTTAAAGATCAATATTTATAAGTCAATTAGGAGATCAATTAGCTCCAATCATTAAGTAGATCATGAAAATTTAGATAATAAAGGGATATCACATAGTTTACTTTTATTGAAAATTCTTGATTCCTTACTTAGCCTTGAGCCTTTTTCCTTAAACATTCATACAAGATTACTGTGCATAAATAAAAATTTCATAAAATTTTAAGGGGAATGCCTTGTGGCAACCAGAATGAGAATGATAGCGCTTATTATAGGATGTCACATTTTAGAGAGGGTAAACGTAAGTGTTCGACCCCCCCCCCCCCCCCCCCCACTGTATCTAGTTAGGCAGATGTGCTTAACTCTTCATTCCCATTCTGTTGAGTGTTCTTGCAGAATGAGACATTTTCTAAATACAAATTCAATAAATAATATAAGAGTTCTTATACAATCTCATTGATTATAAGATCTCTTCATAACTATTTAGTTATGATTACTTTTTATAGTCCTAGGCTATGTTTGCCTTAGACTGAGAGCCTAAGATACTTCATTACTTTATATGCATTACAGCCTCTATTTCTAGTATTGTGTTTTGCTCACTTATAGTTCATTTAGAATACAGTGTATGTTGTTTAATTTCTGCTAATACTTCACAGTATTTCTTTTGTTTACTTAGCATAAATTTCATTGAACATGTATTACTTTTAGTTCATTTACTTTAAATGTACATAGTAGTTTTTAGCCTTTTAGGATGCATTTCTCTTACCATCTTTGGATGCAGGCTAGGACTCATATACAAGTGAGTATTCTTACTCAGCTTATTCTACTATTTTCTTTATAGTTATATTTACTTCCTTCCCTTTAATTGATAGCTTTTATAGCTCTACTACTTAGACTAAATTGTAAATTATGCTTACGATATCCTATTTACTTAAAATATAGCTAATTTTAAAATGTACTTAAACTGTTTAGTCTAACTATAATTTTTATTTTATTGGCTTTGCCCTATCATATTTAAATACTAAAATATGATAGATCAAGAGCACTTTGATTCGGGTAATGCAGGTCCAAGTGCATGAAGAGCTTTTAAAATGAATGGCTTCCATGTATTTGTAAAGTTATTTTGCATATTTAGTTTGAGGGAAAGAATTATTATATTCTCTCTTACTTTTTCTTTTAAATAGTTTTGTAATAATTAAACTAAACTTTAATTGCTTGAGTTAATTTTACTTACTTATCTTTGTATATCTGTGTTGTGTTCCTTATTTGAAATTGCTTGGGTTGAATGAGTGGATAATTTTAATTGCTTGTATTATTTATACTTACAATGTTAAGTGACTTATCTCCTTAACTGCTTATCATTTTAACTTGACAACCACTAATAAAGAGACTTAGCCACTTAGCATTTATATTTGATTAGTTTTCTTCTAATTGTGTATTAGATACTAATGTAACATCCTAATATTGGATTAGTCTACTATCCAATTATTGGGGTCGTTATATAAGAACACAAAGTCAATCACTGCAAACCCTAAGTCTCTGAACTATATAGTTAAGGTACTCTGATCCCTTCTCCTAATATATTGAATTGCAATTTTATTTTTCTAAATTCTTATTTCACATTCTTGATTGATTGTCGGTCGGACACGATCAAACCCAATTGAGCCAATTTGGCTTCGTAGCTACAAGAGTCCATAGTATTGTCATCCATTCAAACCCTAGATATCTAGGGTTAATATTTGTCGTGGCCTCAGGCCATCTCAGGCCTTGATGTTGCCAAAGTTAGGTCAAGCTCATTGAGCTCTTTCCATTGGCATGCGAGCCGATTTGTGCCGTCACTATTTAGGCCGCCAATGTTCAAGACCTAGCCTTTGTTTGTAGGGTTTGGAGAGGGAGGTGTCGACCCATCTCGGGCCAGATCGGGCCAGCCCAATGCATGATCTTTTGTGGTGGCATCGCATCAATGCGGCTGATGTTGTGGGCCCACTTCGAGTTAGCAGTAGTGTCAGCTTCAGAAGTAGATGAGATGGGTCCCGCTAATGTGTCATTGACTACTGATTTGTGTGGGACCAGCTAATGCATGAATTAATAAATTTAATTTGAAAAAAATCAATGCTTAATTACTATTTAAATTAATTCAAAATGTATCAAAACTTCAATCGCTCATAATTTGTAATCCACTAATCCAAACTTAGTCAAGTTATATCTCATTTTAATCAAAAAAATGAGAGTAACATTTTGGCAATGTCAATTTATTTTTTGATGCATATTTAATATAGTGACATTTGAGGACTTTCCACTTAGTTCAAAACCTTATAAAACTTTAAACCTCCATAACTTCGTTGTACCCATTGATCCAAATGGCAAACAAAAATACACGTCTGCATTTGCATGTAAGTATAAGTGGTCTAAAGTAAAAAGTGGAAAGTTTAATTTTCGGGATTTATCGAACCTCAGGGAATATGTGCTCTAATACCAGTTGTATTTTCTTTCACTAATATTTAGATGACAAATTTGGTTGATTTTGATGGTTCCTAATCAGCAATACAAAAGACCTTTAGTAAAGATACGATATGATTAAAAAGGAGAGAGTTCAGATTTCATTGCAATATTGGCGAGGGTTGGTTATATAACTTCATTGTTTGATGTATGCGTTCAATTTATTTGCTTTATTAAATCAAGTGAACACCATTGGAATTGGAGTACCCTTCAATTACATTGGGTTCATGTTTAGTGCACAAAGAGAACTCATTTTGGGTTCACCCTTAGCACATAAAGATTTTGATTTCCTATGTCTAAGTTACCAAAAGATATCTTTTAATTATGATGGTCTCACAAGCACAACTTCCACTAACCATGTATCAAGCGCTTCACACACGGTTTAACTAGATGGGATGATGCATTGGGTCAATGGACTATGTCACATCATCCATTTAGTCTCCCAACATTTTCTCATCCCTTCTACCTTGCTGAGAAGTAGAGCAAGGTTAATGGAGAACTTGGTTCTCAAGCATCAATCTCTTTGTAGAGCTATTAAGGAAGGGTGCAAATGATCTTGAGAATTTTGTCACATAATTCTCAGCTCTACTTGCACAACCTTCCTTGCTCTTATCCAATTGATGAGCATTGGAACACAAGTTCTTTAAAATAAAATAATTTAGATTTCAATTCATCCAAGCATTCATTTCAATATTAAATTTAACGACAAAAACATTTTTTATTACATTCAACAATATCATCATACACCAACTATCCCTTACATATTTTTTACAACTATATCTCAACCCTCTCTAAGGGGTTTTTAGCCTTCCATTACTAAGTAAGAAAGAGTGTAGATACAAAGAAAAGTGAACATCGCCATCAGTTCACAGTAAGAAATAAATCAAGGGAGTTTAGGAGAACTACAAGGAATCACCCGGAGGTTTTCTGGGATTCTCTTTACTCTTCCTGTGATATCCTCTTGAAGCTCCACCCTTCGTTCTTTGTTGTCTTCCCTTTCTTTCTATTCTTGGTCCTCTTTTCTCCTTGGAGAGTTCTCCTTCTTTCTCTTCATGCAACCTTTCTTTTTGTTCTTTGAATAACAAAAGTTGGAACCCTTTCTCAATCTTCAAGTCTCCCTTTTATAAACTTCCTTTCCTATTTAAACTTTAATTCAGTAAGTAAATCCCATTTAAAAATATATGCTTTGATTAAATGATTATTTATTTATTTCCTTAGTAATGAAGGGATTTACGTTGTTTGTATTTATGTTTTATTGAGTAAAATAATTAAACTAACCTCTTGCTCTTCCTCATTATAGTTTAAACATGTGCCTTTTATAATAATATTTATAATAAAGATTCCTCAATTTTTATTGCATCCACCCCTTCCATCTTCCTCATATCTTTAATTTATTTCTTCATGAATTATTTCTTGAGAATACGAAGTTTTAAATTAATTTGATATTAATTTCAACTGTGGGAAGGGGAAGAATACAATTCTTTGGCCTTCCCTATACTGCCTTGAATACATATTTTTGGCAAAAACTACGTTGGGCGCTGCGGCAACAGCGTTCCAAACACTATTTCGCTGCAGCGCGCTGAGGCAGCAGCACTTCAAACATTGTTACTGCATAAAAATTAGTATCTTTTCTTCAGTCATCGTAGCGTCTACTGTGGCATGCTACAGCGGATAAACTTTCGGATTCACTATTCAATTAGTTCATCTATAGTCTTATAAAATAAAATTTAACCCGCTGCGGCGCGCTGTAGCGAAGAAAGTTTCGTAATACCGTTCAATTTCTCGTTTATAAAGTTTTAATAATTCTTCGAGAAATGACGTTTTGGCGCGCCGCGCCACGCTATGGCGCGATGCGGCGATTTTCTCCCAAAATTGCATATTTAAGCCAAATTTTAATTTACTCATCTTTTATCCTGAAAAGCAGCAAAAGCACATCAAAATATATATTTTTAATTAAAAAATGCTTACTTTTATTAACCTATTTTACTATAAATCTTGGAGTTATCACACCACCACACATAAAGTCTTGCTCGTCCTCGAGTAAGCTCAAAATAATTTTTTTTCTAATTTTAAATATTACAAAATTCAATTGGATCTGTGTAAAGTATTTTTCCCATTTCTTGCATTACTTGATAATGATGATTAGAAGTATTCAAATTCTAATAAGTCTTATACTAGTGTTTTCTTTTATTTTGATTATTTTAGTTTCCAATTTTTAAATGTATGATACTCAACTCATAATTCTCGGGGGGTTTCTAGGATTGCTTACTCAGAAAAATTAGATATAGTGCGTAAGAATTTCATGCCATTTGTGCTTCTTCTTCTAAATCGCAATGAATATTTCTTTTCAAGAGAGATATTTTTCTTCATCTTATTTTTCTCAATTATTTACTTTAGAATAGATATTTCTCTATCCCTAGATTTTCTTTTACTTTCAGTTCAAGGGAGAGACATTTTTCTACTTCCCCATCTTTTTTTCATTGCGTTCAGTAAGTCTTACAAAAGCCTAGCACATTCTTGTTTCATCATTTCTCACTTCTCTACATTAGGTTCCTTAACCCCACCCCCACACTTAGATTTAGAGTATCATACATTCTGATGTTGGAGACTTATAGTAAAAAGAGTGTAAAACAATTTAGCATGAAAAATCATAGAACTATATGTTTTGCTTGATCACCTCTTATTAGAATAAAGAAAATCTTCACATGCTCATTACAATTGAATTCAGCCCGTTGATCTTCTTAGAAAAATTTTCTAGTTAATGACATTCTATTAGCACAAAAAATTGTGGGATAATAGTTCACTAAGATTTATTTAAATAAAAAATGAAAAGCACAAAATTGAAAGCAAAATGAACATATGTTACTAAGAGTAGGAAGGAATGAAACAACCTGATATAAATAACGATAAATTGTCATTGCTGCAATCATGCTTGAGATTCCTCCTACTCATTTATTGACACCCACAAGTATTACTTAGAATCTGAAATGGACAAAAAATATAAAATTATTTGTTGGGTTACCTCCCAACCAGCGCTTAGTTTAAGGTCCTCAGACTGACCAAAAAGAGTTTATATCCTTTCAAAATGTCTTTCCATATTTTCAATAACTCCTTAGGATGAGTACGAGCTAGTTTAATAATTGAATTATTATGAATGGTAGCTCTACTATCTTTTTCTTTCCAATCCTAGTTTGTGTCTTCTAACTTACAATATTTCTTCTCTTTATTGTTCTTTTTATTCTTCTTATTTCTTGCCCTATGTTTATCATCAAATTCATCATTTTCAAATTCATTTTGTAAAAAGGCAAAAAATTCAATTTTCTTAGTAGTAAATCAAAGCATTTCTCAACAAATTCAAATTGCACACAAATACTGTCAATATTACTAAGGGGTTTGTTGATAGTTGAGATGTCAGAGATAATAATTTTTTTACTTTCATTATCCTGAGATTCACTTAGTTTATTTGTCCTCCTATATTATTTTTAATCAGTTCATCTTGGTTGTTTTCACATGGTGGGTCACCTATTGCTAAGCATTTAGTTGAAAGTACTTGAGATGTGTATGGGACAAAAATTTTGGATTGCTCTTGGTCAAATTTTTTAGTTTGAAACTCTTGTTGTATTTTCAAATTGTCTAATTCAAGTTGATACTCCACCTCTCTCTCATTTTTACTATTTGTTTGAGTTAAAGTTTCTTCACTACACATTGACACTTCTCGTTGCATTTCAAAATGAGCTAAGTTGAATTAATACTCTAACTATTTCACATTTTCATTATTTGTTTAAGTTAAAGCTTCTTCCCTACAAATCAACACTTCTTCAGCTTGTTCCTTTATTTTCTCAGTTATAGCAGCTTCTTGGACGGGGTTAGCTAATTGTTGCAATATAAATTCTAACTTAGCCTCAATTGATTCAAATAGATTCTTTTGATCTTCTAGATTATATTTGTTCCTAATTAAGGTTGGTTTAGTTTCATGCAGATTATTAATTTCATTGCTACTATAATCATCCACCGATTCTTCTAAGTAAGATTGCTTACACATCCAATTTATGGTATTAACGTTCATATCAAAGTGAGTGTCATAGTGTTGTAAATTATTACCATACTTAATGCCATTTATCAGTTTTCTTTTTGAAGGTGCAAACGGGTTGTTTGTATGACAATTAGAACTTAAATGTGTTCCTTCGCACCGCATATAACAATTTGGATTACTATAGTACATGTCCATGATATTTCAGTACCCCATTTAAGCCAATCAAAACTATCCTAAGATATAAGCAATTATAGTAGTATAGCAAACAAGATCTCACAGAATTCAGCAAGGTAAATTCACAAACAATAAAGACAGTTCAGCAATTTAGTTTCAGCCAATAGTTTAGCACATCTATTTTAGCAAATTTTTTTTTTTAAATTTCAGACACCTAGTGAAACTAAATTAAAAATATAAGTTACACTACAGTTACCACAATATAATATGATTACAAAAAATGAAAATATAGACAATTAAGTAAAAAGTCTAAATCATTATTTACTAGAAAATTGTACTTTATATAAAATGAAACTGTTCTCCAGCAATGGCGCCAAAAACTTGACAGACTGAAATACATGTCTGCGTTTGCACGCAAGTGTACGAGGTCTGAAGTAATAAGTGGAAAGTTTAGTTTACGGGTGTAGCGCCCCGCCCCGTAGCCACGCGCAATAGATAAGTATAAACAGATCGACGGCGGAGCAGCGCGCCACTCGGGGAGGAACATCCCGTCTCCCTGAAATAACTGAAGCTCCAAACCCATATGAAGGGCTGTTGACTCAATCTCAAGGAGGGTTGAGAGCTAATACTTAAGATAAGAGTAGTATCCTTATCCTAAGTATTAGACAAATACATACATTAGATTTGAAATGAACATAAGGAATCCAATATATGTATAAGGTATCAGCATTTCCAGTATAATGATCACATCACAATACTAAGTATAAATAGTATATAAACAGAGTGTAGAAGCTAAAGCAAACATCCATAGACATTCATCACAGAAGCTATATGAAAATATTCATCTCAAAAAATAAATGAAAATGCATTCAAAATTATTACAAACATTTTACTGAAATAGACATAAAAGCTAAGTACTGAACTAAAATAAACTAAGTAGAAAAGTTGTAAAATTGGAGAAGAGTCCACTAGTGCTCCACGGGCTCCTCCTGATTCTCCTGGTGTCCTCCTGACCTGGCTCAATATACTGCTCAAGATTTAGTAAATTGCTAGATCCCAAAAGTACTTGTGTTAGACAAGAAGTCTAACACATCGAAACTAATCTAAGTAGTTCTATTTATTTATTTAACATTTACATAATATAATTAAATCTGCAAAAATACTTTAAAGATAACTGAAAGCATAAAATTATATAAAACTATACAAAACTGAAGTAAAGTAAAGTTGAACTATAAATTGAACACTAAAAATAAACTAAAATAGTAATGAATCTGAAACTAAGTAATCATCTATAAAACTATATTGTATGTCACTAAAATTGTGCATTTGAATATGCCACAATACTATATGCTACTGATATGCAACCAAAATATAACTGAACTGCTATGAATAGTACGGTCCAATGTATACATACATCCAATTAGGAATTGCATTTACTGTGATGCTAATGCATCCTGAAATTCCCCAGTCAATGTATGCAACATTCCGTAACCCATAAATTTTCACTGATACTCATACATCATTCTGATACTCACACATTATGCTTATGCTCATGCTCATGCTTCTAAATTATATGAGATAAATCCAAAAATCCAAAAAAATGCTTTGAAATCCGATAATGAACTCATGCTTCTAAATTCTAAGTTTGATAATTGGTTAAAGTTGAGAGAGTTTACTTAAAAATCATTAGATGGAATAATTGTATACACATATTTAGCATGTTTGCAAGAAAGGTGGATTTAACCCTTAGCTTGATTTAAACTGCACTTATCAAAGTGCGCTATGATAGAAGGCAGAACCCTATCACAGTTTACATCTCAAGCTAAGCCATTAAATATCCTAATTACAAGCATACGCAGTGTTCTATGCAAAGTGATATGAGATACTTAGTTTGCATAAACTGCACTTATCGAAGCGCACTATGATAGGAGGCAAAACTCAGTCGCAGTTTATATCACAAACTAAGAATCTTGTTCACTAATTGTAACACTCTTAGTCTTGAAAGATTTACTCTAACTGGATTGTATTAGTCTAACACCTCGGGATAGCACCTGATCATAAGTCCACATTAGAGTAAATCGACTAATCCTGAATATTACTGAAAGAATCTAGTACTAAGGGTATACCCTACTATACCCAACCAATAATCTGGGTTTAGAATGTTCTATTTAATCAACAAGGATTTATCAAAGCTATTAGTCTTTACTCTAAATAGGTGTGTCCTGCATAAGGCTCCAAGGATGTGATCAAAAGATCACTCAATAATTAATCCTACCACAAGGGATTAGTTCCATTCTAATTGCTTTAGGTGATTCGTACCACAATATATCAAGTCCAACTTCTAAAGTTATGAAATATCATCCAAGTTCCTACCTTAGTAAGTTACAAAAGTTCTTCTTACCTCAATATATCAGTAATTAAGGTCTTTAAACATTTCAAGAATGATCCTATAGCAAGACTCTTGAGATCTCACTTTTCTAATATTCAAGATTTACTTATTAGACTTAGGTTAAAGTGATCAGATCAGATGATTAAAATTCATCTGATCCTTTTTTATTCTACAATCATGGGATGAAATCAAAGATCTTATTAGAGTTAGATCATTTCATAAATTATTACAATTTTATTATCCATTTTATGTTAATAGTCTTATATAAGAGAAAATTCAAAGATCTAAAGTATAGATTCAGATGGTTCAATCACACCAATTAAATATTAATCTTAGCACTTCTAATTCAATGATTTAAGATCAATGTTAAATCACATGCATTATTGAAATCATGTTGATGGAATTATCTTTCAATAAAAGTTACTTAATTTAGGTGATTAAGGTTTAGATTTTAATTAAGACAAGTTAGGGTTTAACCCATAACTTTTCTACCATTAAGGCCAAAGGTTAATTTAAAGGTCAATAACAAATCAATGTATTATTAGTATATTATTGATGGCAATTTCAAGCTTAGATTAAGTTTCATCAAGATTCTTATGTTCAAATACAGTTTAATATCAATTTAAGCAAATTTAGGTATTCAAATAAATGTTTTAAGTTCTCTAACATATATCCTAATATCATGAAAGTATATAAATATAAAGATGACATAACATAGAAGGTAATTAAGGTTAACCAAATTCTAAATCAAAGCAAAGTGACTAGCACTTGATTACAAATCAAAACGACTTAAGTTTCATGCCATTACGATATACTTATTCAACACAAGCATTCAAGGATTCTATTATTTAGCAATTGGCACAAGACGTTTAAAACACATAATAGGTTTTGAGCACTTATTAAAAATGACAAAGTTCCAAACTTAATTTCTATATAGAATTTTATGCAATACTCAATTTTAACTAAACTAGGTTTAAATTTGGTATAATTCAGTCCTACTAGGGTTCTAGGGATCTTAAAATGTGAAAACAGAGAAGTTCTGGCCATTTCAGCCAATTCTGGGCATTTTTATAGTTTTTGGGCGTTATGGCATGCTATAGTGCACTGTGGCGCGCTGCGGCGGAAATTGGTGCTGTGGCGCGCTGTAGTGCTTTCAGGCGCTATGGCGCGTTGTGGCAAACAAACTCGCGGAAATACTGTTCAATTAATTTATTTTTCTGATTTCATATAGTTTTCCAAGGATGACGCTGCAACCCGCTGTGGCGCGCTATGGCATGCTGTAGCGATCCACTTGCAGTTTACTATTCAATTTGTTTATTCATTGATTTCATATGATTTTTCCAAAAATGACGCTACATCCCGCTACGGCGCGCTGTGGCGCGCTGCAACGGTCCACTTGCAGGTTACTGTTCAATTAGTTTATTATGTGATTTTATATGATTTTTTTCTGAAATGACGCTGCAGCCCACTGTGGTACGCTGCAGTGGATCAGTTTCTGCAACTCTGGCGCTACAGCGCCAGACGGTGTTTTTGCCAGTGCAAAACCCGTAAAGGCTTTATTTTGAGCTCAAATACTGTCAATCCAAAGCATTTCGTGAGCAGTGCCATATATCAATGGAAAGGTCTTTTTGATATCTTTCCATTGACACTAAAATTGGCACAAACAGAGCATTCTAACTATATGAAAAATGGTAATAAATGTAGAGGTGTACATAATAGATGAAAAATAGAGTAGTTTTCTTTTAAGAAATGTGATGCTTTAAAGAGCCTTAATGGCTTCCATACATGCGTATAGATTTTTAAAGATACATTAAAGCATAATAGCGACACAAAATAGATAAGGAAGAGGAGCAAATTGGTACAAGGAGAGTAAATAAAAGGGTACCTTTAGCCTTTAGAAGAGGAAGAGGATACTCTGTTTTCTCTAAGAACTTGGAGAGGAGCCGAACTTCTTCTTCTTCAACACAACTCAGCAATGGAGTGGAAGGTGGGGAGCTCTAGATGGACAGCAAGGGGTGGAGGAGAGGAAACTAAGCTCCATTTATAGGGGAAAAGAAGATGGGATGGAGGCATGGCTAAGAGGAGAGGGGAGGGATGGTCTCAGCCATCCTTGCATGCAAAAGGAGGAAGAGGCGTCGAATGGAGGGGTTGTCAAGAGAAATTATTAAGGAAAATGATTTTTCATAATTAAATAAATATTTATTTATTTTCTAAATTGCTAAAAGTTTAGATTAAATAAATACGCTCTGAAAAATCCCAAAAATTCACTCCTAACTAATTTAGGGATGAGGAATTCAATGGTGAAGTCGAATTTCAATTCCAATAATTATTTAATTACTCCATTTTCTGATGCATTTAATTATATTAAAATATTCGCAAAAATCCAACGACTTCTAAATGCATCCAAAACATCACCCCTAGCTAATTTGGGGGGTGACGATCGCAATGGTGAAGTCGGATTTTGATTTAGATGTCAAATTAAATACCTCAATTTTATGATTAATTAAATATTAAAAGATTTCAAAATATTTGATTTAGCTCCGAATCACACTAAATTTTTAGAGATTGATTCTAATGGCTAGATGAACTAAATTAAGGTATTATTAAGCTAAGATCAAGTCGAGTAACAACCTTGGGTTGTTACACTGGGATTTATCGAACCTCAGGGAATGGGTGTTCTAATACTAAGATGTATTTTCTTTCACTAATGTTTAGATGACAAATTTGGTTGATTTTATTGGTTCATAATTAGCAATACAAAAGACCTTAAGTAAGATACGATATGATTAAAAAGGAGAGAGTTGAGATTTTATTACAATATTTGTGAGGGTTGGTTATATAACTTCATTGTTGAATGTATATGTTCAATTTATATGCTTTATTAAATCAAGTTAACACCATTGGAATTGGAGTACCCTTCCATTACATAGGGTTCAAGTTTAGTGCATAAAGAGAACTCCTTTTGGGTCACCCTTAGCACATAAACTCTTATGAGATTATGATCTATTAATTAGATTTTGATTCTCAACATCTAGGTTACCAAAAGATATCTCTTAATTATGATGGTCTCACGAGCACGACTTCCACTAACCATGCATCATGCGCTTCACACACGGTTTACCTAGATGGGAGGATGCATTGGGTCAATGGACTATGTCACATCGTCCATTGAGTCTCCCAATGTACTCTCATCTCTTCTACCTTGCTGAGTAGTAGAGCAAGATTAATGGAGAACTTGGCTCTCAAGCATCAATCTCTTGGTAAAGCTATTAAGGAAGGGTGCAAATGATCTTGAGAATTTTGTCACATAATTCTCAGCTCTACTTGCACTACCTTCCTTGCTCTTACCCAATTGATAAGCATTGAAACACAAGCTCTTTAAAATAAAATAATTTAGATTTCAATTCATCCAAGCATTCATTTTAATATTAAATTTAACGACAAAAACATTCTTTCATTACATTCAACAATATCATCATACACCAATTATCCCTTACATATATTTTACAATTACATCTCAACCCTCTTGAAGGGGTTTTAGCCTTCCATTACTAAGTAAGAAAGAGCATACATACAAAGAAAAGTGAACACCACCATCAGTTCACGGTAAGTAATAAATCAAGGGAGTTTAGGAGAAATACAAAGAATCACCTGGAGGTTTTCTGGGGTTCTCTGTACTCTTCCTGGTGTCCTCTTGAAGCTCCACCCTTTATTCTTTACTGTCTTCTCTTTCATCCTGCTCTTGGTCCTCTTTTCTCCTTGGAGAATTCTCCTTCTTTCTCTTCCTACAACCTTTCTTTTTGGTTTTTGAATAACCAAAGTTAAAACCCTTTCTCAATCTTCAAGTCTCCCTTTTATAGACTTTCTTTCCTGTTTAAAATTTAATTCAGCAAATAAATCCCATTTAAAAATGTGTGCTTTGATTAAATGATTATTCATTTATTTCCTTAGTAATGAAGGGATTTATGTTTTTTATATTTATGTTTTTTTGAGTAAAATAATTAAACCAACCTCTTGCTCTTCCTCATGATGGCTTAAACATGTGCCTTTTATAGTAATATTTATAATAAAGAATCTTCAATTTACATTTCATCCACCCCTTCCATCTTCCTCATATCTTTAATTTATTTTTTCACGAATTATTTCTTGAGAATGAGAAGTTTTAAATTAATTTAATACTAATTTCAGCTGTGGGAAAGAGAATAATTCAATTCTTTGGCCTTCCCTATGCTGCCTTGAATGTATATTTTTGGCAAAACCTACATCGGGCATTGCTGTGCGCTGCGGTAGCAGCATTCCAAACACTTTTTTGTCATAGCGTGCTGTGGCAACAGCACTTTGACAGACTATAAATACACGTCTATACTTACACGCAAGTGTACATGGTCTGAAGTAATAAGTGGAAAGTGCGACTTTCCGGGAATTTATCGAACCACAGAGAATTGGTTGATTTGGCACTAAAGTATATCTATTCTCACTAATGTTTAAGCTATAGTATGTATTGGTTGGTTGGTCTAAAATTAGCACGAATATTTACTAAGTAAATAATAAGATTTAAAGAAAGAGGAGAGTTGGGACCATCCCACATACAATGATATAATACTTATGTAGATTTTTTTCTCAAGCTTTATCATTTAGTTTAATTGAAATCAGGTGCACATTATTGTCCTTTAGTCTAGCTCAAAGGCTTGCAAGTTCAAATCTCGTGCACAAAATGAACTCATGTTCTGTTCTACTTTAGCACAAAGATTCTTGTAAGATTCTTGAGATTTAAAGTTAATTCACTTTCTCCTTATTTAAGGAGAAGTTAAATTTTTTTAAATCTTAGGATCTCACAAGCATTGATTTTCCACTACGAGCATCACTTCGCATCTCACATGGCTGAGATGAGAGAATCACATGTTGGGCTCAATGACTATGTCACTTAGTTCACGAGCACTCAACACTTTATTACTCAATCTCAATTATGTGCAGCTAAGGAGCTCATTTAGTGGGTCTTAGCGTCACTTACATCAACTCTTAGATTGAGCTTAGGTTGAGGTGCATTGAGCTCAAGAACCTCCTCATATGGTTCTAAGCTTCCATGCACTCAAAATCTAGCATCCAACCTAAGGTGAGCTAAGGAGCACAAGACAATTAGATCTTGGATTCTTTTAGTTCTTTTCTCATAAACACATCAAGACTAATTTAGATGAAAATTTCTTAATAAAGCATTAAAATCACAAATACATTATGCTTGAGGGAAAACACTCATACATCAATATTATATCATGCATCATGGGACTTCATCCCAACCCTCCCCAAGGGGAGTTTAGCTACTCATTACACAAGAAAATAAGGAAGACACATACATAGATAAAGACCCTTTCATGGTCACTAAAAAGAAAATACAAGATTGAGTTTAGAAGATACTAGGAACGTTCCATAGAAGTTCTCTGGAATTCTTCTTCTCCTTCTAATTTTCCTCTCCTTAGATTGCTAATGCTGCCTTCTTCATCTTCTCCCTTTGCAAAAGTTTACCTTGCCACCCTTGGGGAGTTCTCTCTTCCTTTGGCTCTCCTCCTTACTTAGGGAATTTTTGCTAAAATTATGAACCCTCCTCTAGTCAAGAGGAGGGGTATTTATAGGAGGGGGGGCTGCATGCTCCTCTCCTCCATAAGCAACTAGAAAATCCATAAAAAATACTGAATTCATCATTGCATTAATTTTTAATTTAGGGTAAGGTGACGATAATCTCATTTCTTTAGCCACAACATCACCTCAAAGCTTCCCTTTTTTACAAAAATGGCTGATGTAGGAAATGATGGCTGGAGACAACATTCAGGATAAAGGTCATGTCTCCAGCCACATTAAATATATTGTCTGAGAAAAATTTCACAGGGCCGCTGCAGCGCGCTGTAGCATGCTGCGGCATGCTTTAGCATACCCTGGTCACTAGCAATTTAGCCAAGTCCTCCGCTGTAGACCACTGCAGCGCGCGACTGCGCGCTGTAGCGGTCGATTCTGCAAACACTATTCAACTCATTCTTTTTCCTGTATTTTATACAAAGAAATATTTCTGCGGCAAACCGCTACAACACAAAAAAGCGCGCAACTGCGCATGTAGCGGTAAATTCCGCGAAAAAAAATTGTTCAATTAGTTGGGCGGCCCGATTTATATAGCCAAGTCCTTTGCGATAAACTGTTGCAAGCGCGCGATTGCGCGCTGTAGTGGTGAATTCCGTGAAAAACACTGTTCAATTAGTTGGGCGGCCCAATTTATAATGTCAAGTATTTTCACGGTAAATCGCTGTAGCGCGCGACCGCGCGCTGTAGCGATAAATTCCACAAAAAACACAATTCAATTAGTTGAGCCCCCTTTTAATAATCATAAATATTTCTGCGGTAAACCGCTGCAGCGCGCGACCGCGCGCTGTAGTAGTGAATTTTGCGAAAAACTTCTTCAATTAATTTTCATAAAGTCCAGATATTTCCACTGCAACCTGCTGCGGCGCGCGGTCGCGCGCCGCAGCGGCTTTACTTTAGTAATTTTTAAAAACTTGCAGAATTGCTTTATAATTCCTTTGAATTCTATTTCCTTAAAAAAGATAGAAAAAATTGATTTTAGGAGCAGCATAAAGATCTTAAATAGATGAATTTTCCCCTTTATTTAGATATAATTTATGGATTCATCACACCCCCCACACTTAAATTCTTGCTCGTCATCGAGTAAGCTCAAAATGATAATTTTTTATATATTTGAATGGATGAAAGTCAAAATGATGTAATTGAAATAAGTATAAGTGAAAATATGTGCATGGCAAGAAAAAATGAAATGAACATTGTAGCAATCTTACTGTTTTCAATTGAGTCACTAAGGTGGTTAAGTCACTAAATCTCCAAATGTTTGAATTTTCTAATGCTTGATAATAGGTGATGGGTTCCATACATTTTGGATTTTTAGACTAAAGACATGGTTTAGAGATTCTTAGAGTTGTGTCATATGTGCTTCTTCTTATAAATCACAAAGATGAAAGTTTTTAAAGGAGAGATATTTTTCTTCATCTTTTCTTATTTTGTTCACTTGGGAGAGATTTTTCATCATCCCTTTTCCGATAAATATTTTGTTCTTTTCATCCTTATGGAGAGACATTTTTATTCATCCATAATATCTTTGTGATCATGAAGTCCTACGGGAGCTAGTACACTCCATTTAGAATCCATGCCATATATTTTTTTTAGTATAAATCCTATGTCTTCCCCCACACTTAGCTCAAGTATTTATTTAAATTTTTGGAGATTTAGATTTTCCTCCTTTCATTCCTCAATCTCACATTTGATTGCTTATAATTCATTTAATCATTTTTTTGCTAAGCATTCTTTTACTTATATCTCATTTGATTTTTGCATTTTGTGATTTTCATTTCTTTTGAAAAATTCAGAAAAAGTATGTCACTTAAGAATAACTCAATAAATGCGGGAATATGAGAATTCATAAATTGCAATCTCAAAATAAAAACAAACTACAATAAAAATAAAAAGAAAAACTGAAAAAGAACAAATACAACCTAATTAATTTTCCTCATTCTCATCATCGTCTTCCTCCAACACATACACCGTCTCGGTAGGGTAGCGCATCTCCGGTATGGGTGCACCGATGGGAGGCCGTGGCAACATGGAGGCGTCCGGTCCGCCGTGCAAATTCCAATCATCAAATAACATCCCGAGGGCTTCATGGAATTCTGATTGGAACTAGCGCTGTTGGACGTATTCTTATTTGAAAAACCCCATATCGGCAGCTAGAGCTTTACTAAGCTCTGCATTTTGATTATGGAGGCGCATCAAGAGTTGGTTTGTGAGACGTGAGTTAGAAGGTGCAGATGCTTCCGCCCTTTGGCCCCTTCTTTTCTTGGGCAATTTACGTTCACTTGCCCGGACGTTAAGGTTCGAGGGGTGCAGGGCAATGCTGGGGGGAACAATGATGTTAAAGGAGAGGATCTTAACCCCTTGGGCTTCTCATAGCCCAGAAATCAAAGACCCAAAGGCCAATGCTGCGCATGAACCTTTGAGAGCTTTCCAAAGCTGCTCAAAGATAATATTTGAGATGCAGATTTCTCCTGCCCTAACTAATGAGCACAAAAGGAGTGCTCGGGCACGGGTCACTTCAGTTAAGTGACTCGAGGGCATGACATAGCTAGAAATGAAGACTAGCCAAGCTCTACTTGTCTCCGTTAATTTGGAGCGAGGAATGTTGGTGAGTCCCCCTTCCCACTCGGTGTTATCATTGACGATTTCCGCAATAAGAGCGCGGAGGTCAAAATGAGAGTCCAAGAGATCATAGTACGAATAAGAGCTTACCTCTTCCAACCCATAGAATTGCTCTATTTGAGTAATTCCTAGGGTGACAACCTTTCCCCGACAGAAGATCCGCTGCCTAGATGCGTCAATTGCATTGGCATACACTTCCTGGACGATTGTCGCGTATGTGGGAGCTCTCTTGGTCACAAACTCTTGCAATCCTCTAGGATTGACCTATTCATGAGGGATGGGGTAGGCAACGCTGAAGCTTCGCTCCAGGATCAACTTCCATTGGGAAGTGATAGAGGTGTAACAGTGCTCGGCCTCCACCGAGGAGATCCTCTTCATGTTGAAAGTTCCTCCGGATGAGGAAGCTTCAATATCATTCCTAGCAATTGCCTTCTTCCCAGTATACATTGCCTTGGATGAGAATTTTAGGATGATCAAGAGCTCAAGGAAGATAAAGAGAAGGTGCAAGGATAACCCCCCCCCATTCCCTCCTTATTTATAGCCCAAATATTCAAGGCAAGAGAAGATAGTCAAATGGTCTTCCCCATGCCATTAATGTGGTGATCCATGTGAAGGGGGGGGGCAGCTTTCCAACAACTTTTAACTGCCTTGGGAACCCAAAGGTCATGACTTGTTGACTGTATTTTTCCAAGGCAGAAAATCTGGGCAAACCGCGGTAAACCGCTGCAGCGCGCTGTAGCGTGCGATCGTGGGTTAGGGTGCGCCCGGGTGGAAAATGGTTCCGCGCACTGTCATGATGCCATTTATGCGGTTCACCCACTGCAGCGCACTATCACAAAATTTTCGCTACAACGCGCTGTCGCGGAATTTCTACTGCAGCGCGCTATCGCGGAATTTCCGCTGCAGCGCGCTGTAGCGCACAATTTTTTTTTTTTTAATTTTGATTGATTGGGTTTCCTCCCAATAAGCGCTCACTTTAACATCCTAAGCTAGACTCTTTTAAGATTAACATGATGGATCTGGCGGTTTCAGTTTCCATAGGCTAAGGATGTTCAAGTGAGCACCTCCTTCTTGGTGGCTCGAACCCTATTCATCCTCAACCTCAACCAAAGGATCCCTTCTTTCAACTTTATGACTTGTGGGAGTTTTTTTCTTCCTTTTTCCCCGTCGCATTTTTCTCTTCTTCACTCTTTCCTTGCTCTCCTTTTCATAGGAAGGAGTCGAATAGCCATCAGAATTTTTTTCTCCTATTGTCAGGTCTCCTAGAACATTATCTACCCACAATCTCTCTTCTCTAACTCTTTTCCTGATTTCTTCCTCCATTTTTTTCTTTTTAAAGAGAGTGGGTTTTAAAGCAATCACTTATGTTTTTCTCTTAACACTGACGCTCATTATACCGTGACTTACATCTATAACAGCCTTAACACTCATCAGAAAAGGTCTTCCAAAAAGAATTGTTGAATTTTTATTCCATCTGTCCCATTCGCACACCATAAAATCAGTTGGAACAATGAAATTTCCTAGTTCCACAGCAACATTTTTTATCATTCTTAGAGGAGTAAGGGACTCAAGATTAGCAAACTCTAGAATCATTGAGGTGTATTCCATCCCTCCTAGCTTTAATTGCTCATATATGTGGTAGGGCATAACATTAACTAAGGCGGTTAGCTTTTCATTATCATTCCCTTTTATTCCTTCCTCTACTTCTAATTCAAAATTTGTTGCTCTCTCAGTTTCATCATTCATTTCTCCTGGTACAATTTCAGAATAGATCACACTCACTAATTCCCTTGGGTTTATTTCAGTAGAACTAGGTAAAGCCCTTTGTTGCCGAGAAGTCAGCTGCTTTGAGATTTTCCCCAATTAAGTTTCAATATTTCTATGGGAGGCTTCTATTCCCTGGATAGAAGCCTCCTGACGTGTGATAGCTGCCTTAGTGCGGTGCATGAATTGGGTTGTTTCGGCCTTAAATGAATTGAATGCTCCTTCTAGATTGTGCTGGTAGTTGTGACTATTGTTACTATAATTCATGCCTTGTTGGTTGCATGAGTCCGCCTCCCCATATTGATTTGCATTGTTGTTGTTATTACTCAATGAAAAATTTGGGTGGTTCTTCTGCCCTTGATTGTATGTGTTGGAGTAGGGGTTATTTGTTTGGTTGTTGTTTCTTAAGTAGTTAACTTGTTCAATATTGTTTTGCACAAAAGGGTTGTTCAAGTTACAACTCTCACTACTATGTCTCCCACCGCACAATTAACATTGTACCTCAGAAACCACGTGTACGTTCATCCTTTCTATCTTTTCATTCAAGGCATGAATTTCTTGTTACAAAGCTGTTATTTGATTTAACTCATTTACCTTGATAGATTCTTTTTTAAGCCTTTCAGAAGGCCATTAGTAAGCATTGTTTGCCATTTCTTCCAAGAGGTCATAGGCTTCCTCTTGGGTTTTTCCACTAATGGATCCCCCGGCGGCTGCATCAATGAGTGTCCTCATCGGAGCATTCAAACCATTGTAAAAGGTTTACACTTGCATCCAGAGAGGGAACCCATGATGCGGGTAACGTCTGAGGTACTCCTTAAAGCGTTCCCACCCATCATAGAGAGTCTCACCTTCCATCTGAGTAAAGTTGGTGATCTCAATTCTCAACCGTGCAGTTTTAGCCGGAGGGAAGTATTTGGCTAAGAATTTCTTAGCCAAATCGTCCCTAGTACGGATAGAATCACTTGGTAAAGAGCTGAGCCAACTCTTGGCTCTATCACTCAGTGAGAAAGGAAATAGCCTCAATTTAACTGCGTCTTCGAAGACATCGTTAAACTTGAAGGTATCACTTATTTCGAGGAAGGTTAAAATATGTGAATTTGGATCTTCAGTGGCTAATCCTCCAAACTAATTATTTTGTACCATACTCAGCATAGAGGGTTTCATTTCAAAATTATGGGCTTCTATATTCTGCCTTACAATCGCATGGGGAATGCCCCTAACCGTGGGCAGTGCATAATCTCTCAGTGCTTTACCCTTAGGTTCTTCTAAGTTTTCAGTGAAAGTGTCCATCTCAACTTGTTAGTTTGATAAGTTTCATTCTCGCCTAGCTTGTAAGTATGTTTGTTCTATTTCAGGATCAAACAGATATTCAGTACAGACTCTTTTACTCATACAAGTTTCAATAAAGCTTATCAAGAACAATTTAGCAATAAAGATCAAACATATATATTTTGGAAATGAAAATAATCAAAAAGAAATATAAAATGTTAGCTTGATGATTTCAATAGATAATGTAAAGCAAAAAAAATAAAATCAAATGCTTAAATCACTAGCTACTTGTAGATTATCTTTAGTTCAAATCAAAAACCAGTTCCCCGGCAACGGCGCCAAAAACTTGACAGACTGTAAATACACATCTACACTTGCACGCAAGTGTACGTGGTCTGAAGTAATAAGTGAAAAGTGTGACTTTCTGGAAATTTATCAAACCACAGAGAATTAGTTGATTTGGCACTAAAGTATATCTATTCTCACTAATGTTTAAGCTATAGTATGTATTGGTTGGTTGGTCTAAAATTAGCACGAATATTCACTAAGTAAATAACAAGATTTAAAAAAAGAGGAGAGTTGGGCCCATCCCACATGCAATGATATAATACTTGTGTAGATTTGTTTCTCAAGCTTTATCATTTAGTTTAATTAGAATCAGGTGCACATTATTGTCCTTTAGTCTAGCTCAAAGGCTTACAAGTTCAAATCTCGTGCACAAAATGAACTCACATTCAGTTCTACTTTAGCACAAAGATTCTTGTAAGATTTTTGATATTTAAAGTTTATTTATTTTCTCCTTATTTAAGGAGAGTTTAAACTTTCTTAAATCTCAAGATCTCATAAGCATTGATTTTCCGCTACGAGCATCACTTCGCATCTCACATAGCTGAGATGAGAGAATCACATGTTGGGCACAACGACTATGTCACTTAGTTCATGAGCACTCAACACTTCATTACTCAATCTCAATTATACGGAGCTAAGGAGCTCATTTACTGGGTCTTAGTGTCACTTGCATCAACTCTTAGATTGAGCTTAGGTTGAGGTGCATTGAGCTCAAGAACCTATTCACATGGTTCTAAGCTTTCATGCACTCAAAATTTAGCATCCAACCTAAAGTGAGCTAAGGAGCACAAGACAATTAGATCTTGGATTTTTTTAGTTCTTTTCTCATAAACACATCAAGACTAATTTAGATGAAAATTTCTTAGTAAGGCATTAAAATCACAAATATATTATGCTTGAGGGAAAACACTCATACATCAATATTACATCATGCATCATGGAACTTCATCCAAACCCTCCCCAAGGGGAGTTTAGCTACTCATTACACAAAAAAATAAGGAAGACACATACATAGATAAAGATCATTTCATGGTCACTAAAAAGAAAATACAAGATTGAGTTTAGAAGATACTAGGAATGCTCTATAGAAGTTCTTCGGAATTCTTCTACTCCTTCTAATTATCCTCTCCTTAGGTTGCTAATGCTGCCTTCTTCCTCTTCTCCCTTTGCAAAAGCTTGCCTTGCCACCCTTGGGGAGTTCTCTCTTTCTTTGGCTCTCCTCCTTACTTAGGGAATTTTTGCTAAAATTGTGAACCCTCCTCTAGTCAAGAGGAGGGATATTTATAGGGGGGTGGGGGCTGCACGCTCCTCTCCTCCATAAGCAACCAGAATTTCCACAAAAAATGCTGAATTCATCATTGCACTATTTTTTAATTTAGGGTGAGGTGACAATAATCTCATTTCTTTAGCCACAACATCACCTCAAAGCTTCCCTTTTTTACAAAAATGGCTGCTGCAGGAAATGATGGCTGGAGACAACGTTCAGGATAAAGGTCATGTCTCCAGCCGCATTAAATGCATTGTCTGGGAAAAATTTCGGCGGGCCGCTGCAGCGCACTGTAGCGTGCTGCGGCGTGCTTTCGCATACCCTGGTCCCTAGCAATTTAGCCAAGTCCTCCGCTGTAGACCGCTATAGTGTGCGACCGCGCGCTGTAGCGGTTGATTCCGCAAACACTATTCAATTAGTTCTTTTTCCTGCATTTTTAAAAGAGAAATATTTCCGCGACAGACCGCTACAACGCGCGACCGTGCGCTGTAGCGGTAAATTCCGCGAAAAAATACTATTCAATTAGTTGGGCATCCCGATTTATATAGCCAAGTCCTCCGCGATAAACCGCTGCAGCGCGCGACCGCGTGCTGTAGTGATGAATTTCTCGAAAAACACTGTTCAATTAGTTGGGCGGGCCCGATTTATAAAGTCAAGTGTTTTCGCGGTAAACCGCTGCAGTGCGCAACCGCCCGCTGTAGCGGTGAATTCCGCAAAAAAACACAATTTAATTAGTTGAGCCCCCTTTTAACAATCATAAATATTTTTGCGGTAAACCACTGCAGCGCGTGACCGCGCGCTATAGCGGTGAATTCCGTAAAAAACACTATTCAATTAGTTGAGCCCACATTTAATAATCATAAATATTTTCATGATAAACCGCTGCAGTGCGCGACCACGTGCTGTAGCGGTGAATTCTGCGAAAAACTTATTCAATTAATTTTCTTAAAGTCCAGATATTTCCGCTGCAACCCGCTGCGGCGCGCGGTCGTGCGCTGTAGCGCGCTGCAGCAGTCTTCCTTTTGTAATTTTTAAAAACCTACAGAAATGCCTTATAATTCCTTTGAATTCCATTTCCCTAAAAAAAATAAAAAAAATTAATTTTAGGAGCAGCATAAAGATCTTAAATAGATGAATTTTCCTCTTTATTTAGATATAATTTATGGATTCATCACACTCCAAATACTATTCATGCATAAAAGTTATTATCTTTTCTTCAGTCATCGCAGCGTCCGTTGTGGCGTGCTGTGGCACACTACAACGAATAAACTTTTGGATTCACTGTTCAATTAGTTCATCTATAGTTTTATAAAATAAAATTTTACCCGTTGCGGTGCGCTATAGTGGAGAAAGTTTCATAATATTGTTCAATTTCCCATTTATAAAGTTTTAATAATTCTTCGAGAAATGACGTACTGTGGTGCGCTGCTGCGGTTTTCTCCCAAAATTACATATTTAAGCCAAATTTTAATTTACTCATCTTTTATCCTGAAAATCTGTAAAAGCACATCAAAATATATAATTTTAATTAAAAAATGCTTACTTTTATTAACCTATTTTACTATAAATCTTGGAGTTATCACCAAACATAGCCAATATGAGTTTCATTTTAATTAGGAGAATGTCGGTAATAATGTGATAGTATTAGTTTTGTTGTTGGACTTATAGTTTGGCTAATGACTTTTGGATACCTTCCCTAATTACCCTATTTGACCAAGAAATTCATTTTGCCATATCTTAGTCAATCTAGCTCCAAATTATGTCATCCAATATAACATTTTAATAAGGAGAACTTAATTAATTGTAAATTATAATAAAATTTAGATTTTGATAATTAGATCTCCTAATTTACCCTAATTACTATAAAACTTGATTAGCTCATAATTTAATCAAATGAAGTCTAAACTGAGTCTACTCCTAGTCATAGTACTCAGTAAGTTATAGGAAAACTATAGCCACTGAGTTTACTAAATTTGGACCTTGTTTGAGAAAGTTTGGATTTGACCCATTTATAAACCTCCTAATTTATATTTTTTTATCCCAAATTTGTTTTGGCCATAACTTGACCAATAGATATCAAAATTCAGTAATTTTAGGTTCTATGGAATCCTTATATAGTAAAAAATAATAAACTAACTAAATATTTTAATGTCACTAGGTAAAATTACCAAAGTGCCCTTATGATCTAAGAACCTTAAATTTAGCTCACAAGGCTTAATCATTGTCCAAAATTGATGTACTTACTATCTATATTCATATTAGATAGTAAGTAATCATTTGGCATTAACAAATTTAAATGTGGAGCCTTAAATAAAATAGTAGCATTTTAGACCCTTATGTAGGGGCAAAATGGTCATTTTGCTCAAATTTAGGGTTAAGTATCCTTAAGCCTTAGAATCATAGTCTAATCACTAAAATTAGTAAATAAAGTGATTTAGATTTAATTTTATGTTATTTAAGCTTATTAATTAAATTTTTAAGTAAAACCTTAAGTTTCATCTTAAAATAATTATAAATAAATATCAAGTTTCATGATGTGAGACTCATCTCACATTATGTTATCCATAAGCCTTCTAAATTGATAATTATGTATACTTAAGTTCTAATTAACTTTAATACGTAATAATGCAAATCTTTTCCTTGGGATTTTCCCTTAACTTTAGGATCCTTTTCCTTAGGAATTGGGCATAAGAATATGTTAAGAGTTCATTCATTGAGTAAATGGGTTACACAATGGATAAAATCTTGATTTTATAGCTTCTAGAATTTTATCCTTTATTTATGATTATTTTGTATTTTAACCTTAGATTAAGGTTCGAGATCCATCCTATTAAGTTCTAATTTTGCTTAATAATATTTTTCCTTAATCATTAGTTTGTGAGATTTGGGTTTTTAAACTTTAGCCTTTATAATCACCTTTAGACTAAGTGGTTAAGCCCCAATATTTGGAGTTTAATTCTTAATCCCTCAATTTTGGTTTATCTTAATCAAGATTGGTTTGGATTGCTGAAAATTATAAAATTAGGATGAATAATTTATTATTTGACTTTTGTAGGTGACATTTTGATTTAGATTTGAACTATTTAAGTTCTAATGTTTAACTTGTAAGTCTAAGAATCTTAGTTTATATTGGATAGTAGGATCTTAAATATCTTGAGCTTATTTAAACTTAGAATAGTTATAATGGATAAATTATACAGAAACAGATATCACCTATATTTAGTCGAGTTTCTTACTTACTATTGAACTTGTGCTTTGTATTCCTTGTACTTTGAGCCTTTTTACGTTGAGCCTAACATACAAGATAACTTGCTGCATCAAATAAAAACATAAAAAATTAGAATAATACTTGCATTGGGTTTATTTCTGGATAGATATTTATGCACTTTTACTGCCAATGGATAAGTGGTAAGGAGAAATAAGAATTACTTAACACATGCTCATTGAGGAGAGTTGTGTTAAGTTGGAACCCGCTTAAATCTTGTAGACGTACTTAACTCCTCAAATACTTCTGAATGTATCCACAAAAGTAAAGTAAAATAACTTAAACTTACTGCATATATGTATTTTCTGCCTCTTCAATTTAGTACAGTTTTCTTCCTTAGCCCGAAAAGGCTAAGTGATATGACATAATACAGTTTAGCTTTGTTATAGTTCAGTGGCTTGATTAGCCAATTCTTCTGATATGATAGATTTTACATAGTATTTCTTTCTTTACTGCTTCCTGCTTACCTTTAGTACAGTTTAGTACTTATTTATTTACTTATATATGTTAAGATGCTAGTCTTGCTTGCTTATTTATATATATCATAGCTCAGTTTACTTTATGTTAATCTGCATATGTTTATATGATCATAAGCATGTTAGAATGAGTCTTCTTTTTAGCATGTACAATTATTTTATACTTATATAAATGCCTAACCTTGTTACAGCTTTGGGTGGAGGTATGTGCTTTACTTCTTTTTGCTTAAGCTATAAATATATTATTTATAACTTCCTCTTATTCTTTTACAGCTTGTTGCACCTATTTATGCTTGCTTAGTCATTTAGTTAATGGTAATATCTTAAAAGATTTTGAATCTAATATTAGCCTAAAATATACTTAGACAATTTATCTAATCATATTTTCTTTTCTTTTGGCTGGGGCCCTGTCATTGTGAAACCAACAATAGCATATTCCAAGCTATTTGAGGTAGTTGCACCTTCTGAAGAGATTGTTCAAGAGGAGGAGCATGATGCAGCCAAAGATCACTAGCTTTTCTTTCTTATTTTCTTGTGAGGCTAAGTGTGCCTTTCTTTTCAATTAAACTTTTAATGTTATAATAATGTAGGTTCTATATGTATTTTTTTCATTACATATTTGTTCTGAGTTAAATGTATTTAATTTCTAATTTATGGTGAAATGGATGTGTATGCTTATTGCTTTTGCAATCTGAGTAATTGATGTATTATTATTTTGTGAAAATCTCTCAGTTAATGGTAAATTTTTTACTTATAAAGGATTATGGTAAATACCTAATCTGATTATGAATGGGGAACTTGTTATTCAGTGATCACTTCACCCTAATCATGTTAACTTAAGGATTAACAGGATTACGGCAGGGCAGGGCAGGGCTCCACATCAAGCCCCGAGCAAGTTTAAAATTAGACCAAACAAAATATACCATTAGAAAGAGTATATTTATGTGATCATATTGCCCGAGTTTGGAGGCAATCAGACGAGCGAATATTCCTATATTAAATATTGAATTTTTTTAATAAGAAAAATTAGGAAAATTTAATATAATTTCAAATTCAACAATTTTGGCACCATCGAAGTCACAATAATAAAATTAGGCTACATAATTTTTTTTTATCAAATTTTGAGCATTCGATTGTTTGTAATTAATTTACCTTCAAAAATTAATTACGAACAGCGGAGGATGTCGGGGACTTGATTTCGTCCAGATTTGGCCGACATTTTAGTTTTCTAAAATTTGGGTTATTACAATCGGCATCAATTTGTCGAAGGGTAAATTAGGGTTAGTGTTTACTGTGAGGTTGAATTTCAACTCCGACGATGAACCCCATCCTTAGTGACTATCCAGGTTCAACTCCTAAGCTCATGACCATCACTTAGAAATCGAATGGGATGATGGGAGCCAGTAGAGGAGGAGTTGAGCTCAGACACTATACATTATTGTACATGTCCAAGTTTGTAAGAGCTAACCAGACCATATCGAAGCCTAAGTCAACTACCAAGCGAAACTATAAATACAATAATTGCTAAGCAAAACAGAATTGCGATGAAATGGGAAGATATTGATGAATAAATTGGCATACCTATGGTTCGACGCATGCGCTCTTGTTCTTCCAAATCCTCCATCTACATGTGATGCCTTTATCTCTCAACTGTACTCGAAGGTCCAACAATGAAAATGCGGGAATTATGAAAGCAAGGGAGGGTTGGCCTGCACTCTACCGTACGGGTTATGGCACAGCTATATGCCATGCCCCATAGTCATGGCTCGCATGGTCAACATGATAAGTAATAATCCCATGTCGTGTACTGGCCGTTGGATCATGCCTCGATCCAACGGCCATATCACTTGATCTGAGCAGAGGCAATCGCTATCATTTGATCAACGCGTGGAAGGGGACCGGACGGCTGGAAATGAGCGTTAGAGGAGTCTAAACAGCGGGCCACATCATTATGTTAAATTTAAATTAAACAATTAATTTAATATAATATATTTTTATATAATTAAAATTAAGCTACCAGACGAGCTATTAAAAAAACTCAAAAACTTAACCTTAGCTAAATTAGGGGTGAGGAACTCAAAAATGAAAATGGATTTTTAATCAAATGTCAATTTAATTTTCTTAATTGTTAGATTATTTAAATTATTCAAAATAAAACAATCTCTAAATTACACCAAATTTTAGGGGTTCGCTCCTAATGTCACTAAAAGTCTAATAGTGATATTCTTAAACTATTTAAACTACCAAATAATGTGCAATATCACTAGTATTATTATAGGTTCCTCCTTAGAATGGCTAAAAAATTGCTTACTTTGGAACCCTAACTCTCCTCTTTTCTTTCTTTATTTTATCCTCCTTAATTTTATGATTTTTTACTATTATTTGGCCATGTAACTGCCCAAATTTATCCATAGAGGACCAAGAGATGCTTCCTTTCATTCTTCAACTTAACATTTTCAAAATTTGCACCCGTCGGGTGCTTGAGCGCGCCTGAGTCTACAACATTCGGTCAAGAGTGTGCTTGTGCAAGCATGAGCACACATATCTTTGTTGTTCTAGTGCTTTAGTGTAGAAAAGCCTATTAGTCTGACGCCCAAACATGCTTGAGCACACATGCTTTTGCCATCCTGGTGCTTGAGCACCCAAATGTCTATCAATCTGGCGCTTATGTGCACTTGAGAGCACATGCTTTTACCAACCTTGCCTTTGAGCGCGCTTGAGCTGACTAACTTTTTGATGAATAAGTGAGTAATAATTCAACAGTTTGCTCTTGAATACCTGGAAAAAAAAAATACCAAAAACAAAGTAAAAGTAATATTCTAATATGAAATAACACAAAATTATGGGGTGATTTTAGAATAATATTATGGCTTATCACCGACCTACAGTTTTGAACCCTATAGCCATGGCCCAATCTCCCTACAGCCTCCCAAGATACAAAATCCCCTTAATTTCTTCAAAGAGCTTCCTTTGCTTGATTACAAGCTCTATGTACTCCTAGCTCCTCCCCATATGCTCCCAGTCTCTTTGTCCCCGACTTATAAGGATGGCAGACCCCAGTGAGCTCTAACAATCTTCCTCGACATTTCAGTGTATGAATATCAATGTTTGAGTATCCAGAAGAAAGCCAAGGTTTTAAGAAAATAGCTATGATCCTAAGCAGAATCCACAACCTGTTAGTAGCCCGAAAATTTCCTCCAAACTTCTCAGTGAATGGTACCTCCTCTGAACTTCTTTTATTCAGCTCCCTCCATCTTGTTTAAATGCTAATGTTGTTTATTATGCATTTTAGGATGCACTCTAATGTTCTATGATTAAAAGCATACTAACCCAAGTTGAATTGATCGACTCCAAGGTCGGTGGTCACCTGGAATTGCAAAGGACTGACGGTGCGATGCGTCCTTGTTGGAATTCTTGACACTAGAAAGCTCCTCTCAAGCTTAGAATGTGATCAATTGGTATTCCTAGGCACAAGCAATATTTTTTCAGTCCTATCTAGGATGGAGCCACCCAGACCACCATCACTTCGGTCAAGCTCCATAATGTTGTACAGTGGAGCCCAGACTGAGTAAACCCCCTATGATCTGGGAGGGCCCAGATGACGAGGATAGGCTCTTTAAAACCACCATAGTATGACCATGTTGTAAGCACCAAAACCCCCATCGAGCATGGCATATGTCAAAACAATTAGGCTCGCACATTAAACCTTAGTTGTCAACTAACGACCAAGAAAGGTCCTAGCGTCTGGCGCCACCAATCATGGGGCTAACTATGCCAATCAATGTGCTATTTTGTGCTGAGCATTTTAATATGTGGAACATCCTCTGAGGTGGCCAAAAACACTTGAAATTGGCGGCTGAAATCCACCTCAATTTGGGATTTATGTGGGAATGATGCACAGTCCCGAGTCGAGACAACTGGAGACCCGCGTCATTCGACGGATTGGAATATTCCCCAAATATACCTGACCTGTCATGCTATCTATTGACCCACAGGGTTATCCATTACAAAAAATTAGAATATTCCTGGAATATTCCAATTTAAATAACGGCATTGATTAATTTAATTAAATTAGAAGTTTAGAAAAATAATACATAATGTATTATTGAAATAATTTAATGATTATAAATCCAAATAATATAAATTTATATATCATTTTAATCAAACAAAATCAAAGGAATCTAAATATGAAAAAAAATTTAGGTCATGATGAGTAGTTTTGTTAATCACTCATTAATCATGTCAAATCTTAATTATGTCATATTATGACCTTACCCAATTTTTGCATTTAAGGAGTCATTTTACTTCTTAGACAATAAGCTTCCCATATGATCAGTAAAATTTCTATTTGGATGCCTATTTCTCTAAATCAAATTTTAGACCCTTAAATTTAATATTTTAATAAAACCTCATCAAATTGTTTGGAACTTGATTTTGAAATTTGAATTTTTTTTAGTAACCGTTAAATTAGTAATTGAGCAGATTAGATAGCTATTGAATCTAATTAGACTCAATGGGATTTCCTTGATCCAAAATCCTAATTGAAGGCTAGGTTTGAATAGCTTAGACTTAAGATGCTTGGAACCCTAAGGTGAGAGACAACTTTATGGATAGAGTGCAATCTCTTAATAATTAATATTGATAGATTATATCAAGATTAATTAAGTAATGTAAAGAAAATTCAATATTAGGATGATTGATTTGATAATTTAACTTCAGATGTGATCTTATCTGATTTAAGTTAGAACTACGATTAGTTATAACATATTTTAAAATTAGGACTATGAATCTGGGATTGTACTATATAGTAGGGTATTATAAATCCTGTGCTCGTACCTTCTCAGAATATTAGAATGGGTAAATTAGAAAATAATTGATATCACTTGTGTTTTGTATTAAATGTTTGATTATCCCTTGATTTGCTACTTTAGCATTTGAGCCAACTCCTTCTACATGTCATATAAGATAAACTTTGTGCATGAAATGAAAACTTAATAAAATTAGAAAGGGTGATTGTGTATACACATTATGGCTAATGGGCAAGCTATAAGGAAAAGTAAGGATTACTGACATGTACTCTTTGAGGAGAGTTATGTTTAGTTAGGAAACCCACCCTTAGTCTTGCAGACATGCTTGACTCATTAGCTAATTCTGTATGTGCGTGCAGAAATAAAGTAAAATAACTAAAATTAGCATTGCATTTGTATTACTACTTACTAAAATAAGATTAGTTAACTTCAATATATTTCAGCTCTGGCAATGAGTAACTGGATGATTTATAGTTATAGTTATAATTATAGTGCCTTCATTAGGCATTATGATATGGCAACTTTACACATAGTCCTTACTTTCAGTTCTCGCATTCTTTCACTATTAATTTACTTTATGCAGTTCTTCATAGTCCTTGTCGTAATAGTATACCAATCTTGATTTATATTATTGATATGTTATTGCTATGTATTGGTATTAATTTATAGTACAGACAAATCAGCATGTATATTATTGATCATATCCATAGTAATTTCTTTCATATACATATTTCTGTGTATGCATGTGTTTACTTATGTTTAACCTTGTTTACAGCTATTGGATTCGAGGTATGGGTCCATACCTCATTTTGCTTAAACTATAAATTTTTAATTTGTAATTTTAGCACTTTCCTTTGTATTTAGATTTGTTGCACCTATTGTTCATGTTTAAAGTTAAATATGATATCTTAAAATAGTTGAAAACATTAAATCACTCTAAAATATACTTAGAAAAATTATCTAATAGAAGATTCCTTTTTTTTTTGCTTGGGCCCAGGAGCCAACTACATGGGAGGAGCAAGAGCATAAGGATTATCATGCTATTGTTTGTTAGATGCTTTAGATTCTTTCTTTTATTATTGATATGTTATTGCTATGTATTGATATTAATTTATAGTACAGACAAATCAGCATGTATATTATTGATCATATCCATAGTAGTTTATTTCATATATACATATATATATATATATATATATATATATTTCTGTGTATGCGTGTGTTTACTTATGTTTAACCTTGTTTACAGCTATTGGATCCGAGGTATGGGTCCTTACCTCATTTTGCTTAAATTATAAATTTTTAATTTGTAGATTTATGACTTTCCTTTGTATTTAGCTTTGTTGCACCTATTGTTCGTGTTTAAAGTTAAATATGATATCCTAAAATAGTTGAAAATCATTAAATCACTCTAAAATATACTTAGAAAAATTATCTAATAGAAGATTATTTTTATTTGCTTGGGCCCAGGAGCCAACTACATGGGAGGAGCAAGAGCATGAGGATTATCATGCTATTATTTTTTAGATGCTTTAGATTCTTTCTTTCTTGGTTTAGTGTGAGAGATAATTATTTTATTTTAATACCTTAAATATTCTGGTTTGAAATTATTCTAGATGTATTATTTTCTTTTGCATTTTCTGCTTTGAGATGAATGTACTTTTTCTTACTACGGCATATATGTGATGTATGGATGTCTCCTTTATAGCTTTTGCACACTGCTTATTTATGTATACTTATACACTTAGTAACTGAGATTTGTATTTATACTTGGGTGATTAACCTCATATTCATTTGAAGACTAGTGAAAGATCTAATATGACAATAAATAGGGGCATTACAGGTGACTACCTAATCATAATTGGATTAATATGAGTATTAACTTGATGACACCTAGGGTGGGGCATTACATTCATGATTCTAATCCTCGAACGAAGAGTCTAACATATCTCCTGATCTGCCATATGTACATATATAATAAGATAGCCAAAAAAGAAAAATCTTGTTAGATTATCAAAGTTTTATATTTAAGTATTTTAGAATATCACTCATATTTAATTATAATTAATTTTAAAGCAATTCATGAAGCATAAAAATTAGACTAAAACATGAAAGGAAAATGAAAATAGATAAAGTTGTAGAATTACGGAATAAAGTGTGTAGCATCAGTTTTGCAATATCTATCAAACTAGAAGTAGCATGTATATAAGTGTGCATATAAATAAAGAAAATACAAAAAAAATAAATATGTTCAAGGGAAATTATGCTGGCAATATAAATAAATTTCATTAACGTATTATGAACAGTATAAAAATTAAGCAGTAAGAAGTACTAAAAATATAAGCACGTAAAGTATACTCAGTCTCTTTGAATAAAGTAAGATGTACAATATAGTCGGCAGGTCTATATGAAGTAGCTAAATTTGCACAATCCATAGGATTATGCTCATAATGTGAATGTTAATTTAAATTTAACTTGCATTATTTTAATATATTATGTGGAAACGTACAAAACAAACAATGAGTTAGACATGTCTATATAATTATATGTAACAGAGTCTTCGATATAACTACACGCTCCCCTTCTAGGATATGTATAATCAATTGATCTCTCTACAATCTGTCGTGGCTCAAATATTTGTACAAACTGATCCACCTAAACTAAAACCCCTTATATATATTATTTTATGCTATTTATGCATAATTTTCTTAATGTTGCGTTCAAGGAATTAGGCTCAATGCATTATAGCAACAAAGAATTTCAATCATTAATTGTAAAAATATGAATATCTTTTGTTATTTGATTGTAATCTAATCATAATAATTGTGACTAATCAAATCCCCAATTGAATTAAGACATCAATCAAATATCTTAATCAATTAATTTAAAAATATATAATTACTAAAATAATTGATCTGAATAATTATATTGGTGCTTATTTATAATGATTATTATTTGATTTATTAATTTAGATTTAGATTTATATATGTAATTCCTTTTATCTTAAATTTAATTTAATTTAAGACTTATAAATTACTTAAAGTATATTATTAAAATATACTACTATTCTTACTATATTTTTATTACACTTTAATGAACTTATATATTAATATTGATTTATTTGATATAACTTAATTTGCTATTTAGATTTTATTTAATAAAATTTGAAATATCCTATATTATTTTAGAAGTTTGTTTCCTTAACCCACTCAAAAAGCTCGTTTATATTAAGATATTTAACTAAATTAGATTATTAATTTTTAATAAATTATGCATATATTAGGCATAAGGCTATTATCTATAATCTAACTGTTATTTATTAAAATCAATATCCTAATTTTATTATTTAAAATTTATTTCAATCTACATGTACTACCAGAATGTTAATTCTACCATAAAGTTTAATTAAGTAGTATTTTCTCCAAATTTAGAACTCAATAAAAGTTCTAATACTTAATGTACCTTGCATGTGCTATTTTAATTTCCAACTTATGACTTGTGTGAAATGATGTCGCTTAATGATTACCATGCTATTAAGAATGTTCTCAGTTGTAAGCTTCGTTGTGACCCACTTCTTAAGGTGATGCACATAATGCCTATATTATTTGAACAAGATAATTATAAATGGTAAATAATTGATAGGTGTTAGTCAAGAATATAAGAGAACAATAGACCAACATGCACTCTACCAAGTCCATTCACAAGTACAAAGGATAATAGATTGGATCCAAAACATCACATTTAATAACATGCTAAAAGTTATAATTAACATTTCTATGAGCAATCAATGGAATTATCTCCTCAAAATTGGACATTACTTCATATAACCTGATTAAAATTAAATTGAGATGGTTACTAAAGCTAACTTAAGCTTTAGTTAGGTATAGTTAAGTGCCAAAATGGTGATTGACTAACAAGGTGTTGATGGGATCGGCAAGTCCCTTTTCTAATAGAGGATGAATAAATAGATCTTCAAGAATCGATGTTTCCCCATGCATAGAAGGAATAATTGATTGCAAAGGGGTTGATGATCAACACTTTGTGAGGAAGATAGAAGAATCATTGGTTCTTGAGGAGCGTCAACTAAAATTTGATGAGATGAGGAGAAGGCGGGAGCTTGCGCTTGATGTGTGTGTCTATGGGAGCAGAATCACAGAAAGAGAGTGGGGGCTCTGGTGTGGAATAGAGGAGAGCCGAGATTGAAGGTGTTGAAGAATCACATGAGAGGGGCATTGGTTGGAGAAGGAGAATTGGAAGAAAGGAGGGAATTTGTGAGATTCACTAAAAGAAGAGTTGGGGCTGGCGAATTTTTGCCCTGGGTATCACATTAGGGATTATTATATAGGCACACTAGATATTAAAAGTCCTTAGATCAAGATTCAGAATTTGATATTAATCTCAAAGCTGAGATTAGCCTTTGATTAAGCTCTAAACTTTATAAAACATGGCTAAACTAAGTGCCTCATTGAGACGAGCACTCATGTTAAAAAATTAACAAATTTGAATGAGTATTTTATTTTATATGAATTTTCAAATATTAAAATTTTAAAAATTCACTACGGTCAATCCAGAGCTCGAAAAATGATGAAACTTGAAACAAAGCATCCTTATTTGATACTTGATAAAAAAATGCAAAATTTTCTTAATTCTGATTTACACTTTATTTTCTATAATTTTATGAAGATAAATTTGTAGAAATTTATTTAGGAAGAATTGGGATCGCAATCGTGCTCAAATATTCACATAGGAACCATATACTAAACTCTATCTAACAATATTTTTATTTTATTGTTCTTTTTTTGTTGTCTTTTGTTTGTTCTGACAATGTCCTTTTATGATATTCTTTAGGTCCAATCTATTTTATGGGTTGGCTTTTAAATTTTAGTTTTATGATGCTTTGCAACCACCCAATCCCAAAATGTCTTTTTTTAATCAATAAAATTCTTAGTTTGAGTTTATATATATATATATATATATATATATATATATATATATATATATACATGTGAATGGTGTTGCAGCCAGGTGATTGAGATTCAGATTTTGTTATCCCAGATCATAGATTTAAATCTCACCGACCACACATAATATATATATATATATATATACGTATAAATGTATACACCAAAAAATTGGAAATTTTATTGATAATCAAAAATAATACATATGGGTTGATCTTACAATCAATCCTTAAATCTAATACATCCTAAACTAACTTAAAAAAAAAAGTTCTAGTGAATAACCTAAAAGTTCCCTCTTAGGAAAACAAACCTTAAAACTACTAGTCACACAGAAGCTCAAAAGGAACATAATAATATAGTGAAACCAACTCAAAATTATCAAAAGATGCTGCATATAAGATAGGTAAAAAATTGAATTAACATACATATATGGCAATAATAGTCCAAATAGTAAGTAGTTATATCAATAGATAGCCAAGTAGATTTTAGATTAATTGAACAGATATGATAGTAACACGATCGATTCAGAAAAATAGTATGAATCAGTGCAACGACAAAGACCTATAGGTTTCAACATTTAACAACAAAGAGAACCATTGAATTCAACATAGCTACAGTATTGTTCTCAACTAATCTCTAAGTAATAAATTTAGATGCAAGCACAATTGTAGAGATCCACAAACCAAATAAATTAAAAGCTCTCCTAATGATAATGAAGTGAAAAACATATGTTTTATCATAGGAATACCAAGTATGACCAATAAAAATAGCATTAAAGCTAATTCTAATATTCCAACAAGATACATGCAATTTAAAAAGGATAAGTAGAGTAATATGAAAGTCACCGATAGCACCTGTAGCATATGTCTCTGTTGATCCCGAATAATAAATCTAAGTGTTAAATAAAGAAGGATTTCCACAATCCAAAAAGATTATCAACATCCTTAATAATAAGGCAATAGAATACAAACATTTTTGCACATAGATTTTAGATAAAAATAAAAAAATAGCAATAAAGATGATCCTAATATTCCAAATATTAACTTTAAATTAAAGGCATAAGCAGTGTAATATCCACATTATACAACCTTTTATGGATCAGAGTAATAGCCTTTTGCCCACCTCCAAATTGAGCACCATCAAAATAACATACAAAATATAACAAATATTAAAATCCTACAAGTATTAGCAAACCCCATAGCACCCTACCAAGCTACAAATAATTAGAGCAAGCAAAGAGAATGGGCAACTAGATAAAAATAAAGAAACATAATTCAAACACAGCCCATCACAATTATGGGCTGAACCCACACCATAAACAAATTAAGTATAAGCATCAACAAATTGAAGTAAGCTGTATATATATATATATATATATATATATATACTATTATTATATGTATAATAACTTATTAAGTCAACATAATAATAATAATGACATTAATATGTTATTATTATCATAGTTTAAGTGTTGTTAATATTATTATTAGATAATAATAATAAAAATATAATATTTATCATTATCACTAAAATGCTAATGATAAATCTTAATAGTAACAAGTATACAAATTATTATACTTATTATTACTTATATAATACTATTATTATTATTATACTATCTCTCATATTATTATAATATTTTCTCTCTCTATTATCATTTCTTAATAATAATAATAATAATGATAATAATAAGTATACAACCTTACTTCTTATTATTATTATCATCATATGTTTAACATACTACTAATAATATTTTAGTATTCTCTCTCTCCATTGGGATGTACAACAACAATAATGATAATAATAATAATAATATTAATATTAATAAGTATATTATTATACTTATTATTACTATCATCACAAAAAATAATAGTGATAATGATAAAAGATAATAATAACTATCATCTTATTATTATCTTCATATTTTCTCTCTAAAATAAGTTTATGTGCATAAAATATTCATAAAAACTAATACCTCTATTTCCTTCTTATTATAATATTCTCTTACTATGATTGTGATAATAATAAAAATATAATATTATTATTATCCTTATTATACTTATTTTCTAAATATATAGCTATATATATATACATACATACATATATATATATATATATATTATTCTCTCTTTAACATTCATATTTCTTATTCTTATCTTATAAATATGAATAACAATAATAATAATAATAATAATAATAATAATATTATTATTATTATTATTATTATTATTATTATTATTATTATCATTATTATCATCATCATCATCATCATTATCATCATCATCATCATCATCATCATTATTATTATTATTATTATTATTATATTATTATTATTATTATCATGATTTTCTGCCATTACCTATGTTATCTTCAACACTCAATCATCCTCTATTCTTCATACTACTATTTTACTACCATTGAAACACACTAAGAATGAGAGAAGATAATAAAAATTTGTATTTTTCATATCTTCACTAATTGATAGATTTCTTACACAAATTTGTAAGAAATCAACTTAGCACAAAAACCGGTACCCCATATATCATGAATTGTATTTATATATGTTGATTTAATTATATGCTCTCTGCTATGCTTTAAAATTTGTAAAGTTTATTGATTCAATTACATGCTTATTAGTCTTGCAAATTATATACTTTAAATATACTATCATTATTTAAGATGCTATCAAAATAAGGTAACTTGCTTGAACAAATAAAAATTGAGTTTCACTGAAGATATTTTTTAGAACGAGGCTAATTCGCTATCATCCTACTTTGGAAGATATAAGGAAGCTATATCTATGCCTATGAGGGGACTATCATAGGTGAATATATATATATATATATATATATATATATATGATGTTAAAACCTAAATTATGATAATCACACAGAAGTGCTTAATTCCTCAAGGTTAGAGAATTGCCCACTCAAATGATATTATTATTATTATTTATTCAGTTCAAGATAAAAATATTTAATATTTTATTTAGTATTACTTACTACTAACAGATTGCTTTTATCACAGCTTAAATTATTATTCAATGTTAATTTATAGAGATAGTTATGATAATTATCTTTCCAATGTCTATTACTTGTTTCCCTACAAATTACAAATTTTATTCCATGCTTACCACTTATATATATAATATAATTAATGCTATCAAATGTGATGAGAGTTTTTTCTAACGGGTGTTCAACCCGGGCATTTTCTTTGTAAATGCCAGATCAGGATGATGCTAAAGAATAGGATAGCACTAAATAACCAACTGCTTCACTTTTACTTTTCTTATTTTCCTCATGTATTTTACTTTTCTTATTTTCCTTATGTTTCAAATTAATTGAACAATAATTTATTATGTTTATGTTATTATTCTAAATCCTGAATACAATCCTTGGTAACATTTTGGGGGAACAGGATTGGGGGATGTTATAAGACCTTATTTTGAACAATAATTTTTTGGCACAAGTGAACCACAGTAAATTAAAACCATAATAAATTTATATTTTGAGAAATTTTAAAAACCCCTTATTTTTATCCTTAATTTAAAATTTTAAGTGCATGAATATTTTAAATTTGTATGAAGGAATGTATATTGAAGGCATTCATTGCCACAAGATTTTACCTTGTTCTTTCCATAAATTTATTTTTGCCAACACCTTCTTATTTGTCTATATAGCATGTGATAAACTGAAATTGTATTGTCTGTGCTTGCATGCAAGGGTATGTGGTCTGAAGTAATATAGGATGGTAAGATTCTGAGATTTATCGTCCACGGGAATAGTGTTCATTTTGTTGCTAGAGTTTACTTTATTTCACTAATGTTTAAGTGTTAAATTGGTTTGTAATTTTGGCCTAAAATGACTATTTCAGAGTTTCTTGATTTGAAACTACATTTGGAAAAATTAGGGAGAGTTAGGATTTAACATGCAAGTCAATATGGGTTCATATAAGCACTCTTCTTCCTAGCTGCATATTAATTGAATTAAATTAATTTCATATTTCATATTCAAGAGACTTAATATTCTCCAGTAAATTTATTGAATGTGCTAAGTCTTGTCTAGTGCTCTAAAATGAACACTAGAAAGTTCAACTTTGGAACATAGACATTCATGTGATCATTATTTAATGAGTTTATTTTTTATATCTGAGTTATGAAATATATGTTTTAGTTTGAGAATCACATAAACTTGAATCCACTAATGGCTCATATACATCCCCTCTTAATATAGCTAAGGAAATGAGTAACTATGCTAAATGGGTTAATGTCACATCAACCATAGCACTTAGTGCTTCAAGGACCTCACTTAAACCTAGGGTGAGCTATGGAGCTCAATTGGTGGCTCTCAAACATGCATCTACTCTTGAATTAGCCAAGATAATGTTAAATAAAGCTAAATGAGCATGTCACATGGTTCATAGCTTAACGTGCAACAATCACCTAGTGTAAATAAGGAGTCAACTATGAAGCTTAGAGACTGTTAACATTTCTCATGGCTCAAATGATCAAGCATTTGTTCAAGGCTGTGCATGGGCTATTTTCACATGGTGAATGTTGTCATTGACATTCATGGCGTCGCTCAAACATGCACAAACTTAGGACAAGGTGATCAATGAGTTCTATGAGATTTATGCATAGATTTATATAAGGAATCCTAAATTTCCATTTCTTTTATTCACACAACATTCAAACATTCAAGATTTTAAGTAACATTCATTGATATGAAGAGTACATTGCATTACATCCATAAGTTCTTACATGCTTATGCCCAACCCTCCCCAAGGAGAGTTTAGGTTGTCATTAAATTAAAAGTACAAGGAGAGTAACAAGAGAAACTAAGCCTTTGCATGGCTTTTACAATGAAACAAAAAGAGTAAACTAAGAGTACAATACTAGGGAACAGTTGTCGCATTCTCCTGGATCACTCCTACTTGAATCTCCTTAGTTCCCTGCTCTCTGTTCTTCTCCTCTTACTTTGACTACAACTTTCTCCTTCCTTGGGTATGGGACTCTTCTCTAATGGACCCTTACAATAACCCTCAGGTTCAAGAGCACTTCCACTGAAATTTGAAAACCTTTTTTAAGTCATGAATCCTTTCTTTTATAACCTTCTTAATAGCCTCTCAGCATTTACACATCCACCTATTCACCTCCTTGAAAGTTAATTTCATTTAAAGTTTATTCTTTAATTCTATTAGTAATGAGAACTTTTAAATGTTTTTCCATTAATTCCTATTGTGGAAAGGGCAAAAGTTAAGTCTATTTCCCTTCCCAAAGCTAATTATGACACCTGTTCGAAATCAAAAATACGGCAGGCGCTACGACGCGTTGTGGCGTCTTTCTCTCAGGTTATGTCCACTGTGGTGTGCTTATGGTGCACGTAAGCATGCTATATCACTAAGCTCTCAGGTTTTGTATTCTCTACCCCACACTGTGGCGCCTTACTCTCTGACAATGTCCACCATAGCGCATTTAGAGCACGTCGTCACACAGTGGAGTGCCATCCTTTACTTGCTTTTTTATTTTTTTCCAAAATGGAGTTCTTCTTCCTAAAATGTAGCATAAACACCCATCAAAGCACAACTAATCCTATGAAATGCATAATTCCTAACACTAAATTACTTATATTTATTGGGTTCATCAGCATGTTATGTTGGTACCTATTTTAATATGCATCAATACTTTTAATTTAATTTGCAAGCTTTTTTAAAAGAAACAAACTGATAACTTATTAACATATTTAACTATCAATAATGGTGATCACTCAACTGTACCTAGATATCCAAAACTCCAACTATACACAACACAAATTATAAATTAACAAACTAACAAAATAATAAAAAATCAAAGTTACAAACAATAAAAATAAAAATAAACACCAAACACTACTAAACTTTATGCTCCTCAGTCATTTCCACTATGTCAATCTTTAAACCACATCCCAGTTTTCTTAATTTTTGGCATAATCGTGTACTTCATGGGTTTAACCAATAAATTTGAAGTTGTATCATCTTAACCTTGCTTACATTGTGAGTAAGTGTAAGTGAATGTAGGACCAGTAACTTTTAGTTTATCATCTGATAATTCTTCAATTAATAATTTAGTAAAATCCTCTAAGGCACTCAAGGAAATGATAAATCCTATAAGGAAACACTAACATTGGACACAAATTCTAAGAAAAAAATAAAAGAAAACTAACACGTCAAAACACTTCCTAAAGTAAGAGAATTTATCGAACTGTATAAATCAAGCATAGTAGTACCTACAAATTCCTTAATTTTTCTTTGATACAGTTGTAGGGGATCTAAGGCTCAAGAATGAGAAAAAAGAGGAATAATTCATTTAAAATAAAATTTTAAATTTATAATCACAGTAGAATATTAATTGATCCTCAAATTATTATAAATAACTCAACAACTAGACTCATTAATATGCATACACAACATAAGAATATCCAAAAAAAATATTAAATTATTACACATCTTCGAAATACAAAAGATTACATCATTAAAATGAATATACCTCCCTAACGAACATACCAACACAAGACCAACAACCCTAACTATGGAGCTCAATTGACACACTTATAAATAACAAGGGAAAACACATATCAAATGAGTATATAAATAATCTAAAATCACCATATTTACTTTTAAGTTTGTTTATATTTTAAGGTAAATGAGCAGTAGAGGTTTAATAGTGATAGTTATGCTATAAATAATTATCAATGAATAATTTCAAGAAATATAAGCTAATAAATAATTGAAGTTAAGGCTTACAATTGAAAAATGCATATAATTATGAATTCAATGATAGAAATTAGTAATGTTATTATGCCAAGTCTACAACTAAATAGCATGCAATTAACTAGTTAATTATTTAATAATCTTTGATGCAAGTAGCATTGGTCAAATTCATGATTGAAAATTTTATTTTTAATCTCTCATATGATCCTTTCATGGTAAGGAGATCACAAAGTACCCTACCACCATACTTGAGAACAAACCTAGAGACAATATATTAGTGTTATTAGCGTAAAGGAAGGTTTGTCCCAACTTTTCTGTGGTTTGCAAGAAAATTTAATAATATATTGATTATCGTCCAGTAATGACAGTGTCCCTTCTTAAGATTATATGACTTCTTTATCACTCTAGTGCAGATTGCATCATTTGTATCAAACAAAAAATGGGAATCCATAATTTGATACAAGACAACACGATCCAAATCAAACCATAAAAGTAATCATTGGTTTAATTTACATTTAATTAACTTGCCACTTAAGATAATTAGTAATGGTAATAAATCAGTTAAAACCAAGTTACCCATCTTTCACATAATCAAATATAAATATAATAAATGAAATTAAATCAAATAACATTTGGTCAACATGTATGCAACAAATTAGAAACAAGTAGTTATATTTTTAAAAATTGAATCATAAACATTATAACAATTTCACTAAACATGATTACATTTATGCTAAAATTATATGTCATGGCAAATGAGACTAAAGTAGTTCTATGAAAAAATATAACAAGAATTCTGACATAAGTTTTAAGCAATACTCATAATAACCATTGATCAAGTGATTAGACTACACAAAAATTACATTAGCTGAAATAATTTAAAATAAAATTTTGATTTAAAAACACATCATGCAGAGCAACATGATGAATAAACAATGAACTCCAAACACTATAGCAAGCTTGATCTACCCACTAGCGAAGTCAAACACAGCTCTTGTGGTCCCACATGAATAAAGTAGCACAATAATAATTTTTCAAAAAAATTTTAAGAAAATCTTACGATATGGGATTTTTATAAACTTTCAAGTCACATCTAGGCACGTATATAGCACATCCAGACAAACCACTAGATGTACAGGCTAAGATTATGCATTTAATATGACTTTGCACGATCTAAAATGGATGCCTCTTGTGCATGAGATCACACATTTTGGCACATTTCATTTGGACACAATGTGAAGTGCGTTTAGGTGCATCCCCTCTGAGTGTCCAGACACATTTTGAGCACCTAGGCATTTAGCCCCATAAATAATATAACAATAGTATTAAAATATCACAAACAAATTGATCATTACACTATATATATATATATATATATATATATATATATACATATATACAAACATATGTGGTTAAATGAAACTATATGCATGCACACTCCTATAAAATGAATATTTATCTATATATATATATATATATATATATATATATATATATATATACATATATACATATATATATATAGATACATGCATACATATATACATATATTTTATTGATAAAAAAAAATAGTACAAAGGGGTAGGCTGGTTACAATAAATCATAACAATATAGGAAAACTAACTTTGAATTCTAAAAAAATGCATATATGATAGATAAAACAATTGAATTAACATAGCAAGAACATATAATCTTAATTTGCTAATCATTTGCTACATAACATATTATAAATCAATTTTTTATTTATATTTATACCACATGATGATAAGAGATGATTATGAAACATGAAAGTAAAATGGTTTGGGTTGGTTATTTGGTTGGTGTTTGGTTTTGTAGCGCCCCGTCCCATCACCACATGCAACAGAGACATTTAAGGAGTGGATATCTTAAGAGTTGGCAGTAGAATGATGTGTTACTTGGGAAGGATTTCTAAGCCTCCCCACATACAAATACTAAAAGTCTACCCAATGAAGAGTTAAAAGCTAATACTTAAGATAAGTGGTATCCTTATCTTAAGTATTAGTTAGAATACTTATACACATTGGACTTGGTAAGATAAGAAGGATATTTCCAATATATATGAGTGCTTTATATGGGAATTTGCTGCTAATAATATCATAGTACTAAGTATAAGTAGAAAATAATCAAAGTGTGGAAGCTAAAAGCATTCATCAGACATTCATCATAAAACTAACTAGAAGCATTCATCTAAGGACAAAAAAAATAAAAGAATATACATCCATATTAATTATTATAAACACTATTTAAAAAGTAAAAAGAGCAGAAATAAAAAGTCTCTCGAGCTCACAACTGAAAGTAAACTAATAAAAGAGGAAATTGAATCTTCTACTTCTCCATCGGGTCCTCCTGGATCTCCTAGATGGTCTTCACTGTTGGCTCTCCAAACTACTCAGGATCAGACATATTGTCGGATCCCAAAATGCTAGTTTTCCCAAACTAAAGAAAAGAAAAGAAAAGTACCTCGTATTAGACAATAAGTCTAAAATAACAAAATGTTACAACATGCCTTTATACAAGTAAAATAGGAAACTACTACAGAAAAGTATTGAAACAATTAAAAGCTAAGAAATAGTACAAAAATTGAAAGCAAAGTAAAGAAGTAACAAAAGAACAAAGTACTGAAATAAACAAGCCATGAAAGACTAAAATTTAAAAAAATACTAAAATGAAATTATGTTGAATGTCACTATATATGCATCTGAATATGCTACTAATTTATGTTATCATTATGCATTTGGTGCTTCATGCACCCCAAGCAATTCTAATATCCATGATATATAATGCATCCCTTAGGTCCTACTCAAATTAATGCACATTGCATCGCATAGTTTACAAATTCACCTTGATGCTTATGTTTACGCAATTCATGTCAAATCCTTTAAAATAAATTATCAAAAATCCATAATTTAAACTAAGAAAGATCTTAATTTCTTGTAACTTTCTATGTTATCACATATTGGGAGTGCATATACATAAATAGTATGTTTCTAATAAAGTTAACATGGCACTTAGTTTGTTTAACTGTATTTATTGATGCGCACAAAGAAAATGGGATGAAACTATTTTACAGTTTATTCTCTCAAAATAAGTTGTTCAATCCTCTACTTATAAACATAACTTAAAGTGTATAAGAAATATAATTTAAAACACTTAGTTTATTTAACTGCACTTATTGATGCGCATAAAGATAAGTGATATATCTAAATTTATGTTAATTTAAGTTAATAAAAATAACACTTTTCACTAAGATTTGTATATTTTGATATGCTTTACTGCCTTTTGGGACAAGAAGATATGAAATGAGTTCTGCAGTGAAAACTAGAAAATCTAAAAGAAATATGCAACGGTGCACAACAGTGCGCTGTGGCAGAAGTTAATTCGAAAGGCAAGCACTGCCGCGCGTCGTAGAATAAAAGTGCCATACTTTTGCGCTCCATTATAGATATCAAATCGAAAGTTAGATGCTACTGCACGCTGTGGTGGTTACTAAATCAAAACTTTGATGCTGTTGTGCATCGTGGTGGATATAACATGTTACCCGGCACCTCACATTTGTGCAAATATTTAAAAGTCCTGTGCTATCGCACGCCGCAGCAACATCAGAATCGAAAGTGCCATGCTACCACGCAACACAGCGGTGCAAAATTTGAAAGTGTCATGCTACTGCGCGCCACAGCAGTACTTAATTTGAAAGTCCCATGCTATCGCGCACCGTAGCGCCCTCAAGATCGAAACTCTAGCACTACCTCGTGCCGTAGCGCCTGCCATAATTTTTGCAAGGTAGAAGCATTCTAAGTAGCATAAGGAAAGACAAAGACCATAACTCCTCTTCCCACAACAAGAAGTTATTGCAAATACATCAAAGCTTCCTCATTTCTAAAAGCAGAACAGAATAAAGCTTAATGAAATCCAAATCTCAAGAAATGAGAAAGGGTGGCTGATTAAATGCTGAAGAAATATTTAGAGGTCTATATAAGCATAACTTCAAGACTAAGAGAGGGTTCCAAATTTTCATATTCAAAACGTATTAGAGATTGGGACTACTGCTATATTGGGAAGGAGAAGATCTACTGTGAAGGAGAAAGAATCAAGCACAGGACATAGAAGGGAGAAAGGGCTCTGGCATAGAGAAAAGGTTAGGCAAATATGACAACAGTTCCCAGTATTGTATCTTCATCTCACCCATTTTCTTTTCTGTAAGAGCCATGTAAATGCTCTCAATTATTAGTGGTTATCCTTGTATTTAGTTTTTAATGGTAGCTTAAACCCTCCTTGGGGAGGGTTGGGAATATGCATGTAATGAGTTAAGGAATAAAATGTGTTTGTACTCTGAAATTATTAATGAATATCTTGTTTAGTCATTCTTTTGATTAAATGATGTGGAGAATGTATTAGATGAATTGTTTTGTCATAAATATATTCTAAGCATATGAACATTTTAAACTAAGACAATTGTCAAGCTCATTGATCGATTACAACTAAGGTTGTACATGCTGAGCATCCTCATTGTGAATGTCTGTGATAACATTAGTTGGGCGTAGATGACCAATGCAAATCCTTAGATTTAAGATGATGAATAGAGCGATGAAAAATTAAATAATCTTTGAGCTCCACTGCTCACCAATAACTTATGCAAGAAATTTGTGCATGATTTCCTAAAGCCTTGTGACGAGCTCTATGAGCGTCGTAGCATAATTCATTTGCTAAGTTAAGAAGTTGATGCGTGTAAGACAAGAGCCGTCGGCTGAGCTCCATAGCTCGTGCTAAGTTTATGCAAGGATTAAGATGTATTGTGTGCTTATGGGTGATGTGACATAACCCACTTAGCCTAAGGGCTCTCTTCCTTAGCTAAACTTAAAATTGATGCATTTGAGCCATCGGTGGAATCAAGCTCATGTGATGCATAACTAAAACTACAGATTTCATAACATAGATGTAAGAATTGAACTCAACCAAATTTGGTCACATGAGGGTCTATGTGTCGAGATTGAACCTTTTTGTGTTCATCTCCGAGCACTAGATAAAACTTAGTACAATTAGGGGACACCCTAGAGAAGATTAGCTTCTTGATTATAATTAAACATCAAATTTATTTGAGACCAGAAGTTGATAAAGAAGAGTACTTACACGAACCCTTAATGAATTGCATGCTAAACCCAACTCTCCTTTCTTTCTCAATAAGTAGTTTCTAATCCAAGAAACTATGATTTGCTAAATTTAGAACCAAATAGCAACACTAAATAATCATTCAAACATTACTAAACTCAAATATACTTTTGTAATGAAACAACACCGTTCTTAGAGGATGATAATGCTCGAAATCTCACCATCCCAAATATTACTTCAGATTATGTGCACTTGCATGTAAGCGCAGGCGTACAAATTAAGTCTGTCAAGTTTTTGATGTCATTGCCGGGGAACGGTAAACTGTTTTGTATTAAAGATAATTCATTAATTGGTGATTTAAAATTTTTTATTGCATATATTTTCTTATGTTTTGTGATTATATTATAAATAATTTTTTGTGCATTTTTTAGCTTTATTTTTTTTCTTCAAATTTCTGCTATTGTTCTATTAATTGCTATGAATTGCCATCTATTAGTTGAAATCTAAGTTGCAAGTGCAGAAGAGATTATTCAAACTTTTTCTTCGATCCTAAAATTGATAGAACCTATTTAAGAGAGAAAAGATAACAACTCAGAACAATTCAGCCCCAACTTAGGTGGAAATCTGGGGAAAGTGCTAGAACACAATAGAGGTTGAGCCCTTATTACACTCTGCTAACTGTTAGGGGAGTCCCTCATGCTATTATTAGACCAGTTGTTGAAGCTAACAATTTTGAAATCAAGTATTCGAGTTTACAAATGGTTCAGAATAACCAGTTTAGTGGTTTAGCTACCGACAACCACAACTCACATATTTCCAACTTCTTGGAAATATGTGACACCTTCAAATTTAATGGTGTCTCTGACGATGCCATTAGATTAAGACTTTTATTCTTCTCATTGACAAATAGAGCTAAAAATTGGCTCAGTTCTTTTTTTGGAGATTCAATTTGCACATCGGATGACTTGGCTAAGAAATTCTTAGCTAAGTATTTCTCACCTACAAAGACTGCCAAACTGATGAATGAGATCTCTAACTTCTCTCAATAGAATGGGAAAAGTCTTTATGACTATTGGAAGCATTTTAAAGAATGCCTAAGGCGTTGTCCTCATCATGGGTTTCTCCTATGGATGCAAGTGCAAATATTTTACAATGGACTGAATGTATCCACTAGGACACTTATTAATGTAGCTGCCGGTAGATCTCTTAGTAAAAAAACCCAAGAAGAGCTTTTTTACCTCCTAGAGAAAATGAAAAACAATGCATATCAATGGCTGACTGAGCGGCTCAACTCCAATATGAAAGAGGTCAATAACCTGAATGAATTTAACAAAATTTCTGCACTTCAAAGGGATAAAGATTTGTTAAATCAAAAAATTGAAAACATGAGCATTAATACAGTTCAAGAATTTAATTATGAGCTGTGTGGCCACATAGTAGTGAGTACTACAACTTAAACAATTTTTTTGCACCCTCCAACATGAACAAGTGAATTTCCTAAGAAACATTAATAATAGTAATAGTAATTCTCATAGCAACCCTTATTGAAACACATATAATCAAGGGTGGAGAAATCACCCCATTTTTTCTTGGAGTAATGGAAATTCTCAAGGAAATTATAATAATGAAAATCAACTACAAAATAGGCAAGCTCAAAATTTCAATAACAATTATCAGCCTAGTCAATAAAGAACCCAAGAACTCAAATTAGAAGGAGCCTTTAATTCTTTCAAAGCTGAAACTATGCAATTCATGAAGAGGATGGAGAAAACCATAAGCCATCATGAAACTTCAATTGAAAGAATTAAAGTCACCCTTAGAAAAATTGAGGTCCGACTAGGGCAAATCTCTCAGCAATTGTCTACACGCACACAAGGGATGCTGCCTAGCACGATTGAATTATATCCTAGGGAGACGGTAAAGTACAATAACCTCCAATAAATTTGCTATGTGTAATTTAGGTGAGGGAAATAAGAAAGAAGATTCTGAAAATAAAAAATATAATTTCCAAACAAAAAACATAATAGCCATCAAAAGACCGGACCCAGGAAGAATGAACTTTACTTGTATTATTGAAGGAGAAGTCCTTTTAGAACCTCTGCGTGATCTTGGTGCCTCCGTCAATGTCATGCCCATACATATTTATGCCTGACTGGGGATAAGGGGGATGGAAGAAACTCTGATCATTCTGGAATTTGCTAGCTCAGACTCTATGACCCCGATAGGAATAGTAAGGATTATCTCGATGGGGCTAAGAAGCTTTATAATGCCCACTGATTTTATTATTTGTGAGTGGGACAGGTGGAATGAAAATTCCACCATCATTTTTGGGAGACCCTTCCCAGCTAGCACTAGAGCTATTATAAATGTAAAGAGGGGGGAAATGATTGTAAGGGTGAACGATGAGGTAGAAAAGATAGACTTAAAGCCCACCATTTTCAAACAAAAAATATCAAATCTAGGTGGCAGCAAGATCTAAAGTATGTCTCAAAAGGGCGAACTGGGTGCCCATATTCTTGAAAGATTTCTTTTGGGCTGGAATGTCAACTACACAACGAAGTGAAGGCGTAAATGCTTTCTTTGATGGGTACGTAAATTCAAAGACGAGCCTACATTTATTTGTTAAGCAAAATGAAAATTCTCTTAAAGATAAGTTGGAAAAGCAAGCTCAAGCTGATTTTAAATCATATATTTCCTAACCACAACTTATCTCAGATCTAGTTTATGAAGAACAGTTATCTAAAATATATACCCTAAATATATTTTATAAATTCTAAGGTGAAGTAAAGAAATTGATGAACTATATTATCTTCAATTTTCAGCTTAATAGGTCATTTAAAATATATATGGTAACTGTGTGGAATGGAATGAGAAGACTTGATTTTAGGGTTATTTATAATCTCATTGAAGATGATATTTGGTGCATTTATCGCTCATTTCAGTTTATCGGGATTGTTTATTCACACATACTGCGTGTTTTGTGTCAAGAAGGGAGTGGCAGAATTCCAGAAAAATTAATAAGCTCAAGATGGAGAAAGGATAAAAACCAATCTACTCGTTCATTTGTTTCTACAACTCACACAACCAACACCACAACAAGATTGGATGACTATTTTGTCGAAGGCATACAACATGCTAATGATAAGGTTTTTAAGGTTAAATGCACCTAATTGGGTGCATAAACAACTTCTAAGATCACAATTAAATCAGGTTATAAAATCAAATCTAAAGTATGTCTCATAGAGTTATAATTTGAAATAAATTATTTGCTATGAATATAAGTATTTAATTTAAGAAAACTAAGTTTCATTCATATAATTAAAATTGATATGTGAAGTAATTAATATGACATATTTGTTATCCTAAGGTTCAAACACCTAAAACATGCAATATATAATATTAGGAAATAATCGAAACCACACATAATTTAGGAGCCAAAAATCTAAAATCACTAAACATTAACCAAATGAAATAATATACATTAATATGCAATCCTTATAGTATAAGGAGTAAAATGATACTAACTATGTCTAATTTGGATAACGTTGAGATTTTAGGGTTTTCGGAACACCTAATTAGGGTTAAAAGTCACTATGAGACCTATGGTTCTAAACCTACATTTGATTTCATATTATTATTCTTCATATTTTTGTGAGTGAAATAGACTATTTGATTATTTAATTTAGATATTAAATGATCAAATTAGGTCACATACAATAATGGAATTAAATTGCATTTATTTAATTAAACCTAATATAATGACTAATTATAATAATTATCCAAACTAAAATTAAATAATACACATTTTTTTTATCAAAATGACATATTATAATGTATAATTTGGATGTTTATTTTGCAATTTGTTAGAGAAATATATTTAGTATTAATTAATTCTAATTTAACATTTATCTAACTTATTTCTGTAAATATAAATTTTTTATTGGAGCATACATTCACGCAAAAACTCCTGCTCGCCACATCACTCCATTATGGCACTGTTCGAATGGCTCAAACCTGCCGGTCTAAATAATGACAATTAAACCGTCGTCTTCCCCAATGGGGCGGCGGATGATGAAAACTTGGGCAACATGAGGGCGGCAACCCATGGCTCCTCGACACGCAATGAATATCTCAAACAAAAGGTTATTCCCTTGCCTTTAATTTAAGCCATGGAACTCTTCTAAAACCAACCTTAGATTATAGGAAAAAGGATGCCCTAATGTCCTTCTATTGCACGACTGAAGATTCAACCGAGTTCGATCAAATTAATCGAACTCGATTGAACAATAGAAAGAGCATGCGATAACAATTTGTTATAAAGATTTAAGTATGAAATGGAATAATAGAAACAACTAAAGCTAGATGTTTCTGTATTCATAAAGCAATTAGAAGGATTTTAGCACATAGCATTACTGATTGAAATCGAATTAAGTTCTACTGACCTTGATTATTTTAATCAATCTTTTTAGACATGGGTAAAATGATGATTGTAAAACTTAAGAGTAGTGGACACTAGATCAATCAACTGAATGAACCCTAAAAGAGTTTGATCAGTCCAGACTAAGTTCGATAGGATACAAAACGAAATGAAATAAAGATAAGGAAACTAGGAGGTAATGTACCTGTCTCCTATGAAAGCAAAATTTGACAATCCAAGAGGTGAACTCGAGCAGCAAAAATCACAGTTTTCTTTTTCTTGCTGAGCTCTCCTGGAATGGGAATGGAGAACAAATCGCCAAAGAAAAACAGTTGGGAAGGAGAATAGGAGGCTTTTAGGTTTCTTTAGGAACAGCTAGAGACAAGGACAACGTACGCCCACTACTCTGCGCCACTGTAATTCCACAAATAGTCCGGACAAGGAAGGCGTACAGGATTTGCATCTGAACCTTTAGATCCAAAGAGCAATCCAATGTTCAGATTAGAATCAAACCAAATAGCCATCAAATCCAATCACAAAACCATCCAACGGTCCATAATCTCGTGGAACGATGAATGCTGAATAGCTTATGCCAGGCGATTTTCGTGCCCTGTAAGAAAAAAATTAGCCGTTTGGATTTTGTAATTAATATTTATATTATTTAATGTATTTAATTTATTTAATTATTTAATTTATAATTAATTTATTACCCAAAATAAAATAACTAAACAGACTCCAAAAAATCCTAAAATTTCACTCTTATCTAATTGAGAGGTGAAGAACTCAAAAATGCAAACGGATTTTTGATCAGAGGTCAATTTAATTATCTTAATTTTTTGGATATTTAAATAATATTAAAATATTCAGGAAAAATTTGACGACTTTCAAACACTTCCAAAATACCACCTCTAACTAATTTGGGTGTGGTGAGTCTAATGGTGGACTTTGTTTTTTATTATGAGGTTTAAATAAATTAGGCATTCTCAAAATTATCAAAAAACTATGAAATATAGGAAATTGTCAAATGGTCTCTAAATCGCACAAAAATTAGGGTGGAGGCTCTAAACACAATTATAAGACCAATAAAAGAAGATTATAGTCAATTAGGTTACTAATTGATGGGCAACAACACTAGAATTATTACAAGTCCCCTACTTATAACACACTTGATAGAACAAGGAAATTTATCCTTATATTCTTATAGATTCATCTAAGACAAGATTAGAATATATAATTTCATTCATAATGAATTAACTAATTTCATTTCATTACTGAATCAAATCAGCTTCATGGATATGCACTACTATCTCCACATGATAAATACTAATGTTATTATTTATATATAACTATTTTAAAATTCAAAATTTCTTTGACTAATAAATCCAATCTCCATTGGAAATACTAAATAATGGGATTTCAATCTTGTGACCCAGAAGTCGCCCAAGTTAGGTGAACTACCTCAAATAAGCCCAATGTATAGCTTATTAGATTATTACTACCACAAGATAAAAGCTCAATTATCTAGAGTTCAAGTAGTTCATCTAAGGGCATACCTCGATGTGTTTTCAATAAGGTATTTCCTACCTCAAGGTTTCCCTAGCTTAAGGTGCAAAACACTTACATTATAAAGTCTAACACAACCATTATTAGGTTTAAACCTTTTAATCACTACATATAGAAGATTTAATAAAAGTCAAATCATATCGATTCTCTTATTTAAGAGAAAATCAAGAGAGTCAAAGGTTTTGATCAAGGTAATAAATCATATTATTATTCATCATGAGATCTAAATTTGGTTTCCTAAATCTTAATCTTACTTATTTTAAGTAAAATGTAAGATTTCTAAGACTTATCGGTACTTAATTCAAAATTTGGGAAAATTTACCAAAATTCTCCTCCTTAAAGGTCAAAAATGGGAATTCAAGTTTTAAGGCTCCAATTTAAGTTCTATTAATGCCAAATGGTTTTGTATTATCTAATATAAAGATAGGCGCTAAGAACACCCAAATTGACCCAAGGATTAAGGCCAATGAGCTCAAATTAGAGTTTAAGTTCATTAAGAGTTGATTAACAAAATTACTTAGATAAATCTAATATTTTTGCTATACTTAGGTTCTACTCTATCTAAATATTTCATAAAAATCAAGTTTGTTAGATTCTGAGATCAAATGACTAAGATATGGGCAAAATAAGATTCAACCTAAAAGTGTAATTAAGAAAGATTAGAAGTGGGCCCAAAAACTCAACTTCACCAATTGATATTCAAATTGAGTAAAGCCAATGGTTATGAGTTTCCTATAGCACATTGATCACAATGATAGTGATTTTGCTTAATTTGGATCCCAATTGATTGATCTAAGCCCTAGTTAGGTTTTAAGGTAGTTAAGGAGTGATTAGGGCTAATTAAGAAATATAACCACTAAAATAAAAAAATTTCTTACAATTTAATGTTCTATGCATTCTTTTGATCTAAATAGCTTATTTGATCACATAATTTAAAGCTAAATTGACTAAGTTATGAGCTAATAAAGAGTTTAGAGTTAAATGAGAGTTTAAGAGGGCCAAAAATATCATTAGCAAAAATACATATCCAAATGAAAATTAGACATAACCATACTAATCCTCATTTTTTCTGAATAAAATGAGAAATAACATAGTTATGTTTGGAGTTCTTGATCTAAAATTATGCATGATTGAAGATTTATAATTAACAATTAAATTAAATCAGTTAATCTAATTTTAATAATTCAGGTTAATTATAGCGGCGGGACCCACTGCAACGGCTGCTTGGACAGGTGGAACACTGTGGTGGCCCGGCCCCGCCGTGGTCCTGTTAACCCTTAAGTTAACATGATTACGATGGAGGGGTCACCAAATGACAAGGTCCCCACTTAGAATTGAATTAGACACATGTTCTAATCCAACTTAAATAAGGACTTTGCCATTCAACCCAATAATATTATCACTAAATGATCATACAAGAACTCAGAGTGCGGAAGCAATAAAAGTATAACATCCATCCATACAGTATAAATAAAACAATACAGAATAAGTAAAGAGCTGAAAAGAAAAGTTAAACCTGAATTATTACAACATTTAATAAGATTAAGAAAAACTAAAAAAGGAAACTCTCGATCTCACAAGCAAAAGAAACTAAAGCTACAGATCTTCAGAAACGGGCTCCTCTTCCAATGGTAAGCTCTCCACTGGATCTGCTGCTCCAACAAACTCAGAACCTACCATTATCAGTTTCATAATGGTAGGGCCCCAGCCAACAAAAGAAAAATTGGTTAGACAATATGTCTAAGTACATTTTAGGGTAAATAATTTTATTAAGTTAATTAGATATCACCATAAAATAGAACTGAAGCAATAGGTGCAGAAAAGCATACAGAAAGAATAGTAACAAGTTATAAACTACAGTTTATAACTAAACAAATATGAAGTAAGCACATACCTCCTCCAAGCAACTGCAACAAAATAGGTAAGCATAAGACTAAACCAAAACTGTAAGAAAATATAACCTAAATATGCTTATGATCAACAGATTATGCTAAGTGACATACAGAAATCGAACAATTTAAAACTGAAAATAACTAACATCCTATGTGAGCATATGAAAATAGTAAGTAAAACTAGCATCCTATATATAACATGTGCAGGAAAGCTGTAAGTAAAACAGTGCTACAATGCATAATATATAAGTAAAATAGTAACTATAAACTGAAACTGCAGTGACCATTTAAGTCACTCAAACTGAAAACATACTCAGCAAATCTTAGCCTCATGAGCTAAGAAACTTTGAACTGAACATCACTGAAACTCTTAGCTGATGAGCTAAGACAGAACTGAATGTAAATGTACTTAAATTAGTATATCCATATCATAATCCTGACTCTATAGTCAGTAGGGCGAGAGTCTATCCATCATATCCTATGGATTAGGCATGGCCAATAGACTGTCGGACATTAAACCCTCGAAAGGTTGCCGACCTCGAACGAGTTGATCAAAGAGGTATACTAATCAAGATACACCTTACAAATCACTTATGAAACGAAAACATAATGCTGCTTATGAATGTTCCAAATTAACATAAGATATTTATCAAATATCTTAAGTACATAATATATGTTCAAGGTATAAGGCTCTGAATCAAGGAATGCGAAGCATCAAAATCAAAATGAGCAAGAAACTCTATCTAAAACACAGGTGATATCCGTTGTTGTCTACTTTATTTGTTCTATCTACTCTAAGTTACATAAGTTTCAGAATCATCAATTCTTACATAGTCTGTAACTTAGAATCACGAATCCTACTAGTTGAAGATAATTAGGACTGGCCAAGTCCTAATTATAACTAAATCAAAAGACGACTATTTGGTTTAAGTGAATAAATCATCGACCTAATTTTGTAATTTAATTCATCCCAATCTCATCTTGATTAGCCAAATCAAGATGAAAAGGTTAAGAATTAGACTCCAGATGATGGGGTCTAATCACTTAATCTAAATGTATAATATAAGGGTCTAAGGTTTAGAACCCAAAACTCAGAGATTAAGTTAAGGCAAGTCCTAATGATAAATTAATTCATTATGATAGATCTCTATTCTTAATTCTAGAGTTTAAAGATCAAATAATCATTTAATAAACTAAGAAAATATATAAACTAGAAAACTCAAGGTTTCACCTATTGAGTAACCTAATTTGCTCAATAGATGAATTCTAATTTAAGATCTATTCCTAATCCTAGGAATTAAAGCTCTTAATTTCTAAGAGTATCTCTCAAGATACACATCCTAACTAATGTTATAAGGACCTAAGAAAAGATCTAAGAATGATTTAGGAAGAAGAAACACTCACTTAAGACTTAAGAAACTTTCCTTAAGGAGCGAATTTTGAGATTTTAATCAAAATCTAATTTAGACTTGGATTTGATTAATTTCAGCTATAAATCATTATAATTATTGATAAATAGGATTATAAAATGATTTTAGGGCTTTTGAAAGCTAAACCCTAAATTTGGGCAAAATGACCATTTTGCCCCTACTTAAGGGTTCAAAAGATCAAATTTTGATCTAGGGCTTAAATTCTAAAATTTTCTTTTGGAAAGTGTTTCTTACTATCTAATGTAAGATTAGACAGCAACTAAATTAATTTTAGGTTATTATTAAGCCAAATGAGATCAAGTTAGTGAATTTGACTCATAAAAACAAATTAGGAATTTGGCTAAATGAAAGTTAAATTTTCTTTCAGATTATTATTCTTTACTATCTAAGCTTTCCATAGAACCTAAATTTGCTAAATTCTGATAAGTATTAGCCAAGTTATGGCCAATACAAGATCTAGGGTTTAAAGGGGTTAATTAAGAGATCCTTAATTAAGGATCAAAATCCTAACTTTGTCAATTAGTGTCCAAATTGAGCAAAATCAATGGTTATGGTTTACAAATAGTCCACTGATCATAGTGACATGTGGTAGGCTCAATTTGGATCTAATTTGACTAAGTTATGACCAATTTAGGATTAAGAGTGATTAGTGAGTGATTAGCAAAATTAAGCACTCAAATACTAATCAAACTTCACAAATATATTTTAAGTGGTTCTAGGAGTTCTCTGAAACTTAAGTCACTCAATTTGGATTATTAGATTTACTAATATTCACTAATCAAATTTTGGAGTAATTAGGAAAGATTAGTAAATATAACCATTGGATCTAAAATATTTTTACATATTACTGTTAATTAGGTTTTTATGATCTAAATTGATATTTGAATCATTTAATTTAGAGTTCAATTGACCAAGTTATGGTCAATTGAAGTTCTAGGTCTAATTAGGGTAATTAGGGTTAGGACCTAAAAGTGATTAGGCAAAAACTAATCCAAACAGCAAGGTTAACCCTACTAAAATGATCCTTAGGGTTTTGTGAGTATTTTAAGACCCATATTGAGTATGTTTGGATCAATGGGTACAAAGTTATGAGCTAAATAAATTTTGAGACATGAATTTGAACTTAATTAACCCTAAATAATCACTTTGATAAATATTGATTCTACAATAAAATAAATGGCATCATTAAATTCCTTACATTTTTCTGATCAATTTGATATATTCAATTGCATAATTTGGATGATTATTTTAGGAGTTAATAAGGTTTAAAGTTTGGTATTAATCTAATTAATAATTACTGATTTAATTAAATTAATATAACTGTTATATATATATATATATATATATATATATATTTATATATGATTTTTGATTATTTAATATATCTATTATATATTTATATATATTTGATTTTATTAATTAAAAGCAGGACACGTGGCAGAGCCTCACTGGCTTAATAATAACAAATTACTGATTTAACACGTGGCAGAGCCTCACGGCAGAACGCGGCAGCCCCACGAGCCAGACGTCTGCAGGACCAGGCCACGTGGCGCGACCCCACTAGCTGGCGGATCATGAGCGGGCCCCATAGGTCAGGTAGCTGACCCGTGTGCCACGCGTCGCGCTGTGACTGGCAGCGCATCGCGAGGTGGGTCCCGCCACGACAGCCGAAACGCCACGGGTCTGGGCCTCGGGCCGGGCTCGGGCCGACCCGGCCCAACCCGAGTCAAGCTTCTTCTCCGCGCGAGAGGTCAGGGTTAGGAAAACGGCGGTGAAGACGACGGTACCAGATGCCGAGCCATATGCCGATCGAAAGGTCTGGTCGAGACCTTTCATTTGCTACCCTAAACGCCACCGGAGAAGGCATACAACTCCGGCAAACGTCAACCCTAAAATCCTTAAGTTCGGCTAACGGTTTGTACTGTTTATAATTTTGCACGTCTGAGCTAACCCGACCTGATCAACTCAATTGGAACCGGTAGATGAACAATCAAGCATATGAAATCAAGAAACGAAACTTTAGATGCAATCTTTGATGAGTATTGGAGGTGTGGTGTGTTCCTTAAACGGACGGCTGAAGAGGGTCGAGGCTCGATCCTAGTATTTGGATCTCCGGTTTGAAACCGAGAAAAGCTGAGGTCTTAGGGGTCTTATAGAAGCTCTAAGGCGGTGGCTGGAAGCGGTGGAGAGCCACCTGGAGCGAGACGTGCGCCGCGTCGCTCATCTGCAGCCACGCGGAGCTCGCAGCGAGCGAACGGGGAAGACGGTCTTTGGACCGTCCGATCGCTCGATCGGACGGATCAGAAGATCCGTCCAAACCAACGGCGTGAAAAGAAATCGGGGGTGACGGCATTACCTTAACTCAGACGGCGCAGTTATATTTAAATAATTAAATAATTATTTAAATTAAATTATACATATTTCATTAATCAAATTTACCCTATTAAATGCATCTCAAAAATTTCCAATAAATCACCCTTAGCTAATTAAAGGGTGAGGAATGCAACGGCGCACTCGAATTTTTATTTCGATGAGTATTTATTTATTTGAATTTTCAGGTATCTAAATATTATTAAAATATTCGATGAAAATCCAATGACTTTCAAATGCCTCCAAAATTTCACCCCTAGCTAATTTTGGTGTTCTGAATGCAATGGCGAAGTCAGATTTTCAATTTAAAGTCTATATAAAAAGTCAATCTTCCAGGGTTTGGAATTTTTCCAAAATTCTAGATTTGACTTTGTTGACTTCAGATTTGACCTAGGTTTCATAGATGATTTCCAAATTACTTAATTAATGACTTAGAAACTTAATTAAGACTTAGATTAGTCTTAATTGAGCCAAGTAATAACCTGGGTTATTACAAACACACTCCTGGCGCGGCTGAAGGCAGGACACGCAGTGGGACCCACTCCTGACATGGTTGAATGACTGACTAAGGGGCCCACGAGCATCGCAGAATCTTCACCGATGGGGCCCTCTTGGCATGGCAGCGCCTTATGCATGGCAGCCCGCTCTGTTTCACGCGGGTGGGTCTGACCCAACTCAACCCAAGACGAATGGACTTCCTCTTCCTGGGTAGAATCCGTGACGAAGGAGCTAGGGCATCAGTTTTTATGGCCCTCCCGCCATCGCCGAAGGCCGGCCCGCACTGGATTTACATGCGTACCAGCATTGGAGGAGCACTGGATCGCCGGAGGATGCTAGCCCTATATATTAGGTTACAAATGACGGGGAGTGTCACTGTGGAGTACTGTAGGCCAAATGCAAAATACGCACGATCAAGCTCAATCGAGCTCGATCAATTGACAATCCAAAACATGAAATAAGGTTGTGAAATTGAACTGAACGCATAACATGAGTGAACGGGAACGATCGAGGATACCTTAGTTCGACGGCTGAAAATGTGGGTAGTTGCATAAGAGTTTTGAAGATCTCAGAGCTTCAGAGCTTGCTCCTAATGACTTATTAAGACTAATGGTACAAAGATTATGACTTTGTTTAGTTCTGATTGATCAGGGCAACAACCCTGAGTTGTTACAAGTTTCTGCTCTTTCGGTTATTTCTGGGTCTTATTGAGTCGATGGTTTCTTGTTCTTTGCAGCCCTCGAGATCATTTGTTTTTTCTCCGTGGCAATTTCTGTGGCTTTTTGTGTTTGATCTCTCTGTTTGTGCTGATCTTCCATCAGGCTTTGGCCAGTTTGACTCTTATGGCTTTTAATATTTTTTTCATATGTTTGGTTTGTAAGTATTTATATGTTTGATGGTTGGATCATTTTGGGGTGCAACAGATTTTTGTTTTGTCATTTTGTTTGGAGATTGTTGCTTCAATAGAATTATAAGTTCTTTAGCAAGTTTTATTGGATTAGCTAAGCTAATGTTGTGGATTGCAGATTGCTCAAGCATGTTGACTTGTCATGCCTGCGAGATTTTATTTTCTAGTATACTGGGGTTATATTCTATTTTTTGCTTAATATTTTAGTTTGGATGCCTCTGTGTTTTGCCTCCAGTTATGCTGGTCACTGATATTTTATTCTTGTTTATTTTGTTTATTTGTTATTTTTGTGATCTTTATTTAATTTTAGCTTTTATTTGTATTCCCATACAGAATTCTATATACTGGGACTTTTATTTATATAATGGGATCCTAATTTTTTGAGCTAGTTTTAAGATTTTTAATTTTTTTAGAATTCTATAACTTCCCACCCTCTATATATCTTATTTTTTGCTTATTAATATAATCTAAGCAGAGTTGGCTTTAATATATATATACATATATATATATATATATATATAATACAATTTACAATTTTATTTTAATGTAAGAAAATATAGAATAATGCTACAATACCCCAATCACAACCCCATTTTCTTTCTGATGTGCTGGCAGCTGACGTGGCATTTGACGCCACATCAGCTATTTCGCACAAAATCTCGGCCCCCTATTCGCTCGGTCGCTCACCCCGCTCTCCTAAAATCCTCCCGATATCCTCTCGGGCGAACACTAAAATCACTCGGTCACTCCTCTCTTCCCTTGAGCACGATCGATCTCCGTTCTCTTGAGCGTCAGATCATCGATACGCAGCTCGTCACTCCGTCCCTTCGAGGCCGTCAAGTCATACGCAGATCATCCCGAGTTTAGTCGGATAAACCCTAAAATCGCTGGTGCTCGAATGTTTTTGTCTCGGTTCACTTGGAAGCGTTGCGATTCTGGTAAGTACCACTGTTTTTTAATTCATCGAGGCAGTTGGTTGGTTTTTCTGGCTTGATCTTCGATTGCTTCAAGTTCATGCCAAGATTTTTTTTCTGCCGCTCATTTTTTCCGGCTTGTGAGTTTTCATTTTAGGGTTTGGCAATAATTCTCAGTAATTTCGTTTAGGGTTTAAAATGCCTACAAGATTATGATGTTAGGGTTTTTGATTGGCTATGAAGAGATTACAATGAATACTTTATTTCAAATTTATTGAGTGTTTAGGGTTTAGGGTAGATTGTGTTGCTTATTAGTTAGTGTGAAGTTGTGCACGTAAATAAAATAATTTGTAGCGTTATTTTTAACATACATTATTGTTTATTGTCAACTTGAGCTATTAACTGAATCAAATTGTCAAGTGCAGCTATTTATAATACATTATTGACAAATGTGGCTATTGTTTATTGTAAACTGCAGCTATTGACTGAAGTTGTGCTTTTAGCCATTGTGTGAGGTGTTTGCTTAGAAAATGGTCTTACTGGTGAGAGTTACTCCATATAACCATGTTGAGGCATTGCTCTATTTTTTTTTTTAATGATAGCTTTGTTTAGTAGCCAATCATTTAATGTGCACTAAATATAATTTGCATGTGTTGAAAATATGCTGCCCCAAATGTGCAGAAAATGTCTTTGATGAAGATGCATTGAAAATAATCATATTCTTCCATTTGTATCTTCTCCTTCACAATTTTAGCATATGCTCTATCATATTCTCATTTTTTATTGGGTTAAGTTGTATTTGTATTAAGCATTTAAGTTGCCTTTTGGGTTTAGAATAATGCTACAGTACCCCAATCACAACCCCACTTTCTTTCTAATGTGCTGGCAGCTGACATGGCATTTAACACCCTGTCAGCTTTTTAGCACAAAAGCCCGGCCCTGCTACCCTATTCGCTCAGTCGGTCACCCCGCTAACCCTAAAATCCTCCCGATATCCTCTTTGGCTTAAGTAAAGCCTTTTGGTGTTTCCTTTTAAAAGTGTTTTGCATGGCATCAATAAATAATATATGGAACTCGATAAACACATTATATGAATGTTTCAATTTTTTAGATTTAAATGCAGGGATAATTGCTGTTATTACACTAAATTTTTGGATATTCGGTGACACTTATGCTAGATTGAGCTTTTGATAGTATTTTACTTAATAAGAAAGGCAATGGTTGATCTTTAATTAGAAATACTTCATTCATAATTTTTAGATATACTTCATTCGTGATAGTACCTTCTGTAAATTGTCTTATAAAGTGATGAGGCTATAATGTTTGGTATTAATAATATTTATCTATTTTTATATTTTTCATTGTTGTGACCCCAATTGGTGCTTATGTTTTCAACTATGTTTTGGGAGGAATATGCTGGCATGTTTATAATTTGAGATAATGATGGTTTGTGATGCTATTATAGACCCCATTCGACAGTTTGGTGACTTTTTTGGCATACCCCTTGAACATATTCTACCTTGAACAGATTCTACACTGATTATAAGAATTGATGCCTCGTCAGGTCTTTGGTCTTCCGCGGGCCTCATTTGGCATGTAAATTGTGATGGTACTTTCTGTAAATTGTGTTATGAAGTGATGAGGCTATGATGTGCCATTAATAATTTTTATCTTTTTTTATATTTTCTTTGCTTTGAACCCAGTTGGAATTTTTGCTTTCAAGTATGTTTGGGTGTGAATATATTGGCATATTTTTAATTTGAGACAATGATGGATTGTGATGCTATTCTAGACCCCATTCGATAGTTTGGTGACTTCTTTTGACCATATCCCTTGAACAGATTCTACCTTGAATAGATGCTACACTGATTATAAGGATTAATGCTTCATCGGGTCTTTGGTCTTCTGCAGGCCTCATTTGGAGGGGCTGAATCCTAGTCTCTTTTTTTTTGTATAATTTTTAAAGTATTTGGATTGATTTATAAGCTTATATGTTAATTTAAATTTATATTTGTTATTATTCATTTGTCTAATTTTTATCTTAGTTTGCAAATACATACACATGGATGATACAAACGCAATGCCCCATTTTATTGATGATGTTAGCTACTTTGAAGAACAAATATTGCCAATAATAACCGAATTAGAGTTGGAATATTGCTCGCAATCAGAACAAGAAATAATAGTAGATAATAACTCAGGTTAATTATTTTTCAGGTTAACTATTATATTATACTAAAATATTATATGATTATATTGTTATAGCATTGAATTATGTTAATTCTGTTAATGCAGACCAAGAGAGTTTAAATAATTGTGAGAATGAAAATGATCATATATCTAAAACTAACGAAATTTTGCTTAAAATCCCTAAGATTGGAATGAGCTTTAGTTCTCTTGAAGAAACATTTAAGTTTTACAAAATTTATAGGTACTACAGTGGTTTTGGCATTAGAAAGCGATCAAATCATAAATATTATGGGCAAGAAACTCGCTCTGTATTTACGTTTAGTAAAGTGGGGAAGCCACAAGCAGCAACAAAAATAACAAAATTATGCAGAAAACTAATAATAAGAACATGTTGCAAGGCAAAATTTGTTATTGCTAATCGTTGTTTGAACTCCAATTGGGTAGTTGAAGATATTTTCTTGAAGAATAATCATGATTTGGAGCCTCAAATGGTTCGATTTATGCGATGCTAATGTGAGCTACCTTTGACTGTACAAAAACAATTAATAATTAATTATAAGGCTGGAGTTCCACTTAACAAATCTATTAATGCAATATTTACACAAGGTGGGGGATTTGATAATTATTTATTTATTGAAAAGGATTGCATAAATTTTGTGACAAAGCATAGAGCATTGGATTTAGTTGAAGGGGATGCAGTTGCTTTAGTTAAGTATTTTGAAAGATTGCAAAATGAGAACTCAAAATTTTCTTACAGTGTTGATGTGACAGTTGATAATCGACTGAAGAATTTTTTTTGGGGTGATTCACGATGCCAAATGGCATATGATCAGTTTGGCGATGTTGTGACCTTTGATATCACATATCTCACAAATCGGTATGCCATGTGCTTTGCACTTTTTGTGGGTGTGAATCATCATAGAAACTCTATTCTTTTCGTTGTGCATTATTATGTGATGAAACAAGTGAAACTTTTTCATGGTTGTTTAAGCGGATGTTAGCTTGCATGCATGGTAAACATCCAAACGGAATAATAACTGATCAGTGCTGAGTAATGAAATCTGTAATTTTGGAGGTGTTTCCCTCTACAAAGCACCGTCTTTGTTTGTGTCCTATCATGTGAAAATTGCCCAAAAAACTAGGCAGTAGAGTAGATAAACATGCGTTAGTCTCTGAATTTTCATGTATTGTTTATGATTCTTTGTCTATGGATGAGTTTGAGCACGATTGGTTTGTGGTGATGGTCAAATATCAGCTTATTAAAAATAATTCGTTCACATGTCTACATGAGAAAAGGGCGAACTGGGTGCCCATATTCTTGAGAGATTTCTTTTGGGCTGGAATGTCAACTACACAACGAAGTGAAGGCGTAAATGCTTTCTTTGATGGGTACGTGAATTCAAAGACGAGCCTACATTTATTTGTTAAGCAAAATGAAAATTCTCTTAAAGATAAGTTGGAAAAGCAAGCTCAAGCTGATTTTAAATCAAATATTTCCTAACCACAACTTATCTCAGATCTAGTTTATGAAGAACAGTTATCTAAAATATATACCCTAAATATATTTTATAAATTCTAAGGTGAAGTAAAGAAATTGATGAACTATATTATCTTCAATTTTTAGCTTAATAGGTCATTTAAAATATATATGGTAACTGTGTGGAATGGAATGAGAAGACTTGATTTTAGGGTTGTTTATAATCTCATTGAAGATGATATTTGGTGCATTTATCGCTCATTTCAGTTTATCGGGATTGTTTATTCACACATACTGCGTGTTTTGTGTCAAGAAGGGAGTGGCAGAATTCCTGAAAAATTAATAAGCTCAAGATGGAGAAAGGATAAAAACCAATTTACTCGTTCATTTGTTTCTACAACTCACACAACCAACACCACAACAAGATTGGATGACTATTTTGTCGAAGGCATACAACATGCTAATGAGATAATCGACATTGGGGGAGTAAATGATGAGGCTCGTGAATACACATCAACTGCCTTACAGAAACTTAAAGAAGAGATTAAAGATTTGTTTGGTCATAGGCTTCCAAACGTAATAAAAGATCTTGCTCGTGCACACCCAAAGGGGCGACCGCCAACTAAGAGACTTACAAGTTATCATGATAGAAAATGGAAGAAAAAGGTCATAACTTTAACATTTTGTACTTATTATTCTTATAAGTATTTGAAATGTTTTAAGTTGTCTCTAATGAATATGAAAAAGCATTTGAGGTGTAATTAGTGAAACTTATGTTCAAACATGATTTCTTTTCTGGTTTTTTAGTTAAGCAATTCATAATGCTATCCAGCAATATTATGCAACATTTCTTTTGGCAGAGCAGGTTAGCATTTGCATGAGTCTTTTGTCCAATGAACCCATATGGTCAGTGTGGTTTCTATGCTGTAGCAATATTCAAACTTAAACATTTTATACTTATTATTATTGTGAGCATTTGAAAGGTTTTAAGTTGTCTCTAATGAATATGTTAGCTCTATTTTATTGTGGAATAAAAAGCATTTGAGGTGTAATTAGTAAAACTGATGTTCAAACATGATTTCTTTTCTACTTTTTTAGTTAAGCAATTCATAATGCTATCTAGCAATATTATGCAACATTTCTTTTGGTGGAGCAGGTCAGCATGTGCATGAGTCTTTTGTCTAATGAACCCATACGATCGGTGTGGTTTCTATGCTACAGCAATATTCAAACTTAAACATTTTATACTTATTATTCTTATGAGCATTTGAAAGGTTTTAAGTTGTCTCTAATGAATATGTCAGCTCTGTTTTATTGTGGAAGAAAAAGCATTTGAGGTGTAATTAGTGAAACTGCTGTTCAAACATGATTTCTTTTCTACTTTTTTAGTTAAGCAATTCATAATGCTATCCAGCAATATTATGCAACATTTATTTTGGCGGAGCAGGTCAGCATTTGCATGAGTCTTTTGTCCAATGAATGCATACGGTCGGTGTGGTTTCTATGCTGTAGCAATATCCAAACTTAAATATTTTATACTTATTATTCTTGTGAGCATTTGAATGGTTTTATGCATGAAGGTGAGTAAAATAAAAATAGCTAACTTCACAATCTTGGGAGCCTGATTATTCTCTAATTGCAGCCCAACCCACAACGACTAGGATTGCATACAAAAGCAAAAATACTTACAAAGAATAAAACGGCACAACGACTAAAATTATATATGAAAGCATAAATAAATAAAAAGCAATTTGTTTTCTGGATGGTTGCAAGTACCTTATTTTAAATTACAATTGTTTAGATTTGATGGCAGCTAGTTTTATGTTTCATATATTTATTTTCCGCGGCCTGGAAGCCTACATGATCTTATAACAAGTGTTCGTTTTGGTTACCCGGTGCCGGGATAATTTATTTTATGCAGTCACTTTTTCCTTTATGCTTCTTCTGCAAATCTTAGACATCAACTCATTTAGTTAAGCAATGGTTGTATAATGATTCACCAATCGATGTGGTTTTTACTATTATAGCTGGTTTACATGTATTTACGAAAGTATCATGGCTTTGATTTGAGCAATGCTTTGGGAGTAATCAAGTTGAAGGCAACATATCTGACACAAGTTTTTTGGCTCATATTTTATCGGACACAAACATGAATATAATAAAAATTTGGGCTGTAGCTTCTTATTTTAAGTTCGAACAGATGGAATGCTTATTCGATTGGAACACAGTAAAAAGTTAGAGTTTTCCACTGCGTGCTTGCTTGAAACATAAACTGACAGTACTTGTAGATTTTCATTTTAAATGTCCAGTCATTCTTATTTGTAAAATTTATTAAAGTTTTTTGAATGTAAAGAACACTCTTTTGCAGATTTTATTGTTATATTACTAATGCTAAGTTAATATGAATGCACCAGATAACAGATTTTATTTTTGAATATCATTATGTTAAATGTCCAGTTATTCTTATCACTATGGATGCACCAGATAACATATTTTATTTATTGTTAAATGTCCAGTCATTCTTATTTATAAAGTTTATTAAAGTTTTCTGAATGTAATGGAACACTCCTTTGCAGACTTTATTGTTATATTACTAATGCTGAGTTGATATGGATGCACTAGATAATAGATTTTATTATTAGTTTTTTGGGGATATATTTCCATGAACAATGTTGTATGATTCCACAAAAATTGTAGAACTTCATGCTCTTCTATAGTTTATTTCCCCTGGCTGTGGGGAGCTGGCCCGATTGAGTTCCAATATTTATCAGCTTTGTAGTCTCATAAATATTTATAAGCTTTTTTGTCTCATAAAAAGTTATCATACTTATATATAAGTGTGTATTTATGAGCTTTGTAGTATTTATTTTTACATTCAATCTCTAGGTAATAATACTTCTATTGAAGCACCATTTCATCAATCTTCATCTTACATTAGGAGCGTAAAGCCATTTGCATTCAATCTTATTATGTTGTATAGATGGAAAAGGCTGGGTTATTGAGAGGCTATTGTTGTTAGTTTATTGCTCTTAACTCTTAATTTGTTTATCATTCAGTTATAAGCTTTTGTGCAAGACAGATTTTCTGTAACACAGGTTAATCTTCTGAAATGATATTTTTTGTTTTATTACATAAGCTGAAATTGGTATGCAAATTTCTTCTTCCCTGTCTCTTATTCTTCGCTTTGGTTTTTCTAGCCTTTTGATTAATATTGCTTTTTTTAATGTTCTATAGGAAAGGTGAATGGATCAGTGGCTCGCGCGGCCAAATGTCAAAGGCTGCAAATCAAGACAACGAGAAGAAGCATAGGGGACGCATAACCGTATACAATACACTCGTTGTTGTTGTGAAGTCCTCCAAAGGTTGCTGCTGTGAAGTCCTCCAAAGAAGAGGGGGCCTAAGTCTACCGAAAGTAAAACTCAAGAATAAATTATAAATTTTGTTTTTTATTGTAAAGATGCTTTTAAATTTTTGAATAACATGTACGTAGGAATATTTTTCAAAATCACTATGCAAATATCAAATTTTTTGTAGTTATTATTTTTATTTCATTAGAATTTGTTCTTCATTTGTTGTTTGCTAACTTTACTTAGGGATATTTGGTTTGATATTATATGAAAAGTTATTAAGATATCGGGTTATTCAGATTGCATGTTATTCAAATGTATTATCTTTGGTTGATTGGTTTTCATGTTATGTTACATTTGAGATAACTCCCAACCGTGAGATATGAATATCTACATCAGCAGCTCTTTCTTCACAAAATTCAAATTCATTTCCTTTAATTGTAGTTCCATGCGTCTGCAACTCCAAATAAATGTGCCACAACTCCAATTAACTTAAAATTAACATAGTTGTTATAAGAAAATTTTAATAATATTAACACAGTATTATAAGTATTTTTTTTTCATATTCCATTTGAGATTTTTAGATTCACCATGAAAAAGGAATAAAACTAAAAAAAAAATAGAGCCTAAGATGAAGACTAGCAACATAAGGTCATTAAGCTTCATAAATGTTATTTTTTCAGCCTTTTAATGAGTTCAAATACAACTTAAACCTTTCATAATCCAGAATAATTTAGTATAGGCTAATCTTGTTACAAATATAAACCTATTTAATAAAGAGTACAGAGTCAAGCTCAATGATTACAGCAACGAAATCCATACCTATGCTTGGAGCTATATTAAAATCACATACTTACTAATACACAAATAAGTTAAATTGTCTGAACATAAAAAAAAAAAAAATATTTTTTTACGTTCAATCTCCGGCCAATAATACTTCTACAGAAGCACTATTTCATCAATCTTCACCTTACATTAGGAGCGTGAAGTCGTTTGCATTCAATCAGCATTTGAAAAAGTGTGGTCCTCCTTATCCTGAGCGATGCGCTGCGTATCGACGACCTCGTGTTCGGTATCGAAGATGTTGCAGGTGGCGTAGGAAACCTTGCAGTTAGATCACCAACTTGCAGCCTGCTTAAGTTACTTGAAACAAATAATATTTTTTGTACTGCATGCTAAGTTAGATAACACAAATGATATTGTTGTATACAACTATATATTCATATATAAAATGTGTACCTTCAATTCAGCATGTGTCATACCCTAAATAGTAGAAGGTTCCAGCTCTTTATTAAGTAGTTGTTCAGCTAATTTTCACATACATTTTATTTTGTTAATTTTAGGTGCATAGGAAATGTTATAGATGTCATATTTATGCATGGTTTTCAATATACATAAAAGTTTAAGTAACTTGGAGCCTTAAATTGCATTTATAAACTATAAAATGTGCACCTTAAATTCATCATGTGTTATAGTCAAAATTATAGGAGGCTTTAGCTCTTTGCTATGCATGAAGGATGTCTGATTACTCTCTGATTGCAGCCTGACGCACAACGATTAAGATTATATATGAAAGCAAAAATACTTACAAAGAACAAAATGACACAACGACTTAAATGGTATATGAAAGCATAAATAAATAAAAAACTAAAAAAAAAATAGTATTTATGTAAGCATTTGATAAATAATAAACTACTTATTACTCTTCTAAGCATTTGAATAGTTTTAAGTTGTCTCTAATGAATATGTCAGCTCTGTCTTATTATGAAGAAAAAGCATTTGAGGTGTAATTAGTGATATTGCTGCTCACACATGATTTCTTTTCTGCCTTTTTAGTTAAGCAATTCATAATGTTATCCAGTAATATTATGCAACATTTCTTTTGGCAAAGTAGGTCAGCATTTGCATGAGTCTTTTGTATCATGAACCCATACGGTCGGTGTGGTTTCTATGCCGTAGTAATATTCAAACTTAAATATTTTGTACTTATTATTCTTGTAAGCATTTGAATGATTTTATGTATGAAGGTGAGTAAAATAAAAATAGCTAACTTCACAATCCTAGGAAGAGATGCCTGATTATTCTCTGATTGCAGCCCGACGCACAACGACTAGGATTGCATACGATAACAAAAATACTTACAAAAAACAAAATGAAACAACATTTAAAATTGCATATGAAAGCATAAATAAATAAAAAACTCAAAAAATACGAGACTAAGATTCAGCCCCTCCAAATGAGGCCCGCAGAAAACCAAAGACCTGACGGGGCATCAATCCTTATAATCAGTGTAGAATCTGTTCAAGGGGTATGGCCAAAGGAAGTCACCAAACCATCGAATGGGGTCTACAATAGCATCACAATCTATCATTGTCTCAAATTAAAAATATGTCAATATATTTCTACCCAAACATACTTGAAAGCAAATGTTTCATGAAATAAATAATGATCATGTGTTAGCTGAACTTTTAAAAAACTTAAAAGAATGTGCAATTGCTAAATTTAAATATAACTAAATAATGCTACATTTTACTGCTAATCATTCATTATGGCTCATATCTTATCGGACACAAATAGTTTTAAGTTGTCTTTAATGAATATATCAGCTATGCTTTATTGTGGAAGAAAAATAATTTGAGGTGTAATTAGTGATATTGCTGCTCACACATGATTTTTTTTCTACTTTTTTAGTTAAGCAATTCATAATGTTATCCATCAATATTATGCAACATTTCTTTTGGTAGAGAACAGGTCAGCATTTGCATGACTCTTTTGTACCATGAACGCATACGGTTGGTGTGATTTCTATGTTGTAGCAATATTGAAACTTAAACATTTCATACTTATTATTCTTGTAAGCTTTTGAATAATTTTACGTATGAAAGTGAGTAAAATAAAAATAGCTAACTTCACAATCCTGAGAAGAGATGCTTGATTATTCTCTGATTGCAGCTTGATGCACAATAATTAAGATTGCATACGAAAGCAAAAATACTTACAAAGAATAAAACGGCACAACGACTAAAATTGCATATGAAAGCATAAATAAATAAAAAACTCAAAAAATATAAGACTAAGATTCAGCCCTCCAAATGAGGCCCGCAGAAGACCAAAGACCTGATGGGGCATCAATCCTTATAATCATCATAGAATATGTTCAATGTAGAATCTGTTCAAGGGGTATGGCCAAAGGAAGTCACCAAACCGTCGAATGGGGTCTACAATAGCTTCACAATTCATCATTGTCTCAAATTAAAAACATGTCAAATATATTCCTACCCAAACATACTTGAAAGCAAAAGTTCCATTAAATAAACAGTGATCATGTGTTAGTTGAACTTTTAAAAAACTTAAAAGAATGTGCAATTGCTAAATTTAAATATAACTAAATAATGCTACATCTTACTGCATAATCATTCATTATAGCTCATATCTTATCGGACACAAACATGAATATAATAAAAATTTGGGCTGTAGCTTCTTGTTTTATGTTTGAATAGATTGAATGCTTATTCAATTGGAGCGGTGAAAAGGTGGAGTTCTCCACTGCATGCTTACTTGAATAATATTATCAAGCCACAACTGAGCTCATATCAAGCCAACAAGTCAACTTGGAATAATATTATCAAGCCACATAAAATGAAAAATCACAAGCCGGAAAAAACGAGCGGCAGAAAAAAAACCTCGGCATGAACTTGAAGCAACCGAAAATCAAGCAAGAAAAATTAACCAATAGCCTTGATGAATTAAAAAATAGTGGTACTTACAAGAATCGCAATGCTTCCAAGTGAACCGATGCAAAAAAAATTCGAGCACCAGCGATTTTAGGGTTTACCCGACCAAGCTCGGGATGATCTGCGTATGACCTGACGGCCTCCAAAGGACGGAGCGACGAGCTATGTATCGACAATCTGGCGCTCAAGGGAACAAAGATCGATCATGCTTAAGGTAAGAGAGGAGCGACCGAGCGATTTTAGGGTTCGCCCGAGAGGATTTCGCCCAAGAGGATATCGGGAGGATTTTAGGAGAGCGGGGTGAGCGACCGAGCGACTAGGGTAGCGAGCTTTTGTGCGAAAAAGCTGACGTGGCGTTAAATGTCACGTCAGCTGCCAGCACATCAGAAAGAAATTGGGGCTCTAAGTGGGGTATTGTAGCAGCACCCAAAAATATACCATGTTTCATATTTTATTATTGTAGTTGATCTTTTTATATTAGAATAATATCATTTTTATAAAATCCTAATGTGCTTAGTTCATCATTAATTAAATTCAATCTCATGACATATTTTATATGTCAAACCAAAGAGCTTAGAGTTTAGCTCAAATATTTTGAGAAGCTCGCTTGCGTTGACCAATTGGAGTGATAGAACCTAATCAATGCCATATTCAACTTTATTTTTCTTATATTTTATAACAATTTGGATATATTTCATTTTTATGAATTAATGATAATTTTTGCTTATTAAAATTCCTTAATATAATTTTGTTGCTATTATACTTGAAACAAAAATTCTTAACTAGTAAACATAAACGTTGCTTTATGAGAAATAACATTTTATTGGGTTGATACGAGTTAAGACGGGTCATGTCCAGGTGAAATAACAATTCATCGGTTCAAGACAGATCATGCCAAAGTCATTCCGTTTACCTTCGGGCTGGCTTTATGTTTAAGAATTCGTTAGAAGTCATATCAAGTTAAGGTTGGAATATTTAAAGTCATATGAACTTTGGGTAAAATTTAGACATAGCATATCAACCTATTTTGACAAATAATAAATAGAACTATATACAAATGAATTGCATGAATCTCCTTCTCTTCATCATGCAAAGTGATACCTATAATAAATGTGACATCCAACTGGGCAGATGTAGATGAGGCACGGTATGATGAATAGACATATCGTGAAGAGGCGGGGCACAAGCAACATTAGCATGTGATGAGGTGGGGGCATTAAGCTAACTATAGTGGTTACGTTACGGGCGGAGGCTAAGTACTCGAAGGAGACAGTGCGCCACAAGAGGTGGCATACAGCACACATGAGCTTGGCACAAGGTTCACATTGGGTTCAGCCCTGATACAATGAACTAAGAGGCCCATGTGATAAAGGGGTCTAACCGCACTCACACATTGTGAGAAATTCGTACAACTCTTAATGTTGTGTTCATTTTCTCTATAAAATGTCCACGGTTTTATGTTCATATTCACGACCTAAAAGAATCTGTCAACCCCACCCGAACCCGAAATCTCTTTTTATCTGTTCCGACTTCCGGATTTCTTTTATTAATAATTCTTCGGAAGAGGCGTCGGAGGATGACGGCGCCGGCGGTGTCGATGTGGCAGCCACAGGAGGAAGGGCTCCGTGAGATATGCGGCTTGCTGGAGAGGCAGATCTCACCGAATTCCGATCAACATCTCATATGGCAGCAGCTTCAGAGCTACAGCCAAGCTGCTGATTTTAACTGCTATCTCGCTTTCATCCTCGCAAGGGCTGAGGTTTTGCGGCTCTCTTACTTTGTTACTTGCTTATTTACGGTTTCTCATTGATTGGATGATTATTGGATACATTTTGCGGTGCTTTTGCTGCGCTTTTAGCATCTTTTAGTTTTACTGTCGATTTGGAATGTTTCTTCTGGGAAGTTTGTTATTTATTTATCTATTTATTGTTTGAGTTCACTGAGATAGTCTTGTTATATCTGATTTTTTTGTTTGTGGTGCTGACCTCCACGCGCTAGCAGTGCAAAAGGAGTTTCTGAAATTCTGGATGTATGGTATTTGGATTGTGGGCCGTTTGAGCTATTGATACTGCATGAATGAGTGTATTCTTAAAGGAAATGTTTGGGAACTAAGGATTGTAGTCGGACTTATGCCTTGACTCCTGTAATAATCAAAGTGTTAACCTTTACTTAACCATTGTCCTTACTTGTTAGTAGCTTAGTTAAGCTGTATCATAATTCATTTAGAGAAGCGAATGCAAATTTTATATGGTTGGTACTTTGATGATTCCTGTAATATTTTTTTTTTTTTTAGTTGAACTGGATGCTAGCAGGCAATTGAAAATGTATACTTTCATCTCTCAAATGTGTATTTAATGCCTCAACTATAAGAAGCCTTTTGTATTTCTTTTACTTATTTATTTTTTATGTCAGTTAATTTTGTAACCAGAGGCCTGGATATGATTTTTGATGGAACCAATGATATGATGTTTGTGCATACTATACTGTGCATTTGTGTGGATTCAATTGAATGGCTTCTTAGCAGTAGTTGATGTGGTAGAGGTATTCATATATTTATTCCATGAACTAATGATTGATATAACTTGAATTTTGGGTCTCTTCAATCATCATCACCACTTTCTTAGCGGAAGTTGGTGTGGTAGAGGTATTCATATATTTTCCCATAACTAATGATATTGATATAACTTGAATTCTGATTTTCTTCAACCATCATCACCACCCAAGATTTCTGAGTCTAGCTGGTTCCAAAGAGAAATATTGATTTTTCTTTCATTTTTAATTCACGTGCAATCACACATTCATGCACAAACAAAATTACATGTAATATTTGTAACCTAATACTTTGACACATACCCCAGGGATAGTTAACAACAAAATGTAAATGTATATTACACATGGACTCTCTTAATACTAGTTGTTTGAGTGTGATAATTCTTAAGCTGGAGCTGACATGTGGATTTTTGCTCAATTTTATGAGTAAAGGGACTTGCACTTGAGCTAGTGCTATAGTTATATATTGTAAACAGTTTCTTGGGCCACCCAAAATTATTAGAACCATCATGTTTGATATTGTTTCCAGGTTAAGCGATGCTTATTTCATTTTGTCAAATCATTCTCATTATGTTTTATTTTATGATGTTAATATATTTTTTTCTCTGTTTTGTCACCCTTTGTCACATCACATCCATAGCGATGATGAATGCCTTAGTTTGTGCTCTGTTTTTGTTTTTAATTGATATATTGCTCATAAACCAGGGTAAACCAGCAGATATACGACAGGCTGCTGGCCTGCTTTTGAAGAATAATTTAAGAAACAGTTTCAGATCCATAAATCCTTCACATCAGCAATACATCAAGTCACAGTTATTATCATGTTTAGGGGCTGCAGATAAGACGATCAGATCTACATCTGGAACTGTTATAAGTGTCATAGTGCAATCTGAAGGAATTTCTGGTTGGCCAGAGTTGCTGCAAGCTCTTGTTGATTGCTTGGATAGTAATGACTTAAATCATATGGAGGGTGCTTTAGATGCTATCTATAAGGTTGGTGCCTTTTCTCCAGATCAATTTTTTCTTATGTTTCTTTCTATTTGACGTGTAGCTTGTATTAGCAGTAACCGAAGAATTATGCTGTCTTTCTTGTCACATTTTGTCTTAGATGTCTTCTTTTGTTTCCACTTTAACAACTACAAAACTTATGGTCCAGCTGTGACATAAGTGGATACAATAGCATTTTATTCACCATCATTCAACTATTTTAATTAGCTTAATACATCTAATATTCTGTTTTGGCCTCATTTCTTTCATATCCCATTTGATAAATTATAATCTATTCAAGCTCAAAATTGATAAGAGGGGATATTATTCTCTGATTCCAACTAAGTTGATGTCTTAATTATTCCTCAGGGGAATTGATTATTTAATTTAGAGTAGTTGCTTATATTTATAGATTTTATGGTTGATAAAAAGTAAAATGCTGTCCTGACAATTTATTACTTAAAACTTTTGTCTAGACAGTTAGTAAGGTGTGAGTAGCTGCTTCACATTTCGTCTAAATTAATGAGATAATATGATCGGCAATTTTAGTTGATGCAACTGGTATTATTTAGCTATTTAATTGTTTTTCTTAATTTTTTCATTTTAGAACACCCTGAACTTTAATTGCAGCATAAAAATTTATTGCATTCTCAACATGTAATTATGTTATTCCTAATATAACTTGATTGAGCTTGCTGTTGAAGTGAAGTTTTCTTTTATTATAATTATGTGAACACTAGTACAAAATTGCATTTCAACTCTTTTTACAACTGTGCTTATTGTTTCCATATCAGATTTGTGAAGATTCTCCGAAGGTGCTTGATGTGGATGTTCCTGGATTGACTGAACGACCTATTAACATTTTCATGCCAAGGTTATTGCAGGTTAATCCCAGCTTAACTGTTTCATGAGCTCTATTCTATTTAAAAAGCAGAGTGCTTTATTTGCTTTGATCCTAGAATCTTTGCTAGCTGCAAGGATTTTAAGTTATTGGTGTACATTGTTTATGCACGAAGGTGTTTTAGTAAATCTCATGTGATCTTATGTTTGACAGGTATGTAAAGGACCAATGTGACTTATCATCTTTGATTTACTTTTGGGTTGTTTCTGATATGCAACGTATCTGAAGTTTCTTGTGTTATTTCGTTATACACTAGATTGTGTAGAATTCATTTTCTCTCCATGAATAACTTTTTTGGTTTTGTTTTGGGAGCTAACATAGAAACCTTTGTTTTCCCCGTTTTATGATGCAGTTTTTTCAATCTCCACATTCAACACTTAGAAGATTCTCTTTGGGTTCCATTAACCAGTTTGTTGTAAGAATGCCTAAGGTGAGTAATTAAATATTTTAAAATATTTTGCTAAAAATGATGGCCTGTGATTTGCTCAATATCATTTACATTATATAACAATTAATATATGCTATGGAAATATTTTGCAGGCTTTGCTGCTCTCTATGGATCAATATTTACAGGGTTTATTTATTCTTTCACGAGATGCTGCTGCCGATGTTAGAAAGCTGGTTAGTAGTTTATTTACTCTTTAATGTTGTTTCTTTTTTAAAACATTTCTCAGAAGTTACAATGAATTTGAGTGCTTTCTGATTTTCTAAGCTCAAAGTAATTCCCATGCATTGTTTTCCATTATGTACACGTGTGTTGGATACAATGAATGGAAGAAATAAATAATCCAATTATTAAACTATTAAGGATGGAGCAACACAAAATTCACTATTATCCTATGATTTAAGTCCTGAATACTAGGTGATAATTTATCTTTTAGAAAAGGAATCTTTTTTATTCTCTTAAGATAAATGTGTGCCCGCTTTAATTACTCTGTTTTCAACACCATATTAATACTTACTATTAAGTCAATGATGTAATGATGATTGCTTTTAGTTCTATTATTTTACATGTTTGAGGTGTAGTTATGTTGTATTTGATTATTATTTATCTAATTTTTTTTGTGTTCATCTATACATGCCAAGATGAAAATCATTTTTTCTTATAATAGCTTAAGCATCACTCTTGCAGTTATAGTTATTTCTTTCTCTAATACATCTAAAACGAGTGAATTTAATAGCTATACAAATAATATCAATTATATTTTTATTTGGTGGATTAATAAAGTTGATATTTAGAATGTTTTAAATAGGATAAAGAGTAGAAAGTAATGGGATTAGATGACATCAGTATTGCTGTATGGAAATGTTTGGGCTAGAAAGAAATTTATTGGTTTATCAAGTTATTTAATGTTATTTTGAGACTAAAATAATACTATTTGATTGGATTGTTGGTGTACCTATTTACAAGAATAAAGGCAATGGCTAATGCTATACAAATTATAGGTGAATTTAATAAGTTGTTGAAATTTTGGAAGAATGTGATTGAATGCATTATAAAGGGATACTTGCATTTCACAAAATCAATTTGGTTTTATGTTAGGTAGATTATTATTGAAGCTATATATTTATTGCGAGTTTGATAGATAAGTATTGAGAATGAAAAGAAGATCTTCATTTAATTTTTATTGATATTGAAAATGCTTATAATAGAGCACTAGTGAAATTCATTATTGAGTTTTGGAAGAAAAAGGATTTGTGTAGCTTATATTAATGTTATTAAAATCTATTTAATATGTTTGTAACATGTGTTAAGGTGACTTGTCTAATGATTTATCTATTACTATTGGATTAAATAAATGCTCTACTTTTATATTATTTTCTTTAAATAATGGATGTTCTTACCTGATACATTCAATAGGAGGTTCCTTAGTGCATGATATTTACAGATGAAGTTTTATTAATTGATAAGACCGTGTTAAGCTAAAGAAAAACTAGAATTTTAGAGGACTACTTTAGAATTTGAAAGCTTTTGCTTTAGTAAATTTAAAATAGAATATACGGAGTATGTTTAATTATAATAAAAGCTATATTTTTTAGGGCATAACTATTGAAGACCATATGATCATAAAGCGAGAGATTTATATACTTTGGTTCAATTAGTCAAAATAATGGTGAAAATATAGTGACATGATTAATAGGACCAAGCCAATTGGTTGAAATGGAGAACCATTTTTTGAGTGTTGTGCGATCAAAAAATTCCACTCAGAGAATTTAAGGAAAGTTTTATTGAGCAGTTATATGGTCGACTATGTTATGTGAGACTTAATGTTGGTCAACAAGCAGAAACTTGCCAATACAATAAATGTTATAGAGATGAAAATATATGATCGGCTATGCTATGTGAGACTTAATGTTGGTCAACAAGCAAAAACGTACCAATAAAATAAATGCTATAGATATGAGAATGCTAAGGTGGATAAGTTGGTATACTCAAAAAAATAGAATGAGAAATGAGTTAATTCATAACAGGTTGGAGTGGTAACAATAGTGGATAAGATTAGAGAATGTTATCTTATAGATGGTTTGTGCATATTAATTATAGACTGTTTGATGCCTCTGTAGAAACTTAAGTATATAAATTTTTCCCATCTTAAAAGTGGAAGAGAAAACCTAGAAAGACATTGGAAAAACTCATTAGTAAGGATTTTATTTATTTGGTGAAAAAATTATTAGTAAGGTTTTCATTTGACAATGCACAATGAAAACAGAGGATTCAGATTGCTGATCCTACCTAGTAAGACTCTAGGTTGGTGTTTTTATTATTGTTCATCTTCATTTATTTGCATTATTTTACAATTTATTTTTCCTTGAGCACACTAGTGAAGATGGTTGGAAAGGGCAATGAATCATCCCATGCTATAGAGAGTCTGTGCACTTTTTCTTGATGACTTGTCTTTTGAAGTACTAGGTCATCATCTTCTTATTCAATAGAATATCCTTTCTGTCAAGGTATCGATTAAGTATGTCCTTTTGCCTTTGCGTTTGTTGGGTGGTTACACTTCTCGCTACTTTTCGATTGTGTAAAGACCCCGTTAGACATTTGGTTCAGTGAAGTTTCAAATTGTTGTTTTTTTATTTGAGGGGGTTTTTGGAGGAGAAGGTGACTAAACACAATAGAAACACAGAGACGAGGAATAACGACAAAACAAATATCAAACATAACATTATTTGCGAAAGAAAACTATGGAGAAAGTGGAGATAAACATTATTGAAATGGAGAACGATGTGAAAGAACACGAACACATACTTTACTATGATTATCGCACCCCAGTAGCCTTGCCACTATGTATGCGCACAAGAGTCGATGTGGTTATGCACTCCACATCTCTAATACTCCTGCAAGAGTAAAATTCTCACATGGAGGAAATTGAGTTTTCATTCATATCATTCAAAATGAAAATACATGTATAATTTATAAACGTAGCCCATAGGTAGCTTACTCCAAGAACCAAAATGACAATCGCCATAAATGCAAAAAAGAAAAGAATATTAAATGACATAAGTGCATAGGTAACAACCAAACGTTTCCCATGAGAACACAAAACATCAAATATCAAACTCAACAACACGACACACTACAAATATGGGCCCAAACAATGACCCAAAATCACAAACACAACATGATGCAACTCTTGTTCAACCTTAGTTAATTTCTGTGCTAATGTTTGAGTTATGAGCCTCCTCACGTGAGCTCCATGTCCTGCATCATACTCTCCCCCACCACAAGAACTCTGCTTCATAGAGTTAAAGTCAATGTAGTCATCAAGTAAGTCAAGGTTGAGTTTCTGTAGCTCCTCGCATGTTAACAAAGTGTTTTCTATTAGCGATTTATCCTTCCATAGCACTAGGAACATGTCCTCAACCTACTCTCTTGCAACAATTTCAAAAAAAATAATAACTTTAATCTCAATAGGAACGATAGAGAGTTTTCATAAATGGTTTACCATTTTTCTCTTTTGGAGAAATACTTGTATATTATCTTAAAAGCTCTTTATAATATGAAATTAAATTATTAATATTGAATATAAGATTTATGAATATATCCAAAAATTGAATCAGTTAAGCAAGCATCTATCCCAATTTTCTTAAGGATCATGGAAGGTTATGCTATTCTAGCATGAAGTTTTTTATATTTTGTCCTGGAATATTGCTCTGGTTGAATCTAAATGAGTACATAGTCATCATTATTAAAATTTATACTAAACCTAGTTATGTTAACTTTGTAGAATAATCTTTATTAATTTTCTCAATTTGATTTTTAATTTTGTGATGCCTTTTATGAAAATCCTTGGCAAAAATAAAGTTAGCATAAGAATATAGGTAATTAGGTTGATTGGTTTTCTAGGATTGTATTTATAAATAATTTCAAACGGTGTCCTCTTTGTTGTCATATAAACAATACTATTATAGACAAATTCTACTAAAGAAAGGTGTAGATCTCAATTGTCATAAGTTCTTCTCATTAGACTTCTTCTCATTAGACTTGATCGTCAGTTTGTGGGTGGTATGCTAAAAAAACTTTAGTGTAGTGCTTATAATTGCTACAAAAGTTTTATAGAAATATGAAAATCTAATATCTTTATCAGAAACTATGGTACTCAGTAACTTGTGCAGCTTAATTAACTCCCTTCTTTAAAGAATAGTTTTGTTATGTGAGATATAGTATTAATTTTTGAACATGTTATAAAGTAGGCCATCTAGAGAACTTATTGACCACCACAGATATGCTAGTGTGCAGATGGTTTAGAGAAGTCCTAATATGGTAAAAAGTCATAGATCTCAAATTTCATAAGTTCTCATAAGACTTTTTAATAAATTTTATAAGAGTTTATTTACCACTTTTGCTTGATCGTTAGTCTGTGGGTGGTATGCTGAAGAAAATTTAAGTGTAATGCCCAGAAATTGCCACAACGTTTTTAAAATATGACAAACTTCACATCTTTATCATAAATTATGGTGCTCAGTAACCCGTGTAGCTTAATCACCTCCCCTCCCTAAGGAATGGTTGTGTTGTGTGAGATACATTATCAATTTTTGAACATGGTATAAAGTAGGCCATCTGGAGAACCTATTAACCACCACATATATGCTATCATGATGTCAGGTGGTTTTGAGAACCTATTGACCACCACATATATGCTATCATGATGTCAGGTGGTTTTGAGAAGTCCTAATTTTAAATAGTGTTCTCTTTGTGTCCAAGAAACTATCATAAGGAAACTCTATCGTAGGAAGGTGTAAATCTCAAGTGTCAAAAGTTCTCATTATATTTCTTAATAAATTTCCTAAGAGCTTATTTACCACTTCGACCTGATTGTCAGTATGTGGGTGGTATGTTGAAGAAATCTTAAGTATAGTGCTTAGTAATAGCCACATAAAATCTTGAAAAATATGACAAACTTCATATTTTTATAAAAAATTATGGTGCTCAGTAACCATTGTAGTTCAATTATCAGCCCTAAAAATAGGTTTGTTATGTGAGATACATTATCAATTTTCAAACATGGTATAAAGTAGGCCATCTAGAGAACCTATTGACCACTACATATATACTTTCATGATGTCGGGTGGTTTTGAGAAGTCCTAATATAATGTCATTTGATAAATCTTCTCATGGATGATATGATACTGGTAAATCAATATATTTCTCGCACCTTTGCTTTTAAGCTTTCGCCTTCTTGCACATTAAACATTGGGAGACAAATTTGTTCAGATCTCCCTTAAGTGAAGAATATTAAGACATGGTCTCATTAAGATAAATAATTAATCTCTGGCTAATAAGTGACTTGCTACACCACCATAATGTAATTCCTAGATAAGAAAAATCCTGAGAGGTGATATATAAGTGGCCCTTGAAAGAGGTTTCTATATGTGGCGATAAATGCTAGGAGCACCTTCTTTGTTGTAGAATAGGATGTATCTATGCTTGAGTGTTTTGCTAAAGTAGCGTACATGTTTTTGGCACTTATTGAGCAAGCACTGAAATGACAGTTGTCTGGGTCATTCTTAGACCTAAGACAAGCGATAAATGCTAGGAGCACCTTCTTTCTTGTAGAATAGGATGTATCTATGCTTGAGTGTTTTGCTAAAGTAATGTACATGTTTTTGACACTTATCACTATTAAGTATAGGTTTCCTATACTGTGCCTTTATGACATTCTTGATCTTATTGCACATGTAAGTTATTTTCAAAAATAGATCTCTAGAGTGGGTATCATCAGATCAGGATTTGATCGAGAAATGAGTGGAAGACTGCAACTAAAATATTGAAAGCATTATATGAGTGCCTTGTTATTTTTTTGGATTATCAAATGCCTTGAGCACTTTCATAAGACTAATGAACATTGTTCTTAGATCATTTTTAGGAAATTTTCTAGTGGTATATTTTGATGACATTTTGATTTTAGTGCTGATGAGGGTAATCATTTAGAACACTCAAGGTTGATATTAGAAAAGTTGAGAGAATAGATACTTTATATCAATAAGAGGAAGTATTTTTTCATGCAGAAGGAGGTTACACTTTTAGGATTCATTGTGTCATTCCTAGTTATAAAGCTCGATTCTATCAAAAATTTAGGCATTGAGTGGCTTACACCTAAGAGTTTACTAGTGTATCAGAATATAAGTGAAGTAATGAATGCTGGACATTAATCAGAATTAGAAATCATTATAAGTTACAGAGATTAGAATGTAATTACTGGCTGCCCATTGAAGGCTTGCATTGATTATAATTTGCAACCAACATATATTACGGTTACACATAACTATATAAACATGTATGCTGTAATAATAAATGCAATATAAACAAAGTTCTTCAAATTTCAGTTTACTTCTTCTCTCTTCATCTCATTTCAACATGGTATCAGAACAATTTACAATCCCCTCCTCCACCACCGACCTCTAAATCCTTAAGCATGGCAGGTTCATTTTCCTCTCTTGCAGAATCAGCTTCGTCGCACACATCAGAATCAACGATAGAATTGACTCAAAGCATCGTCTGTGTCTGATTCACCAGCACAGAAAGTCTCCTCTCCATCTCTGGCACAATTGAGGCAAAGAGTTACCTTCGCCTGATGGATGTCTAGCCTCCGTCTTCGTCTCTGCCAGAATCAATCGTACGCTTGACATTTGTGCTACGCTTGACAGACGTCTCTCAGTGAGAAGAAAAAAGACATTCTTACCATTCCTACTACCGACCAATGAATGCATCATCCTCCAGCACGTCAAGCAGCACTAACGCACAAGAAAATCAAGAACCTCCAAATCCATTGCCTCTTCCCTCTTGCCTTACGTCCTTGATCAATAATATCAAGAACCTAATTAACCACCCCCTTATCTTTGACAATTACCCAATTTGGTGAGTGCAAATATTTAACCTTTTCAAAGCCAATGGTCTTCACCGCCACCTTGATTGTACTTCGCCAAAACCGCCATCTTACCTTTCTAGCAGCACCGGATATCAACACATCAATTTTGTTCTGAATTGTAGACCTCCATCGATCGAAACTTGATCTCTACCATATTCTCCACCATCTCCACCTCCATTTTACCCTACATCATTACCACTGAAACTTGCATGAAGCCTGACAAAATTTTGCAAGCCATTTCCAATCAACAAATAGGTCCAAAGTTATTCAATTCAAGTTGCCCTACACAACGTCACAATACGAGACAATTCATGCTAAATTACCTCTCCGAAGTCAAAGAAACTATGGATAAAATATCAACTGCTGGCTCTATTGCTCAAAGATATCATTCTCTACACTTTGATCCCACTCAATATCAAACATTCAAAATTGCAATCCACACAAATCTCTAACCTCTGAGCCTCGATGATTTTTATTCCTTTCTTTGCAGCGAGAAATCACTATACAACACAGCCCACCATGATCCACAGCAAGCCCCATTATCGATGCTTTTGATGCATACTTGCAGTAGAGGGAGTTAGTTCTTCCCAAAGACCAACAAACATGGGATTTAGTTCCCCCAAACCCGGCTCAACCTGCGCTTGGATGCAAATGGACATCCCGCACCAAATGCAATACCAGATGGCTTTGTTGCTCATTACAAGGCTTACTTAGTACTCCAAGGCTTCAACCAAACCTATGGGTTAGACTACACAGAATCCTTCAATCCAGTTGCTAAAATATCTACCATTTGCGTACCCTTCACTATAGCCACCCATCACCGATGGTTTGTATTACAACTCGACATCTCATATGCCTTTCTCCATGACTCTTTGAATGAAATAATTTAGATTAAACAACCTCAGGGTTTCATTAATCTCAATAAACCCTATTATGTATGCAAGCTCAAAAAGGCTCTCTATGGGCTAAAACAATCCCCTCGACAGTGGTTCTCTATCCTCACCGAATTCCTCATAACATACAGTTTCCTTTGAAGTAAAACTGATCCCTCACTATTCATTTATGATACCACATTCGTGCCTATCTACTAATATATGTTGATGATCTACTCCTCACAGGTACAAGCCTCTCATTCCTTACCATCACATTTTCTTGGTATCTCTATTCAACACACCTCCCACAGCTTTCATTTGTCCCAGTCTTCTTATGTAGCCATATTCTTCAGGATGCAGGAATGTTAAATTGCAAACTAGCCCCTACTCTTGCAAGTTTTGTTGACAGACCCATTACCTGATCCACACACCTACAGGCAACTTGTCGGCCGCCTTCAATACCTTACCTTCACACGTCCATATATCAGTCACGCCGTCAACCATATTTGTCAACACATGCATTAGCCTCTACAACATTACTTCACACAACTAAAACACATATTATGGTATATTAAGGCACCACCCATCTTGGGCTACCCGTTACTCCAACATGGAGCTTCACGCATATTCAGATGCAGACCAGGCATGAGACTCTATTGACCGGAAATATACAACCGATTCTTGTGTATTTATGGACCAAACTTTAACCACCTGGAGCGTCAAGAAACAACACATAGTAGCACGATCCTCCACAAAAGCCGAACACTAAGTGCTTGACTCAACGGTTACGGAAATCATATGGTTTTGTAGACTATTTCAAGAATTCCAACATGCTTAGTTGCAAGCAACAAAAATGTACTGTGACAACTTGTCCGCTATCTCTCTTGCCAATAACCCGTTATTTCACGCTCGTACAATACACGTAGAAGTGGACTGCCACTTCATTTGAGAAAATGTAAAAAATAGCGAGGTACCAATACATTACACACCATCAAACGAGCAGATAACGGATATCCTCACCAAGTCACTTTCAATCTCCTGATTTAACTATCTACGAAATAAGCTACCAGTTCAAGAGTTCACCGTCACCTTATGGGGATACTAGAATATAACTGCAACAATAAATGCTAGACATTAATTAGAATTAGAAATTATTATAAATTATAGAGATTAGAATGTACTGCCGGCTGCTCATGGAAGGCTTGACATTGATTAGAATTTGTAACCGACATTTGTTATGGTTACACATCACTATATATACATGTATGCTGTAACAACATATGCAATATACACAAAGTTCTTCTAATTTCAATTTACTTCTTCTCTCTTCCTCTCATTTCAACAAGATGTGAGGAGTTTTCATGGGTTAGCCACTTTCTATCGAAGATCTATTAGAAAATTTAACACTATCATTGCGCCCATAACTGAAACTTTAAGGAATGAGAAGTTTGATTTCTAGTGCAGAGCTAGCATTTAAGCAATTAAAGAAATCATAACCACAACTTCTGTTCTTTGGTTTTTTGATTTTAACAGTGTTTGAGGTAGAGCATGTGATGCATCAGGAGACAATATTGTGGGAGTATTGTCAGAAAATAACTATCTAGTTGCTTATTTTAGTGAGAAACTTAATGTGGCCAAACAAAGGTATTTTAATTTGATAGGAAGTTCTGTGTTATTATTCAATCCTTAAAGTATTGGAGGCATTATTTGTTACTTAGGAAATTTATTCTGCATGCAGATCATTATGCTTTGAAATTCATAAATACATAAAAGAAATTGAATCACTGACATACCAAGTATGTTGAGCCCCTGCTAGACTTTTCCTTTGTTCTTAAGCATAAACATGGGGTTGATAATAAACCAACTGATGCTCTTTCTAAGGTAGCCTTAGTGGCCACATCATTTCAAGTGAGCTGGGTTTGAGAGGTTGAGAGAGCATTATGAGTTTTGTGCTGATCTTTGTTTGATTTCTAACCAAGCAAGTGACTATTTGTTGTCCACCAAGTCATCATTCCATGTTGTTCAACACGATATTTATGGGTCTACGCCTTTGTATCCCTAGGACATACTTTAGGATCTTCTTGATTAGTGAAATGCATTTTGGGTGTAATGCCGATCATTTGGTTAGAGGGATAAAACTGTCCATCTTGTTGAAGAAAAGTTCTTTTGGCCATCATTAAAATGAGATGTAGGTAAGCTGTTTTCCAATGCTTTGCCTATTGGAGGGTAAAAATATAAGGAAAAATTTGGAAATAATTCTGCCATACTTGTACCCTATAGACCTTAGGAGGATAAATCTATGTATTTTGTGTTGGGTTTACTTAGGAGTATGAGACAACATGATGGTATTTTTGTGATAGTGAATCTCTTTTCAAAATTGGCTCATTTTATACAATGATTCAAAACCATATATGCCTCATATTACCAAACTATTTTCTAGGAGGTGGTAAAATTACATGGGTTATCCAAAAGCATAGTATTAGTGAGATGCAAATTTTTTTCATATTTTTTGAAGATTCTTTGGAAACCCTTAGGTATTTACCTTAAGTTTTCTTCTACTTTTCACCCTCAATCTGATGGTCAAATAGACGTGTGACTAGGAGTTTGGGGAAATATGTTAGATGCCTAATTAGGGAGGGCTTTGGGAATTGGGACCTACCTACCAACTGCCAACTTTTCATATAATAGCACCATCTTTCTCACCACCGGGAAGACTACATTTAAGGTTGTATAAGGGTTTAACCTTAGGAAGCCTAGATTTAATTGAGTACCTCACCATCCTTATCCTGATGCTACATATTATTTTTCCAAATACTTTTAAAAGTTGCATGATGATGTATAAGCTTAAATTAAAATTTCATATGATAAATATTCTAGCATGGTTAATTTCAAAAGATCACAGGATATTTAATGATGGGGATTATATGTTGGGTATGCATTCACTTTGAACATTATGCCACCATTAAGCATAAAAAGTTACATGTGAGAGCTATTAGACCATTTAAGGTCATTAAGAAAATTGAGTCAAATGCATGTCTCTTCGAGTTACTCCTGATATGTTGATTTGTCATGTATTTAATGTTAAAGATTTAATTGTTTTTTTTTGCTGATTTGAATTCAAAGAATGCAGAGAATGATTTCGTGGTTGGATCATGCGGTGATCCATTACATGATGTTCCAAGATCTTCCTTGTATGAAATGGAGAATATTATTATTGATGAAATTGACATAGGCATTCATGAAGAGCACAAATTTCTCATTAGATGGAAGAATAAACCTCCTTCAGAAGATGCATAGGTGATCAAAGAAAGTCTCAGTAAGATAGATCCTGTTTTCTTGATGATTACCTAGATTTCATCTTAGCGGAGCTGAGTTCTTCTAGCAGAGGGGGAATTGATGTAGCGCGGCTTTCAGTTAAATGATCAAGGGTAGTGACATGTACCTATGCTAGGAGCCTGAATATTTGACAATATGCTAATTTTTAATTTATTTTAATTTTTATTGTATTTTTTTGTCATGGTTAAGTGTTTACTCAAATGAAATGTGATAATTACAGTGATAAGTAAGGGTTCATTTGGTTTTTATGGCAAATACATTTTAGTCCTTTATGAGGGGGTATGTTTATTATTTTTATGGCTAATTGGAGCCTTATATGGAGCTATAAAATGCAAATTTTTATTTTTTTATTTTTATTGTATTTTTTTGTCATGGATGAGTGTTTACTCAAATGAAAGGTGATAATTATAGTGATAAGTAAGGGCTTATTTTGTTTTTATGGCAAATACATTTTAGTCCTTTATGAGGGGATATGTTTACTATATTTATGGCTAATTTGGAGCCTTATATGGCTATAAATATGGCTGCCATTCTCTTGTATCAAGGCACGGAATAGTAAGAAGCAATTGGATGCTTGATAAACTATTCTCTACGATTTTCTCTTATTGATGGTAAGTCTTCTCGCCTATGCGCATAATCTCGTTAGACTAAGATGTGCATACTTTAGTTTGTATCATTTTTTTGTTTTTTTGCGTTCTTCTTTACTATTATTTCATCCTCCCAAAGTTTCATCTCAACCCAATCTCAAATACTCATCCAAACCTCATCCTCAAGTTCACCCGCAAATCTGAATGCTAAATCTCATAATCCTTAAGTAAAGCCCACCACATGCCACCATGAATTTTCTTATACTCGACGCATCATTCATTCTGTTTTATTGCCTTCAAAACCTTGACTTTGACTCACCACTTGTTCATCAAGTTTTGGTTTTCGAGGATAGTCCTAAATTTCTGGGGAGACTAGTGCGCGCATGATAGTGCTACCCTGCAAGCATGGACGGGAGTGTGGACTAGACAGAACACTATGAAAATTTTGAGAAATCCCAGTTGGGAATGAGACGCTTCAAATTTTTGTGCACTTACTGGCTGTATAAAAGTAAAGTAAAATTCATCAAAATAAACAACTACTACATATTAAGGCATGAGTGAAATCTCACCATTGTTATGTTGAGAAAAAAAGAATTACATGACTTACTATACAGAGGCCAGGAAAAGTTGGAGGAGCATTTGGAATAAGCTTCCCTTAGTTCACAAGTTTGTTGTAGTGATGGTAGAATCTGCCTAGGTTCTATGAATTTTTTTGGGACATGGCTTTCATCTTGATCATGTTCAATCCTTTCTGGGCACCTTAGGAACATTGATCAATTGAAGTTGAATTTGATTTCTTAATACTAGACATTTCTATGGCTCTCTTTTGCTAGTCTTCATCTTCGCAAGTTTTATTAGCCATTGCCTTGTTTCTGTTTGTATCAGTATATTTTTTTTTGATGTTAGAAAGCTTGTCAAAGCGGCAGCTGAATGACCTGTATGGTTCACATGTTTAAACATTCTTTTAGTGTTTTAAAGAGTTTACAGTTTATGTGATTACTTGCATGTACTTGCTTAATTATATGGTTTGTTAGATGCACTATGATGGCTTATTTTGCAGTTGAACTGTACTAAAATAAATTTTAATTCAATTAATTTACAAATGTGAATATCAGCATTCTGAAGTTTTTTTTTTTCTTTTTTTATTCTCTTAATTGTATGCAATTTCTTTCGTATCTATAATGTTTTTTTTTATTGAATTGCCCATTTGTATTTTGGTGCTCATCTGATAAATGCAATATCATGTGTAGGTTTGCTCTGCATTTGTTCAGTTAATAGAAGTTCGAAATGCATTTTTGGAGGTAGGCAAAATATCTATTATATACTGTCTCTTTTTTCTTCATCTTGGAGCTGTTGCTGAGCTGTTTGCTGTCTTATGGTGCCGTTTTGAAGTTTTTCCTGCTTTTTCTAAGAAACTTTTAATCAAGCTCCATCACAGAGACTGAGCTGTCTAGACATCTTGAGATGAACTGTAAATAGTTTTTTGTTGCAAATTAGTACTCTCAGAAGTAAGAATTTTAAGCATATTCTGCAGCCGTATTTGAGGAGTGTGATTGAATACATGTTGCTAGCTAATGAAGACTCTGATGATGAAGTTGCTCTTGAGGCATGTGAATTTTGGTATGTATGCTAAATCTATTTTGTTCTTAACCTATTGATTTCATAATAAAGCATGATATTGTATTTGTTAATATGTGACGCACTAATGTAGATTTAGGAGAAGTTCATTTGAAGTCTTGTTGAAATGTTTGATAGTGCTTACATGCATCCATATGTCTATTTTGATACCTTCATCTTTTATGTGGATGAATGTCTTTGACATTTAAGATGTTTAAGAACACTTCTAACATCCTTCATTATTTTCATAGTTTTTAATGACATGATCTAAAATTCGTAAGTACAATACTTTTTGCATTTATTGCTTTGATTTCTTACTACTATATACTCGTGCTATTAAAAATATACTATGATCTGCGAGAGATACATAGACATTTGGTCTCATCCTTTTAATTGTTTTACTGCATGACTTTTTCTCCCTTAACTTTTTTTTCTTTGGTAATCTGATGGTTTTTATTAATTTGAAATAATAATACAACAAACATATTTGGTGACCTTGAACTAGTAAAAAAGTAATTAGAAGGAAAACAAAATAAAAAAATAGCAAAAGGTCACCAAACCACCCTAAAGAGATTCATAAAAAGGAATCTCATCAGACGAATACAAAAGTAGACAGATGATATTCAAATAGGAGAGAAGCAAGTTGATCCTCATCTTTTTCTTAAGCTGTACAATGATCTTCTATTCGAGGATTTCGAGCCAATCTTCCTTTTCTTTTTCTTACTTTTATTTATTGTAAAATTTTCAATATCATCAAATTAAATTTTTTGAATCAGTTATTTTTTTCATTTGAGTTCAAATTAGAAAGCACTTCTTCATTTGACTTCCAATGGGCCCAATTGGCATCTCTCATAAACACGCGACAAAAATTCTGTGGCGTACGGGTTGAGCCCAGATTTCACCCCTCAGTCTCCAAAGGGATGCTCGTCTCATAGTGGTTTGCCAAGGCTTGCTCGTCTCACAGTGGTTTGCCAAGGCTTGCTCGTCTCACAGTGGTTTGTCAAAGGCGAGGATTGCTCATCGTTGGCTAGGGATGGAGTGCCGTCCATCAAATTACGATTGCTAATTACTAATGGGATTTCTTCTATCTATTGAACCATGTTCAAAGGTGACCCCAACAACTTCCTAATCCACAAGGAATGAACATTTGATGGTCCATCCTAGCCTGCAGCTCCCGACCTCATTATCTCTTGCTCTGCCAAAAACACATTTTGAAGCCGATTTGAAGTGAAAACATCATAACCCGATAAATCATTATTGCTTTCCTCATCACAATGGGGAAAGCAGAGATCAATGGATTCGTCTCCTCCAATGAAATCCCACCCATTTTAGAATAGCCAAATTCAGATAAATTATTATTATCTTCCATGAATTCTTGGTCCTCCATGAGACACCTTAAGTCCAAGTCAGCCACCAAAGCATCAAGCCCTTCCCACAACATTACAACATTGTAAGAATGGCCTGGATAGCATTTCAATCCACAGAGAAATCTCCAAAAGAAAAGGTGGTAGTGGCGTATCTTTCAACACAATCATCGGCCACCAATAGTTAATTGTCGGTATTGTGCATCTTTCAGCACAATCTCTCTCAACTTCATATATATATATATATATAAACTGGGAACACTTCGCACATCTCTTACCATTTATTTGAAATGAAAATGACTGATTTTATGTAATAAATAGACAAATAATGAATGCCTTTTAAACATTTGAAAATTGAGTTGCAGAAATTTTTGAATTGAGAGATGTGAGAATAATGCTCCTAAACTCTTAAAAAATAATAGTCTAGTTCTTTCTAGAGGTTGCTCTAGGATATTTCGGACTATCTAGGCATTTCTTCACATAGCTTTTGATAAAAGTCATGACAACACTATCCGTAAACACAAAGAGCATTGAAGAAATATTATGTATTTTGATTTGGTTCTATATTGCTTAAATATGAGAAGTATAATAACCTAGGGTCAAGTTTTATTTTGTGCTTTACATGGATCAATTTGGCAGTTGGATGAATCCTTGCAATTTATATTTACTTTAACCCTTGTTAGCCTTCGTCATGTACTGGATCAGTTTGCCACCAATGAGACTCATAGATACAGCTTGGTCAAGTGTGTTCCTTATGTGCGCATGACCCCGTTCACTTTTGTCATATTAAGCACATCCTTTATGCCTGAGCATGCACATTTCATTTCTCCATTGATTTGGCATTTCAATGGTTAAATGGATCAATTCATTAATAAAATGATTGATAGCTGAGGCTTCTCAATTGCTTTTCTATTAATAAATTGATTAGGAATGCTTGTAACAGTTATATGATCAATATGTATGATTTACTTTTATTTGTTATAGGGGATCAATTTTGTTAATGAAAATAATCTTATTATTTATACAAAATGTGCTTGAGTTCTTTTGTTAGCTCTGAAATACCCCACATCTCTTTGATGGATGTTCGAAGACAATTAGTTATTCGGGATGCAGATTATCAGGTAATCACTATATAGTGTTCATTGTATTTTATAAGCACATCATACTTTTGTTCGAGGTTTCTCATGTGTTAACTCTTATGATTAACTACTGCACTCAATTAATAAATAGAATTTTTTGATTGAGGTTAGTTTTTGTTTCAATAATCTTTTTTTTAGAGTGAATAATTTTATTTATAGTTGTTGATAATATATTACTTATTTGCTCTTAATGAATAGGGGAAAAGAATTTCAATCTTTTTAGGATCCAATGGTTTTGCCATTTCTGCTTGTTTTAAGTCTAATCAACTAGAATTGTTGAACCAGCCTTCGTGAAAGATGCTTTTTGGCAATTGCGCTGTCCTAGGGAATATTATAGATATAGGACAATTTTTGTCCAAAGGATTAATTTTTAGTAGCACATAACAAACATAGGGCTATATATCATATCAAGAGCCTCTTATAGCACATTACTCGCTATTTTAGCCATTGGCAATGTCGCTTCCTTGATCCTAATGTAATTGTGTCATGGATTTAAGGAGAATCATCCACCCAGAAGGCATGTGTCACATCATTGGTGGTGAAACATACATGGATGTGATTATGAGGATATGCTTGATTTGACAATACTTCTATGTGAACTTTGGTTAAACAGGAATTTGTCACCATAAAATTAACTAGACAATAGGGTGAATGGTTGTTTGCTTTGAAGTGGTAGGCTGATACCAAAGTTTCTTAAATACTTGCTTTTTCATTTTTGAAAAGGGTAACTCTGTAGTAATACTATCCCATTTGATTATACTATTATAATTACATTCATTGGAGATTTTGATTGTGTTTATATATGCATAGGCACTTTAACATATTGAACCTTGTCTGCTCCATTACTTGTGTATAGTGAATTAGGTTTGAATGCCTTAGATTTCTCCAACATTGCTCTGATGATTACATTTTGTTTGCTTAGCTTAAAATAATGAGTAATGCCAGAGAGTGAACTTTTAATTGAACTTTCATCAAAAAAGTTTTGAAGGTTGTTTACAAATACATAATAAAAATACTTTACATTAGTTTATTTGAGTTCATTTAAAGCTAGAAGAGGATACATATTAATGTTGCTTTTTGCAAAATTATTAGGGAACTATTTATTACTCTATCCTACACAAGAATTTTGGAGGATTCAAATAGATGAAGGATTTAAAAGCTTAACATTACCGGACAATTTTAAATATAGGATGTAATTTGTTTCATACTAAATTTTTTTATCACATTTGAGACGATTATTAGTGCATAAGCATATGTTTGTAATGAAGAAATCCATATAATTACTATTGAATATATATGCAAATTGTTAGGTTACTTGTACACATTTTGATGCATTTTGCAATTTAGTTTGCTTGTTTGAATATTTTAATGTTGTTAGGAGTTATTTTAGCTGAAATCTTCTTATAAGCTAATTATCTATTTAAAATACATGCATATCCAGTTCTTTGCTTGCATTTGAGATGAGACTTCAAGATTTAAACATGCTCAAATGTTCTTATTCATGTTTGAAGCGACTCTGAGTTCATACACAATTATCATATTTAGTGTTATTGTGTGTTCATCATGAGTTTTAAGTTCTTGCATTTAAAGAGAAATTCAAAGCTGTTATAGGTCCTTTGCATGCCATTTATATGTCCAGTTTAAGTGTATTGGCAAGTTGTATACAACAACTGCATCAAGCCGTAGTCCCAGTAGTAGAGTCGGTTGCATGAATTCTTTGTTCCCATTGTTCGTGATCAATAGAGGCCCCTCCCTAGGTTCCAAATAGAGAAGATTTTCTTAATGGTTTCATCCTATTAACTTTTTGGTGTTTATCTTTCTGTTTTAAAATGGGCAAAATTCTTACACATTTGTTCTAACGAAAGCAGTTCATGCTTAATATATCCTAATTATCTAAAGATGACATTCTCTATTCATTTCTATTATTTGGGCCACTCCAAGTTTGCTGCAAATAAATTGAGCCATGATGGAACATAGAATTATGATTTTGTGAGTAGTATAATAATGGGTTTGTCTCATTCCTTTAATTTATAAATTAGATGTTTTTTGCTTTTTATGAGTAGTATAATAATGGCTTGTATTAGAGCCCTACTATCTCTTGGCTACTTATTCTTGGATCATTGATCATTTGGTTGAAGAAACTTTTTCTTTGTAGGCATAGAGATCCTTTAGTTTTCTTAAAATCTTTATAGTACATATTCGCCGAACATCTGTTATTGTTTGGCTTATGCATTATGCTCACTGTGATCATAGCCAAGTTATATTCCTGCAATAAATGACTAAATAACTGTCCATGTATAGTCAGCTAAACATTTGACATGCTGCTGATAAAGGAACTATAAGTTGGAAGGCATCCATAATAGTTGCTGGGACTACATGGATTAAAGAGAAAAAGAGGGAAACAAAAGGAGGTTTTATACTAATTGTGGTAGTTGATGATGGTGAGGCTTCGCTAGTGGCTGAGGCTGTTGGGGTGGGAGGTGAGGGTAGCAAAAAGATGCGATTGGAGGATGAGACGTGGGCTATTTGGGAGATGGTGGAGGAGATCAGTGGTTGATTTGACAAGAAATGATGGGATGTAGGGTCACAAACAGATGCAGAGGGAGTGTTTGTAGGAGAAAATTTGTGAAGATGTCTAGAATTGGAGGGAACTTGGCGATGAGAGACATTAGTGATGAAGAAGCTTAGAAGGGTGTTAATACTTGAAAATAAGAGAAGAGAGTGGTGTTAGGATGACTAATTGAGGAGAGAGGGATGCTGGAATGTGAAGCTAATGTGAGTGTAATCAATTTTATGATAACTAGGGCAGTCGCACGATATCACTTGAGGGGAGGAGTTAATGGAATTATGTTTTTTTGTTGTATTGATTTAGGTTGTTAATTATCAAATTAAATTTCTTGGTAATTAACCCTCATAATTTCATGTTTAAGTATTTTAATATTAGTAATATGAGTTTCATTTTAGCTGTGTTTCAATGCGATGAACACAACAATATTGGCTGGCTTTTTTAAATATAAAAATTTTAACATTTTTGTTTTCTGATGTAGATACAAACTAACTAATGGTTTGATTGTTCGTTAAAGCGTGGGTTCATTTTTTATTTAATTGGATATAATACTTATATTTGCTGAATAAAAATTCTTCTCTTTTACATTTTTCAAATGATGCATGATTTTGCCACAATCAATCTTGTTTGAGCCGCTTAATTCTATTTCACCTACAAAGTTTGATTATTGTTACCAAGTCAAAATTTGAGTTTTTCAAGATAGAAGTTATTATGCCTATTTGATTTATTTTTTGGGACTAAACGGGAGATGTATGATTGTCAATGTTTATTAACTTTATTTTTAATGGTGAATGTTTTGTGAATTGCATATTTGTTTGCACCATTGTTGAACATGCAAAGCATATCGAATTGCTCTCAATGAAAATTAATAAAATCAACTGTAAAAGGTAATGATTTGACAATTTTGGCAATGTGACCACAATGACACCGTTTCTTTGTTGTGAGGTATTTTGCCCGTAATTTTATACATGTTATTTTGTGAAATAATTGTTTTCATTTTTTATGCTGTTTTCTAGCTTTACAAGTCTTACTTTAAGATTATGTTTTCATGTAGACAATTTCTTTTTGAAATGTGGAGCAATAGCGATGAAATTTTCAGTGTTTGCTTTATGTGCAATGCCTTAAAATCACGCCATTGGTTTAAGTTCTGCAAATCTTTCTGTACTGACGTTAATCATTTGTTAATTCAAAAAGTGGCTTGTGAGATTTTATATCGGGAGTATGGTATTTTGTTAAACAATTCTGCCAGCTTTGGAATTTATGAATTAGGTTATTTGTTAACGATTTTCTTATTCTTTATGGAGTAATTGCGTGATTTAGTGTATTGGTTTTACTTAACTATGGCAGCATTTGTTATTATTTTTAATTTTTTTATTTATTAAGCTTGGGGATTGATATTCTGGTAGAGCTGCTGCACTTAGAAAATTGCTTGGGATGTGATAATTGCATTGTTGTTTTACAAGTCATTTCATATTTTTGTAAGTTTATAGAGTTGCCTATCTAAATTTTAGTTCTAAAATTTGAATTTCAATATTTTATATTAAAATCAAACGGTATATTGATTTTAATATGGGGTGTATTTTGTGGCATTTCATTTTCTTTTATTGTTCATTTTAGCTTTTTTTTATAAATTTACATAAGCTTAGTTTCCCTAAAGGAACTCACTTCAAATATTTAGAAATTGTAATTTTGATCCAGCTTTAATAGATTGGCATTAAATCTTAGGTTGTGACTAAGGCCTTTGTTTGAGTAAAATATAAAATTTTGGATCAAGGGTCGTTGCTAGGGTGATCAACATACTGATGATATCATATCCTCCTTGAAAACTTGGTAGATTTTTTAGAGAATTGAATTAAATAAGGAATGATGTTTGAATGCTTGGGCTAGAACAACATTACTTTGGAGTTTATTGGTGCTTGTGAAATTGATATAGATTCTAATTATTCAAATGAGCTATGCAGCCCAATAAAGAACTCTAAAAATAAATTGCATATACATCTCATTAGTTCTATGAAGTTGTTCATTGGAAGGAAGGCTACTGAAAATTATAAGCATCATCATTTTGATATCATCAAAGATACAACCCAAACTATTGGGGTAGGCTTGCTACCTATGATTGGCTCATCGACCCAAAATATTCAACCAATTGGCTTGAGGGTAGCTTATGGAAAGTTGTCTTAGATTTAGATGGTTTGGTATATGATGCATAAACCGGTAGAAGCACCTTTAGGAAAGTTGATTTTATGAAATTTTCTCATGTTAATAGAGGATGTGAAAGACCAAAAAAGACATGTCGAGAAATTATTTTGCAGGATCTCAAATACTTGTATTTTGGGGAGGGGTGCTAAAAAAACAAATGGTTCATGTAGCTGAACCACTAAGAGATAATAAGGCTTAGTGGTGGTGTTGTTGTGGTTGATGGATAATATGTAAGCTCATTGGGTAGCAAATCATGCTAAATGATTGCATATTATATATACCTATCTAAAAATCGACATATCGAGTTAAGATATAATGGGTAGCAATATAAAAAGCAAAGAAAGAAGGGAATTAATATAAATACTTAGGTTGCAATGAAAGAAATTTGAAAGAGCACCCGCCTATTTCCCTCAAGGTGACCTCTTAGATGTGTATAAAATCAAATTTTGGTTCAAAAATATTATGTTTAAGGAATTTCAATCGCATTCAAAGATTCTTGAGCATAACAAGATATCTTTTTGAGGCTTGGCTTGAGAGTCAATGTAACAAGAGAAATGACCCCACACTAGGTTATGTTTTTAAATTTGCATACTGAATTGCCTAAAATTATTTAATGAGAGCCCTAATAACCAATACACTAATACTTTTTTTTTTTGGGTAACATATCATTGTGATAGGTCATTCAAACCCATTCCTCATCCATATTTGCTTTATTTAGAGGCAATTACATAATATGATTAATTGGTAAGTCAAAAGGAAATTTGAAAACTCATTTGAGAATAAACCAATGCATGCTATAAAGGCCATTTTGGTTTTGATATTATTGAGTGTCCTGCTAAGAGCTCATTAGTTATGTTTGCTGCACTGAGATGGAACTCTTCATCAAATGCCTTAAAGAGGCCTTCTCTATTTTTAGAGAAAATTATCAAAATTTCAAAGTGTTCAATTTTGTTCTTGATTTTTGTAAAATTTTTTTTTGGTTTCATTACTTTTAATTAAGGGGTTGCTTGGCATGAGTAAGTCTAGAAAATTTGAGTGAAACATAATATAGTTACAATGAAATTTGATTAGATTGTAAGCATGTTATTTTAATTTAAATTTTTTTTTATTTGGAATAAAGTAATTTGTGAGTGGTGTTTTGAATAAATTGAGGGGGTAAGCTTACCCCTTAATTTTTTTTTAATTTACTAAAACTTTCGTTTGAACGGAATAAACGATTCCTTTGAATCGTTTTGAATTTTTTTTTGGGTTTTGTCGAACGAACAATTCAAAGGATTCGTTCGAATGAATCCTTCTTTCGAACAAATGATTCGTTAGAACAAATCCTTCGAATCGTTCGAACGAACAAAGGATTCGATGATGCTCATTCCTTTGTTGAAGATCGTTTGGATGCTCAAACAATTCGTTCTAATTCTTCGCTCACTTGGCGTAGTCTCCACTTACGTCCAATTTGGGCGTAATTTGATTACCCCATTCTATATGTATTAATACAAGATTGAATTACAATGTAAAATTTTTTCACCCGTTTACTTGATGCCAAATGCCGGTAATCTTAGTTTATCCGAAATTGTTTTACTTTACATTGCTTTTACTTCAACCAAAGCAGCCCCTAAGTGCTTATTTGGGTCTCATGCCTTTAATTTGGCTGAAAAATGTTAAATATGAAGGTTAAACTTGTTCTTTTAGGTTTTATCTAATAAAATTCTTTGAGTATATGATACTTCATTTTATTAAATATTAAGAGAAGTATTATAAATGGGTGAAAAAAATGACCCTTCAAGCCTTACATTAAAATCTTATGTTCTTGGCTTGGCGGAGTAGGACTAAGCATTCTCACGGAAGTTCCTACTCGACTCCGCTGGTTTGTGCGGGTTCGATTCTCTCGGAGATAGTTCGTTCTGGTCAGCATGACGGGTCTGATTCCTGGGGTTCCACGGTCCACCTGGGCCCCTCCACCTCCTTGAGATGGTGCCCCCCTAACTCGTTGGCTGAAGGCCAACATTAATGCTTCCTAAAGACACGGGGAGCCTGCTGCTTTTGGTGGAGTTGTGGTCTGCGACTCAGGAGGCCACTTGCTCGCTACTGCTGGAGCCTGTTTACAGGCCCTGTCTCTTCTCCAGACTGAGATGCAGGTGATTACTATCCTGCAACAGGCCCTCCTGCCTAGAGACGTTAACACTGAGGGAGTCATCATAGATGGCGATTGTCTTGGAGTGATCCGGAGGCTCCAACGTCACTGGGAGAGGACTCTCCGTTCATGAGGCAGAGTGTGTTCACAAGGCGGAGTGTGCCATGCTGATCACCTTGATTTTTTGCTGGACTTTCCTCGTGTGATTTTTGTTCACCGTTCGTGCGATGCGAATAGTGTGATTTTTGTTCACCGGCAATTTTTCTTTTGTTAGGGGAGATGTGCTCCCCGGGAGGCTCTTAGACCGCCTTGTTGAGAACACAATGGAATTTGATCCCGATTGATGATGTGCGGATTCTTTTACGTATTTATGCTTAGGCTACGAATGTCTTTCTCAAAAAAAATAAGAATCTTATGTTCTTCGATTATTTTTTATATTTAATTCTTATATTTTTTATATTATGTTGCAAATTGTTCTTAAAAACTTTTAAAACAAAAATAAATTTATTAAGAACACCATGGAATTTGATCCCGATTGATGATGTGCGGATGCTTTTACGTATTTATGCTTAGGCTACGAAGGTCTTTCTCAAAAAAAAAAAAGAATCTTATGTTCTTCGATTATTTTTTATATTTAATTCTTATATTTTTTATATTATGTTGCAAATTGTTCATAAAAACTTTTAAAAATAAAATAAATTTATTAAGTCAACGTAGGAAGCATTGTCAGCGTAGAGAGCTGGGCCTTCATCGATTGCTCTGCATTGTAATCTGACGTCGACGTCGACATTGTTAGCTGACGTCGACATTGTTAGCTGACATCGACATCGTGGTGTCGACATTGGGTCATCTCTCTCCCACAATTGGAAGGGGCGTCGACATTGTAAGTTGACGTCGACGTCGGAAGGGTTGTGGACGTCGGAATCAGTATTGATGTTGGAAGTTACGTCGATGCAGAGAGCTAAGCCATCGTTAACATGAAACAAACACGTAGAAAGATGAAGAGATCAATGCAGAGAGACGAAGAGGTTGACGCAGAGAACCTTTAAATTATCGCATAAGAGATCAACACATTGACGCAGATTGACGAAGAGATCAAAGAAGAGATCACAAACTCTAGAATGAAATAAGTTGTGTTATGCCTTCTGAAATATAAATAACCTGGTTGAATTATGCATTTACCCTTAAATTCATAATTTAGGCAGTTGAGTTCAACGGAAAGATAATGGAGGGCTAAAAAACACTTAAATCAAAATCAGGGGACTCAAAAAATATTTAAAAGAATCAATGATTAAATTGAATACTTTACAAGAATTAGGGGCCAATTTTGATAATTTTCTCTTTATCTTTATTATCCACAATTCTGCTGTAGTTTTTGATAGAAAAAGTTGAATGCTAATTGAAAGTTGGCAATTCTTTTTCTCTTTTATTAGTTAGGCTTCCCTTATTGTTCTGGAGAAGCTGAAGACTATACCTAGAATATCAAAACTATGTTTGCTCTCTCAAAAAATAGTCCAATTCCTTATAACATTTAGTTTTTTCAAGATTTTTAGAATTGCAGATTTTAGGAAAACCTATGTTAGTGTTTTAGCCACTGAATTGTACAATTGCTAGACTTTGTGTTTGTTGAACCATTGATTTGATTGCATTAATAATGTTTCCATGCAATACAATTTAAGGTGCTGATTTTTAACCACTGCATCACATCAAGACTGTTTAACTATGTGATGATGAAGGACAGGGAGCGCACATGAGAAGGTCCATGACTTGGGAATTTGTGCGAAGCTTAGCTGGAGGTTGAGCAAAAATTATACTTGTACTTAAATGCGGAGTAGTTCTACCTGTTTTTTGAGTTGTATTGTGTTGACCCATATTTGTGGTGTCATGTGTTATTTTTAGTGTTGGTGCTTTATACTTTCATAGGGTGTGGTGTGTTGGTAGTTACTTGTGCATTAATGCCATTTTATATATTTGTATTTATATTTGATAGTGACCATTATATTTGATAGTGACCATGGGTTATGTCGAGATGTCTTTAGTGAGTCACATAGGTTTGAACTATTTTATAATAGCCCATGTACTCTTTCATTTTGAAGGATGGTGAATGATAATTGTCTATGTTCCATTTCTGAGGCTTGTTCTCCTACGTAAGTATTATTTGGTGGCGTGCATAGCCACTTCAATTCTTTTGTGGCGTGTATAACAACAAGACTGTTGGGGTGCACATAATCTTGGTAATTCTTATTTGTGCTTTTGCGTTCTTGTTTTTTTCTCCTTGTTCTCCCAAGCTTATCAAGTCATTTCATGTTGTTCATTGTCTCCAATCATCATTTTATTCTTTGTTTTACCACACTCCACCACTTTCATTGTCATCTTATCCTCTAAAAGCCATCTAAAAATCTCAATTTTTATTTTAAAATTTGTGATTTCCCTGCATCTTTTTTGGGATAAGAGTTCAATTTTGTGATCTTATTCTTTAAAGAATTGTTCAAAGTTCTAAATCTTCTTGCCACAAATTTTTAAGAAATTTTGAAAATTTTAATTTTGACCCATTTTATTTGCTGGTCCAGTCGGCCGTTGCTGTTTTTGCCACTGGAAACCGTCGGCAACCAGATCTAAACCATTGGGCAGTTCTGTTCGAGCCGCCACTATCGTGGCCTTGCATCAATTGCTTAGCGGTTTACCTTGAATCGTCGCACGGTTCTACAATCCATCAACTCATTACTACAACCAACGTGAAGGGCTCACTGGCCAGCGGTCCATGGCCCACAAGCACAATAGCTCAAACTCGGCCCGATCTATCATTTTTTGACTTGACGCCACGCTGTCCTGAGCTGACCCAACATGCCCGATTTGGGTCCAATGAAGGCGATTTTTGTTTGATGAATTTTTAGGAAGCACTACGACCATTCTAAAGCTTTAATTTCAGTGTTGTTTGCATCATTGGATTCTTAAAGTGATGCCTAAGCACCAGTGACATCTTTAAAGGGATTCTTGCTTTCTATCAAGGAGGAAGAAAGCTGAATGTTTTGACTAGTGAGCAGGGATCTGTTTAACCTTACACATGGGAAATCCTAACAATTTTTTGCGTTTAAGCTTTCTAGAATTGACTTAACTATCCTATTAAGCTATATGTATTTACATATCTATTGCAAGCAGTGCACAAATGTGTCTTGTTTGATTATGGTTAAGTTTCATCTTACAAAAGCCATACAATTGATCTTAGAGCCTACTATAATTTCTGTATAATCTTTTTGTGAGCTTGTGTACCATCAAAACAATTTTCCTAGAGTTTGTTTGAGCTGTATTGAATCTAAATTTAAAATAATTGTAAGATCCTTAGTTTGTGATAGTTATTCTATGCATTTTTGTTATTTTTCATATACATTTGTTTTAAAATTGTGTTGCATAATATTTAAGTCTTAGCTAATTGAAGGGCAACATGGCTAACTAAGAATAAAATGGGAATGTTTTAGATTCGTGAGTTATGAGTTTAGACATTTTTATAGCTAGGATAGAAGCTCAACTTAGATAAATCTTAGAGGCAATACACTTACCAAATAATTAACACCCCCAACCACCACCCGATCATCTTACACTTTAAGATTGACTAAGGAACGATGTGACCTTTCATCTCAGGCTAGGAATGATTATGAGATTATGCACAACCTGAATTATAGGAGAGGTAGAATTCCCAAGGAGGATAACTTTGTTGAGGACTTTGATGGTATGCATCAGAGGAGGGGACACCAAGGCTTTAAGAGGATGAGATCTGATCCATCTATAAGAATTAACACACTTGAGAAGGAACATTGAAAGAGAGATCTATTGAGCAAGATCAAAGTAGATGATGCTCCTACGTACAATGATACTTATGATCTTGACAAGTTCCTAGACTAGATGATCCAATTGAAGTAAATCTCCGAGTTACATGATTTGTCATGCAAAAATATTTTGGAATTGCTACCTCCATAAAAACTATAGGAGAGTCACATGAGTAAAAATGTGGAGATTTTATGTGACAAGTATTGCTTGTGATATCATTACAAATAATTACACATGAAATTTCAAACTAAATAAGGGTTAATGTGTGTAATGGGCTTTTTGAACACATTTGAGGATCTTATTGCATGCATAATTTGTAAAGGCTTAGATTAGCAACTTGGTAACTATGTCTATGTTAGGGTTTAGGGTGGACATTTGACACTAGTAGAGTAATGATTTGTAGACCTTAAAGGATGCTGTAGATGATACCTTAATGAAGCTCAAACTAAGGCATCATCCTCTAAGGCCAAATCCTCCATTAGTGGTACAAAGAGTGTCCTTAAACCCACCCATTCACCTAATACACCTTGGTTCCCACATGAGCAAACCTATGAGAGAATGGGCACCTAAAGCATAAGAGGATAAAAAGTTAGTTGCATTTATGTGCAAGTAGAATGGGAACCTAAAGCATGAGTGTAAAACCATTTTAGCATGAGTGTAAAGCTATAGATGCAAGTAGAATGGGCACCTAAAGCATGAGTGTAAAGCCATCTTAGCGGTAGTTGTGGACAACGAAGAAAAAACAAGAGAAGATTAGAAGAAATACATGGCAATGACATGTTGAGATTTTTGATTCTAAGATTGATGAATCTTGTTTAGGAGTGGTGTGTTATTGATTCCATCTTTAGTTGAAGAGGGATGGATACATAGAAACATATTTAGCATTTCTATATTATGCAACAAACTTGCATTTAAGCTTGTAATCGATGGAGGTGGTTTTATGAACGTAGTTTCTTCACATACCCTTGCTAAGTTTCAAGCCAAGGCAACACAAGTCCATTTAGGTGAGTTGGGTGAACCAAACACCTCTCTTCTAACCACACAGAGGCATTTTGTACCAGTAAAGCTAGGGAGTTATGAGAATAGAATAGAATGTAACATATCACCCATATGTAACGCAATATTGGGTGGGTTGTGGCTTTTTGAATGGATGTCATTTATTATAGTTCAGAGAACACTTACACTTGTAAACAGAACATTAAGATTTTAAAATTATATCCCACTAAGTGACATCCTAAGGCACCTCTCATACCCTTAGGACAATTTCAGGATTACTTTTATCCCATACTAGTTCCATCTACTCTATAAAAATGTATCAAATTGATGTGACATCTATTCCATCAAAAATTAAAGAAAGGAGGTTAAATTTCAACAATATAATTACCACCTCACCTTTGACTTCGAAAGCAATGGTTGCACCTATCTTATCTAGGGAGCTTGAGAGTTTTGTCCCTGCATTCATTGTAGACTTGGTAGGATATCACACCTCATGTTGAGAGTTTGTAAGTTCCATGCACCCCATTGTAGACTTGGTAGGATATCACATCTCATGTTGAGAGTTTGAAAGTTCTGAAGGGGTTTGGATCTTAAATGTTAAAGAAGTTATGCTTGATAGTGAGGAAGCTATTATTCCTCCATTCTTTATGAATCTCTTTAGAAATTTTCCAAAGAACTCCCTTTAGGATTTCTTGGATGAGCTGCCACATCTACATGAGATTCAACACATTTTTGATTTAGTAACATAATCTAAAGCTCTTAACTTGTAACCTCATCTCTTTACATTAGTGGAACAAGCTAAGCTCCAATTGCAAAGTGAAGCCTTGCTACCATAAGGTTGCTTACAGGAGAGTTTAAGTCCATGAACCATACCTACACTTTTTAACTCCCAAAAAAGATGGGACATGGTGAATGCTTGTTGATAGTCGCGCTATCAACAAGATAACAATAAAGTATAGGCTTTTCATATCGAGGCTAGATACCATACTGGATCTTGTAGCCAACTCTTATTTATTTTTCAAGATTGATCTTAGGAGTGATTACAATTAGATCATGATACTATCGGGAGATGAGTGGAAAAAAATGTTCAACATCCAATGGACTGTATGCGTGATTGGTGTGCCATTTGGTTTAACAAACACACCCAACACTTTTATGCACTTAATGAATACTGTTATACGTCATTCTTGGAAAAGTTCCTCGTACTATACTTAAATGATTTTCTGATTTTTAATGTAGATGAGAAACCTCATTTGAGTTACATCAAAAGCTTAGAGAAGAAAAACTATTTGTCAATAAAAATATTTATTTATGCAGACAGAGGGTGATATTTCTAGGTTTTATTATTTTTGCTATTGGGATTGAGCCATATCCTTTCAAAATATAGGCTATTATTGATTGGTCAACCCCCAAGAGCCTTCACAACGATAGAAGTTCTCATTGCATTGTTATATTATAAAGACCCACTTAAGTAGTAATAAGTGAAACTCTTAAATATCGAGGCATTTTTTCAGATAACGATAGAGTTCTTGATAAGAACTCCAAAGTTAAGTGTGCTCATGTGGGAGCACTCCCAGGATTGGTGATCTGCTGGGAAGTTATCTTCTGAGGGAAAATTGTGAGGCCTTTCAGATCAAGGTGGACAATACCTTGGTGCTTAAGAGTTTGGACTGTTATAAATAATATCAGAGTAGGTCATAGAGTGTTAGATAGGAGCTAAATGCCATACAGGGCAAAGTACCACTTCATGTGAGCAGTCTTTTGCATCCATGATGGTTAAGGTGTTACATGATTGTGGGTACCTCTTGAGCCTGTAGGGGTTATCTTTAGTCCTATCTACCCAATGGATGGTTCTTGGATATGTGTGTGGTTACTGATGAGGACGTCAGTTACTTAAGTTGGGGAGATTTTAAAGACCCGCTTAAGTAGTAAAAGTGAAATTCTTAAATATTGGGGCGCCTTTTCAGATAACGGTGGAGTTCCTGATAAGAACTTCATCGTTAAGCGTGCTCATGTGGGAGCACTCCCAGAATGTGTGACATGCTGAGAAGTTATCTTCTGAGAGCAAAATTGTGATGCCTTTCAGGTCAAAGTGGATAATACATTGGTGCTTAAGAGTTTGGATTGTTACATATATCTTATAGGAGATTTTTGGGGGGTTGCATTTGATTTGGAGCTGGGGGAATTTTGTCTCAGGATAAAGCATCTTGTCACATATTTTAGCGTTAAATTAAGCGAAACAAAACATAGACATTTTATTTATAATTGTAAGTTTAATCCGATAATCTAATTACTTAAACACTGAAGGCACTACATATTATACTGAGAAGTCATTTCCACAATGGCCATCTACACTTAAGTTTAGTACCATGCTAAAAACAAACTTGCAGATGCATTGACTAGAGTTGCTTTGGTGTTGCATCACTCACGAGTTAGATTCTTAATTTCGTTCGCGTGAAAGAGGAGTATGCTAATTGCCTCAATGTTCATCCCTTGTACAACAAGTCTAGTGAGAGCTTGTTGCGATCTCATTTTATGTATTATATTGTTGATGGATATCTATTATGCGAGCTACTGTTCTATATTCCCCGAACCTCCCTTAGGATTTTTTAATCCAAGAGGTACAATTTTGTGGCATAGTCTATTCATCTTGTTGAAACCAAGTTTTTGTGGCCTTCATTAGAGAGGGATGTAAGTTTGTCTTCCCGTGTTTAGTGTGTAAGAAGATTAAGACTCTCTGGGACAACTTTTATGTGATGGTCGATAGGTTCTCTAGCATGACTCGTTTTGTATCTTGTTCGAAAACCAATGATAGGTTATCTAAGATGGCCCAATTTTTAGTGTGTACAACTGCTAGGCTTTGTGTTTGTTGATGGATGTCTATTTTGCGGGCTACTGTTCTATATTCCCCGAACCTCCCTTAGGATTTTTTTATACCAAGAGGTACAATTTGGTGGCATAGTAGGTCAACTATTGAGGGGTAAAACTACTCATCCTGTTGAAACCAAGTTTTTGTGGTATTCATTAAAGAGAGATGTCAAAGTTTATCTCCCAATGTTTAGTGTGTAAGAAGATTCAGGCTCTCTAAGACAACTTTTATGTGGTGGTCGATAGATTCTCTAAGATGTCTCACTTTATATCTTGTTCGAAAACCAATGATGCATCCCTCATAACAAAACTCTTCTTTATGATAATACATACTACACAGATTATCGAGCACTGTAGTTTTCAATAAGGACTTAAAGTTTGTCATATTTTTGAAAGACCTTTTATGGTAGTTATTTGCTTAAATTTTTTCAGTATTCCACCCAATGATTGATAGTCAAACTGAAAGGGTAAATAAGTCATTAGGGAATTTAAATGCTTCACGTTAGAACAACATGACCTTTCATGGTCCTTCGAAAAATTGGGATGAATGTTTGATCGATTTGATTTTTGATAATTTTATAAGTCATGTGTTTAGCATTGATAATTAATTCTATCTTATAATGAGCTTTTACAGGAAAGTATATGAACTTCTCCAAAAGGGTAGAATTGTAAACTATTTGTTGAAATTCTACAACTTTATTTTTTAGATTCATGTTATGATTTCTAATGAGATTGTTGCATGAAAGCAATTTGAGTTCATATTTCTAGTGCGATGAATGAATAAACTATAGTAAGAGGATATACTTGATTGGCAAACGAGGAATTGCAGAGGCTCCACCCTGATGTACTTGACGATTACACTAACTTCATCTCTGTAGTGGTGGAGTGTGATGCAAGATAGGGATCACATGTGAGAATGAGGCCCACGACTCGGACATTTGTATGGAGCTTAACTGAAGGTTGAGTAGTTGTCCTAATACTTAGGTGTAAAGTCGCATTGTGTTGTAGCTGTTTTTTTGGTTTGTGTTATTTGACCCATGTTTATAACATCACGTGGTATTTGCCCTTCCATGTGATGTGCTGGTAGCTACCCATGCACTAGTGTCATTTAATATTTTTGTATTTATATTTGATGATTGCCGTTGCGTTTTGCATGTGAAAAAACTCATCAGGCTATGTTTGGGTGCCTTCTGTGAGCTGTGTAGGGTTTGGGCTACTTCTATAAATAGCCCATGTACTCTCTCGTTTGAAGAATAATGATAATAATTTTCTTTCCTCCATTTGTGAGGCTTGTTCTCTTGTGAGAGTGTTTATGTGGTGGTGTGCATAGCCATTTTAATTCTTATGAGCGTGTACAGTGGCAAGGATACGGGATGTGAGCATCATCTTGGTAATTCTATATCTGTGTTTTTGTGTTCTTGCTTTTTTTTCTTGTTCTCTCACCATTCTACCTTTTCATCAAGTGATTTGTTGTTTAAAATGTCTCCCACCATCTTTTTCCTCTTCATGTTTTACCTTTGTCCATTACTTCCACCATCTTCTCTGTCAAAACCTGCTTAAAATTCATAAGTTCTTTTGCTTTAAAATATTTGATATCCCCATATTGCTATGGATTTAAAGCATGCACAATTTCAAAATAAAACACATTTTAAAACAAATAAAAATTGAAACTATATTTAATGTTTAGGTCTTCAATTTGATGTGCAATTTCTCACACATCGTTAAGAAAAGTATACTGTTTTTGGGGTTTTTGTTCTGTATTTTGCTTAGATTCTTACAGGGATCGATTTTGGCCTTTGGGTTAATCCCCACATAGCTGATATCTTAATTCAACTCTTATTAGCTTTTTTTTTCTTTTGAATTGGAGGCTTCATCAGCAGGTTTGCTGGATGAATTCCTTACAGAAATGCTGCTCTGCACAGTTTCTTTATGCTCTGGTTTTGATTTTTGTTTTTCTCTTGTAAACATCAAACGGCTGTCTAAATCAATTCTTGTTCTCTTTATTGTATAATAATTGAATTCATGAGTGTTCTCATTGTGGATTCATTGCCAGCATTTCTAGTATATGCTTTTGTCTCTAATAATGACATGCACTGGTTTATAAAATTAATCCTCATTGCATAATTGTGTGTGTGCTTGTATGTTCTTATTCACCTGAGTATGGAGCAAGAAATAAAAATGTAGAATTTTTTTTTCTTAATTTATATCTAGATTTGCACTATTTTCTATATTTATTTTTATTTTGTCTCATCTTTTGGTATTAGTTTTGCTTCAGTGGCTGTTTGCTAAAACGTTGCACCTAATCATTTTGGTGCTTCAATTTTGTGTTGAATTCTAAAACATTTTTTAGTTTTTTTTCATGTAATTTTATGAGGTTTATAAATCTGAATTTATTTAATTTAAATCTTAATTCTTTATTAAAATAAAAATTGAATTGACAAGGGGACTGATTCATTTGCATCAAATTTTGTAAATTGTCTCTCATTTTCAACATTCATTTTTCCTTTTTTGCATCACCTTTCACGGTTCATTTATTTGGATGGATCATATTTTTCGTTATTTAAAGACAATAAACTATTTAAATCTGAGCATTTAGTATTCTATGTGTTACACGAGGAAAAGCAATCCTAAGTTTCTCTGTATTGTAGAGTAACTCTGTCCTTATGCGTGTTTCTCTGTATGTGTATGTGTCTATATCAATCTATCGTTCTTTATATAATTTGAAGCAAAAAAATAGAAGCATAGCCATATTCACAAATATAATTTGGCTTGTGTATTACATTGAATTTTTACTTTAATTTGAATTAATTGGCCATTATTATATATCGTGCTGTGTATTTGACGATTATTAAGGAAGTGCAACAGCGATCTATTAGGATTATACAAGCATAAGAGGTGAGTATTTTGTGTTTCCAATTTTGATTTGGTCATTTTTAGAATACTGTAGGAGATCTCCATGACCTCTTTTTTTCAAGATGGACAGTTAACCAATGAATCTATATTGAACTGACTCTCTAGAACCTGAGTGCAAAACTCATGCATCTGTTGCCAACTGGAAGAATATAACAGTATTATTCAAATAGCTTGCCTTTATTTAAATTGTATTTTTAGTTTTAAAAAATTAAGGCCTGTCTTAAGATAGGAAAGCTTAGTTTCTTTATTGTGCAAGTTTATTTTATTTGCTTGGTGGAATTTAGTTCCACAGTTCATGCCATTATGTTTAGTTTATCAATATTCTACATTTTGGTTTCCATACTTTCTTATCTATTTTAGATAAGGTTTTAATTGAATCACATTTTGTTCTTCTTTTTCAATAGATACTGATTTTCTTGAGCATATTTTGTAGAAAAGTAATTTTGGATTAAATTTGTTTGTGATTCAAAAATTTTCTTCAAATTTTCTTCGCCCGTTCTCCTTAGTTTTTGCTCAGTGCAACTAGCTGCCACAATCCAAATGATCTTTTCAGCATATTTGGGTGTAGTACTGGATAGGATTTTCATGTTTCCACAATGAGCAACTGATTGATCTGAGAAAGCTTCAGGTATTCAGGTATTCAATTTCATAAAAATCAACTTATTGTCTGGCAACCGCTATTTTCATGCAAATGATCTCTTCAGGATTTTCATGTTTCCACAGGTCTGGCAACCGCTATTTTCCTTCCCCAACTATTTTCTCATTGAGAAAGGAGTTGCTGCTAGTGCTTAGTCCTTATCTTTCCTTGTGGGATACAAGGGAATTTTGTGAATAATTAAAGATTTTTATCAATGACTAATCATATATATATTCAACATTCCTCTCAGATCTTTTTATAATCCATCATCTCTTAACTAGCATTGTTGTCATTTGGAAACCCAGATTGTCTTTATGAAAAAAAGTCCATTGATATAGGCTGTGAAAATTTCCAACCATTAAGGAATATTGAAAAGAAGTTTTGTTTTGTGACTTGCTTGACTTGTTAAACATGCTAATTAATACCTAGATCATATTCTTCAATTCAACAAAACTTCACCCAAAACTTACTATTACCTTTCTCAACCAAGGTGTCTATCATGATACTCTTATCTTTGAAAATAATTTCATCTGCCACCTCCACCAAAATACCCTTTTACCAAGATAACCCTCAAGACTCCTATCTCTACTAAGTATCCATTATTATTCCTTTCTCCACAAGATATCACCTAAACCATGTCCACATAGATATCTATCTTTCACCAAGATATCTCGTAAGACTGTATCGGAGCATATTTTGAAATACCCCTTTCGGCCAATGTATATCTATCTCGTGATGCCCATCACCATTTTTGTATCCTTCATGATCCTCTCCATGGAATTAACTTACCTCACTCCACCAATATATAACCTTCTATTACCCTAACTACCTAGGTGCTATCTTTTAACATATTACCCTTCACCAAGGTGAAATTGTAAACAAAAGGACATTATTTCACATCAAACCCCCATGTTACACTGTCAAAAGTTATGACTATGCTATTGTCACAACTATGTCTATCTTTATCTCCATTAGTGTCTGCCTCTTCATGATTAAAGTTAGTTTCACAAAATTACTTAAAGAATCTTTACCACTACTATCAATACACTTGCCAATCCCCATATTTGTGGTGACGGCAAATTTCTCTTTTTTATCTACTTCTCCACTTGAGCCATAGCTTATGGTGTTCTCCATGACCATCACTATCATCCTCCCCACCCTTTTATCCCTTTCCCAAAATAGTACTATCACTTTCACCTTTGTTACTATTTCTCAAGTTAAATCATTTTGTAATGCATAAAAAGAAAGCTGCTATCATACCCTCTTTTTTGCCACCATATTAACGGTGATCACATATTTCCACCATTTTCTCTACCCCTAATCTCTTGCTTCATTATTTTATTAAAGCAGCTTTCATATCCACCACTACTAGATACTTGACTATTGTCAAACCTAATCATATTAAATAATTTTTTTGATTATGGAGTTGAAACTATCACACCTCCCTATTAATTTTTGCATCATCACCTACATTCGTAACTAACCATACTAAATGATCTTTTTCATATTGAGTTGCAACCATCATGATTCAATTGTTTTTAACTTCTAGCAGATCTCTGAGGGAGGAGTTCTTAGAAGTTTGTGAAAGTAGACACAACACAATATTAATGTTTTGCTATGTGAATGATCTCTACAAGCCATCTATTAGGAATTCAACAATGAACATTATTAAGATAATTCTAGAAGATCAAAGGATCATGTGCTTGCTGTATATGAATTTGCCACTAGTGAACTTGCTTTAGTGGTGCGATCCCCATCCGCATTGGAAATAACAAGGCCCCATTACTCTCAGAGAGTTCATATCGTTAAATTTACAGTTTGGAGAAAAGTAATTTTAGAATGTGGAGCATAAATTTTTTTTCTTACCATGACAGTAGTTTATATAATATCTGTACTACTAATTATCTATGTGGAGCAGAAAATTTAATGCCTTAATTATTTCTAATTTGAAAGCTAAATTAATTTAATGTTATTTTTTGAAAATGGTAGTTTTGATGCAATTATGGTGGTTTAATTTAATTGTTCTAATTCTTTATTTTAAAACTTCGCTATTTCTTTTATCTTTTCCTTCATTTATGCCACTGAATTTGTTAATACTAATTGCTTATTGGAGATTGTAATCAAGTTATTGATAAATGAAAAATTGAAGATTAGTCGGAGCTCTTCGTTGTCCCCTAGGGTTAGGTATGTGTAGCCATCCATTTTCTAGTAGGGTGAGGTTTGCTCACCATTTTCTTATCCACACGCATCTTCTTTCTATTCTTCCTCTTTTCTGTTTTTTCATACTCTCTCCCTTCTCTCCTATTTTCTTGTATCCCTCAACTTGCATCCTTTATCACAATCCATCTAGAACTCGCCGTATTCTACCAGCCACCTTACCATATTAGCATCTTGCATTAATTCATTCCCCTTTCTTTAATCAAGAGTGCCTTCTTAAGCCCCAACAGCAAATACCTCGTACTCCATCTTTATTCTCATTGCAGCAATCAACTTTGTTTCTCTCACTAATCCTTCTTAGGTTTCAATCCCACCATCCCGTGCCCTCTGTTATGCCTGGCATTCTCGTCACTAGCTTGCACCACACCAGCCTCATTTTCGTCTTTTATTTTCCAACAACCAGCCCTCCCCTTGTTTCTAAACCTCTTCTTTACTGCCCTTAATCTATAATCCCATTGGGCCTCATCCCCCATAATATCCTAACCTTAATTCAGTCCATCTAACCCTCCACTGAAACACCCGTTTGAAATTTCATAAATTTTAGCATATCTACTCATCTCTTCCACAAAATCATATCATAATTGAACATCCATAGCCTAGAACGAATATGTTTATGTCATTGTTGCTTCAAGATATTGTTTAGTTGATTATTTTAGAGTTTGGTTGAATTATTTGCAAGTAGTAACTTGGTAACGTTAGCAACTTTCAAAGCTTGTGATGTAATTTATGTTGTTATGGACAACTGCCTTTTGGTTTCTTGCAGCAACTTGATCTAGTGTTTTATTGTTCACAGTTCTTTAGAATTTAAAATGCAAGTATTGATTGGTTTTATTCACTCTTTAGACACGTGTGTTGCAATGACCCAGTGTTGTTACTATACAAATTAAGTCTGAACCCGACTCAAAAATCAGCATCCTGGGCGACTTCAAAATTAGGGCAAAACAAAAATATCGTTGGATAGAATATATTTTTGTGATCGTAATACCTAAGTTTGGGAACAATTCGAGTAATGGATACTCTTGAATTAATTTTTAAAATTTTAAATTCAATAAATTGGAATATTTAAATACAAGTCCAAATTCAGTTATTTTGGTATCATTGAATTAATAATATTATAAAAAGGCTATACAAAAAATTTCATCAAATTTGGAGCTCCGGTTCGATCGTAATTAATTTTTGAAATTTTAAACTTTAGAAATTAATATAAAATAAACTATATCTCCCAATTTAGAAATTTTAGCGCGGGTGTGTTCATTTCGTCAAAATACTGCTCCGTGTCAAATTTCGTCAAGTTTGAAAATCAAACGATGAAATGATGTGAATAATTTAATATTAATTATTTAAATTTTTATTTTTATCTTTTTCTCCTTTATCCCCCCTTCTCGTACGCATGCACGCCTCCCCCACCCCCTTCCCCCGTGCCCTAGCTGACCTGTACGCACACGCGGCCATTGTTGTGCGGCACACAGCTCGACAGCCAGTTGTCTCCACCGGGCGACCGACTGGGGCTAGCGACGGCCATCTCACCTTCCTCCCTCCCATATAAATACACCCCCTCCTCCTCTCGCACTCCCAAAAACCCGCCTCTTCTCCTCCCAAACCACCAACCCTCTCTCTAACTGCCAGCCACCACTTCCCCCAGCCGGCGTCGACCCCCCTCAGCTCCCTCCGGCCGCCAGCCACCTCTTACCCTTAGTGAGAGAAAGTGAGAGGAAGAGTGAAAGAGATGAAGAAAATTTAGGGTTTTTTTTTTGATTCTTTCATTTTTTGTTTCTTTTATCTTCTCATTTATTATTATTTCATTATTTCATTTATTATTATTGATATTAATGATAATAATAAGATATTATTATCATAAATATTATGGTAATAATAATAAATTACTTAAACTATTATTATTACTAATAATACATTTTTAAAGGTTATTATTATTAAAGCCATTATTATTATTATTGTTATCATAATAATAATAATAAAGTTAATAATAATAATAATAATAATAAGTTAATTATAATAATAAAATTATTATTATTATTAATGATATTAATAAAGCTATTATTATTATTATCATTATTATTATTAATAATGATAATAATAAAATTATTATTATTATTATTTTTATTGTTATTATTATTAATAATGATAATAATACAGTTATTATTATTATTATTATTAATGATAATAATAAAATTATTATTATTTTTTTCAATAGTATTATTAATAATGATAATAATAAAGCTATTATTATTAATTTATGCAATTTCAATTTAGTTATTTCAATTTTTGTCCTTTCAATTATTATTATTATTATTATTATCACTATTATTATTATTATTATTAATATTATTGTTATTAATATTATTATTATTATTACTTTCTGCAATTTTTAATAATCATTTCAATTATGTTATTTCTTTCCTATTATTATTATTATTACTATTATTATTATATTATTACTTTTTGCATTTTTCATTCAGTCATTTTTATTTCTATCATTTTGATTTTATTATTATTATTAATGATAATAATAACACTATTATTAATATTATTGCTACTTTTCGCAAATTTAATTTCAGTCTTCTATCTAGTTGTTTTCTTTCTGAGAAAGAGAGAAAGAAGTGATGATTTTTACCTAAAAGATGAAGAAGAGAAGCGAGAAGAAAAAGGAGAGAAGAGAAGAGAAAAAGAGAAAATGAGAGATACATGTGATAATTATCGCATAAAAGAAGAAGAAGAGGAGAGAAAAAAAGAGAGGAGGAGAGAGAAAAGAGAGAAGAGAAAGAGAGAAAAAGAGAAATATGATAATTTTCACATAAAAGAAGAAGACAAGAGAGAAGAAAAAGAGAGAAGAGGGAAGAGGGAAGAGAGAAGAGAAGAGAGAAGAGAAAGAGAGAAAAAGAGAGAGAAGTGATAATTTTCACATAAAAGAAGAAGAAGAGAAGATAGAAGATAGAAGATAGAAGATAGAAGAGAGAAGAGAAAGAGAGAAAAGGAGAGAGGGAAGTGATAATTTTCATATAAAAGAAGAAAAGAAGAGAATAAAAAGAGAGCGAAAACAAAATAGAAGAATGAAGAAGAAAATAAATATTATTTTCTTATAAATATTATACTGTTTTGTTTTCATTATAATCTCAGTATTATAAATTTCTAAATATTGCTTTCACAAAACTATAAATTTATTGTTAAAAATAGTGCAATTTATCCTAGCTAAGAAACTAATTTTTAACATATCAAAACCTTATGCAGATTCGATCAACAGTTGCATTTTTGAAACTTAGAGAGAAAGGTACCCAATATATATATATATATATATATATATTTATTACTTTTTGTATTTATATACAATTTATTTATGCTTAGCCTCGCTTCGAGCCAAATTCATATTGATGCTTGGTTGGTTGTATGAAACCAACATCCTCTTAAATTGGGTTGGTTATTGGAACAGACACCAGTAACATACGTTGGTTGGTTACTGAAAAATGACATTAGTAACATACGTTGGGTGACTATTAAAAAAATGACATCAGTAACATACGTTGGTTGGTTACTGAAAAATGGCATTAGTAACATTCATCTAAATTATTATACAAAGAACATATTTTGTAGGAATTTAGTTTAGTTTATCCTTTGTGTGCTATTTACTACATTTTCTTGTATTTTTATTGCATCCTTATTTTTGCTAATCGTATTTTTGCTCATAAAAATGTAATATTTTAAAATTTATTGCGGTACTTAAAGTATCCTCTAATTATTGAAAATTTCAATCCCTAAATTGTTTTCTTTACAATACCAGGTCAGGTATTTCTGGGAGGATTTGAATGAGAGTTTTAAAGTGATTATCATAAATTTTCAAGTTGCTGATGGACTAGATGTCACCACTTTTTATTTTTCTTATATTTTACTTTACTTTAGCTATCCTTGTATCAAATGATGAACAGTGTAGAAAGCTCCTTTGATTATTTTGTAATATTAAATTATGATGAATGAAAATATCATTTTGACTTTACTTCTGTGTATTCCTTCTCTTTTAAATTTATCAATATGAACCTGCAGTTAGTGAATGCCTAATGTCGGGACAGCTCTCGTTGTATCGACATCATACCATCACATGTGTAGCTTTATAATTTGGTAGTTGTCTAACATTTTCTGCTGTTCAATTCAGGTCTGCATATTGCGAAGCTAATTTACCACCCGAAGGCTTAAGAGAATTTTTGCCACGTTTGATTTCGGTAATGCTATATATATTTCACTTATTATTTTTGTCAACCGTCTAAAATTGCTGATGACCATTTTCTTTATTGTAGGTTTTACTATCAAATATGGTGTATGCTGATGATGACGAGTCACTTGCTGATGCCGAGGTATCCTAAAGTTTGCTTAATGCCATATGAAAACTTTTGATATTTCTTTTGTAATTCATTGATTGAACATTGCTTTAAATTTTCTTTTTAATGATTTTTTTGTTGCCTTTGTTTGCAGGATGATGAGTCCATCCCTGACAGAGATCAGGTGTTTTATTCTTTTTGAAAACTTTCTTATCATGTGGTTCAATTAAAGCATATTTTTTTATGTTTAAACAGATTTTCATTCTTAATTTTGGAACTCTACATGCAGGATTTGAGGCCTCGTTTTCATTCATCAAGACTTCATGGATGTGATAGTGGAGAAGATCCTGTATATTTAATTTTTTATTCTTTTCTTATTTCTTTACGCCGCCCACACGCACACTGCAACCCAAAATAAAGTTCAACACCATAGTAATTCTGCTCTTTTTGAGCGTGGTTTGGCTGTTTATTACAGGATGATAACATAGTCAATGTTTGGAATCTACGGAAGTGCAGTGCAGCTGGTTTAGATGTTCTTTCAAATTTATTTGGCAATGAGTTGCTTCCAGCTCTTATGCCTTTGATTCAGGTACTGTCATTTTTAACTGGCCGAGCTAAGTTATAGCAGATACTAACTGTTTCCTAATTTTTTGGAGTCCTTTGTTGTTGTTCCCTTGTTTTTTCTTTGTATTTCAAGTTGATTTCCTTCCACTACGTTTTCCTTTAATTTTTATATTGATTTCCATTAGATTTAGTAGTAGACGTAGAATATGTCAGGAAGAAGCTTAAATGAAAATGATGAAAACTTGGGTAAATCGTGGTGCTTGATTCATTTTAAATTAACGCATTTAAAGCTTCTGCACTTTTTTCTAGTATCTTGTACAGGCAATAGCTGCATTGTATATATTCATTTCTGTTACATGGAGAATAGATGCAATGTTTTCAGTTTTACTCTTATGTTCTTGTTATCACAAGGAATCAAATTTATTTTTCATATGATAACAATATGCAACAAAGAACACTTTGAAAAGATGGACTTAACAGTCATGACACCAAACTGGTTCTGTCATTTTGCAGCATTCCTGTAAATTTTTTGTTTTGAACTGTCTTATCACCCTTTTGACTACTATGGCACATTTTATGTTCTTGCACTATGTCAAATTAGACCAGGGTATTGCTATGGTTGTTATCCTATGCCACTGTTTCTTGCAGTACCTAGGAAATCTTGATGTGAGCGAAGTTTCTTGGTTATCACTAATGCTAATGTTAGATGCGCGTCTAGTGTTACTATTTTTATTGCTTAACTTTTCCAAACGTGATACTGTGTAGTTTTTTTATAATGAAAGACCTTCAGTTCGGTGTTTTTTATTGGCTGAATATTAGGTGTAGAAAATGTTAACTAGCGAAGGGATGGAAAGTTTGTTGCACTTATGTAACATTTTGTTCATAAAAAGTCATTTTCTAGTATTATCTATTTTTCCTCTGTCCAGAGTGCTCCTACTACTGGCAATTATGCCCCCTGATATTTAATTCTACCAACTTTGTATTGTGGCTATTTAGTATTAGTTTCAGCATTTGTACCTTTCCTTTTATAATCTGTTGTCATCGTTTACTTGTAATCATAGTATTTATCACTTTTAATATTTCTTCGACAGTTTATTTTGGGTTTTCTTTAGTTTCTAAGTTACAGAAAATTGTTTTGAACAACTTCAAGCCATGTTAGATTTGATCTATTCATTTTCCAGTTTAGTTTTCTTATTCATTCTAGCTCTCTACATTATGTATCTCGTTTAATTTTGGGGTTTAGTGATATCAGCATTTTTGGTGTTTTGTTTTGCCTTGGTTCGTATTTCAGTGTCGAATATATTTCTGATTTTTAAATATAATTATTTTATCCATATAGAGTATTTTTTTGTGTTGTTATGCTTTGTAAGACAACTATTTGATGTAACCTTTAGCTTATTTGTATTAATTATTTTTTAAATATACATTTTTGAGATAACTTGAGCCAAGAAGCACTAAAGCTATATTTTCATGTTGACATACTTCACCTTGATTTTACATTCTGCTGCTACTGAAGTCTGCTACTCAAGTTTAACTATTATCTTTGCATATATATCTTATTATTGGCCAAGGAATATTCTGAAGATTCTTTATTCAGAGAATAAGTTAATGCTTTTATTTTTTCTTATGACATCAATCGCTGAAAAGCTTAAGTGCCTAAAAACTTGCAATTGCTGTTTTTCATTGCAAATTAATTACATGTTGTTGCAAGGAAAAAATGTATTTTTCTTAAAAGTGCAAGGCAAAGTATACTTTTTTGCCTCAATTTTGCATTCATAGTGATTATTCTGTTATTTTGATGTTATATTTGATTTATAGTTTTTATTGAATTTAAGGATGCAAGCTCCAAGAGCGTAATTCTTATGCTGTTTTTCCGCTTTTCACCATTTCAGCAAAGGTTGGCGACATCTCATATGGAGTGGAAAGAGAGGGAGGCGGCGGTGTTGGCCATTGGTGCTATTGCAGAGGGATGTTTTAGTGGGCTCTACCCCCTTCTACCTGAGGTATTCTTTGACAGATTCTTAACACCGAAATCACCAAGTGCTGAACTGCTGTAGCATTGTAGAAATACAGCTGTTGTAGCTCTATAAGAATAAAGTTAATGTAGCAGTAAGCTCAAGAATTAAATGTATGTTTCTCACGCATTAATACTAGCAGCAATAGAATTGACAAAGATCCATTTAGCAAATAGTAAGGAGGCTTGATAGCTTAGTGAAGTTTTAGCTGACGATATTTAGTTGCGTTGTCATTGTAAACTGCTGAATTCAATAGCCAGTTCGTAGCTTCCTTCCAAATCCCTTCCCCCCCAAGAAAGCTTAAATTTAATTGAATTAGTATTTTATTTGTCCCTGCTAAATTAGCCAATTTAACGAAGAACAAATTTTTTTTTATTAACTTCTGCAATCCTTCTTAGGCAATTTAAATAGCATGCACTCAATTAAAAAATAAAAAAATTAAATAAAGAAATAATCTACTCAAATGATTATTATGATGCCTTCGATGAGAGTAAATACAAAATTTTCATAAAGTGTATATTATACTGCATCATTATGCTACATAGAAAAGTAACACATTTGGATGTCAATTTTCTGCGTTATATATACTAATTATAAAGACATTGAAAGAATAAACTGAACTATGAATAGCACCGTTTCCTTAGAAATGCTTGAAAAGAAACTAGAGAATAACGAGCTATAAATTTGTTGACTTTGCCAATCTTCATTTTAATTGCTACTAGAATGGATTCTGCTAATAGTCAGGAAATGGAGAACATATTTAACTTCTTACGTGAATAATAAAGTAATAACAAAATCAGAGGTTGATATGAAATCCAGAAAACTAAAAAACTGGAGAAGCATGTAGAAGAATCTAAAGCGGCTGTGAGAACGGCTTACTAAAAAGTGTTGTATGTGTCTGTTTTGTAATAACATATTTCAATTTACAGATTCTTGCATTCCTTTTACCGCTGCTGGAGGATAAGTTTCCCCTAGTCCGGAGTATCACCTGCTGGACAATATCACGTTTTAGTAACTTTGTTGTCCAGGTAATATTGTTGTATTTGATTGTTTTTAACTACTATCACCAATTGCACTTACTTGTACTTGATTATAAATGATGTTTCTAGCAATTCAATTTTGCTAAAATAAATTGTGTTTATGCTTCTTTTGTTTATGAATAGATTCATGTCATTTGGGTATTTCAACCGGTTCGTTAAGAAGAGCGAAAGATTCAAATATCTTAGTTCCTTTATTCAAAATAATGGTGAAATAGACAACAATATGACCAATAGGATCCAAGCCAGTTTGATGAAATGGAGCGCTTTTGGAGTGTTGCAGATTGGAAAAACCCATCTAGAATCAATTGAAAATTTTATGGGGCAGCTATACCACCATCTATGTTATATAGGGTTGAATTCCGATTAAAGAAATTTTAAAGAGATTTTGATACTAAGGTGCATGAGTGTGTATACTTAAAAGGATAGAATCAGAAATGTGTTCATTTGTAGGAAGGTTGGTGTTCTTTCTTCATAGGAAGGTTGGAGTGTTTCCAATAGTAGATAAGATTAGAGAATATCTTTTTTAGATGGTTCAAGCATATTATTTCGATGTCTTTATTAGAAAAATTGAGTATATGAATTTTGCCTTTGTTAAAAAAGGACGAGGTATATCAAAAAAAACATGGGAAGAAACTATTAGAAAGGATTTTCTCAATTTGAAACTTAGGAAGGGGCTTCCATTTGATTGTACAGAAACAAAGGATTCATGTAGCCTACCCCTCTAGTGGGACTATTCCTTAATAATATTGCTAAGGGATTTACACATCATTATTTAGTTCTTATAAAATTTTCTTATTTTCATGCGGTATTGAATTGGTCATGTCAGTGCATTGACTGGATTTATTTTTAACTGCCACTAATTGCATTGTGTTGGTAGTAATCCACATACTGGATATCATTGTAGCCTGTGCGTGGCCTGGTGCTTGTGCATGACATGTGTCTAGTATTATAATTTTCCTATATGTTAGATAAGGTGTTTAATTTGCAGAATAAATTAACTTTTAATTAATTAAAATGCTGGCTGGATTTGAAAGGGACACATGTATATTTCTGCAAGCTTCTCTGACCATTCAACTAGGAAAAATCTTCAACCTGGACACCTGGGATTTAATTTAATTTTTTTAAAGCTGTACTGTCTTCAACAATCATGTCTTCAGTACAAAGATTTTGCAGTGGCTGAGAGATGTAGGAGCTGGCTGTTTTGTCACCTTCAAGAACTTATTATCTGCCCTCTTTTAGTGCTTCTGCTGCTGCAGTAGTTTCAATGGGGGCTCGCTCACACCTGTTTTCTTAGTTACTCTTTATTGGCTTCTTCATTTTTGATATTTTTTGCTCATAGTTGTTCTTCAGATACTGCTGGCTTTAAGACTAAACCCTTATTGTGGCCTGCATGAAATTGCATATGTTCAGCAACATTTACACGCTATTGTCTTAACAATGCTACCCTTATTCTAGGAGATTTACTTTTTTAGTAGTTTCATAGGTTGATTATATTTAAATTATGTCTTGCCTTAAATTTTTATTGCTACATTTTATTTGTTTGCAGTATGCCTTTATTAGGTGTACATTTGCTTCTCATTTTTTATGGTTTGTTTCACATTTTTTACCAGCACTTGGTATGATGTCAGTCGTGCTACGTATGGGGAAATTTAGTTCGCTTGATTTTATTTTGTACATTCCAAAATGTGGATTTGTGTTCTTATTTCTATGGTTATGGAACAATTTGGCACCTAAAACCTCACAACTTTACTTACTGTTATCTGGTAACTATATCATTTAGAATTTATAAAATTTCTGGTTGCTTGAACCACTCGTTGCAACATGTACCATGCTATATTATAATAAATTTACAATATATCAGCTTCTTGACATGCAAATCTTAAATTGTGTTTTCATTGAAGCTTTAGAGAGTTGCTTTTATACTTTTTTTATACTCTTACAGTTTCATGATTATTACATATCCAGTTTATGTTATTCATGCTTTCTTATGTAAATTTTCAATTGGAGCTCACTTTATTTCAACTTCAATGAAGTTGTTTTGGACAAAATATTTGAAACAATTGTGTTCCAAAGTTTACTGTATGGTTTCATATGTTTATACAGAGCATTGCTCAACAAGAAAAAGGCCGTGAACGGTTCTACGAAGTTCTAATGGGTCTTCTTCGTAGAATATTGGATTCTAATAAGAGAGTGCAGGAGGCAGCATGTTCTGCTCTTGCGACCCTTGAAGAGGTTGTTAATTTTTTGGTGATTGTGCTTTTAGGCTCTATCTTATGCTCATTTGAACTCTAAGTTTATATTAATAGGAGGCAGCTGAAGAACTGGTTCCACATGTGGAGGTCATTTTACAACACCTTTTATGTGCGTTTGGAAAGTATCAGGTGTGTACCACTGTCAATAAATCTCAATGCTGTTTTGTTTATTTATGATTTTCCTGGTTCTTAAAGTGCGAACTTTCTTCTTTGTGCAATAGGTTACTATCTGAAATAAAAGGCTTGTCAACTATAAAACTTTTTTTTTAAGAAAAAACTTTACTTGTGCCGAAAGCTACTTGTGCTTATCTAAACTGCTTCATTATGTGTATATGGGCTTGGTTGCCATGCAACTTTACTCACCTATGCATTTAAACTTTCGCACAGAATTAGCTCCTATGGTCACTCATCAATTATTTATCTGTTGGCAATTAAAACTCATTTTTTCTATCCTCCTGTTATCACCAATGTTGATGTTGAATCATTTCTCCTATTGCTAGTTTCAGAGACAGTTGCTTTCTTCTGATTGGTGGTTTCCTTAAAGATCACTTGATTTCTCTCGTTTATTTTGTGTATTAAATTCATCCAAACTTTGTTCTAATGTGCAGAGTGTGCGTATGTGACCAGTGGTGTTTTACATAGCTATGTTTTAGAAGTTTAGGAAGCTAAATATTTTCTTGCATAAAGATGGATCTGTTTGTCTCTTACTTCAAATAAACAAAATGGAATTTTTGGTGGTTCTAAACTAGAATTTGAGAAATGATGATTTCCATTCTATCATAATTTGTTTGCACAAGGACTTTAAGAAGAAAGAACCTACCTCTATATTCTAAAAAGCCACTTCACCAACACCTCAAGCAAATACCGCGCGATCGAACCTACGTGTGAATGCGAGGGGAAGAGTTGCCCGACACCTGTGCATGTGCAAAGGCCACGATTGTTACCATTCAAGACTTTCAAGGATCTTTGTTCAGCGATACAAAGACCACCTGCGTGAGATAAAATATTAATGTTGTCCAAGATCTCTGAAGACTCGGAGTGTTGATTAGCCGATGTAACCACTCAAAACCATCATGATCACATGATTAATCGCCAACAACCATCCACCATCCCAATTCTATGGCAATTATTGATCGTAACCGCCACTTGCAACTGTCTACAAATACTCGACTACTTCACTCTCTGGTCAACTGTCGTTTTTTTTCTCCATTTCGCGTATAAGAAGCCCTCCATTGACACACCCAACACACACTACTTTGGGAAGCTGTCACTTTTAGAAATGAATAGATTTAATCTTGTAAATATCCAGAATGCTTTTTTGCATCAATAAAACTGATCTATTGATGCATAAATGAGAGGTTAATTGTACAGTTCAACATTCCTCTTTTCCAAGTCTTTTTTAATAAAAGTTTAAAAATAAAAAGTTATCTGCGTCTCAATTCAAATGTGTTTCCTTTTTAAATTTTAAAACAAGTTTAATGCTATGAGAACTGCTTGTTTTTCTCTTTAAGCTTTTCAATCATTCTTCAATTGAAATATTATTGCCTCCTATGGTTTCTAGTCAATTCTCACTCTTACTAAAGTGGCGCTTTTAGCTTTGATGCTGAATATTTTGTTAATAAATAATATAGCTGGAATTTAAAATAGTGGGTTTTAATTTCGCTTTATGTGAATGATATGTTATTATAAATTTCTTGAAAAAATCCTCTAATATTTTGAATTAAATTAGTTTATCATTCCTATTTTTATTTTCACATATTTTTGCTCTAATAGAAAGGAAGTTTTTATGCAATATTAAAATTAAATTTCATTCTTGTAAATTTGCGCCATTTAATTTATTTCCCGGCGTATATTTAATTGTGTCTATGAATTTTTTCTAGTTTCTACGTTGTCTTGTTGGCATTATGAGATATAGGTTTCAGAAACATGATTAAAGTTAGGGTTTGCCACTCAAGTCTTATTATGGCTGTCAAAGATCTAATTAATGGTTGCCATAGTGGTTTTATAAGTATTGGAGTTGAAAGTTTTATAGCAATAAGCAAAAGTGCCATAAAGTAAAGAATTTGATCTTGACATCATTATATATAGGGTTAATTATAATTGGTTGGAAAGAGATGCATGCTTTTTCACTTGGGTTATTTTGTTTTATGTAAAACAAATTCTGAAGTTTAATAAAATATGAAAGTGTTATATGGTTCATTGATTTTAATTGCAATATGAATATATTTTCTTATTTGGGAAGTGGTGACTAGACTACTGTGATTTATTTTGCATTTTATTATGCTAAAACAGTATTAGTTTAATTTCAAGAGACTGTAACTTAGGGCGGCATTGGTGCTTAGGGTGGCAGTGGGTTGTGGATAGTAGCATCGATGGCTTGAGTGGTGTTGGCAGTGGTGATTATATGGCATTGGTTGTGGTGGGGAGGTGATTGACTATTAGCAGTGGTATGTTTCTTGGTGTGGAAGTGGGCACCAATGATGGATGGCAGCAAAAGATGATGGGGAGGGTGCCTTCAGCTATTGATTATAGGGCAGGAAGGGGCTAGAAAGATGGGTGGTCGGTCATGTGTTTGTGTTTGGAATGTAGCTGATTTGAGCACGTGCTGAGTATGCCAAATTTATTGGTTTTATAAATGCATTATATTTTCACTGGTCAAGTACATCATCAAAATGCATGCAAAAGAAATGCATTGCACTCTGAATGCATTAAAAGAAACAATTTTTCCTTAGATTTTACCATATTTAGTTGCATCCGTTATTAAAAAAAACTGATTATGACAGCTTGAGACATCAGATCCCTTTGCTTCCCAATGGAAAATAAGGTTTATATTATGGGATCTGACTAAAGGTTTGCTCTTTGGAAGAAGACTCATATTAGATCGCAGCCTCCTATAATTTCAAGAGACCAGTATGTGGACAGAGAAGGGTTTGTATTTTGGACGATTCTTTTAACTTTTATTGTCCTGAGCTGCTGTTTGTTGTGAATGTTCTAACTTCTTGAGTCTGTTGAATACAAGTTTACTACCCAACCGCATAACCAACTATGGAGAGCTGCCGCTCATTGGCAGAATTTTTATATATTTATTGGGGAGGGATACCTCTTGTTTCTTTGAAATGAACTTTAATGCTCTCTGTTGGGGAATTAAACTTATATCATAGCATAAATTTTTTTCTAATCCTGGGGCATGGGAGCTTCACCATAGAAAGTTAGAGAAAAATCACCTTGAGAGGGGGTTTATGAAGTAGAAAGACGGTGCGTCAGTTTAGAAAACCCTTTGTGAACTCTGAGGCAGAACTGCGCTAATGTTTGAATTGAGCTCCTGTTCCCTCATTTCATGAGGATGCCTGCTTTATCATTACATCTCTGGTCCTTATGATTTTTCATGACCTGAGCACATCAAATGAGTTCATAATCATTACAAATAATGCTCTTGAGAAATATTAATGCAGTGTCTTTGTAAATTAGCATGCTAATTACTAATATTTAACTGTCTTTTCCTAGCACATCATCAGAAAAGTCTCCCATCTTTCCATGATACAAAATAAATGTAACAACGTAGAAATTAATGTTTACTTTTTCTTATTGAGGAGAGATCTTTGCCCGTTTTCTTACATTATTGTCAAAATTTGGCGGGATATTTCCAATAGCCGTAATGTAAGAAATAATAGCAAACTTGTTAAAGAAATTTTATTAAAGCTTTCAATATAAAATAACAAAAATTTCTGTATTCCAGGAGAGGAACAAGAGTCATATAAATACTTGAAGAATTTTGGTTTTTTTCCAATAGCATGGTGAATGGATTGATGGATCCTTTATAATCGGATTATCGCTAACGTTATGTAAAGGTTTTTGATTCAACTAGCCATTGTAATTGTTGAAATATGGGCTTCTTCTTTATTGTGGAAGTTGTGCTAGCGTTGAATCTCTTAACAAAGGAAATTTATGAATTACAAAACACTCTTGTTTGTCTTGATAGGCATGCTTTTCCATTGTTTTTTGCATCTTTGTTTTGGAAGTTGTGCTAGTGTTTGCCATTTTGGTCTAGGTCTCTTGCTTACATTCCATGATGGTATGGGGGCTTCCCTCGGATTGCTTTTGAGAGATGATCCTGTCAACCTTCTCCTACTTTGTTGCTTATGTTGTTGTTTTACTAATCACTTAATTGCGGCACAGATGTTATCAAGAAGAGTGAGAGATTTTATTTAACTTATTTTTATTATACAAAAAAATGATGAAATAGAAGGCAATGTGACTTGTACAAGGTTGGATGAAATAGGGGACTGTTTTGGTGTAGGTTGTAGCGCAAGGTTATCTGTGATAATTGGTAAATATCTTTCGTGGTTAAACAGATGGAGTGAAGATTCGCCAACTATGCTCTAAATTGTTGGTAATTTGTATTTCCTGGTAGTTAAACAGTTTGATTACAAATAGGTATTATCATAAATTTAGAATGTTTCAAATGTAACCAATGTAATAATATATCTTATTTCACTGAAATTTGTTTGATGGTAAATGCAGTTGATTGCATCTTAAATTCTCTTGACTACTTCATTTACTTTTTAATTAATATAAAAATTTGGATATGTATTTAGTTTTTTATTTGTGTTTGCTTGTCCCTGACTAATTACATTTTTTTTATTTGCTTTTTAATGCTTACTTGTAGAGAATGTTGGTAGGGGTTTGTGCTCATGTATAGTATTAATAAAATTACACCAGGAGATTTTTTATAAAGCATCTTTTTTTTTTCTTGTAGAATATACAAAATTCACTTGCCGAATTACATGTATATCTATGCACTCAATGTATCCATCATGCTTAACAAATAATGAAATTAGTTATCTTTATGTGATATTGTTCATCATGTTGATTGTGTATGATGTCTCATCTGATACTGATTCATGCTTTTCACATGATTTTTAATATCGATTTATCGCCTCAAACAGCGGCACAACCTGAGAATTGTGTATGATGCTCTTGGTACTCTAGCAGATGCCGTTGGAGGAGAGCTGAATCAGGTATGATATTTTTTCATTTCACTGGCTGTAATAATTTTTTCCCAATAATAATTATTATAAGGGCTAGCAGTAATAAGACTGATTTAATTATGTTAATTGCAGCCAAACTATCTTGACATCCTTATGCCACCATTAATTACAAAGTGGCAACAGCTATCAAACTCAGACAAAGATCTCTTTCCATTACTGGAGTGCTTTACTTCTATAGCACAGGTATACTTTTTCTTTGACATTTTGTCTTGTTTCAGTTCTGTTTTCTTAATGCATTGTCTTCATTGTATTGCCATGGTTGAAGAATAGCTTGGTAAGTAGGGGTATGATGCGTGGTGTGGGGGTTCTGAGTGTTTTCCGTTAGTGGTTCTGAAAAGATTATTTCAATTGATATGCCTTTCTCTTGAATTTACTTTTTAAAATCATTTTTAGGTCAATTCTTGTGTTTATTATCTTTTTTTTTAAATTCTTATGGATAGCTTAAAGCTTAATTTAATTAATCTATTTTTCAAGGCTCTAGGACCAGGCTTTGCCAGATTTGCTGAACCTGTATTCCTACGGTGCATTAGTCTAATCCAGATCCAGCTGTTGGCAAAGGTGTTCTCTTGCTTATAATATGATATGGCAACAGTTCAAAATGATCTTTCTGATTTGTTGTTAATTTTATACTAAATCGTTGCTATTATCCATTACTGTTTTTATTATTTTTGCTTAGTCTTCTACTGGCCTATATGTTCCTTTAAGCTGTTAATGTATGCTATATCAATATCTTGAGTCATCTTCTCTTCAGTATATGAATGACAACTTTTTCTTTCTAGAAATATTTTCTTTAAACAGTTGCAATATTTTCTGTGTTTATGAATTTAGCTTTGCTCAGTAAAATAAGTGTCAATGAAAATGATTTTTCCTGATAATAAAAATTGCATGCATGCAACTTTGGTATTTATTTGCTCTATAGACAATTTTAGCTGCTTGAATTATGGATGTGTTGATATTAACGTTTTTATGTTTAAACCATTTTTATGATGCATAACTTCTGCCCAAGCACACTGAAAACAAAAGCTACCCCAATGTTTTCCAGCATATGATCGAAGTTCTAATGTATCAAAACATTAAAAGTTGACTAAGGAGCCCATGTTAGTTAAAGAACATGTAAAATAGTTAAGTTGTGCTTATTTTGATGTGGGATAGAAAAAAAGTAAAGGTCCATTATACAAGGTTACAACAGCTAAGGATGGAAAGAGTTTAAATTGTTAAGAAAAGAGGTGATGTTAAATCACTCATTTCTAACTGAAATCAATGTTCTAAAAAGGCATGATTGGGGCTCATGATGGCCCATAGCAAAGAGTTCTTGATTTAATACTTCCTTTGAAGTGGTGTGTTTGTCATCTTTGTGGTATGCCCTTTTACTTCTTGGGGCATATGCACAAGATGATTGGGGCTCATCTTTTGCGTCTTGCCATAGCTATTACTTCATCTAAATTAAAATGTTTTTTCTTTAAGTCACATACAATGCAATCCATTCTCTTCTTCTTTTAGTTAATCACTTCAACTTAAAAAGTTTTTTTTTCTTTCAATTTGCTTATTTAATTTATTTTGTGCATATCAATGCTTTTTTGCATTTTATTATGAGCTCATTGTTTTATTTGTGATATGTAAAATACGTAAATTACATTTTTTGTCTCCCTATGTTTCATGAGCATTGCACCTCAAGCCTTATGAAATACACCGTCTGCCATTTGGCCTCTGTTTTTTAAAGAATGATTGGAGATACTTTGCTTTGAAGAAGATAAAAGGAACTCACTTGGGCATTATTTTTAGCTTTGCAGCTACTGTACAAGTCTGCAAGCTATTTGAAGCAACTTTTGTACTTGTTAAATGCTTGTTCCAAATTGCCTTAACAAATTAGCTCTTCTCCTAATATGAATCCATGATACTTTTTGTGACAAAATATGATCCCCTTAAATATGAAATTAGTGTTTCGTGAGCCTTATACTACATACTTCTGGCAATGCACTCTCTGCCTTATGTTACAGTGTTTTAAAGCAATGGTTGGAACTACTTTGTCTTCTATAAGGTAGGAGAACCTTTGTCAATAGCACATCATTTGCTTTAGTCAATCTGTGCATTTACTTTGTAATTTTATAAGCTATTTTGATGTAATTTTTGTAGATGTTCATATGCTTGTTCCATTTTTTCTTAACAATTTTGCCCTGGTCTTAGAATGAGTCCATGCAATCTTCTTAGACAATTTGCATTTGATTTTCATATTTCCTCTTGCCCACATTGGATTAACTTTCTCTAATTTGATGAAATTTTTTTGGTGGCTTGAACACATTATCTATTAAAATGTTAGTATGTAGTTTTTAGTGTATCTTCTATAGAAATAGAGAAAATTGTCAAAATGGTCCTTGATTCTTGCAAATTGTTCAACCTAGTTCTTGACCCTTACATGTAATTTTTTTGGTCCCCTAACCTTTATTTAAAGGTGCTGCTTGGAATGCAGGGTTTTTGGGGTAAATTAATCTTATTATAGTGTAATCCGAACACATTGTAATATGATTACCTTACTTCTAATTTGTTGTTTGTTTGGAATTGAGTAGTGTAGGGTAAGATTATCCTCGATGGATTAATTTGTTAAAATTGAATCGGATGTGTACCTGATGGTGAATCAAATTGAATCGAGATTTTTTGGCGGATTGAATCAGTGGATCAGATCGAATTGGTGCATCGAATCGACGAATTGAATCGATGAATCGAATAGACAATGAATCGAATCAGATAGAAAAAAACTTTGCGAATTCAATTGAATCGTCAATGACGAATCAAATAGAATGTCTCTGATTTGGCGAATTGAATGGAACAATTGTTGTTTTCTCTGAATCGGATTAGAGACTGCAAAGACCGGAGCTTCTTCGTAAATGATTTAATAGTCGCTTCTTCCATCAACGAGGGATTTTTGCCGGTGAATCGATCCGAGCTTTGGCGAGATTCTTCAATCCGATTTGACAGGATTTCTGATCTGACGAAGCTGAAAGCAAAGACAATTGATGATTTGACGAAGATGCAAGCTGCAAGCTGCGAACGAGTTTTGATGAAGGTGGGAAGATGAAGATGCTATCTGACGAGTCGATGAAGTTCTCCAATTCATGTGAAGACGGTGCGAAGACGAAGCTGCAAGTTTCTTTGATACGAAGGTGAGAAGGTGCGATTGGAAACGCAAGTCTTTGCATCTTCATCGAATTGCTTCACTTGATGAGGAGTTCCGCGTAAAAAAACTGCATGAATCTGTGTAAAATTTTTACCCGCTGCTATTTGTATCATAGTAAAAGTTAATTTCCAAACACTTGAAATTTAGAATTATAGGTAAAATTTTGCTTTACTTCTACTTTTCATCATTTCAAATAGACACTGTTTGTTTTGGTCACGCCTTTAAGTTCTTGTCATGCGAGAGATTTGGCAGCGAGATACTTGGTCTTGAAGGTAGAATGGCGGAGGTCAGCATTCAGTTTTGCCGCGATGCGATCTCTATGACGGTCATTTGGAAATTGTGCTGAGCTCGCCCCTCTCGTGCTGAATGAGCTTGGAGAGGAAAAGAAGCCCCTTGTCTTATTGATCTTGCGGCGATTGGAAATGCTGTCACCGGAAATCTTCAAGAGGGCCTCAATGCAGGTGATTTTCAAGGCCTACTTCATCTTCGAATTCTCATTCTTCTTCTTGTAGTTGTGATTGTAGTACTCATGGGAGCTCTTTCCTCTTCTATGATGCCGCCGACAAAAGCAAAAAAATTGAAATAGTGAAGATCTGTCAAGCCTTGAACGGGGGAGTGGATGTTGGAAGCGCCTTTGGATTTGTCAAGAGGCAATTCGAATGACAGGAGGGAAGCGAGAGGGTGAATGGCGTTCTCATGAGCAAACTCTTGCGCGATGACGGATAGTGGTATGCCATGCTGTAGATTAGAGGTGACGCGGGTCTGGCGCATTGGAGAGCTGGAGAGGGCATGAAAGATAATGGGGACTTTGAGCTCCTTGATTATGAGGGAGACATGGTCAGTCCCTAGGTGAGATTGGTGAGCATTGAGGAGGCGGTCGCATGCGCTTCGACAAACGACCCTTCCCGCAACAGCGAGAAAAGCAGGAATGGATACAAAAAAAATATAATTTATGATAATTTAAATTTTATCAAGGATTCTAAATTTAAATTCTGTGAGTTTTGAAAGTTTATTTCGAGCAATTTCTTAGAAAAAATGCTTAAGAGAGGAAAAGATGCTTTGAGGCTTTGATATCAATGAGCAATGGATACAACCACCATGATCTTAGAGAGGAAAGGATTCTGTGGTGGTTTTAACTAAAATAAAAAAAATGCTCTAGTCATATGTGGAATTTTATTAGCTAATTTATAAACTGACAAATTTACCCTTCTCAACTTAAAGTTAGGAGACCATAAAGTTATATATAAGCCAAAAATAATATATGAACAATATGCAAGAGTTAAGCAATCATTTTGACAATTTTCTCAATAGATGTAATATGGTATAATATTAAATGTAAGCAAATTTAAGCAAATTACTATCATGATTTAAATGGACAATTTCAAAATTTCTAAACAAATTGTAAGAATATAGTAGGATAAATGGATTAATCTAATTTATGAATTTCACCATTGAAACTTCTTGTGGAGTGGATATGCTATTATTGGTTGGTGACAGTGCATCCCTTGTGCAATGCCTAGGATTTCTTGCCTTGTTCTTATTTAGGGGAACCATGAAGGATTGAAGAAGAAGAATAGGGAAGGATTATGTTTAAAAACTAATGCATATATTATAATTGTTTAGGTCTAACATTAGGAAAATCATTGTAGAGAGTTAATATCATTGGAATAGGCTTTATCAAAGTTAAGGAGGATGCTATGGAGAATCAACACTGATGGAGAAGAGATTGACAAGGTTTAGTAAGTTATTATGGAAGATCGAATAGCTTGGAAGGGGGATGGGTAACATGCGCCATCTACTAAAAGGTTAGCGCGTACACCTAGCTTGAGCTTAAGCTTAATTATTTTGTGTTTGCACTTGGCTTTAAGCTAACATGTTCGAATTTTTCAATTCCTTTATTTTAAAGAGAATTATTTTAATACTAGCATTTATTATATAATAATGTATGTTTTGAGTGAAATAATAATGCTAGGACTAAAATGAAAATAGAACAAATTTATAAATATCTAAACTAAGTGAATTTTGATATATTTGAAGGTTTTTTATACATACAATAATTATTTAAGCCATCTCATCATTTAATGTGGTGAGTTGGGGATTGCCCAAGATTGGCTACATTGCACATTGAAATCTGCTAACCAATTGTTTTATCGAGCTGAGCTTGGATCTTGATAACATAGTTAACTTTTTAAATGTTAATTAATTAAAAAGCTTCTTTGTTGAGTAGTTCACAAGGCTTTATTGTTGATTGAAAACCGGGATGTCTTTACTATTTTGTAAGTATGGTAGTTTTCATTGAATATCCTTTCCAAGCTGTTCACTATGAAGAATTGTTTGTTATTGTGCATTGAAGTATTTTTTAACAGTTTTGCAAAATAGTGAAACTTTTTGATACAGCTAACATGCCCTAACTATTTGTTGCAAGCAAAGCAAAGCCCATTATGAATTGTGCTATTAATAACTTTGGTGGATATATTATAAAGTGTTTATGACACGTTAGTGTTTGACACACACACTTGATCTTTTTTGAGGTGTTTATGTTTGATAGCATGTTGGTACTACTAAGAAGGCCAATAGAACTCGTCTACCTCTGCTGGATGAGACATTAATCCTGCGAACGAGCTTTTATATACAATTTTGATGTGTGCCAGTTTTGTATGTTTCTCAACGCTTTAAGCCACATATAGATGGGATCTCTCTAATGGTAAACCATGCAATTAAAGCCTAGCCCTTGCTAAGAAAAATCAGGCAATAGACCTTACTGACGTAAACCAGGCTAGTGAGATGTTACTGGCTGAAAATATAGTCTTTATAAACTAAAGCCATATCAAATATAGCCTTAAGCTTGAAACTGCCCATATTGACATCAAGTCAGTCTATTGTAGCTCTTACTTGCACTATGTTAATATGAGATTACTCTTGCTGACACTAACATGACAGGCAACTCAGGAAGCTTATTACAGTTGAGTGTATGTCAACATGCTAATCGGCTGTGTCATAGAGCCTTCCCGAAGTTGGAGAAACATACATGATGGTCACTAGTATTCTCTGGATGACATCCAAGCCCACGTGAGAATATGCAAAAACAACATTAAATGAGCTTACGCATGCATCAACACAAGCGAAGTATGGGGTAACCCTGATGATTCTAGCAACATTGAAATAAAACAGCGATCCCTCTACTACTTTGACAATGTAATTATATGTAATGCGTTCATCAGGGCATAGACTAGAACATCATGTTAGCAAAGTTGAGCTCTCATGATTTTATAACACTTCTAGCAACTTCTAACAATTTTGCTACTTGTTATATATGATCACAATCAGAGCTTATACCTTTGCAAATGTCAGCAGGTGTATACACAAAAATTTAACTATGAGAGTATACAAATTATTATAACTTGCCTTGAAATGAAAGTCACAATTTGTTCCCACTTTGAGAAAGTTACAATTCATATATCGATAGTTTCAAGTGCAGGAATCATGAGAAAAGAAAAATAGTATTCACTGGCTCTCATTTGCAGCACCACCTTTCTCAATGGCAGAGTCCAGATTGACACTTTGCTTCTTTTCATCATCAGTATCAATCCTCTTTTAGCTAGATGTCATATCCAGTTTTAATATTTTTAAAGTATTATAAAAATAGAGTCAAACATCTTTGTGACTTGGTTCTGCTTTTTCTCTTGCATCATCTTAATTGACTGTTACTTCCATTTTCGGTTATGATTTTTGCGTCCTCTTGAAGCTCTCCCGATGTAATTTGATGTAAGAGTTCACTGCTTTTAACTTCTATGAATTTTCTTGTTCAGCCACTAAAAATAATTACAACACATTCTCATCTTCTCTTCCGTGGCAGACAGTGGTATACTCTTCTCTTCTGCTTTACTTTCTAACTCAGCATCCTTTGGACTAAAGCCTCTATTGTAAACTTCAAAATGCTATTCATTATGCCACAGGAAGTAGCGCATGTGTAAACAGCCAGTGGAGTTCAATAATTCCATGTCATGTGAAAGTTGGCTCTAATCAACCACTTAAATACTATACCTGTCAGCATGACTTAATCAACATGATTTAATGCAAGCTGGCCTTGGTGTAATGCTAAAATTTCCACTGGCTTGAAGGTGGTAGGATTAAAGACTTAATAAGTGGCATGCCCTGCAATGATCTTCTCTTCTGGAATCAATGAGGATTAACAATGATAAGCAGATTTCAAGGAAATGAATGTAAAGAAAATTATAAAATACTTGGGCCACATGCAGTTGTGCACAAGGTTTATTGTACAATGCCACACATCTTTCAAGGTTATGTGCTGAATTAAATTTTCAGAAAGAACATTGCTTTGTATACATTCAGTTTAGGTGTTACCTTCTGAAAAATTCTTACAACTTGAATCTTAGATTTGCATTTGGTGCTTTCAATCTGCTCCCATATCTCTACCTTTTCCTTTGGAGTAGAGATGAGTTCGTAGAAAAGTGCTATGAATATTAGATTTGCATTTGGTTCTCTCAATCTGCTCCCATAAGTCTTCCTCAAAATGAGTTCTTTTTTGTTGTTTTTTTGTGCCTCAATTGTAGGATTATGGGGTATATTTTGGTTGCATTATAATTTAAAGATCAACTATTTTGAGATTCTTACTGGTGGTTGGATTGTTTGAAGTTTTAGTTTGAAATGATTATTTTTTTAGTAGCCTAAGGATAACATTGTTTCATGATATACTACTCTCTAGTTGATTGTTAAACACAATATAGAACTGTTTAACTATGGTCTTTGTTTTCATTGCTTGCATTTAGAAATCGTGTGAATGATGGATGCGATGGTAAAGTTTGCAAGTTTTTTTCTTAAATTGATTTGTTTGTATTGTTGCAAAAGTAACTTTGTGAATTTGTTTTTTTGATACTTGGATGGGTGCTAAATAGGATTCTTGAAATAAAAAATAAAATTTTGATGCTTGGTTGAAGTAGTGGATGAAGGGAGATGGGGTCGCTTGTGGCGTTGTTGGAAATTAGTTGCTTGTCGGAGAAGTGGAGTTTTATGTGGTGAGAAGCTGACTTGGTACACTTGCGATACAGTAGTCTTGCATAGGGGAGTATTGTGTGAGGGTGAATTGCAAACTTTGAGGAATGATTGCCAGTAGATGGGGGTCGTTGAAGGAGGTGAGCTGTCTTTTAGGTTGTGAAAACTAGCGAAGAATTGTGATTTGGAGTATCAAAAGTTGGGGGAATATTGAATGAGGGAGACTTGTGAGCATTATTAGATGGGAGTCATTGGGGTGGGCATGAATCTATGGATGCCATGTCATTTAGAATGAAATGTTGTGATTACTGTAAGTCTTCTAAAATTTGAGTTTGCTTGGTTTGACTGAACACTGGAAATGAAATTGTGTGATTTACCTTAGGTGCAGTGACAACTGGCAGACCATGCGGTCAAACAATATTATCACCCTTTCTATTGATTACTACTTTATCATGAATATTGAAATTCTTTTGTTAATTTGAATAATTACCCAAATTACACATTTACCATGCTTAGATTTGTAAAGCTGATTGTAGTATCCATCGCAATCTTTACCCACAATCAGTATGGAAAAGGGAAAGGAAGCATTATTCTTACAATCCTCTTAGGTTCGATCTTAATTATTAGTAATTACAAAACTTGTAAAATCTTACTTAAAAGCAGACAACTAGAATGTAGATTAGTATTTACCTCCCAGATTATCTTTTGCCAAAGCTGATTATATTGGGGCATGAGCCTATATTTAAATTTCAAAGCAAATAAAACATTTGTTGTGAAGTGCTTGAACTTACTATGTATGTTCATTAATTAATTATCTATCATTCAAGTTGCTTGAATTTTATTGGTGGTTATTGGTAGATTGCTATATGACATTGGGTGTAATTTCCTTAGTGTAGTTTTATTTATAACAATTGCTCCATCTCATGAACTAGTAAGTGACTCCTTGGGTCACATTGGTAGAATTCTGTCTTGTAATGTATAAAGCATGTGCTACTAGATTTACTTGTGGCACATAATTTTAAAGTTGTAGGCCATCAACTCACGCAATCATCTTTGCCTTAAGTTCAACTTTTTTTGAGTGAAAATGTATTTCAAGCTCTTATAATTGGCAAAAATTTAACCTAAACTCTAATGAGAATATTTTCAATTTTTTCAAAAAAAGAAATGGCATCCATCTCCAAATAATGGGTTAGAGTTCTTATGAAATCTTTGTTGCACAGAGGAATAAGATATAATTCTCTCATGTTACATTTATATTGTGTTCAAAACTTGAATTGAAGGATCATTTAATTTGAAATCTACCCATCTCTTAAGAACTTATGAGGTTATGAGTTGCATAAGTAATTCTTGAGCTTCTGAAAATTTTACTTAGGAGTTTAATTACTCAAAATTAACCAACTTATTAACCTCTCTAATTAATGAAAAAATAATTCGAGAAAATCCTTCATCAAATCTCTTGTAGTTAGTTGCTTGCTAAATTAAATAAAAAATTGTGAATCTCACTAGTTGAGCCCTGTCTATGTCAATTCTTTTTGTTTTGATTTTAGCAGGATTAGTTGAAGTTCTACTTCGATTGAAAATGTGCCCAAGGAAAACAAACTCTTGAAGACAAACTCGAACTTAGTGAATTTCTTGTATATAGAAGAACTTTCAGTGTTGCTTTGAGATGTTGGGTATGCATCTCAATGCTCTTAAAATAGATTTGGATGTTATCAATTTACACATTGATAAAATTGATCTTCACATAATTAAAAAATTCTATCATCAGGTTCATTAATGCTCCATGGGTATTAGTCAATTCAGACATCACTAAGAATTTTTTGTGCTTTAAATGGAACTTTAGACACATTGTTGGCCTTAATTTGCAATTGGTGATTTTTGGAACGAAGGTCAATCTTGGAAAATGAAAACTCTACTAAATAGTTTATTATTATAAAACAACGTAGTTCTTAGTTATGTCTCTTATTTAGATCTTATAATTATGCATTCTCGCATGATGCAATCTTATTTATGAACAAAATCATTGCCCCCCAAGGAAGAACACTAGATTGATGAATTCTTTGTATAGCAACTGTAATTGAATTTTTAGACCTTGTTCCCATGTAATATAATTGGTGTGATTTTCATGACAATTAATATTGAGTGCAGTTTACAGATTAAGAATCAAATGATAATTATAGGAAATACATCAACAAAATTTTGAATTATTGTTATGCTATCAAGTTAGTGCTAGATGTGTTTATCACATGTATAACACATTCAAGAGTAATAAGTTTTGAGCTTTAAGTTCAAAACCTATATTTAAAACTATTTATTTATCCTCCATAAACTAGAAGGAATTCCTATAGGCATATTTCATATTTTGTTCACATAGGCCAAAATTTTTGTGAAGGAGTTTCTTTAGTAGTAACATTTTCTTTTGATGTTTCAAATCATCAATCATAGTGGGGTTCATTTGATAATGAGAAAAATTGGGAATTGTAAATTTGGTATGAAGTCAATGACATGTTGGATGTCGCTTGTCAGGGATAAATTATCAGGGAGCTCATATGGTTTGAAATCAACATGATTGCGGAGTAGGTTAGAGATCACAATAATTGTTGATACTTAGTGGATGAAAGGATAACATTCCTCATGTCAAGAATGTAGAAATCATTTGGATTAGAATATATTGTGATTGTTGCCTAAATACATTAATAAGTAAAAATGATTAGGGTGAGCCTAATATTTGATAGCTGTTGTAGTAGAAGATATTTATAGCTATCAACTAGAGCTTGTAGTATTTGTCTTGAGAGTCATTGCCTTTTAAGCTAGATGAGTGTTTATGCTTGTGATTTTTCTTCTCCGATGACTAAGACAATATCGTCATTAAGAGATCTTTGTTTCTTTGGTCAATTGATGGTGTGCAAAGGTAGCGTGATCTTTACAACTAGTGTAGCATCTTCATTACTAACAATTAGAGCTTTGTTGTGCTTGGATTGGGAGCCTTATCTTGATGTTAGATGAGGATTTGTGCCAATGAAGCATGTTATGATACCTAGGTCAATTTTCTCTCTTTGAAATATCAGCATCTCTGGCTAAGTGACGGCCTACCTATTATTAGACAACCCTTGTGCTTGGAGATTCTCTTAATAGATCATTGCATGATCTATTTGCTACATCTTTTTGAAATTAGACCAAGAAATACTAATTTAAAAATCTTTATATGTTAATTAATCAATGAATTTATTGGGATCACATGATTCATCAAAAGTGGATCACTATTTCGACCTTGAAACACATTCTCAAACATGTCATAGTTGTCTCTTCTAATGGGGGTGATTATGGTAATCTTATCATGTGAATTCACATTTGTAAGAGAACTCATAATTTTTCTTGTGAGAGTAGGCATTTTGTGGGTATTATGGATTTTGCTATCATCTTGATTGTAGTGCGTTGGCATAGTATGATCATCATGGAATCTCTCTTTTGGTGCCCATCTCTTCATAGGTGCAAAGAGTGTTCATCTATTTGAAAGTATTTGTTTGTTGTATGGGTGATCATTTCTGATGGTTCATAACATAAGGATAGTTATCTCTCATAGAAAGGATATAATAATATTCCTTGCTAGGGTTGTTATGATCAAGGTGTGCTTGGGGTTGCTTTATTGTTGATACATGTGTTGGTTTGACAATACAAGCTATTGATTATGATAATGAGAGGGGTAAATAATATTATCGTAGTGTGACAGGTTCAGTGGTGGCAGGCCATGTATGAAGAGACAATTATAAATGTTTTTTATTTGATATGTTTACTTGGCATGTTAATTTTCAATAATAAGAGTTTAACCTAAAGTTGTGAGCATTCTATATCCGTATTTGTATTACACTTCAAAAATTTTTTGTGTATAAACTTGGGAGTGATGAATGTGAAGTGAATAATAAATTTGTCATCTTTTAATTTGTGTTACTTTTTAATTTGCAATGATATGGGATGTGGAAGATAGATTTTGTGTTTTTTATATGCAGTTCTTTACGACTGAGAGAAAATGTCATTATTTATGATTTTCGAATAATAAGTATTGTAATTTAAAAGCAAGCATAAATAAACTAAACTTACATTTTTAATATAATCAAATTTATTATTATTCTGTCTTGATAATCTTACTGTTAAGCAAATGCAAAAAGAGCACACTTACATGAGATTGTGATGGGTAAAAAGTGCGTTGTTGCTGCATGTCAAACATAGACTCGGGGTAGAGGCACTTTAATTAAATGAACATGTGTTTAGCATAGGATTGCCATAAACATGTAAATATCCAACTTAGAAAAAGGAATCTTGCCACAAAAATACCTAGAAACTTGGTGAAATACATGGTTTACCTTTGTTTGAAGGAGCAAATGATGGGTGAAAACCTGCACAATTACTCGAAGTTTTTAATGATGCTTTTGAATGGATCAATTTTCAACTTTTGGATGCAACTTCAATTGTTGCAAATATCAAATGATAGAATACCTTTAGTAAATTCATGTTTTATACTTGTATCATATAGATGTATGTAAGAATTATTATTCAAAACATTTTATATTATTCATAGTGAACAATAAGGTTCATGAATTTTAGTCATCAAAAGTTCAATGTATGTTTTTTGCATTGAATTAATGTTTATTGAAAAATGGCCTTAGGTATATTTCATTTTGGCATAATAATAATAATAAAATCATATTATAACAAACATATACTTAAATTTTAATCAAGTAATCTTTACTTATCATGCTAAATTTCAAAATTAAAAAAACATATGGTACACAGACTTATCAATGTCCTTCTAATGCCTATTGTATTTTACTAAGAAAATGTGATATTGTTTCACTTCCATTCTTGTTCTGGTAATAGCCATTAGGTTGGGGGATTTAGGAGTTGAGTATTTGAGGATTAGTTATATTTTTGAAGATGAGTTGGGTTATGAGAGGTGGAGGGTTTTATGTATTGATGCGTTATGAGAAGGTTGGCTTTGGCCAGAAGTTTTGAGTTTTTTAGATTGTAGAAAGAAAAGACTTTAACAACATCATTTTAGTTATAGAAGAAAGATTCAGTAGAAAGAGATAAGAAATAGATGAATGAAATTGCTAGGTAATTAAAGGATAATTAGTTAAAGGGATATGTGAATTATGTGGCAAGAATTTTGAGGTTTCGGTGTTGATGAAGGCTGTGTTTGATAAAGTTATATGCGAAGATGGGGATGGCTGGATTGTGATTGGATGCTGAGTTAATGGAGGGGCTAGGGAAAAAATTAGAAATTCTTCATTCAATGGGTGGAAGGGGAGAAATAATAACAACAATGTTGTTGAAAGGTAAAGGGTTTTTACTATTGTTTGAGGGACATGAGAATGTTGGCTATAAAAGAAAAGGGAAAGAAGAATAATAACCTTAGGAAAGTTGTGAGCGGGGCTCCCCACCAAGATAAACGACTATATAAGACCCACAAAGCATTCAAATTGTTGGAGAATGGGAAGAGTGCATAAGAGAATTTTGATTTATTTAATGATGCATTATACATTGATGCATTGTTTGGTATATATAATCTAAAAGATAAGACTAGTAAGAGGGAAAGAAATAAAAATTAAATTGCTAAAATACTAAAATTGAAATGTTTGACCCAATGAAAGAGGGCATAAATAATATTTAAAGTTCCCCACTTATTGCAAGCTGAAAAAATTAAAATTTTTCAATAAAAAAATGTTCTAATCACTTTGACTTTCAAAAAGAGTTATTATGAATATTTGGACAAATTTTAAAAGTAATTTATCGTTTTCCAAGCAGTTGAATGAAATTAACCCATGAAACTTAAGTGTGACTTGGACTAGCGATGGTGATATTGATTAGAATGATTGGACTCGTATGTACTTGTGGGACCCATAAAGGGAGGGTTTGGACTCCATAATGCAAGTGCGCCTTTCCTATAGACTGACACAGATTTAGTCTCTCTGGGTCCTTGGTAAATAATGTATGATTCAGATTTTATGCTTTCTAAAGATACTTTTCTTTTGTTTTTATACTTGTATTTATCTACCTGAATTGGAAACATTCATAATAGATTGTAAATAGTGTATGTGGAAAAGCAATCCTATTGCTCTAGAAGTGTAGCCTGATTCTCCTTTGTCCATTATCTTTCTCTCTCTTTCTCTCTCTCTCTATATATATATATAATGTTTAGGATACATCATATTTGGAATTTGATGACTTCCAACAAAATTAAAGGAACAATAGAAAGGAGAAAAAATTAAGCGGTCACCAAAACTCATATAAGAGATCACCGCAAAAGGAAGTCTCAATGCAAACATTAACAAAGGAGATAGAAAGAGCCTTGAATTTAGTGATTTCTAACTGTTGAAGTTAATGGCCCTTTTTTTCTAGGTTATAACATGATTTCTTTGAGTTGGATCCCCCCCTTTTTTCTTTCTTTCTTTTATTCCTCTATTTCATGAGAAGTTTTCAATATTATCATAGAAATTCATTGCAGACGAGATTGGGGAATTCAATATAGCTCCCTTACCCAGAACTATTGGAGTTTTAGGTAGATATTGTTAGAGTAAATCTGTAGAGGAAGCCATTAACATCCTGACATTATGAGAAAGATCTTCAGGATAAACCCCCTTAGCACGAATCCTCAAAACTTTGCGAGTAGCCAGATAAGTTTGCCTCTGTGTCGATATCAATGGAGTTCAACGACATAACAGTCTGTATATCAGCTGCTTCAACGGGCCAACATCATCCACAGGACTAGGATGATCCGCCATTGCTAAGCTCCCACTTGTATCATTGGCCAACATTTGGCCATCTGATGTTCCATCTGCTGTGGATTGAGGAACCAACACAGAAATAGATGGAACATTCACAACATCCCCATCCAATAGGACATACTTTAGTTTCTCTAATGAAAACACCTCATAGCCTGATAAGTTCGCCTCTTTGTTGGTATCAATGGTGCCCTGACGACATTACAACTTGTACATTAGCCACTTGGTCGACCCATACATCAGCTGCAAGACTAGGAGGATTAGCCACTGCTAAGCTCCCGCCTATATCATTAGATAAAATTGGGCCATCTGAATATCTATCTGCAGTGACTAGAGGATTCAAGCTTGTGTCATCCACCCTTGAAACATGTGGTACGTCCACAACATCCCCAACCAATTGGTTGGAAGTGCCTTGTCGATTCACACATCTTTCACCAAGGATAATTGTTTCATTTTTAGGACACTTGTTTTTTCTTTACTACTTTTGGAACAATGTTCTCCATTTGCAAAGTTTTTTGTTTCTAAGTTGGGGGTGAAGTTTGAAACAATGCGTCTCTTCATATCCAATAGTAAAACAATGAGAATAGTAAATCAAAGATTCTCAAAGAGTGGAAAGTTAATCACAATGATTCTCAAAGTAAATTGAAGAATGATTTCTTAAAAATATACCTATTTCTTTGTCTCCAATTCAGATTCTAGATTCAAACTGGTCAGTTAAATCCATACCAACTAACACCCGAGCCATAGAAGGTCGAAGTAAAGTAGCCGTTGCTTAATCAACTTATAATGGTTTACCAAAGTACAATCCCAATGCAAATTTAATAAAGTTTGTAATTCAGTGGATCTTCAAGAGTGGAAAGTTAATCATATTAGAATGATGGGAGGTTCGCATCTTGGATCGAATGTTGTTTATTATAGAACTTTCATTTGACAATTTTCAATAAATTAGACTCTAGCAAAGATTCTAGACTAATCTGATTCATTAGAGAGCTTTATAAGTACATGATGATCATCAATTAATTTGGCCTGAGAATTGCCTGATAAACTTAAATTATTGATAAATTTTAAAATCACAAACATGGGTGGTTTGCCATTTGAAAATTCCCCACAAGGGTATACTCAAAAGATTTGACTAGGGTTTGCATTTCCGCTTCAAAGAGAAGACATGTTTACCTCGTAGTATAATGATAGGTTCTCTCTCTCTATATATATATTGAAAAACACATTTATTTTTGGATTCTGAATTTCTTCATAGATTGAAAATCACCCAATGGTGAAGGACACTGAGTATTATGATATATTGGGAGTGAAAGCTGATGTATTTGCTGCGAGATAAAGAAGTCCTATTATGTTAAGGCAAGGGCGGTTCTTCCCGATAAAATTTTTGGAGATCAAAAAGCTGCCCATAATTTCCAGGTCTTCAGTGATCCTGCCAAACGTGATCTTTATAATAAATATGGACATGAAGGTCTTCCTCAGGATAATATGATGGACTCTATTTTAGTGTTCGGAATGATAATTGGAAGTGAGTTTCTTAAGGATTATGTGGGACAATTGGGGTTAGTAACTGTAGCTTCTTGAGAAGTTGAAGAAACAGCGGTCTCCTGAAGTTATAAATCAGCAGGTCCAGGTAAAATTCGAGTTACAGGGAGAAAGAGAGCAAAAGCTTATTCAAAATTTAAAGTATCGTTGTCATCCATATGTGACGGGACAAATGGAGGAGTTTGTGAGATGGGAAAATGCAGAAGCTTGCTGCCTTTTCTGAGCTGCTTTTGGTGAGGCTATGCTACATTCCATTGGTTACATTTATACAAGACAGGCTGCTATGGAATATGGGAAAAAGTGTACCATTCATAGCTGAATAAGTGCGGGATAAAGGCCATCAGATCAAATCACAAGTATATGCGACATCAGGTGCCATCTCTTTGATTCATCTACAAGAAAGCATGGAGAATTTGGTTTATTTTGAAAACAAGGAAGAAGTGTTAATAAAGAATATTGCTGAAACGGACGTTTTGGTAAATTCTCTGTGGAAGACTAATGTTGTTGATATTGAGTTCACTCTTTCACATGTTTACCAAGTTTTTCTCAGAGAAAGCAATGTCTCTGAGGATGTTCTCAAACATTGTACCAGAGCACTAAGAAGTTCGGAGCAATCTTTCAAGTTGCCAAATCTGAGTACCGAAGAGAAAACAGTTTTCGTGTGGAATGTAGCTCCCAAAAGTGTGATAGTACTCTCTAAAAGCTATCAAGTCGATGCTTTTTTTGTTTACTTCGATATTATGGTGAAAGCATTTTCAAGTGATGGAAACTGGGAAAGTATGATGCCCCACCTGATTTAGACTTGCATCCTTGTATTCCTATTACCACCCTACAAGTTCCTTATAAGTTGCTTCTTTTGATTCATCAGTATTTGGGTTTCATTATATGTATTCAAACTGATCATGGAAGGTTTGATAGAAACGGTTCTGTGTATTTCTGACAATTTTACTTGAAACTTGCTCAAGGCTCGAAATTAATAATAATTGTATTAGGTTTGTTATGATATATATATATATATATATATATGTTGCATATATTTTTGCACATACAAATCATTGAATTGCTTGGGTTCAATATGATACTTAATATTTTGTATTTGTTTTTTTCTTACATACCAGACAAAATGGTTTACCTTACACCTAATTTTTCTTTTTTGCTAATTCTGGTACCCAGATCTTTTTGAATCATCAAAATTAACGCCACTCTTTTTTCCATTTCAGTTGTTAAATTTGGATAAGATTATTTTTATGGCTTAGGTTAGATGATATTTTAGTAAATGTTAAAAGTTGTGTTAATGTAAACTTTAGAGATATGCAGTGAAATCTCTATTTTCTTCCTTACATATTGGCTTATTTTTATGCCTACATACATGGCCTTGTGCATGTTCCATAGGGTCAATGAAATTTAAAAGTTCTTTTGGTTTTCTATCAATCTCTATGATTGACTTATACCTCTTGTTTACTTGTGGTATCAATGTCTTGAAATTTATTATTCTTTATAGTTGGCTAAACCCTTTCAACTTCTAGATTATCATGAATTGAAACAATGCATTACGCTGATTGAAAAGCTTCTGACATTGTAGTCGCATTTTGTTTTTTCTCTTATAATTGATGGAAGTTTTATTTTTAATTTGTGAAAGAGCATATTACGCTGGATAATGTACTCGTTGAGCAAGTTGTTTTTACAACCATTTTGCCAGAAGCATTTTATTTTACATGTTAAATTCGCTTGTCTTTTTTTCTGAAGTAATTTTTTGTCGTTCTTGCTGATTATCGCTTTATGATTTGTTTTCAATTGAAATATTTTTCTTGGAAACTTTGGTACAAATTATAGATGACTACTTGCTTTTGTTTGATCACATCAAATTATCACTTTTCTTTTAGGTTGATCATGTTGCAGCAGGCGCTCAATATGATAAAGAGTTTATTGTTTGCTCCTTGGATTTATTATCAGGAATTTCTGAAGGCCTTGGAAGTGGGATCGAGAGTCTGGTAATTGCTGATAGATTTATTCAGTGTTTGATGCTAGACATCATCTTAATTTAATATTATGTTGATTACTAACTCACAAATTCTTCAACCTATTTCACAAAGTAGTAATGTTTCAAACATTAGATATTCCGTAGTAGTACACTGCTAAGAGGAAGAATTTCTGTTGTGCTTTCTGATAAAAGAGCATGGTTGAGGGTGATAGAACAATTTCAAAATAACAGTTACTACAATTATGTTTGACAAATCGTTAGATTTTGATGAAGAATAGAAAAATTAGTATGTGCATACAGGCATCCTTTCGTATAACTACTTTTTTTTCAAATTAGCTTAATCATTAATAATTCTGGAAAATAGATTACTAATAAAAATGAGCGAAACATTAAATCATACTTCTAGAAATTCATAATATCTCATATGCTTTTTCATTTTATATGTTTAAATATGTTTTGATCATCAAGTTGATAGTTGAGACATGAATAATGGTTACTTTGTATAAAATATTGCTAGAGGCCATGGTCTAGTGGCAAGGCTTTCTTTGGGAATTTTGAGATATGCTTTGTTAGCGCGCACTTGGAGTTTGATTTTCATGGTATTTTTGTCCAAGTGGGGAGAATTGTGGGATCAGCTTGGGAGCTTTAGATGTAAAAAAAAACCTATAAATAAACAAGGGAGAGTGATTTTTAGGGTACTTTTTCCCAGGTTGAGACGAATGGTTGGGATTTGGTGGGGGTTTTTCAATATAAAAAAATTAACTTGACATAATTAGATGAAAAAATGAGTAATATATAAATGGCTCTTTGATAATGGTGATGTCCTAGTCTATATGATATAGAGCTTAATTGAGCAAGCCCTCATAGATAATAATCTCTAGTTAACTTATATTAAATTAAGCCTTACTTTGATATTTATTGATTACTATAATTCACATATAGCTTATTTTGGAAGCCTAACTGCATGATCCACAAGTTTCACTACATTGGTTTGATTGAAAACACAATTAAATGGTTTTCATAAAACTTCTCCCAGTTAGGTTAAAACCCATCATTAATATAGCTAGTTCATGTTTTTGATAAATTTAAATGAACTTTAATTTTAGTTCAAAGGACTTGCATGTGCTTGAACAACTCATTCAACTACCTGATCTTGATTTATCTAAACCTAAAACTTTTTTGTTACATTTATTTTCATTTTTAATTGTTACATTAAAAAATTTGTGATGGACTGAGATTTGAATATGTAAGGTCTCATGGTTATATTGATCGTGACTCGTGCAATGTTCATCACACTAATTAGTTGTCACAATTTGAATTTTGTAGACAATATACCCCAACATCATTTTGACATATAAAATGATGTAATGAGTTGTGTTTTATATATATTTATGTGTGTGCGCGTGTGTGTATATATATATATACATATATATACATATATAAGGGGAATTTGTAGGAATTTTATTAGCAAAGATAAGTACATATGATTTTGGATAGTAACTATGAAAAAAACTAAAAAATAAATAAAAAATGAAGCTATAACTATAAAAAACATGAAAACTTGTTACCAATCTCCCCCCTATAGATTCTCTCAATGGAAGAATCAAATAGAGAACAAAAATACAAACGCAAGAGCAAACAAAACCGTCAACTCAAAAGTTTCGGGGTCTAACTTTTTTTCTTTGATATAACCGTGAAATTGTTTTTGAGTTAGAGCTCTTCTTCTTTGTCTAAAGCCTATTGAAACAAGCCTCCAAATCTTCAAACCCATTTTCTTCATACAATGGTTCATCATTAGATCCATTATCAGACATTGTGGGAGTGGATGACTGAATGTCATTCTCATGTTCGCCAGATCCACTCTTATGCCTTTATTGGCGAGAGACTCGAGACTCGAGACTCGTCACTGCCTGGACTATCTCGACGTCATTTCACATAGAAACTTGTACTTCCCTGGAAGGCATATCTTATTAACTGTAAGACTTATGCCAGGCTGAGTTATAGTGAGGTATTGAAGAGAATTTGCAATCTGTTTGTATAGTGGATTGAGAAATTAGAGGGTTTGGAGTTTTGTTGGCTGGTTATGGGGGTAAGGGCTGGATTGCATTGCTTTATTCCAAAGATTTTCAGAATTGTGGAGGCGTAGGTTGCTTGACTAAGGGATCAAATGTTTGCAGATTGTGTGAGATGGATGCCAAGAAAATTGGTTGGGGTGCTGAAAATTTTCAAGCGGTACCGTTGTGTGAGGATTTGTATAAGTTTGTAGAGAGTAGGTTTGTGTGGATCGGTAAGAAGTATGTCATCCACATAGATGATGTAAATCTTATGGGATGAGGTATCATGTATTAGAAGAGAGGGGTCGACAATGCTGGTTTTGAATCCGTGGGCATGTAGAAACTCTGTGAGGGTAGAGTACCATTGGCGGGGTGATTGTTTGTGGCCATAGATAGATTTATTGAGCTTGCAAACATGGTTGGGATGGCTGGGATCCACAAACCATTATGGTTGCTTCATATTAACTACCGTGAAATTTGCCATATATAAATGCGTTGTAAGTTGTAAGTTAGATCACTTGTAATAAGTTGCTAAGATGAATAGAATTTGAATGGTTAGCATTTTTGCATCTGGGTTGAATGTTCCAAGTAATCTATGTCATAGTGTTTATTGAATCCTTGAGTCACCAACATGGCTTTATGATGTGCCACTATGCCAGACTTTGAGTTTTGTACGATATGTTCATTTACACCCTAGGACATTTTGATGTGGAATAGGGGTATGAGGGTCCATGTGTGCTGATATATAAGGCATGATACTCATCTTCCACATTACAAGTTTCCAATGTTCCAGCTTAGCTGCGATATTATAGGTGGTAGGTTCGGTCGTGATCATTTTTTGAGCCTGTGGTGACAATTTTGTCTACTAAAGATTTAATCTCAGACAAGTATGTGTTCATGGGCCAGTTCTTGAGAGACATTATGGAGTTTATTTTTGAGCTAAATTACTCTAGATTTGTTGTAAGATTGAAGACATTTTTCAAGGGTAAGATAGATTTTGGCACATGATTCCACTTCCAGGATATATGGGATAATGGACGGAGAAGTTGTGGAGTAATGAGTAACAATTAGATTTCGATCATTGAAAAAGCTAGTGATCGTGTGTTTCACTGTTGATATGGGAGGTGAGGTCGACTCCGTCCAGGTGACCATAGAGGTTATTTGTTTTGAATACTTGTGTTATCTGAGCTCTCCATATTGGGCAGTTCTCGATTCTCTAGAAATTGTGAATTATGTTCTTGGTGTTAGACATTGGGATCTTGAAAACTTTTGAATCTTGTTTGAGACTAGTGATGCTGTGGTGGGAATTCACCTAATTAAGAGTCCGCATTAGTTGAATCCATGTAGAAGAATCTTACGAAAAGTTTAAGCATGTGGATCTTTTTTTCGCACGTGGGAAGTTTACACAACGAATTAAGAAGGTTCTGTGAAAAATTAGTGAGAGGCGTAGCTCTTTAGCGGTGATCTTGCCGTCGCAGCAGCAGTTGCCGAGGTTGATGACGTAGTGGGGACAAAGCGGGTTGAGGTTCAAAGGTTGAAGGATGGCGAACTGTGCATCGCATAGCTATTTCGAGATTGGCAAAAAGTTGAGGGAGGTTCGGCGACGCATGCGCCGGATGGAGAAGTCGAGCTAAGGGTTCTAAGAAATACATAGAGGTGCGATGTGATCAATAGAGATATCAAGGGTTATCATTGAGGAAGAGTCGCTCTAGTACCAAAGGAGATAGAGTGAGATAGAAAGAATACTGCATATTATTGATATATTCATTCATTTATAGAGATCGCTTATTTATAATAGAGTAGCATTGTAATGCTCTGAGGTGTCGTTCATAAGTAACGACAGTGCATTAATTGAACTATTATAATTGTACTGTAATGCTTTGATGAGTTGTAATTAGAGTTATAACTGGGAATTAAATGGTTGCTATTAGGACTCCTGATACGAAGCTGCTTGATTGTGTTGATTTTAGGAATACCTTTATTTTCTTTTGAAATTTTATTGCAATTTGCAACAAACTTTGGATTGATGCATCATTCAACTTCATCTGGCAATGTAAGAGGCTGTCAATAGCAGTAGATAAAAAGTAGTTGAGTAACGGTTTAACACTGCTTCCTTTTATAATAACCTCCTTGTCAACAATGGCGGCTGCATCAGAATTTTGCTCGGCATTCCTACCCACATCTAAGGAAACATCTACCGACTTGTTAATTTTCTCCACAACTGGTGTATTACCAACATCAAAATTATTGCAACATTCTATATTGACATTTATTCCCACTATAACTAGTTCGTTAATTTCTTGAAGATTTTTATTTGACCTAACTATTTGACTTTTGGGAACATATATTTGTTTGCTCAACTTTGCCTTTTGCACTGTAAAAATTCTCTAGAAACATTTTGATCTTTTAAGTGATGGTGTAATTTGAAACACAAAGAGATATCATGATCAATTGTTTTGCGTTTTGTACAGTAAAGAGGTAAAATTTCATAGACAACTTCTTGGAAGTATCCTTCTTTATCACTATCAATCCAAATGGACGATTCAAAAGTTTTTGTTAAATCAGTTGCAACCAAAACTCATGTTGTAGACGGTTGGAGGAGGTTAGATGTCTCATAGTCGACCTTAAGGGATTTTCCAAAATAAGATCTTAGTGAGAAAAAATTAAAGTGGGTGATCAAATGAACCTTAAGAAATGGTAAGTTTATCCAATCAGGAACTATTGTCGGTTCATATTTTGGATCAAAAAGATGTGGTCCATTTCAATAATTTCATATAAAGATTTTGAATGTAGTAGGAACCTCGAGCAAATAACCTTGTGTAATCTAGCTCATTGGAGAGCTTGATTAATATATAACGAGCATCGATTAATCCAGTGCTATAGGAGCCTGACAATTCCAATGTATTAAGAAATTTTTGAATAGTAATCATGTGAGGTTTGCCATTAGAAAACTTCCCAACAAGTAAGAACTTGAAGGTGTAGCCAACTTTTCCATTTCATCTTTCGAGGGAGAAGAGCCAATTTACTTCCAAACCATCCGCCGGTTGAGCATTTGTGGGTTTCGACAAAGGAATATGGAACAAACCAGCCATTGTTCTTCTTGGCCAAGCCTCCATGACCACCAGCCTAGCTACCAACATTAGCGACACTCATAGCCGAGCAACCATGATGACCTCTAATAAGAGCAGAAGGAACAAGGGCATAAGGACTACCGACAAAGGTGGGTAGAACATCAACAGGAGCGGAAAAAATCTCGACAGGGGCGGTTTGGGCAACAGCATGGCCACTTGAAGGGTTGGATCGACTCCACCAACCATGGCTAAGTCCACCTATAATTGCGACGACTAGGCTCCAAGACGGAACACATCGCCTAGGAGTGCACAATGTCGAGCGAACGACCAACAGTTTGATGCCACTATGTTGACGCCGGGCGAGCGGAGATAAAATTGGCGACGCCGCTCATCTGGTACTTTAAATCGCAATCGTGATCGCAAGAGAAAAGTTAAGTGAGCTCAAAAGTTATGCAAGAGATAAGCAATATAATGGGTTATAGTGAATGTCTAACAATTTTTTTGTTATAAATGTGTGTGTGTATATATATATTATTTTAAAAAAAAAACTGTTGTATTTTATAAAAAATTATTGATTAAAATACAACAAATATGAAGTTTGGTAACCTCAAACAAACTAAAAAAGGGAAAAAGTAACAAATAAGGGTAAAATATAAAGAAAAAAATCAAACAATTATCAAAACTCTCAAAAGAGTCACCAAAATGAGGTCTCAATAAATGACAATTCACAAATGATAGGAAGTTAGAGATCTCCAAAAGAAGTCAATGACCAATTTTTTTTTTCCTGACTCTGAGAAGAGTTCGATATCATCATAGATATTCTCTACAATTGTATTATCCAAATAAGAACTCACGGATTCAGCCCCATCATCCGAGGGAGAAGATGCACATTACTTCATCAAATCTCTCTGGCCCAGGGCTACAGGAATTTTAGATAGATACTTTTGCAGCAGTTTTGTAGAACAAGCCATCAATAACCTGATATTATGAAAGAGATCTTTGGGACATATCTTTCATCACGGAATCTCAAAATTTCGCGGGCAGCCGAAATTGCACCCCGAAGTTTACTTGATGAGAAGGCTACATAATTGGAAAGGTCTGGCTGGGTGTTGATATTGTCTGACATTGTTGTCTCAATCACTGGCCCAACCACTAGCCATCAATAACCTGATGTTGTGAAAGAGATCTTCAAGACATATGCCCTTATCATGGAATATCAAAACTTTGTGGGTAGCTGAAATCGCACCTTGAAGTTTACTTGATGAGAAGGTCGCATAACCGGAAAGGTTCGACTGGGTGTTGATATTGTCTGGACTTGTTGTCTCAATCACTGGCCCAACCGAAAGACTAGAAACAACTAACTCGATGGGCCAAACATTCGATGAAGGGGGGACACCCTTGTGACTATAGATCATCAACCACATTTGTCACAACCCTGTCTAATTGAACTTGATTTTCTGAAATCACCGCGTAGCCTGATAAATGCGCCTCTATTCTGGAAACAATGGTGTTTGACGGCTCGTCGATTCCATCACCAACTCCTGTCGTGGTAAGAGCTACCATCGAAGGAGTGGGTCCATCTGCAACCTGAACTTGCTCTCAACCTCCTTGATAGGAACTTCAGTTTGTGTACACCCAACAACAATAATTGAAGAGGGGTTGCTAGCTAAAATAGCTCCTTGTTTTGGAACATGCACCATAGAGCACTATCTTATTTTTTTTTGGAATAAGATCCAGGTGTAGCTTGAAATAGCTAGTATAATCATGACTAATTAGATTGCAGTTTGAGCAAAGAAGGCAAATCCTTGAACCACACCTTGGTAATAATCATTAGATTCATCTCCTAATCAAATTATATTTTCAAAAGATTCGTTAAGATCAATTTTCACCAGGACTTGAGCCATTGACGGCCTAAAAAGATTTGCCATGGAAAAATCTACATTTAGTAGATTTCCGAAAAATGACCCCAAGGAGTATAGAATACCGTGATTGATCAAATGGGCTTTTAGTAGAGGAATGCTTATCCATATAGGAGCTATAGGAATTTACAACTCAGATTAAAGGATGTTGTCAACTTCAAGATTTTCATATGGAAATTTGAGATAAAATAAGACCTCGTCGAGAAGATTCTTATGTAATCTTGCTCACATGAAAGTATTATTAGTACATGTTGGTGATCAATTACGCCAACACTGTAAGTTGTCGACAAACCTAAATCATTAAAAAATTTCTTGACTACGTGCATAGGGCGTTTACAATTGTGAAACTTCCCTACCAAATGGATCGCTAATGGTTTAGCCAATATTCCTATCTCTTGGGCAAGGGGAGAGCCAGTTTACCTCTCAACATCCATATCGACTTGATGCTGACCGGACGTGAGGAGCAAGTCAACGCATTAAGGAAAGAGGTGGGAGCAAGAGATGGAGAGGAGGTTTAGTATGAAGGTTTGGGAGGACTTCCCTACAATATATACCTCTTGTGAATCCATCACAGAGCCCTAAAAAGTACGCAACACTTCAGTAAAGCATGCTCTTCAGGATGCAATACTTCAGCAAATACTGCGATCTTCGCCTAGCGCGATCTGTATTCGACGCGAGAGCCGCACCCAATTATGACGCGGGATGTGCATGGATATTCGACGTGAGAGATGCGTGAGAGCCGGAGGCACGCGAGACCTACACTCAAGCTCCAACGCTAGATTTTCTTGAAGATCCGACGCGTGAGGGAAGTGGCAGTGCCGCCCATAGGGTGTTAGAGCGCCATGCGTGGGAATCCTAGCGTAGGTGGCAATGCGGATTATATATATATATATTTATTTATGTATATGCATATATGGTGTTGTAACCCAGTAGTTGTGGTTCATGATTTATTATTCTATGTTTTGAGTTTAATTTTTACTGACCACCCATTTGTTTAATATTTGAAGTTCACAAAATTTAAAAAAATTATATATATATATATATAGGTGTTTTATAAGCATAACATTTTCTTAATTTGATAAAAAAATATAATTTTAAATTTAATTCTTTAATTAATAAGAAACAACATCTACAATTGAAATTGACAACTAATAAAGTTTATGTAACTTGAGAGAAACTGATCTCATCTATTGAGTATTTCAGCCCAAAAGTACGCAACACTTCATCAAAGTCTGCTCTTCAAGATGCGGTGCTTTAGCAAATGCTGCAATTTTAGCTACTGCGATCTGTATACGACGCAAGATCCGCAATCGATTACAACACTAGATTCACACGGGGATCTGACGCGAGAGAGAACTGGAAGGCACGTGAGACCCACCCGCACTCGAGCTCCGATGCGGGATTTGCATAGAGATCCAACACGAGAGGGAAGCTGCAGCGCCGCCCTAGGGCGCTATGACATCATGTGTGGTAACCCTAGCGGAGGCCAATGCAGATTACGCATACATATATATATATATATACATACATATATATATATATATAATTGATGGTATTGTAGCTCAGTAGTTGAGGCTTATGATTTATTATCCCAGATCATAGGTTCAAATCTCACTGGCCACACATAAGAAAAAGAAAAAATTTCTATATATATATATATGATATTGTAGCCTAGTAATTGTGACTCATGATTTGTATTCCATATCATGAGTTCAAATCCCCTGATCATACATTTTCTTATATTTGAAGCTCATATAATTTGAAAAAATATATATATAAATATAGACAAAACATTTCCTTAATCTGATAAAAGTATTTATTTTAAATTTATTACTTAAATTAATAAGAAATAACGGCTGCAATTGAAATTGACAACTAATAAAGTTGACTTGAACGAGCTAATCCCATCTCTTGAGTATTGGAGCAAAAGAATAACCCAAATAGAATTAATATTGATAACTATTTTTTACTGAAGGACTTGATTCTTAGACAACTACTTGTTGATTGATCTGGTTTAACCTGTGAGCTTGTTAATATTTTGTTTGCAGGACAAATATTTCTTAAATCATAAATTGCAGGGCATGAAGCATGGGTTATGAACAACAAAAAAGTGGTATAACTTAAATATTTAGAGTAAAACAAAGTACTAGAGAAAATTTGACTATATTATTTTCTGGTAATACTCTCTACTATATCATATCTTGGAGTTGTCATTTGTTTAAAAGAACTGGAAAATAAATTATTGTAAAAAATGTAATGCATGCAAATTGGTAGTTTTAGATCCTGTTCTATTGTCAGTTTTATGATGCAGCGCAATTTTAGGTTCCTTGGTTTTATGGGCTTATGTTTTAATGGAAACACATTCGTTTATACCCTTGTTTTTAGGTATTTGATGTTCAAATGTTCAGGCATTAATCTACTGATCAACTCATATTTACCAAATTGCTAAGTTTCCATATCCAACATTTTGTTAATTTTTTGAACTGAACCTAAAATGCTAACAAATCAAGCATGTGGATTTTTATCAATAAAATATTGCTGCACGGTAGAGAAAAAAATACATTATTGTTTTTCGTTGTGAACTACAACTCTGTCTGCACATGGTTATGATGGTGATTCCAACCCGTCTTTTGCAACTAATTTGTAGGTTGCTCAAAGTAATTTAAGGGATTTACTAATACAGTGTTGCATGGATGATGCTACTGATATTCGACAAAGTGCTTATGCACTTCTTGGGGACCTTGCACGGGTGAGTACCAAAAAAACTCTTCGAAGTTCTTTCACATCTTACAAATCTTATGCGCTTTTAGTAGTGTAGATCGTTAGCTTGTTTTATATGCTAATCCCAGGTCTGTCCGGGGCATCTACATGCTCGTCTCTTGGATTTTCTCAACTTTGCATCTGAGCAACTGGTACTGATGTCTTGCATGCTACAAACCCATGTTTAATTGTATTCAAGTAACACGTTTTCTTTTGCTAGCAGAACGTCTCTCAGGTTCAAGAGGCTGTATCTGTAGCAAATAATGCTTGTTGGGCACTTGGGGAATTAGCTATTAAGGTCTGTGAGTACATACTCTTGATTGCTATTTATGCTTGTATCTGCAATTGCTTTTGTATTTAATTGGATGTTGATTGTGCCTGGTCTATAACATTTAGTTAAAAAAAATTGCTATGGTGCTCTACAAAGTTAAGAAAAGTAATATATAAGAGGGATGAGCTAAAGATTATATAAAATATTAATTTGTTTGCTAACAAAGATGCATGACACCAAGAGTGCCATTTCATCCAAAATATTTATTGTAAGCTACTTTTGTTGCTGTATCAAAGTCCTTTTTTTTATTTTGGCAACAATTTTATTAGGGATTTTTAATGGTGTAATAACGCTAACATCTTTATAATTTACCTATAAACATCTAATTTTTAATTATTATTCACATACCACTCAAAAAAATAAAATTCTTAAAAAAATCAAATATACCGTTACTAACAGTGCTGTCAGCATTGTTGAATTGCCGAGAGCGTATTTGGAACGAATGGTGGCAGGGTTTCAGGGATGAAGATTTCCTCAACAGCCTCGACGGTCTTTGCACCATCCTCGCCAACAACCACTGCCATAACTTCAACAAGCTCCTCGGCTTTGGGTGCTTCCTGAGCCGCTGCTGCCGAAGCTTCTTCTGGCTTGGGAAATGTCTCAAAAGGAGCTGTTTCGTCTTCTATTTTGGGAGCGGTTGGGGCTGTGGATTCAGTCGGTGGTGCCAGAACCTCAGCCTTGGCGGGATTTAGGAGGAGGCTCTTCCTTAATCTTGGGGAGATCACTGAAAAGGTTGTTCTTTTTAAGGAAACAGACTGCTGTATCCTAGCCTCTGCCAGCGCCTCCGCCGTTGGAATTACTGCCTCTGAAGTCTACTTCTTGGACTTCTGGGGCTCCTCTTCCGATAAAAGGGTCTGCTGAAGAGGCAAAGACATTTACTCTGTTTTTGTGACCGCCAGACTTGGAACAACGACACCAGATTCAAGTACACTTCCGGCAAACGCTGACGGCGCTGTTAGTAAAGTGGTATATTTTGCTTTTATTTTAAGATTAGAGTGGTATGTGGGTAATATTTAAAAATAAGGTGTTTTATAGGTAAATTATAAAGATTTTTGTATTATATAAGTAGTGGATAAAACTTTGTTCATAATCAAAATTAAGCGACTTGCTTATTTAACCTACTATTTTTCATAAATTTTTTCAGCCATGCATATAGAGCTGACATCTTTCTTCTCACCTTCCTTGCATTTACCCGAATTTCATTTTTTAATGTTTTGCAGTAGCGATGGATTAGTTAGTTTTTTAACATTTGCGGTAGCCATTGGAACATTAATAACTGTTGTGTTTTAGTGCACTTATTAAACAATGCTGCCACATCTTATTGAAGTTTTTCATGTCACTTATCTAGTTGCCTAATCAGTTTTCTGTGGGAACTCAAAAGGCAATAAGTACCGCCTTACTTTACTATACTAGGTTTTTCTTAGAAAACATTGATTAGTCTTCTTTTTTTGTTTTTTTTATGTAGCCTGCCCTCCTATATAGAACTTCTGGAGGGTTAGTGGGTGTAGTGGCTGGTCAAATTGTGGTAAGTTTGCCGACTATAAATTAGACAATGCATATAATGAATTTATTGCTATATATACATATAATTGAAATATTGACAGTTGTAGAGTTTTGAAGGAGATAGGAGTTTGGCGATGTGGCCCATCCTTTTTGCTGATTGAGCAGTTGGCAAGAGTACTAATGTGGATCGTCTTCCCAACTTGCATATCAAATATTCAAGCACAATATTGGTCCATCTGCCCTTTAATCATTTCTTGAAGTACTTACTAGTGCTCCTTCATCAAGTGGGTTGGTGGATATCAAACCCACCATTGCTTCGCTACGAGGTAAACCGGCTCTTATCGTGTCTAATGGAGAAATGGCCATTCTGGCTAAACTATAAGAGCCGTAGAGGCAGCAGGAGAAATCCAAAAGGAATGGAGAAGAGAGCTTTTCATACAAATGCTAATGAAAACACTACATGGATTTATTCTCATATATATATATATACATGGTGTTTGGTGTTATACATTTATATTCCCCATAACGTAAGATGACGGTGTGTTGGATGGCGACCTCTTTGTTCTTAACATTCTCATAAATGAAGAAGCAATCCACTGCTGCGTGTTATGTGCGAGTGTGAAACAATGGGTTGTTGGCGTTAGAGATTTCTAAGACATTGTCACAGTAGATAGCAATAGCTTAAGATGACGGACGATGAAATTCTTGTAGAAGTCATCGAAGCCATATGATTTCTGTGATCGTCGATGCGAGTGCTCAATAATTGGCTTTTGTAGAGTCTCTGACCCAATTCAAGTCGGAGTATGCATGATGCTCTAGAGTTGAAGTTGTGATTAGTAAATTAACTGAATGGTGCTCTTGATATATCGTAGGATGCGCTTAAGTTGAGAGAAGTTTGGAAAATGTGGTTGACAACGAGACTGATGTCCGAGCGAGTGATGATAAGGAACTGGAGGCAGCCAACAAGCTTTTCGTTGAGCTGCGGGCCAGTGAATGAACTGAGGGATCGATAGAGCTATTGGCGAGAGTTGCAGGTGCAGAGGCTGATATGCAGTTTGATATTCCATTAGCGTACGCCGCTTGAGATGTGTAGGCCGTCTGCTATAGTTTGAACAGAGATACCGAAGAGTTGAGAGGAAAATTCGAGTGTTTTCATTTTGATGCAAGCTTCCGTTGTACTTACGGTATACTGGAGAAAGTTCGGATTTGTACCACTGAGGAGGAGATCGTCAACGTAGATATGGAGATATGCACGAATGTCTAACTTGTCATAGATGAGGAGGGATGGGTCTTCTTTGCTTTGAGGGAAGCTCTTCGATGTAAGGAAGTCGGTGAGAACGTGGAACCACTAATGAAGTGACTGTTGTATGCCATAGAGTGTTTTCTACCACTGACTTATGTAATTGGGTTTAGCAGGATCAGTGAAGCCAGGAAGTATTTGAATGTAGGCTGTTTTGTATAAGAATCCATGAAGGAATGCATTTGAGATATCAAGTTGTAATAGGGATCAGTTGTGATGAGTGCCTATAGGAAAAGAAGACGATTGATAGATAATTTTGTTATTGGATCGAATGTTTCAGTATAATCTATCCCATATTCTTTTGATTGAAATCTTGAGCCGCAAGGCAATATTAGTGTCGAGCGATTGATCCGTCGGTGTTGTATTTGGTTTGAAATGTCCATTTGCTTCCAAGAGTTGGTTGGGTTGGATTTGGTGGGGCTAAGTCCCAAGTATCTTGATCTTTATGGGCCATGATTTCAATGACCATGACTTTTCTCCAATGGTTATGCTTTGAGGATTGAAGATAGCTGCTGGGATCGGGTTGTGTGGGTGAGCGTGTTGTGGGGGTTGTTTGGGCGATGAAGAACTGCATTGGGATGCGGCAAGGCTTGATAGTATCTGTTTTGGATCGAGTGAGCATGGGATCTGTCGGAGGAGGGGGATGTTTGTAGTTGTGAGTGTGTAGGGGCAAGAGGTTTGATGATGAATGTCGGTTTGTTGTACGAAAGTGGCAAGGATGATGTGCAATATTCATGATCACCATCAATACAAAGTACTTTGATTTGATGTTGAACTTGACATTCATTGAATCATGATAATTGAATGAATAGATTTGTTGTTTCAGATTTTTGCTTCATTGGACCTAAGCAAAGTGAGATTAATCATCGATAAAAGACATAATATTGATAGCCTTCATTGGGGGCTGGACCCCATATATCGGAATGTATTAATTCTTACAATTTATGATATTTATTCATGATACATTGATGACATTGGATTTAGTTGCTACTGTAGGAAATGTGGGGAAATTGATGGGCGAGAAGTTGTTGGATTGGGGCGGCTGGATGACCCAACCGTTGATGTCAGAGAACTGAATTGAGTGAGACAGCTGATGATGCTAGTAGTAGTTGTTGGTGAGAGGATGGAGGCTCGGTTGGAATGAAGATAGTTCGTTATGGCTGCAGCCTTAGAGGACTTTGTTTGAGCGTAGGCCCTTGATATAAAAAATGAAAGGACCAAATGCTATGGAACAATTATTGACTGTAGCAAGTTTATGGATGCAAAATAAGGTTGAATTCAGATTGAGATATTTGTAAGATTTGAGACAAAGTAAGTTTACGAGATTGAGTGGGTAATAGGTCATTACCAATGTTGGAGGTATGCAAGGATTGACCATTTATGATGGTGACTTTGTTTTGACCACTGTATGAATTTGAGACGGAGAGATTGCTAAGATCCTCATTGTATGAGCGGATGCATTGGAGCTAAGAAATTAATTTTGTCAATGAAGCCATTTGCAACAGGTGCGACAGGATGTTGAGACTTTCTTATAAGCGATGTATCAAGTCGATGGCAACAGTTGAGGGCTGTGTGACCTCGTTTGCAGCAAATTTGACATTCTATGGTTGCAAGGCTAGGATGAAGGTTATGGTTTTTACTGTTCCAGATGCTAAGCCTACCCGACCTCTTCCCCTCCATGGCTAGCAGTGTCCTCGACCTTTGGCATGCAGTAGAAGTGCAGGCTGCAGTTGTTGTTGAAGATCACAACTTGCTTCATGTTGGAGGTTGATTTCTATGCTGCAGAGCAAGGAGTATAGGTTGTCGAGGCTTAGAGACTGAATATTTGTGCGAATCACTGTTTTGAATGCTTGATATTGAGCCGGGAGGCCATTCAATGTGTATAGAATGATGTCTTCTAGATTAAGGGTTGAATTGGTGGCTGAAATTTATCTACTAACTTTGAGTTCTGATAGATATGCTAACATCAACTTCTCCTTCATGGTAATGTTGTGTAGAGCATTCTTGAACTATATTGTTTTGGATTGATATGTGAACTGTAGTCTTTTTTCGAGGATTTACCATACCTCGTTGCATGTTTATCTTGAACTATATAGTGGAGAATTTGTAAAGGTTGAGAGAGAATAGAATTGCATTAATTTTCATATAATGCATTTGGTGTTTACATATGTATATATAGATGTAATGATGATGTTATAGCTGTCCGACCTGATTGTTATATGTTTGTTGTCTTGATGGTTGCTATTATTCCCTTCAAACAAGTCGTTGTCGGACATGGTGAGTTTGGACCTGTGAGTGTTGAAGCGAGATGTAGCGAGCGGCTTTGTCAATAGGTTAGCGATCTGTTCTTCTGTAGGAATGTATAGTAGCTGAGTATCTTGTTTCTAGATGTTGTTGTGGATGAAGTGAAAGTTGACTTACACGTTTTTGGTGCGAGTGTGGAAGATTGAATTCTTTGCGAACACTATTGTTGAGATGTTGTCGCAGAATGTAGTGGTTTTGTCTTGGGAGACTCCAATTTTCTTGGAGCAGTCGGCGGGTCTATAGTACGTCTGTTATGGTTGTAGCTAGTGCTCAATATTCTGCTTTGTGGAGGAGCGGGAGACTGTATTTTGTTTCTTGGAGCTCCAGGAGATTGGTGTGTTTCCTAAGAATATGCAGTAGCCTGTGGTGGATTTGCGATCTGTTGAGTCGCTTGCCTAATCTGCATCTGTGTATGCTCGAATATGTAGATCTCCTGGGTCCTAGATGATGAGCACCTTTGACGTACCTTATGGTGCATTTTAGTTGGTTGAATTGATCTTGGGTGGGGTTATGCAAGTGTTGGCAGATTTTGTTGACGGCAAGGTTGAGATCGGGGTGTGTAATTGTTAGGTATTATAGTGATTCAGCTTGAATTTTGTAGATTTTTGGTTGATTTAAAGGTGATGAAGATTTAAAGGGTTGATGTTGTGCTGTGTTGGGGTTGCAATGTTCTATGCCGGATTGTGTGAGTAGGTTTAATGCATATGTTATTGGCTTAACATGTTGACAGTTGTGGTATATGGTCTTCGAATCCCTTAGGTTGTTTCGTGTAAACCGTTTCTTATAGTTGATCGTATAGGAATTGGATAGGTCTAGTTGTGCCATATGCCACTTGTCGTGGATAGCAATGGTGAAGAAAATTCCGATGGTAGGTATTTTTGCCACGAGGTTAAAGGTTTCAAGGTAATCGATGTCGTGGTGTTGGTTGAACCCTTGTGCGACTATTCTTGCCTTGTGACGTGCCATTGTGTCATTATCATTGAGCCTTGTGAAGTGCCATTGTGCCTTTATCATTGTATTTAATGCGATCTCCATTTACAACCAAGAATGTTTTGGTCTGGTTGAGGAGGAACTAGGGTCCATAATTGCTGATTTTGTAGTGCTTGGTACTCTTCTTTCATTACTTGTTTTCAAGTTTTTGATTTGGATGTTGTGGTGTATGTGGTGGAGTTGGTGTTTGTTGCTTGGGTGTGGAAGAGATGTGTTAGGGGTTTGGGCTGGATTGATACTAATTTGAGGTGAGTCATCATTGGGTGTGATGGGATTGGTTTCCATACTCTTTCGGTATTTGCTTTGGTGTTTGTGGATGATGTTTGATCGATTAGATTGGGTGATGTATTGGGGGGCTGAGTGCGGAGCAGAGAGGTTGTTGTTTGGGCTATTTGGAAGGTGGAGTTATGGATGGTTGGTTGGTGTGTTGATTGAGATGATGGTTGGAGTTGTATGTTTGTAGCGAGGGTTGTATAAGATTGGTATGAGGGTTTATGGGTTGGTGTATGAGTTGGTTTGTGTTGTTGATAGGTGTTTTGGGTGTTGTGGATGAAGGGAATGTTGATTCGATGAATTGGATGTCTTGAGATTAGGGAGGATGAAGTTTTGGGATTATAGCAAATGTATCCTTTATGATTGGGTGAGTAGCCTAGGAAAATGCACGGAATAGATTTTGAGCTTAGTTTTATTGTTTGTGGGAGGTAAGAAAGGGTAACAAAGGCACCTAAATAGCTTAGACGATTGCAGTCGGGTGGTTGGTTGTGGAGGAGTTAGAGTGACGATATGTTGTGTGTATGGGGATGGTTATCAATTGATTAGGTAGACCACGGTGAGTGCTGCTTAAGGCCAAAAGGTTTCGGGACGTTGGGTTGTTTGGAGTATAGCTCGTGTAATTTCTTTGACGTGACGTTGTTTGCATTCTACGACTATATTTTGTTGTGGGGTATAGGGGCATGATGTTTGGTGTTGTTTTCCTAAGTTTTTGAGTAGTGCGTGAAAGATAGTGGATTTGTATTCTTCTCCTCCATCCGATTGGGGGATTTTGACATGGGTATTGAGTAGCATTTGATAAGTTTGTGTAGTTCAATATATTTGTGTAGTTCAATAAATTTGTAGATGGTTTCAGTTTTGTGTTTAAGAGGGAATAGCTATGTGTGCTGAGTATAATAGTCAACGAAAGAAATATAGAATTTGTAACATTCATTTGAAATAATTGGGATAGGTCCCCATACATTAGTATGTAATAGTTCGAATGCCTTAAATTTCCTAGATGAATGTTTTTGAAATGGTAAGCTATGATGCTTAGATGTAATTTAAGTAGTACACAGGAAGGGATGTTTGCCGTTTTGAATGTAAGGTTGGAGTTTCTTCAGCTAATGATGTGTTTTAGATTTGAATGGCCGAGCCTTAGATTCCATGGTGGAATTGTAGTGGTGGATAGTGAGTACAAAATTGTCTTGCGTAGATAGGGAGAATAGAATTGCATTAATTCTCATGTAATACATTTGGTGTTTACATATGTATATATAGATGTAATGATGATGTATTAGCTGTTTGATCTGATTGCTACATGTTTGCGGTCTTGATGGCTGCTATTAGAATTGAGGGTGAAATAGTGGAGTAGAGTGCAGAAATGGGGTTTCTATCGGTGAAGCTCCATGCGGTGGATAAAGGATTGGGGATAAGGTTGCTGGTGCATTCACATGTGTGGAGTTGAGGTTTTTTCGAGGAGCCATTTAAGTGACTATGGAGATCGTGTGCCTTGAATAGGTTGAGGAACTGCACATGCCATATTGGATAGTTATTGGTGGTGGGGAGGTTATTGAATAGATAATTGATGTTGTTTATAAAGAATGTGAGGTTCGAGGTGAGTTTGGGTTGTATTGCAGGTTCTTGAACATTGGTGCTTGTTTTTGGGTTGGAGGTTGATGAGGCCATTGTTATTCTTGAGGTTCTTGATGGGTGGAGAAGATGAATGCTGGATGAGGGCTGACTGGTGGGGATTTGATAAGCTTGTTTGGAGAGAAAATAATTGAAGCTTCGGTTGAGATGATACAACAAGATGGAGAAGATTGTGTCCAGAGGTATCTTGGGAAGATTGGAGGAGATAAGTTGAAGGTGCTTCAGCAACGAGTGGCTTGGAATTGCATGAGCAGAGAGGTGCTCTGATATCATGTAAGCGCCTAGAGGCATTAGGAGAAAATTAATAGGAATGGAGAACAGAGCTTTTCATTCGCTTGTTGTGGTGTTATATGCTAATGTAAACCTATCACCCCTCTATTAGCTGGTACTCTTGGGGATACTTCTATTGTATCAGAGAATGAGTCTCCGGTGGAGGTTTCTCATGAAGATCATCGTCGTATAATGGTTATTGATGCGGTAGAATCAAATGGGAATGTGGCTGATATCCTACAGTCTAATGAGATGGCCGAGGGTTCGATTCTGCAGCAGGCGACTGCTCCAATGCTTCGGGTACTGGGTCAGTTGTCTGTGCTGGAGGTGGTTCTTCCGGACCCCACACTGTGGCATGGGAAGATGAAACTGGAAGTGTATGCTCATTTCTCTTCGGAACATCTTCAAATCAAGCTTAATGCAATTCATGTTATCCTGAAGTTGCAGGCTGAATTGGAAGGTGCTCCTGACGTGGTACCCCATCCATGGGATTATGAATGGGTCAATAAATTGGATTCAATGTTGATTGAGGTATCAACGAATTTGCTTCAAATTATTTTTGAAATATCTGAAGTTTTGAGGGAGCGAGCCTCTTGAATAAAGAAAATTCGAACCTCAATCCTTTCGCCGAGGAAATCACTCCATTTTCTAAGGTGGCAGATGACTGCATGGAGATGTCTGGATCTGATGAGGAAGGGAATTATGATTTTGTTGGAATTAAAGACATTTTAAAGAAAAGTAGAAGAAAGAAAAAGATGTAAAAAATTATGGATTGATATCCAGATATTATTCCAAGGAAAGAAGATTGTTGCTACTTATGGAAATGACTATAGATGTGTGAATTTGCTTTCTTCGCTATATTTATTATTTTAGTGCTTGTGCTGAAATCTTCTTGAGGAGATTTTCATGAGGTTGGTGGCTCTTTTACATTTTTTTATCTTATTATTCTTATTTTATTTTTTATTTTGATGTTATTTTGTTGGAGGCCACTAACCATGTATGTTATATTCCTTTTCATATATATATATAAATAGTCAACAGATGTTCCCCTCAAAAAATGTATTCATATATAGATATATAGTTTAGTACTCATGCAGGTTGATTAAAGGTATATTCATTGTGTAGTCTCGTTTTTGGCTTTACAATGTGACTGCCTATTTTTTCAGTAAAGTGCCTATATATAAAGGTATCTTCTATTCTCTGTTTGATTTATTCCAGGTTCATCAGGAAATATCTCCCGTGGTTATTAAAGTCACTTCATATCTTGTTCTTATCCTTCAAAATCCAGAGGTTTGCCTACTTGCGTGCTTTATTTGTTCTTTTATTTTTCCAAATATTTAATGTTGCTTCTGTAGCAGGGTTTGAGCAAGTCACTTCTAGAGAACAGTGCCATTACGCTTGGCAGACTAGGATGGGTATGCCCGGAACTTGTAGCGCCGCATATGGAGCATTTCATGCAGTCATGGTGTGCGGCTTTATGCATGTAAGCAGTTTTTGCCTAACAAACTGTACAGTTTACCGATATTTTGTTTTGAGCAGTCTTTAGTGGCTATGTTTCGGTCCAATTTTTATAATTTTAATTGAAAATTATTTTTATGCTAATCATATGCTTAATAGATTATTAGAAAGCTCCTAACCACTCATGGTCATTACTCTTTCTGTTTTTCTTATACAAACTATAGTTACATTTCTAGAACTTAGAAGCTCAAATTTTTATAGACAGCGTGTAAATTTAATATAAAATTCAGCTATTTAATTGGTTTTTGTAAAATGTCACTGAAGAAGTAAAACAATTCCATTTTTTCTCTTATTTACTTTCTTATTTGGTTCTAGAACCCTGGCTTATTATTATTAGCCTTGTCATCTTATTTGACTTTTGATGCAATAGTGAATTTTCCTTGATTGTTCTCGTCCCCAACATTGCGTTTAACATTTGTTTTTATAGCATCTTTATATCTTGATCAAGATCTGTTGAGGCTGATGATTATGCTTGTCATCTATTATGCCTTCAGCTACGATTTTTACTTAGAATTTTGTTGCAATAATTTTTTGCTCCGCCTGCTATCTCTTATATTCGGTTTTCGTCTCTTGATCTCTTTGCCACTCCTTCATTTGACATCTGCTTGATATTAGTTTTAGTTTGCTAATGAAGGCAACGAAACTTTTTTCACCCGTCCATTCACCAGTGATAGTGCTTGGCCATTCACCAGCATGATATTAATGCAAAATATTTAGGTTTTCAGTATATCGTCAGATGGTTTGATATTTCTTTCTGTTTCAGGATACGGGATGATTTTGAAAAGGAAGATGCATTCAAAGGTCTTTGTGCAATGGTTTGTTCCCCGTTTTCTCTCTCTTTTAATGTTTTGTTTTACTAATAGTCCTATGCTTTTTAACCTTCTTTCATATAAATTTCCTCTAGGTTAGAACAAATCCCTCTGGCGCAGTGAACTCTTTAGATTACATGTGCCGGGCTATTGCTAGTTGGCATGTAAGATGTGCCTTTTGTAACTTCTATGTATTCATATATCTGTATTATATATATACACACACACACAAACAACATTATTTTATTGGTATTATTTTTTATCAGGAAATAAGGAGCAAAGATTTGATCGCAGAAGTCTCCCAAGTTGTAAATGGATATAAACAGATGCTTGGGAGCGGAGCGTGGGAGCAGTTCCTTGTCAAATTAGAGCCTGCTGTGGCACAGAGGCTCGCCAGATACCAAGTGTAAAGAAAGAAGAGGTGATTCCTGCATTAATGCCATTTTGTAGTGGTTCGGAAAAGAAGCTGCCGATTTTAAGGGAAGCATTACCCGTGCCGTGGCTTTTGTCGCCGGTGCTCAATGCTGGAAGATTAGCATTCCCTGTGATGTTCTTCTCAGCATTGTGATCATTTATTTGTTTAAGGCCTCGGCAGATAACACGATCTGTCCTATAGATGATGAATTGCTTCCCTATTGTATTGGTTGTTGCTTGCTCGTCTTGTATGTCTCGGTGGGGTGTTTTTGCTTGTTTTCCCCTTTATTGATTTTTTTTTTTTTTTTAATTTGATGTGTAGTTGTAGCTATTGAATACCACATTCATTTGGAGAATTTAACTGATTTTTTCTTACAACCGGCTTCAAAACTTTCTCCCTTATAAAATGGGGATTTTGTCGAACATTGGTTGTTTTAATATTATTTGTTCTTGTTTATCGCTTTTGCCTATCTTGTTGAGAAGCTTAAGACTTAGGTGTACTTGAGCGATGAATTTAATAGCTTTGACATTTGCTTGTATGTAACAGCACACATAATAAAGTAAAATCAACGAATATATATTGAAATTCAGATACAGCTTTTGATTGTTCAGGGTCTCTCTATCACTTTTTCTGTAGTCGAATCATACCCTTGCGTGCAGGCTCAATTTCCCTTTCATGTTAATCACCCCCAGGAAAGTCGTCTCTTGTTGGTTATCTTGTTTGGGTTTTGTATGCAGAGTCTTATATTCTTACTGCAGCGATTTCTTAGGGCTAATTTTGTTGTTTTTCTAGTGTCTACTCTATATTAAATGCCTTGAGGATGATTATGATTCTTGAAAATAGTGGTTGCATCAGCCAGGATAAAATAATGATCTTAATACTGCTAAACAGTGAGAATTTGGTATAGATGGGATAAATAATCATAAATGTAATTCTTTTGCTAGAAGGTTCAGTTTATTTGTGGAAAAGTTCAACATATTCTTGGCTATATTTATTTATGCTTCTATGAAATAGATGTAGTATAAACTCAATTGGCTCGTTGCTAGTGATGATTACTTTGAATTCATTTATAAATGTGTATCCAAGTTTGTGCTTGTGGTGATGATTTATATATTATTATGAATTCTGCCATTTTTCGTTTTAGTATGCATCTTTGCAACTTTGTACAGTTTGTATGATAGTTCCTTTTAGTTGTAGCTAATGGGTTTTCTTTTGAATTCCTTATGTATCATGTTGGCTATCAAACCATTTTTATTTAGATTTTTAGAGAATCATTCAGTCAGCTATTATACTAGTTCCTAATAGTAACTCTTGTATTATCCAAGCTTACTACTAAGATTTTATTTCTTCAAATTATAAAATGGGCTATAGAGTTTACTTCTCTATTATCCTCAATTTGGCTATTATGAATAATGCATCGATATTCTACTAACTTGTTAGTTTAAATCCTTATAGACTTATTTTACTATGCAACTATAGATGTTCAAATCTTCTTGTTGGCGGTGTTTTTGTTCTTAGATTTTATAATAATTCTAATACTGAAGGCCTCATTAATTATCTTGTTATAATCACTAAAAGATCATGTGATTTAATTAAATTAATGGAGATAATCTATGCCATTGAATCCAATTCATAACGTGTTGAAGATTTAATGGTGGTAAAATGATTGATAATAGTAAGAGTTGTAAGTCGTTGGATTTAAGGTTTTGGTAAAAGCTAAATCTGATAAGCCTTCGGCGCAGCTTGAATTTGTTACTTGTAGACCCAACTCGATGCTACAGTGTATGTTCTTCGCCCAGTAAAATTTGCGCTGATTGGGGGTTTTACCACAAAATGACCCCCCTTTGATTTGTTTGTTTCATCGACTCTCATAAGTCCATATGAATTTTAATAAGCCTTATGTGAGCTTATTTATGGCTAATTTGAGCTCCACTGTGTTGCCCTTTTTTAATTTGAGCTTATTTATGGCATTCAACCTCAAATGTTCATATAATAACCATAGGTTATTATCTATCTATTTAAAATAATTAAACAAGCATCAAAAGTATTTACATCAAAAAATTCACAAATGGTGAAATTCAATATCTTAAATATCATGCATGCGTTCGGAAAGTGGTGGAGCAATTTTCAAAGTATTTCCAATTGTTAATTAATTTATATAAATTAAATAAAGAAAATAATGAGGAAACTATTAAATTTATTTAATGTGCAAAACCTATAAAATATATTCTATTTACTTCATTTATTTTAAAATATACTACTAGTTAAAATTTCATCAAATTTAGAATTAAATTAGATGATATATATACAAAATATATTCGAAATTATATTAAATAAAATTTCAATTATTATAATAATTAATATTTGAATTAAATACTCTAATAAATGATGGATGAATTCTCGATCAGTGGATCTGATTTTATGAAAATTAAAGTAGCAGATGGAATCTTGATCGCCAAATCCACGAGCTCGCGATCTAACAACAATTACCAAATTAAACTATGGGACTAACCCTAGCCATCAGATCAAATGTGAAGGGAGGATCCAAAGTATAAAAACAAGGATTAGCTGATGTGACAGCCTGGGATTAATATCGTGGAGTTAAATGATAATCTCAAGTAATTAACACAAATGAAACCATTTTATTTTATGAAATTGTTAAAATATCATGCAATAATGCAGATCCTCTAAATTTCTATTTTTAGCATTAAACTTTTATTTCAATTGAATATACGTTATGACATTAATTTAAAATTTCACAAATAAATAAAGAAAATTTCTTCTTGTATCCTTCTTCTTATATGCTCACCAAGTGATGCATTTCCTAATTAACAACTGAGCATTGTTTTGTAAGTTTATGCAAAGAAAATTTGTTGCTAATTAATTATTAGCATGTATAATTTAGTAAGAATTTCACTAACATTCTATATGGGGTATGAGAAATTTTGTTGATCACTAGTATACAAATAAGATTGCATTAAGAAATAGGGGAGCAATTATTTAATAACTTCTAGAATAGCTGAAATTTAAAAAGGTTGGAACAAAACAAACTTAAAACTTATTCATTATAAGCACTTTGTAATTTTTTTATCTTGGGTAATCACACACAACCTGAGTGAGAAACCTAAATCATAGCTCATTCTTGCTATGAGGGTATGTAATTACCAATCAATAATTATTTAAAACTATATTTTAATTTGGTGAGTCTTTTCATATGAATCTTCTGCCACATCCTAATAGACTTGATCATTCCTTATTTCTTTATGTGTGCTAGTAGGTTCACAATTTAATTCCCCTTTTTCTCTTCAATTTTGACATATATTTATTCTTACTAGCATTCATGACAATATGTGGTTTTGCATGAAATATTCAAAAGTGGCACCATATTGAGGATCTCAATGTGGCGAGGGTCCAAATATAAGCAATTGCACAAGTATAGAATGTTTATGCCAAAATTACTTAATATTTAAGTACCTTGAACATAATTAAGCAATATGTAAAAGAAAATATTATGTTTTGATTCTTCTCCAATCAATTTCTTAAGCACATCATTTGAGAAACAAGTATTAATATCCTTATGTTGATGTGTTAGCAGATTCTGATCAAGAGTTTGTTTATTAAGATCAAGAGTTTGTTTATTAGGATCAAGAGTTTGTTTATTAGGCTTATATTTTGATATGTTAATAGATTCGATATTGTATACATTTTTGGCCGCTTTTCGAGTATTTTTGGGTCAATAGGTATTATTAGGTTCTTTGCTGCATTTGAAACTCATAATATTATTTTGTGAGGGAAATAATCTTAGGTCATACATAAGATTTCATAATTGTTGTATTAATCCAAGATACTTTAGAAAAGGCTTGATTTTGGTTCTTAGTTATTTAGATCATATTATTTTCTTTAGAAACATGATTTATTCTCAAAAGACATTTATAGTTTGATTATGTATATTATGTGTTGTGATAAAATAAATTTATATAGTTTGGCTTAATTGGAGTTTCAAAAGCATATGCTTAGATTTCAGTCTTTCCTTTGGATTTAGTTTCCTAATTGTAGTCTTTAATGTTATAAAACTTGAAGGTGGTGATGTGGTTTTAAGTTACACATTCTTAGTTTAATTTATCATTTTGTAAGGAGTTGAAGAAAAGTAGATGTGATCCAAAACATCTCTTGAGTAGAATATAAAAAAATCCATATATGATTGTGGTGATATGTAAGCTATAGAGGTGTTCTTACTAGTAAATATGAAGCCTATCTTAATCATAAATAAACGTGCATAAAATATATCACCATGTGATTAAATAAATATATTATAACCCTTCCAAAAATCAAGTGATCAAATTCTTATTCTAATATGGTAGATCCTCAATTTCTTATCATATTTGAATTTTAAACATATTAATAGTATATTTATAAGCATGAACTTATTTTCATAATCTTATTTTCATGATTCTATAAGAATATCATGTTATAAGAGTGTAACATATATGTCTTCTAAATGTGTTAGTTAAAATTAATTAAAGAAAAAAATTAACCGATTTAATTTGAGCATAAGGTTAGGAACAAGCTTTAAAAATCACCATAGAAGGCATAACTAAAATATGAAATTAATATAAATTTCTAATCAAGAAATAATCAGAGCTTTAAGATTGGGTAATGTTACAACCTCTGTAACTAAAAGGTGTTGTCACGGCATTACTTCATTTAATATGCATTCTCTTTTCATAATTAACATATGTTACTATTGTTGTTAAGGGTTAGTTTTATATGTCTGCTACACTATTAGCAACTTAGGGTTAGTTTTATATGTCTGCTACACTATTAGCAACTTATACATAGAAATTGCATTTCTTTCATCTAGTTGGTTGAATCTCTCTCTTAATTTTTTTTGTTGGGATGCTCTTTTGGTATCCTTAAGATGAGAGTATATTAGTGTACTAAATGAATTATTTGGTTACCCGTTGCATATACATAATATTCATTTTAAGTATTTTGCATGCACCAACTATCATCAATTATAAATTTCTTCCATTAAAATTAAGCTTACAAAGCACATAGAATATGATCAAAAGCTGAATTGACAGTAATAGATTTGCATACCTCCATGATGCTATAATTAATATAATGCAAAATTGAATTTTTAAGGTTTATACAAATCCCATAATACTATTGCTAAACCTAATATTATTATTACAACAAAGTCAAGCACTCTAAAAGTTTTTTTATTCTCTTGAGGTGGTCATCATCCTTTTTCTCATTCTTGGAGGAGAACTTGAAAGGTGCCATTAAATAAGCACCCCGCAATGAACGAAATAGCTTGAAAGTAGAAATGGTGGGGTGATTATTTAATGGCCGTGTTGAAATTCATTCTCCATTGAAAAAGGGAAGTACATGGAAAATTTTAAGGCTCAGGGGGAATAAGAGATTGGTGTTTAAGGATTAAAAGATTTAAAGATATATAGATGGATTGGGGTAGGGGTATAGGTTGATGGTAGGTAATATTGTGGATAAGCTCGAAAAAAATAGTTTCAAGGTTTTGTATGTAAGCTGGCTTGTGAGATAATGACATATGTCAACTCGAATCTACTACTTAGGTTGGTGTGCAAAAAGGAAGCTCAAGATGGGTGAGTCACGAGATCATTAAGAGCTTAGACACATGTTGCCTCTTGTGGAAACATATTATGTTCTCAATTTTCTTAATATGATGAGGCTAATTAAGGAAATTAATTTGGTCATTAGAGTTTATAATGACCCTCTTATAAATTTTGAAATCAAATCAAATTCAAAGGGACTGATATGATCATTTAAGGAAATTCAAGTAAATTAGTAAAAAAATATGATCACAAAAACTGAAATGTTTTTATATGGAATAAAAGATGGGTTTACTATAATTAGTTTCTCATGTAGGTAGGTAGGTAGGTAATCTTCAAGATTACGCATGGCAAAATCATGAGTTATGATTCTAACCTTTTTTCTCTTCAGTTGTTGTAGTTCTACTCATGTGTTTTATTCCATCCATAAAACTGAACTAGCGGGTCACCGAGCTATGCCCACATATAATCCATTTGAGATAAACCTTATAGAGGGTAAGTGTGGCAGTCACCAAAGTTAAGAATTTCTAAGCAATAATTTTAAATTAAACAACATTAAAAGATAATTTTATTTAATTAACAAAAGTCATCATTTATAGAGCCAAAATAACATATATTTATATTCTAAAAGCGAATTCCAATATTTATATAAAAGAAATCATAATTTTATTTTGGGCTTCATCTCACTTCTTGGTTATCATTCTTGTGAAGTATCTCCTCTTACTCATTTTTAATTCCTAAAAAAATTTGAATTTACCAATTTAGATAGTAGTATGTAAAAATTCAGTAAGAAATACATGCCAGCATATTATGAGGTATAAAAAATAACCCAATATTATTCATTGAAACTTGCATCAAATGAAAATGAATATATGTTCCTTTTTATGATAATAAATATTATTAAAATGCTTTGCATAATTTTGTAGAAATAACCATTAATGAAATTTTATATTTTTATTACTAGCTTTGTGCGACGAGCTCTTAATCGAGCAGACTCTCTAATAAAACCATGCATTTTAATTTATATTAGGCGTTTAAAGCACCACCTCTCTGGTACTTCCAAGATCATAGGCAATTTTAGAAAGGTATCAAATACTCGTTGATAATTGTATTTAAATCTTGGAATAAGTAAGTCTTTTCTCTCAATATACAACCCTTCCCAGTGGGATAGTATAACAACCTAGATTATTACCTAGCATAGTCTAAGTTAAAACAAAGTCCTAATTTTTATTCTATAAGGTTCTAAATGTTATTTGGACGTAACCCTAAAACTTTGATCATTTTGACAATTTATTGATATAAAAAATTTGCTAAATTATATTGACCTCCAAATAAAAATATGATTGCAATTTTGAATTCATCATACCCAAATTAGCTAAGAAATTTTTTTTGAGAATTTTTGGAGACCCTTTGTCTAAATTAGATTTAATTTAAAATTGGGAAATTATAATATTAGGCTTTACATTTTCTCTATTTGCAAATATTCCCTCCAACGATCAGTTGAGACCCCATTATTCATTGTGCGCACTGCGAGCGATCTGCTGCAGAGCCTCAACTACGCCACAGCTGATCCAGCACCATGCAATCGTCCATCCATGTGAATCAAATGACCTAGATCAAATCACACTCCGATCTTCTAAGAGTTGTCAGATCGCTCCCATGATCTGACGATTGCAATATTCCCCTTGCCCTTCCGTTATGGAATGATGCATCAGAACTGTTCTACTTTCTCGTTCGATCAATTAGAAGGTTGAGCTAGCTCCCAACTCTATTTTCTTACTTTCAATTTATGCATACTTTTATTTTAATTTTAGTTTATTATGCAGATATGTTAGTGTTTATATACATATAAGGATGTTAGTCTTGATTTCTGTTTGACTTAGTCTATTTATATGCATCACAGTTCATTTATGTTACCGTTCACTTAGCATGTTTATCACTGATCATATTCCTGTTAGAATGTTTATTTCAATCATAATTTAGATACTTTCGTATTATATGAACTATTGCCAAATCTTGTTGCAGTTAATAAACTTAATTTATGTTCCTTTATTTACCTCATTTTGATAAGTTATAATTGATTCATTTATAGATTTCTACTTTACTTATTGCTTTGTTGCACCTATAGCTATATTGTTATTTCTTTAAGTTAAATGTGATATTTTAAAATTTGTAGAAATCATTAAACAATCTAAAATGTACTTAGGCAATTGTCTAACACAAGATATTTTTCATTCTTAGCTGGGGTTATGGCGTGTGAAACTGACACGTCAGACTTGGAGCTATTTGAGAAGACTACACAGGTGAGAAGCTTAACTAGGAAGATGAACTTGCTATTACAGCTTAGTCTTTTCATTTTGCATTTTTGAAAGGATGAACGAGCTTTATATTTTATTTTCAGTTGAACTTTTATCATTAAAATGTAATAATTCAGGACTCTTATGTATATTCTTTTTCTACATTTCCACTATAAGCTGGCTATGTTAATTTCATTTATGGGTATGGATATTGTTTACTTGCTTCTGTACTCTATTTATATGCATAAGCTCATTTAGTGATTGATTTATAAATAGGTGGCAAATCTTATGATTATTAATAGATTTGTGAAAGATCTAATATGACAATAATTAATGGCTCGTCATAGTGTAAGAACCATAGTTGTTACTTCAGCTAAATCTAGCTAAATTAAACTAAACCAAGCTTTGATTTTGATTCTATTAGACTCAATGAGTCATTTAAACATAATACTAGAAGTTTAAAATCAATTAGAGCTCATTTGAGCATTTTAGCTATTTTGCTATTTTTGGATCCTAGAAATTAGCTAAATTAATTTGATCTCCATATTAAAATCTGAGTTCATTTTTGAACTCTCCACCCTCAAATTAGCTAAGAGTGATTTTTTGGAAATTTTTGAAGGTCATTTAGGACTATTTTGGATTTAAATTAAATTGGTTTAATTATAATTTAGGGTTTTAAATAATCCATAATTGCAAATCTACCCTCCCTCCAACGGTCGGCTCTTCCAAATCACGGGCGCCATCTGGACTGTTGATCCTGCGAATCTAATCCAACTACCCGCGCCTTCGATTGAATCCATCTCATCTCGACCGTTCCACGATTCCGAGATTCTAATCTGATGACATCTAACTATCCGTCTTAAGTAAACCCCGATTGCCAGTCCGATCTTTCGATTAAATCTAACGGCTAGTCTAGCGTCCACGCTCGGCCGTTAGGTGTTGGGAAATCAAAACCATTCTGCATCAACTGAGGATCAATCAGATGGCTCTGGAGTCCCTCGTGACTGTGGATCATCTCATTCCTCAGCTCGCACATGACAGCCAAATCCTCTCGTACTGCTACATCACCAGGCTAGTCTGCCACTCTCGCGCCATGTCAAGAAGGCCGTTGCAACCTTGCCCTCGCCTCCCTAGCACTCTCAGCCAAGTTTGAGGCCCAGTCCACACCAATTATGGAAAATGACGGAGCTCCCTCGAGCCGAGCCTATGCCATGGCTCCCGACCTCGGTAGCCATCCCAAACTTTCTCAGCCTATAAATACCCCCGGGATATCACAACGAGTCCTTTTACTCACTGAGATCCCTGGATTTTCCCAGTTGAAGCCTTTGGAGTCCCCGACACTCTCGACAATTCCTCAGCTGCGAACCGCTGATAGAGGGTATGGTCTGAAGCTTAGACCCCCTTGCTGAGCTTCTGCGATCATTTGGAGGATTCAGAGCTTCTCATTTTGCCTCTGTCGCCTCTACCATCTCCAATTTCAGGTACTTTGTTACCCCGTCGAGTCGTGTGGGCTTGATGCCATTTAAGCTTCTGAATGAGCCTCTAGATGTCGCCTAGCTCGCCTTAGCCTCCTAGAGAACATATTCTGATTGTCAACAGCTCTGATTGATTGATTAAGCTAGCAGCAGAGCCATGGTTGAGCCCGAGTAAGGAACCAATGATCGGGTGCACCACTGGTTGCGAAACCTTGGGGGTTCAACTTGTTTTAACTTTCTAATGGTGTAGGGATCGAGCCCCGTCCGTTTGGAGGTCTCTATGAGGTGAAATATCTCCTCACAGTAAACCGTAATTGCCTGTATTTAGGACATTTTTGTGGAGTAGCCATTCGACATTCTAGTCCATCCCAGTTAGGGCTTCTAGGTTCAATCGACCTATTTTGACCTCCTAAAGGTGTGGCGATTGAATGCTGGCAGTACCGTGGTAGGCTGCGAATTTGGCAGTCTAAGGTACCCTCCCCCGGCTATCTGTGAAGGGGGTATCGGAGACGATACTACTGGCGCATCGGGCCGGGCCAGCCCAGGCCCGCGCAGTGCGACAATGCCAGCCCATTCGGGCCTCGCTCCAACTCGCGTGGTTTGATAACTAGGCCGGGTTAATTAATTTATTTAGGAATTATTTTCCTTCTGTTAATTCAATTATAAATCCTTTTAATTAAATACCCTATGGTTTAATTAATTGAAAAAATATATATTAAATTAATGAAATAACTTAATCAATTCTTATCCAAATAGTATAATCTAATATACCATTTTAATCAGAAAAATAAAAGGAATAATAATATGCAATAAAATTTATAATCAAATAGTTAGATTTTATAAATTAGCCTAATCTTTTTCTGATCTTAATTAATTCATAATTAATCAAATTAATATCCAAAAATTATGATTAAGGTCTCTAATTATTTATAAGATAGTAGAAGACTTATTTAGGTCTTTAAAAATAATTTAAGAATAATAAATTTATTAAACACTTCTTAATCACCCTAATCCTTGATTAGTAAAATTAAGCATTAATTAACCCTCTAATTTTGGTGAACCAAGTTCCTAATGCTTTCTTAAGAGTATTAGAACTCTCCTATGTGGTTGGATCATCTCATGAAACTCTAATTTCCTTAATCATCTTATTTTGGTCTTAAAATGTAATTAGTGCTAATTAAGCTACTCATGAGCACATTCTAGAGTTTCTATGTCTCATTCACCTCATTAGTCAATATTTAGTCCATTAAAATTGGTTTGAATCAATTTGAATGCTTAAATTCTAAAATCCTAAATTTAGTCCAAAAAAGGGTATTTTTGTCATTTTGACTAAAATATTATTTAAGCACCATTAAACCCTAGAATTTCAGTAATATGCTTTTAATTAATATATTAGCATCTTTCTATAACTTTGAAGTATAATGGATTTAGTCTAAATGAATAAGTCTTTAATTTCCTTAAATAGATTTTAAGATCTTTAAGAGGATCTAAAACTCCTCATTTAAGAATAACTTAAATAATACTAAAACTCAAATTCTAATCTTAATTGACTTATTAAGATCCTTCATGAGCTATAACTTTAAACAAAGTGTTATGTAAATCCTAAGCATAAATTTCAGTATAGATCTTAAGTGATCAAACCCTAGATCTTAGATCTAGATCCTTTGATCATTTGAATAAATTATATAATCTCACTTGGAATTCCCTAGTTGATTAATTATCTAATTCTTTTGAAATCTCCTTGTGAGTGTAGGATTTATTTAACCAATATAATAATGTGATTATTCTATGGATTGAATATAAATCTTAGATTCATATGTTCTTAATTGATTATTTTGCTTTTTTAATTATAGAATAATCTTTCATTAAGATCTTAGCTTCTCGATCTTTCATCCAATAAGATCTTCCACCTTTAGATTATGGTTGGGTGTGAACTTTAGATCCTTATTTTGGATAGTACCTTGGATTCAGAATTTGAACTCCAAGTATGGAGTTTAAGCCTAGAATCTCTAATCTTGATTAGTATGCTCAAGATATAGGTTGAGTGATTCAAAATATAATGATTAAATCATTGAATTATTTACTTTAATCCTTTATGTTTATGACCTAATTCTGTTATGAAAATATTATGTTTAGACATACTCTTACTTTTAGTTTAGTTTCAGTGCTTTTTCTCACTTACCACATGCTTCAGTGGCTTTTACCTAACAGTTTTCTGCATACTCTTATAATTATTTGAGTTCATTACTTTAGTTCAGCATTTACTTAGTACTTGTATGTTTAGGATGCTAGTTTTATATATATTTAGTTATACATGTTTCAGTACAGTTTTTTTTTAAGTAATCAGCATGTATTCAGTCTGTAATAAGACATATATCCATCCTAGGCATCCATCGAGCTAGGTCCAAGTCTTTCCTATAACAAAACTAGAACTAAAGAGGCAAACTATACTAGGACATACTCTACTAACTGAAAGCACTGAAAGAACTGAATTAATGATATGCTATTCAATTATTAACTTAGGATATATCCTCCATATCTTAAGTTTACCTATTATGCTCAAGGAATAAGACTCAATATTCAAGATGTGCAAAGCAATCAAGTCAAAGTAAGCAAGAGACTTAATCTACACTTATGTGATATCCATTGTTGTCTACTTTATCCAATCTAACTATTCTGAGAAGATACAACTTTAGGATCTCCAATATCCAACTATCAAAAATAACTGCAACTACTAAAATAAATCTGATCCTAATATGCTTATGATCACATGGAGACATGCTGAGAACAATAAGAACACAAGTATTGAAAATAGACATACAATTCTAGCATCCTAAACATGCTAATATCTTAGTAGTAATCAATGAGAGTGTATATATAAACATGCAAATTGACATGAAAAAAAGGAAGAGCCCGCTGAGACATGTGGCAAAACTAAACTATGTATATGCATGAGCAAAAGTAAAATCATTGAGACATGTGGCAAAGCAAGCCAAGCACTAAAAAAAAGGCCACTGAAGCATGTGGCAAAGTAAAATAAACACTGACAACTAAACAAAAGTAGTAGTAAGCTTAAGACATAGTGCTGCCATAACAGAACGGGCCATACAGGGCCTCTGAATTGAAAGCTCAACATGTATCCATCCTAGGCATCCACAGAGCTAGGTCCGAGTTGAACTTATAGAATAAGATATGTATCTATCCTAGACATTCGTCGGGCTAGGTTCGAGTCTATTCTATAATAAAACTAGAACTAAAGAGGCAAACTATGCTAGGACACACTCTACTAACTGAAAGCACTGAAAGAACTGAATGAATGCTATACTTTTCAATTACTAACTTAGGATGTATCCTCCATATCCTAAGTTTACCTATTATGCTCAAGGAACAAGGCTCAATATTCAAGGTATGCAGAGCAATCAAGTCAAAGTAAGCAAGAGACTCAATCTAGACTTATGTGATATACGTTGTTGTATACTTTATCCAATCCAATTATTTTGAGAAGATATAAGTTTAAGATCTCCAATATCCAACTATCGATTAAGATCTCAGATTTATAACCTTAATGTTAATATTAGAACTTAATAAGTTCTAATTCATAATCATATGATGACTATAAAGATTTAAAGTAAATGAATCAATGACTTAAGTATTATTATTTTCCTCTCTTAAAATAAATCTTGAGTAAATGAATTAAGATTAAGGATTCTAGATTCAAACTCCACTTTGGAGTTCAAATCCTGAATCCAAGGTAGTATCCTTAGTAAGGATCTAGGCTTCACACTTTAGAATCCAATTTAAAGGTAAAGAATCCTATAAGTTGGAGGATTCAGAAGCTATGATCTTAATGAAAGGCTGTGCTAATATTGTAAGATAAAATAATCAATAAGAACTAAGAATCTAAGATCTATATTCAATCTTTAGGATGATTACATTATCCTATAGATTGAATTATTCCTATACCCACATGGAAGGCTTCAAAAGGATTAAACAATAAATCATTTATGGAATTTCAAATAGAAGTAGTTCAATTCCAACTAGAAGATCTAAAGTCTAAGATCTAAGATCTAAGATCTGAAGTTTGATCACTTTTAGACTTATGCTAGTTTTAAACTTAAGATCTTACAAGAATACTACTCTTAAGATTTTAGTCCAATAATCAAATTAATTAAGTTATTAAACTAAGGGTCCAGCATTTTGAGATGGTTAGGCTTAACTCTTAGGATAAGGTGATTTTTAGGAGTACTTAAGATCTTTAGATCTTAAGATCTTAATAAGAACTACATAAGTTTTTTTTTACTTAATAACAACCTATTAATCTAAGATTTCATAGAGGTATTAAATGTATTAATTAGAAGTATTTTACTGAGTTTTTGAAATTTAATGGGTGCTTAAACACATTTTGGTAAAAATGACCAAAATACCCCTCTTAAGGCTAAAATTAGGATTTAAGGATTTAATTATCCAAATTGATGCAAATCTATTTTGATGAGTTCCATAATGATTAATGAAGTAGGAAATATACTTATCTTAGGTTTTGGTAACCTAATTTACTTAATTAACACTAATCACAATTTAAGGCCATTAGTGTGATTAAGAAAGTTAGGGCATCCTAAGGAAATCCAACTTTATTAATAGGTTCTACAACATTTAAGAAAGTATTAAGAACTAGATTTACTAAAATCATAGGCTTAATCATAGCTTAATTCACTAATCCTTAATTAAGGTGATTAGAGGATGAATAGAAAATTTAGGATTTCTAAATTTCTTTTAATAGTCTAAATATATTCTCTGGGGTCACATGAGCAATTAGGGACCTTGATCAACTTTTTTGGATAATTAATGAATTTAATATGATTTAAACAAATATAGAAAAGGATTAGGCAATTATTTAAAATCTAACTATTGAATCTCTGATTTTATTTTATATTCAGGTTCCTTGTATTTTTTTGATTAAAATGGTATATTGGATCATACCATATGGATAAGTATAGCTAAAGTTATTTAGATAATTTAGTCTGTATTTTTATTTAAATTAAAACCATAGGATTTATTTTCTGAATTAATTTCCTAAAGGAAATTAATTAAAAAATTCTTTTAATTATTCTGCCGGCCCAATTTAAAAAGGCGCGGGCCATGGGTTGGCCTGACCCATGACTTCATCTCCTTCCTCCTGACTGGTTCCGTCCCAGCCGATCCTCAATGCCCAAATTCTCAAGGTCTGGACGATGACAGCGGCGCAACTCGATCCCTACACATTCCTAGAGTGGAGACGCATTGATCCCACCCTTAATCCCTCTCTAGGATGCACTGGATCGCCGGATGATTACGTGGTGAATTCGACCCTACTCGAAGCATTTAGGGTTTACTGTGAGGAGCAAATTCTCCTCACCGAGACAGACATTTGGCCATAGCTCAATTCTTACACCATCCTCGTGGTGAGGCGGATCGAAGCCCTCTGGCTAAAGGTTTTGGGGTGACTTGGATCATCGGGTCCTTACTCAAGCTCGATTGGGAGCTCATGGCGTGAACCAGATGATCGATCAATCAAAATAGGCTAGCCCAGATCCTAAGGATGATAACATTGGGTTTCCTAAGCGGCCACGACAATCTAGGCGACATCCAGAGGCTCATCCAGAAGATAGAATTGAAACGAAACTTAAGGATTTGAGTGGGAGAAGGCTGTACCTAAAGTTGAGATTGCAAGCATGGTCGAAGGAAGTTGGGAGTAGTTAGAGCTCCTAGAGGATCGCAGTGGCCTAACAGGGGGTCTGAACACTAGACACGCACCCTCTATGAGCAGCTCACATCTTCAGAAGTGATGGGATTCGCCGAGAAGACGGGGAGCTCCAGAGGGACACAGCTGCAAAATTAGGGGATCACAGTGAGCAAAGGAGCTCACTGAGGGATTGATGGGGGTATTTATAGGACTAGAGAGGGTTTAGGGTGGCTGCGAAGGTCAGGAGCCATGGCACTGGTGCAACCCGAGCTATCTTTGCAGCTCACCCTAAAAAGGGGGATTACTCCCAGCCTCAGGGTCGCCCGAGGGCTCGGCCAGAAATGGGAACTCTCTAATGGCCTAGGTGACCTGGTGGGGGAGTGGCAGACAAGGTTTATGTGGCAAGTACGGCCTAGGTGACCTCATGGGGATGAAGATGAACAGGGAGGAGATCTAGTAGCCATCTGATTGTGAAGGCATTGATGATGGATGGCCTGATGCGGTTTCCAATTAACAGAAATGCGAATGAAATCCTGTGTGTTGGATGAGAGATGTCGATCCAGTGGACGGGAATCGACCGCAGCGTAGAAGCTTGGAGCCGTTGGATTATGAGTGCCAGGATGCGTGCTAGAGCATCTCGTGGCTAGCATAGCTAAGCCGCTGTCGGGACCCGCAGCAGATCTGCCGCGATCCCGACAGCAAATCCCACCGATTTTTATTTTAATTAAATAATTCAATTTAAATAATATAAAATTAATTAATTAATATAATAATTTCTATTTAATTCTAAATCCTATTTAAGCTTAGATGAACTCCAAAAATTTCCAAAAATTCACCCTTAGCTAATTAAGGTATGAGGAATTCAAAAAATGAAATTAGATTTTGATTTGGAGATCAATTTAATTTAGATATTTTCTAAGGTTCAAAAATAGGCAAAAATACCAAAATTCCTAATTTAGCTCTAATTGATCCCAAACGTCTAGGGTTAGGTTTAAATGACCCATTGAGTCTAATGGAATCAAAACCGAAGCTTAGTTTGGCTTAATTAATCTGTATTTAGCTAGCATAACAACTGGGGTTATTACACAAGGTTCTAAGGATATGACTAAGAGGTCACTTAACATGGGTTACTACCACATAGGAGAATCTCAATTTAATATCTTAGGTGTATTTTACCATAAGGTTTAAGATTAACTTCTAAGGTTGGGGAGGATCATCTAAGTTCCTACCTTAATATATTACAATAAATCTTTCCTACCTCAACATGTAACATTCTTTTAGGCTGTTAACCATTTTAAAGCACTTCTAAAGCAAGATCCTTATGATATCACTCTTTTACCACGTATGTTAAAGATTCTAGGCTTACTTATTAACTTGGATAAAATAGATCAAATCAGATGATTAGATCTATTTGATCATATCCTATTCTACAATAATAGGATGAAATCTAAGATATTATTAAAGTTATGTCATTTCATAAATTTTTATAGTTTTATTAACCATCTTATGCTAATAGTCTTATATAAGGAAAAATTAAAGATCTAAACCTTATATTCAGATGATTCAATCACATAACTTCATTAATAATCTTATCACTTCTAATTCAATGATTAAAGATCAATATCAAATCAGAGGCATTATTGGAATAATGTCAATTGAATTATCTTATACTCAAGTCATTTGATTAAGTGATTAGGGATTATGATCTTAATCAAATAGGTTAGGGTTTAACCCCTATCCTTACCCAATTAAGGCCAATTATTAATTTATAGATCAAATATCAAATCAATGTATTATTGGTGTTTTATTGGTGGCAATCTCATATTTCAACCAAGTATAATTCACTTGATCAAGATCTTAAGATTTCTTAAGATTAAATAAGGAATTATGGTATTTTAATCAAATTGGTTAAATTAAATATTTTAGATTTACATGATAGGTTCTTTACAATCATAACACTGTTATAAAAGCTAAATAATAGAAATTTTTATAAAATAGAAGGTAATTAGTGCTAATCAAACTCTAATTCAAAACAAATGGATTAGCACCTAATTACAAATCCAACCATTAGAAATTCATTATGTGCTATCTATTCATATGAGCAATCAAAGACTAAGTTTACTAAATTTAGATAATCAAAAACCCTAATTTTTACTAATCATGCAATTACAAGACTAGGGCATAATTAAGAATACATAACTCAAAAAAAATTAATTCACCTAGCACATACATTCTACAAGGCATAAGGAACACAATGGAACCTAAATCATGCCATTTGGCTAAGTATATATGCTAATAAACCTTAATTAAGTTATGCAATAATTAGGCTAATCCAGTAAATTCAACCATTAAAAGCTTAATATTATTTGATATTCTAATTCCAATTGATTTTCTAATCAATTTGGTATATAAGATTATATGGTTTGGACCAGTGGATCAAAAGTTATCACATTAATTTAAGTTGCACTTTTCTAATTAAATTTCCCTATGATTTGATTAATTGGATTTATTTTCCTTAAGGAAAATAAATCCAATTAATAGGATTTAATTAAAACGGGCTCAACCCATTAACCATACCATGTGGGTCGGCCGGGGCCCGAAAGACCCAGGACTGTTGAGCTGCACGGGTCACAGGTCAGCCTGACCTGCACAGTGGATTCATCCACAACCCCTTGTCCCGACGGATGCCCAATTAGGGAAACCCTAATTAGCTGAATCCTGAGCACCCAGGCCATGGCACGACCACCCAAAGATCGCTACACCTTCACTATGGTCAGATGCACTGATAGAAACCCGAAGCCCCAAGTGAGATGGTTTGGTTCGCCCAGACCTTACTCACATGAGAGGTCCCACAATGAAGCTACTATGGGGAGGAAATTCTCCCCACAGAGGCCATGACTGGCATAGGGCTCAATCCTTACACCTTCAGGGAGGTGAGGTGGATCGAAACCCTCTAGCCTGAGGGTTTGAGGTGGGCTAGATCGCTGGGTCCTTACTCCGGACCCAGCCCATTTTGCGGGACCTAGCTCGATCGATCAAAATCAATCGATCAGAGCTAGCTTAGGGCACAATTATGATAGCAGTGAGTTCTATTCTACAATAAAAATTATTACAAATCAAAAAGAGTAAAGTCTGAGCTTCGTTGGCTCAGAACTTACAAACTGGGGTATCTGGTATAATGGATGAGCTCGGGCTGGATGACAGAGGGAGACTGAGGCACCAGCAAGCTTCCAGAAATATGCTAAGGATTCCTGAACAATGGGAGACACCTTTTATCAGCGGTACACATGTCTGGAATGCTTGAGAAGCTCAGACGGATAGTAATGGAGGTTCGGGATTCAGAGCTTCAATTGATAACAAGTCGATCCTTGCAGTAGACCTGAGGCTATTTATAGCCTTGGGGTGGGAATGAGAATGTTCTAGAGGCTTGCTCAGGTCTGGGACTAATTCGAGAGCTCAGGCCCTGGCTGAGATCTAATTTCCCTAATTGGAGCTAACTGGGCTACGGGGCCCGAAAGGGCTGATATGCCATTGAGGGAAGATCCCCAACAGCATGCTGAGGTTGAACATATAGTGGGGGACAGGCTTGACTATCTGGAATCCTATGGATTCCTTTTGTCGGGCATGGGTGAGGCAAAGGTGAAGATCCACAGTGTGGGAGCACTGTGGGCCATCTGATGGATCGATCGAAACCGCAATACGGTTATGATACTTTGGATCATAATGGAAAGATCTGATTGAATTCATACCGTATGATCCACGGGGCACATCTAATGGAAGATTCGCGGTTCCACGGCACCTCATCCTAGCCATTGATTCCTTAAGCCCGACAGTGAGATTAGTGGACTCGGCTGTCATGCGACCCGGGCTCCACAGAGGATTGCCCATGGTCTGCACAGTGGATCCCGACTGTTTAATCGGGTATTTGGGTATATTTGAAAATTTGAAACTGTTGGAAGCCCTAAAATGTAGTTTGACCAATTTAATTTAAATTGAATTATGGTCTAAATGATATCTAAATTTTATCAAACTTTTACCCTTAGCTAATTTGAGGGTAAGAAATTCAAAAATGCAATCAGATTTTAATTTTGAGGTCAAAATATTTTGTCTAATTTAGGCATCTAGACTGGTTAAAATGCTAACTTGACTTAAAGAAGTCCAATTGACTTTAAATTTTTTAGGATTAGCTTAAAATAATATGATTAGAGTTAATGCCTGATTAAGCTGAGAATTAATCAGAGTAACAACTTAGGGTTGTTATAATACCATCATTGCTTATTATATGTCCCAAGAATGTTATTGATTAAAGCAAAAATTTTCATTTTGAAAACATTGCACATAACTGGTGTTGTCTTAACACATTTAAGATAGTTCTAAGATGTTCTTTATTTTCTACACATTCTAGGAGTATATTAAAATATCATAAATGGACATAATTATACATGTGTCTAAGTATATTTTTATTTTTCTGTGCATTAAATCCATAAAATATGATGGAGCATTTGTTAGTCCAAGTGGCATGACTAAAAACACGTAGTGTCTGTATCGTGTTCAAAAAAGCATACTTTGGAACATCTTCTAATCGAACACAAAGTTGATGATAACTAGATTTCAAATCTATTTTTGAAAATATTGAAGCACCTCTTAATTGATCAAAAAGATCATCGATTTATGGTAGCGGATATTGATTATCGATGGTTACATTACTAAGTTCTCAATAATCTATGCATAATTGCATGCTTCCTTCTTTCTTTTTAACAAATAATATTGGGGCTCCCCAAGGTGAGCTACTTTATTGTATGAAGCTTTTTTATGTTAGCTCCTGTAATTGCTTCTTGGGTTCTAATAATTCTTTTGGTGCCATTCTATATGGAGCTTTTGATATAGGTGTTGTTCTATGCATTAATTCAATATTAAATTCTACTTCTCTTTGTGGGGGTAATCTGGGAAGTTTATTAAGAAATACATTTGCAAATTCATGAATTATCAAGGTTTCTTCAAGTATTATTGATTTATTCTCCTAATTTAGAAGTACCATTAAAAAAATGGGATACCTTATTTTCATCATCTTTTTAATTTTATTAGTAGGAATGAAGTTGTTCAGAACACTTCTTTATCCAATAAATGTTATTTTCTTGTCTCCATGATGCATATTCTCTTTTTTGTACAATTTATAATTTCTCCATTTTTACTCATGTGGTGGCCCATCCCCACCGTGGTCCTGTTAACTCTTAAGTTAACATAATTACGGTGGAGGGGTCACCTAAATGACAAGGTCCTCACTTATAATTAGATTAGGTACTTATCCTAATCCATCGTAATTAAAGACTTTGCCATTTCAAATGTATATTCCCATAAAATGATAATTATATGAAAGCAGAGTGCAGAAGCAAAATATTAAACATCCATTCATTATAATATAAGGAATTAAGTACATTTTAAAATTGGCTATGTTTTTAGATTAACAAGATATCACAATTGTTATTTACAATTTAAGTATGCAATGGTGCTGGAAAAGCTATGTAGTATGGAAAGGTAAAGAGTGCAACTATAAGGAAAATAGTATAAGACTCATTGAGTAAAAATACTCAATTTCTATTTATAATTCTAACCTTTTCCCGAAAATTTAAAGGTTAGAAATTAATATGCGTGCGAAATGCAAGCAATTTATATGGTCAAATGAAATTATGCTAAGTAAACAATTGATATACAGTGAAGTATAAATTGAAATTAAGCAACATACACTGTATTTAAATTAACTAAAGCAATACTCAAACTGAAAATATAGAGTATAAAGGAAAAGAGGAAATATCTTAGATTCCCAATCTAAGATAATCATAGTTTAAGACTATGATTCGAAAGCATAACTAAACAGTTATGAAGAGATTTTTCAATTATAAGAAAATCTCTTATATTTAAGTTAAAGTTATATTTAGGAAAAACCTCATTCTGTAGGAGTACACAACAGAATGGGCGAGGAGTTAAGCACGTCTGCTTAACCAGATACAGTGGGGAAATTGAACATTCACATTTACCCTCTCTAAAATGTGAAGTTCTAACGAAAATATTTCCATTTGTACTCTAATTGCCTCAAGGCATTTTCCCCTTTTTAAGTTTTAAGAAAATCTTTATTTATGCACAAAATCTTGAATATATGTTCAAGGATAGGAGGCTGAAAGCTATGCAAGCATTCAATGGATTTCAAAAATTATAAATTATGTGATATCTTTTTGTTATCTTAATTTTTAATAATCTACTTTAGAGTTAATTAGACTCCAAATTGACTTATAGATATTTAATCTTAAGTCAATTTTAAATAAAAGTAGAAGGAATTGTAAATGAAATACAATTTAATAAAATAAAAGGAGAACTCATACAAAGAAAGAAGTTAATAATTTCAATTGAAAATGAACTAATTGAATGTTTTGAATTGAACATTAAAGTTCTCTGAATTGTTTCTAAGTCCGAAATTTCTTAAAAATTTCGGCAGAGTCTCCTTTATTTTTGTTCAAATTTTCTATTTTTCACAATCAATAAGTCAACTTTTAGTGACTATCTCCAGTTCTAAAGTAGAGTTCAATCCTTTTTATAGGATTGCTCATTTCCAGTTCTAAAATAGAGTATAATTCCAGTTCTAAAATAGAGTTCAATCCTTTTTATAGGATTGCTCATTTCTAGTTCTACAATAAAGTTCAAATACATAAAATCAAACTAAGCAGTTTAATATCTACTTCCTGTATTAAATATTAAAAAAAAAGAGATGCTGACTTAAAATTGGCAATTTATAAGAGCAGTGACTTTATGTGTATTTTACAGATAACATTTACTTTTGGCATTCTTGTATTATTCTTACAACTTATCCTGCAAGGAATCATCATTAAAATTAGTATTTATGAAAATATTAATATGTGAATCAGTAGTTATAAATTACAGCATTATGGGTTCAGAAATTCATAGATGCCAAAAGTGAAACTTAGTAAATAGAGAAAAACAACATGTGATAACAACTAATTTTTATATTTGCAAAGAATACAAAGGCATTTTAATTCATATAAACTGTATGGCAGCATTTGCATATAAGTTTGAAGGCAATATTGTATCTTTGCAAAAAAATACATAATATTATTTGATGAACATAACAATTTATGAATTTCTCAAATTCAGTAGTATTACTTGGAATTCTTAATCTACATGGCAACATTTGCACTTATTGAAATAAATAACAGTATTCATTAAATACATAGCAGCAGTTTGAATTTTAAGGCAACAATTTGATTCATAATATACAATACAATAGCTTAAATCTTATAATATAACTGAGGGCAGCATTTGACTATTTATCACCATATACTAGATGGTAGCATGTGATATTAGTACAGAAAATGACATTTAAATCCCATAGAATACATAGGAGCATTTGATTCATACATATATACATGGCAGCATATGATGTTAATAAGAGAAACTATAATTTTTATTCTAGCATTTCATAATTCTCATATTCATCTATTTATCGACATAACAATTCTATATAAGTGACAACATTCATTTTCACATTAGATGACAACATACGATTCATATGTTTACATGACAGCATTTGAATCTTATAAACTAACCGGCACACCTGATTTTCCTTAAAAATGAATGACAACATTTGATCATTTCAGTTTAACTAAAGTAATAGAAGCAGTTATAATGAGAAGGCACCAGTTTTCTGCTACACGCATAGGGTACAACATTTATGTCCAGCATTCAAAGGATACTTAGTTTACATTATGCAATCATAGAATATTATCTTAATGATTCATCTTGAACTAAATAATAACATTTGCATTCTATGGCAGCAATATGATTTATAATGAAATTGGTGATAGCATTTAATCACAAATGAACTTAAATAGAAGCTTTTGATTTCATATGATGGCAGCATGTGATGTTAAGGAGATAAATCACAGTATTTATTTCTCATTTTACATTATTCCACTTTCATGTAATGATAGCATTTGGATTTCTTAAGGATAATGTGCAGCATATGAATCTAGTAAAGCATGTCCCAATAATACATATACTCATAAATATAGTTAATGGCACCACAAGATTTTACACATGTTAAATGATGGCATATATCTCTTCAAATGAATGAACAGCATTGGCTTATTTAAACTTAACTGCATATGATTCTTTTGACAGCATTTATCATAAAAGAAATGGAAGCATGTTATGTTGAAGACAACATTTCATTATCTTATTCAATTGATGGCAACCATTAAGTTTGATACATAATTGATGGGAATATGGCAGCATATGCATCGATATCTAATATTAGACATATAAAGAATTTTTCAACCGTTTTCCAATACCCAAAGTACAATAATCAACATTAATATCTAAGGTTTAGATAGAGCATTTGTTTCCAGTATTAGAAGGATACTAAAATAAATTCTGTAATCACAAAATACAGCCCTAATAACTTAGCATTTGAGATACAGCAACATGTATGAACAAAAAGAAGAAAAATCCATACTTATATGTGAAACTGCGGCATAGCACCTTATAACATTTAATTCACCATTAGAGTAAGGGCATAAATTAATTTGATATGATCCACTGATTTCACATAGTAACACTTGATTCATTAAAAGATATGGCGGCATTTTGTCCCATCACTTTAGGAATAAAGGTAACATGTGATCATATTTAATTTAGCTAGCAGCATTTGATTACATCAAATTAAGTGACAACATTTACTCTTAAATGAATGACAGCGCTTAATATAATCTATTGATCATATATTAGAATGAAAGGCAACATTTAATCATTCTGTACTTATATATAAAAATGGCAAAATTTGAATTATGAAAGCTCATGATTCATGTTGAATAGCAGCACATGTTCTCTATTGAAACACTTGATGTCAGATTGATTCTACTCATTTATATAATTGACTTCACATGATCATATTTAAATAAGAACAAGATATGATTCCAATGTATATGGAAACAATTATTTTCACATTATAATTAATGGTAACATCGAATCACTCAAGTTTTCGATAATCTCCTCTTTGGAAATACATGGCAATATTAAATTCATTGAAGTAAAGAGCAGCATTTAATTGCCACTGAACTAAATGGTAACATATGACACCAAAGATAGCATTTTAGTATCTCATTCATTAAAGTAATAAATATATAGGACTGCCTTACAATTCAATGGATTTTATATTATCATTCGGTTGCAGCTTGAAGTATGCCATTTAAGATTAGATGAATATTAGAAAGTAGTGCTTCAAAATTCAACTCTAAAGTTAAATTAAAGAAATTTAATAGCAAACATATATTTAAAAAAAAAAACTCATAATACCAATCACAACAAATCCATAAAAGGGAAAGAATGTACACAAGGAATAACCAATCATCTTAATCAACTAGTTTCAATTCAACTCGCTTATTTAATATTAAGAAAGAATACCTGAATAAGTAATTTGCAAAAATGATAGTAATGAAGACATGTAATTGACAATACTTCTTGTTGATTAAGAAAGTTTTCACATCTGACTTCTAATGCAATTTAACTAAAACATGGCAGATTTACTAAATTTAAAGTGATAAGTATATCAATGATGATCTCATTCACAAATGGGATTAATTTGGAAGCTGTAACTTAAATCTGAGATTTTACTAAAACAGCAAGAAGAAGTCCTTACAAAGTAAAAATGACAATCATAAGAGAGTAAGGATTTAAACCTATACTATGGTATAGTTTATAGACCTTGTAAACTTTATGAGCTTTACATTCCCAATTAGATATATTGAAGAACTAAAATTTATCATTTCATTTAACCCAAGCGTAATAATACCTCAAGAAAATATAATTGATTTTCGCTGAATCTTATGAAAAATTTGGCCATCGAATACTTAATTGTTGAAGACAAAATTTCAAAAAAAAAAAAAAAATGAAAGTACTCTCTTTCCTTCATGTCGCATTTTAGAGTTTATATGTTTAGAGCAAATCAAGACACATAATCTAGTATTCAACATTAGGATTAATTGATATTGAAAATATTATGCAAAGGAAAACGTATGCATAGGGTATGAATCGAAACGAGGGTACTGATATGCCTCTCAACATTTTAATTTAAACGTATAAGATCCTCAACATATCGCAATTATTCACTAGTACCCTAAAAATCGAAGTTCAGCATTCAGCAATAGAGCAAGGTGAAAGGAAGGGAGTACCTTTTTCGCCACCTCTTTCTTGCGATCCTTTCTGTGCACCCTCATCAAAACAAAAATCGAAGGTCTAGACAAAGATCGCATATGTATAGTTTCGACACTTATCTAGCTCGAGATTCTTTTTGGCTGTGTGCTATATCTTTCGGACGGATGAGGTCTCATTGATGACCAAGGTATCTGGTAGACAGGGAATGGTTTAGATGAGCGGTGGAGGCCACGCATCGATGCTCCACGCCTTGGTCGAACGGAGACTTCACTTCGTTCCTATCGCCGCTCGAGTGATGAGGCGAGAGACTCGGTCGCGTGCGAAGGGTATGGGTCAGCCGCGTGAAGAGATTAGGTTTTTTGCATATGGATATGTAGGAATATATATATATGAATATATATATATATATATATGTATATAATATGTATAATTATTTATTTATTAGTTTAAAACAAATTGTTATTAATTTAGGAGTTCTAGAAAAATTTGAAAATTTGCTTTTTAGCTAAATTGAGGGTAACGGACTCAAAAATGAAGTCGAAATTTAATTTAGAAGTCATCTTAATTATTTTAATTATTGAATTATGAAAATATAATAAAATAATCAAGAAATTTTGACTTTCTCCAAAATTCACCAAAATTTCACCCCAAGCTAATTTGGGCATGAGGAATGCAATGGTGAAGTCCATTTTTGATTCTGAAGTCAATTTAAATTAGGCATCTTCAAAATTAATAGAAAATCAGGAAACGCTGGAAATTGCCAAACGGTCTCCAAATCGCACGAAATTTGAAATGGAGATTTTTAACTCTATTGCAAGAGTAATGAAAGAGATTTAGAGTCAATTAGAGCACTAATTAACAGGTAACAACCTTTGGGTTGTTACAGACTCCCCCCCTTAAAAAGAGTGTCGCCCACGACACACAACAATTAAGGATAGGGAAAGGAAAATGAAAAAGGAAGTTTGAAGAATCGATAATAGAAATGGAAGAATTAAATCTATCTGTTTAGAAACTTCAAGAGTTTGTGGCACTCATCCTCACAATGCAGAAAAGAAAAGCTAAGGGTCTTCAATAGGTTGATCCTCCTCCTGAATCTGGTCTTCAGAAGGCTCCACAATCTCAAATAGCTCAATATCTACTATTGTCAGTTTCATAATGATAGGGCCCCAGTCAACAAAAGAAAAATTTAAATAGACAAAAAGTCTATGTACATTTTAGGCTGCAATTTATTATGTTAATTTAGATATCACCATAAAATTTACATCTAAAACAAGCAGTAAAGGAGCAGAACGCATGTGAGAGAGAAAGTCAATTATAAATAATAAGTCTATAACTTAAGCAAAATAGAAAGTAAGCACATACCTCCAACTATTGCTGCAATAAGGTTAGACATAAAATAAAGACTAAATACTATTATAACAGAAAAGAAAACTCATCTTAAACATGCTGATCGTCAATATAAACTCATGTTAATCGACATAAAGTAAAAGAACTTGTGAATTAATTAAATAACTGAAAACAATACTAACATCATATATATATATATATATATATATATATATATATATATATATATATAAGTCGCGAGCAAGACTAGCATCCTATAGGGAAATAAAGCTAGTAAATGCAGCAAGACAGTAAATAAGAAAGTGCTTAAATGCAAAAAAAGTAACTGAAAATAGTAAATCCAAAACTAAAAATTGTCATGGCTGCTCAGCCATTAAAATAGAAAGAAATATATAATCTCACTTAGCCTGATGGGCTAAGGCAAAAGCTCTGAATGGAAAGTACCAACATCACTTAGTCTGAAGAGCTAAGGTAGAAATACTGAACTGAATATCACTAAAATCACATAGCCTGATGAGCTAAGGCAGAAAGTACTGAACTAAATATTACTGAGTAGAAGTGCACCTATAACTAGTACTACCATATCAAATCTTGACTAATAAACTCATATGGGTGCAAAATCTATTTCTTGCCACCCTAGGAACCAACACTCAACTAGGCATGGATAGACTTACCTGACACTAGCCTCTGCTGTGCTATGCCAGACCTAACGAACTGAAGAGGCATACTAGTTAGGTCACAACCTACTAAAGACCCAAAAACTAAAAACATTAATAAAATATGAATGATATTTATGAAAATTCAAAGTTGACACAAGATACTTATCAAATTTCCTATGTCCAATACAAGTGATCAAGGTATAAAGCTCAATACAAGGTAAGCAAAACATCAAAAATCAAAGTGAGCAAGAGATTCTACGAGGACACATGTGATATACATCATTGTCTAATTATTCATTCTATCTATTCTAAGTTACACAAGTTTAGGATCTCCAATTCCTACTATCGAGTGTAACTCAGATTCACAACCTTATAGATTAAAAAATAATTAGGACTAGCTAAGTCCTATATATAAAGAAATTAATGTTGACTATAAGTTCAATAATAAATCAAATGACCTATTTTAATAATTTAAAACACCCAAAACATCTTGATTAGCAAAGTCAAGATGAAAGGATTAAGAACTAAACTCTAAATATTGGGGTTTAATTACTTAATCCAGATAGTGATCCTAATGGACTAAGGTTTCAAATACCCAAACTCACATATTAAGATTTAAGGCAAATCCTATTAAGTAAAATCATACTTAATAGGATGGATCTTAAATCTAAAGTTAAGAGATTGAATAATCAATATTAAACTATGAAAATCTATAAAATATTAAAATCAAGGCTTCACATATTGAGTAACCTATTTTACTCAATAGATAAATTCTAACTTAAAAGCTAATCCTAATTCCAAAGAAATGAGCTCTTAAATACTAAGATGAGCACTCAAGCTTCAAACCTAACTAATATTATAAAAATTATTAAGGAAAATAGATAAGAGGTTTAAAGAAGGAGCATAATGTGAGATTTATCTCACATCATACAGCCATAGACTACTTAGAATTTTCCTAAGTAAGGAAACTAAGGATTTTGATTAAAACTTAATTAAGGGCTTAATTAAATGATATTTCATTCTAAATTATTATACTTATTGATTTTAGAGATTAAAATATGAATTCAAGACTTAAAAGGTACTAAACCTTAAAATTTGGCAAAATGACTATTTTGCCCCTCTTTAAGGGTCTAAAATTCTATTTTTGAATTAAGGATCTAAATTGAAAATTTTTATTGGCTAATGATTAATTACTATTTAATATGAAGTTAGACAGTAAGTACATCAATTTTGGATGATTATTAAGCCTTATGAGATCAAATTAATGAATTTTACTTATAGGGGCAATTTGGTAATTTTACTTAATAAATTCTAATTTTTCTATCAGTTTATTATAACTTACTATCTAAGGTTTCCATAGAACTTAAAACTTCTAAATTCTGATAATTATTGGCTAAGTTATAAGCCAATACAAGATTTAGGGCTAATTAAGCAAATTAAAGTTTCTTAAAATGGGGTCAAAACTTATATTTTTCAATTAGTGTCCAAAATTAGCAAATTTAGTGGCTATAGCTTTCTTATAATCCACTAATTACTTTAACTAGGAGTAGACTCAATTTGAACCTCATTTGGTTAAGTTATAGCTTAATTAAGGTTTAGGGTGATTAGTGTGTAATTAGTAAAATTAATCACATAATCATTAAATCAATCACATCACTAGATTTTACTCTACTCTATGAGTAATTAGAAACTAAAATTACTCAATTTGGATTATTAATTATACTAATATTAACTAATCAAGTTTTAAGATGATTAGGGTTGATTAAGAGATCTAACCATTGGATTTAAAATATTTTTGTAGTTTACTATTAATTAAGTCTTCCTAATCAAAATGGTATATTGGAAGACCCAATTTGGAGCTCAATTGACCTAGTTATGGTCAATTGAAGTTCTAGGGTTAGTTAAGGTAATTAGGGTTAGGTCCTAAAAGTGATTAAGCTAATACTAATCCAAACAGAGAATTGAACACTACTAGGTTATTCTAAAGGTTTTCTTGATCACTTTAAGATCCATATTTTCTATGTTTAGACTAATGTGTGAAAAGTTATGAGTCATGAAAGATTAAGGTTTGGGTCAAAAAGTGATTAGGCTAAATATTAGCCAAATAGAGAAATTAACCCTACTGGAATATTCTTGAGGGTTTGCTGATTAAAATGAGACCCATATTGGGTATATTTGAATGTGTGGTTACAAAGTTATTTACATTGGAAGTTTTATGGCATTTTTGTAATTATTTAACACCTAATATATCACTAAGTAAAATATAAGTCCTATGAAAAATTGGATAGCACCAAAATATTCTCCTAATTTTGCTAATTAAAATGGTGTATTCATTTGTATTATATGGACTTATAAATTCAAGATTTTAAGGTTTAAAGTTTGGATATATTAAAATCAAATTTAACAATTTAATTCTAATTAATTATATATATATATATATATATATATATATATATATATATATATAAGTTACTTTTCAGTCATGCAGGTAGGGCCCACAAGAGATGGAAAATGGCGCGCATCAGCATCAGGTGAAATCGATGGGTCCCGCTAGATGACACAAGCTAACGCCTGATTGGCAAAGGGAAAAGAAGGCAGGTCCCACAACATTTACTCGCGAGGGGCCCGCAATAGCAGAAGCGCTGGTGGATAGAGCCATGGGTCGGGTCGACCCGACCCAGCCCTGGAAGGGACGCCGTCTTCCCGAAATCGCAAGCACAGCTAGGGTTTCCAAAATTCTGCAACCTCAAGCTCCAAACTACGAGATTAAAATGCCAGATGAAAGACCTCACTGAGACCTTCAGCAGAGACCTGAATTGACTGGTAACTATCTTAATATATAAAAAAAATTTGATGCCCTAAAATTTGTCTTTCGGGAAACTATAATCTCATTCGCAAAATTCAACTCTATTCGATGCTTACTGAGCTTAATAATTTGATTTAATAGACAATAATCGATAATCTGATAACATGAACAAGAAAAATAAGATCAATAGAATTGAAATTAGGAATATTATGGTCAGACGATACCTGGTTTTTGATGAAGAGCAGATCAATTTGAGAAGAAAATCCAGGTGGTCGATTGACTTCAGGTGGTAGTAGATTGTGCAAAGGAGGAAATGGAGTACATTGATGGGTTAATATGGGAGCTTGAGCAATCGAAACGAGCGCTGAAGGGAACATGGTGAGCAGAAGGATGAAGTGCAGACGAGCTGCTACCATGCACTCTACGCGTGGCGCGATTCGGCAGAGACGACGCATGGACCGTCCGATCTTTGATCGAATGGTCGAGATCCACCGTTAGATTATAATTAAGGAGATGACGGCGTGAGGTCTTGCTAGATGGTGTGGAATGGATTTAACGGGATCAATTAAGCAATTTAATATTTAATTTATTAATTTAGATAATTTCAACTGATTAAAATTAAATAATTAAATGCATTCATAAAATTTCTGATAAATCACCCCTAGTTAAATGAGGGGTGAGGAATGCAACGGCGCAATTGGATTTTCGATTTGACGAGTATTTAATTATTTGAATTTCTGGGGATTTAAATAATATTAAAATATTTGACAAAAATCCAATGACTTCCAAATACCTCCAAAACTTTACCCCTAGCTAATTTGGGTGTGGTGAATGCAATGGCAAAGTCTAATTTTTGATTTGAGGTCAAAATAAATAGGTCAATTTCTAAGTTTTTTGAAAATTCCCAAAAATTAGGATTTGATCTATTTGATCCCTAATTTGGACTAGATCTTAGAGGTGAGTTCCTAATAACTTAATTAGTATTCTAGAACCATAATTAGGACTTGGATTAGTCTTAAATGGCCTAAATAACAACCTGAGTTGTTACAGACTCCCCCACTTAAGAATGATGTCTTCTTCGACATCACTCAAGTGGAAAGTCTAGAGTATATATAGAATATAGAATTAAAATATATTAGAGTTTAGGAAATACCTTGATTAAAAAGACTTGGGTATTTTTGTCACATAGTCACTTCTTTCTCCCAAGTGGCTTCATTACATAAATGATTCTTCCATTGAACTTTGATCATTGAAAAAGAACAATTTCTTAATTGCTTTTGATCACAATCTAGAATTTTAACTGGTTCTTCAACATAAGAAAGATCAGGTTGAATCTCTATTATTGGAAGTTAAACAAGATGGGAAGGATCTCGAAGACATTTTCTTAATGATGATACGTGGAACACATTGTAAATAGCAGCAAAATCTTATGACAGTTCAAGTTTATAAGCAGCTGACCCAATCTTCTTTACGATCTTGAAAGGTCCCATATATCTTGGACTGAGTTTTCCTAAAACTCCAAAACAATAAATCCCTTATATTGGACTAACCTTTAAGTATACTAGATCTTCTTCTTGGAACACAAGAGGACAATAACGGTTATCATGATATTTACTCTGTCTATCTTGAGCTGTTCTAATTTTTTGTTGAACGAGCTTCACTTTCTTATGTGTCTCTTCCACTAACTCTGAACCATACAATTGAGTATCTCCTATTTTAGACCATGCTAGTGGAGTTGAGCACTTCCTACCATATAAGGCTTTATATAGTGCCATTTTGATACTTGATTAGAAATTGTTATTGTAAGCAAATTCCACTAAAGGAATGTGCTCTTCCCAAGATCATGAAAAGTCCAACATATATAATTGGAGAAGATCTTCTAATACTGGATTAACTCTTTCTGTTTGGCCATCAGTTTGTGGGTGAAATGTTGTACTCATGGCTAAAATAGTACCAAAATCTTGATGTATGGCCTGCAAAATATTTGAAGTGAAGCAGCTGTCTTTATTAGACTCGATTGTTTTGGGAATTCCATGCAATTTGACCATTTCTTTAATATATACTCTTACTAACTTCTCCACTGAGTCATTTTGATGGATAGAAATAAAGTGTGCTGACTTAGTATGACGATCGACTATAACCCATACTACATCAGCTCCAGATCTTGTATGAGGTAAACCCATAACAAAATCCATAGATATATCTGTCCATTTCCATTATGGAATCTATAGTGGATGTAGTAGACTACCAAGTTTTTGATGTTCTGCTTTTACTAAACAACATACATGGCATTTTGTAATGAAATATGCCACACTTTTTTTATGATAGGCCACCAAAATGATTTCTTCAAATCTTGATACATTTTAGTACTTTCAGGATGGATCTGATAACCAAAATTATGGCCTTCTATAAATATCTCTTGATGCATTGACTTGGGAATCCATATACGATTGTCTTGATAAATTACCATCCCATGCATCTACAAATCATGATGGCGACCACCTTTAATATTCATTTTGATTTTCAAATATTCTTTTTTCTTAGTTTGAGAGATAGAAACATCTCTATGAAAGGTGGGCTCTACATTGATATTGGCTATTATAGAGCTCATTCTGTCACCATGGACTGGAACAATTTCCATCTTCTGAAATTCTTCTGTTAACAAACTTGTAGCAATTAAAGTTGATAGTGTAGCACAATGACTAAGGGCATCTGCTACAACATTTGCCTTACCTAGGTGGTATTAAATATCCAAATCATAATCACTGATTAATTTCAGCCATCATCTCTGTCTACAATTCAATTCTCTTTAGGTAAAGATATACTTTAAACTCTGGTGATCATTAAGGATAGAACACTATATCCCATACAAGTAATGATGCTATATTTTCAAGGCAAAAACTACTACAGCTAACTCCAAATCATGGACTACATAATTCCTCTCATGAGGCTTCAATTGACGAGATGCGTATGCTATAACCTTGCCTTCCTGCATAAGTACGCATGCTAAGCCGATTCTTGAGGCATAGGTATATACCTGATAATTAACTCCTTCATTTGGAAGAACTAACATGAGAACATAAGATAATGCCTCCTTAAAAGTCTGAATTGCATTTTCACATTCTGTTGACCAAATAAATAAAACTGCCTTTTGGGTCAACTTTATTAAAGGAGAAGCAATTTGGGAAAAACCATTAACAAATTTCCTATAATATCTAGCTAATCCCAAAAAGCTGCGAATCTCTGCAATTGATTTTGGCTGAGCCCAATCTTGTATGGCACTAATCTCTGCTGATCTACTCTAATTCCTTGAGCATCTACCACATTCCCCAAAAAGGATACTGAGCTTAACCAAAATTCACATTTAAAAAATTTAGCATACAATTCATGTTCCCGAAGCATTTCAAGTACTAATCTTAAATGATCTTCATGATCTTCTAGGGTTTTTGAATAGATGAGGATATCATCGATAAAAACAATAACAAATTTATCCAAATATGGCTTTAGGACTCTCTATATTAAGTCCATAAATATAGATGGTGCATTTGTGAGACCAAAAGTCATTATAAGGAATTCATAATGTCCATTTCGTGTGCGAAACATAGTCTTCTCCACATTTGAATTCTTCACCCTCAACTGGTGGTATCCTGATTTCAAATTAATTTTTAAAAATACTACTGCACTAGATAATTGATCAAGGAGATCATCTATTTGGGGAAGAGGGTACTTGTTCTTAATGGTCATTTTGTTTAATTCTCTATAGTCTATGTACATCCTCATAGATTCATCCATTTTCTTTATAAATAGGACTAGAGCTCCCCATGGGGACATGCTAGGCTTTATAAATCCTTTGTTCAACAATTCATGCAATTGTTCATTTAATTCTTATAACTCTTTAGGAGTCATTCTATATAGAGCTTTTGATAATGGCTGAGCACCCGGAACTAAATTAATCACAAATTCTATTTCTCTTGCCAGTGGTAGTCCAGGCAATTCTTCAAGGAATACTTCTGTGAATTTTTTAATTACTTTAATATCAGAAATAGAAACTTCTCTTTTACTATCTCCCATCATAGTTACCAAAAAGGCCATACAACCTTTACTCACTAGCTTCTCTACTTAGAGTGCATTTATTAAAGAGTCCTGGGTGCTAAACCTTCCCACAAAGGTTTCTGAGATACCAGATGATTAAAGAACAATCTTTTTCTTTTGGTAATTTATAGTGGCATTATGCCTACTAAGCCAATTCATGCCTAGTATAATATCGAAATTCATAATGGGTAGTACTATTAACTTAGCTTGAAAGGGTCTTTTATTCACCGGTACTTACAGATTGTAGAACTTAGTTGCACTTAGTTGGGCTCTGGATGGAAGTTCAATATTTAAGGTTTTGGCAAGTTTATAATATGGTAATTTTATATTGTTAACAAGACTTTCTAAGATGAAAGAATGACTATCCCCAGTATCGAATAATATACTACATTGCTTCTCTTCTATATTTATGGTGCCTAATTAACCATTTAATTAAAAACACATTTAATAAATATTGAAATGTTATAAGTAAAGAATGATTAAAGATGTGTACCGGAGACTATGTTATTGTCTTTAGTTGCTTGAATTAGAGTAAGATTGTAGACCCATGCTGTTCCAGCAGGTTTGTTATTTGTGGCTTGAACCCTTGCTTGGTTTTGAATGGAGGGTCGAGAGGTAGTTGTCTGAACTTTGGAAGGAGTTTGGTTTTCTCTGGCTGGAGGTGGCATTAGGGCCATCCTTGGCTCCATCTTATTCAAAGGAGTGGGTTTGAATACTTGATTTCAGCATGAATGATTAATCAGAGCTCCATCAATCATCATTACAGCTCTGCACATTTGATACCTATGGCCTGGATGAGCACATGTATAGCAGATGACAAACATATAATACCCGTCTGCGCTTGCACGCAAGTGTACGTTGTATGAAGTAATAATTTGGAATGTGAGTTCTGAGATTTATCGTCCTCAGGGAATTGGGTGTTTTGTTACTAAAGTATATCTACTTTTAATAATATTTAAACTATGCATATTTTGTTGATTAGGCTCTTAAATAAGTGCAACAAGTCTAGGTAGAAAGTAACTATGACAAAAGGAGAGGAGAGTTGGGTCTTTTCCACATAAAATGTAGAGACTCATGTAAGATAATTCCTCAAGCATTGCCCTTTTTAATTTTCTTACTTAGTTTCATGTAATTGAATCAAGTGCACATTGTCCTCCTTAGAGTTTAACTCCAAGATTTACAAGTTCAAATCTCATGCTTGAAATGAACACACAGTCGGTTCTATTTCAGCATAAAGACCCTCATAAGATTTAAGATCACTGGTTTTCCTCTCATTTCTAAATTATAGAAATGAGAGATATTTCCTTATTTAAGATCTTACAAGCATTAATTCCACTAAGGGCATCACGTTTGTCATGCATAGTTCAGATAAAGAGATGACTAGTTTAGCTCAATGTGTTATATCACATCACACATGAGCTCTCAACAAGTTATCTTCCTCCCATCATGTATGCTGAGTTGCGGAGCTCATTTAGTGGGTCTTAGCTCACATGCATCAACACCTTAGTTGGGCATAGATCAAGGTGCATTAGGCTCAAGAACTTCATCACATAGTTCTAAGCTCCTATGCACTCATGATTCCAGCTCTAAACTAAGAGTGAGCTACGGAGCACAAGACTTTTAAGTCTTGATGTCATTTAGGTCCTTCATCATATGGTTCACATTCAAGTCCACAAATATTCCCTTTTGATTTCTTTAACAAGTCATTCATTTCATAAATTTTCATTAAAAGCTTGAGGAAATTTTCATATATAATAGTCCCTTACATGACATATAGGATTGGCCCAACCCTCCCCAAGGGGGGGTGTTTAGCTCTCCATTACACTTGAGATAAAAAAGAGCACATACATGGATAAAAACCCTTTCATGATCAACTAAGAAAAATACAAAGGCAAGAGTTAGAGATTACTAGGAACGTTCCTTTGATGGAGTTCTCTGGTTTTATTCGCTTCTTTTCCTTAGTCGTTTCTTTTAGGTTCGTAGTGCTGCCTTTCTCCCTTCTTCTCCTTAGCAATTGAAGTTCTTCCACCCTTGGAGAGTTCTCCTTCTCTTTTATGCAGCCCCTTTCTCACTTCAAAGTTTTTTTAAGCTAAGATTGGGAACCCTTCAAATGAATTGAAGAGCTATATTTATAGAAAGGGTGCACATCCAATTTTAGCCCTTTGAAATCTGAAAAATTGATTTAGAATTTCTTCCATCATTGCCAAACCAAGTGGAGCTTGAGGTGACAACTTCTTTGTCCTTTTTTATTCTTTATATTTTCTTTTAAATAACCTACTCCCAATTAAATATCAAGCAGCAGGTCTGGAAAAATGACTGGAAGATAAAATCTAGATTATAGGTCAAATCTCAGCTGTATTTAATGTCCTGAGAAGACATAAATTTGGCATCCGCTGTAGCGCGCTACAGCGATCAAGACCCACAAGTCCTCCCGCTGTGGCACGCTGCAGTGATCGAGTCCCATAAGTCATCCTGATGTGGTGCACTGCAATGGTCGAGTCCCACAAGTCCTTCCACTTGGTGCGCTGCAGCGATCAAGTCCTACAAGTCCTCCCACTGTGGCGCACTATAGCGCTTTGAGTCTCACAAGTCCTCCTGCTGTGGCGCGCTTTAGCGCTTGAGTCCCGCAAGTCCTCCTGCTGTGGTTTTTGTTCAAAATTTGTAGAAACATTCCAGAATTGTCCAAAAATTGCTAAGCTTGTATTTCCCCTGAAATTACACAAAATTTATCAAAGTAGGCTGATTCTAACATAATTTTTATGAAAAATTTCTTTATATATGAAGTAAATAATGGATTCATCAGCAGACTTGACCAAAATGATAACACTTACCATACAGATGAGGTCGTGTACATTCATTTTGCTTGATATATTCATTAGCTTCCATCTGATACGCTCTCCCTTGGTTGGGATGGTGGCACTTGAAACTCTCATAGAGATTAGATGGTGTGAATGCTTTTCTCTTAAATTCTTTAGTTGATTGGTGGTGCTCTACCACCCTTGCAATTTCCACTAACTTCTCAAAATTTGTTAGTTGGAAGGGGACAATATGATCTTTGATGGATTCACGTAATCTACTTTGAAAATAATAGCACTTGTCTTCTTCAGTGTGTGTTAGATTTGGTGTAAAATAAGCCCGTTTTCTGAATTCTGCCACATAGTCAGCCACTGATCGGCTTCCTTGAGTTAACTTTAATAAGGAATCACCGATGATATTCTTTGAAGATGGAGGTACGAAGGCTTCTTTGAAAGCTTCTATGAACCAATCCCATTCTATGTCTTCTAATTCATACTCTTCAAAATGAGTTTCTCTTATATTATCCCACCAGTGTTCAGCCTCACTTTGAAGTAGATGTGTGGCCAATCAAACAGTTTGATAATTTAGATAGCTAAGACTTACCAAAATTCACTCCATTGTCTTTAACCATGCCATTGTATCTATTGGAGACAATGTTCCATCAAATGTAGGTGGCATCAATCTTAAGAAGCTGTGTAGCATTCTATCACCAGATGATCAGTTGGGATTAAATGAATGTGCAACTAGCGATATAAATGAAGTACTGGCACTGACAGATGGAAGAGTAGATACTAGCTTTTGAATGGCTAGTGCCTATTGGTTCAGTGTATTCATCACACTTTTCATAGAAACTGATTCATCCGCATTATTGTCGTTAGATGTCGTAATAGCATTATTTGGAGGATCATTAGAAGATGTGACATCATTAATTAAAGTATTGTTAGGAGAAGTAGCGGGGTTCATTTTCTAAAAATAAAAATCAGCATTCTTAGTCTTACTGAAAAGGAACTAGAGCATCACCAACATTTCATTATTCTTCAAACATGAAGTTATTACAAATCAAGAAAACATAGAACAGATCTTTATCATAATAAAGATTTAGCCTATATACTTAGTAGAAAAAGCTATACAAAAATCTTCGTAAGTAAGTTTGCGACGCTCTCTTCGAAGTTTCTTGGATAAACTCTTGTAAGTGTCAATCCACTATTCTCTTGCAAGATCTCTTAGAAAACATAACACTACATCTACATTAATATTATATGGCCATTCCAAAGTGCTAAAAATATGGTGCCATTCCTTAGCCAAAATGGGAAAATCAAGCCATTTATAAGTGCCTTTTTTAATTTATTTAATACTTGAGCTCCTTCATTTGACACCCCTTGTATAGATCTTCCTTGCTTTAGTCCCAGTTGAAATTCATATCTCCAAATGGCCTCGAATTCTTTTAAGTAACTCATGAATGCCATTCTTAAGTATCTCTTATGCCTATAATTATCATTAATTCCCTTTAGTTTATTGTGCATATATTATTATGTAGATATTTATACTTTAGTGTTTACTATAGTTTTCTCATTCCTTACTTCATTCTGAGTTATACTCATGATGATATAGATGTTGTTTTAAGTATTCATTTAGTGATGAAGTCGTAGAAGAACAATCTATTAGGTAGAGAGGAATACAAATTTCCAATCTGACACCTTATAGAGTTCTCTGATACCAACTGTGGTGGCCCATCCCCGCCATGGTCCTGTTAACTCTTAATTTAACATGATTACGGTGGAGGGGTCACCTAAATGACAAAGTCCTCACTTATAATTAGATTAGGTACTTATCCTAATCCATCATAATTAAAGACTTTGCCATTTCCAATATATATTCTCATTAAATGATAATTACATGAAAGCAGAGTGCGGAAGCAAAAGAGTAAACATCCATTCATTAGAATATAAGGAACTAAACATACAACTCAGAATAAGTAAAGCATCAAAAAGTAAAGTTAATCCTATATTATTATAACATGATTTTAAAAGTTAAGCAGAAAATGGAAATAAAATCCACTCATCCTCACAATGTAGAAAAAAAAAACTAAGAGTCTTCAACTGCTCGATCTTCCTCCTGAATCTGGTCTTTAGAAGACTCCACAACCTCAAATAGCTCAGAGTCTACCATTGTCAGTTTCATAATGATAGGACCCCAGCCAATAATAGAAAAATCTAATTAGACAAAAAGTCTATGTACATTTTTAGGCTGCAATTTATTATGTTAATTTAGATATCACCATAAAATTAACATCTAAAATAAGCAGTAAAGGAGCATAATGCATGTGAAAGAGAAAGCCAGTTATAAATAATAAATCTATAACTTAAACAAAATTAGAAGTGAGCACATACCTCCAACTATTGCTGCAACAAGGTTAGACATAAAATAAAGATTAAATACTAATATAATTGAAAAGAAAACTCATCCTAAATATGCTGATGGTCAATATAAACTCATGCTAATCGACATAAAGTAAAAGAACATGTGAATTAATTAAATAACTGGAAACAAGACTAGCATCCTATATATATAAAAGTAACCAGCAAGATTAGCATCCTATCGGAAAATAAAGCAAGTAAATGCAGTAAGGCAGTAAATAAGAAAGTGCCAAAATGTAGAAAAGCAACTGAAAATAGTAAATCCAAAATTAAAAACTATCATGGCTACTCAACCATTAAAACTGAAAGAAATATATAATCTCACTTAGCTTGATGGGCTAAGGCAGAACCTCTAAACTAAGAGTACTAACACCACTTAGCATGAAGAGCTAAGGCAGAAATAATGAACTAAATATCACTGAAATCACTTAACTTGATGAGCTAAGGCAAGAAGTACTAAACTAAATATTACTGAGTAGAAGTGCACCTACAACTAGTACTACCATATCAAATCCTAACTAATAAAGTCATATGGGTGCAAAATGTATTTCTTGCAACCCTAGGAACCAACACTCAACCAGGCATGGATAGACTTATCGGTCACTAGCCTCCGCTATGTTATGCCAAATCCAACGAATTGAAGAGGCATACTAGTTATGTCACAACCTACTAAAGATCAGAAAATTGTAAACATCAATAAAATATGAATGATATTTATGTAAATTCAATGTTGACATGAGATACTTATTAAATATCCTATGTCCAATACATGTGATCAAGGTATAAAGCTCAAATCAAGGTAAGCAAAGCATCAAAAATCAAAGTGAGCAAGAGACTCTACTAGGACATAGGTGATATCCATTTTTGTCTAATTATTCATTCTATCTATTCTAAGTTAAACAATTTAGGATCTCCAATTCCTACTATCGAGTGTAACTCAGATTCACGACCTTATAGATTGAAAAATAATTAGGACTATCTAGGTCCTAATTATAAAGAAATCAATGTCTACTATAAGTTGAATAATAAATCAAACGACCTATTTTAATAATTTGAAACACCCAAAATATCTTGATTAACAAAGTCAAGATGAAAGGATTAAGAACTAAACTCCAAATATTGGGGTTTAGTTACTTAATCCAAATGGTGATCCTAAAGAACTAAGGTTTCAAATACCCAAACTCACAGATTAAGACTTAAGGTAAATCATATTAAGTGAAATCTTACTTAATAGGATGGATCTCTATTCTTAAATATAAAGTTAAAAGATTGAATAATCAATAATAAACTATGAAAATCTATAAACTATTAAAATTAAGGCTTCACATATTGAGTAACCCATTTTACTCAATAGATGATTTCTAACTTAAGAGCTAATCCTAATTCCTAAGAAATGAGCTCTTAAATACTAAGATGAGCCCTTAACCTCCAAACCTAACTAATGTTATAAGAATTATTAAGGAAAAGAGATAAGAGGTTTAAATAAGGAGTATGATGTGAGATAAATCTCACATTATACAACCAAAGACTACTTAGAATTTTCCTAAGGAAACTAAGGATTTTAATTAAAACTTAATTAATGGCTTAATTAAATGATATTTCATTCTAAATTACTATACTTACTAGTTTTAGAGATTAAAACATGAACTCAAGACTTAAAAGGTACTAAACCCTAAAATTGGGCAAAATGGTCATTTTGCCCCTCTTTATAGGTTAAAAATTCTACTTTTTGAATTAAAGCTCTAAATTAGAAATTTTCATTGGCTAATGATTACTTACTATCTAATATGAATTTAGACAATAAGTACATCAATCTTGGATGATTATTAAGACTTATGAGATCAAATTAAAGAATTTGACTTATAGGGGCAATTTGGTACTCTTACTTAATGAATTCTAACTTTTTATTAGTTTATTATAACTTGCTATCTAAAGTTTCCATAGAACCTAAAATTTTAAATTTTGATAAGTTTTGGCTAAGTTATAGCAAATACAAGGCTTAGGGCTAATTAAGTAAATTAGGGTTTCTTAAAATGGGGTCAAAAGCTTAACTTTTTTAATTAGTGTCCAAAATTAGCAAATTTAGTGGCTATAGCTTTCCTATAATCCATTGATTACTTTAACTAGGAGTAGACCTAATTTGAACCTCATTTGGTTAATTTATGGCTTAATTAGGGTTTAAGGTGATTAGTGAGTGATTAGTGAAATTAATCATAACATCATTAAACCATTCACACCACTAGATTCTACTCTACTCTATGAGTAATCAAAAATTAAAATTACTCAATTTGGATCATTAATTATAATAATATTCAATAATCAAGTTTTAAGATGATTAGCATTGATTAAGAGATATATCCATTAGATCTAAAATATTTTTTTAGTTTACTATTAATTAGGTCTTCCTGATCAAAATGGTATTATGAAAGACCCAATTTAGAGCTCAATTGACCAAGTTATGGTCAATTGAAGTTTAAGGGTTAATTGGGATAATTAGGGTTAGGTCTTGAAAGTGATTAAGCTAATACTAATCCAAATAGAGAATTAAACACTACTAAGTTATTCTAGAGGTTTTCCTGATCACTTTAAAACTCATATTGCCTATGTTTGGACTAATGTGCAAAAAGTTTTGAGCCACGGAATGTTAGGGTTTTGGTCAAAAAGTGATTAGGCTAAATATTACCCAAACAGAAAAATTAACTCTATTGAAATATTCCTGAGGGTATGCTGATTAAAATGAGACCCATATTGGGTATATTTTGATGTGTGGTTACAAAGTTATGTACATTGGAAGTTTTATGGCATTTTTGTAATTATTTAACACCTAATATATCACTAAGTAAAATATAAGTCTTATGGAAAATTGGATAGCACCAAAATATTCTCCTAATTTTGCTGATTAAAATGGTGTATTCATTTGTATTATTTGGACTTATAAAATTCAAGATTTTAAGGTTTAAAGTTTGGATATATTAAAATTAAATTTAATAATTTGATTCCTAATTATATATATATATATATATATATATATATATATATATATATAAGTTATTTTTCAGCCATGCAGGTAGGGCCGACAAGAGATGGCAAACGGCGTGCATCAAGCATCAGGTGCATTCGATGGGTCTCGCTGGAAGACACGTGCTAATGACTGATTGACAGAGGGAAAAGAAGGGGGTCCCACAACATTTACTCGCAAGTGGCCCGCGATGGCAGAAGCGCTCACGAATAGAGCTGCGGGTCGGGTCAACCTGACACGACCCAGTAAGGGATGTCGTCTTCCCAAAATTGCAAGCACAACTAGGGTTTCCAGAATTCTGCAACCTTGAGCTCCAAACTACGAGATTAAAATGCCAGATGAAAGACCTCACTGAGACCTTTTAGCAGATACCTGAATCGATTGGTAACTATCCTAATATATAAAAAAATTTGATGCCCTAAAATTTGTCTTTCGGGAAACTATAATCTCATTCGTGAAATTCAACTCTATTCGACGTTTACTGAGCTTAATAATTTGATTTAATAAACAATAATAGATAATATGATAATATGAACAAGGAAAATTTGATCAATAGAATTGAAATTCGGAATATTATGGTCAGACGATAGCTGGATTTTCAGTGAAGAGCAGATCTATTCGAGATGAAAATACGGGTGGTCGATTGACTTCAGGTGGAAGCAGATTGCGCAAAGGAGGAAATGGAGTACATGAATGTGTTATGATGGGAGCTGGAGCGGTCAGAACATGCACTGGAGGGCACATGGCGAGTGGAAGGACGAAGTGCAGACAAGCGGCTGCCACGCACTCTGCGCGTGGCGCGATTCGGTAGAGACAATGCGTGAACCGTCCGATCGAAGATCGGACGATCGAAAGCCACTGTTAGATTATAATTAAAGAGATGACAGTGTGAGGTCTTGCTAGCTAGCACGAAATGGATTTAACAGGATCCATTAAGCAATTTAATATTTAATTTATTAATTTAGATAATTTCAACTGATTTTTTAATATTTAAAATTAAATAATTAAATGCATTCATAAAATTTTTGACAAATCACCCCTAACTAAATGAGGGATGAGGAATGCAACAGCGTAATCAGATTTTCGATTCGATGAGTATTTAATTATTCAAATTTCTAGAGGATTTTAATAATATTAAAATATTCGACAAAAATCCAACGACTTCCAAATGCCTCCAAGACTTCACCCCTAGCTAATTTGGGGGTGGTGAATATAATGGCGAAGTCAGATTTTTGATTTGAGATCAAAATAAATAGGTCAATTTCTAGGGTTTCTTGAAATTCCCAAAAATTAAGATTTGATCCATTTGATCCCTGATTTGGACTGGATCTTAGAGGTGAGTTTCTAATGACTTAATTAGTATTTTAGAACCATAACTAGGACTTGGATTAGTCATAAATGACCTAAGTAACAACCTGGGTTATTATAACTCTTCTGTCCATTCCAAGGATAATGCCAAAAGTAGTTATAGGCAAGATGCTTAATCTAGCTTTCCATTTACCTTCATCAAATTCTAACATAGGCATTGTGTAGTGGTTTCTAGAAAATTACAAAAAGGTAGAGTTACTCTAAATGGTGCTGCTAAACCTCTTACAGGTACTGAAAGATACTGAAATTTTTATGATATAATAAAAGAATGAATAACTTCATAATAAGAAAATAATTGAACAAGTATGTTAAAGTAGTAAATTGTACCTATCACTATATCTGATTCCTCTCTTGGTTCTGATTGAGATAAACAAAAAGCTCTAACTTTAGTGGGGTTTTTCCTAGATGTACTATTTGAAGCAATATTATTTATCTTATTGGTTAGAGATATATTAGGTTCTTTTGGAACTCTTGTGCTATTACTTGGAAGTTGATATCTATTTTTAGTGTAGCTGGCACGATAACCTTTAACAAGATGATTATTTCTTCCATGAAGATGACATTGCCCTACTCCAGTAAAAAATGTTTTAGGAGAATGATTTATACCACATGATTTACATGTAGAAGTTGATTTAATGGTTGGAGGTAAACTTCTTTGAACATTGTGAAATCTTCCATGTGGTGTAGAAAAGTGTGATTTCTTATGTGGAAGTGGGAGGGGTGTTCCTAATCTCTTATTGAATTTTTAGAAATATAGTTCTTGCTCTTCCATTAGTTTTGTTTTTTTCAATAAGTTGAGAGAACTTAAATATTTGAAAGAGAGTTAAATTTTGTTAATAATAACTCCTCAAACCATTAAGAAATAGGTGGCATCATACTTCTTCTGTGGTCACCATTTCTAATGCAAAATTAGTCAAATGACAAAACTCTTCTTCGTATTCCGATATTGTACTGCTCCTTTTCTGTAGTGCAAATTATGGCATGAACTAGTTTAGAAAAACTCTTACAAATTTTGTCCAATAATTTATTCTTCAAGTTTTTCTTGGAAAGTAATGGTCTTCATTACTTTCCACCATTTTGCAGTTGCATCGATGAAGAGGCATGTAGCTTGAGCTACCTTTTATTTTTATTAGGATTTTAGAGTATTTAAATTCTTTTGCAATTCCTTGAATCCATTTTTTTCTTGGAAAAGGGTAGCCACTTCATAAAACATAGGCGGTATAATGTTTGAGAAAATTCTACATATATTTGTTTGATATAATCATTGAAATTGGTGTAAGTGGTAGAGCTTGAGGCTATTGATTATTGATGAATTGTGCAATCATATTTATAAACTTAAACATTTGTTTTGCTTTATTTCTAAAGGAATATAATATTTTTATGGGGTTGTTGAGACTTCGGTTGGTTTGATGACCTCCGTCTTCTTGTGAAGAGCTATTGTTTAGATCTTTACTATCCATCTATCTGAAAAAGAAATAATTTACTAACAAGCAATCTATTATTTAGTTTCTTACTAGTACGCTCCTTAACTTATGATTTTACCATTCAATTAGCTCTTATTAAATTATTACTTGAATTTTCTCAACCTTTACTCTAATACCAATCCATGGCGGTCACGGATCAAAGTCAAGAATTTCCAAGCACTAATTTTCAATTAGCGACGCGCTTCGAGTTAGCGAAGCACTGTAGTAGCACCAAAGAAGCCTCTTGATTTTCATTGCTTTGAATGCTGAACCGCTCCATCGGCTTAGGCCTTCTTTCTCTTTCTCTAGTTAGAAGGCTCACTATTGAATAAATTTCATCTCCAAGAGCCTCATAATTTACTTATATTTGACTAACATCTCACTCTTTTAGATAATTCTTTTTGATTTTCTTGTGTTTCTTCCTTGCAGAGCCTGATGGCTTTACGTCATGTAACAACCATAGGTTGTTACCCTATTAATTCTTAGTTTAATCAGACATTAATTTTGATCCCATCACATTAAAATATCAAGTTAAGCTTATCCTCAAAATTTGAAGTCAATTGGACTTCTCTAAGTTTAGTTAACAGTTTGATCAGTCTAGATGCTCTAAATAAGACCTATGAATATTTGATCACAGAATTAAAATTTGATTGCTTTTCTGAATTACTCACCCCCAAATTAGCTAAGGGTGAAAGTCTGGTAAAATTTGGAGATCATTTAGACCATAATTCAATTTAAATTAAAATGGTATAATTGTATTTTAGGGCTTCCAACAATTCCATTTTGCAAATGTACCCTTATACCTAATTAAACAACCAGGATTCGTTGTATGGATCGCATGCGATACGCTGTGGAGCCCGGGTCATGTGATAGCAGAGTCCCGTTGATCTCGCCATCGAGTTGTTTGATCCCACGGTCAAAATTTAATTTTTGTAGGATCGCGGATCTACCGTTAGATTAATCATTAAATCATATGGCCAGGATCGCTCCCACAATCAATCAATAGGATCCGAGCGATCCCAGCCGTAGCGCCATCTGATTGCTATATAAGACAGCATATGAAGGTCCTACTACTATGGAACTTTGACTTCCTCTCACTCGCGCTCGACAGGGAATCCCTCTCGTACTACCAGCCGCTAGGTCTGTCACCCACTCCCATATCCACTTCAGTAGGTCATTAGAACCTCTCCCGTATTGGTATGGATCCCCGACCGGGCCTCGTGACTCGGCCGGGATCAAATTAAAAATTTGAGAGCTTGGCCATGGCCCGACCCTTCGGGCCTCCCCAGCCCAAGCTCTAGTATCTGGAAACCTCCCATTCCCTCTCTGAGGCTATAAATAGCCTTAAGCCTACTCCCTATGATCATTTGCTGATCAATTGGAGTCAAGCTTTCTTCCGCCATTCAAGAGCTTCCGTTACTGTCTGTCTAAGATTCCCAGGCATCCAGGTGTGAGCTTATTTGATAGAAGGTGTCTCATGGTGTTCAGGAACCCTTAGCTCATCTGTGGAAGCTAGCTGGTGCCCCCATCTCCCTCTGCATTGTATGCAAGCGCACTTGTCAACCGGGTACCCTCATTTGTAGGCTTTGAGCCAATAAGGCTCATGCTTATCTCTTTTTGAATTGTATGATTGCATATTGTCATTTTGAACCCAATGCGATCGTGTCTATGCCTTAAGCTGGCTCTAATCGATTGATTTCAATCTATCGGGCTAAGTTTTAAAAGCGGCCTAGGTCTGAGTAAGGACCTAGCGATCCATCCCACCTCAAACCCTCAAGCCAGGGGCTTCGATCCACCTCACCTCCTTGAAGGTGTAGAGATCAATCTCTCAGCAAATCATGGCCTCCATGGGGAGAATTGTCTCCCCACAGTAGCTCCATTGTGGGAGCTCTCAGGTGAGTAAGGTCTGGGTGATCCAGACCACCTCCTTGAGGGCTTCAGGTCTCTGCCGGTGCATCTAGCCATTGTGAAGGTATAGCGATCTTCGGATGGTGGTGCTATGGCTTGGGTGCACGGGAATTGGCTGATTAGGGTTTTCTTAATCTGACATCTGTCGGGACAAGGGGCCGTGGAAGAAGCCACTGTGCGAGTCGGGCTAACCCGTGACCCATGTGGTGCGACAGTCCCGGGTCTCTCGGGCCCCAGCTGACCCGCGTTTGTTAATGGGCCGAGCCCATTTTATTTAAATCTGATTAATTGGATTTATTTTCCTTAAGAAAAATAATCCAATTATTCAAATCATAGAGAAATATAATTGGTAAAATATAGATTAAATAAATGTGATAATATTTGATCCACTGGTCCAAACCCTATGATATTATATACCAAATTGATCAGAAAATCATAAGGAATTAGAATATAAAATAAAATTTAGCTTTTAATGATGGGATTAACTTAATTATTACAGAAATTAAGTAGGGTTATTAACATGTATACTTAGCTAAATTGCATGATTTATGTGCCATTGTGTTCCTTATGATGCATGTACTAGGTGGTTTAATTTTCTGATTAATGTATTCTTAATTTTGCCCTAATCTTTAAATGCATGATTAGTAAAAATTAAGGTTTCTACTTAGTGAAAATTAAAAAACTCAGTCTCTAATTGTTCATGTGAATAAATAGAATGTAATAGCCAAGTTTCATGAATTTCTAATGGTTGGATTTGTAATTAGGTGCTAATCCATTTATTTTGAATTAAGGTTTGATTAGCACTAATTACCTTCTATTTTTTACAAAATCCTATTATTTAACTTTCATAATAGTACTATGATTGTAAAGAACCTATCATGAATTTTAAATAGTTAATTAACTAATTTGATTAAAGTGGCATAATTCCTTAATTAATCTTAAGAAATCTTAAGATCTTGATCAAGTGAATTGTATACTTGGTTAAAATTTGAGTTTGCCGAGCCATTGAAGCAGCGCGTCGGGCTATAATCGGACAATTCCATCGGAGCGGACAATTCCGAAGAAATGGTAAGATATGGGTCAGAGTTCTCGCAGATCTGAAATAATACACTAATAATATACTAATTTGACATTTGATCCATAAATCAACAAAATGGTTTTAATTGGTTAACAATAGGGGTTAAATCCTAATCTATTTGATTAAGATTTGAATTCTTAATCACTTAATCAAATAACTTGATTGTAAGATAATTGATTTGTCATTATTTGTAGCGCCTGCCTCGTCGCCGCCTACAAAAGGTAAAAATCGATCGGTGGCGGAGCGGCGCGCCACTCAGGGAGGAATATCCCGTCTCCCTGAATAGCTGCAAATCGAACCCATCTGAAGGGCTGCTAACTCAATCTCAAGGAGAGTTGAGAGCTAATACTTAATATAAGAGAAGTACACTTATCCTAAGTATTAGACCAATACATACATTGGATGTAAAATACATGAGGAATCCAATATATGTATAAAATATCAGCATTTCCAGTATACTGATCACATAACAATTCTAAGTATATGTAGTATAATAGAGTGCGGAAGCTAAAGAAAATATCCAGAAACATGCATCACAGAAGCTGTATAAAATATTTGTCTCAAAAAAGAAAAGAAAATACATCCAGAACTATTACAAACAGCTTACTGAAATATAGACATAAAAGTTAAGTACTAAATTGAAATGAACTAAACAGAAAAGTAAAGCTAAAGGAGAGTCTACTAGTGCTCCACAAGCTCCTCCTGAATCTCCTGGGCGTCCTCCTGACCTGGCTCAATATATAGCTCAAGATCTAGCAAATTCCTGGATCCCAAAAGTATGTTATGTTAGATAATAAGTCTAACATATCAAAACTAATTTAAACAATTCTAGTTATTCATTTAACATTTACATAATGTAAATAAATCTACAGAAAAACTGTAAAGTAATTGAAAGTATAAAACTATATAAAACTATACAAAATTGAAGTAAAGTAAAGTAAAGCTGTACTGAAAACTAAATACTGAAAGTAAACAAAAATAGTAATGAATCTGAAACTGAGTAATAACATGTAAAACTATGTTGTATACCACTAAAACTATGCATTTAAATATACCACAATACTGTATGCTACTGATATGCAACCAAAATATCATTGAACAGCTATGAGTCATACGGTCTAATGTATACATACATCCAGTTGGGAACTATAATGCTGATGCATCCTGAAATTCCCTAGCCAATATATGCAACATTCCGAAACCCATAAATCATTACTGATACTCAACATCATCACTAATTTTATGCTCATGCTCATGCTTCTAAGCTATATGAGTAAATTAAGAAATCCATAAAATTCTTTGAAATCTAAAAATAAATTCAAGGTCTCCATTGTGCAGAATCCTATAAAAATGAAGGATTGTGACTCATATATTCTAGTTTGATAATTTGTTAAAGTTGAGAATTTACTTAAAAATCATTAATTGGGAAGGTTGTATACATATATTTAGCATGTTTCCAAGAAAGGTGGATTTAGCCCTTAGCTTGTTTTAAAATGCACTTAGTGAAGCACACTTTGATAGGAGGTAGAACCCGATCACAGTTTATATCTCAAGCTAAGCCATTAAATAACCTAATTATAAGCATACTTAGTATTCTATGCAATGTGATTTGAGATACTTAGTTTGCTTAAACTGTACTTTTTAAAGCGCACTACGATAGGAGGCAGAACCCGATCACAATTTACATCTCAAACTATGGATCTTGTTCACTAATTGTAACACTCTTAGTCTTGGAAGATTTACTCTAATGAGACTGTATGCATTTAATCCTTCAGGATAGCACCTGGTCATAAGTCCACATTAGAGTGAATCAACCAATCTTGAATACTACTGAAGTAATCCATTACTATGGGTATACCCTACTATACCCAACCAATAATCTGGGTTCAGAAGATTCCATTTAATCAATAAGGATTATCATAGCTATTAATCCTTACTCTAAATTGGTGAGTTCTACACAAGGCTCCAAGAATATGATCAAAAGATCACTCAATATTAATTTCTACTACAAAGGAGAAGTTCTATTCTAACTACTTTAGGTGATTCCTACTACAAGGTATCATGTTCAATTTCTAAGGTTATGAAGGATCATTTAAGTTCCTACCTCAATAAGTTACAAAAGTTCTTCCTACCTCAATGTATCAATAATTAAACTCCTTAAATATCTCAAGAACGATCCTATTGCATGACCCTCGAGATCTTACTTTTCTACTTCTTAAGTTAACATTCAAGGTTTACTTATTAGACTTGGATTAAAGTGATCAGATCAGATGAATAACATCCATCTGATCATACTCTATTCTATAATCATGGGATGAAATCAAAGATATTATTATAGCTAGATCATTCCATAAATCATCATAATTTTATTATTCATCTTATGCTAATAGTCTTATATAAAAGAAAATCAAAGATCTAAAATTTAGATTCAGATGATTCAATCACACAGATTCAATATTAACCTTAGCACTTCTAATTCAATAATTTAAGATCAATACTAAATTAGATAAACTATTGGAATGATGCCAATTGAATTATCTTTCAATCATGTTAATTGGTTAAGTGATTAAGATTTATATCTTAATCAAGACAAGTTAGGGTTTAACCCCTAACCTATCTACCATTAAGACCAAAGGTTAATTTAAAGGTCAATAACAAATCAATGTATTATTAGTGTATTACTGACAGAAAATTTCAGGTTTAGATTAAGAATCATTTACTTAATCAAGTTCTCAAGATTCCTATGTTCACTTATAGTTTAATGTTAATCAAAGCACATTTAGGTGTCCAAATAAATATTAAAGTTCTCTAACATACATCGTAAAATCAAGAAAGCATAGGAATATAAAGACGACATAACATAGGCAGTAATTAAGGCTAACCAAATCCTAAATCAAAACAAAGGGGTTAGCACTTGATTACAATTCTAAAAGACTTAAGTTTCATGCCATTTGGTTATTAAGATATACCTAATCAATACAAGCATTCAAAGATTCTATTATTTAGCATTTGGTAGACAAATACTTAAGGCACATAAAGGGTCTTTGCAATGCCAAAAAGGGCAAATTTTCAAAGTTCATTTTTATATAAAATTTTATGCAATGCTCAATTTGAACTAAAATTTGATATAGTTCAGTCCCACTAGGGTCCTAGGGACCTTAAAATGCAAAAATAGTAAAATTTTGGCCATTTCAGCCAATTCTGCGCACTTTCAAAAAATTCTAGGTGCTACGGCTCACTGGGGCACTGCTGCTGCGGAAAACAATGTTGTGGCGCGCTGCAACACTTTTGATACTGCAATGCGCTACGGCAGAACCAATCCAAGAGCTGAATGCTACGGCGCGCGACAACACTTTCAGGCGCTGCGGCGCGCTGTGGCGGATCAACTTGCGAAAAAACGGTTCAATTAATTTTTCTTTTGGTTTCATATAATTTACTAGAAATGACGCTGTGGCCCACCGTGGCGCGCCACAACGATTCAACCTGCGAGTTACTGTTCAATTAATTTTTTCTTGATATCCTATAATTTTTCCCGAAATGATGCTGCAGCCCGCTACGGAGCGCTGTGGCACGCTGCAACTATCTAACTTATGGGCTACTGTTCAATTAGTTTATTTATCAATTTCATATGATTTTTCCTGAAATGATGCTGCAGCTCGCTGCAGCGCGCTGTAGCGCCCTACGGTGATTTCGCCTATGCAAAAATCGTGAAGGGCCACATTTTGAGCTAAAATACTCTTAATCTAAAGCATTTCATGAGAGGTGTCATATATCAATGGAATGGTCTTTCCAATACCTTTCCATTGATTTGGCACAAATGGATTATCTTAACTATATGAAACATGCAGTTAAAGGTGAAGGTATACTTAATGGATGAAAAATAGAGCATGCCATTTTCAAAATAATATGATGCCTTAATGAGCCTCAATGGCTTCCAAATATAGTCATGGATCTTCTAAAGATACAAACAGCATAATAGTAACATGAAGAAGACAAGGAAGAAGAGCAAATGGTACAAGGAGAGTAAGCAAAAGGGTACCTTTGCCTTTTAAAAAGAGGAGGAAGAAGACTTGGAAAGCTTGGAGGAACTTCTTCTTCTTCTTCTTCAGCACCAAGCTCAACAATGGAAGGAAAGGAGGAAGCTCTCAGCTTTATCTTGATAGCAAAAATGAAGAGAAATCAGCTGAGCTCAATTTATAGAAGGAGAAGAAAGGGGGAGGCCATCATGAGCTCGGGAGGTGATGAGAGTAGAGAGATAGCCTTAGCCATCAAGTCTTATAATTAAGGAGGGGGAGAGGGAAGGAATGGCCTCAGCCATTCATGCATAAGAGGAAGTCAAGGAGGTGCTAGATGGAGATAAGGGAGTAGCCAGCATTGCATTTAAGGAAAGATTATGAATAGTAAGTATTTATTTCCTTAATCACTTAAAAATTTAGATTTTAGGAACGTGCTCCGAAAGATTCTAAAAATTCACCCCAAGCTAATTTGGGGGTGAGGAATTCAATGGCGAAGTCAGATTTTGATTTCGATGATTATTTAATTATTCTATTTTCCGGGTATTTAATTATATTAAAATATTTGCAAAAATCCAACAACTTCCAAATGCGTCCAAAATATCATCCCTAGCTAATTTGGGGGTGACGATTGCAACGGCGAAGCTGGATTTTGATTTCAAAGTCAAATTAAATACCTCAATTTTCTAATCAATTAAATATTAAAATAATCTAAAATAATTGATTGAGCTCCGATTTGCTCCAAACTTTCAGAGATTGGTTCTAACGATTAGATAAAATTAATGGAATGATAATTAAGATATAATAATGTTAAAATTAAGCTGGGTAACAATTTTGGGTTATTATATTATTCCAATAATGCATCTGATTTAATATTGATCTTTAATCATTAAATTAGAAGTGCTAAGATTAACAATTGAAGTTGTGTGATTGAATCATCTAAATCTAAGCTTTAGATCTTTGATTTTCTCTTACATAAAACTATTAGCATAAGATAAATAATAAAATTATAATGATTTATGAAATGACCTAACTTTAATAATATCTTTGATTTCATCCCATGATTGTAGAATATAATGTGATTAAATGGATATATTCATCTAAGTTGATCACTTTTATCCAAGTTAAGGAGTAAACCCTGAATCTTTAACTTAAGTGGTAGAAGAGTGAGATCATAAGGTCTTACTCTAGGAGTGCTTTAAAATGTCTAAAAGCCTTAGAGAATGTTACACCTTGAGGTAGGAAAGACTTATTGTGGCATATTGAGGTAGGAACATAGATGATCCTCCTTAACCTTAGAAGCTGATCTTAAATCTTGTGGTATAATACACTTAAGATATTAGATTGAGATTCTCCCATATGGTAGGTAACCCATGTTGAGTAATCTCTTGGTCACATCCTTGGAGCTTGTGTAGGACTCACCCAATTAGTGTAAGGATTGACAGTGTTGGATAAATCCTTGGTGTGATTAAATAGAATTAACTGAACCCCTATTATTAGCTGAGTATATTAGTGTATATCTATAGTGTTGGATCACTCTAGCAGTATTCAAAAATTGTTAAGTCACTCTAAGTAAGATTTATCTTTGTGCTATCATGCAAGCTTAGGCGGATACAATCTCGCTTAGAGTAAATCAATCAATCCTAAGAGTGTTATAATCAGGGACATAAATCCTTAATTTGAAAGAACATAAACTGTGACCGAGATCTGTCACCTATCTTAGTGCACTATGATAAGTGCAGTTTTAAACAAACTAAGTAATTTAAGTTACCATCTTTAACATACTAGGCATGCTTATAATTAGAGTATTTAACATCTTAGTTGGAGATATAAACTATGGCCAGGTTTTGCCTCCTATCTTAGTGCATTTTGATAAGTGTAGTTTTAAACAAACTAAGTGTTAAATCCACCTTTCTTGGAAACATACCCAATATGTATATACAATCGTTCAAATTGATAATTTTAAGTAAAATCCTAAGTAAAACTAATTATTAAAATTATAATCTGAAAGTCAGAATCCCTTTTGCAGGATTATGCATAATGGAGACATTTGAGTCATAATCTGAGTTCAAGCATTTTTGGATTTCTAGATTTAAGTCATGTAGTATAGAAGTATGAGCATAAGCATGAGCATGAGCATGAGCATGATGTATGAGTATCAGTGATGATTTATGAGTTACGGAATGTTGCATACCTCAACAAGGGAAATTCAGGATGTTGTGATGTCATGGTAAAATTTTATAATAGGATGTATATAGACATTGGACCTTACGGCTCATAGCAATTCAAAGATAGTTCAGTTACATTTAAGTGGTATACAATATTGTGGCATATTCAAATGCATGAATTTTATGACATATAGCACAGTTGGGATGTTCTTACATCAATTTCAGATCATTTATTATTTTTTGTTATTGTTATCATTTAGTTTGCAGTTCAATTTTACTTTACTCAATTTTGCATAGTTGTAGTTATTCAGTTACCTTGACAACTTTACTGTAATTTTAGTCACTTTATCATTGCATTGTATATGTTTTAAAACTATTTAGTTTAGGTCTTATGTGTTAGACTTCTTGTCTAACACTGAGTACTTTTTGGATCTAGCAATTTGCTAGATCCTAAGCAGTTGATTGAGCTAGGATAGGAGGACTCTCAAGAGATCTAGGAGAAGTACATGGAGCCTTAGTGGACCCTCCTTCAGCCTTGTCACTTTTCTGCTTTTATTTCATTTTATTAGTTAGACTTTACCTTTATATTATTCAGTAAACAGTTGTAATAATTAAGGATGCACTTTTACTTTTCTTTTATGGGATGAATGCTTATTACTGTTCTGTGATGAATATATTCTGAATGTCTTACTTTAGCTTCTGCACTCTGTTATTCTAGTACTATACTTAATATTGTGATGTGATCAGCATAATGTAACTGTTGATATATGTGAACATATATTAGATTCCTTACTTGCCTTTATAATCAAATGTATGTATTAGTATAATACTAAGGATAAGTATCTTACTCTTATCTTAAGTATTGACTCTCGACCCTCCTCTTGGGTTGACTCAGCAACCTTAAGATGTGTTGTAGTTCCAGCTATTTGGGGAGATGTGATAATCCTTCCTGAGTGGCACGCTGCTCCACCGCTAATTGATTATTTTACCTCTTTTTGTGCACGACGGCAGGGCGGGGCGCTACACATCGCTACAGCATCAAAAGATAATTTTATTTAATTAACAAAAATCATCATTTATAGTCATAATAAAATATATTTATATTCTAAAAATGAATTCCAAAATTTATATAAAAGAAATCAAAATTTTATTTTGAGCTTCATCTCACTTCTTGGCTATCTTTCTTGTGAAGTATCTTCTCTTGCTCATTTTCAATTCCAGAAAAAATTTGAATTTACCAATACAGGTAGGAGTGCGCAGAAGTTTAATAAGAAATACATACTAGCATCTAATAAAGTATATAATAAACAACAATATTATTATATGAAATTTGTAGCAAATGAAAATGAAAGTTTGTTCAACTATACAATACTAAATATCATCATTATATGTTGCACAATTTTGCTGAGATAAGCAATAATGATATTTTATATTTTCATCACTAATTTTGTGTGATGAGCTTTTAATCAGGCAGACTCTTCCGATAAGACTATGCCTTTCTATTGTTGTTAGGCATTAAAATTCGCACCCCCAAGCATTTGCCACATCATAGACAATTCTAGGAAAGTATCAACTATCCATCAGTAATTGTACTTAAATTTTGGAATGGGTGAGTCTTTCCTCTGGATATACAACCCCTTTTTAGTAGGCTGGATCCTTCTTTATTTCCTCGTGGGTTATTAGTAAACCCCTCTTGTTAACAAGCCAATTTCAAACTTTCTTTAAAGGCTTTGACCATAGACACAAGCTATCATGATAAAATATCTGATCATAGAGTGGTTGATGCATATTAATGACATAATCATATTTTCAATAAAAAAATGCAGGCTCAAATGTAGTAGCTTTGATGTAAAACTTCTAAGAATCTACATATATATAATTGTGAATTACTTAAGTTTATACTTTTGCTAGTCTGTCTAAGTGTCTCTCTTTAGTTTATGTATTTCAAATGTCTGATTATATAATTTATAATTTTTATATTAGATGATATTAAAGTTTATGTTATAAGAAATAATTGATAATAATAATAATATTATTATGATAGTTTATTAAAATAAACATAATAATAGTAATCATAAATAAGGAAAAATAGACATAATAATAAAAATACTAATAATAATAGTAATAATAATATTAATACTTAGAATAAGAATAGTTATTACTGTAAATAAAATTGACTTAATTAAAAGAACATAAGAAAAATAACAATAAATGGAAATTACAATAATAATAATAGATAATTAATAGAAATAAAAAATGTCTTGAAAAAAAATGCTAGTAAGAAAATTATATTAATAGACTGATAATAATAATAATAATAATAATAATAATAAATAGTTGATAATAATAAAAATGGCTTTAAAAAAATGATAGTAAAGAAATTAGAGTAATATAAATAATAATAATAATAATAATAATAATAATAATAATAATTGAACAAAATAAAATTGATTTAAGAGAAAATGATATTAATAGTAAAAAAATTAGAAGTCAGTAGTTAGTAAAGTTAGGAGTAAGAAATTAGTTGTTAATTATTTTTATTTTTGTTATAATTTATTATTATTATTTTAAAAAAAATTTCCCACCCTTACTTTTTTTATTCTTCTTCCCCATTTAGAGGGATTCTCTTCTCTTCTTACCCATTTAGAGGGGATCTCTATTTTTCTTCCCCATTCAAAGGAGATTTCTTCTATTCTTCTCCGTTTAGGAGGGATCTTTTCTCTTTTTCCTCGTTCAAAGGGGATATCTTCTCTCGTTGGCATTTGGTGATGGAGGTTGGCGATGGCTGCTGGGAAGGCAGTGAGGCTAAGGTGAAGAGAAGATGGTCAGCTAGTTAAGGGATGAGGGCTCTGTTGAGAGGAGAAGGTTTAGGGTTCCTTTTATAGAGGAGAGAAGGATGTTATTGGTAGTTGCCGACGAGGTGGGGAGAAAGAGGTGGCTGTCGACTGAAGTAGGAGAAGAGGATGGGTTGTAGAGAGAAGAAGGTTTAGGGATTCTTTTATAAAGAACAGATGGAGGAAGATGTAAGTAAGAGAAGTAAACCTTCTACTAAGGAGGGGATGCAGAGGTTGAGGGTGGTGGCTGGAGGCTGGAGAGGTGGTTGGCGGAGGTGGGAGGAGAAGAAGGAAAGCAACTATAGATAAGAAGGTGGAAGAAGGGTTTGTGTAGAGAGAAGAGGAGGGGTTTGGAGTCTTATTTATAGGAGAAAAGACAATTTTTTAAGGTATAAATAGCTTATTGAGGAAACTATTGAATAAAGATAACTTAGCGAGGAAGTAAATTACTAAAAGGTAATGTAACTTGATGAAACTTGATCAGCTGATGTATCTTGATGAGACGAACACACACATACTATATTTTTTTAATTTGGAGCTATATTTTATTTTATCATAATTTATGAAGATTAAAATTAAAAAATTAATTATGGTGAATCTGAAGCTCCAAATATGATGAAACTAAAATTATAGAATTTGAACTTGTATTTAATTTTCAAACATTTCTAGAATCTTAAATATTTAGAAATTAATTTAAGAGTATCCATTATCTATATTGATCACACACATAGGCATTATGCTTACAAAAATATACTTTATTTAACAGTGTGTTTAGTTTAACTTAGCTTTTTCCTAGCCCGAGATCCTAATTTTGAACTTGTTGTGTATTTTTGACATGTAGTATTATACTAGTTTTATACTAGCTCGAGTCTACTTTACTTTACTTTACTGTATAATTTTACTTTTTGCTGTTGTTTACCTCATATTACAATCTTTACTTGACTTGTATTGTATGTTGTTTTATTTATATTTTATGCTTCACTGCTTTCTGCTATTTAATACTTAGCATAATTTTACTGAACCTATTCATGTATCTTTTATGCTTACATTTAAACTTAAGTAGTTTCTAGCCTTTATATGATGTATATTTTCTCTTACTTATTACAAGCAATAGCAAACCTAGTAGTGAGTTCTTAATCCTTATTTTACTTTACTATTTTTGATACTCTTATAACATACTTTGATGCTTAGTTCTCCGCTTACTCATTTAAAATTGTAAATGGCTAATATGATATCCACTTAAAATTAATTAAAACCTAATATAACCTTAAAATGTACTTAGAGTTTTTAAGTCTAATCACTTATTTTTACTTTGTTGGTTATGCCCTATCATATTAAAAAATCCAATACAGTAGATCAGGAGCATCAGTTGGACATTGGAGCTAAGACTAGTAACGACCACCTGTAACTTAAAGATTCTACTTATATTTTATTATTTAGTGAGGATGAGTGAATTTACTTTCATTATTTTAAATTTAATTTGTAATAACTTAATTTTTGTGATATTCTTACTTTATTTCTATGATGGATGTATTTTCATTATACTTGTTTGATTTGGATGGTGGATATAGATGTTCTTATTTTGCTTCATATTGCCTACTTGCTCATTTTTACTTCTAACTTATTTACCTTAAAGAGATTCTTGGCCACTTAAATTAGGTTTCTAATTCAATATTAGGGTTGTTATAGTTGGTATTAGAGCTAAGGTAGAGGAAAATAAGTTAAGTGAACATCCATCTATCCAAATCAAACAACACATAAAAATAGAGTAAAAGTTTTAAGGAATTTGCCATAAGTTAGTAAACGCCTTAGTAAATCAATAATAAACTTAACTTAAATTATTAATAAAACTCAGATGGCAAGTTGCAAGTCCAATTTAGATTAAAACACTAGGTTGTTATTCGAGTAATGAAATGAAGATCACCGCATCGGACTCAAGTTTGAAAGGCTGTATGTCAGAGTATGTCAAGCAGGTGGTGACATTCTTAATAAGATCCTTAAGTCACTGATATTCAGAGGGATGTCATTCAAGACTATATATAGAGTGTCTTTCTAGGGTAATTGAGGCATTCCATGGATCGATTATCAAGATCCAATTCATTTTAGAGCTTTGGATCAACTATTGGACAATTACACCAAGGAATGGTAGATTTGCACTTACCCTAGGATGGTTTGAGATAGTAGAAGATTTTATTATCATGCCCCTATCTATCAGAACTTTGAAATTATTTTCTACTCTACTTTTTGTAGATGATTGTATTAAGTTTGATTATAATAGTCTTTTAGTAGTAGCTTTCATATTTCTCTTGATGCTTTTTGTATTTTTCCATCTTGTATTCCAAAAGTTTAGTATTAATGAGAATCATTTCTTTTCTTTGTTCTTGAATTGTTTTTCTTTTTCTTTCTTAGCATGAATCTTGAACTTGATACACCTAATTCTTGTATGGCAAAGGAAACTGCCTCTACCTCGTCATCAACTACTTAAAAGCTTAAGACTCTATTGCAGATCATGAAGGTTAAGGTAGAAGCACATACTTGTGTTGTAGAGAGGATGGATTTACCACCCCCTCCACCTTCACCTACTCCTACTCCTACTCCACAAATTATCCACATTAGTCCATAATCAGCATCTAGGTCCGTTGTGGACATTTTTTTCCTTACCTTTCTAAGGTTGAACCCTCCAACTTTTAATAGTTCCGCCTCTTCGATTAAAGCTACAAATTGGCTATAAGTCATTGAAAAAGACTTGGCCAATATTAAGTGCCCCAAGAGTGAGGCCATCCGTCTTACCAGCCACTTGTTCATGGAAGAAGTAGAATTTTGGGGGGACATTTTGCTCAAGTTTTGCCTTTCTGAAGTCAGCATTGAGGATATATCTTGGTAAGAGTTTGATGTGGTATTTATGGAAGAATTCATTCATTTGTCCACTTAATAGATTATTGAGGAAGAGTTCATACAGTTAAGTTAGGGGAATAGGAAAATTTTAGCCTATGAGATGGAGTTTAGGAAGCTATCCCATTTTTCCCTCAACCTGGTGCATTCTGAAATGGCTAGTGTGGCTGTTTTTTTACGGGAATGAAGGACTCCATCAAGAGTCACATGATGTCCCAACATCACAATAACTTCTCAAAGCTCTTAGAGAGAGCTTGGATGATTGAACATCACCAAACCAAAATGGAGTTAAAAAAGTGATCTCATCCAGTAACCCTCAAGTATGAGTTGTTTAAGTGTAACCATTCTTAAGGGCAAATGGTCTATCAAATGACCCAACCCAGCAAGAAAAGCAAGGAGCTTGTTGCTAGAAGCCGCATACGCATCTGTGTTTGCATGAAAGTGTACGTTGTCCGAAATAATAAGTGGAAGGTGAGTTCAAATATTTATCATTCTCAGGAAACGGTGTGTTCTATTACTAAGTTATATCTATTTTTAATAATGTTTAAACTAATATATTTTTGTTTTTAATGGCTCCTATTCAAAAATGCAAAGATCTTAAATTGAGATACTGTTTTGATAAAGAAAGGAGAGTTGGGTTTTCATCATGCGATTGGTTAGGGACTGGTGTTATATTCAGTTCATGCAATTTATAATGTTCTTATTGTCATGCAAAGTAATCAAGTGAACATTGTGTTCCTAAGATTAGTCCTCTAATTCCAATAAGTTCAAATCTAGTGAACGATATAACACACTAAGGTTCTATCCCAACACATAGACTCTTATGAGATCACATTTAAATTATTTAGAATTCTTATGTCTAGGTTATCAAAATAATCTCTTAATTAGGCGATCACACAAGCACTGATTTCAACTAACTAGCAGCACATGATTGACATGCAGTTTAGATAAGGAAGTGGATTCATCGGGCTTCATGGACTATGTCACATCATCCATGAGCACTGAATGAATCCTCTTCCTCCTTTCATGTTTGTTGAGCAACAGAGATCTATTAGTGGCTCTTGGATCATATGCATCAACCGCTTGACTGAGCTCAAGGTCTGGTGCAGTTAGGCTCAAGAACTTGTCTAATAATTCTAAGCACTAATGCACACGTACCTAGCCTTATGCCAATTGGTGTGCCATGGAGTGCAAGATAGTTAAGTTACTAAATAGACCATCCACTTCAATCTAGAGGTGTTTTACACTAAGAATCCTCGCTCGGCGAACCTTGTTCATGGTGAGGACCTTTATGTGCATTCCCTCTAGGCTTGAAGCGTTGGTTCACTTAGCATTATTCCAATTACAAGCATTTTAAATACATAGATTTTAAATCATTCCACAACATGCATCCACAAGAACAATCAAGATAAACATTTAAGTAGATTCTTTGTGCAATGCAAAGATAAAGACATACATGACCATTTGTCCCATACAGTTCACATGACTATGGCCCAACCCTCCCCAAGGAGGGTCTAGCCTTCTAGTATAGTAGAAATACAAAAAAAAACATAAAAAGATAAGAACCTTTTCATGGTTCGACTAAAATGGAATTAAGAGTAAAGTTTGAAGGAGAGTACTTTGAACAGCCCTTTTGGGAGTTCTCTAGATCTCCTTGGCCTTCCTCTCTTCTTCCCCTTTAGCTCTTCGTAGTAGTCTTCCTTTCTTTCCTCTGGCAATGAAACATGATAACACTAAGATTTATAGTAAAATAGGTTAATAAAAACAAATACTTTTCAGTCAAAATTATATATTTTGATGGGTTTTTTTTACTATTTACAGGCAAATTGACAAGTTGGGCTGAAATAAGGGGAAAATAAAAATTATAGAAGAAATCCGCCCAGGGGCGCACAGGAGCGCTCAAGCGGGGACAAACCTAAGAGCTCGGCACTACCACGTGTCGCAGCGAGCATTCATTTGAGGATTATTTTGAAGAATAACCGTTGTAGCGTGCCCAAGCGCGCTGCCGCACGCTGCAGTGACCGTAGTAAATTTTGCCAATAATAAGCTTTCAAGGCTGCATAGGGAAGGCCAAAGAATTTAATTCTTCCCCTTACCACAGTAGAAATTAATAGTAAATAAATTTAAACTTCTCATTTTTAAGGAAGAAAGAATAATTATAAAGAAGCAAATTAAAATAAGAGGAAGATGGAAGGAGTGGCTGCACTAAAGTTGAAGATATTTCCAAAGATTATAAAAGCATGGATTTAAGATAACATGGAGAATGCCACAAATTAAAACCATTTGCCTTCCCCAACTGTATTAACTCCAAAACTCATTAAATATTGGTATCTTCAAGAGGCATAACAGAATAAATCAAAAGGGCAAGCCATTATGAAGAGTTGGAGGGTTGGACATCCATTATTTCCAAAGGGCTTGGGGATGTGCTATAAAAGGAAGAAAGAAATACTAAAAGGGGGTTCCTCTCTTTGACATTCACTATTCTTAAATCAAAATATGATGTAAGAGAAGAGGAATGAGTCCTCTCCAAGAAAGGGGGAAGAGTACCCTTGCTAGAGGAAAGAAGGGAAGACTATGACCAAGGAGCGAGAAAAAAAAAAAAAAGAGAAGAAGGCTAAGGAAGATTCAGATAATGCCATTAAAGGGCAATTCCTAGTATTCTCCTTAACTCTTCTTATTGATTTTTTTTAGTCGAACCATGCAAAAGTTTAGTTTTGTATGTATTTGCCTTTTTTTGCTGTAATGGAAGGCTAAACCATCCTTGGGGAGGGTTAGGCCTTCATCATGTAAGAGTAAAGGGACAAAAAGAGGTGTTTGTATGAATTTTCATTAACGAATTAAAACCTTTTCATTTTATGTTTAAGATATGTTATTGTTATGCATGTTGTTAAAATATTGAGGATATTTTGTTTAATAAATATAATGTAACGAAATAATGCTAAGTCAATTGACAATTTAAGCTTAAAGGGAATGCACATAAAGGTCCCTGTCGCGAACATATGTTTGTTGAGCGAGGATTCTCAATGTAAACACCTTGTGATTGAATGAGAGGTTGACTTAGCAATAATAATTTATCTTGTGCTCCATAGCTCGCTAATTGGCGTAAAACTAGGTATGTTTGCATTAATGCTTAGAGCTGAGTGACAAGCTCTTGAGCCTAATTGCATCATACCTTGAGCTCAGTTGAGAGGTCGACGCATGTGAGCCTAGAGCCACCTACCATGCTTGCGGCTCAGCAGACGTTGAAGGAGGAAGAGCATTAATTGAGTGCTCTTAGATGATGTGGTATAATCCATATGGCTCGGTTAATCACTTCCTTAGCTAAACTGCATATGTAGCGCGTGATGCTAGTTGCTGGAAATCAAGTTCATATGATTGCGAACAAATAAAAGAATTTTTTGATAACCTAGACATAGGAAAAACTTAATCCATTCAATGTGATCATTAAAAGTCTATGTGTTAAGCTCGAACCCTTGTGTGTTCATCTTGTGCACTAGATTTGAGTTAGTCAGAATTAGAGGACCAATCTAAGGAACACTAATATCACTTGATTCTAATTTGCATGTAAATAATTTGATTAAAAGTTAATTGAATTTGAGTATTAACACATGTCCCTCAACAATTGCATGATGAAATCCCAACTCTCCCTTTTTATCATATAGCATCTTAATTTAATATCTTTGTATTTCTGAATAGAAGCTAATAAGAAACCAAAACAATATTATCTAACCATTATTAAAAGTAGATACACCTTAGCATCAAAACACACCATTCCTTAAGAACGATAAATCTCGGAACTCACCTTCCACTTATTACTTTAGACCATGTACACTTGCGTGTAAGCACATGCACGAATTTAAGGTCTATTAAGTTTTTGGTGCCATTGCCGAGGAATGGTTCTTGTTTTATATTAAGGATAATCTATCAGTAAATAGTGATTTAGAATTATCATTGTTTTGCATATATATTTTCTTATATCTTTGATTTATATTTCAATTAGATTTTATTGTTTTTATTTTAATATATGGAGTACTCAAATCTCACGGTCATGCATAATAAAAAACAAAATTGGTGTAGGTGGTGCGGGGAACACATTCAAGTTCTAATTGTAATACAAACAACCTTTTTGCACCTTCAAAAACAAAACTGATTAATAACATTAAGTTTGATCACAACTTGTAACACAATTACACTCACTCTAATATGAACATTAATAACACAAACTGGTTGAATGAGCAGTCTTACTTAGAAGAATTGGTGGAAGATTTTAGTGGTCATGTAAAAAATAATTTGCACGAAATTGAACCAACCTTAATTAGGCACGAGTTTAGTCTAGAAGATCAAGAGCATATATGTAAATCAATTGAGGCTAAGTTAGAATTTATATTACAACAATTAGTTAACCCCATCCAAGAAGTTGTCATAAATGAATAGATAAAAGATCAAGCTGAAGAAGTGCTGATTTGTAGGGAAGAAACTTTAACTCAAACAAACAATGAAAATGAGAAAGAGTTAGAGTATAAATTAAATTTAGATCATTCTGAAATGCAACAAGAAATGCCAACATATAGTGAAGACACTTTAACTCAAATAAATAATGAAAATGAGAAATAGTTGGAGTATCAATTTAAATTAGATAATTTGAAAATGCAACAAATTTTTCAAACGGAAAATTATGTCTCCTTTACACCTCAAGTGAATCTACATCAATGTTTCAATAAGTGATGCATTATTTGAGGATAAGAAAGTTAAATTCATTCAAAATAATGAAGGTGTCAAAACTATTTGTGATATCTCAAACCTCAACAAATATCTTAGCAATATTGATGATTATTGTGTGTAATTTAAATTTATTGAGAAATACATTGATTTTACTCCTAAGAAAATTGAATTTTTTGCCTTTTTACAAAATGAAATTGAAAATAATGAATTTGATGACAAACATAAGGCAAGAAATAAGAAGAATAAAAAGAAGAACAATTGTAAGTTAGAAGACATAAGCTGGGACTGGAAGAAAAAAGATAGTAGAGTTATCATTCATAATGATTACATTATTAAATAAGCTCGTACTCATCCTAAAGCCTTAATAAAAATATGGAAAGAAATTTTAAAGGGATATAAACTCTTTTTGGTTAGGCCGAGGACACTAAACTTAGCGCTGGTTGGAAGGCAACCCAAAAAATAATTTTATGTTTTTGTTTGTTTTAGATTCTGAGTAGTACATGGGTGCGCCAATAAACGAGCAAGATGAATCTCGAGCATGATTGCAGTAACGATAATTTCTCATTATTTATATCAAGTTTTTTTATTCCTTACTACTCCTAGTATAGTATGTCAATTTTTCTTTTAATGTTGTGCTTTTTGTTTTTGTTTAAATAAACCTTAGTGAATTACTATCCCCCAATAGAATGTCATTATCTCTGCAATTTTTCAAAAATCTTAATGGGCTGAATTCAATTATAATGGAACATGTGAAGATTTTATTTATTCTAATTTACTTAATAAGAGGTGATCAAGCAAAATGTACAATTCTAAAATTTTGTATGCTATATCATTTTAGACTCATTTTACTATAAGTCTCCACAATAAAAAAATGTATAATGCTTTAAGCCTAAAAGGTGGGGATGAGGTCAAGGAACTTAATTTAGAGAAGTAAGAAATGATGAAACAAGAATGTGCTAGGCTTTTGTAGGACTTACTGAACACAATGAAATTAGATGGGGACGAAGAAAAATGTCTCTCCCTTGAATAAAATGCTAAGAGAAAATCTAAGGATGAAGAAAAATATCTCTCCCAAAGTAAGAAAATTGAGAAAACATGATGAAGAAAAATATCTCAAAAAAATATTCATTGCGATTTAGAAGAAGAAGCACAAATGACACGAGATTCTTACAGACCGAATCTAACTTTTCTTAGTTAAGCAATCCTATAAAATCTCCCTAGAATTATGAGTTGAGTATCATATATTTAGAAAATGGAACAGTCAAAAGAAAGGAAAATATAAGTATGAGACTTTTTAGAATATGAATCCTTCTAATCAACTTGTCAAGTAATACATGAAATGGCAAAAATACTTCACACACATCCAATCGAATTTTGTAATATAGATAATTAGAAAAATTCATTTTTGAGCTTACTCGAGGATGAGCAAGAATTTAAGTGTGGGGGTGTGATAACTCTAAGATTTATAGTAAAATTGGTTAATAAAAATAAACACTTGTTAGTTAAAATTATATATTTTGAAGGTTTTTTTTTACTGTTTTCAAGCAAATTGACAAGCTAGGGCCGAAATATAGGGAAAAAAAGAATTCTGGAAGAAATCCTCCATGGTGCACCCAGGTGCACCATAACGCCCTCAAGCAGGGACAAACCCGAGAGCTCAGCACTACCGTGCACCGCAGTGAGTCCAAACCTGAGAGCTCGGTGCTACCGCGCGCTGCAGTAGGTCCAAACCCAAGAGCGGGCATTAATTTGAGGATTATTTTGAAGCAGAACTGCTGCAGCACGCCCAAGCATGCTGCACAAGCATGCTACCACATGTCACAGTGCCTGCAATAACTTTTGCCAATAAGCTTTCAAGGCAGCATAGGGAAGGCCAAAGAATTTAATTCTTCCCCTTCCCATAGCAAAAATTAATAGCAAATAAATTTAAACATCTCATTTTCAAGGATGAAAGAATTATTCATAAAGAAGCAAATTAAAATATGAGGAAGATGGAAGCGGTGGCTGCACTAAAAGCTGAAGAGACTTCCAAATATTATAAAAGCATGGATTTAAGATAACATGGGGAATGCCACAAATCAAAACCATTTGCCTTCCCTAGTTGTATTAACTCCAAAACTCAATTAATATTGGTATCCTCAAAAGGCATAATAAAATAAATCAAAAGGGCAAGCCATTAAGGAGAAGGAGTTAAAGGGTTGGACATCAATTATTTCTAAGGGGCTTGGGGATGTGCTATAAAAGGAAGAAAGAAAGACTAAAAGGGGGTTCCCCTCTTTGACATTCACTATTCTTAAATCAAAACCTGTTGTAAGAGAAGAGGAAGGAGACCTCTCCAAGGAAGGGGGAAGAGTACCCTTGCTAAAGAAAAGAAGGGAAGACTATGACCTAGGAGCTAGGAGGAAAAAAAAGAAGAGAAAAAGGCCAAGGAAGATCCAGAGAATGCCATTAAAGGGCAATTCCTAGTATTCTCCTTAACTCTTCTTGTTGATTTCTTTTTAGTTGAACTATACAAAGGTTCAATTTCTCGTATGTATTTGCCTTGTTTTATGTTGTAATGGAAGGCTAAACTCTCCTTAGGGAGGGTTGGGCTTTCATCATGTAAGAGTAAAGGGACAAAAAGAGGTGTTTGTATGAGTTTTCATTAATAAATTAAAACCTTTTCATTTTATATTTAAGATATGTTATTATATGGATGCTATGAAAATATTGAGGATAATTTATTTAATAAATATAATGTAATGAAATATTTCTAAGTCAATCGATAATTCAAGCCTAAAGGGAATGCACTTAAAGGTCCTAGCCGCAAACACATGTTTGCTGAGCGAGCATTCTTGGTGTAATTTATCTTATGCTGCATAGTTTGATAATTGGCATAAAGCTAGGTATGTGTGCATTAGTGCTTAGAGCCAGCGACAAGCTCTTGAGCCTAATTACATCATACCTTGAGCTCAGTTGAGAGGTCGATGCCTGTGAGCCATGAGCTACAAACTGTGCTTCGCAGCTCATCAGACGTTGAAGGAGGAAGAGGATTAATCGAGTGCTCTTGGATGCTGTGACATAATCCATGTGGCTCGATTAATCACTTCCTTAGCTAAACTGCGTATGTAGTGCGTGATGCTAGTTGGCGGAAATCAGGCTCATATGATTGCGAACAATTAGAAGAATATTTTGATAACCTAGATGTGGAAAAATCTTAATCAACTCAACGTGATCGTATGAGAGTCTATGTGTTAAGGTCAAACCCTAGTGTGTTCAGCTTGTGCACAAGACTTGAGTTAGTCAGAATTAAAGGACCAATCTTAGAAACACTAATGTCACTTGATTCTAATTTGCATCTAAACAATTTCATTAAAAGTTAATTGAATATAAGTATTAACACTTGTCCCTCAACAATTGTATGATGGAATCCCAACTCTCCCTTCTTTATCATATAGTATCTTTATTTAAGATCATTGTATTATTGAATAGAAGCCATTAAAAAACTAAAACGATATTGTCAAAATATTATTAAGAGTAGATACACCTTAGTACCAAAATAAACCGTTCCCTGAGGACGATAAATCTTAGAACTCACCTTCCACTTATTACTTCAGATCACGTACACTTGCGTGTAAGTGCGGACACGAATTTAAGGTATATCAGAACTCCTCCCCTTTCCTTGGAGAGGTCTCTTCCTTTTCTCTTATAGCAGGTTTCTATTTTAGAACTCTGAATGTCAAAGAGGAGAACCCTCTTTTAGTCTTGAAATTTATATTATATAGGAGAGCCTTCAACCCATTTTCCATAGATTTTGTCCACCCTTTCCAACCCCTTGGTTTAAGGGCAAGTAATTAGTTTATTTCAATATTCCTTGGGGATTTAGCATGAGTTTAATTGTTTGGAGTTTCCAAATGGCTGGGGAAGGCGACTGGTTTGAATTTTTAGCCTTCCCTATGTTGTCATTAATGTACATTTTTGGCAGAAAATGCGTCGGGCGCAGCAGCGCGCTGCGACGCACTGTAGCATTTAAATTTTACATTTCCCCCACTGTGGCACGCTATGGCAGAACAATTAAATTCCATTCAAATTAGTATTCTACTGTGGTGTGCTATAGTGACTGAGTTTCGGATGAAGCTCGCTGCAACGTGCCAGATTAACTAAATTTCCCTTTTGATATTTATTCCACCGCGGTGCGCTAGAGCGATTGAGCTTCGGCTTCAACCCGCTACGGTGCGCTGTGGCAGATAAATTAAATTTTGTTTCCACTATTTAAGCTCCATATATGTCACCTTGGCATGCTGCGTTGCACTGTGGCACACTACAGCGGTATTGCTCCAGGTTTCTAGATATGTTCCAGGTTACTGCCGTCTGCTCTCTTACCGCTAGGGCGCAGTCATGGAGCGCTGTGGCACACTATGGCAGGTTTGTTCCATAATATTTGATTTACTCTAGATTTTGCTGAGCTTATCATTTTGCTAGAATACATATAAAAACTATTTAAAGCAAGCTATTCTCATCATGTAATTGCATGTTTTTCTCCTTTATTTTGTTATAAATTATGGACTCATCACACCCCCACACCTAGATACTTGCTCATCTTCGAGTGAGTTCAAAAATAAATTCTCTAATTTTAAAATTATGAGATTCAATTTTCAATAGCAATGTGCTTATCATTTAAATGTTGCTTAATTGAAGTTATTTGTAGATATTCAAGCACAAAGTAACTTCAAAGTCAAGTTCCACTCCTTGGTTGCTTGTCTAGTCTCCAATTTTAAATGTAATACTTTTTTCTTCATTAAGGGGGGAGGTTTCTTAGAAATTCATTAACTAGCTAGGCATTGGTGAGTGACTAAAAGTTTTGTGTCATATGTGCTCCTTCTTATAAATCACAAAGAACAAATCAAATTTTTAGGAGAGATATTTTTCATCATCCTATTTTTTCTCAGATTCTTTTACTTAGGAAAGATATTTTACTTCATCCTTGATTTTATTTTGGAATTCTTATTCATCTCAAGGGAGAGACATTTTTCTTCATCCCTATCTCAGTTCTTTGTGATCATGAAGTCCTATGGAAGCCTAGCACACTTATTAGTTTACTCAATTATTATCAATCACTAGTTTTGGTTCCTTAGCTTTCCCACCCCCACACTTAGACTTTTAGCATCGATCTTGTTAAATATTTGGAGACTTGATGCAGCCTAGGATTATCACATAGTTGGAAGGTTTAGGGCTGTCAATTAGTTTTAACTCTTTTCATTAAGCACATTTTGGATAACATTAGTCTTCACATTTGAATTTTCTATTGAATTCATAGAATTTGAAAAGCTCAATAAAATATAATTTTGCAAACCAAAGCAGAATGTGAAGATTTAAAAAGTTCATAATTTATTCATTCAAAAAGAAAGAATAAAATTCAAAGGAAACAAAAAAAAAGAAGTCATCAAAAAAAAAATACTAAAAATAATAACAATAACAACCATTTCATTCATCATCATCATCTTTTTCTTCTTTTTCTTCTTCTTCACTTGTATCCTGGTAGGTATAATCCAACAACCAACTGGTTTTGGAATAGGGTCACCAGCTAGGGGCTATGGTAGCATTGATCCGTTCGGTTCTCCTTACAAACTCCAGTCTTGTAACATCATTCCAAGGGCTTCATGGAATTCATATTGGAATTGGCACTGCCGAGAAATTTCTCCCTTGCAGAACAGCATGTTCATTTTCATTGCCTTCCTTAAAATTGTCTGATGAGCGTAGAGCCGCATCAACAACTTCTCAAAAAATGTATGGCTGGAGGATGTCGACGCTTCTCCTTTTCTCCCCTCCTCTTCTTAGTCCTCTTTCCCTCTTGGGAGAGGAAGATTTGTACACTCAAGAGGAGCATGAGGAGGCACAGTGACATCTGTGGATAGCAGTTTGGCTTCTTAGGACACACAAATCCCTAAAATTAATGACCCAAAAGCAAGTGCAGCACAAGACCCGGTCAGGGCATTCCAGAGCTGGTCAAGTATAATGTCAGAGATATGAATCTCTCTAGGCCTTTGGATTGCGCACATGAGCAGTGCCCTAGACCAGGTCACCTCACTAAGATACCCAGATGGCATGACAAAGTTGGAGATAAAAACATGCTTAGCACTACTCAAGTTTATGAGAAGAGCTCGAATAATGTTGGCATTATTTCCTCTCTAGTCCACATCATCGCAGATGAGTTCACTTGCAATCTCAGCAGGGTCATACTGTGATTCTACGAGGGCTAGGTAGGAGCAGTCCTCTACCACCCTCAACCCATAAAATTGCTCGATTTGCTCGAGCCCAAAAACTATTCCCTTCCCCCGCACAATAATTTTATGCCCAACCACGTTAATAGCATTGGTGTAGACTTCTTGGATGATGGTTGGGTAAGAATTGGACTGGGAGTAAGCAAGCTATTTCCATCCCCATGGTAAGACTTGCTCATAGCTTACGGGCAAGACCATCCCAAAACTTCTTTCCAGGATTAACTTCCACCTTGAAGTGACCTGGTGGAACCTTTATTCAGCCTCAACATAAGAGAATCTCTTCTTATTGAAGGCCCCACCAGATGTGGAGGCCACCATTTCCTTGCCACCACAGTCTTCTTCATGGTAGACATTTTCTCTTAGAATGATGTTAAAAGTGTATAGTGAAGAGTGCTGGAGGTGTTAGGAGTAGAAGTGAATGAGTGCTGGAGGGTTCTAAGAATTCAAGCAAGTGCAAGCCTCCACCCTTTTATTCCTGTTTATATAGCCAAAAATTTTGAAAGGGTTTATCAACATTAAGGCAAGATCAATGCAGGTCAAAAATGTTCTCAAAACATGCCTTAATTGTGACTTCAATTCAGCCTTAAAGAGAAGAAAAAAATAGCTTTTTCAGCACAAAGTTTTAGAATTTAAGTCCCAAAGTGCGCTGTAGCGACCTTGACTGCCTTGGGAATCCAAGGCAGTCAATATCTTCTATAGATGTAAGCTTTGCACTGGAGCACACTGTGGCATGCTATAGCATCTCAGGACTTAGAAAAATTTAGCAATGCTTAAGCCGCTGTAGCAACAAAATCTGCTGCAACGCACTCTAGTGACTAAATCCACTACAGGGTGCTATGGCGGATAAACCCGCAGCAGCGCGCTACAGCGCCTTTTAATTAATTTTTTCCAGCATTCAAATAACTTCCAGAATTCCTTTTGTTCAGAGGGTTTTGGCTGTTTAATATTTTGTTTTCTATCCTAATGAACTATTACTAAGTTTCCAAGTAAATAAAGCAAAAATTTGGGTTGCCTCCCAAGAAGCGCTTAGTTTAATATCGTCAGCCGAAAAAATTTAGATCAATAAGGTTCAGAATTTAAGGGTGATTTCTTTTTCCAGATCCTTGATTTACCTGAGTGAGCATTTATCAAAGTTGTGCTCAAATTCGTTAATTCATTAATGGCTATACCATTCACCCCTTTTCAGAAATTGATAAATAAGTTCCCTTCTTCTTTCTCTTACCTCTCTTAGTCTTCTTCTTTTAATGTTTCTCTTTAACTTCACCTCCAGATGAGGTGCTAAGACTAGTTTCAGAATTCTTATCACCGAGAACAAGATTTTTAAGATTTAAGGCCTTGCACATGCCTTTCTCCCTAGTTCTCTTTCTCTACTCATATTCTATCATTTGTTTCTTTAATAAGGTGGGTTTCAAGTCAATAAGACCCTAGACTTTAATTCTCATCATTCTCTTAACTACATCAATAATGGAATTAGTGCTAGCTAGAAAGGGTCATCCAAAATGATAGTGGAATTTTCATTCCATGTATCCCATTCATAGATAATGAAGTTAGTGGGAAAGACAAATCCTCCTAAGCCAATGGGTACATTTTTAACCATTCATAGAGTGGTTCTTGAATCCAAATTTGTGAATTCTAGGATCATAGAGGTGGTCTCTATCCCTCCTAACTTAAGATGCCTGTAAACATGATAAGGAATGATGTTGACCGAGGCTCCAAGATCACACAATGTATCCAAAAGAGCCTTGCCCCCTATCATACAGGGAATGCTTAACCTACTGGGATCTTCACATTTTGTAACAACAAGCCTCTCATTTCCAAATTTTCTACCTCCTTCTTCAACCACTAAGTTTATTTCAAATGTCTCATTATTTTTATCCTGGTGGTCACCCTCAATCCCTTCAGAATGGATAACACTCACCATTTCCCTAAGATTCACTTTCGTAGAATTGGGCAAAGCTCCTTGTTGATGTGTGGCTAACTTTTTGAGATCTGCCCAAGTTGAACTTCTATGTTCCTAAGCATGCCTCTATCCCTTGGATTGAGGCATCGTGTCAGGTGATTATTGTTTCTATCCTATGCATGAATTGGATTGTTTCAGCCTTGAAACCATTAAAGACTCCCTCCAAGTTTGAAGATTAAGGTTGGAAGCTATTCCCATTGTTATACCTTTGTTTATTTAATGAATTCCCCCTATTGAAATTTTTGTTGTTATTATTATTACTCCAAGAAAAGTTAGGGTGATTTTTCTATCCAGGATTATAGGTGTTGGAGTAAGGGTTGTTCATCTATTATTCTGGATAGAATTATTGTTCCTTAAAAAGTTCACTTGTTCAATTTGGGAGGGTACAAATGGGTTATTTAAGTTGCAATTTTCACTTGAATGATTTCCCCCTCACAATTCATAATAAAATTCTTGAATACTATTTACGTTCATTATATTATTCAGGGCATTGATTTCATTTTGCAGGTCTAATAATTGATTTGTTTCATTGATTTTATTAGTCTCTAATTTTTTTTTATTAAGCCTCTCAGCAAGCCATTGGTAAGCACTTACTGCCATTTCCTCAAGAAGATCAACGGCCTCCTCTTGGGTCTTGCTACTCAAAGATCCACTCGTGGCTGCATCTATGAGTGCCCTTATGGGTGCATTCAATCTATTATAGAAAGTTTGCACTTGCATTCACTATGGAAACCCATGATGGGGGTAATACTTTAAGCAGTCCTTAAAGCATTCCCAATTGTCATACAGATTTTCCCTATTCTGCTGAGAGAAATTAGATATCTCATTTCTCATCCTGACAATTTTAGTTGGTGGGAAATACTTAGCTAAAACTTTTCTAGCTAAATCATCCCATGTCCTAATAGACTTGCCAGGCAGAGAGCTGAGCCAAACCTTAGCTCTATCTCTCAATGAAAATAAAAATAATCTTAGTTTAATGGCATCATCAAAAATACCATTGAATCTAAATGTGTCACATATTTTTAGAAATTTTGAAATGTGCGAGTTTGGATCATAAGTAGCTAGACAACTAAATTAATTATTTTGAACCATGTTTAATGTTGAAGGTTTAATTTCAAAATTATTGGCTTGTATAACAAGTCTAATAATTGTATTAGGAACTCCTCCTACAGTAAGTAGGGCATAATCTCTAAGGGTTCTACCCCTATAATTTTCTAATAACTCTCAAGGATTTGCTTCTAAGTTTTCCATTTCAGCTTGTTGTTGGTTTAAAATTATTTATTCTCTCCTAGCTCACAAATAAGTTTGTTCAATTTCAGGATCCAAAAAGGATTTCAGAACAGTTTCTCTTACTCATGCAATTTAAAGTTACCGCTAGCTAGAACAACCACATCAATCAAGTTTAACAGTTTAGTAATTCAAATCACCCCAAGAGAGCAAATAAGTAACTAAAATCAGCAAGTTCCACTCAGCAAAACAAGTTTCAGCAACTTAAATTCTCAACAATTTTAGTTTTCAAAAATTTCAGTTTTTAGAAAAATTCAAGTTCAGCAATACAATTTTCAGAATTTTCAGTTTTCAACAAACAAAGTAACTAAATTAAAATATAAATTAGCACTACAGTTAGCACAAGTAAAATTACAGAAAATAAATTATATGCAAAGTAAAGAAATTCTAAATCAATATTTACTTATAGATTGTACTGAATACAAAATGAAAACTATTCCCCAACAACGGCTCCAAAAACTTGACAGACCTCAAATACCCGTCTGCGTTCACACGCAAGTATACGTGGTCCGAAGTAATAAGTGGAAGGTGAGTTTCGAGATTTATTGTCCTCAGGGAATGGTGTATTTTGTTACTAAGTTATATCTACTTTTAATAATATTTAGACTAATATATTTTGGTTTTTAATGGCTCCTATTAAACAATGTAAAGATCTTAAATTGAAATACTATTTTGATAATGAAGGGAGAGTTGGGTTTTCATCATATGATTGGTCAGGGACTGGGGTTATATTTAGTTCATGTAATTCATAATATTCTTATTGTCATGCTAAGTAATCAAGTGAACAATGTGCTCCTTAGATTGGTTATCTAATTCCAACAAGTTCAAATTTAGTGCACGAGATGACACACTAGGTTCTATCCCAACACATAGACTCATATGAGATAGCATTTAAATTATTTAGAATTCCTACATTTAGGTTGTCAAAATAATCTTTTAATTAAACAATCACACAAGCACTAATTTTACTAACTAGAATCACGCACTTCACACGCTGTTCAGATAAGGAAGTGGATTCATTGGGCTTCATGGACTATGCCGCATCATCCATCAGCACTCCATGAATCCTCTTCCTCGTTTCAAGTCTACTGAGCAATGGAGCTCTACTAGTGGCTCTTGGCTCATATGCATCGACCTCTCAACTGAGCTCAAGGTATGATGTAGTTAGGCTCAAGGACTTGTCACATAAATTTAAGCACTAATGCACACATACCTAGCTTTATGCCAATTGGTGAGCCATGGAGTGCAAGATAGTTAAGTTACTAAATAGACCATCCAATTCAATCTAGAGGTGCTTTACACCAAGAATCCTTGCTCGGCGAACCTTGTTCGTGGCGAGGACCTTTATGTGCAATCCCTCTAGGCTTGAAGCGTTGGTTCACTTAGCATTATTTCAATTACAAGCATTTTAAATACATAGATTTTCAATCATTCTACGGCATGCATCCACAAGAACAATCAAGATAAACATTTAAGAAGATTCTTTATTCATTATAAAGAAATGACATACATCACCATTTGCCCTAAACAGTTCACATGACTATGACCCAACCCTCCCCAAGGAGGGTTTAGCCTTCCATTACATCAGAAATACAAAAAAAAGCATACAAAGATAAGATCCTTTTTATGGTTTGACTAAAATGGAATCAAGAGTAAGTTTTAAGGAGAGTACTTGGAACAACCTTTTGGGGGTTCTCTAAATTCTCCTTGGCCTTCCTCTCTTCTTCCCCTCTAGCTCCTTAGTAGCAGTCTTCCTTTCTTTCCTCTAGCAATGGAACTCCTTCCCTTTCCTTGGAGAGGTCTCCTCCTTTTCTCTTGTAGCAGGTTTCTATTTTAGAACTTTGAATGTCAAAGAGGGGAACCCTCTTTTAGTCTTGAAACTTACATTATATAGGAGAGCCTTCAGCCCCTTTTTCATAAATTATGTCCACCCTTTCCAACTCCTTGATTTAATGGTAAGCAATTAGTTTATTCCAATATTCCTTTGGGATTTAGCAAGAATTTAATTATTTGGAGTTTCCAAATGGTTGGGGAAGGCAACTGGTTTAAATTTTTAGCCTTCCTTATGATGTCATTAATGCACACTTTCTGGCAGAAAATGCGTCGGACGCAGCAGTGCGCTACAGTGCATTGTGGCATGCCGTAGCATTTTAGTTTTACATTTCCCCCACCGTGGCACGCTATAGTGGAACAATTAAACTGCATTCAAATCATTATTCCACCACGGTGCGCTGTAGCAATCGAGTTTTAGATGAAGCCCGCTACAACGCATTGTGGCGGATCAATTAAAATTCCTTTTGATATTCATTCTGTCGTGACGTGCTGTATCGATTGAGTTTCGGCCTCAACCCATTGCGGCGTGCTGTGTCGGATCAATTAAATTTTGTTTCCTCTGTTTAAGCTCTACAAATATCACCTTGGCATGCTGTGGCGCATTGTGGCATGCTCTCCAGATACATTCTAGGTTACTGCAGTCTGCTCTCTTACTGCTAGGGCACGTCGTGGCGCGTTGTGGCGCGCTATGGCAGTTTGGTTCTAGAATAGTTGATTTACTCTAGGTTTTACTGAGCTTCTCATTTTTTCTGAAAATGTATAAAAATTAATCAAAGCGGGTTGTTCTCACCAAGAAATTGTATGCTTTTCTCCATTATATTGTTATAAATTGTGGACTCATTAGTAGTAGCTTTCATAATTCTCTTGATGCATTTTAGTATTTTTCCATCTTGTATTCCAAAAGTTTAGTATTAATGAGAATCATTTCTTTTCTTTATTCTTGATTTGTTTCTCCTTTTCTTTCTTAGCATGAATCTTGAACATTATACACCTAATTCTTCTATGGCAAAGGAAACTACCTCTACCTCATCATCAACTACTGAAGAGCTTAAGACTCAAATGCAGAAGATGAAGGTTAAGGTAAAAGCACATACTTGTGTTGTAGAGAGGATGAATTTACCACCCCCTCCACCTTTGCCTACTCCTACTCCTACTCTGCAAATTATCCACGTTAGTCCATAATCGGCATCTAGGTCCATTGTGGACATTTTTCTCATTACCTTTTTGAGGTTGAACCCTCCAACTTTTAAAAGTTCCGCCTCTCCGACCAAAGCTGCAAATTGGCTACAAATCATTAAAAAGGACTTGGCCAATATTAAGTGCCCCGAGTGGGGCCATATATCTTACCAGTCACTTGTTCATGGAAGAAGAAGAATTTTGGGGGGACACTTACCTCAAGTTTTGTCTTTCTAAAGTCAGTATTGAGGATATCTCTTGGGAAGAGTTTGAAGAGGTATTTAGGGATTAATTCATTCATTCATTCACTTAGAAGATAATTGAGGAAGAGTTCATGCAGTTAAGTCAGGTCGATAGGACAATTTTATCCTATGAGATGGAGTTTAGGAAGTTGTCCCATTTTGCCCCCAACCTGGTTTGTTTCGAAATAGCTAGGTGTGGCTTCTTTCTTAAGGGATTGAAGGACTCCATCAAGAGTCACATGATGTCCCACATCACAATAATTCTTAAAGCTCTTAGAGGGAGCTTGGATGATTGAACATCACCAATCCAAAATGGAGATGAAAAAGTGATCTCATCTGGTAACCCTCAAGTATGAGTTGTTTAAGTGTAACCATTCTTAAGGGAAAATAGTCTATCAGATGACTCAACCCTGGCAAGAAAAGTAAGGAGCTTGTTGCCTGAACACTCATCCATACAACAATGTTATGACTTTGGTAACATATGTTATACCTGTGGCATAATTGGGCACTAGTACTGGGATTGCAGAGCAGTGTGGACTATGGATAAGATGAAAATCAATTGCCTAGCCATAGTTCATAATCCTACTCCTGTCAATGCTCAAGCTACAACACTTGCTTTAATGACACATTTAGTTGGTGGAAGTGCACAGAACCCTAGGGGAGCACCTATACACACCCAAAAGTAAGCTCAGTAAGGAGCCATGTGAAGGGTAAAGCTATTGCTCAGTCTCTTATTGTGCCTTGTGTTTATGCCCTGAATCTTGTTGTTTCCCAAAAGGATTATGACATCATCACCAGTACAATCTACCTTGATTTTCATATATGTATTTCTTTCCTTCATTTTTACTTTCATACTTTTTCTTTTACTACACTAGTCATTAAATAAGTTTTTATATTTTTGCTATAAGAACTTTGTTTATTAATAACCTACATTGTGACACACTTTTTGATATGGCTAGTCACTTTGTCATATCTGATAATTTTGCCGCTTCTCTGAACCTTCAACATTTCAGCTTGGGCAATGCCTTGCGTGTGTAGATGCCATCTGGAGCTGAAATATGCGCTAATAAGTTTTTTCATTAATCATCATGATTATCAACTGACATTTTCAATTGAAGCTTATTGTTATGCTGATTACAAACTTTGACACTTTAGTTGATTTGCAACTACGACTTGGAAATCCTATTTCATCCGGATAAAGTTAATGTAGTAGTTGATGCCCTTTGTCGCAAAGTGATATTGTCTTCTCTTTGTGGCAATAATTCTTTGAATGAAGAACTTGAAAGGTTGAATCTTGAGCTGATCAGATCAGCTAATTTGCGTAGAATTTTGTTTGCTTGTCAGTCAGAATATTCTTTATGAAAATGAATTATCAAAGCTCAAAAGGAAGATGTTGATTATTCTGAACTTGTATTTATTATTGTTAGTGGGAAGAGATCTGAGTTACATCTTACTATTAATGGTGTAATCTTTTAAAAAGAAAGGTCATTGACTCATAAAAGTTTGCAATTGGAATTTTTATCTAAAGCTCATAACCCTAGTTACACTATTCATTCTAATAGCAGTAAGATGCATTAAGATTTAAAGAAGTTATTTTGGTTGCCTGACATGAAGAGAGAAATCATCATGTTTATCTTCAAGTTCCATTCTTGTTCCTTAGTTAAGGCTGAACATCAGAAGCCTGGTGGACTTCTTAAACTGCTAGAAATTTTTGAATGAAAATGGTCTGTCATTTCCCTGGACTTCATCATGGATTTGCTGAACAGCAAGTCTGGTTCTGATGCGATTTGGGTGATTATCGATAGACTCACAAATCATCTCATTTTATTCTAGTTCGTCATACCTATTCTGTAGAGAAGTTTGCCAATATCTACATCAAGGAGATCGTCCATTTATATGGAACACCGAACTGCAATATTTTAGATATAGATAGTAGATTTACTTCTTAATTTTGGTCAGCTGTTCAACAAGACCTGTAGATAAACCTACCTTTGAGCACCCTTGCTCTCATCCCCACATTGATGGTCAAACTGAGTGAACTAACTATATTTTAGAAGATCTTCTGCGCCTCTATGTGTTAGTACAATACAAAAATATAGAAAATGCATATTATAGAAATAGGAGGAAGATCTTAGATTATTAGTCTAAGATTCACATAATCTAGAACTATGGAAAGTAACATAGCTAAAAGCTATGACAAGTCTTAATAATCTATAAGATTGAAAAAGATCTCATATTTTAAATAATTAAAGTTGTTTTAAGAAAGTGCTCAATCTACGGGCAAATACAGAATAAAGTGAGGAGTTAAACATGTCTGTTTAACAACTAAAGGAATGCGGGGTCAAAACAAATAACACTCACATTCACCCTCTGAGAATATGAGGTCTCCTTATTACTCCTTACTAACATGCCCTATACTTAACCAACAATATAAACCCCTATAGTTTTTAATGTGAAAGTTTTATTCATGCATAATGTCTTATATGAATGATTCAAATAAATAAGGATCAAAGCTAAGCAAGCATTTAAGGAAAAATTAATAATTTTAACTAAGTGATATCTAAAGTTATCTAATTTTAATGATCTACTTAATAATTGGAGCTAATTGAGCTCCCAATTGATTTTAAGATATTGATCTCAAGTCAATTAAAAAGAATAGTAGTAATTGGGGTTTTAAAAATTATAATTTCATTTCATTTATTTTGATATGACAAAATAGTTTATAAGTATAATCAATACAAATAGAAATTAGTTCTATTCTAGTCCTAAACTATAAGATTCAATTATGATAATTAATTTAAGGCTTAGGTGACTAGTAAGAAAGGATTAAGATTAAGAAATTATCAAACTTAAGGAATTAGAAGTTAAGGTTTAAATTCACTAAAGCTCTCTAGCTAGGTTGTAGTTTGAAGATTGTATCCAAAACAAATACTAAACTAGTTAGGTTAATATACAATGAAAGGTATAAAGTAAATAAAGGAAGGGATTAAGAACTAAAAGTTTTATATTTTCTAGTAGTTAAAGTTTAAAGAAAATCAATAGGATGCCTAAACTATTCCAAGTGAATTAGAACTCCTATTACTACCTCCTAAAGAATTCAAATGAAGACTTTAAGGATTAGGATGAAATAAACTAAGCTCCATCTAGTCAATACAGGCTAGTCCTAATTGATTTAATAATCTACAATTATAAAGGCATTAAGGCTAACTACTCTTAATGGATGTAACTAATAGATCTAGGGATCAACTACAATCTATGTTGTAAATCAATCCTAAGGTTTCTACTTTAGGGTTGACAGGTGAATCAAGCATTTAGCAATTGCTTTACATAGTCTAGAATAATGAGAACTAAGCTCAAACATAAGTAATATAAATTGATATGGGATGAAAATAATGTGACATGTTAGCTATCCTAAGGTTTTAAAATACCTAAAACATAAATTCTAGGAAATTAGAATTCATCACAATAACACTAATTAATAGTCAATAACTTAAAATTACTAATTATTGTCCACTGGAAATAGTTTGCATAGAATTGAAATCCTTATATTATAAGGATAAAAATGACACTAAGTATGTCAAATTTGGACAACATTAGAAAATTAGGGTTTTTGTGACTCCTAATTAGAGCTAAAAAGTAATTATGAAAATTATGGTTCAAATGTTAAATTTAATTCATATTATTGTTCCTCACATTTTTGTGAGTGAAATGGACTATTGATCATTTAATTTGGATATTTAATGATTAAATTAGGTCACATGAAATGATGAGTTTAATTTGTAATTAATTAATTAATCTTAAATATTGACTAACTAAAATATCTATCAAAACAGAATTTAAATTGCATATTTTTAATTTACTCATTTTTGTGATCAAAATAATATATAATTTTTTATTATTTGGCTAAGTATTTTTGAAGTTAGGATTAAATGAAATTAAGATTTAAATTAACATTAATTAATTTATAAACAATCATTCAGATGATTACACAGAAGTTAGAGTGGCATGAAAAATTTAAAAAGCTAAAATTGAGATGGCGCTAAAAACGTAGGAGAGTAATGATTGGCAGCTAACAGCCGTTATCGCACCGAAGAGCATGCTCTGAATGACATGTATCTTCTCGGATACGTGTCATCCATTAATTGGGACATGCAATATGGCGGGCCCGACCTAATAACCACGCTTCCACTGCAAGTGAATCGGTCAGTTCGAAGGAATGGGTCGGCCGGTTCATTGAGTCATCTTCTTCCCCAAAATAAGCGACGGAAGAAGAAATCTAGGGCTAAGTTTATCAACTGGCTCTGATGACTTCCTAACATGGCCCACAAACCAGTGAGAAGATCTCACTGAGGTCGATCATCCAAGGTCAAAACCAGAGTCAATAGGTAAAGGAGTTATCTGTGAGATGATGCCCTAGTTTCATTAGGTTACTTAGTATTTAAATGATCCATCCATAAAATATTGAATGCTGGATTTAGATTAATACGATTCAAAATGAATCAAAAAAATTAGATTACAATCACCAGATAGAGTAACGCAAAATACTTGATAACATTTAATGAGGTATCTGGGAACTTCTTTCGCATATTCTCTTCCTTCTCCCACATGGCTTCACTAGCTAGATGATTCTGCCAATGGACTTTGATCATAGAAATGTTGTGTTTCTTAACTGCTTAAGATCCCACCCCAGAATTGCAATAGGTTTAATGATGTAAGTCAGATTGGGTGGGTTGTAGTTCCATTATAGGTATTTGAACTTGCTGACTCGAATCTAGCAAACACCTTCTAAGTGATGAAACAAGAACCACATTATGTACAATCGAGAAGTCTTCTGGCAACTCTAATCTGTAAGCAGGTGTTCCAATCCTCTCAATCACTTCAAAGGGTCCTAAATACCTTGGACTCAGCTTTTCAAAAATACAAAATCTCTGCACATCATGCATTAGACTAACTTTAAGATAAGCCCTATCACCCACTTGGAACTCCAACTGCGATGAGGAGCATCATGTTATTTCTTTTATCTATCTTGAGCTGTAGTCATATTGTGCTTGATCAGTTGAACTTTCTTAGTGGTCTATTCTACTAATTCAGAACCATAAAGTTGAGAGTCTCCTACTTCAATCCAAGCAACTAGAGTTGTACATCTCCTTTCATAAAGAGCTTCGTAAGGAGCCATACCAATATTGAACTGATAACTATTATTATAGGTAAGCTCAACTAATGCTAAATGATCTTCCCATGATCCACTGAAGTTTAGAACACAAAGGCATAAGAGATCTTCCAAAATATGATTAACACGCTCAATCTGACCATCTATCTAGGGGTGAAAAGCAGCACTCAATGCTAAACTCATCCCCAAGTCTTGTTGAACAGCTGACCAAAATCTGGAAGTGAATCTACTGTCTCTATCAGAAACAATACAGTTCAGTGTACCATGCAAATGAACAGTCTCCTTAAGGTAAAGCTTGGCTAACTTCTCAACAAGATCAGCCTAACAAATGGCTAGAAAATGAGCTAACTTAGTGAGGTTATCAACTATCACCCAAATAGAGTCAGAACTAGATCTACTCTAGGCAAACCTACATTGAAATCCATAAAAATATCAAACCACTTTCATTCAGAAATGTTTAAGGGCTTAAGAAGTTCACTAGGCTTCTGGGGTTCGGCCTTGACCAAGGAACAGGGATGGCACTTGGAAATGAAAATGGCTATATCCCACTTCATGCCGGACCACCAAAATGATTGCTTGAGATGTTGATACATCTTATAACTACCAAGGTGCACTGCATAGCCAGAGTTATGAGCTTCAGACAATACTTGTAACTGCAAGCTTTTTGGAATCCATAACATAGACTTCTGAAATATCACACATTTGTCATCAAGATGTAATTTAGATCTCTTACCAATAAAGATTTCAGAAACTAACACAAGATAACTCGAATCTCCCTTTTGAGCTTCGATAATCTTAAATCTAAGGGAATCTTCTGACTGAATAGCAAATAATAGAGTGCCCAAATCAGCTGAACTGATCAGCTCAAGATTCAATCTGACAAAATTTTTGATCAAAGATTCGTTGCAACAAAGGGAAGATAAAGTTGCTTTATGACTCAGGGCATCAGCTACTACATTAGCTTTACCCGGATGATATTGGATTTCCAAAACATAGTCACAAAGTAACTCTAGCCACCTATGTTGATGGAAGTTAAGTTCCTTTTGAGTGAAGATGTACTTCAAACTTTGATGATCAGTAAATATCTCACACTTAACTCCATACAGGTAGTGTCACCAAACCTTTAGAGCAAAAACTACCCCTACAAGTTCAATATCATGCATAGGATAATTCTTCTCATTAAGATTAAGCTGTCTAGAGCCATAGGCTATTACACAATGATCTTGCATTACAACACAACCAAGCCCTACCTTATAGGAATCAGTATAAACCTAAAAATCTTTACCTTCATAAGGTAGTACTAGAACAAGAGCAGAAGTCAATAACTATTTCAACATCTAAAAAGATTCTTTACAAGCTGTGCTCTAAATGAACGGAACATCTTTTCTAGTTAACTGCATTAATGATGAAGCAATTAGAGAGAATCCAGGAACAAACCTTTTGTAATAGCCAGCGAGTCCTAAGAAACTGCGAATCTCTATTACAAATATAGGCTGGACCCACTGTTAAATAGCTTGGATTTTCTTTTGATCTACTCTAATGCCTTCAGCATTAATCACGTGATCCAAAAATACTACAGACTTGAGCCAAAACTCGCACTTAGAAAACTTAGCAAAAAGCTTATTTTCTCTTAACAATTCTAGAACTGTACATCGATCCTCTTCATGCTTAGCCACTGACTTCGAATAGATTAGGATGTTGTTGATGAAAGTAATGACAAACTCATCAAGATACAGCTTAAGGATTCGCTGCATCAGGTCCATGAAGATGGAAGGAGCATTTGTCAGTCCAAAAGACATGACTAGAAACTCAAAATGCCCATATCAGGTATTGAATGCAGTTTTAGAAACATCATCATCCTTGACTTAAATCTGGTAGTAACCCGATCTTAAGTCAATCTTGGAGAAGACCTTCGCCCCGACAAGTTGATCAAACAAATCATCGATCTTAGGGAGAGGATACTTATTCTTCATAGTCACTTTGTTAGGCTCACGGTAGTTTATACACATCCGTATTGAACCATCCTTCTTATTGACGAATAGGACCGGAGCTCCCCAAGGTGATATACTAGGGTGAATGAATCCTTTCTCTAATAACTCTTATAACTATTCTCTAAGCTCTTGCAATTCTTTTGGAGCTATTCTATACAAATCCTTAGATTTAGGTTGAGTCCTAAGGAAAAGTACAATAGAAAACCCTACCTCATGCAAATAAGGTTCAGGAAAGTCTTCAGGGAACACATCCATGAACTCTAATAATGATAGTCTCTTCTGGAATACTAACTTGCTTCTCTTTACCAATTAAAGTTACTAAGATTGCATAACAACCTTTACTAATGAGGCGCTTGGCTTCAATTACATTGATTAAGGATGCAGTCAAGCCAAGCTTTCCTACAAACACTTCAGGTTTCTTTTCAACCTTAAGTAAAACTCGCTTACAAAAGAAATCTATTACGTCATTAAACTTACTTAGCCAATCCATTCCTAAAAGTATGTCAAAGTTTGTAGATGACATAACAATAAGTTTGGAATGGAAGAATTGGTTACTGATTAGGATTTCTACAAAATACAATTCACTAGCACACATTTCAGCATCAGATAGCATTTGAACTACCAAGGGATTGCCTAGGCTAAAATGTTGAAGATTTAGGGAAGAGGTACAACTCACTGACATGAAAGAGTGACTAGCACTAGTGTCAAAAAGAGTGTCACAGAATTAATTCTTAATAACTAGAGTTCCTATAGTAGGAAAAATAAACTCTAATTATAACTAATGAAAACAAAATTATGAAATGTTGAAAATAAAATGCAGAAGAAAATGAAAGATAGAAAATAGAAAATTAAACTTAGAATGTACCGATAACAATGCTATTGTCATTTGGGGCAGCTGAAGACAAAGCGTAGACTCTTGGTACTGCAGGAGGTTGAGCAACGAAATTTCCCTTATCCTTTCTACTAAAGCAGCCTTGCTTGGAGGAAGATGGAGATACACCCCTTTGGTATTGAGCACTTCCACTAGTAGGAGGAGGCATCAAGGCAAGTGCTAGTGCTTGAGAGTTGATAGGAATTGGGTTTTACATAGAGATAATCCATTGATCTTCATCTTGTCCACGATCCAGTTGGCATGACAGTCCTAATGGCGATGATTGGTTTTGCTGCAAATGTAACACTACCGCCTGTTTGGTAGCACTTCCCATAAGGATCGGGTCTATTACCTTTTGCTCCCGGTCTTCCTTGTTAATTTTTCCTCGTATTCTGGCTAGGATTTTAATTAGGATTTTGCCCTAAGGTAAGTTGGAAGACTTTAGGACCATAGGAATGATTCCTTTTGAAAGGTTCAGATCTAGAAGGTTGGGGATGGGAACACTTCTTCAAATCCATTTGGGCTTGATGGTACTCAACCATGCGAGCACCTTCAAGAAGCTTGGAAAAATTGTCATGATGCTGAGACATCAAATGACTTTTAACAGAATCTTTCAAACCAGAAAGAATCTAGTGCACCTCACCAACTCAGTATGGACTAGATTAGGAGCAAAGTAGGAAAGTTTGTGGAACTCCATCTCATAATCATGCATATAATGGCTTCCTTGCATTAGTTGCATGAAGTCGTTCTTGATTATGGTCTGGGAGGAAGGAGGAATGAATTCCTCATGAAACACTTGCTCAAACTCATCCCAAGGGAAGTCTTCCAACTGAACTTCAGAAAAACGTGCCTTCAACTCACTATCCCACCAATACTCAGTCACTCCGTGGAATAGATAAGTCGCAAGGCGAAGGCACTCACTCTCAGGACACATTATACTAGCTAATGTCTTTTTTATGGCCTTTAACCAATCAATGGCTTTGAAATGAGAAATAGAACCATTGAATGTTGGAGGGTTCAAACAAAGGAAGGTTAGAAAATAAGCATCCACCACAGACCAGTAGATGGTTGTAGAGCCAAAGGGAGTTTTGGAATAATTAGAGAAGTGGCCTCAGGAGGAGTTAAACAAATTTGGGATGGAGCAGGAGAAGGTTGGGAAGGTATGCAAGTTGAGGCCATCTTTTTAGCTACACGAGTTTGTGCTTCAAGCATAACCTTCATTAGCTCAAGCAAATTCTACATTTGATTGATGTGGGAAGTTATAGTAAAAATAGGCTCCTCCACTAAGGGCTCAGTAGGCATATTAGAATTGGGATCCATACTAAGGAAATGGAAGGAAAACATAATTCAAAAACTAAAGAAGATTGGAAAAGAAAATTCTCATTTAAATTGAAACTCTTAAAAGATTACAATTTTGGAGAAAAAGGAAAGAAGTATAAGTAAGTAGGAACTATTTATAAAGCTACTAAGGGAAAAGAAGCTAGAGCAAAGGCAAACTAGTACTACTAGTTACAGAATTTTGTATGAAATATAAATTCAAAGTCTTTATAAGTGGGGAATGATGAAGATGCCTACACTCATGAATTAGAACCTCATGAGCATGATTCCACCAATCCATGGCGTAGTCATCAAAGAATTCATCCAAAATTTGGAGGCGTAGGTGATCAGGGCATTTTATGGCCTCAAATACCGTTGTAACATGGGAGAGCCATTCCCTAACTAACTGGGGGAAACGGTTGCCTCGAAATACACACAACCTCAAATTTTTGTTAACAACATCTCCTCCAATAGCAGATACCCCATAGTAAACACAACCAAATGTCAAACCATACCAATGATCATACTCCAATACTGGAAGAACAATTTGGTAAAATGTTTTAGTTCAGTCTTAGAGTCTGCCATCTAAGAGTTTAATTAAGGTTTGAGTTAGAATTTTAGATCATTTATTTAATTTGAATACATTTACTGTCCTAAGATGCCATTCACTTGTTTTTACTATACTGCATTGTTTGGTTTTGGATGAATGGATACATTTATCTTAACTAAAAGTTCTCAACTTGGCTTTGATACCAACTGTGATGATCCCAATATTGAGAATCACTAAACTCAACATTATACATTGCCACAATACCTAATACTAGATTAGAAGGAAATTAATCCAAATCATTATATATTGTGTTTGGCCAAAGATTTAGAAGAGTATCTTAAGTTAAGATGGAAGAGATTCTTATAAAAAAAAAACAACATGTGAAATACATATGAGAATGATAATTTAAAAGCATGTGATACGAATACTTGCAATTTTAGATGTAAAATTCTAAATATTTAACATATGCTATATGAGTGTACAACATGCAATATAAATCTAAGTCATTTAAATTTTAAAATTTTTGGCATGACTTCTACTATATTTGGCTAAGAGTACACCTACATACAAGTCTTCCATTGGAACGATAACAACCTAAAACTAACATGAAATCAATCCATTACATAGGATTGCTTAGTTCCAATTCTAATATAAAGCCAATCCATTACATGGGATTTGCTCATTTACAATTCTAATATAAAGTCAATTCGTTACATGGGATTGCTTATTTCCAATTCTAAAGTAAAGTCAATCCGTTACATGGGATTGCTTATTTCCAATTCTAATATAAAGTCAATTTGTTACATGAGATTGCTTATTTATAATTCTAATAATTTGAAGTGAGAAAATACATATATAACAATTATCTATCCTAGAGTATGCACAATTCCATATCACTTACTTCCATATCACTTAATACATGCAAAAAATGAGGAGTAATTCCCAACTTAAGCATTTAACTACTTTCCAATTCTATATACAATTAAGTGTACAACTAATTTCCAATTTAACATACAAGTAGATATATAACTAAGCTCCATTTTTATATGCAAGATAATTATGCAACTAATGATTTATTTAATATTCAATTACATATATTCATCCATTCATCACATCCCAAGCATTCAAGTGTACAAATTAAACTCCAACACAAGCATAATAAATGCAAAAGTAAATGACTTATTTATTACAAGCCAATAGTGATTAAAGGAAAGTAAAGAAAGTAAGGATCACCCTTGTAATATTAGTAAGCTATATTTTTATAATTTTAAGCAGAAGCAGCTAGCTTATGCACTTGGTCCAACTCCACTAGCCTCTAAATGCACCTGATTTATCACATTTTGGCATTTAAATGTGATAGGGCAAAGCCAAGAAAATGAAAGTAACCTAAATAGGTTAGAAGGGAACTAAAGTGCATATGAAAGTAAATGAAGTAAAGTATGTATATGTTCAAACAAACTTATGCTAAGTAAGGAAAAGAGATAGTGAAGCATTTAAATATAATTTTAACAACATTCACTATAATCTAAGTAAACTATAAATAAGTAAAGTATAGTACTAAAACATAGTAAATGAAAAGTATATAAATTAAAGGAAGATCTTAGACTATTAGTCTATGATTCACATAGTCTAGAACTATGGAGAGTAACATAGCTAAAAGCTATGATGAGCCTTAACAATCTATAAGATTGAAGAAGATCTCATATTTTAAATAATTAAAGTTGTTTTAAGAAAGTACTCATTCTGCGAGCAAATACAGAATGAAGCAAGGAGTTGAACACGTATGTTTAACAAGTAAAGGAATGCGTAGTCAAAATAAGTAACACTTACATTCACCCTCTTAGAATGTGAGGCCTCCTTATTACTCCTTATTAGCATTCCCTTGGCTTAACCAACAATATAAACCCCTATAGTTTTTAATGTGAAAGTTTTACTCATGCATAGTTTCTTATATGAATGATTCAAATGAATAAGGATCAAAGCTAAGCAAGCATTCAAGGAAAATTCAATAATTACAACTAAGTGATATCTAAAGTTATCTAATTTTAATGATCTACTTAATGATTGGAGCTAATTGAGCTCCCAATTAATTTTGAGATATTGATCTCAAGTCAATTGAAAATAATAGTAGTAATTGGGGTTTTGAAAATAATAGTTTCATTTCATTTATTTTGATATGATAAAATAGTTTATAAGTATAATCAATATAAATAGAAATTAGTTTTATTCTAGTCCTAAACTATAAGATTTAATTATGATAATTAATTCAAGGTTTAGGTGACTAGGAAGAAAGGATTGAGATTAAGAAATTATTAAACTTAAAGATTTAGAAGTTAAGGTTTAAATTCACTAAAGCTCTCTAGCTAGATTGTAGTTTGAAGGTTCTAAGGATCAAAGCTAAGCAAGCATTTAAGGAAACTTCAATAATTATAACTAAGTGATATCCAAAGTTATCTAATTTTAATGATCTACTTAATGATTAGAGCTAATTGAGCTCCCAATTGACTTTGAGATTTTGATCTCAAGTCAATTGATAATAATAGTAGTAATTGGGGTTTTGAAAATAATAGTTTCATTTCATTTATTTTGATATGATAAAATAGTTTATAAGTATAATCAATATAAATAGAAACTAGTTTTATTCTAGTCTTAAACTATAAGATTCAATTATGATAATTAATTCAAGGTTTAGGTGACTAGTAAGAAAGGATTGAGATTAAGAAATTATCAAACTTAAGGATTTAGAAGTTAAGGTTTAACTTCACTAAAGCTCTCTAACTAGGTTGTAGTTTGAAGGTTCTATCCAAAATAAATACTAAACTAGCTAGGTTAATGTAAAATGAAAGATTTAAAGTAAATAAAGAAAGGGATTAAGAACTACAAATTCTATATTTTCTAGTAAGTAAATTTAAAGAAAATCAATAGGACCCTTAAGTTATTCTAAGTGAATTAGAACTCCTATTACTACCTCCTAAAGAATTCTAATGAAGACTTTAAGGATTAGGATGAATAAACTAAGCTCCATCTAGTCACTAAAGGCTAGTCCTAGTTGATTCAATAATCTACAACTATAAAGGCATTAAGGTTAACTACTCTTAATGGATGTAACTAATAGATATAAGGATTAACTACAATCTATGTTGTAAATCAATCCTAGGGTTTCTACCTTAAGGTTGAAAGGTGAATCAAGTAAATAGCAATTGATTCATATAATTCAGAATAATGAGAACTAAGCTCAAACATAAGTAATATAAATTAATGTGACATGTTAGCTATCCAAAGGTTTTAAAATACCTAAAACATGAATCCTAGGAAATTGGAATTCATCACAATAACTCTAATTAACAGTCAACAACCTAAAATCACTAATTATTATCCAATGGAAATAATTTGCATAAAATTGAAATCGTTATATCATAAGGAGAAAAATGACACTAAGTATGTCAAATTTGGACAACATTGGAAAATTAGGGTTTTTGTGACTCCTAATTAGGGTTAAAAAGTAATTATGAAAATTAGGGTTCAAATATTAAATTTAATTTTATATTATAATTCCTCACATCTTAATGAGTGAAATGGACTATTTGATCATTTAATTTGGATATTTAATGATCAAATTAGGTCACATAAAATGACTAATTATTTAATTAATCTTAAACAATGACTAATTAAAATATTTATCAAAATATAATTTAAATTGTATATTATTAATCTACTCATTTTGTGATCAAAATAGTATATATATATATATATATGTATAATTTGGCTAAGTATTTTTAAAGTTAGGATTAAAAGAAATTAAGATTTAAATTAACATTAATTAATTTATAAACAATCATTCAGATGATTACACAGTAGCTAGAGTGGCACAGAAAATTTTAAAAGCTAAAATCGAGATGACGCTAAGAATGTAGGAGAGTAATGATTGGTGGCTGACAATCGTTATCGCACTGAAGAGCGCACTCTGAATGACACGTATCTCCTCAGAGATGTGTCATCCATTAATTGGGACACGCAATATGGTGGGCTGATCTAATAACTACGCTTCCACTGCGAGTGAACTAGTCAGTTTGAAGGAATGGGTCGGCCGGTTCATTGGGTCATCTTCTTCCCCGAAATAGGCGATAGAAGAAGAAATATAGGGCTAGGTTTATCTACTGGCTCCAATGGCTTCCTAACAAGGCCCGCAAACCAGTAATAAGATCTCACCGAGGCTGATCATCCAAGGTGAAAATCAGAGTCAATAGGTAAAGGAGTTATCTGCGAGATGATGCCCTAGTTTCATTAAGTTACTTAGTGTGTCAATGATCCATCCAGAAAATATCTAATGCTGGATTTAGATCAATATGATTCTAAACGAATAAAAAAAATTAGATTACAATCATCAAATAGAGTAAAGCAGAATACTTGATAACATCTAATGAAGTATAAATTTTGGAATATACTTGGAAGTCTGGAAAGTCATCGATCTGAAGATTAGGGTTTGTAGAAAGGCTAACAGCTCCCTCTCTAGCAGCGCGGCAACATAGGGATAGAAGAATGACAAAAGAAGGAAGGGTAGGGGAGTTTGGGGATCAAATGGGATCAGTAGTCTAGCAAGAATCGTAGGATGATCATCCTTCACCTGTGAATTGCTGAGATCATGCGGGAGGGAAGGATAGGGATGCTTATGGGACATTGGATTATTAGCACGATCCAATGGACAGTTTGGATCCATCCTTACAGCCGTTCAATTTTCCTTGAAGAATACAGACGATCAGGATTTGCAGAGTTTGTTGTCCCGTGTTCAGTGCTAGACACGGGATTCATGCGGTTTTGAAAGAACAGCCATTAATAAATAAAAATAATATATATAATTATTTATTTTATAATATTTATTTAATTATTTATTTAAACACAATTTATTACTCAAAATAAAATAACTAAATGCACTCTAAAAAATCCCAAAAATTTACCCATACCTAATTGAGGTGTGGGGAACTCAAAAATGTAATCAGATTTTTGATCGGTGATCAATTTAATTATCTTCATTTTCTGAGTGTTTAAGTTATTCATAAAATAATTGGGAAAAATTTGATGACTTCCAAACACTTCCAAAATACCACCCCTAGCTAATTTAGGTGTGAGAGTCCAATGGTGGACTCCATTTTCAATTTTGAGGTCTAAATAAATTAGGCATTCTCATAATTATCAAAAAACAAGGAAATGTTGGAAATTTCCAAACAATCTCCAAATCACGAAAAAATTAAAATGGAGGTTCCTAATACTATTATAAGACTAATGGAAAAGGATTAAAGTTAATTAGGTCACTAATTGATAGGTAACAATACTAGGGTTGTCACACTAACTCTCACTTTACTTTACTTTATTGTACAATTTTACTTCTTATGTTGTTTACCTCACATTATAGTATTTAATTGACTTGTAGTGTATATTGCTTTACTTACATTTATGTTTCACTACTTTCTATTATTTAATACTTAACATAATTTCATTGAACATATTCAAGTATCCTTTTATGCCTACATTTGCACTTAAGTAGTTTCTAGTCTTTATAGGACGTATATATTTTTTTATTTATTGTAGTAGGCTAGAGAAACCTACTAGTGAGTTCTTACTCATTATTTTACTTTACTATTCTTGCACACTTTTATGTCCTTCTTTGATGCTTAATACTCTGCTTACTCATTTTAAAATGTAAATAGCTAAAATGACATTAACTTAAATTTAATTAGAACTTAATGTAACCTTAAAATGTACTTGGGCTTTTTAACTCTAATTACTTATTTTTACTTTGTTGGTTTTGTCGTACAGTATTAAAAACCCAATACAATAAATCAGGAGCATTAGTTGGATGTTGGAGCTGGAAATAGTACCAAGCACCTCAAGCTTAAAGATTCTGCTTGTGTTTTACTACTTTAGTGAGGATGTGTGAATTTACTTTAACTAATTAAAATTCAATTTGTAATAACTTATTTTCTAGTGATGGATGTATTTTCATTTTACTTTCTTAGTTTAAATGGTGGATATAGATGCTCCTATTTTTTTTTATATTGCATACTTGTTCATTTTTACTTCTAACTAGTTTGCCTCAAAAATATTTTTGACCACATAGAACTTAATAGTGAGTTAGCTTCCTACTAACTCAATGTTAAGTTCTATGGTAATGTTCTACTATTGGATTGGGTTCCTAATTTTATGGTAAAGTTATATGGTAATGTTACACACTTTTTAACTCAGCATGACACAAGTGCTATGGGCTAGGGTATCCAAATTACCCTAGCTCCGATGACCTTCGGTGGTCATGCCACACACCGATAGAAATCCATCTCCATGGCCTTCAATATGAACCTAAAATCCCAATTTGCTGGTGGCCCTAACCTCCAATTTATGGATGTCCTAATTCTTAAAGTTTGAAGCATTGTTTATTACTATTGATATGGATGAACTGAGCACCGATTGAGCTTGATTGGAGCTAATAATCGGTTTAATCGGTAGAAAAATAACTATACAAAATTTAAAGGAAGTGATTCGCATTGAAAGAATGAGTGGAAGGAGGCGTAACTATCATCGTGATAATGATCAATTGGAGAGCTCAAGTTGACATGGCGATGAACCGTAGCTCCAATTGATAGCAGCTATTGCTAGAACACGGTGAAAAGGGTTTGAATGGGGAAGGACTCAGAGTTTAAAGCCATGAGAAATGACAAGGAGGATGAACCGAGGACATGTTCATGTGCAGTCAGAGGGGTGGGGACAATGACACTGTTTGTGTTCATTCATTCCCTCAGCTAACAAACTTTGGATCAAGTGAAGAAAGATGGTCACAATTCAATCTGTCGTTTGATCAAACGGTGGGTCAGATGCCATTACCGAGAAATCGGTTAATTTAATTTAAATTAAATAATCAAATAACTCTAAAAAATCCCAAAAATTCACCTTTAGCTAAATTGGGGGTAAGGAACTCAAAAATGAAGTCAAATTTTTAATCGAAGATTAATTTAATTATCTTAATTTATTGAGCATTTTAAATTTATTAAATTATTCAAGAAATTTGATGATTTTTAGAAAAACTCATAATTTTACCCCTAGCTAATTTAAGGTGAGGAATTCAATGAGGAACTTCGATTTTGATTTGGAGTTCAATATAATCTAGGTATTTTTCAAGTTATTTAAATGCTCAAAATATTCACTGAATTGAATGTTCTCTAAATCACACCAAATTTTAGGGATTGCTCCAAACATTATTTAAAGACTAATGGCAATGGTTTTAATAGTATTTGGATATCTAAACCAAGTAACAACTAAGGATTGTTACATATTGTCCCTCTTAAAAAGGTGTCATCCTCAACGCCCTGATAATTAAATAATTATAAAGATCAGATCAGAGAGAAATATCTCTAATCCTAAAAACTAAGTTGATTAAACTATCCAATAATATTGAAGTAATAGACACAAATGTAGTTTCCATAAGCTCATATGTAGCCAAATTTATAGATCCTATATTTGTCATTCACTTTCCAATTATTGGTGATAATATCATTCTAAATTTAATTGTTCTAATTAAGCTAAAAATGCATAAGCTCATAATTTACAAGATCCTACTATCTAGTGTAAACTCAGATGTACGATCCTGTAAAGGTAAGATCATTAAAACTCATCAAGTCTTATCTTCAATAAATCAATGTCACCAAATGAAGTTCAATGGTTTAAATCAATCATCCTATTTTTCACTACAACCCAACATTGATATAATCTATCAAGATTAGGAGTCAAGAGATCGAACTCCAAATATGGTGTTTAAGTCACTTAACTTTGGATTCTAAGCACTTAAACTCTAAAGCTCTATATGCTAACTTAAGAAAAAAAATTAACAAGCCAACTATCTTATTTTTAATAAAATCTACCTAATTACTATAGCATCTTCTTACTGCTCTACCTAAGCAAAAAATTAACAAGGTATCTACCTAACTCCTACTTAATGAACTTATTGAAATTCTAATGCTCTATAATAGTGGATGAGACTGCAATAAGCGAATATATGAATGAATAAAAACTTTAAGAGATTAATACTGCAAAAGCACCTGATGTTGACTCGTTGTCTTCATTGGTAACAATAGGAGTTAGAGCATACACACTTGGCAGTGCAGTTAGTGGATTTCCTGATTTTCCGTTTTGATTATTCCTTGGAGTAGGAACTGATTTTATCACTAGGCGAGGAATAATTACAAGAGATGGAGCTTGAGATCTAATAGGAACTTAATTTTGAACTGATGGATGATGATTGATCTTCACCTTGTCCACAATTCAACAAACTTGACATTCTCAAAACTAATGACCTAGCTTGCCATAGGTATAACACCTATTACCTCGATGGTAACACTTACCATAAGGATGAGGTTTTGAACACTTGGGTGCTTGCTTCCACTAATTTAACCATTAGTCCAGAGATGAAAGGCAATGCTCAAAGCTAATGGTCCCTAGTTCTTACTAACAGCTGAGCAAAATCAAGAAGTAAATCTATTATCTTTATATGAAACAATGTAGTTTGGTGTTCCATGTAAATGGACAATCTCTTTGATGTAGAGCTTTGCCAACATCTCTACAGAATTAGTTTGGCAAATCAGAATGAAATGAGATGATTTTGTGAGTCTGTCTATAATCACCCAAATTGCATCAGAACCATACTTGCTCTTTGGTAAACCCATAATAATGTCCCTGAAAATGTCAAACAATTTCCATTTAGGAATATCTAACAGCTTAAGAAGTCCACCAAGCTTCTGATGTTTAGTGTTTACTAATGAACATGAATGGCACTTGAAGATAAAACCAATGATGTCTCTCTTAATGCTAAGCTACCAAAAGGATTTTTTAGATCCTGAAACATCTTACTGCTGGATGAACAATGTAATTTAAGTTATGGACCTCATAAAGGATTTTTAATTACAGACAATTAATAACCTGACAGATGTAAAATACACGTCTGCGCTTACACGCAAGTGTATATAGTATGAAATAATAAGTGAAAGTTTAGTTCTGAGATTTATCGTCCTTCGTAAATAGTGGTTTTGATACTAAGTTGTATCTTCTTTTAATAATGTTTAGAAGATTGATTTTTGGTTTGTGATGGTTCCTAAATTAATAATATAATTTAGCTTAGGGTAAGATATGATTTGTTCAAAAGGAGAGAGATGGGGTTTCATTGTGGACTTTGAAAGGACTTGGTGTTGTTACTTCATTATTAAAATGTATAAATTGATTTTTCCATGCCTAATTAAATCAAGTGAACACTATTAGAATTGGAGATAACCTCCAAATACAATAGGTACAAATTTAGTGCAATAAGGTGAACTCCCCTTGGAGTTCTACCTTAGCACCTAAACCTTTATGAAATCATGGTTTGAATTAATCTTTGATTTCCTATGTCTAGATTACCAAATATTATCTCTTAAGTGTTAGATCTCACAAATATGATTTCCATCATCATTGCATCATGCGCTTACACATGCAGTTTAGCTAGATAAGAGGATGTGTTGGCTCAATGGATTATGTCACATCATCCATTGAATTTCCATCATCCTCTCATCCCTTCTACTTTGCTTAGCAGTAGAGCAAAGTTGATGGGAACTTGGTTCTCAAACATCAAATCTCTTGGTAAAGCTCTTAAGGAAATGTGCAAGTGAGCTTAAGAACTTGTTGTATAGTTATCAACTCTACTTGCACTAATTTCCTTGTTCTTATCCAATTGATGAGTTTGGAACTCGAGTTCTTTTCTTAATTGATAAATCATTTAAGTTCTATTTTAGCAAAGTATTTTGACAAAGTTTCATCCAGGCATTCTTTCACAATAATAATAATAAATAGTAAAAAAAAAGAAATTAGTTTTATTCATTAAAATAACTCCATTCTAACACCATTACCGCCTTACATTGTCCTACAATTACATCCCAACCCTTTCCAAGGAAATTTAGCTTTCCATTACAGAGTAAATAAAAGCATACATACAAAAGGAAGTAAGTCTTGACATTGGCTTACAGCAAAAAAAGATTAAATAGAGATTAGGAAGTGTACTAGGAAACACCTAGAGGTTCATGGTCCACTGCTTTCCCCTTGAAGAGTTCTCCTCTTTTTCCTCCTACAGACTCCCCTTTTAGTCTTTTGAATGTTGCAATTGAGAACTCTCTTTTGGTTTGAAATTGGCCTATAAATAGGAGAGTTTTTAGCCCCCAATCAATAATCACAAGTGACCTTTCTTCTCTTTTTACTTCAATGCAAGCTATTTAAACTTTGTTCTGCTTATTCTCTTTGGATTCCTCAGATTTAATGATTAATTCAGGTTTCTAGAGGCAGGGGAAGGCTTGGTTTGATTGTGCCCTTCCCTATGCTATATTCAATGCAAATTCTAGAGCTTTTCTGTAGCGGGCGCTATGGCGCGCTGCAGCACTTGCATTTGATTATGTTTAACTTAGCTCTAGATGGGCTATTCTGTTGAGGATCCACCATGGTGCGCTCTAGCGGCTTCGATTCAAACATTATTCCACTGTGGCGTGCTTTGGCAGCTAAAATTCAAATACTATTCTGCTGTATATTTTTAAAGTTTACCTTAAAGCCGCTGCTACCCGCTGTGACACGCTGATGGCGCACTGCGGTGGTTAGACTGTCGTGAATGCGGAATAGTTAATGTTTAATTAATTCACATATGGTTTTTCATGATTAATCAGAAATACCACCATGGCGCTTATGGCATGCTGCGGTGGGCTACAGTGGGTTTTGACCCAAGTCTGCATTAATCTTTATAGGGCAACGCATGCTGTGGTGCAATTGGAGCATGCTACGATGCTTAATCTTTTGTGGAAGCGGATTTGGCACTGTTCAATTAGCTCATATAACATTTTAATATTGCTCCCGAGAAATGATGCTGCAGCCCACTGTGGCACACTGCAGTGGTCTTACTTCCAGGCCTTCAGGTATATTTTAGGTGAAGTAACTTTAGTGGAATGCCATGGCGCGCTGTGACACGCTACGGCGCACAACAACAGTTTTCTCTTAGAATTCTTTAATTTCGCTCTAGCTTGCCCTTTTCTTCATTTTTCCTGAAAATGTATAAGTTCAACTCGAAGTATACTGGTTTATATAATATTTTAAATGTTTTTAACACTTAATTTTGCTATAAATTTTGGATATATTACACCCCCACACTTAAATTCTTGCTCATCCTCGAGTAAGCTCACAAATGATTTTCTGAATTTTAGTTAATGAATTCAATGTGGGATGTCCATGTGAAATGTTTTAGTCACTAAGTATTGCTCTAGGTTAAGGTGACCTCAAATTTCCAACCTCTACTTCCCTCCTCAATCAAGCTCCAAATTCTAGTTACAATCTAGTTCCAATCTTAAATGTTCATGCTTATGTCTTCATTATGGGGGGGGGGGGGGGGGGGTAATTGCCATAGGAATTTCGAACATTAGCTAAGCATTTGGTGAGTGATAAGAGTGTTGTGCCATGTATGCCCCTTCTCATGATTCACAGAGAACATTTATATTCTTAGGAGAGATATTTTTCTTCATCCTAAATTCTCAATTTTTCATCTTGGGAGAGATATTTTTCATCATCTCTATTTTTTTCTTTTTTGAAAATTTAGCTTATGGGAGAGACAATTTTTTTCATCCCTTAATTTAGTTCCTTGTGGTCATGAAGTCCTATAGGAGCCTAGCACACTCATTTGTTTACTCACAACTCACCATATGCTAGTTTTAATTCCTTAGGTTTCCTCACCCCTACATTTAAGCCTAAGCACATGTTCATTTCAATTTTTGTTAGAAACTGAATCTCACTAGAGCCCTTTACTTAAGTAGGAGGTGCAAGGTTGTAATGCTAATTTAACACCTTAAGTTCAAGCATGCTAGTGTCTTTAAAATCACAAATTTGAATTTATTATTGAATCCATGAAGTTATAATGTTCAGAAAATTTAACTCTTAAACACATTCACAGTAATGATGAGGGTGCCAAAGATCCGAAATTTATTTTATCAATTTCAAATTTCAACTACCGAAAGCAAACAAAGCCAAAAATAGAAAAATAGTAAATAGTACAACCTTATTAGAATGGGTTGCCACCCACCAAGCTCTTGTTCTTACATCTCAGCTCGACGCCATTGGAGTCCACTGAGTGAGTCCTTCCCTAGGAAGGTTCTGCAATGTCCTTATGTGATTGGGCCCGTCCACCTTGACTTTAACTTTCCTGGAAACAAATTTAATCTGGAGTTAAATAATAGCACTTTCATTCTATGTTCAAAGTGCTTTGGTTTTATTAATTTATCATGCAATTTCTTTGTTTTATCCATGTACAACTTGACACTCTCATAAGCATTCAACCTAAATTCATCTAATTCATTCAGTTGTAGAATTCTTTTTTCTCCAGCTTTCTTGAAATTAAAATTTAGCTTCTTAATTGCCCAAAAGGCTCGGTGTTCCAGCTAAACTGGCAAATGACATGACTTCCCATACATCAGCTTGCAGGGAGACATTCTTAAAGGGGTTTTGAAAGCTATCCTACATAACTCAGTTTCATTGACCAGTCCCTTCTATTTTTATTAACTATTTTCTCAAGAATTTGCTTTAATTCACAGTTTGATACTTCCACTTGACCGCTGGTCTGAGGGTAGTAAGCCGTGCCTACCTTATGATTTACCCCATACCCTTTCAGAAGGGTTTCTAGTTGTATATTGCAAAAGTGTTTTCCTCCATCACTTATTAAGATATGGGGTGTACCAAACCTAGCTAGGATATGATCTTTTAAAAATTTAATTATAGTCTTTGCATTGTTATTTGCACATGCCATAGCTTCAACACATTAAGAAATGTACTCAACTCCCACTAATATGTAACTGTTTAATTTAGAGGTAGGGAATGGTCCCATAAAATCAATGCCCCAAACTTCAAATAGCTCTACTTCACAAATTCAATTCACAAGTAACTCATCTCTCTTTCTTAGATTCCTTATTCTTTGACATTTATCACAGCTTTTTACAAATTCATCAACATCCCTAAATAATTTTGGCCAGTAAAACCTAGATTGCAGCACCTTTGCCATTGTGTGTTCTATCCTATGATGCCCTCTATAAGGGGATGTAAGGCAATGATATAGGATGTTATTTGCTTCAGACTCAGGCACACATCTCTTTAGGAGTCGATCGGCATAACATTTGTATAGGAAGGGGTCGTACCAAAAGTAGTTCTTAATGTCAGCAAAGATTTGTTTTTTTTGTTGAAAATTAAACCCTTTTGGAATCACCTTTCTTGCATGATAGTTAGTACAATCAACAAACCAAGGAGGTCTACTTGCTACAATTGTATAAAGCTGCTCATCGAGAAAATTCTCACTTATTTCTTCACCTTCTTTATGAGTTAGATGGGTCAATCTTGAGGGGTGATCAACCACCATATTATCACATCCCTTTTTGTCACGGATCTCTAAAATCAAATTCTTGTAGAAGCAAAACCCAACATACGAGATCTGGTTTTGCTTCTTTCTTTTGAAGTAGATATTTGATTGCAGCATGATCTATGTACACAATTGTTTTTGACCCAATAAGATAAGGCCTGAATTTGTTGAATGCAAACACAATTGCTAATAGTTTTTTTTTTTGTGGGGGCATAGTTCCTTTGGGCTTCATCCATTAATTTACTCGCATAATAAATGGAATAGTAAGTTCTCTCCCTTCGTTGTCCTAAGACTGCTCCCATAACAAGATCAATAGCATCACACATTATTTCGAAAGGAAGATCCTAGCTAGGTGTAAAAATTATAGGGAATGAGATTAGAGCATATTTTATTTCATTGATTCCCTTTATGCAGCTTTCATCAAAATCAAATTCTACATCCTTTCCTAGAAGCCTGCACAGCGGTAAACTAATTTTTGAGAAATCCTTGATGAACCTTCTATAGAACCCCGCATGCCCAAGAAAACTTCTAACTCCCTTCACATTGATAGGTGATGGCAACTTTTCAATCAACTAAATCTTGGCTTTATCTACCTCAATTCCCTTCCTAGATATAAGGTGGCCCAATACAATCCCCTCTTCTACTATAAAATGAAATTTTTCCCAATTTAATATAAGGTTAGTTTCTTTGCATTTTTTTTGAACCTTACTTAGATTTGTTAAACATTACTCAAGAGATTTACACACTACTGAAAAATCATCTATAAAGATTTTTAAAAATTCTCTTATCATATCTGAAAAGATGGCCATCATACACCTTTGAAAAGTCACGGGGGCATTGCATAACCCAAAGGGCATCCTTCTAAATGCAAATTTTCCATATGGGCAAGTAAAGGTTGTTTTCTCTTGATCTTCCGGAGCTTTCAAAATCTGATAGTAACCCGAATAACCATTGAGAAAGCAGAAGTATGGATTTTCTCCCAACCTATCTAGCATCTGATCAATGAATGGGAGAGGATAGCGATCTTTTCGGGTTGCTTTGTTTAGTCTCCTATAGTCAATACAGACTCTCCACCCCGTCACTTTCCTAGTTGGAATTAATTCATTATTTTTGTTAAGGATCACAGTTATCCCACTCTTCTTAGGGACCACATGAATTGGGCTTACCCAAGGGCTGTCAGAAATTGGAAAAATAATCCCAGCATCAAGGAGCTTAATAATTTCCTTATGCACCACTTACTTTATGTTTGAGTTTAATCTTCTTTGAGGTTCTATGGATGACTTAGAATCATCTTCCAATAGGATGCTGTGCATGCACAAGGTGGGGCTAATCCCTTTCAACAATGCTCCATCCAATCGCCCTCTTATGTTCTCTCAACAGCTCACACAATTTATTTTCTTGGGTTGGGCTTAATAAAGCAGAAATGATTACATGTAGTGTTGTTCCCTCCCTTTGATAAACATACTTTAAGTGATTGGGCAAAGTTTTTAGTTCCAATTTAGGAGGTTCATTAAGAGATAACTATATTTTCTTACTTTCCTGAATTAATTCATCAACCTTATTTTCTACCTCAAAATCTACAGCTTCCTCTCCTTCCTCTAAATCGTATTCCTTAACATCTCCTAAAATCAACACCTCCTCCATTAAATTTACTTTCCAACATTCTTCATTTGGCTTAATAGGATGCCTCATCGAATCTCTTAAATTAAACCTTGCCTCCTCTCCCTCACAATGAAGGCTCAACTCCCTCTTATCAACATCTATCATAGTCTTTCCGGTTGCAAGGAAAGGTCTACCTAGAATTATAGGGATCTTTTGGTTTTCATCCTCCATTTCTAAGATTATTAAATCAGCTAGGAAGATGAACTCATCAACTTTGATAAGAACATTTTCCAGGATTCCCATGGAGGTTTTTACATATCTATCAGCTAGTTAAAGGAGAACTGAGGTGGGTTTTAATTGATCAATTCATAGTTTCCTGAATATATAGAAGGGCATTAAATTAATAGAGGCCCCTTGGTCACAAAGAGCTTTTTCAAATAAATGGTATCCTATAGTGCAAGGGATAGTGAAGCTCCTTGGATCCTTCCTTTTTATGGGAATTTCCTGTTGAAGAATTGCACTACATTCTTCAGTTTGAGCCACTATTTCTTTTTTATTTATTTTTCTTTTCTTAGAGAGGATGTCTTTCATAAACTTAGAGTAGCTAGGCATTTAATCTAATGCTTTAGCAAAAGGAATATTTATGTAGAGGGTTTTAAATACTTCAAGAAATTTGTTAAATTGGATGCCTAATTTTTTCCTAGCTATTTTTTGAGGGTAAAGAATATTAGGAATACACTCCGGTTGTTTTGTCAATTGAGCTTGTGTTTAAATTTAAGTTTGAGTTTCTTCCCTCACTTCCCCCTTGCTTGATCAGAATTTTCTTCCTCCATTAATTTTTCTCTTAAAATCTTAACATCTATCCTCAAAATTTATAAATGCCACAAGTTCAGTAATTTTTCAACTTCTCAATGTGATTGAATTTCATGATTTATTATCATAATCTCTTATAGCTCCAACTAGGGCTGGTTGACTAACTTGGTTCATGATTTCTTTTATCTGCTCCTCAATTCTTTTAATAGTTTCCTCTTGTCTCAAGAGGGTGTATTCATGTCTATTCAATGTTGCATCTGTTTTATTCATGAATTCAATAGTTGAGGCTCTAAACTCTTTAAGGGAGTGCTCTAATCCTCTTCTATCCATGCCTTGCTAATTTTGATAGTTTAGGATAGCATTGACACCTTCAGTTTCACTATTATAAAATGAATTTATTTGCATACTTTCAAGTCATTGGCTTAATTAGGAAATTTGTTTTTTTAATTCAGAAATCTAGTTAACTTCCCTTTGCAGGGAGGCCAATTGATTTGACTCATTCAAGTTATTGACCTCCTTTTTGTTAGAATTAAGATGCTCAGTTGGCCATTGATGTGCAGTATTCACCATTTTCTCAAGGAGATCAAAGGCTTCTGATAGACCTAAAATATGCGTCTGCGCTCTCACGCAAGTGTACGTGGTCTGAAGTACTAAGTGGAAAGTTTGAGTTTCGCGAATTTATCGAACTACAGAGAATTGGATGTTTTGTTACTAAGGTGTATCTATTATCACTAATGTTTAAGCTATCAATGTCTTATTTAAGTTGGTTCCAGAATAAGCACGACAATCACAGTAGTAGAAAATAAGTCAAATAAAAGGAAGAAGAGAGTTGGGTTTCTCCCATATGACATGATAGATAACTTATATATGATGATTCCTCAAGCGTTTATCTTTTATTTTCTTGATCTTAATCAGGTGCACATTATCCTTCCTTGAGTTTTATCTCGAAGAATTACAAGTTCAAATCTTATGCACGAAATGAACATACAGTCGGTTCTATTTCAGCACAAAGATCCTTATAAGATTTGAGGTCTATAGATTTTACCTCATCTCTTGATCTTATAAGCATTAATTCCACTAAGAGCGTCATGCGCATCACACATAGTTGAGATGAGGGATATATTTCATTGGGCTCAATGACTATGTCACCTCGTTCATGAGCACATAACTATTCCAATCCCTTCCTCAATTATGTTGAGCTACGTAGCTCAATTAGTGGGTCTTAACATCACATGCATCAACTCTTTGGTTGAGCTTAGATTAAGGTGCACTAAGCTCAAGAACTTTCTCACATAGTTCTAAGCTCTCATGCACTCATAAATCTAGCATCAAACTAAGGTGAGCTATGGAGCATAAGACAACTTAGTTCTTGAGTTAAGAAGTCCTTTTCCTTTGGTCCACAATCAAGTCCATAATAGTCTATACATTTCTTTAGCAAGTCATTAAGTTCACAATTTTTATTAATACTTAAGGAAAGCTTCATACATTTTATAATAACTATCAAAATATGTGGGATTGCCCCAACCCTCCCCAAGGGAGGTTTAATTCTTCATTATAAAAGAGATGAAAAAGAATAGATATATGGATAAAGATCCTTTCATGATCAACTAAGAAGAGAAATTACAAAACAAGAGCTTAGAAAATACTAGGAATGTTCTTGGGGAAGTTCTTCGAATTCTTCTTCTCCTTGCTTGAAGTGCCTCTCTCAGGTCCCTAGTGCTGCCTTTCTCCTCCTTCTCCTTAGCAAGCTAAGCTCCTCTACCCTTGGGGAGTTCTTCTTCTCTTCTATGCAGCCCCCTCTCTTTACTTAGGTGAAATGAGCAACTTTTGGAACCCTCCTCTAGTCAAGAGGGGAGGTATTTATAGATGAGGGGCTACATCCTCATACTCAAGATCAAAACTAGCAATGCCTTTTAAAAAATCTAAGTAATGATGGCAAATTCCAACTGATGGGTGAGGTGACCAATATTTTACATTGTTTTATCCTTCTCATCAAATCAAAGAGGATGCTTTCCATTTAAAAATGGAGCTACAATAGAGGGAATGATGGCTGGAGACAAGCAGCTAGTTGGGGGTCTTGTCCCAATCGCAATTAATACACCTGTTAGCAAAACAATTAGCGGCTGCTGCAGCGCACTATGGCAAAAACAAATTGCAAAGATGCCTGCTGCAATGCGCGATCGCACTGGCATTTTGCAAAATGCTCCGCTGCAGTGCGCGATTGCGCCGCGGTTCACAAACTGAACCGCTGCAGCGCGCGATCGCACCCGCGGTTCCCAAACTGAACTGCTGTAGTGCTCGATCACGCCCGCGGTTCCCAAACTGAATAGCTGCAGCGCGCGATCGCACCCACAGTTTGCAAACTGAACCGCTGTAGTGGGTTGTCGCACCCGTGGTTTGCAAACTGAACCACTGCAGTGCGCGATCGCGCCAATGATTCGCAAGATGGCCCGCTGCAGCGCGCTACAGCGTGTGGCAGCTGATTTTCCTTTAGAAATTTTGGAAAATTCTCCATATTGCTCGGAATTCGTTGGATAGGCATTTTTCCTGAAACAGATAGACAAAATTGGATTAAAGAGGAGTTTTAATATGAGAAATAGATGAAATTTTCCTTTATTTAGGGTATAAATTATGAATTCATCACACTTAAATTCTTGCTCGTCCTCGAGTAAGCTCAAAATAATATTTTTCTATTTTTTAGGTATGTTAGTCAACAAAAAATATCAACTTAGATTTTGATTTGTAATTCAAAGCATGTGCTAAACTGAAATGATCCAAACTAATTAGATATTCTAACCTTGGATATGAAGCAAGGTTAATCAGTTAATCTCCAAGTATTTGATTTTTATGCTTGTTACTAGGTAATGAGGTAGGTTCCATGGAAACCTAGATTAGAGAGGTAGCAAAATACTCAAGAGTTTTATGACATATGTGCTCTTCTTATGAATCACAAAGATGAATAGATTAAAAGAGAGATGTTTTTCATCATCCTTTTTCACTGCTTTCATTTGGGAGAGATATTTTTTATCATCCCTTTTTATGTTTTTCTCTTTTCATTCTTAGAGAGAGATACTTTTCTTCATCCCCAATTCACATCTTTATGATCATTAAGTCCTGTGGGAGTCTAGCACACTCTTTTAGAGTACTCACCATAATCTCTAGTCTATAGTCCAATGTTTTCCCCCACACTTAATTCATAACAATGATTTAAATTTTTTGGAGATTAGATTTATCTTAATTCATTCCTTAGTTAAAAAGTTTTAATGTGATCAATGCATTTGATCACTTTTTATTAAGCACCTTTTTATTTCATATCATTTTATTTATCGATATTTTTGTGACTTTCACTTCTTGAAAAATTCAGAAAATTTTGTCATTTTCAAATACTAGAAAGATTTGGGAATATGTGAATCCAAAATTTCATTCCTCAAAAACAAAATAAAATACACTAAATGGAAAAGTACAAAAATAACTAATATAAATAAAAAGAAAGGATACAACCTATTTATTCATGGGTTTCCTCCTCTTCTTCTTCCTCTCCCATGTACGCAACTTCGCACGGGTAGCACAAGTCTCGAATGGGGGCACCAACAAGCGGTCTTGGCAACACGGAATGGTCTGGTCCACCTTGCAAGCTCCGAACATCAGCCCAAGGGCTTCATGAAATTTGGACTGAAACTAGCGCTGCTGGATGAGTTCATATTTAAGGAAATGCATATCAGTGGCCAAGGCCTTGCTAAGATCATATGCTAATTGTGGAGACACAGCAATAGCTTGTTGGTGAGAGATTTGTCAGACGGAGTAGATGTTTCCCCTTGCTTGCCACTCCTTTTCTTGGGCAGCTTCCATTCACTAGCCCGGACGTTTAGATTTAAAGTGTAAGGGCGGTGTCAGTGGAAACGACGGTGTCGGGGGAGAGGATTTTAACTCCTTTGGCCTCGCAAATCCCTGATATCAAAGGCCCGAAGGCTAATACAGCGCAGGGTCCCTTGAGAGCCTTCCAAAGCTGCTAAAATATAATACTCGAGATGCGGATCTCACCCGGCCTAACCAATGAGCACAAGAGGAGTGCTCGAGCACGGGCCACTTCAGTCAAGTGACTAGTAGGCATGATAAAGCTGGAAATGAAAACCAGCCATGCCTACTCGTATCCATTAATTTAGAATGAGGAATGTTGGCTAATCCTCCCTCCTAGTCGGTGTTTTCATGGACGAGTTCTATAACGAGATCAAGGGGATCTTGGTGAGACTCAAAGAGTTCAAGGTAAGAGAAAGAACTTACCTCCTCAAACCCATAGAATTGCTCAATTTGAGCAATCCCATGGGTGACACCCTTACCTCTACAAAAGATCCTCTGTCCGGCAGCATTAATAGCATTGGCATAAGTCTCCTGGACTATAGATGGGTACGTGGGAGATCTCTTGGTCACCATCTCCCTCCATCTATGAGGGTCAACTTGCTCTACCAGAACGGGCAAGTAGCCGCTAAAGCTTTCTCCGGAATTAACTTCCACTGAGAAGTTATTGATAAGAATTGGTGCTCGGCTTCAGCAGAAGAGAACCTTTTTTTATTAAAGGTTCCCCCGAATGAAGAAGCTTCAGCCTCCATTCTAGGAATCGCCTTCTTGCCGGAAGACATGATGAAGAAATTAGAGGAGAGCAAGAGCTAGTGAGGAAGTGAGGAAACTTAGAAGGTGCAAGAATAACCCCCCCACCCCCCACCCCACCTTACATCCCTTAAATAGCCAAGGAATACTAAGGCAAGAGAGTGTATGGTCAATGGGTCTTTCCATGCCATAAATGTGATGATCCAAGTGAAGGGGGGGCAGCTTTTTCAGCCCACCTTTTGACAGCATGGGAAACCCAAATTTCATAACTTTTTGACTGCAGCTGATTTTGAGGCAGTCAAAATTTCAACAGCTGGAGCAACCCACTGCAAAGCATTACAGCGCGCTATAGCAGAATTTCTGCTGTGGTGCGCTATAGTGGAATTTCTGCTACATCGCGCTATAGCGGAATTTTCGCTACAACGCGCTATTGCAAAATTTCTGCTATAGTGCGTTATTGCGGAATTTCCGTTGTAGTGCGTTGTAGGGCTGCTTCAAAATTTATTTATTTATTTTTTTTATTCTTGGGTATCCTCCCAAGAAGTGCTTAATTTAACATCTTTAGCTAGACATGCTAATGATAAAATAATCGAATCTGGAGGTTTCTTCTTCCATATACTAAGGGTGCTAGGGTGAGCACAACCTAGATTAAAAAATCTACAAAAATGAATGACTATGATGAGGGCATATCAAAATCAAATGGGGAAGTGTCTAGAAGAAGATAGGCAGTACTAAATATCCACCTTGTCTAGGCAACACAAATTCCAGCATGACTTTCACTTAACTCTTGGAACAATATTCTCAAATTGGAGCCTGCATGGAGGACCAGGTGAGTGTGCCATTCCACAACCCCAAAGTATGAACTCCCTCCAAACTCATAATGGCCCAAAGAAGATGAAGATGAAGAAGAAGAAAAAGAATGCTTGGATGAATATTATGTCATTTTTTTTATTATTGATGTGAAGAATGCTTAGATGAATATTATGTCATGATTATATCTTTATATAAATGTTTTGAAACTAGGAAAACTGTCAAGCTGATTTATCTCTTAAAAATAAGATCATGCATAATGGGCACCATCGCTGCGAATGCCTGTGACAACATTCACTGTGCGTGAGTGATTGATGCAAGTCCTTAGTTCTAATAAGATGAATAGAGTGATGGAACAAATGCTTAATCTTGAATCCCACTGCTCACCATTAGCTTATACTAGGAACATGTGCACAAATTCCAATAGTCATGTGATAAGCTCTATGAGCATCATAGCATTGTCCCTTTAGCTAAGATGAGAAGTTGATGCGTGTATGTCAAGAGCCACCGATTGAGCTCGATAGCTTGTTCTAATCTTATGCAAGGATTACGATGCATTATGTGCTTGTGGGTGATGTGACATAACCCATTTATCCCAATGAGTCTCTTCTTTAGCTAAACTTAGAACTGATGCATGTAGCCATTGGTGGAATCAAGTTCACGTGATGCGTAACTAAAATAATAGGTTTGATAACTTAGGCATAACCATCAGATTTAAATAATATCAATCATGTGAGGGTCTATGTGTTGAGAATGAACATTCTTGTGTTCATCTCAGAGCATTAGACAAAACTTAGACCAATTTGGGGGGCACCCTATAAAATATTATGTTTCTTGGTTATAATTAAATCATCTAAGTAATTTGACACTTAAAGTAAATAAAGAGTAGTACTCACACAAAAACCTTAACAAATTGCATGCTAAGCACAACTCGCCCTACTTTCTCAACAAGTAGTTTCTAATTAAAGAAACGCCGATTGTTAAATTGAGAACCAAACTATCAACAAACTCAAATCATCATTCAAACATTAGTGAATTCTAGTACACTTTAGTAACTAAGACAATACAGTGTCCAGAGGACGATAAATCTCAAAATCTCGCCATCCCAATATTTCTTCAGACCATGTGCACTTGCGTGCGAGCGCAGGCATACAAAAATAGTTTATCACAGCTCTAAAGAAAGATAAGGAGTATAATAAGTTGAAGACTGAAATAGTGATTGGTAAGAGATCTAATTTTCAAATGAAGAGAGAAGAATCTACCTAGCAAAGAGAAAGATTGTTTATTCCTAAAGGGCCCCAATTAGAAATTTTAGCTAAAGCACACAATTTTGGTTATATTGTTCATCCTTTAAATAAAAAAATGTATAGCAGTCTTCATGTTTAAGTGCCATTCGTGCTGCTTAGAAAAGGAAGAGCATCAGAAGTCAGGAGAATTCTTGAAATTTATAGAAATCCCTAAATGAAAGTGGACAAATATGTTAATGGAGTTTATTATGGATTTTTCCAAATGTAAATTAGGTGTTAGCATAATCAGGGTCATCATGGATAAATTAACAAAATCAACTCATTGTATACATACTCATTAGACTGATTCAATATAGAAGTTCGCTAGGTTGTACATAAAATAAGTTATCTGCCTTTTTGGTACGCCTAAAATAATCATTTCAAATTGGGACAATTTGTTCACATCTCGTTTCTGGCAAGCAGTTCAGCAAGATCTAGGAACTAACTTAGCCATGAGTCACAGACTTTCATCCCCAAATGGATGGACAAATAGAGTGGGTGAATTTGATGCTAAAAGATTTGTTACATTTATGTGTGTTAGATTTTAGTATGAATAACAACGAACACCTAGTTCTAATAGAATTGCCTACAGTGATAGCTTTTAGCCAGTATAGTTAGGTACCTTACAAAGTGTTGTATGATAGAAGATGCATTACCCCTCCGGTCTGAGTTGAAATTGATGATGTTGTATGGATCTGAGTTAGTAGAAGAGATGAATAAAAAAGTCCACTTGATTAAGAAGAGATTGTTGATATATAAAGATATATAGAAAACAAATCATGATGCTCTCTACCATCTCCAAGAATTTCAATTTGGTCATAAAGTTTATCTTAAAGTAAGTCCAATGAAAAGGATCCAAAGATTTGGCCTTTTTGGTAAATTGAGTCTAAGATATGTTGAACCATTTGATGTAATTACAAAGGTTGGAATGTCAGCATATCAACTGAATTTACTTTAAGATTTTTCAACCTTGCATAATGCTTTTTATGCGTCATCACTAAGGAAATGCTTGCTAAACTCAATCAACAATTTTAAATGACTACCATAGAGTTGAAATCAGATCTATTTTTTGTCGTAAAACCAATTAAAATTTTGGGAAAGACATTAAATAGTTAAGAAACCATAGTATTATAATGATTAAGGTTCACTGGCAGAATCCTTCAATTGAAGAAGTCGTGATGGGGAAAGAAGAGGATTTGGGTAAGAGATACCCTGAACTTTTTTCACAACTAGGTATTTTTGTAGCCTATTTTCTTATTTCAAAACTTTTTCTCTTTTTAATTATAAAATTGTTAGGACGTCGAGGATAAAATCTCTTTTAAGAGGGGGAGTCTGTCATTGTGACGTCCCCCACCTTAGTTCACAATCCAACCTAGATCCTAGATCCTTGATAGATCCTGGTTAAGGTGTGGTGACTAGGGTGGCATCATCATTTTATGTCGAGGATTGTAGTCGAGAGCTTAGAATAATAATATAAAGATCATAGACATTTGCTAAAATAATTAGAAAATAGGAATGTGGTAATTTTTATTCCAGAAAGAGTATTATTACAAGTGTAGAGATTCTTCCAATGTTTTTCAAATTTTCATTCCATATTTGAATTAAGATCTTTCTTGTCTTGAAAACGGCAAAAACACATTAAAGCATACAAGTTCTAATAAAAAGTGTTTGCTTTTATTGACTTAAATTACTATAAATATAAGATTTATCACACCCCATACTTAGCTTCTTGCTTGTCCTCAAGTAAGCATAAAATTTGACTTTTTTGAAAAAATTTTATTTGCACAATTTTAAGAATTGTAATGAAATTTTTTTTATTCTAGTCTATTACTTAACAATGTGATCAATGAAATATGATTTTTAAATTATACTTAGCCCCAGTATTTTTTCATCTTTTCACTATTCTGTTATCCCTCCCTCTTGATGAATGGTGCTAGACTCAAATGTAAATGGGGGGATTTCTAGGTCTTCTTTGATCGAGAGAAAACAAGATTTAGTGATTTTAGAATTTGTTTGGAGCTACATGTGTTTCTTTTTATGAATTGCAATGAATATCATTTTCTAGGTGAGATTTTTTCTTCATCCTACTTTTCAATATTTTCTTGTGGGAGAAATATTTTTCTTCATCCCTTCATTTTCTTTTTGCCTCTATTCCAAGAAAGATATATTTTTTTTCATCTCTATTTTCATTATTCATTGCATTCAACAAGTCCCACAAAAACCTAGCACATTCTGGATTTCACCACTTCTTGCTTCTCACAATAAAGCTCCTCAATTTCCCACCCCCACACGTATGTTTTGGCAATATAGATTTTTGAGTTGAGGGTACTATAATGATATTAGAGGATACTCTTACATCAACAAAAATGCTTTAGAATCAATAAATTTCAGAATTTACATTTTGTTAAATACTTCAAATTTTGAAAATTTTCAATTTATTATAGCAGTTAAATATTTGTGCCTTAAGAATTTTCTAAGAAATTTGTGCAATAGAATCAAAATTGTAGTAGCACAAGCCATTGAGGAAATGATTTCACTAAGATTTATTAAAAACAAAATAAAGGTACAAAGAAAAACTAAGAAAATAACAAAAATGAAAATTGGCAAATTTCTTCTTCTTCTTCTTCTTCTTCTTCTTCATCTTCATCCTCATCGAGCCATTATGAATTTGGAGGGAGTTCAAAATCTAAAGAATGTGGGAGGTCACATTCTCCTGGTCCGCCATGCAGGCTACATTTTGAAAACATTGTTCTAAGAGCCTAGTTGAAATCATGCTAGAACTGGTGTTGTTTAGAGAATGCGGCTTTGTAGTACCACTTATCTTCTTCTAGAAACTCCCATTTGTGTTTGATATGCCCGCATTTTAGACATTCTTTTTTGCAATTTTTTCAATTTTGACAAGATCTCTGAGGAAGATGAAGATGCTTCTCCTTCCTCGACTCTTCTTTGTCTTTTGCTCTTCTTCCCTTCTTGACAGTGCGAGTGCAGGCTGTAATGGGTAAAAGGAACACAGAAAGGAATCACTGTGTCACTGGAGATTAACTTGACCCCTTGGCCCAGACAAATCCCAGAAATTAAAGATTAAAAATCTAAGGTTGCACAAGGCACGGTCAAGGCGTCATAAATGTTCAAGAATAACCAAGAGATATGGATATTTTCAGAGCATTTGATTGCATAGATCAACATTTCTCTTGATCGAGTCACCTCACTTAAATGCCCAGATGGCATTATTTTTCTAGAAATAAGTATGTGCCACGTATTGCACGAGTCCTTAAGGAGGGCTCGTGGAATGTTGGCAAGGTTCCCTCTCTAGTTGGCATCATAAAACGTGAGGGTGCTTGCGATAGCTGATGGTACAAATTCAGCGCTCAGGCAGGCTTGGAAAGCACATTCTTCTACCACCTTGAGTCCATAAAATTGCTTGATTTGCTCAAGCCCAAAATTTACTGCCTTTCCTTGTACAAAAATGTTTCACCCTTTTGCATTGATAGCATTAGTGAAAACTTCATGTACAATGGTTGGGTACGAATCGGTCTGTAAGCTGACCAAACTTTCCCACCCCCTGTGTGCCACATAATTGTGGCTCACATGATAAGGGAGGGTGAACCCTGGGATGAGCTTTTGCATCAAAGTTATCTGAACAAATCTTTGTTCTGCCTCGATTGAGATGAATCTCTTATGCCTGATGTCAAGGAAGATACACCCTTATTGGCAACGCTCTTTTTTTGGGAGGCCATTAAGGAAAAAAGGGTTTTGGATTCAAGAGATATAGAGGCATGAAAAAATTCTAAGGTACTAAGTGTGAGAACCACTTCCCCCCTCTCTATTTATAGGCCCCAAAATTTTACAGCAATTCACATTAAAATTGAATTCAACTAACTTAAATTGTTGGTCAAATGATAATTAAGGCATGCCATAAGTGTGAGATGAAATCAGACCTTGGAAAGATAAAAATGAGATTCTTTTCAGGTTCCATTATTTAAAGGCACACTGTATCAATTTTAACTATTTGGGAATTCCCTCCCAGTCTAAAAGGCTTCAGCTTTAAGAATTTGTCACATGCTGCATTGTCCTGTGGTGCGCTATAGTGCTAGAGTTCTAGGATTAGGGGATTATACAGCGCGCTACAGCTTCAAATTTCACTGCAGTGTGCTATAGTATCGAATTCCACAGCAGCGCGCTATAGCGCTGATATGCGCTGCGGTACACTGTAGCGTCTGCTAAAAAAAGAATTTTATGAAGTTAAGATTTTTCAACTCTTCTATTTCTACCAACTAGGTTTCCAATTTTTATTTTAACTAAACAAATTACTATTCTAAACATAACAAAATCAATACTCAAAAAAGATTTGGTTGCCTCCCAAAAGCGCTTCGTTTAACGGCATCAGCCTGACAAATTTAAGCATTCTTTAAATTGCATCTCCTAGAGAAATTTCTCTCTAGATTTTTAGAGGTCATCAATGAGCACTAGCAGCATTTTCAGCTGCTGTGCTCAAACTAAAGCACTCAAAATTATGTTCAGGAATCGCAATTTCAAGTATTATCTTTTTCATTCTCTTTCCCCGTCTCATTTTCTTTTTAAGTTTTTCTTCTTAACTCTACTACCTCCAGCTGAGGTGCAATTAGTTCCTTAAGAATCCACATCACTTAAATTATCACAATGAATTTTAAGTTTTGGATCAGGAGTTTTAATTACATTCTTCTTATGCCACTCAGCCTTTGTAATTTCTTATTTGAATATGGTGGGCTTCAAATCTATTTCTTCTACCACACCATTTACTCTCACAATCATCGTACTCCTCTTGATATCAATAAAAGCTCTCGTGCTTATAAGGAATGGTCTCCCAAAGATGACAGTGGAATTTTCATTCCATCTGTCCCACTCACAAATGATAAAATCAGTAGGGATTATGAAACTTCCTAACCCCGTCGGGACATTCCTTACCATTCCTAAAGAAGTAATGGAGTCTAAATTTGTGAATTCTAAAAGATTGGGGTTTCCTCCATTCCCCTTACCCTATGTTGGGAATATATATGATAGGGCATGGCATTGACGGAAGCCCCAATATCACACAAGGGATCTAAAAGGACTTCACCTCCAATGACACAAGGAATGTTCATTCTTCCAAGGTCTATTTTTTTATTTCCATTTTGTTATCATCTAGGTGTCCATCATTGGTCATTCTAGTTTTATGCTCTTTAGTTTATTCTGAAAAGTTATAATCTAGGCAACCTATTTTTAATTTATAAGAATTGATTACACTTACCATTTCCCTTAGGTTCACTTCAATTGAGCTAGGAAGCATTCCCTGCAGATGATTTAATAATTGTTGGTAAATTTGTTTTACCTGGACTTTAATGTTTCTCAAAGACACCTCAATCCCTTGGATTCATGCATCTTGCTGGTTTATTGTCAATTAAGTCCTTTTCATAAATTGTATAATTTCTGCCTTGAAATAATGAAAGGCTCCTTCTAATCCTAGTTCTTAGGTTTGCTGGTTGTTGGGCTGATGATTATTATTGTAATTCTGCCCCTACCTAAGGTGTGAAGCATTTCCGTTGAAATTTTCATTAGTCTTATTATTACTCCAAGAGAAATATGTAGGATTTTTCCATATTGTAGGTGTTAGAGTAGGGGTTGTTTTGCCCATAGTTTTGATTTACATTGTTATTTAAGAGGTAATTTACTTGCTCCATACTAGAAGGTGAGAGGAATTATTCATGTTATAATTATCATTACTATAATTCCCCCCATATAAATCGCAATAAATTTCCTGGGCATTGTTCATATTCATGCTCCCAATTTTTTGGTTTAAGGAGTTTATTTCATATTGGAGAGCTAGAATTTGATTAGTCTCATTTACATTATTAATTTCTTTTTTATTTTGATTTATCCTTTCAGTAGGTTATTAGTAAGCATTGTTTGTCATTTCCTTAAGGAGTTTGTATGCCTCCTCCTGAGTTTTGCTGCTCAGAGAACCTCCTGCAACTGCATTAATTAGGGTCCTAGTTGGTGCATTCAGTCCGATAAAACATTTGCACTTGCATCCATTGAGAGGGCCCATGATGGGGGCACGCCTGAGGCACTCCTTGAAATGCTCCCAACTATTATATGAGATCTCTCCATCTTGTTGGCAATAATTAGTTATCTTAATCCTTAACCTCACAATCTTTGCAGGTTAAAAATATTTGGCTAAGAATTTCCTAGTCAAATCATCCCAAGTGCGAATAGAATCGCTAGGAAGGGAACTAAGCTAGCTTTTAGCTCAGTCTCTTAGTGAAAACAGGAATAACCCTAATCTAATAGCATCATCATTGATGTCATTGAACCTAAATATATCACAAATCTCCAAAAAGTTGGAGACATGTGAGTTTGGATTCTCAGTGGCTAACCCACTAAATTGGTTATTTTGCATCATATGTAGTGTGGATGGTTTGATTTCAAAATTATTTGCCTCTATATTTGGCCAAACAATGGTGTGTGGAATTCCCCTTACAGTGGGTAGTACACAATCTCTTAAAGCTCTACCCATTTGTTCTCCTAACCCTTTCACCAAATTTCCATCTAAATTATCCATATCTAGCTGTGTTTGATTTACTATTATTTATTCTCTCTTTTCTCTTAAGTAGGTTCTATCTATTTTAGGATCGAAGAGAAAGTGTGAACAATCTCTTCTTCTCATGCTACCAAAATTTCCACTAAAAGAAAGAAGTTCACAGCAATATACACAAATAATAACAAAAATTTCAAGATAAAAGAAATAAAATTAAAATTACACAAAACTACTTGCAAGGTAATTATAGAAAACAAGAAAATATATGCAGTAAGAAAAAATCCAAATCACAAAGTACTAACAAATCATATTTAATAAGAAATAATCCACTGTTCCCCGGTAACATTGCCAAAAGCTTGATGGACTGAAAATACACATCTGCGCTCACACGTAAGCGCACGTGGTATGAAATAATAAGGGATTGGGAAGTCCCGAGATTTATTATCCATTGAGAATGGTGTGTTTCATTACTAAAGTATATTTGATTTCACTGATAATTAAACAATACTTTAGTTATTGATGTTGGTTCTAATTTTAATAATTAGGGTTTTTTTAATTAGAAACTACTAGTGATAAAGTAGGGAGAGTTGGGTTTAGCATGCAATTCGTAAAGGGTTATGTGTAAGTACTCATTTGTATCAACTTTTAGTGTCAAATTACATAGATGTTTTAATTATAATCATGAAATATAGTCTTCTCTAGGGTGTCCCCCAAATTGGACTAAATTTTTCCTAATGCTCAGAGATGAACACTAAAAGGTTCAATCTCAGCACATAGACCCTCGTGTGGCCATTAATAATTGAATTTGATACTTACGTATAAGTTAATAAATTTATAGTTTTAGTTAGGCATCACCTAAGCTTGATTCCACCGATCGCTCACATGCATCAATTTTAGGTTTAGCCAAGGAAGAGAGCCATTGGGCTAGGGCACGTGGTAGCGTTGCAGTCTCTGTCTCAAGTTTGATATGACGTGCAGTAGTGTTACACTCTCAGTTAGATTTCTACCATAGTGCGCTGTAGTGCGCCGTAGCGATATTCTTCTATTTTTTTTAGATTTTCATTCCACATTTGAATTTAGCTCTTTCTTATCCTAAAAATAGCAAAAACACATCAAAGCATACAAGTTCTAATAAAAGTGTTTATTTTTATTGACTTAAATTAATGTAAATCTTAGATTTATTAGCAGGCTAGATCAAAAGCTACTTGTGTATTTTTACTCTTTTTCCCTTTTTACTATTCTTCTTTACAGCTACCCTTCTTTTCTTACTTTGATGCTTTACATGCTCCGCTGTAGTTTTTAGTAGTAAATTAGCATATGTGATATCCAATAAAATTTTAATTAAAATTTAGCCAATCTTAAAATGTACATGCTTCACTTGTTTTCTTTTTCTTGGCTATGCCCTACAGTATTTTAAATACCAAAAAAATGGTAGATCATGAGCATTTCCAGGCTAGTGGAGCTACACCTAGTTCTAGACACTAGCATTTCTTGAAGTCATATCTGCATCTACTTTTCAATTTTACCTTACTACTTGAGAGGGAAAGACTTTAATGCCATTCACTTTCTAATTTTAAAGTTTGTAATAATTTAACTTATGTAATGTTCTTACTTCTCTTTGTGATGAATTTACTTTCAAATTAAACTGCTTAGTTTGGATAATGGATAATATTCAGTTCTACTTACATATATTTTCATGATCTTACTTTCACTATTTTGTATTTTTCTTAACTTAACACCATAAAGATACTTAGCCACACAGTACTAAATAGTTGGGTTAGTTTTCTTCCAACCCAACGTTAAGTGCTGTGGTAGCGTTCCATCATTGGATTAGGTTCCTAATCCAGTGTTGGAGTCGTTACAATTACAAAATCTTTTCTTACATTATTTTATATTTGCTCAACATTTATTCTATTGGTCATATTACATTCGTATTTCTTTCATATGCACTACTGTTACAGGTTTTTGTTGTTTTACCTAACATTTTTGCATGTTCGCAGCAGCCTCATTTGTATGTATATTTTGTTTACTTAATTAGTTTGTTTCATCCGTTTTTCCCTCTCATTTACATTATTCCATTATTATTTTCCTTTATATAGCTTTGTTGCACTTGCCTAGAATAATTATAAACATATATGTGATATCCTTAAACAATGACAATACTTTACCCTAAAATTTTCTTAAACTTAATAAGTCTAACCATATTTTTTTCTTTTTATTGGTTGTATACTGCCATATTAAAAATTAAATACGATCTTGAAGTGGAGCTGTAATCAAATGCATATCCTGATCAGTATAACATCCTTGAAGACTTTAGTTTTAATTTTAATTTTTTTTTTTATGTGAGGATGAGAGACTTATTGCTTTCAATTTGTATAATTAAACTTAAAATCTAAATGCTTGCTTTTCTTTTCTATGCTGACTATTTTTCTTTTATTCATATGCATATGTCACTAGAAGGTTTGTAGATAGATATTTATGTATTGTGCAGTTGATTTCTTTCTCCCCACAAATCCTTGGCTAAATGTAGTACATAGTAGTGGGTTAATATCTACTAATCCAATATTAAGTACTACCATAATTGTGGATCCCCAACCCTTTTGTGGTTATGTTAACACATATAATAACATTATTGCAGTAAAGTGGTCACCGAGGCTGATACTCAATTATAACCAGATTATGTTTAATCACTATTCTACCGATAACTGCAACATATGCCACATATTTTCATAATTCAATCATCAAATATGTGTACATAAATAATAGAATGCAGAAGCAATTTAAATACCATAATGCATAAGTAAAAGAATGTATCTTAACTCATAATAAAAGTGTAGAAAAGTAAAAATATCCAGATCCTGAATTATTTCAATATTTGAATAAAGTTCAACTGAAAGGAAACACTCATCCTCACAAATAGAAATAAAAGGCTATCTAACCATCAGTATTAGTAGCAATGTCTTCATTCTAGCTAAGCTCCTCACCAGGTACTATTTCCAAAATAAGCGTTGAATCTGACATGTCTGTGTTTACATGCCAGGGCCCTAGCCAAGAAAAGAAAATATCATGTTAGACAGTTATCTAAGTATAATTTAGGCTGATTTAATGAATTCAACAATCTTAAGATATCATATTTAAACTTAATAATAACAACGAGCTAAGGGAGCAACAAGCCACAAGGAAAGATGGAAAGCTACAAATAAAGTATATACAACTTATCAAAATGAATTAATAAGGGAATATATCTCAAACTAGAAGTTGCAACAAAGTTTGGCAATACATAAATAAGGCTATAAAGTAACTGTAAAGACTAAAATAATATCCTAATATGAATACAATCATCTAAATATATTCTAAGTAAATTGAAAGTAAAACTGAGTTGTGATACATATAAGTAGAATAAATCCAAACATTCAATCAAGACTAGCATACTAACATGTATAAAAATACAAGTAAATGCTAGTTAAATGCTGAAATAGAAATAAAAATGAATAGGAACAGAAGTTAACAAGTAAAATTGTCATATCAAAAGCCTAGCTAATAAAGCCACTGAAATTATAACATATAATGCAAGTTATTTAGCCTCTCAAAGCTAAGGTGGACACTGAACTAAATGGATGAGGCATAAATAAATAAATAAATACACATATATATATATATATATATATATATATATATATATATACAAGTTTCTTAGCTATTTTAGTTTACTCATGTGGATACATCAAGAAGAAGTTGAGGAGTCAAGCACGTCTATAAGACCAAAGTGAGTTCCTAAACTAGACACAACTCTCCCTAATGAGTATGTGTCAAGTATCATTATTTCTCAGTATCGCCTGTCCATTGGCAATAATATGTATACACAATCACCCATCTATACAAGAATTTGATGCAAAATTTATCCTAATTTTCTATGTTCTTAGTTTCATGCATCAAAATTCTTATATGATATGCACAATATAAAAAGGTTCAAAAATAAGATATGCAAAGCAATAAAGTCAAAGAATAAGTTAGACTCTACTTAGAACTGATGTGATATCTATTATTATCTAATTTGTTCATTATATCTACTCTAAGAGAATACAATCTCTGAATCTCCAATATCCTATGTTTGAGTAAAATCTCAAATTCACGGCCTTATAAGGTTAAACATTATAACTCAATAAATTATAATTTAAAATTAGATAGTGTCACCTACAAATGTTAAATAATTAATTAATTGACCTAATTAATGTATTTCATTTACCCATAACCAATCTTGATTTAATAAATCAAGATTTAGGGATTCAGAGTTAAACTCTAATATGAGGTTTAAACCTCTACGCCCAAGGTACTAACATCTAATGATCTAGAGTTTTCTCACAAATCTTGTTCTAAGGATAAAGGAATCTTAATGAATAAATTACAGTTCATTAAGATGGAAACTTCTAACCACAAAAATAGGCTAAATAACTAAATCCAAAAGATAAAATAATAAAACTTATAACTTTAAATGGAAGACTTAAACTAAATTTATATTGAATCTATTGTGTAATTTAATTACCCAATAGAATTGAACTTAAAGCTTAGAAGATTTAGGTTACTAAAAAACTTTTTAAGAATTTTACTTAAAATTCTGCTAACCTCATCATTAAGTTATCCTTTGTCTAAGAAAGATTTAGAGGCATTAACCATTAAATTTGGCTAAGTATTTAATCTATTATTCACTAATCCAATTTAAATACAAATAGAGCTTAATTAAGAAAACTAATCTCTAAAACCAAAATACTCTTGTAGTTTAATATTTCTCATATTTTTCTGATCAAAATGGTATATTTGATCATACCATTTAGATTTAAATTGGCAAAGTTATTCAATTAATTTAATTAGAATTGTTTGATTACTCAAGTCATAGGTTTAAGAATTATCAGAATATTTTCCTTACGGAAAATAATTTTGATAGTTCATGTTAAATTAATAACACAAATACCAAACTGTGCGGGTCAGGGTCTAACCCTATCTGACACTATTTGTCTTCTGCACTTGGGAAATCCTCGACATATGGGAATTAGAGCAAACTTCAATGATAAAATTAAGGACACTTAGGTCACCTCATGGCATAAACTCAATCACAAAATGTTCCTTACCTTAGGACACACCATTTGCACATAAAATTTCTAATAGGGGAGGTCAAAAACACTGAAGCCTAGTCACCCTAAATGAAGGGCTAGAGTGTACTGTGGGGAGTCAAATCTCCCCATAGGAACCACTACTTGACCCACACTCGATCTTGAAACTATCAGGGTGATAAGGCAGAGCAAAGTCCTCTACTTGCTCCCCAGGGGAATGCCTGAACCTATAGATCGTTACCCAAGCTTCAGCTCAGTAATTGATCAAGACTTAGCTCAAGACTCAGGGGTTCAACATTTGATTCAGTAGGATTAGGCATGTGGTTTGGAGATAAATTGAGCTAGATTGAGGCTCTCAATTCTAGTGGAGTGATTTCACCTTCACTGGATAGTCGCTCTGCCCAGATAATAAGTCCTCACTGTCTGGACTGAGCCCGATAACCCAACTCACTTCCAATCGATTGTTAAACTAATAAGGAAGCTTAAAGCAAATCTCAGCATGATTCTAAATCCCAATTCAATTAGCACTGAGCCTACATAGCTCAATGGATAAGGTATGGGTGCCTAGTTAAGTCAAAGGAGGGTTTGCAAAGATACTTTGCTGACGAAAGTTAATTGAGGTCTAAGAGCTCCTTCAGAGGCTTCTGCAATCAACTACACCTCAATTGGGGATCTAAACTTCAGACCTGTACCGCCCCCATCTTATCATTGTGCACAAGAGAAAGATTAATAATAACATGAATGGCAGCAGAACAGTGCATTACTTGGGAAAGCTGAACTTCCCCTAATATAACTTATTACTGAGCACTAATTCTTAAGATAAGTGTAATATCCTTACCCTAATTATTAGTTGAGGTATTTATACACATTGGGCTAAGGAAGGATGATGAATAATTACCTAATGTATATGATTATCTCATATAATTTTTATGTGGATCACATCACAATACTAAGTATAAGTATTAGTAATAATAGAGTGTGAAAGCCATAGCATTCATCCATAATATTCATCATAGAAGCCAAGTAAAAACATTCATCTCAGAAAAGAAAGAGAAATATACATCCAAAGCTTAATTATTACTAATCATGACTTAAAATTAAAATGAGCAATAAAAGTCTCTCATCTCACCGTAAAAAGTAAACAAAGCAAGTAAGTAAGTAAAAGTTGTACTGGCTACTGCTCCTATTGCTCTTCCTAAATTGCCTCTAGAGCTGGTTCCTCCAATTACTCAGGATCTGACATTGTTGGTCTCACAACAACAAAATATCAGCCAAAAAAAGAGAAAATCTTATTATAAAATAAGTCTAAAGTACACTTCAGGCTACATTTAATATTTTCTTTCATTTAAGGGATTTTACTTAACATTTAATAAATAGGAATCTAACTGAAATAAAGTGAACTATAATTCTAAATACTGAAGTTAAAAATAGAAAAGATTATATCTAAATAAAAATACAAAAATTTAATCAACAAAAATAAAATTTAGCAAAAATAACTGAAAGTAAAGCTGTGATATATGCCACTGTACATGTACCTGAATATGCCACTGAATTTATGCCACAAATATTCACATTTTGATGCCACATGGCATCCCACATTTCATAGGTGAGCATAACCACTCTGCTAACATATTCTAGGTGAGCAGAACCACTTCGCTAATGACATGATAGGCTTATACAATTCACGATATGCCAAGGATTTTAATACACAAGGTGCAATCAAATAATCAAAACTAGAAAAAAATGATAAATAAAAGTAAATATCTCTTCTTATTGTCTAATTATTTAGTCTATGCCTTTTAATATGCACATTCACTTTGGATACTATATGTAACGACCCCAACACTGAATTAGGAACCCAATCCAATGCTGAAGTGCGACAACAGCACTTAACACCGGGTTTGAAGGAAGTCAACCCAACTCTTGAGTGTTCTGTGGCCAAGTCTCTTTGTGAGGGTGTTAAGTTGAAATATATGAAGTAGTGGAAGTAAGAACAAGTAAATTATATGCAAGTAGAAACTATATAATCCATCCACTTTACAAACTTAGCAATTTAATATGAAAGTAAATTTATCACAGAATAAAGTAAAAATAGTACAGAAATTAAATTATTACAATATTGAAATTATAAAGGGCAATTAAAGTAAATTCACTATCTCACATAAAGGAGTAAAGTAAACTAAAATGAAATGTGGAAGCATATAAGTCTTCAAGTACACTAGTGTACTCAACTAAGTTCAGCTCCACTTCTCTGAAAATTCTTCTGATTTACCATATTTTTGGTATTTAAAATACGGTATGGCACAGCCAAAAAGAGAAAACAAGTGGCTAAACTTAAAAGTTTAAGTACAATTTAGGATTGGCTAAATTTTTAATTATAATTTAGTTGGATATCATATATGCTAATTTGCAATTAAATTCTATAGCTGAGCATGTAAAGCATCAAAGTAAGGGAAGAAAATATAACTGTAAAGAAGATAGTAGTAATAAAAAGAGTAAAAATTCATAAGTAAGCTTGCTCTAGCCTGCAACAATAAGTAAGGGAAAAAGCATCCTAATAAGGTTAGAAAGAACTAATGTACATATAAAAATATGAAATGCAAACTTGTATATGTCCAATGAATATTTTACTAAGCAAAGGAAACTAAAGCAGTGAATCATAAATTGTAATTAAAGCAACAAACACTTCATTAAATAAGAAACTATAAGTAAGTAAAGCACAGTACATCAAATGAAAGTACAAAGTAAGTAAAGTAGGAAGAACCTTAGCCTCTTGGGCTAAGAAGACATAGTCAAGGACTATGGAAAGTAAACATAGCTTGAAAGCTATGATGAGTTCTCACAATCAATAAGATTGTGATGACCCAAGTATTTAATTGTTAAAGTTATTTTATGTTTTTCCATTCTGCAGGCAAATTTATAGAACAAGTGAGGAGTTAAGCACGTTTTCCTAACTAGTAAGGAAAGCGGGGTCTCATAAAAAATAAACACTCACATTCCTCATCTAAGATATGTGAGGTCTCCATATGCCCCCCATAAACCTGCCCTTGGCCATCACCAAGAAATCCCTATAATTTATTATGAATGTCTTACTTATGCACAATGTCTTATAAGTATGTTCAAAGATGTAGTCTCAAAGCAAAGCTTACATTCAAAGAATTCAAGTAATTGTAAACTATATAATATCCAAAGTTGTCTAATTTTAATGATCTAACTTAATGATCAGAGCTAATTAAGCTCCCAATTAACTTATAGATATTTATCTTTCAGTCAATTGTAAGTAACATATAAGTGAATTAAGTTTTAGAAAATAATAGTTTGATTTAGCTTATGAAATGACAAAATTATTTATAAGTATAATTATGCAAAATGATACATATCCTACCTATTTCTAAACCGCACAATCCATATATGTTACTAGATTTAACCTTTAAAGAACTAGTAGGAAAAAGTAAGACTAATGGATTGCTAAAATAAAAGAAATGGAAGTTAATATTCTACTTACTAATTTCATCTAACTAACTTGGAATTGAAAGGCTCTAACCAAATCAATCACAAAACTAGGTAGGATCAATAAATAGGAGAAGTCTAAGTGTATGGAAGAGGAATGATTACTAGCTATAAGTTATAGTGCACTATAGGTTATAGATCAATGAAGTTTACAGGATACCTAAAACGCAATAGGAAAGTAAAGGAACTTCTAATTTAGCCACTAGAGAGATTAAATAAGGACTAAGAGCTAAATGGAAAATGGTACTAATATCATCCTAATTGTTATGCATTTATTAAGTTCACACTCTAATATTATACAAGTATTAAGGCTAATTACACTAATTGGGAATATTATCAAACTCTTAAGATCACAAGCAAATTAAGGTTATTAATTTAATCCTATAATATCTCTCCTAAAGTTGAGGGTTGAATCAAGAATTTTGCTAAGTACAAAAATATGTAAATTATGAAAAGTCAAATTCCAAATATACATTTAAAATGATAAGGGAAATAAATTAAATGAAACAGGTTTGCTATCCTAGCGTTTAAAAACTTAAAATGAGCATAATATGAACTTAGGAAATTATAAAATTGCACTAATTAAGGAGCCAAATACCTAAAATATTCACTTATTGTCCAAATGAAATAGTAATAGCAAATATGCAATCCTTATTGTATAAGGAGAAGAATGATACCAAGTAGGCCAAAATCGGACAACATTGGATTTTTTTGTATTTTCGGGACTCCTAATAAGGATTAAAAAGCGATTATGAAAATTATAGTTCAAATCCTAAATTGAATTATATCAATGTGTTCATCTCATTTTTTTTTTATAGAAATGATATATAAATTTGTATTATTTGGAAGTATATTATTAAAGTTATGATTAAAATAAAATTTTGCATTTAAATTAATTAGTTTAGATTTAATTTAATTCCATTTTCATTTATCATTCGACAGCACTGAAAGGAAGACAGTGCAGAAAACGATGGCGTGGAATACAGGAATTTGACGGTTGACAGCGGCTCCTAAATGTGTGAGTCGCCAGACACACGTCGTCCCTTATAGGAGCTGCTTGTATAAGCGAGGCCGTTATGCTGACAACGTAGACCCGGTTCATCGATGCTAGGCTGGTCCGGCCCAACAAATAAACTCGTGCTAAGACACAAACCTACCTAGACCAATTCATCTCTGACATAGACTCAAAGAGGCACATCTAAGGGTTTATATTCCTAGGTGACTCTGGTGGTCCCACTGTGTGGTCCGCATACCGGCGTAAAGCCCTCACCGAGGCCAACCTTTCGAGACCAAAACCAGAGCTAAAGGATGGCTGAGCAGCCGATAGGGTGGTGCTCTAGGCCCCTATGGTCGAGTTTAGCCATCCCCTGTAGGCGATTTGACAGGCCCAAGTCCAATCGACTCGGAGGAGCTCGATCGAACCATAATAGCTTAATTTAGGTCACAGAATAGCGTTTAGGATTTTCAAATTGGAAATCAGGGATGAAGATGAGTACTTGGCTACTTCAAAGCTCCGGTTCTGTTGGCTAAAAGAGATATTAAAACTTCAATAGATTGCAGCTCGAATCGCCTCAGCATGTGCTCAACAAGGTGTCGACAGCTAGAGGAGGAAGAAAATGAAGGAATTGGACCTTAGGAAGGGTCTAATGGTATCAGGGAAGAGTCGTAGAGTACGACACCTGTACTAGCAGGAGCATGACTGATCGGTAGAGAAGGCGTACAGGGAGTCAATCTGTGCCATCTGATCAAGGCGCTGATCTGACGGCCAAATCTCAACGATTAGTCCCAAGCCTTCATATCAGATCTAGAAAACACGCAACGGCCATGATTCGTGGATCTTGTTATTTCGTGCTTGGTGAAACTCAACGAATCTCCACCTTTTTAAAATAGTCGTTGGATAATTTTTTAATATTATATATATATATATATATATATTAATTTAATTTAATTATAATAATTTAATAATTAATTTAAACTAATTTAATTATTTATATTTAAATAATCAAATAGACTCTGAAAAATCTTAAACATTCACTTTTACCTAATTGAGTGGTGAGGAACTCAAAATTGCAATCAAATTTGTGATCGAATATCAATTCAATTATTCTAATTTTCTGAGTATTTAAATATTATTAAAATAACTGGGGAAAATTTGATGACATCTAAACACTCTCAAAATATCTCCCCTAGCTAATTTGGGGGTGATGAGTCCAATTGTAAACTCTATTTTTTATTCTGAGATCAAAATAAATAGGCATTCTCAAAATTATCAAGAAAATCAAGAATGTTGAAAAATCTCAAATGATCTCCATATTGCGCCAAACTTGAGGTGGAGACTGTTAACATTATTATAAGAGTATTAGAAGAGAATTGGAGTTAATTAAGCTAGTGTAACAATACTAGGGTAGTTACACTAAATTAGTTAGAATGTTTAATTGTATGAGCTATAATTCAAGTTTAATTCTACCGAAATCAATGTTTACTCAACACTATACTTTCATAGCATCCTAATTTATCACACATTTAGGAGTACATATACATGATTGGTATGTCATAAGAAAGGTGACTTTAAACACTTAATCTATTTAACTACACTTATCAATGTGCACAAAGATAAGGGACAAAATCCTTTTACAGTTTATTCTATCAAATTAAGCACTTAAATTCAAAACTTATAACATACTTAGGACTTGGAATATTTATCCTGAACTGAATTGTACTTATTTAATTACCCATGATAAGACCAAAACTTTATAATTCTATTAATAGTAAATCAACCAATTCCATATCCTACTGAATCAAGTCAGTTATATGGATATGCACTATAATCTGCATATGATAATACTAATATTTTCATTCTAACAATCTATTTAATGATCTATGATTTACAAGCTAATGAATTTATCTTATATTTAATTCTATTCATAATAAATTAACCAATTCCATATCCTACTAAATCAAGTCAGTTATATGGATATGCACTATAATCTGCATATGATAATACTAATATTTTTATTCTAACAATCTATTTAATGATCTATGATTTACAAGCTAATGAATTTATCTTCTATTGCAGTAGGTCCTACACAAATTGCTCCAAGGAAGTCATATATAAGTCATTCAAATTTGGTTAACTACCACAAAAGATAACTTAATCTAAGTATCTTTGGGCTATCTCACCACAAGGTTTAAGATCAATCATCTAAGGTTGATAAGGTTCATCTAAGGTACTACCTTAATATAATACAAATAAGGTATTTTCTACCTCAAAAGTTATATTATTGAAGGTATAATATTCACTTAAACTTAAGGTTATCCTTTTTACTTTAATGATCTAATGTTCTAATCATTAATCTAAATCTATACTTATTATGAGTAGATTCTAAATCAAGTAGTGTAATTATATATAAATTTATAAGTTTAATCATTATCTTAAGATGCAAAAATCAAGCATGTTAATCTTCTAATAATATCTTAACCATAAGAACTTATAGAGTGGGGTAAGAACCATACAATTATGAGAAATTGATTGTTTGCAAATCAATTATATTTTATTGAATTATTAGGGATTAGTTTATGCTAGTTTTCTTGCTTAAGAGAAAATCAAGAGGATCTAAGGATTTGATTAAGATAGTTAAATCGCATTAACTACCTTATGGCATAACCTTCTATCTTACTATTATAATATCAAATGATAAAATCAACAAATGTTAACTAAATCCATACAAATCAAAGAGTGCAAAACTATTTATTAAACTTAGGTTTAAATTAATTACTAAACTTAAATAAAGCTAAATAAGGTTAAAGCTAATTAGCCATGATTAAGGTCTACTTATACAAATCTGAAATACAAGGTTATCATTAGGCTATTCCTTAATTATTGAAGTTCAAATCAACATTATGATTCATTTTGGTCAAGCCAAGATGTTAATTTAAGCTAATTAATGTTTCACCCTAATTAGGGAAGATGAGGAATTAGGAGTGACTAAATTAGGTTATGAAATTCTAAGCATACTTCCTACTATTTTATGATCACTGAGTGCCAAAGTTATCAAAATTAAATAGTGAATAAGGCTAATTATGACTAATCTTATCCTAAGGTAATTAGCATTTGATTAACACAGTAAAATTCAGAAAATTAATCTAACTTAACCAATTAATTCTAAATATCCAAGTGAGTCTTTAGAAACTAAAGCATGTCATTTAGGTTAAGTAAATTCACTAATTAAGCCTAATCATACAACTAGTGATTAAAGCAAAATTAAGAAATTTATTTATAAAAAGTTAATTTAAACATTAGAAATAATTCTACATGCCATATTGAATATTTAGAAACCCTAATCAAGCATTTGAACAATTATAAATGTTAATACTCACTAATCAAACTATTGGAATTATTAGGCAAAATTAATAAAAAAAATTATAAGAACTCTAACATTATTACAGATTAATATTCCTTGCATTTTCTGATCAAAATGATATATAATCGCATGTATTTTGGACTTGAATTGACAAAGTTATTCAAATAATTTAATCTAAATGATTTTAATTAAATAAATGAAATTTTAGAATTTCTGATTTAATTTCCTTAAGGAAATTAAATCCAAAAATCAGATTATTTACGCTCATCCTGAAATCAAAAGGTGCGGATTAGGGTCTGTCCTGTAACAACCCAAGGTTATTACTTAGCTTAAATGTATCCTAATTATCATTCTATTAGGTTCACTTAGTCATTAGAACCAATCCTCGAAGATTTGGAGCAATTTAAAGCTCAATTTAATATTTGGAATATTTTAATATTTAATTAATTAGAAAATTGAGATATTAAATTTGACCTCAAAATTAAAATCTGACTTCGTCATTGCGCTCGTCACCCCCAAATTAGCTATGGGTGATGTATTGAAAGTGTTTGGAAGTCGTCGAATTTTTCTCGAATATTTTAATATATTTAAATAACCCAAAAAATAGAATAATTAAATAATCCTCGAAATCAAAATTTGACTTCACCGCTGTGCTCGTCACCCCCAAATTAGTTAGGGGTGATGTTTTGGAAGTATTTGGAAGTCGTCAGATTTTCGTGAATATTTTAATATATTTAAATACCCCGAAAATTAGGATAGCTAAATTCATCTCCAAATTAAAATCTGACTTCATTGTTGAGTTCATCAACCCCAAAGTAGTTAAGGGTGAATTTTTTGGATTTTTAAGAGCCCATTTAGATATCTATTTTTTAATTAGGGAAATGTGTTAATTAAAAATAAGAATAATTATTTATTTATTTAAAATTCTTTTTTTTTTCTTCTAAGCCAGGTCCCACTCTCCCTTCACCATTCCCTACATTCAGCGCCTCCTTCTCCCCTATGCACACACAAGGATTCCTCCCTCCCCTTCTCATGCTGATGGGAAAGCTCATTGCTGGAGCCATCCCCCTCTCTTCCTTTAAGTTGGAGCCTCAGCCCTCCTCCCTCTCCATTTGGCCATTAGCTGAAGCTCCTTCTTCTCCTCCTAAACTCCATCTCAAGCTAAGGAAGAAGCTCCTTTCCTCCCAAGCTAAAGAAGAAGTTTCTTCATCCTAAGCCCTAAAAAAAGCAGAACTCAATCTTCTTCCTTTTCCAAGCCAAGATACCCATTTATTATACCTTTCCTTATGCTACTCTTTCTATTAGTTTAATCAAAGTATTTGTGGAATAATATCTCAAGTAGCTATTGTATAGAGTCTAAGTCTAATCATCAAGCCTCAATCAGACTCTATGAGTCCGAACGAAGCACAATTTCTCCATTAAAATGCATTCAAAAGATGTATGATTTTTGTATACATGTAGAAATAGCATCATTGTTTGCTCATTATAATGATCATTTCATGCCGATTTTAGTATCAATGGAAAGGTATTAGGAGAGACCATTCTATCGATATATAGCACCATATGTGAGGTGCCCTAAATTAAGAGTATTTGAGTAAAATGGGACATATTCCATTTTTCGCCCAGGCAAAATCACCGTCGAGCGCTACAGCACGACGTAGTGCCTGGCTCTCGGTTAGAAGGTGCACCAGCGCGCTGCAGCACTTGCGTCTAAGAAATTTTAACATCGTAGCGCACCGCAGCGCCTACATCTCAGAAGTTTTTGCAGTGCCTAAAAGCACTACAGCACGCTAGAGCGCCCAAGTCTTAGGTTGATCGGTGCCACAGTGCACCATAGTGCCTAGCTCTCGGCCAAGGGGGGCTACTGCACATCGTAGCACCCAGGTCTTGGATTGGCTAGCATCGTAGAGTCTGGCTCTCGGCCATGATAGGTTACGGCATGCCGCAGCGCGCCATAGCATGTAGAATTGTCCTGTTTTGCTTAAATATGACATTTTTCGCATTTTAATGACTCTAGAACCTTAAAAATATAAGAATATACCAAAACTAAACTAAGTTATATAGGTTATTTTTAATATGAAAACTATCTTTTTATCTTAAATGGCATGTTCTAAATCTCCTAAAGCTTCACTTGAATGTTTTGTGCCAAATAATAATATTATAGTTTTTGATTCCTTGTATAATTAATTAGAACTTAATGGCCAAATTTCATATAATTTAGATAACTAATTTTGTAATTATTGTGCTAATCCATTTTAGATTTATTTAGGATTTGATTAGCCATAATTACTTTATATTTTGATTAATGTAATGTTTATATGTTTTAATAACTAGAGTATGCATGTCAAAAAATCATTACCTTATTTTGGAGATGAAATCCATGATTTGATATTAATCAACTCTTAAACCCTAAGAATCTTAAGAAATGCTTAAGTTAAATAATAATTAACATGATATCATTTGGGACATCAATAATGCATAATGAATTCATTGACTTTATTATTGACCAATAATTAAGCAAATGATCTTGGTTTGGCCAAGTTAAGAGTTTAACCCTAACTTGTCTAGATTAAGACCTAAATTTTAATCACCTTAACTAAGTTATCTGATTTGAAGAATTATAGAACTTGCATGATCTCAATAATACTTATTGATTTGACATTGATCTCAAACTAGTAAATTAAAAGTACTAAAATATATAACTAACTCATATGATTGATCATCTGAATCTAATATTTATATCCTTGATTTTCTCTTAAAAAAGATTATTAGCATAAGCTAAACTGCAAAATGATGACAATTTGTAAGTGATTAATTCCTAATAAATCATGTGATTATATCCCATAATTGTAGTATAGGTTGAGATCAATTGGGTTTCACCCATCTGATTTGTATAATCAAACTCACTATATTAAGGATTGTGGATTTAATATCATTCTTTTATTTAGAATAATTATATATTTAGTGCTTAAATCCTTAAGGTTGAGTTCTAGTATTAATAAACTAATAATTGTTGAACCTTACTAGTAGATTAGCTATTGAGGTAGGAAGAGCTTATTGTCTAATCTTTGAGATAGTAATCTAAATGCACCCTTTTTGTCTTAGATATCTAATCCTAGATCCTTGTGGTAGAGTAACATAAAGATTTAGAATGAAATCATTCCCTTATGGCAGTATCCTAAATTGAGTGACTTCTAAGTCACATCCTTGAAAACCTTGCATATGACTCATCAAAATGGAGTGTACATTCCTTAGTCTGTTATTCCTTGACTATTAAATAGAATTATTAGAAATGGATAGAACTATTAGTTGGAGGTGATAGTATATACCCATAAAACATATTTATTTCAATAGAAAATAGAGTTGGTTGATTTACCTTGAGTAGAAATATTGAGTCTCGATCTTATCTTAGGTAAATAGATAAGTACAGTTTAGTTCAGGATAAATATCCCAAGTTCAAGAGTATTATAAGTAAGGGATTAAGCAACTTAGTTTGAAAGAAAAAATTGTGATTAGGTTCTACCCATTATCATCATGTGTTTTGATAAGTGCAGTTAAATAAACTAAGTGCTTCAAGTTACCTTTCTTAGGACACTATAAGTATGCTTGTAATTAAGGTATTTAACAGCTTAATTTGAAAGTATAAATTGTGGTAGGGTTCTGCCCATTATTGTCATGCATTTCGATAAGTGCAGTTAAACAAACTAAGTGTTAAATTCACATTTCTTGGAAACATAGCTGTAACAGCCCAAACTCTTAAGTACCAAGGTATTGTTCACTTTGGCCTAAAATGACTCAAAATTTTGCCCTCAGAAGATAACATCCCAGCAGGTCACCCATCCTGAGAGTGCTCCCACATGAGCACACTTAAATTTACAGTTCTTATCAGGAACTCCACCGTTATTTGAAAAGGCACCTCGATATTTAAGAGTTTCACTTATTACTACTTAAGTGGGTCATCATAATCTCCCCCACTTAAGTAACTTACAGTCCTCATCAGTATCAAAACACAGATCCAAGAACTAGAGGTGACCCCTACAGGCGCAAGAGGTACCCACAACCATGTAGCACCTTAACCATCATGGGTTCAAGAGGCTGCTCACATGAAGTGATACTTTGCCCTGTATGGCACTTAGTTCCTATCTGACACCTTATGATTTGCTTTGATACCATTTGTAATAGCCTAAACTCTTAAGTACCAAGGTATTATCCACTTTGGCCTGAAATGCCTCACAGTTTTGCCCTCAGAAGATAACTTCCCAGCAGGTCACTCATCCTGGGAGTGCTCCCACATGAGCATGCTTAACTTTGGAGTTCTTATCAGAAACTCCACCATTATCTGAAAAGGCACCTCGATGTTTAAGAATTTCACTTATTACTACTTAAGTGGGTCATCACAATACCAACTATATATATGCAACCCCTTCAGTTGATAAGTTTATGAGTAATCTTAATGATATCATTCAGTGGATTAAAGTTAAGAGTCTGTATTTATTTAGGTGAATTTTGTATAATGGAGATAAATAAAATCAATATTTGATATTAAATTTATTTTTGGATTTCGATGATTTAAAGCATATTGTCATTCAGCTTTGGCATATCATAAAGGCATAAGTCATGTCAGCATTAGCAAAGTGCTTGGCTCATCTAAGGACTTTATAAGCGGAGTGTTCGCTCACCTAGGATCTGTGTGGTGGCATGTGATATCAAGTTAGCATATTAGTGGCATATTCAAATGTATATATATAAATTTACTGGCATACAGCATAGTTTGAATGCATTATTTAATTAATTTCGATTCCCTTATTATTTTCCCTATTTTCAGTACTCAATTTTCAGCCCTGTTTTACTTTGTTTTTAATTCTGCATAGATTTATTTTTAGTTATTTCAATTATAATTTTGTATTATTTTTTCTAGCTATTTTAATACTTTTTTTTACAGTTTTGCTTAATCACTTAAATGTTAAACATTAGATAAATATAATTGCTTAGAATATCTTTCGATGTATTAGACTCATTAGCTACCATGTGATACTTTTGGGATCCGAGAATTTGCTAGATCTAGAGCAGACTGTGGAGCTAGTTCGGGAGGCACCACAGTAGATCTAGGAGGAGTTCATGGAGCACTAGAGGACTCTATATCAGCATCTACCTTTTTGTATTAGTTTACTTTCACTTCAGTCACTAAACTATTTGTTGTATTTTTATTTTAAGTAAACTATTTGTAATAACTCTTGATGTTTTTTTTTTCTTTTCTGAGATGAATGATTTACTATCTTCTATGATGAATGATTTGGATGTGTGCTTTAGCTTTTGCACTCTATGTATACTACTATTTATACTTAGTATTGTAATGTGATCAACATACTGGAAATGCTATTATACTTTTATATATTGAATTACTCATATTCCATGCATAATCCAATGTATATACTATATTGTATATTACTTAAGATAATGTTTAATGCTTATCTTAAAAATTAGTCTAGCGGCTCATACTTTAGCAATTATTTGAGGAGGTTCAGCAGTCCTTCCCGAGTAGTGCACCGTTCTGCCGTCAATTGTTAACTCATTTGTGCGCGACGACGAGATGGGGCGCTACACATTATGGAGACAGGACAGGGCCCTACATGTTATGGCAATGGGATGGGGTGCTACACATTATGCGGGCGCTACATGTTGCGATGAGATGGGATTTGACGGGACGCTACACATATACTCATATGCAAGGTTATCATTAAGTTATTCCTTAATTATTAAAGTTTCAAGCATACTTCCTACTATTTTATGATCACTGAGTGCCAAAGTTATTAAAATTAGATAGTGAATAAGGCTAATTACCACTAATCCAATCCAAAGGTAATTAGCATTTGATTAATGCAGTAAAATTTAGAAAATAATTTAACATAACCAATTGATTCTAAATATCCAAGTGAGCCTTTAGAAGCTAAAGCATGCTATTTAGGTTAAGTAAATTCACTAATTAACCATAATCATGCAATTAGTGATTAAGGCAAGATTAAAAAATTTATTTATAGAAAATTAATTTAAATATTAGAAATAATTCTACATGTCATATTGAACATTTAAAAACCCTAATCAAGGCATTTGAACAATTATAAATGTAATACTCATTAATCAAACGAATGGAATAATTAGGCAAAATTAACAAAATGAATTACATGAACTCAAATATTATTACAGATTAATATTCCTTACATTTTCTGATAATTTCATGTATTTTGGACTTGAATTGACAAAGTTATTCAAATAATTTAATCTAAATGATTTTAATTAAATAAATGAAATTTCAAAATTTCTAATTTAATTTCCTTAAGAAAATTAAATCCAAAAATCGGATTATTTACGCTCATCCTGAAATCAAAATGCGTGAATCATGGTCCGACCCGACCCGGCACTTTGATCCTCCTTCCCTGTCTCCTTCTCTTGACAAAATTGAATTAGGGTTAACCAAATTCGCAAAATCCTTCTTCACTAGGCCACGCCACCACCTCTAGCCGATTGCTACATCATCCTCTAGTCGAGGCTCATCGATAGAGCCATAAAGCTCTAACTTGGGTGGTCAGGATCACCGAGGAGTTATTCTCCCCAAATCCAATCGTCAGGTACAATAGGGGTTATCTATGGGGAAGAAATTCTCTCCACAGAGACCATTAGAGGGCTAGATTTTGATCCTTACACCATCACTAGTTCATGACGGAGCTAAGCTCTAAGGTATCTGGGATTGGGCATAGCCGAGTTGGTGGGTCCTTACATGAGCCCTGCACAGTGTATTGTTATGCTGACTCAAGCATGGATCTAGCGAGAATGCCCGACCTAGGCTAGCCCAACTGTATCGCTCTATGAAGATCGATACATAATTACTTTTACTAGTAATTGATGACCCAAGTGGGCACCAATTACTCATGAAATAATGAGCATGCCATCACCAAGACACAGCCTAGTCCAGATAGTTCTCCGCACTGTCAGGGCCTCCATCGGCTCCTTGATGGCTCGCTGTTAATCTTAATCATCCTTATATCACAAGAACCTACTCAAAGCAACTAATTAATCTCAACTAGAAGGAACTGTGAGCTCACATAGCTCATAGTGGGGTAGGGGAGTACCTAGTTTGTTGGTTCGCGATGGCCTGAGTGAAGGAAGAAGAATCAAAAGCTGGCTGAACTTTAGAAGCTAGCTAGGTGACTTGAACTTTAAGTCACACCCTTTAATTTAGCAGATTGGAGCTGGGGATCACGGGAAGAGCTCACAAAATTGTTGAGAATGAGAATTGGGGAAATTTGATTCACATAGTGAGCAAAAGGATCGCAATGTAATTCCTAAGGATATTTATAACCTCATGGGTCAAATGGAGCATAAATGAGGTTTTGGCTTGACCTGAGAGGTCAGATCGAGGCTGAGCTCTCAAATTTCCAAATAGGAATAGTTGGGCTTTGGGGCTCGAAGTAACGGCCCCAATATTATATAGGAGCGTAATCCAACATTAGAGCGTTACCTTAGCATATAATATCTAATTAGAAGAAAATTAATCAAATATTAGATGCTAAGTGGCCAAGTATATATATGAGAAGTGTTAAGTTAAAGAAAATTTGTAATAAGAGCAAGTAAGGAGCATATAGGAAAATATACAATAAGAGTGTATAAAATATGTAGTAATTATCCACTCATTCAATCCCAAGTAGTTTCAAAATAAATAAACTCAGCACAGGCTTAAGCTAAAAATATTATAAATAATTTAAGTTATTACATACCATTTAATTAAAAGAGTAAGAAATAAACACTCTCTCACATAATATAAAAACAAGTAATATAAATTAAGCGGAATCAATTTGTAAGGTCTTCAAGTGCTAGGTCCAGCTTCACTTAAATTATAAAGCTCCTGATCTATTATATTTTGATATTTAAATATGATAAGACAAATCTAAGGAATGAAAAAGAGTAGCTAGACTAAATAGTCTAAGCACAATTTAAAATTGGCTAATATTTATAAGTTATGTTGGATATTACAAACTAATTTACAATTTAATATAAGTAAATGAGCATTTGAAAGCATTCAAGTAGGAAAGGAAAGTAAATATAAGTGTAAGGAAGAATAGTTAAAAGTAGAGGAGTAAAAGTACTTACATATATTATTGTTCTAGCCTGCAACCAAAAAGGTAAGGAAAATGCATCCTAACCAAGACTAGAAACTACTAAAGTGCATTTGAAAGTAAAAGAAATGGAAACATGTAGATGTCCAAATGAAAATTATGCTAAGCAAGAAAAAGAAAGTTAGCGAAGCATTTAAATGAAATTAAAGCAATATACATTGCATTCTATATTAACTATAAATAAGTAAAGCATAATACTGAAAATAGAAAGTGCAAAGCATAGAAAGTAAAGAAAGATCTTAGTCTTATGAACTCAGAATGTATAATCTAGAAATATACAATGAAAATATAGCTAAAAGGATATGATGAGATCTTACAATTAATAAGATTATAAAAGACTCATATAATATTAGTTGAAGTTATTTTATGAAAGCTTCATTCTGCAGGCACATACAGAAATACATGAGAAGTTAAGCATGTCTGCCCAACTAATAAGGAAAAGCGGGGTTTCAATGAAAATAAACACTCACATTCACCCTTTGAGAGTGTGAAGTCTTCTTATTTCTCCTATAGCCTGCACTTGGCTATTCACCACAATATAAACCCCTATAGTTTTATTGTGAAAGTTTTATTTATGCATAATGACTTGTATGTATATTTAATGGAAGAGGCTCAAAGCTAAGCAAGCAATTAAAGAAATTCAATTAATTATAAACTATGTGATATCTAGAGTTGTCTAATTCTTAATGATCTACTTAATGATTGGAGCTATTTAAACTCTCAATTGACTTATAGATATTAATCTTTAAGTCAATTATAAGTATTAGTAGAAGTGAAAGAAGTTTGGAAAAATAGTATTTTAAATTTAACTTAAGAAATGACAAAATAATTTATAGGATATTCAAGCAAATGGAATTTATCCAATATTAGTCTTAAACAAATCAAATCAAATATATTAATGATTAAAGTTTAGGGAATTAGTAGGGAGAAGTAAAACTAATAATTTATTAAACTAAAGGAAGTGAAGGCAAATAAATTATCCACTAGTTTCACTTAATTAACTTATAAATTGAAAGGTTTCAAATCAAACTAGTCACTAGCTTAATTAGGATCAAATGATATGAAATATTTAAATGTATGGAAAAGATGAGATTAGTAACTACAAGCTCTATATTTACTAAAATTTATAGATTAAGGAATCTAATAGGATGTCTTAAATCAAAATGAATAGCTAAGGAGTTCTTAATTCAAGTATTAGAGAACTTAAGAGAAAATTAAGAACTTACGGAGAATGAAAACTAAGGATTTAAAACTAATAATTAGAACACTAGTTTTATAGATTCTCTAAATGAAATTAAACATACAACTAGAATACATATTCTCAACTTACTAGAGGACTAAATGAAGAAATTAATGTGAAAGAATTAACACTAAGTTTAATTCAATTCATAGAATATTAGATTTAACGAACTCATAACATGATAAGAATGCATGTTATTTGTAATCTATAATCATGGGATATATAAACCAAGACCTTGATGACAATTCATGCAAATTAAGATCCTAATTTCCACATGAACTATATAAAAATAAATGGAAGAATTGTATTTAGATTATGCAATGTAAATAGTCTCATTAAATTCAATACATTGTAATTACATGAGTGTGAAAGTTACCAATCTTATAGACATAATCGACCTCAAAAGATCGTATGTAATTTATGATTTTAAATTAAATCTTATAACAATCATACTAATTATGAAGATTAATTCAAGTTAATTTCCAATTATTCTAATTATCAAATTATGAAGATTTCATATCTCAAACATACAAATTAAAGTGTATGTGAAGTAAGTAAAGTGAAACATATTTGTTATCCTAGGGTTTAAATACTTAAAACAAATATGAACAAAAATTATGAAATTGGAAAATTACCTAATTTAAGGAGATAATTACCTAAAATATCTAATTATTGTCTAAATGAAATGTTATACATCAATTTGAAATATTTATAGCATAAGGAGAAGAATGACACTAACTAGGTCAAATTTGAATAACTTTTAGATTTTATGATTTGGGAGAACTCCTAATTAGGGTTAAAATGTCTTTAAGAGATTTAGAGTTCAAAACTAAAATTTAATCCCATATTATTATTCTACATTTTTTTGTGAACGAAATGAACTATTGAAGTTTTTAATTTGGACATGAATTGATCAAATTATGTCACATACAAATTTAGGATTAAATTGTAATTAATAATAATCCTAAAATAGTGATTAATGAAATTAATCAGCGAAACTAAAATTAAATGGTATATTAATGATCTACGCATTTTTGTTATCGAAATGATATGTAATATCACATATTTTGGATATGTATTTTGTGAATTATAACATTAATAAAATCTGCATTTTTAATAAATAAATAAATAAAAATCTTTAATTTCCATTTGTATTAGCCTGCCAGCGTAGAAAATAAGAAACACATAAAATATTGATGGTTGATGACACATGTAATGCGGCACAAATTTATGGGTCTGACAGCTCGGTGGTGCATCAATTTACGTTCGAGTGGGACACGTGTCACCTTTACGGAGCAAAGTGTCACGATGGGTCTCGCAATCTTTGCGACATGGCCCGCAGAGGACCGGGCAATTCGAGCAAAAAGAGAACCAGCCGGTTCATTGAGCCTTTCTTCTTCTTTTCCCTGACAAAATTGAAAAGGAAGGAAAGAAAATTAAGGGTTATCCTATTGTTCAATTTCGACAACTCACTGGCACAGCCCGCATCTCTCTGCATAGCCCTCACCGAGACCTACTGAATAAGACTTCAATCGGGCTCTACGATGACAAAATAGGCTATAAGATTTAACCATATATCCCTAAAATTAGACCCAATGGATCCTTACAGTCTACTGAGGTCGGCTGATCGATTGAGCTCGCTTACAGTCGATCAAGCTCAATCTGATAATCACAAAAGATCTAATAGACAAGAGGAAATTGATGCATAGTTTCGAAGGAGTAATTACAACACTAAATGAAATAATTTTAAGAGTAATTTTAGTAAGCTCGTCAGCTAGGGTTTAGGCTTCGACAAACTTTAACTCCCTTGCTCCCCGCCTTCAACACTCCTTCAATTTGACATGTATGGGAAGGAAAAGCAAAAATGGAAGAGAAGGAAGGGTCCTAGAGGCTAAGCAAAGGACGAGTACTCGTATGCCATTATAAGCCACGATCGCCTATCGAGAGGACGGTGTACAGTGGAGCTAGTTGTGGTTCTCGGATTATCCTCCAAATCCGACAGTCTGATTTAAATTCCAGCATCACACCATCATTTTAATTAAAATATCGATCTAACGGTCCTTATTGGTGTGGAACGCTGTCTGCTGTTTAGCAAAGAGTAAGGGATTTTTGCTGTTCATGAAATACTAGTGGTATATTTTAATTATAATATATGTTAAATTAATTAATTTAAATGAATATTTAATTAATTAATTTTCATACTTTAATTTTAAAATTTAAATACTCAAATGCACTTTAAGAAATTCCAACTTTTCACCCTTACCTAATTGAGGGGTGAGGAACTCAAAAATGCAATCGAATATTGATCGGATGTCAATTTAATTATCATAATTTTCTGAGTATCTAAATAATATTAAAATACTTGTGAAAATTTCGACGACTCCCAAACACTTCCAAAACACTACCCTTAGCTAATTTGAGGGTGGTGTATCCAATGGTGGACTCTATTTTTTATTCTGAGGTTTAAATAGATTAGGTATTCTCATAATTATCAGAAAATCAAAAAATATTGAAATATGTCAAATGGTCTTCAAATTGTACAAAATTTGAGATAGAGACTCTTAATACTATTTTAAGAGTAATGGAAAAGATTTGAGTCAATTATATTTCTAATTGACAGGTAACAACACTAGGGTTGTTACATCCAAACATGGCGTTGATCCGCCTTAGAGAAGGTCCTAACGGCTCACTAACATGGATGAGAGGAGTAGGGGGTAAGTCCTGCTACTAGAGTATGACATATTTCTTCTATCGAGGATGGGGCTTGCTAAGGATGAAGGTCCATAGTGTGGGGACCTCGATGACCATCTAATTGATCAATGAAAAGGTACAACGGCTTTGATACTTTGGATACTAACGGCCGGTCGTGGGAGTGATCCTGACCATGGGATCACGGGCGTGATCTGATGTTTACAAACACCCATGACTTGGATTTGATTCGGGTCATTGGATCAAAGAGGGTTGACAGTCGGATGACGTGGGCTCCGTTATCATGCAACCCGGGCTCCATAGCAAATCACTTGTGGTCCGCACAGTGGATCCCAGACCATTAACAACCGTTGGAGGGTATATGTGCAATTTAAAATTTTTCTAAACCATAATTTGTAATTTTCCTAATTAAAATAAATTCAATTATGGCCTAAATGACTTTAAAAAATTCCCAAAGTTACACCCCTAGTTAATTTGAGAGTAAGGAATTCAAAATATAATCATAATTAGATTTAGAGATCAAATTAAATTAGCTATTTTCTAGGGTTCTAAATTTGGCAAATTTATCAACTTAGCCTATTAAGGTTCGATTAACCCCAAATCTTATGGTTTATATCATAATGACTTGCTAAAGCTAATGGGAATAAAATAGAGGCTAGTTAAGCTTAAATTAACTAGAGTAACAACCTAGATTTATTATAATACCACACTTACTGCTCAACTGGAGATAATGCTGAAAGGTTCAATTGACTGCTGGGAGGATTAATGGGGATGCAAAAAAATCTAAGAGTTCAAATGAAGATGCATAGTGTTTAAAGAGTTCACTATGATGATTGTTGAATGTATTTATATTTGCAAGTGGCTGGGGAGTGGTCAGGCTAAGGTTCAAGCTCAGGCCAAAGACTCAGCATCCAATACCAATTGGAGTATGATAAGGCCTCCAAGCCCGTTGGGATTTGCCTAACTGATTCTAAGCAAATGGCTAACAACTTACCCACATGGTATTAGGAATGGAGGATAGCCTTAGTAGCAGTTAGTACGATGATTCGCTGCTGTCAGGGGGGACCACTTAGTAGGAGGATTTGGGATGAAGGCCTATAGTTCTTGGGATTACACTATCTGTTTAATTGATTTGTCTATTTGGACGACACTGTCCTGATGTGCTTCACTCCAACAACTGATCATGGAAGTAGTTACAGTCATGGGATCGTGATTGAGATCCGATGACTGTCAAATGATTCAATTGATTGATTAGTGTGGATCGCTCGATCAAGGCTCAAAAATACATGATGACTGCATTGGAAAGATCTATTAACTGTTAGAATTTAAAAAGGAAAATAAATAATTCATATAATTCAATTAACACTAAATGAAATTAAATCCAATTTAAGACTAAATGACTTACAAAAATTCCTAAAAATTCACCCTTAGTTAATTTTAGGGTAAGAAATTCAAAAATATAATCAGATTTTAACTTAGAGATTAATTTAATTAAGCTATTTTTCTAAGTCGAAAAATTGAAAAATATCCAACTAATCTAATTGAGGTCTGATTGACTTCAAATTTTCAGGATTAGGTTATAATGGTTATTTAAGTCTAATGGATTAAGGAATAGCACTTAGTTCAACCCAGATTAACTAGGGTAACAATCTAAGTTTGTTATAGTAACACGTGATATTGGATTAGTACACCTAATATAACATCAGGGCATTACACCTTAGAATACAGAGATGTCTATATGCAAGTGACAACAAAGATGGAAATTTAGTTTCACTTGTACTAGACAGGGAATACCGATATAACTTAAATAAGTCATCATTTATATACTAAGGTATGAAGTCAAGAGGTCTCGTACAAGATCAGCTAAAGATGAACTTAAGGCTTAGTTGTGAGTGACCCATGTGCGTGAGAGATCACTAGTGTGTTTAATTATATGTAGCCCATAGAAGTATTTATTAAACATTCACATATAATAACAAATTGAAATTCAGTAAGAATTAGGAAGGTTGAATCATAGTCGATCATTTTAACTCTCCCCAATCTCTTAATCATTGTTGCATCCTCGTAATTTAAATTTACTTACTTGTATGTGTAGATTTAGATTAGCCTTAAAATAAACATTTTGATCATTTAAGTATTAGAAGTGAAAAGATTATATAGTAATCATCTATTAATCCCTGAGGATGATAAATTTGAGACTCACCATCCCTATATAACTTTAGACCATGTAAACATGTGTGTGATCAAAAGTCACACTATTTATGGCATGTCAAACTGTAATTGAGCAAAAGCTAAGAAAAAATAATACATATCTTATTGACTGTATAACTATAGAAAAGGTTACTAATATATATTATAATATAACTAAATTAGAAGTAAAGATGAAATATGCTCAAAGGATATATGCTAGTATGACTATACTACAAATAAAGTAATAAAACAAGCATGCTAGTAAATAATAAAAATTAAATGAGCTAAATTGAACTAAAAGAAAACACTGCTAAAAATAAATACTAAAGAGCTAAAATAATTATCTATATTTATTTAGTAAAAATTGTACTATTTTAATAACTACTGAAAGATAATACTGAACTAAGCTGAGAAAAAATACATATGCAATTGTTATTTTATCATAGTTTACTTTTTCTCTGTCATCATGTACAATAGAAATTGAGGAGCCAAGCACGCTTGTTAGACTACCTGAAAGTGCGGGTTTCTATAAGCGTATATGACTCTCCTCAGTAGTCCATGCAATATTCTTATTACTCCAATAGTTTTCCCATTGGCTATATGTGATGACCCACTTAAGTAGTAATAAGTGAAATTCTTAAACATCGAGGTGCTTTTTCAGATAACGGTGGAGTTCCTGATAAGAACTCCAAAGTTAAGCGTGCTCAGGTGGGAGCACTCCCAGGATGGGTAACCTACTGGGAAGTTATCTTCTGAGGGAAAAATCATGAGGCTTTTCTGACCAAAGCGGACAATACCTTGGTACTTAAGAGTTTGGGCTGTTATAAATGGTATCAGAGCAAACCATAGGGTGTTAGATAGGAACTAAGTAGTCATACAAGGTAAAGTACCACTTCATGTGAGAAGTCTCTTGAGCCCATGATGGTTAAGGTGCTACATGGTTGTGGGTACCTCTTGCGCCTGTAGGGGTCACCTCTAGTCCTATCTACCCAATGGATAGTTCTTGGTTCTGTGTGTGGATACTGACAATGATGTTAGTTACTTAAGTTTGGGAGATTGTGATGACCCACTTAAGTAGTAATAAGTGAAACTTTTAAACATCGAGGTGCCTTTTCAGATAACAGTGGAGTTCCTGATAAGAACTCCAAAGTTAAGCGTGCTCAGGTGGGAGCACTCCTAGGATGGGTGACCTACTCGGAAGTTATCTTCTGAGGGTAAAACTGTGAGGCTTTTCTGACCAAAGCGAACAATACCTTGGTACTTAAGAGTTTAGGCTGTTACACTATACCATATATGTACAGACTGATTATCCCAAAATGAACCCTCCGTATGAGAATGTTTTTCTAAATTAAAAAATTTTATTGTCAAGCACAAGTCATAATTTTATGAAACAATTATTTTGGTTCAAAGTAATGTATCATTATAACTGTTCAAACTGATAAATTGTAACTGTGATATTTGTTATTTTTAATTATCCTAATTTATTTGTCCTTACTAACTAATCCTAATCATTGATTAATTATGTAGTTATTCATTTTGAAAATGCACATACTCAAGATTTATCTAGAATCCTTTGATCTGCATTCTTAAGCTGAATAATATGATCTAATGTTAAGATAAACATGTGTCGTAATTTGAAATATAATTTAACTTTTGAGTTTAATCAAGTTAGCAAAATATAATCTGATATTTTGGCTTTTATAACTAAATGAGTTTTGCTGCTAAATTTAGGGATAGCTCATCCTTTGAGGTTAATATATTCAAATTACTAAAATTATTATTGAATTTTAATTTAGACTTCTACCTTTTTATTTTTACAGATCTTAGCCCTTAGACTTAGACCATTAAAGTTCCAATCATCAATTGGATCAATTCTAGTAAAGTTCTACCAAAACTTGTATTTTATATATCCAAGTCCTCAAACCAATGAAATTCCTTAGCTTAATCATCTTAATTTAATTGGGAGTCTAATCATATACTTAGAGTTAATTTCATAATCATGATTAAAATGATATTATTTTTATTTATATATTCTGGGGTTCCAATTGCATAAAATAATGACATACACTTTTAGATTAATTTTCTCATAATATTGCTTTGATACCAACTATGATGACTCATCATTAGGTCAGCATAGCTAATCTAGTGTAAGATGCTTACTACCCATATCATATCAGGGTTCAGTATAACATTGTATTTAGAGGCATATAAAATACACATTTTCATATTTATTGCAACATTCAAAAATATCAAAATAATAAATGAAACATATTCATAACATGAATAATAATTATCTTACAAAATCTATTCACACACTAAGCAAAAATTTAAAACTTAAGAAAAATAAGCATCTAAGTTGCTCCATCATTCATCAACTCTACTTCAAAGATAGGCTTGCAGATATCCAAATTTGCATATAATATAAAGCAGTCATGATTTTATGGGAGAAGCATATACAAATAAAATGATATGCAATATTTAAGTAGGGTATGCCTGTAAAATTATCAAGATTATAAATACAATATATATATATATATATATATGTAATATATTATATGTGCTCATTCTGAAAGAAAATACATCAATATGTAACATTTATTCATTTGGACAAAGTTACAGAAGAATAGAGTTAGATATACATATCTTATTCTCTGAGATGTGGGTTCCTGACTAACTACGCATTCCCCCTCAATGGCTATATCTAGTCTCCTTATATCCTTAAATATCAGCATGTTCTTGCCTAACATATTATTTGTACAGACATGAGATCAATCTAAATGGATCTATGATATGAATATTTAATTATTTATTTTAAATTCTGAGCATAAAACTTTATATAAATAAATCAAAATAGATCAAAGCTTAATAACAGTGCAAAAGCTACAAATGAAATAATTAAATGAAAAGAATGATATCATTCATTTTATTTTAAAAAAAATATTAATAATAACATTAGTAATAATATTGTTAATTTATTTATATATATATATTAAGAATAATAATTTTTATTATTATAAGTAGAAATATATATATATATATATATATTTGAAATAATATATATATATACATATATAAAGAAAAAGACTGAACTGAAATTTGCAAAAATTAAGAATAATATATATATATATATAATGACTGAAACAAAAATTACAGAAATTAGGAATAATATATATATATATATATATATATATATATATACATATATATACAATGATTAAAATAAAAATTGCTAAGAGGGGGTTTTTGGATCCAAAGCTTGCCAAGAAATTCATTTTCGATTTTCCTGGTTCTTTTTGATGACTTTGTAGATCTTCTGTCTAGGAGATTCCTATTTTTGAGCAGAGGGACACTAAAGCTTTTTGCAGATAAATCTCAGCAGTTGGATGAGGGGCTTCTTTCTGAACCTCACTGGATTTCCTTTCCCTACCTGCGTCTGAAACTTAATAACACGCACCATCTGTGGGCGTTGGCCAGTCTGGTTGGGGACCCGATAGCCATTGATAAAGAGTCGGGGTTCTGGCATGCTCCAAAATCTAGAGTGTTAGTGGACCTGAACATCTCTAGGAGATGTCCGAGGGAGATTTTTATTTATGGGAATATTTTCAATCACTTTCAAAAGGTTATGGTGGTACAGGAGTATGTAAAATGTTCCAGTTGATATAGATGTGGCCATGTCATGGAAGTGTGTCGAGCTAAGAAAAAAAACTTCAATTTCCATTGGAGACCAAAGCCTTCGCCTGCTACCTAAGTAGAGGTGGAGTCTCTCTCCCATGCTTGGGCTATTATGCTATTTGCTCCCCCAGTGAGGGGGTCTCTACTTCCTGTTGTTGGGGGGGCAAGTGTCCGCAGTGAGGTTGTTAATCTTTCTCCATTGTCCCAACCAAATCTGGTCGATGAGATTATGAAGGCAATCCAAACCAGGGAAGAGGATTTGTTGTTATTGGAGGAGAGTAATCTAGGCATGCTTTTGGTTGAGCCAGGGGAGTGGGTAACGCCAACCAAGAAGAAGAGTTTCCACAGGTCTAAGGCTGAAATGGTTCTTCTAAGATCCAGCTCCATAAAATCAAATTGTATACATTTATGTTGAATTCATCATTATTGATTTGGAATATTCATGGCATTACAAACAAGGTGAGTAGGGCTAGAGTGGTCTCTCTGTGTTGGAGTAATAAGGTTATGTTCTTAGCAATCCTGGAACCCCTTGTTCATAGTCAATCAATTGGGCTGTATGCAAAGAGGTTGGGTTTTTCTCAGTTTTTTGCAAATAAAAATAGCAAGATTTGGTTGTTCTGGAAGGAATCAGTGGTCTTCGAGGGGGTGTTGAACGAAGACCAGGGGGTGCACGATTTGGTTTCTTGGAAAAACCTCAGGTGGAAGCTTTCGGTAGTTTATGCTAGCTGTTCTTATCAAAAGCGTAGGGTTTTGTGGCATTCTTTGGAAGCTTGGTGCTCATTGGATTCTCCTTGTTTAGTGGGTGGGGATTTTAATGTGGTCAGATGCCCCTCGGAGCGTCTGGGCTGTGGTCGAGGCTACTCGGGAGCTATGCATGATTTCAATTCTTCAATTTCTAATTCAGGCCTGGTTGAGGTGGATTTTTCGGGTTCCAGGTTTACCCGGTGTAACAATTCAAAAGTTTCGCATCTGGATAGATTATTAGCAAATCCAAGTTTCCTCAATTTGTTCAATCCTCTTTTGGTGCTCCATCTTAACCGGTTAGGGTCGAACCACTCTCCTCTCCTCCTTCCTCTAAGTCCAGTCCCCTCCTCCCCAGTTAGGAGTTTGTTCCGTTTCCAAAACATGTGGACCCATCACCCAGAGTTCATTGAGTTGGTGAAAAGTAGTTGGATGGCTCCGATTAGCGTGATGGAAAGGCTATGTCTATTCTTTATATGAAGTTAAAGAGACTTAAATCCTGCTTAAGGTGCTGGAATAAGGATCATTTTGGCAATATTTTTGATAATGTGAAGTTAGCAGAAAATGAGGTGACAAGGTTGGAGGCGCTTGGGGATGAGGGTGGTCTGGGGCTTGACCTGGTTGAGTTGAAAATAGCCAAATATAAGCTAGAGGCGGTGCTATTAATGGAACAGGATTTCTGGATTCAAAAGGTAGCATTAAAGCGTTTCAAAGAAGGTGAGAAGAACACAAAATTTTTCCATTCGTGGACAAAGATTAAGCATGTGTCTAACAATTTCAGCCATTTGCGTGATAGTGAGGGCAATAGGCTTCCTAAGGAAGCTCTAGGGGACTCGGCGGTCAAGTTCTTTGCTGAGCTTTGAAGAACTGAAAGTTGTTCCACAAGGGAAATTAGAAGTGGTTTCTATTTTCCTCAGGTTTTGGATACTGATAATGCCTCTCTTCTTAGTCCACCTACTTTTGCTGAAGTAGAACAGGTGGTCTTGAATTTTGACCTGGATACTGTGGCGGGTCCTGATGGGTTTTCGCCTCGTTTCTATCAGGTTTGGTGGCAGGTGATAAAAGGAGAGGTCTTTGAGGCAGTGTTGGATTTATTTGTTGCAGATTACTTACCAAAGTTTGTAACAGCCATTTCTATCGCTTTAATCCCTAAAAAGTCCCATCCATCTTCGTGGTCTGAGTTCTGTCCAACTATTTTGTGTAATGTTTTTAACAAAATTGCTTCAAAAGTGATGGCAAATATGTTAAGCTTTCTCCTTCCCAATCTTATTTCCTCCTCTCAGAGTGCGTTTGTGCAAGGTAGATTGATCACAGATAACTTTCTTCTGCTAAAGAGCTTATCCAGGACCTCGATAAGAAATTCCATAGGGGCAATGTTATTATCAAGCTTGACATAATGAAAGCTTATGATAGGGTGGAGTGGTGTTTCCTTTTTTCCATCCTGAGGAAGTTTGGTTTCTCTAATCTCGTTATCCAATTTATGTACAAAGCAATTTCTAATATTGGATTCTCAGTGTTATTGGATGGAGAAAGCAGAGGCTTTTTCCCTTCGTCCTGGGGCTTATGGCAAGGGGATCCCCTTTCTCCGATGCTCTTTATTCTTATCAATGAATATTTTTCCAGACTCCTTGTCAGGGATTTCTCCTCGCAAAAGGGGGTTGCCTATCATAATTCAGGTAAGATGGTGATCTCACATTTATCCTTTGTAGATGATACTCTTATTTTCTGTAGAGCCACAAAACAAGCTTTTAAATTAGTGCTGAAAATCCTGGAGCATATGGAATCGGTATCGGGTATGAAAGTGAATCGTAGTAAATCTAACATGGTCTTTGGTAAGTGGGTGGTCCAAGACAGGACCCATGACTTAATTAACCTCTCGAGTTTTTCAAGTTCTTCTCTTCCCCTCTGCTATCTGGGACTCCCTTTGTCAAAAGGGTTGGTGAGGCCAGCAGCGTTTGAATCGATCATTCAAAGTATCTCCTTGAAAATAAATGGCTGGGCGGCTAAGTGTCTTTCATTTGGAGGGCGCTTCGTTCTCCTTCAATCGGTCTTAAATGTTATCCCAAACTTCTTTCTGGCAGTGTTAAGACCACCGGTTGCTTTCACTAGTCATTTTAATGTTCTATGTAACAGTTTTCTTTGGGGAGATTATGCTGGCAGGAAGGCCATTAGGTGGTGCAGCTGGAATTCGTTGGCGATCCCAAAGGCCTCGGGTGGGTTGGGTTTGTGTCCACTTAAATGAATTCATGTAGCTTTCTGTGTTAAGCTTGGGTGGAGGCTAAGATATAGGGAGGGCCTTTGGGCCACTTTCATGCACAATAAGTATGGGTCCAAGTGTCATGTTTCCGTAAGAGGTGCTCTTCAAAATGATTCAATTGTGTGGCGGAATCTCCTGAGAATTAGGAGTAAGGTGGAAGGGTGTATTGCTTGGGCCATTGGGGATGGAGCCTGCTCATTCTAGTTTGACAAGTGGTTTAAGGAGGGTCCCCTACATACTCTTATCCTGGTGGTGGGTTCGGCTCTCTCTTCGGTGTCTGAGTTTTGGTCGAAGGGACAGTGGGATTTTTCAAAGATTGCAGAAGTGGTTCCATTGCTTGAAGTGGTGAACCTAATCTGCACTACTCCTATTTTGGGTGGGGTGGACTCTTTGAGAGTCGGGGTTGGTATAGAGTCCAAGCCAAAGTTGAAACTAGCGAAGCAGGTTCTGGAGTCGCGCTCCCCAGTGGTGCCTGGTTGGTTTCGCTTGCCTATGGTTGCTCTTTCCTTTTTTTATTTGGAGAATGTTTTAGAAGTTTTTGTCTGCTGATGACATCCTTAAGGATAGAGGGGTGTCGTTAGCTTCTAAGTGTGTGTTTTGTCAGAATAAAGAGTTGCTGGCTCACTTGTTTTTAAATTGTCAGTTTGCAAGGGACCTCTGGTCCGGTTATGATTTTTTGAATGTAATATCTTCTCATTCCCATTCGTCCATCCCGTCTCTTTTGCTTTGGTGTTTCAATCACTTGGGTAAGTGGGGCTACACTCTAGCGTGCCAAGTGTGTTGGTAGATTTGGTCTGCGAGGACCAAGGTGAAGTGGGGGAAGAAGTTGTTGCCCAATAACTTGTTAAAGGATTACATTAATAGCTATATGGAGATGGCGGGGCTTTCTAGTGGGGGTGAACGAGGATCGGGTGTCCACCCGGTAGCAAATGAAATCTCTCATTGGTAGTTTTCGAAGTTTTTTCTTGTTTTGAGTCTATTTTTATCTCCTTCGGGAGAAGTGTTCATCAGCAGGGTTGACTGGAAGTGGTGGGGGCATTCTAAGCTTTTGGAGTGGTGGTCGTCCTGTTCGATTGGACCAGGGCTTAAAATCTGGATGATCCCCTAGTTTTTATGCTGGGCTCTGTCTCTTTGGGGACAGGCTGGTTTTAATATATGCTTGATAGAATCTTTCGGTGTTCTTCAATGGTGCAAGATTTTGCTGTACTTGAATTACGTCTATCTTGTTGGTTTCTTTTCGAGTTGGTTGGAGTCTTTTAATTTCTCGCTATGGTGGTGTTGCGAGTAATGGGTTTTCGGCTGGTGTTTGGGTTTCAGAAGCTTCCTTGCCTTTATTTCCCTAGCTTCACTGATCCGTGGCATAATTTCAAGTCTTTTTGTCGGATGTCTGCTACCAGTGTGATAGCTTTCTTTTCGGTCGGCGTTGGCGCAGCTCTCGATAGTTGTGTTGAGACGCCTCATTGCCTATGTTGCCCATCCTTTTTATGGGATTAGATTGCGGAGGAATATGCAGGCTGGTAGTATGTCTATGCCCCTGTCTTTCTTGTCGCGTCCCTGCTCTAGCCTCTATTTATTCAAGTTCAATTTGGTTGTGGAGTGTTGGCTCCTTCCCCACCCTGCTTTGTGTGGCTTTTTTTGCAATCCTGCTCTCTTCTTCTTCTTCTTCAGGAAACTTCAGTTAGTGGAGCCAATCTTCTATCTGGCTTCGGCCCTGTGGGAGTTCTTTGTTGCGTGTGGCAATTTGCATGTGGCAGTTCTGGTCTTTGGTCTGCAGGAGGTATTCTGGCTCGGTGCTATCATGCTTTTCAAAATCTGTGTAGCGCTGGAATGGCTGTCAGTGTCATCGACCTGGCCGGACAGGGCGTCGGCGTCTCTGCGGTCGCTTGCATTCAGCCTCTGGTTCTTGTTCTAGATGCTCACAGTGTTCATAGAGGTCTTATTTCCCCTGTTCTGAGGTGCGAGCAGACATGGAGTGAATGGTGGCGCTTGGTTGTATAGGTTTTTGATGTGTTTTGGCTTGGGTAAGATATTTTGAGGCAATTGTTGTTTGTATTTTTTAGGTTTACTTCTTTTGTTTTCTTTTGTTTTGGTTCTTGTTGGAGAACCGGAGGGTAGGTTTGTAACGGCCCCAATAATTGGATAGAAGATTAATCCATATATTGGGGTGTTACTTTAGCACCCAATACTTGATTAGAAGAAAACAAATCAAGTGTTGATGCTAAGTGGCCAAGTCTCTTTATGAGCATTTGTTAAGTTAAAAATGAATGAAAAGGAAGATATAAATAAATACAGTAATACAAGCATTTACAAAATAGGCAATCCACTCATTCATCCTAAGCAGTTTTAAATACATAGAAGATACAACACAGATTAACAACTGAAATAAAAGTAACTTAAGTAATCTAATTGTTACAAGGCTTTTTAATGTATATGGCAAATATAAGTGAATTATATATATGATTAAGCGGAAGCAGAGTTCTTTAAAAGTTCGTCAAGTACTCGGACCTGCATCACCTGAATAAAAGGGCCATTGATCTATCATATTTTGATATTTAAATATGATATGGCAAAGCCAAGAAAAAGAAAAGAGTAGTTAGACTAAACAGTCTAAGCACATTTTAAAATTGGTTATGTTTTTAGATTAACAAGATATCACAATTATGATTTATAATTTAAGTATACAGTGGTCCAATAAAAGCTACATAGTATGGGAAAGTATTGAGCACAACTATAAGAAAAACAGTATGAAAATCATTGAGTAAAAATACTCACTTTTTATTAAAGTTCTAGCCTATTACTAAAAATTGATAAAAGAAAGCATTTTAAAGGTTAGGAACTAATATATGCATGAAATGTAAGCAATAAATATGATCAAATAGAAAGTATGCTAAGTAAGCAATTGTCATACAGTGAAGCATTAATTGAAGTTAAGCAACATACACTATATTCAAATTAAACTGAAGCAAGCAATACACAATACTGAAAATAGAGAGTGTAAAGCTAAAAGAAATGAGGAAATATCTTATATTCTGAATCTAAGATAATCATAGTTTAGAACTATGATATGAAAGCATAACTAAACAGTTATGAAGAGATCTTATAATTTTGTAAAAGAACTCTTATATATTTAATTAAAGTTACATTAAGAAATACCTCATAAAGAGACTTGGCCATACAGGGCAAAGTACCACTTCATGTGAGCAGCCTCTTGAACCCATGATAGTTAAGGTGCTACATAGTTATGGGTACCTCTTGAGCATGTAGTGGTCACCTCTAGTTCTATCTATCCAATTGATAGTTCTTGGATCTGTGTGTGGATACTGACGAGGACGTCAGTTACTTAAGTTTGGGAGATTATGAAGAAGACCCACTTAAATACTAATAAGTGAAACTCTTAAACATCGAGGCGCCTTTTCAGATAATGGTGGAGTTCCTGATATGAACTCCAAAGTTAAGCGTGCTCAGGTGGGAGCACTCTCAGGATGGGTGACCTGCTGGAAAGTTATATTCTGAGGGTAAAACCGTGAGGCCTTTCAGGCCAAAGCGGACAATATCTTGGTGTTAAGAGTTTGGGCTGCTACTAGGTTGTGGTCCAGTTGAACTCTCTTTATAATATTTGTTGATCAATAGAAGAAAATGTTTGCTTAAAAAAAATGATTGAAATAAAAATTGCAGAAATTAGAAATTATATATATATATATAGAAAAAAAGAAAATGACTGAATTAAAATTACAAAAATAAAAATAACATAAATAGAAATAATAATAATATTATTAATAATATTATTAATATTAATAAAAGAAGAAGAAATGAAATGAAACGAAGAGAAAATTTTTCATATATTTCTCATTTCTTACCCTATCTAAATGTTAATGAGGCTTTATTGGATGTCAATGAGGGAAATCAATGGTGGTCGAGGAAGAAGAGGAGGAAGTGGAGGGGAGAGAGAAGATGAGAGAGAAGTGGGGGAGAGGAGGGGAGATTGGAAAATGAGGGATTTTCTCTCTTCTCTTTCTCTCTCTTCCATTATTTCAATGTGAAGTATTTTGCTTTCACTTTATTCTCTCTCATTAAATTTTTTAAGTGTACAAATTTGATTTCTCATTTGCTCTCCTCTTTCTCTCTCCTCCATTATTTCACTCTTAAGTTTACTTAAGTAAATTTGATGCAATAATTTAGATGAACAATGCATTAATATGATGAATAATAAAACATCTAAATAATAAAATCATTAATTTTGAATAAATAAATAGCAATTTTAATTAATACCTGATTTTTGTGCATTTATTCATTATTTTCAAAAATAACAAAACTTGACACTAATATATATATTGATGAGATGAATACACTCAGGCCAAAATTTATCAATTTAGAGTAATATTTTATTTTATATTAATTTCTAAAAATAAAAGCTTCAAAAATTAATTATGGTAAATCTGGAGCTCCAAATTTGACGAAACTTTTTGTGATGCCTTATTATAATATTCATAATCTAACAATACTAAAATTACTGAATTGTATATGTGTATTATTTTCTTAAATTACTGAATTTAAATAATTCAAAAATTAATTCATGAGTACAATTATCCAGATTGCTCCCAAACTTGGGCATAACAATTACAAAAATATATTATATCAAATAGTAATTTTGGTTAGCCCTAATTTTAAAGTCACTCAAGATCTTATTTTAAAGTTAATTTTAGTCCTAATTATTCTAGTAACGACTTACACTGGTGGCCTTGATCAAAATATTTTTGTTGGTGGTCTTGAGTTACTCTTATCCAATCCTAAATTAGGTGTACCTTATGGATTTTTTCTTCTGTTATTGAACCATATAGTTGGGTGTCTTTTACTTTGATCCAAGATAATGGCATAATGCACTTCTTACCTATAAGGCTTTGTACAACATTATATTGATGCTCACTTGGAAGTTGATGTTATAAGCAGACCTAATTAGTGGAAAATGTTCATCCCAACAACCTCCAAATTATAAGAAACAAAAGCGCAATACACCTTCTATTATTTTGTTAATATGATTGATTTAACCAATAATTTGGGGATAAAAAGCAATGTCCATGGTTAGAATAGTATTCAAACTATATTGGATTACTTTTTAAAATTGAGGAAGTGACCATAATGATCATATATTATCATTTTGGGGATGCCACATAATGAATAATATCATGAGTATGGGTTTATGCTAACTTCTCCATTGATTGTGTCTACTTGGATAGACAAAAAGTGAGTTGACTTTGTCAGCTTATCTATAATAATTCAAATAGAATCAACACCAAACCTATAACGAGGAAAACCTATGGTGACCCGTACCCTGACAAAGTGGGTTGGGGTGATCGTCACTTGGCAAATCCCTCACTTATCACTAAGTTAGGGTATAATCTCCAATCCACTAATAAGGGAGGGATAAGCCCTTAAGAAGCAGCAGAATTATTCACTAAATACATACATGTCAATCAAAGTGCGAAAGTAAGAAAAGAACGAGTTTACATCCATTGCACCATAATTCAGAAAATAGGAAATATGACATTCATAACAAAGCATGCAGTGAAAAAAAAAACACATATAGTACATATATTATTACAACATTTAATGAGTTTAAACTAAAAATAAAATAAACACTCAACCTCACAAGTAAAAATAAGGAAAACTAAAGATCTTCAGCAGTAGGTCGCTCCTCCTCTTGAACTAGCTCCACTCCTGGCTCAACAACCTCAAATAGCTCAGAATCTGTTATTGTCAGTTTTATAATGACAGAGCCTAAGCAAAAGAAAAAAAAAAATCTAATTAGACAAATTATCTAAGTACATTTTAGGCTGTGAATTTTATGTATTAAATGATATCATTGTTTACTTAAAATAACTAAAGTAAGCAAATGGGTGCAACAAGCTAAGAAAGAATAGAGAAAGCTATAAATAATGTATTTATAACTTAAACAAACAGTGAGATAAAAGGGACATACTTCAACCCAAAGTTGCAACAAGGTTAAATAATATATATGTAAAATAAACTATAAATACTGAAAAAGAAAGACTTATCATAACATGCTGATGATCAAATGAAATTATGCAAATTAACAGAAAGTAAATTGAACTGTGATACAAATAAGTAAACAGAATCAATGATTAGCATCCTAGTATCTATAAGCAAGCACTATACTAAAGCTGAACTATAGTAGAAGTAAATAGGAAACATGATGAATTATGTAAAAGTTGCCATATCAAAAAAATTAGCTAGATAAGCCACTGAATTGTATCATATTATATCACTTAGCTTCTCAAAGCTAAGGCAGAAAACTGTATCATACTGAAGAGGCATAAAATATATATATAATAGTTCTTAGTTATTTTATCTTACTCCTATGACAACATCTAGAAGTAGTTGATGAGTCAAGCACATATGCAAGACTGAGATGGGTTCCCAAACCTAGGCACAACTTTCCCAAATGAGTATGTGTCAAGTAATCCTTATGTGGCGACCGGAGATTGAAGTTCGAGAGCCTCAAAAGAATGATTCATATATTGAAAATATATATTTATGAAAGTAAAGAAAATAAAATACATAAATGTCCATATTTACATTTAGAGCCATTCATATATGAATTTACAATAGTTTAATATTTATAATATAGCTTTAAATATCCTTATTTTCTCACATCTCAGTTTCTTCTCTTTTATTTCTTGGGCGGATCCTCAAAGTTTAATTTTCAAAACCTGAAAAATTCAGTTACCAATCAGGTAGGAGTATGCAAATAATTCTAATAAGAGTAATTCTAGCATCCTATAATAGGCATGAATCAAATATGAAAATGAATGTGATATCTATATAGCATATATGAAAGAAAAGCAAATGTTCAACTTTAAATATTGCCGTGCAAGTTAGCTGTGAAATTTAATATAAATAGAAAACATTTATCAAAAGCATTTGTAACACAAAGTCGAGTCCATAGACTCCTGAGCCCAAATGGGTAAACCCATAGGCATACCCTTTAGGCAGTTTTTCTCACTACCCATCGGTAGCTTAATCAAATTTTAGAAACTGATGGTGTGTCTTTCCTCTAGATTTGCCCACTTCCTAATAAGAGCTAAATCCCTCCATATGACTCCCAGGGGCTGCCAGCAGACCTAATTTGTGCATATTCTCAGTGTTGTTTTCCATCCTCCAAAGACAAACACCACCATAATATAACGCATTTCATCTTTTTGTTACATGCTTATTTGATAATATTCTTTTGCAGATTTATAAGATGTAAGCAGTTTTGAAATATAAATAATATTCAAATGAAAATAGCTCAAAATAAGAATACTGAAATAAAACTTATAAGTAGATTTACGTACCTGATTATTTTGATACAATGTATAACTAATTCAATTTTTTTGATCTGCCAAAAATAATTTAATTCATTAATTTAATATTTTATTATTTGTAATATTAGGTTTCTAAAATAATAATAAAATGATCTAAATATGTTTAGATTAATTTATTAAGTTATTAATTTTGAGAAATTATTAAGCCTTATAAGGTTAAATTAGGAATTTGACTTATAAGGCAATTTAGTAATTTCACCCTAATGAAATTTAAAATTTATGTTAGTTTATTGTAGATTATGTCCTAAGATTTCCATAGAACTTAAAATCATCAAATTCTGATATGTATTGGTTAAGTTATAACTAATACAATTTCTTGGGTTAATAATTAGGGTTTAATGTGATTAGTGAGTGATTAGTAAAATAAATTACAAAATTACTAAACCAAATTACACAGCTAGGTTCTAATCTACTTTAGGAGTTCTCTGAAATTTAAATTGCTCAATTTGGATCATTAGATTTGCTAATATTCACTAATCAAGATTTTGAATGATTAGGGTAATTAAGAGATCTAACTGTTGGATTCTAAATATATTTGCAGTTTACTGTAAGTTAGATTTTTCTGATCTAAATTGATATTCGGAGTTCAATTGACTAAGTTATGGTCATTGTAAGTTTTAGGGTTAAAGGGTTTAATTAGGGTTAGGTCCAAAATGTGATTTGGTTAAATCTACTATAAATAGCAAAATTAACACTACTTAAATTTTCTTTAGGGTTTGCTGAGTATTTTGAGACCCATATTAGGTATGTTTGGGTAATAAGGTACAAAGTTATAATCATTTGAATATTTGAACAATTTGTATCAAATCAAATGAACCCTAAATGTCAACATCTTAAATATGTTTCTAAATGGAAATCTTATAGCTCCATAATATTCCTCTATTTTTGCTGAACAAAATTGTATATTTATTTGCTATATTTGGACTTATAATTATTAAGATATGGCTGTTTAAAGTGTTAGTATTTATTTTAATTTACTTTATTCTATTTATACTAATATTATTTAATTTAGATATATCTTATTATATTTAAATGTTTAATTTAACTTTTTTGCAGCTGCGGCTCCCTCAGTACAGGTGTCACCCGCACATTCGACGGTACTTGAAAGCGGGACCCACAGCTGACCACTAGATGAGACGAGTGTCAGTGTGGAGTGGACCCCACAATCACACGTGTCGCACTCCTATACGTCCGCTTCGTCGAGGCGGGACCCACCCGATGACCGCGTACGTCGACCTCTGTTCGGGCCCAAAAATGAAACAAACCCGTCTAGTTTAAACCGGTTCAAAATTAACCAGGGTTGATCAGATCTAAACCAGATCTAACGGTTGGATCTGATTTGAATCCAACGGTTGGATTCATCGGACGGATCACCTTCTCCCTCGTCGCGCCTAATGAACCCTAACGTTGCCTGAAGACATACAGCACGATCGATCGAAGCTTGATTCGATCGATCAAGCCCAAATTTTTATGCAATCATTTGACAGGATGCTAAGAATGCTAAGCAAAAAAATTAAAATATGAGTAAATGGAAGTACTTTATAGTAGCTAACAAAGGTTGGTTGGTTTGTATGGGGAGGAAGCTAGCTGAGTTCTTCAAAATGTGAGTAAAAACTGAGGCTAGTAGTCAGTGTGGACTCTTAAAGAAGGAAAACGGGGGTTATAGAGCGGTGAAGGATGCGTGGCGAAAGCTAGGGCTTCGCGATCATCAGCTCGTGACACGCAGAGACCTCTGAGGGAGACGTAATCGCAACCGTCCGATCTTCTGATCGGACAGATCGAGCGATCCGTCAATCTTGACGGTAAATGCAGAGAAACGGGACGACGTTACTTTAAAATGACGGCCCCATTAATAATAAATAATAATATTAATATTACTTATTTAATTCACCAACCTTTATTAATTAATTTTAATCACATAATTGCATTCAAAAAAAAAATTCCAATAAATCATTCCTAGCTAATTGAGGGGTGAGGAACGTAACGGCATGATCAGATTTTTGATCCGACGAGTATTTATTTATTTAATTTTTTGGGTATTTAAATAATATTAAAATATTCAACAAAAATCCAACGGCTTCCAAATGCCTCCAAAACTTCACCCCTAGTTAATTTGAGGGTGGTGAACACAATGGCAAAGTCGGATTTTCAATTTGAGGTCAAATTTTTTTAAATATTAATAAACAAATTTGAAAAGAAAATCTGGTATTTTATATTCTCTCCAACTTAAAAAGGATGTCGTCCCAACATCAATCTAAAATTTAAGGAAATATATTAGATATAGAATCACTTACTAGTGGAATAAGTGGGGATATATTTTCTTCATACTTGATTCTTCTTCCCATGTAGCTTCTTCTTTGCGACAGTTCTTCCAACGAACGTTTATCATGGGAATAGATTTATTTCTTAATTTTCTTTCATCTCGATCTAGAATTTCTTCTGATTTAATCATATAGCTGAGGTTTGGTTGCAAATAAATATCTTCTACTTCCACTCTTATTGAATGTTCTGATAAACATTTCCTTAATGAGGATATGTGAAATACGTCATGCATCAGACTCAAATGTAGTGGAAGTTTGATTTGATATGCCACTTGGACCACTCTTTTCAAGACTTCGAAAGGTCCAATAAACCTTGGACTTAATTTCCCAGAAACTCTGAATCTTGAAACTCCTCTGAATGGATTAACTTTCAAATATATGAAGTCTCCAACAGAAATTCCACATGATGATGATGAGCATCAAAATACTGTTTCTGCTTATCTTGAGTTGTTTTCATTCTATGCTAAATTAACTTAATCTTTTCTGTTGCCTGAAGAATTAAATTTGATTTTAATATTCTATTTTCTCCAACACTATTCCAGGATAAAAGAGTGATACACTTTCTTCCATAAAGAGCTTTATAAGGAGCCATTCTAATGCTTGCTTGAAAACTATTATTATAAGAGAATTCAATCAATGAAAGGTGATCATCCCAACTTCTTCCAAAATCTAATACACAAAGATGAAGAAAATCTTCTAGAGTTTGATTTACTCTTTCAATTTGTCCATCAGTTTGCGGATGAAAAGCTATGCTCATACAGAGCTGGGAACCCAGATCTTGATGAACTATTTTCCAGAACCTTAAAGTGAATCGACTGTCTCTATCAAAAATAATGGTTTTTGGGATACCATGCAATCTTACTATTTCTTTAAGATAAATCTTCGCCAATTTATCAACTGTATCCATCTGCTTGATGGGTAAAAAGTGTGCTAATTTTGTAAGCCTATCCACAATTACCCAAATAGAATCATTATTAGATTTTGAGCGAAGAAACCCAGTTATGAAATCCATAGAAATGTGAAGCCATTTCCATTGAGGAATAGCTAGAGGTTGGAGTAATCCTCCTGGTTTTTGATGCTCCGCTTTTACTAAGTTACAAGCTTCACACTTGGATATAAACTCAGCTATACTTTTCTTCATTCCTGGCTACCAAAAGTGTGATTTCAAATCTTGATACATCTTGTTAATTCTTAGATGAATAGAATATCTTGAATGGTGAGCTTCTTTTAATAATTTTGATCTTAGCTTAGCTTTATTAGGTATCCAAATTCTAGATCCACACCAAATATTCTTATTTGAATCCAAATTTAGTTTTAGATGCTTTCCTGATTGAATAGATGCAGTCAAGGAATTATATTCTTCATCAATATGTTGAGCTTCTTTAATTTCATCCATTAATGAGCATTATATAGTTATTTGAAATAGATTAACAGTTGATGGTAACACAACTTCTATTTGGAGATCTTCTATTTCCTTGAGTAATATAGGGTTAGAGGTCAAAATATATAAATGAGAAGTTGCCTTTCGACTTATTGCATCTGTTACTACATTTGCCTTTCCAGGATAATATTGAATCGATAAATCATAATCATTGATTAACTCTAACTATCTTCGTTGCCTTAAATTTATTTCTTTCTGAGTTAAAATATATTTCAAACTTTGGTGATCAATGAAGATTTCACATCTCACTCCATATAACTTTGGTGATCAGTGGACCCCACAATCACACGCGTCACACTCTTATACGTCCGCTTCATCGAGGCAAGACCCACACGATGACCGCGTACGTCGACCGCAGTTCGGGCCCAAAAATGAAACAAACAGGTCTAGTTTGAACCGGTTCGAAATTAACCGAGGTTGATCAGATCTAAACCAGATCTAACGGTTGGATCTGATTTGAATCCGACGATTGGATTCATCAGACGGATCGCCTTCTCCCTCGTCGCGCCCAACGAACCCTAACGTTGCCTGAAGACATACGGCACAATCAATTGAAGCTTGATTCGATCGATCAAGCCCAAATACTTATGCAATCATTTGACAGGATGCTAAGAATGCTAAGCAAAAAAATTAAAATAGGAGTAAATGGAAGTATCTTAGAGCAGCTAACAAAGGTTGGTTGGTTCGGATGGGGAGGAAGCTAGCTGAGTTCTTACTTCAAAATGTGAGTAAAAACCGAGGCTAGTAGTCAGTGTGGACTCTTAAAGAAGGAAATCGGGGGTTGCAGAGCGGTGAAGGATGCATGGCGAAAGCTAGGGCTTCGCGATCGCTAGTTTGTGACACGCAGAGACCTCCGAGGGAGACGTAATCGCAACCGTCCGATCTTCCGATCGGACAGATCGAGCGATCCGTCAATCTTGACGGTAAATGCAGAGAAATGGGACGATGTTACTTTAAAATGATGGCGCCGTTAATAATAAATAATAACATTAATATTATTTATTTAATTTACCAATCTTCATTAATTAATTTTAATCACATAATTGCATTAAAAAAAATTCCAGAAAATCATCCCTAACTAATTGAGGGGTGAGGAACGCAATGGTGTGATCGGATTTTTAATCAGACGAGTATTTATTTATTCAATTTTTTGGGTATTTAAATAATATTAAAATATTCGACGAAAATCCAACAACTTTCAAAAGCCTCCAAAACTTCACCCCTAGCTAATTTGAGGGTGGTGAATGCAATGACGAAGTCAAATTTTTCAATCTGATGTTAAAATTATTTAAATATTAATAAATAAATTTGAAAAGAAAATCTGGTATTTTACACCTTATTTCTTCTTATCGTTTATCTATTGTTAATAATGTGTATACACAATCTCCTATCCAGAACATGAACTCAATGCAAGTGTTATCCTAATTTTCTATATTTTCATTCCATGCATCAAATTATCTTATATGTAAAAAGTCTCAAAATACAAGGAATGCAAAGCACAAAGTTCAATAGTAAATAAGAGACTCTACTAAATATATGTGATATATGTTGTAATCTAATTTATTCATTATAGCTATTCTAAGTTTATACAAGTTCAGGACCTCCAACACCCTGCTATCAAGTACATACTCAATTAAACTTAGACGAGGCTTCTTCTTCGAATCAGGGGCTCACGAACGATCAGGATTCATAGATTGTGAAAAAAAAAGAACCCTAGACAGCTACTGGGATAATAATGGGAGCTCCGCTGAGTTTACGAAGGAGGCTGCGCAGCACGCGTCGTGTGCGCAGAGGTGGTCGGGGAATGTGCTTTCAGAGTTGTTCGATCGGTCGATCCAACGGTCATGAATTACTGTTCCATTAAATGACAAAGAGTGTAACGACGCGAGGAGAGGAGACGACGCTGTTAAGGATAATTTAGATAATAATTATTTTAATTATTATTTCAAATTTTCTTAATTAAATTTTAAATAATTAAATTACTTCTAAAAATTTTCAAATATTCACCCTACCTAATTGAGGGGTGAGGAACGCAACGGCGAATACACATTTTAATTTTGACGAGTATTTATTTTTCCTATTTTTCGAGGTATTATAAATATATTAAAATATTTAATAAAAATCCAACAAATTCCAAATGCCTCCAAAATTTCACCCCTAGCTAATTTGGGGGCAATGAATGCAATGGTGAAGTCCAATTTTTGTTTTGAGATCAATTTAATCATGTCAATTTTCAAGGTTCATGAAATTCACAAAATCAGGGTTTGATCTATTTGACCCCTAATTTGGACCAAAACTTCAGGGTGAGGTCCTAATAACTATTTAAGAGTGTTATAACCAAAATTAAGACTTGGTTTAGTCCTAATTAGTCAGAATAACAGTCTTGGGTTGTTACAAAACCTATGATGAAGTCCATAAATATGTCAGTGCACTTCTACTCTAGATATATGGAGTGGTTAAAGTAAATCGCTTGGTTTTTTATGCTCAACTTTTATGAGGCAGCATTTTTCGCATCAGGAAATAAATTCTCCTACATCTTTATTGAGGCTAGGCCACCATACACAAATTTTAAATCATGGTACATCTTTATTCTCCCAGAATCTATGGTGTAATGAGAGTGATATGCCTTAGTAAAGATGCGATGCCTTAAGTCCTGGCTATGTGTTACCCATAGCTTATTTTCTATGATAGATATAGTCATTATCGACTAAGAGTTTTCTCATTCCCACCATCACAAATAGTTTGCATAATATTGGATATTATTTGTCTCTTGTCTATATGAATCTAATACGATCCTTAAGGGTTGGCTCAATCATTTTTTGACTTAATACAATTTTCAATTGAAGGGTTGGCTCAATCATTTTTTGACTTAATACAATTTTCAATTGAGGGGTTGATACTACATATTTCTAACCTAACAAAAATTTGGAGTAGATATGCTTCACTAGTGCATATGTTAAGAGCACTAGACGCCTAGCAACCAAGTGCATCCAAAATAATGCTGGCTTTGCTTGGATGATACTGAATCACTAGGTCATAATCCATAATCAATTCTAACTATTGTCATTAATAAATATTCAGCTCCCTTTGTGTGAATATATACCAAATATTTTGATGGTCAGTGAATATCTTACATTTTTCTCCATAGAGATCATGCCTCCAAAAATTTAGGGTGAAGATTATGACAGCTAACTCTGAATCATGTATGTGATAGCTATGCAAATTCACCTTTAATTATCTAAAGGCGAATGCAATCACTCTCTTCTCTTGCATTAAGACATATCCTAACTCGTAAGGTAATGAGTCACTAAACAAATGATTGTCCAAGCCTATTAGTTATATTGCTATTAGTTATATAAATGACAAGATATTGCTTTTAGTTATATAATTACCAAAGTTAAGATATCAAAAAGTAGTAATGCAAATAAGTAATATCATATATATATATATATATATTCATAAGTAAATTAATTGAAATTGGAGGAGAGAGAGAGGCATGCGTGAGAACTATTATACACACTATATAAATTTTCAATCTTTAGAATTCTTACAAAAAGAATTCTTATTTTAAAATTTATTTAAAAATTATAAAAAAATAAAAAATAGTAAAAATAAAAGTGAGACTAGTTCAAAAAATGTAATACTCCAATTATGTAATTATAGCAATTCAAACTATATATCTAATATATTAGTAGAATATTAATTGAGACGTATAACAAAATTCTTGTAGATATAAGTTGACAATCACATATTAACGTGATAATAGCACTCGATCTTGAAATTTCTTGTACTTTGAAAAGAAAAGCGTATTCTTTCAAACAAATAATTAAAATTGTGTTATTTATGATAAAAAAAAGAAAAAATATGATCATAGATCTCCCTGTTCATCTAATCACATACATTAATTTCTTATATATATTTTGGATGGATATTTGAGCATAGTACCCTAGCTTTTATGAAAATACATAAAATTGAAAATCATTATTAGCAAATTATCTTAATTTTGTTAGCCAACAATCAGCTCAACATTTTGTGAATGATTTTAGGACTTCACAAATAAAATTCTAGGATTTAAATTATTGAGATATAGAGTTCAAATAAACCAGCAACGTATGTCCTATATCTCAAAGCTCTCTCTTCTCAGTTTCCACAGCTTCAGCTCGCTTTGTCCTGCGACGCTCACGGTTGCAGCCACCAGATGGCTTCCCTCTCTCCGCATCTCTGCCGCTTTTTTTTCTTCATCATCGCATCGTCCCTCTTATCATCGTCGGTCTCTGCTTGGAAGAAAGAGGAATTCCGCAACTGCGACCAGACGCCCTTTTGCAAGCGCGCTCGTTCCCAAGCTTCTCACTCTCTCCCACGGTACACCGTTTCTAATCCCTCAATCTCAGACGGACACCTCACTGCTCGTCTTGTATCCTCTCTCTCCTTGACCGATGGCGTTTCCGATGGAGTTTTCGATGGCGATTCGCCTCGCTCTCTTCTCCTCCGACTTTCCGTCTACCAGAATGGCATCCTCCGCCTCAAGATTGACGAAGACCACTCTGCTTCATCCCTTCCCTCCAAAAAAAGGTTCGAGGTTCCTGACGTTGTTCTCCCCGACTTCGAAGATCGCCGCCTTTGGCTCGCACGCATCAGTTCTGCTGACGATGATTTGACCTCTTCCATTTACCTCTCGGATGATTTTGAAACCGTGCTAAGGCATGATCCTTTTGAGATCCAGGTCCGACGCAAGGAATCTAACGATCCGATAATATCCTTAAACTCACACGGGTTATTTAACTTCGAGCAGCTTCGGACGAAGGAAGAGGGTGAGAATTGGGAGGAGAGCTTTAAGGGGCATAGTGATACGAGGCCTTACGGCCCCCAGTCAATAAGCTTTGATGTTTCTTTTCATGGCGCCGATTTTGTGTATGGAATCCCTGAGCATGCCTTGACTTCCTTGGCTCTTCGTGCTACTAGAGGTCCTGGTGTGGAGCATTCTGAACCCTATAGACTGTTTAATCTTGACGTCTTCGAGTACCTACATGATTCACCATTTGGGATATACGGATCCATCCCATTCATGCTTTCGCATGGTCTGAAATCGTCAACTGGATTCTTTTGGCTCAATGCTGCTGAGATGCAAATTGATGTGCTTGCCCCCGGATGGGATGAGTCGGCAACTGTTAACAGTGGTAGGATTGACACTCTTTGGATGAGCGAGGCAGGAATTGTGGATACTTTTTTCTTTGTTGGCCCGGGGCCTAAAGATGTTCTCCAGCAATATGCTAGTGTGACGGGAACACTAGCAATGCCACAGGAGTTTGCCATCGGTTACCATCAATGTCGGTGGAATTACAGGGATGAGGAGGATGTTGCTTCTGTAGATGCTAGTTTTGATGAGCATGACATACCATATGATGTATTGTGGCTTGATATAGAGCACACAGATGAGAAAAAATATTTTACATGGGATAAAATTCTTTTCTCTAATCCAGAGGAGATGCAGAAGAAACTAGCACTAAAAGGGAGGCACATGGTTTCTATTGTTGATCCTCATATCAAAAGAGATGATTCCTACTATGTGCATAAAGAAGCTACTAGTAAGGGGTATTATGTGAAGGATGCAACCGGAAAGGACTTTGATGGTTGGTGCTGGTCAGGTTCATCATCATATCCAGATATGTTGAATCCAGAGGTTCGAAAATGGTGGGCTGAGAAATTTTCATTCAAGAACTATGTGGGTTCAACTCCGTCATTGTATATATGGAATGATATGAATGAGCCTTCAGTCTTCAATGGACCTGAAGTGAGTTTGTGAATTATACTCTTTGCTTGAGTTATTTATTTTTTGATTAGCTATTAGAATCAGTGAAGGACATGTAAGGTTTTTTTGTTCAAGTGATTTCAAAACTTGTAGATTGTTATTTTTTTATATAAGAGCTTCACACCAAGTTAATTATTGATGGTATACTGACTAGGTGGAGCAGCTTTTTAATACTTCTTTCTTTATTCTTATTGAGTGCTAGATGAGATTTTTTCTATTTTAGGTGTGGCATACATCACTCTGCATAATTTCTTGCCTGCTATTTTGGTATTTTTTTCTTTTTTCAAAATCGTTCACATTTAACTTTGTTAGTCTATCCATAGATACTTAACAATGATTGTCTTAATTGTTAATTTAAGTTTTTTTATTTAATAAAATAAGACTTATAAAATTTTATTAAAATGATTTTAGGTCCTATTTATATGATTTTGATAGTATTTTTATATTGCTTGTTTTCCTTTTAATATACATCGTCCATAATAACTTGGGGACAATTTAGCATTTAACCTCCAATCTTTTTTAGTTGCTGAACCATTGTATTTTTAATTCCTCTGTCAAAGTGTCACCCAAATATTAAAAATCATTACAGGATCTTAATATGTATTTTTACTTTTGCCAACATCTAAATGTATGATCATGAAAACAAAAGCCAATGTTTATTTTTTTAATGGGTGTCAGCTATTTAAATATGATAATTTTATTTTTATGTAAGAGGGGCTTTGATGTTAAAAGTAGAGATAGAAATGAATTTGTGAGCATAATTCCAATAGCTCAAGCGCAAGTAATTAAAGAATTTATTCTCATAGAATTTAAATTCACATATGAAAGTAAATCTATGAACTATTGAGCAAGCTTATAAGCAAAATATATTTTTTGGGTTTGGTCTTACCTTATTTACTTTTGGGACTACTTTTTCACAAACTAATAGAGCTTGTAATTTTACATTCCTTTCTCTTAACCTCTTAGTGGCAAGTACCTCATAATGGATTATGCCAACACATGAATAGACATTTTTTCATTTGAGAGAACCTCACTTGCTTTACCTTTGCTTTTTTGTACATAATAAATAAATTTTAATTATACTAACAATGAAATTTTATTGAACCTTATAGAATAAAACTAAAACACACTCATACTGGCATACAAACTTGACAATCATTTGTTCAATTCACTCGTATGTTGATAAAGAATGTATTATGCCACGAATCTTACGAGCTCACAATGTTTGTTCAATGGCCATGAAAGTGAATTATATAATATCGGAGACACAATGAAGAATGGATTTTAGCTTAGAATTTTTTTTCTTTTATTTAATATCAATTGAGGTTAGGCTATGATTTTTTTTTCCTAATGAAATCATTATTCTTTTTAATGAAATTTAAATACACTCTCAAATGGATGATCGGACTACTGTTTAATTGATGTAAACAAAATGAGGCTGATTTTATTCTAATTTTCTAGATGAGCTTGAGATTGTTAGGACTACTGCTCAACATCTAGCTTGGCTAAATATAACAATGTAATAGCTAGTGCACTTAGATGTGATGACTATGCGAGGGACTTTCATTTGAATGATTGTATAGATAAAAAAAATTCATGAGAATAAATTTCTATACTATGTAATGGTTTCCCAAGCATTCCAAAATCACTCTCCTAATTATTATGATAACTAATACATCTTATTGAGTTTTTTTTGACCATCCATTGCTCCATTTATTTTTAATTTATTGACTTCATTATTTTGTGAAGTACATGATTAAAAGAAGATGGATAACCTCTAATGGTATTTCTAGGAAGGTAGAAAATGATACATTGTCACCTCTTCGAGAAGATGGAAAATAACACCTTGTTGAACTGTTGGGATAATGGATTTCTTGAAGGTCCCATCGAGTTACTTTTCAAGTGAAAGTGGAATGCACATAATTTTCTTTCTACAAAATACTTTAAAATAAAATCTAACTATTTTTCTAATTCTAGTCTTTTTAGCATGACAAATTAGAGAAAAATAACTTAGGAAGAGTTATAAGTACAAATTTAAGTACAATCTAGCAAAATATATAAATAATTTTAAAAATACTCAAAACTTTCATAATAAATTAATACAATGGAGAACTCCTGATATTAAATTAATAAAGGTACAGTGTTGTTATTTAACTGCATTAAAACTCGCTCCATTAAAAACTTTACTTTGTAAGTTATGAATGACAAAACAGAAGCTTTAGTTTAACTGTTGTTGCTTACATAGATCGTTGACTGAGTTTTGGACTAATTTGTTATAGATGCTAGAGTGAAATTTGCTTTGATTGTCATATATACTGATTATTTTTCCTAATTGGTCCCTTTTATCCTATTTCCTTTTCAGACTTTTTTTGTTTTGACAGCCGATTGGCCTTGAGTGACTTGATTGGGTGGCTTTAATGTAAGCTAGATAGAATAATTGGATCAGTTAGAATCAGCTGGGTTGGCATCAGCCAATTGTTTTTACATATAAGTTTTTTTTTATCATGAGAAGGGATGCATGGAAGAGGATTAGAGATCTTGCACATGCAAATTAGGGGAGGTGTGTTTTGCAAACAATTTAACAGTTGATGCGGTAGAAGTTTGAGGTTCAATGAGGACAGAACTTTTTAACAATGTTGAGAAAAGAATACTGGATATTGAGAAGGTTCAACTTTATTTATTATTATTTTTTAATTATATTTTCTATGCCATCAAATGAGAAACTGCCTTGTGTAAGGCTGCCCTCTTCAACTGTGTCCTTTCACCTCTTTTATCCACAGTTTTATGATATCTTGGATCAATGTTGCGGCGATCAACTCTGCTTTGTAGTGAGATATTGCCATAAGTTATTTTTCACAAGCAACGAGCAGTCTCCTCTATTAATCTTGCAGAATGATTTCTCCTACTGCATTATCTGAGCTATAGATAATATGTTAAATTTTGCATTCAATCATCTTGATTGGAGGGGACCTTATTGAGAGTTTGAGTGATGTGGCTTTTTAAAGTAAAGGTGTCCTAATGACCAAGGGTGACAGAAAATTGGGATTATAACAAGGACCAAACTAGCATGTATAGTCGGCATTGGGCTTGACCTCCCATGCTTTCCGGTTCAAGGTTAATAGATCACATATTATTGAAATTGAGCTTTGAACAACATATAGCTGCTCACAAGTTCCAGCTCAAATCATTGATAAAAACCTCGCTTGAGTAAATTCAGCACATGGACACCATTTAGCTACACTCAGCCATCATGCGCTCCACTATCTCCTCATCACTGCATCTTTTAACATATCTCTTATCTTGGGACAAGCCTCAATACTAGAATTTTTCTATAATAACATACAATTTTTTTACTTCTTGCCATATCTCATATTTTATTTTTGATGATTTATGTGCTAGAAATTTTTTTTGTAGCAAATGATCTCTTTTATTTTTCTTTGTTCTCGGCATATAATTATGATTTATATTTATCTTTAATATATTTATTTCCATTATCAAAGAATTCAATAGTTGATCAAGCTTCAAATCTTTAGAGTTACAATTGATGGTCACTATAAAATCTCAAACTTTAGGTATGCAGCATAATGTTTTTTGAAGCCTGCTTTTTCTTTAGAAGGATTGTTAGCAAAAGTGCAATATGTTTATACTTTTTAATAAAGCTGTGTACAATTCCCTAATAGATCCTTTTGGTAGCATTAAAAAAAGTTCAAGCTCATGTTTTCTTTTGCTAAGGTAAGAATAATTTATCTCAAACGCCTTGGCAATTGCGAGATAGAAGTAATCATGCAGTTTTTAGGTTTTAATGAGCCTTGCAAAGTGCTGATGGCTTGCGCATTCAATTGATCTATGTTTCTTTTGGCTATGTTGCCTTATTCAAATGGTTCTTCTACTCAACTCAATAAAATAACATTGGATGGTGTAGAAGGGTTTCTCAACATGTGCCTATTCCCAAAGCTTTGATGTTTATGGAAAAAACACAATACTATCCTTCCAATAGTATTATAGTATATCTATTGAAGCAAGGGTTTGTAAATGATTGTTGTTGTGTTTGAATAAAAAAAACAAAACAAAAGAAGAGGCAAAATGATGAAAGATTGGATGAACAAAGGTGGAAAAGATCACATGCATTGTCACCTCCGCCTTCGCGTCATTGTCGTGCCTCGTGTGCCATTGTTGATGCCTCATGCGTCGTCATCGATGTGCATTGTTTGCACATGCCTCCACTATCTCCTTCTGCGTCTTCACCTATACTGTGTGAGATGAGACATACACCGCTCCCGCGCCTTGCAACCCTCTCTATCATGCGAGTTAACTGTCCATGACACCAAAAGAGTTAGAAGCATGTAGAGGAATCTCTAACTTATGCGGCGCCATCTCGTAGATCATCGTTCGATTACTTTTAATAAATGGACGATACACCTTTGGCAACATTCCCATGGATTGACACCACTCCATGATCTCCAGCCGCCTCCAACTGCTTGATAATTGAATGGGAACCGTTGCTAGTAACCACTCGATCAAATTGCCAGCCTCATCTATAAAACCTGAGCACTTCCCCGTCATTTGGCATGCACAGTAGAAGTCTAAAGAAAAGGCATGGAGCACTCAGTTAGAAAAAGAAAGATGAAGAAAATAGAGAAGAAGAAAGGCAGGTAGAATTTTAAGGTAAATATAGTTTTAGATTAGGGCAACAGGTAAAAAATCTTAGAATAGAGTATATGTGTAGGTTTAGGTACAAGTAAATTTACAGGTGAAAATGTGTTGTCTCTTAGAGAGGCACAAGTAAATTTACAGGTGAGAACCACCCTGCGTTGTGTTGTCTCTAAGAGATGGCCAGATGAAGATTTTGTAGACCCCGCATTTCGTAGTCTCTTAGAGTCGGTCAGATTTATTATAAATTCCATCCATTAATCTTTGATATAGGCCTATGGAGCATTATTTATGACATTATTTCTAGGAGTTATTCAATTGAAAATTTGTCAAAAATGCCCATAAAACTAAGGACATTCTGTTATGCTATTGAAATTTCATGGAGAACATTCCCCTATAAATTAATTAAGATAAGGTGGCCCAATATTATATTTAGAATGTAGTTTATATTTGTTAAAATGCCCAAATTGACTTTAATATGGGGCTTGCATTTGTTGGAATGTTCGAGATGGTGGGTTTTACTGGCCTTATCATTACGACGGGGTGGCCTGAGTTGGTGTACTTCAGATCTTTTAGATTTTTATATAGGTTGGCTTAGTGATCCAATATTGTTTTGGCTGTGACCTATTAATTGGATATTAAATTTGTCTTACTTGATTTGATTCAAATAAGATCTATTAGATCTATTATGAATCAATTAATTTAGTTTGATATGACTCAACTAGGATCATTTAAATTGACTAGGAGTCATCATTAGGCATTAGGTAGTCTGAACAAGTTCATTAGATGTATAATATATTAGGCTTCTAGCCCAGTTCGATTCAACTAGGACTTATTATATCTTCTAGTAATCAAGTGGCACAACTCGACTATAATCATTTAGATTGAGGATTGTGTGTTTTAGGCTTTCTTTATGTTGTTACTCTTGTTTGTTTGTTGGATGATAGCGATAATATTTACCAACATTTGATCATCTTTTACTTTTCTCAGTGTGACGACTTGACTTTGAGAAATTGTTTGAATTTGTGCTCGCTTTTGTTTGATTCTTCGTTTACGCTCTGATTAATTAATCATCACAATGATTAATTTAATTAATTAATTAAGATTGATATTTTATAGCATACTTTTAATTAATAATTTAATAATTAATTCATAAATTAATAACCAATTTTTAATATTATTATTTAATCAATGATTTATTAATGTCATTAATTTGATCAATGATCTCATCAATATTGTTAATTAATTAATAATATAATTACTGTTATTAATTAATTTTTAATTAATTAACAAATTAATTTAATATTTTTAATAATTAATTTATAAGGTTGTGAAATTTTGGCAGTATAATAGGATGTCCTTAGTTTTATATGTTTTTCTTGATAAAAGTTTGGCAGCATAATGCCTCAAAATAATATAAAAAAATAATGCTCTTTGGACATGGATCTAAAATCAACAAAGGGAGTTTATAGTCAATTCGGCTAGCTCTAAGAGATTAAGGGTATCAAAATATTTTTCACTTGACCGGTTCTAAGAGACAGCAAGATGCGGAGTCATCACCTATAATTTTTTCCATACTTGTACTTGTACTTGTTCCTGCACATGTACTATATTCTAAGATGTTTACATGCTACTCTAATTTAAGACCTATTTTTAACTTTGAATTTTACCGGCCTATGTTTTTTTCTCTCTTTTCTTTTTTCTTTTTTCTTATTTCTTTTTTTTTGGTTAGTGCTCTGTGCCTCTTCTATAGAATTCTACTGTGTGAGTCAAATGAAGGGGAGGTGTTTGGCTTTTATAGGCGAGAGGTTGACTGTTTGATGGATTGGTTACTAGCTACGGTTCTTAGGTGATTATTGAGCAGTTTGTAAGCAGCTGGAGATCGTAGGGTTGGTTTGATCGTGGGAATGCTACCTTAAGTCTCTTGTCCATTGATTGAAATCAATCAGCCTATGATATGCAAGATAGTGTTGCATAAGTCGGAGGTTCGTTTGCGCGTCTCCAATTCTTCTGGTGTTGTTGACAATTGATTTGCATGGTAGACTAGGCTGTAGAGTTGTGGGGCGGCATAAGTCTCATCTCACACAATATAGCCGATGACGCAGTAGGGGATGGTGGAGGCATGTGCAAACGACGAACGAGCGCTGACGACAATGCACAAGGTGTCGACGATGATGCACGAGGTATTGACAATGGCGCAGAGACGGAGGCGTTGAAGTAGGTGATCTTTTTCATCTTTATTCGTCCATTCTCTCTTTGTTTCGTCTTTTTTTTTCATCCGAATTTATTTTAGTGTAACTAGTAGAAAATCATGTGTCATTTGTTTTTGTTTTTAATTTCTTGGATATAATGCCTAATAAATGAAATATCATCTCTTGTTCTAATTGATAATTTTATTTATACACACAAAATGTGAATTACACTTTTCAAAAGAAACGTATATTTAATACTCGGAAGTGTGGATGCACAGTGAATTTTGTTGAGTATAAAGGTTACAAGTTTATACAATTTAGCATGTGAGCATACTTAAAATAATGTAGTAAAGTAAATTTTGAGAAATAAAGCAACCATGCAAACGTAATATTTCTCGAGTTGTTAGCTTACCATTTAAAATTTCATTATTACATTGAAACCAGCACCTCGTTTAGCCTTTTAAAATTGTATTGCAAATACTTAGATTTTATAAGTATGTATTTATTTTGTTAAGATCACGATATGAGTGTTAAAAATGTAAATATCAAAGAATTAGGTATCCTGCAAATAATTGTTTCTAATTTTATACTAAACCTTGGAGGTGCGGACTGGAGGGATCATAAGGCACAGTGATGTTTATGTTATTTCTGCCCTAGTTAGTGATTTGCGCGACTTGTATGGAGTTGATCTGTCTTTTTATTTGTTTGACAGTTCTATAGTGAACTATTCATAATAATCGATGTTTTCATTGTTTCATTTTCTTTGCAGCTTTTTTTTGCTTAATCTGTACATAGTTTCTGTTTTATCTGGTAAAGCAGTGGTTTTTTTGTTCAATGAAGTTAGATTTCTTAAAAGTGAATTTTTATCTATTGCCTTTGTGTGTTTTTATTTTCATTTTGGGTGAATAATAAAAGCTTTTTTGTGTCTGGCTGTAGTGACCTGCTGCTATGTCTGACTAGTTTTGTATCTAGATATGCTTGCAGTTTCCCTTTCACACTGAACTTCTTTTCTTAATGGAAGCTTTTTCCAGATCTTCTCTTTTTTTACGTAAGGCAAACCTAATAATTTTTTTGAAGAATTTTTTTTTTTGCTTTGCGTTGTTACCTTTCTTGATTGTGTTTGCACTATGAAGCTGTCAAAATTTTGAGGGCTATTTTTTGTCATATATATATTGCATGAATCTAATGCCATCCAATCTTAGGAAGAAGTGACATTTTGCTTTCACTGCAAGTATGAGAATTCCAATTTTTTTAACTAGATATCAATGCCGAGAGATGCTTTACATTTTGGGGGCATTGAACACCGGGAATTGCATAATGCGTATGGGTACTACTTTCATATGGCCACTGCTGATGGACTATTGAAAAGAAGCAATGGAAAGGACCGGCCGTTTGTTTTATCTCGAGCTTTTTTTGCGGGAAGCCAACGACATGGCGCTGTCTGGACAGGAGATAATTCTGCTAACTGGGGTCACCTAAGATCTTCAGTTCCGATGGTTTTAACATTGGGGCTCACTGGAATGTCATTCTCTGGTATGATGGTGTTGTAAACTGTTTACCATGGTGCCACTTCTTACATTCAGCTTTGATGCTCAAAATAGATTTGTTATTATATAGGCGCGGATATTGGTGGGTTTTTTGGAAATCCTGAACCTGAGCTGTTGGTGCGTTTTTATCAACTGGGTGCATACTTTCCTTTTTTTAGAGCTCATGCTCACCATGACTCTAAGAGAAGGGAACCTTGGCTTTTTGGGTAATGTTTTGTCCTCTGTTTAATTTGTAATTTCCCATTAATAGTTTTTTCTTTTCTATTTGCTGTGTTGCTCATTGCAATACAGATCTGATTGCTACGCATCTTACAGGCACAATGTATTCTATTTTTCTAGAGTAGTTTTCAATTTATATTGTCTTCATATATTAGGCATAGACGAAGTAATCTATGATTTGAATTGCAGCCTGCTTTTTTTTTTGCTGAATCGTGAGCTATTTAGCCATACTCCTCAGACCTGCTATCCATTGGTTTATGATTCTGTTGTGCCCCAAAATGGTTATCTTGAACCCCTATTTTCTTTTATATTTTAAATATCTTTTGAACTGCATTTGTAGAGCTCAAAAATTGAATGAAAAGGGTATTTTGAGTACCGGCTGTCAAAGAACTCATACATGAACCGCTTGCATATGGCTTGTTAAGAAGTTTGATTTCGGTTCGCTTATTAAGGAAACAGGTCGAGCTTTAACATATTTTCTTGGGCTCATTTTTGTGATGAGCTGAATATAAATATAACATAGTTTAATTGTGTTCGGCTTGTTAATGGTTTGAATATATTTATCTTGATGAACAAAGATGAGGCAGCGAGTCTCTAGAGCCCAAAATGTGCTCAAACTGGTGCCAAATTATATTTTGAGCTGAACAAAGACTAATTAAGCCTTTAACGAAAGCACACATGCTTTTTGACTAGTTTTGAACACTAGCCGAGCTTAGACGAATTCAAGCTGAAATGAGCCAAGCACGAATACAATCAAAACGCGCTTAAGCTTGACTCATTTACAACTCTAATTTTTAGTAAAAATACAAAAACATTACTCTAGGGTTGATGTGAAATGTCTTATGTATTTATGTAAAAATAAACATTACTCTAGCTGAAGTGATCCCTAGTCCACAATGCTAAATAAATACACACACACACACTAGATAGAGCCCAATATTAGTGAAGAAATAAACGAGTCAAAGATTTATGGTAGTTTGACATGCATAAGGGTCTATATCTATTTTAAGAGATGTAGTCTCCCAGTTTTGCTATTTCCTTCGTTGTCTTAAGTTGTTACTGTATTACAGAGAAAAGAGATTTTTTCTTTATGAGAGTAATAACCTTGAGAGTATTTTAGAAGAGGAAGACAATAGCTTATTGTTCTTTAGAGCATCGACGGACATAGGACTATTTGGTGGCTTCTACAATCTTCGAAGGATGGCAACATTGTATGGGACAGATTGATTATTTCGAGCTGAAAGTTGAATTTGGAGTTCATTTGCTGCGTTGGATTTTATTTCTAAATGATATAGGCAATGTGCTCTAAACTGGAAGCTGGTTCAGCCATGTCCACGGAGGGAGGTCAAGGCGGCGCTTCAGCTCGCCTCATGTTGGAAATGATCGAAAGCTTTGGAGGTCAAAGAGATTTTGAGTATCCCATGCATTGAGAAGTTGGCTGTAGCTGGGATTTGCATAGACCTGGTTAAGGCTGGTTAGTGATGCGAGGATCTTGCTAGTTCGTCGCAACAATGATTCTCGATTGGGCATTGAAGTTTCTTAGGGCCACGTGAGGGCTGTTGTTAGGGAGGACTCATCATTCTTGGGGATAAAGCTCTCTAGTAGCGTTAGGTTCACTCTTTTGGGTGGCTTTGGTCCTTGCCTTTTCTCGCCTAACGAGCCATTTGGTGAAGTAGAACTTCCCTGATCTCTCACTGTTATTTTGGAACAATGACTTTGCAGAGGAGAGGGTTTGAGGCTCTTATGGTCGTCATAGGTTATATGGATGCATCCTATATTGCTCAGCTAGAGAAAATGGTGAGCATGGTCTTTATGAATTACATGGCTTCGATGGAGGAGCTATTTACGTTGAGGAGAGAGCTGTGCAGGAAAGAGCTATTGTCAAGTGACGACGACGTTTGGAGGGTAGCTAGAGATTTGGAGGATCTAGAGATGGAGCACGTTTGCATCATTGATGATGTGGAAAGTTAAATAATTATATACATGAATTACACAGATGAAGGAAAGGAGTTTGTTGTTGTTAAGTTTGAGTCCCTATTTAGCAAGTGCGGGAACTCAAAGAGTATTTGTTCAATTCTTATGTCTCGAACTCTCTATTTGAACAACTAACAATCTAGTGTTCACTTGACTTTTGCACGTGTATGCGAGCTATGGAAAGCTTGAGGGTCGCTTGGCTCGGTTGGAAGATTGCTTATACTCAAGGGATTCAAACTTCTTGAACCAGTTGACCTCTTTAGAGAGGGAGTAGAGTGAGCTAACGATGGTGCAATAGGTTGGGAGTGCTCCCATGTGATGCACATGATTTTCCACGTTTCAATACCATCTGTGGGTTGTGAGAGAACCTCATTCGGAATATCTTTTAAGTATCAGCTTGGTGGATCGGTTGTACCGGTTTGGTCAGAATCGTTTTGGTTGCTTGAACTGTATGCGTTTCTAGGTCTTGCAATTGTAATTTTGTACAAAGCATTTTATACAATACATATTTCTTTGTCTTCTTAATTTTTCAAGGTCAGCTTGCTACTCCACTTTAGTCAGATTGGCTTGTTACTTTATCTTAGTTTTAGGTCGGCGTAGTATTCCTAATAGGTGTAAGTATAATGACTTGATGGGTCAAACACTTTGCTATTTTGAGGGATTTAGTTCTATATTATTTAAATGGCATAAGATGTGTGATAGCTGCCATGTAATTTAGGTGTCGGTTTCATATCTTGGCATTTTATTGCAACTGAATTAGGTTTTTGAATCCTTTCTTCCTCGGCATAGCTTATCACGGTGGCAATGGGAGAAGTGAAATCTATCATCAGGTCTAGTGAGGTGACTACCACCGGGAAGATCACAAATATTTGGGTGATGCGGTGATTTTCTCGAAGCCATCGCATTATACTGTGAAGTCATTTTGGAATGTCTGCTTAACTTGTTATAAAATTGGTGTTGTTTCTTAAGTGTTGGAGCCGAGAGAACTTGTAGAATTGGATTGCCCGAACAAGAACTTTCCTCTAGGGGATATATACTTGAACTACCATATTTTTACTCATGGTTTCACTCTTTTAAAATTTGTCGGGTCCTATATATATTTATCAATAAATTATTATACATCAACTAGGATCAAATTTTCAGTATTTAGAGTGTTGTCCTCTGGGAGGTGAGTGCTAATTACCATTCAGTTATTAGAGATTTTACTTTAATTATTAAATTAAGTATTTTAAGTATTTGAAGTGTTGTAAGTATTGAAAATATATGGTCTAATGTTTTTAGTTAAACAAATAAGTATAAGTGAAAGTTCAAGTTTGTTGAGAGAGAAATTATCAAGAATATATTTATGGGTTGGTTTAATTCTTGCAAGTCACATATGATAAAACTTAATTGAATATTAAAAAAAGTGAGATTTGCTAATTGTCTTAAATTTAGCATTTTTCCTTCAAATATCTTAGCTACATTATCTCTAACTATATCCAATATAAATTCGGATGCATTAAGTAGATAATTTCAAATTTTAACTTTCAAAACGTTAAAGGATCTCCATCTCTTGAAAGTAAATGTACACATCGTAATTCTCTTGAATTGCTAGATGTGCATGTATACTTTGCTATAACTCTATAAACAAAACTTGTACTAAAATAAATTGGAAATTGCATTCATTACAAAAGTTTATTTTTGATTTTAACTTTCAAAAAATTAGAGGATCTCAATCTCTAGCAAATTTAAAAATGCATGAAAGTAAATATACTTGTCATGATTCTCTCAAATTGTAAGATATGTGTATATATACTTTGTCATATATCTATCAACAAAAAACATGCTTTATAAAATAAAAGAATTTTCTTAGCAGATATATCATTGAACATTCACATTTCATACATTTGCAAGCGAGCTCTAAAACTAACCCATTCATAAGAACCCTAGCATTAAATTACTCAAATTTGGTGAAAAAAAAGTACTTTGCTGAGACAGTTATACATCTTAGAATATACTTATTTTCTACTTCTACAAAACTCAAATACAATAAGATAAAAGGTAAAATAGCAGTACTTCCCTTTGACTTGATATGAACGTCCTCCTTGAGGTCTAATAGTGGATGGCTTCCGAAGGGTAAATTTCTTTTGCAATTTCCTTTCTCTTTTGTGCTCTCCAATGTTCTTTTTCTCCGTCTTTCTCTCCCCCAAACTATAAAAATGATCTCCCATTGGAATAATTTTTTCTCCCATAATTCACCAGCAATTTCTCCTTTTATTCCTCCCCCAAAAACTGCCCCAAATGACTGAGAGCTGCTCCAAACTGCTGCTAAGATTTATTTGAACTGCCTCTGGCGCCTGGGCATACGTCCAGGCTCCTGGCCTTCTATCTTGTATTAATTGGTCTAGTGCTTAGGCGCCGGACTTTCTGTCTTGCCGCTTAAGGTCTAGTGCTGAAACACATTCAGGTGCATAATTTTCTGTGAAATATAGCTTACTGGGCATTAGAGTGCGCTCTGGCGGTGGTTGCTTGACTCTTGAGCAGTTGTAATTAACTTCTCCAATGCTTAGACACACTTCGCCACCGAAGGTTCTGTCTTTAGCTCTGAGCATGGATGCTTAGGCGCGCCCAGGCGCCAGGTCTGTGCTTTAAGCGCTCCTTTTGTGATTAACTCTTTAATTTCCTTGAGTCAAGCCCTTATTGGCTGAAATTGTTTAACAAGACAAAAAAATATAAAATGTGACTATGCCTAGCAATATATTTGGCCCAAAATTATTCATTTTAATGCAAATTTAAATGTTAAAATTATAATGAACTTCTGATCCTCCTCAAAGCCTCAAACAACATCCCTCAATGGTCAAGCTATCCAACTCCGATGTTCAAGCCTAGGAAACAACAACAACACATCCATGAACACTGCCTCAACAATAATGTGAGCATGAAGATGGGCCCCACACACAACTTATCTGCGTCGCTCATCCCTGATGATGAGGCCACCAAAAAAGTTCTGGTCTCTTTAGTGGAATGAACTGTTAATGTAGGCCTTGAACCATCATGGTGGAGGGGGCACCATCTGTGGGAGGTGAAGGGGCATGTGAACCAGAGTGCTAGGTATTTCTCCCATTGCAAAGGTCCACACCAACCATCGTTGCAAGGGTCAAACTGACACAAATTGTCGGGGTAGGGAAAGCCGTATGTGCTTCCTGTCTAGTTTGCCCCTCCAATACTGGTAGAGGATGTAGCACATGAGCTAACCCGTGAATCGTTGTCGTCTGCCAGAGTGTCCGCCTGGGTACAATGAAAGAAATTTGTCCCAGTTTGTCAAGGGTAAAGCAGGAGTCCCCATCTAACAAAACTTTTTGAATAACTCTAGTGTAGGTGTAACTAGTGGCAAAATGCTCCCTGTCCTCCACCATGTCTCAACCCCAGATACAACTGGCAGAAGTAGACATTCCTGTCATTTGCAGCCATAGGTTTGTGAGGATAGCATCCTGCACGAACCTTCAAAGGAAGCAATCTTCCATAGAACCCAACTAAACTTTCTAGATGTGGCATAACAATCACTCATCATTTTTGTCTCAATCTAGTAGAGCAGGTTGGACACACTTGGTGAGATTATCACAGCTCCATTGAACGACATCCTGCTCATAGTGGTGAACCTAAACATGTTGAAGGATATGCTATGTGAAGCTCTTTCCTAGAATCAATTGAAGCCTATCTACATGCCAAATGTTAGCATCAAAGAGATTAGCAACATGGAGGCCTTGAAGTGTATGTTGGAAGTCTCCCAACCCAGTCTAATCATCCTCCAAAGCAGAGCTATGGACACCAAAGCTAATTTGCAAAGAATTGTCGCTGAACAATCGACCAACGCTTACAAATCATTCATAATACCGTTGAGTCTCTTTGACAAACAAGGAAAAATCGCATGTTGTATTTATACCGAGCCTCCATTGCGAATACGAGGTCCTCCATGCCCACGTAACTGCGGAGTGGCAAGCCACCAGAACTCGTCACTATCCTCTTAGACCATGAATCCCCAGGCCGCGAGTAGAGAACAGATGGCAAGCCTTCTCCGATCTGACATAGTGTATGCTGCCTTCGCTACACCCTCACATAGGAATCTACTAACGATGACCTAAATCTATAGCAAGGAGTTCATAATGGGTGACATCATCTTGTAGATTAGAAGGGTGGACATGACCTACCGAATCAGGCACACTCGACCTGTAAGTCGTAGGAATTGATTGCCTCGTAAGCAAACTCTTGATCAAATCTTCTCCACCATTGCTTGGGTGTCCTCACCCTTAGGGGAATACATGTGACTATAACCCCCAAATTGTGAAACCCTATCCTTGTGAATCCTAGAAAAGACACAATCCTCTACCTGTAAAGGGTGTTCTTTTGTTTAAGATAATTTGTTATTATTTGGCGCGTTCACAGACTTTTTATCCAGCTGTCGTACTCCCAAAGAATGTGCTGGACCTCCTTCCTGCCCCTCCTCGTGGTTGCCAGCGCAAAAAGAATCTGATGTCGCTACCTTTCAAATTAGGTTAAAGCCCGCCTCAGACATCAGGACTCCGGGGAATTTTAAATTAGGGCAAATAAAATTTCCATTAGATAGAAATAATTTTTAGATCAAAATGCTATAGTTTGGGAGAATTCGGATAACAGAAACTCCTGCTTTATTTTTTGATTTATTTAAATCCAATAAATTGAAAAAATTAAATGTGTTCGAATTCATCATTTTCAGTGTCGTTGTGTTAAGTTTATTATTTAAAGGCTGCTCAAAAAGTTTCATCAAATTCTGAGTGCCGGTTTGATCGTGGTTAATTTTTAAAGTTTTAAACCTCAAAAAATTAATATAAAATAAAATATTTGTCTGAATCTAAAATTTTTGATGTGAGAGTGTTCGTTACATCGTAATACACTTCGGTGTCAAGTTTCATTTTTTTGGGACGCCAAACGGAGGAAAAATGCGAAAAATTTAACTTCAAGTATTTTTATTTATTTTCCTTAAATAATTTCCTTTTTCTCTATTCCCCCCTTCCAGCTCCCCTCCTGATTCCTTCCGCCTTAAGGCGCGGAACCTTCCGTGCTAGAGCCTTTCCTACGCCGTTTTGGTGCAGGAAGGGTCGGCCAAATGGTCGACCAACCCTCATAATCCCCTCCTCTCTCTTCTCTATAAAACTCCTCCAGTCCTCTCCCTTCCTTCCCCAAACCAGCAGCCCTCTCCCACTCACAGCAGCCCAGCCGACCCTCCCCTTCCCCTGCCAGCCGCCACCCTCCCTGCCACCCTCAGCCTCTCAGCCCTCCCTCTCTTCCCTCGGCTCTTCCCCTCCCCTCCTTCTCCCAAAGAGCAGCAGCCCTCCTCCCTCACCCAATAGCCCGGCCAACCACCTGCCTCCTCCGGCCAGCCAGCCCTCGCTGCCCCGGCGACCTCCTGCCGGCTCCCTTCCGCCACGTTTGGCCTCCCTCCGTTTTTCGACAACATCAACTTAGGCAAGTGGAAAAGGAAAAGAGGAAGAAAATGAGAATAAATTTTTAATATTCTATTTTCTTTATTTCATTTCTTATTAATAAATATACTATTATATTATGTGATTGCATTATTATTGCTGTCATTAATTAATAATGAACAACAGTACATATGCTAGAAAAGGACTATTACTTCCATACTGTCAATTTCAATTCAAACATTTTTTTCTGTCATTATTACTTTATGCAATTTATACAGTCATTTTCATTGTCTTTTCTTTCGTACATTATTATTATCATTATTATTAAATAATGATAATAATAATGCTATATTAAATATAATTACTACACTCGGAGACTTAAAATATTGTCTTCTATTAAGATAAAAAAATGAAAGAAAGGCAAAATGGAAAAGAAGAAAGTAAAAAAAATCTATAAAAATATCATATCACTTTCATTTTAATATTAGCTAAAAGGCTAATTTAAAATATCAAAAACCTAGATGCAGATTGAGCCAACTGTCACTCATCCAAACTTAAAGAGCAAGGTACCGGACACGTCTTTCCTTATTCTTGTTTAATATGCTTTTCAGCATAGCATCGCACAATTTGATAAAAGTGGTGTTAAAAGTCATATAAAATGATATATGAACAAGCTTGGATAAGTGAGTAGCAAGGGTTCCATGTTGATATATTTTTAGTCCGATCAGACAACTGCTAGGACGGGGTTGTCCAACATTGGTCATATGGAGCCTATACTGATAAGCCTTTAAGGGGGCAGATATAGAGGGAAGTTGGGATATGTAACATAAAATGAAACCCCTTTTCCTCGATTTTGTACTTTCCCAATAAAATTATATTTTGCCTCAGATATCAAACGCTAAAATTCTGTATTTATTTTTGTGACTGCAATTATTTTTATGCTAAATTTCAAGTGCAATTGAAACATGTTTGTAGTGATAAGTAATGATAGTAATAATGCTATATTAAATATAATTACTACTCTCAGAGATTTAAAATGTTGTCTTCTATTAAGATAAAAAATGAAAGAAAGGCAAAATGGAAAAGAAGAAAGTAAAAAAATCTATAAAAATATCATATCACTTTCATTTTAATATTAGCTAAAAGGCTAATTTAAAATATCAAAAACTTAGATGCAGATTGAGCGAACTGTCACTCATCCAAACTTAAAGAACAAGGTACCGGACGCCCTTCCTTACTCTCGTTTAATATGCTTTTCAGCATAGCATTGCACAATTTGATAAAAGTGATGTTAAAAATCACATAAAATGATATATGAACTGTGAGAACCCGGTGCCGGGTCAGCGGGAGCTAATCCAGCACCAGTTTGCTTGTGGAATAGTAATAGCAACAACAAGTTCTCTAGCCATAGGATCATATTGAGTGATTTAAGAGACAAATATATAGACATCAAACATAACTTATTTATCCATTAATTCACGAGTCTTGGATATATAGATTAAAAAAAAAAATTACAAACTTTTAAAAGTAGATAGAGTCAAAAAGAAAGCGGTGGATCAGCCGGTAGCAGTATCAACACTGCTCAGTTCTTTAGCATCTTTTATCGAGGATGAACTCCTGATCTGGGCATGTTTCAAAAGTGCGGGCATTCGAATACCAGTTAATTGTGAAACTAAGTACTGATAGATGTCATGTTTACAAATGTTAAATAATAAGCAAAATAATCAATATTTGACAAGAAATAAAAGTTGTACAAAATTATCCCTGCAAACCTGTTTCAATTGCACTTGCAAATCTATTTCAATTGCACTTGAAATTTAGCAAATAATTGCAGTCACAAAAATAAATACAGAATTTTAGCGCTTGATATCTGAGGCAAAATATGATTTTATTGGGCAAGTACAAAATCGAGGAAAAGGGAGTTCATTTTTGTGTTACAATCTCAACTTCTCTCTATACCTGCCCCCTTAAAGGTTTATCAGTATAGGCTCCTTATGACTCCCAATGTCGGGCAGCCCCGTCCTAGCGGTTGTCTGATCAGACAAAAAAGTATAAAGCAACATGGAACCCTTGTTTCTCACTTATCCAAACTTATTCATATATCATTTTATGTGACTTTAAAAAAAAATACTTTTATCAAATTTGTGCGATGCTGAGCAGAAAAACATATTTAAACAGAAGTAATAAAAGACATCTGGTACCTTGTTTTTTTAAGTTTACAAATTCAACAGTTCAACAGTTCGGATGAGTGACAGTTCGCTCAATCTACATTTATGTTTTGGATATTTTTAAATTAGCTCTTAGCCTATGTTTTTAGGAGTAACATTTATTTTTATTTTGATTATGTTCTTCTTTCACTTTCTTATTATATCTGATTTTTAAGGTACCGTGATGACAATAATGTTTATAGCATTATCAAATCGCTGTTAAAAAGAAATGAAAGAACATAATAGATATAATATTGATATAATATTATTATTATCATTATTTTAATGATAATAATAATAATATATGAATGAAAGAACATAATAGAAATAACTGTCAAAAAGAAAATACTTGAACTGAAATTATAGTCATTTTATAACATATATATAGTTTTCATTATTAATTAATGAGAACTATATTAATGTGAATAACGATGTTATATCATTATTAATTTCATAATAATGATTATCAAGTAGGTATAAAAGAACGACGAGCTAGCAAAATCAATTCTCTTATTTTCTTTTCCATTTTTTTCTCTCTTATACTTATCTTCCTACCTTTAGGATTAGAATTTTTGAAAAACGGAGGGAGGCTAGAGCGGGGTGGCCGGAGGCTGGCAAGTGGCTGGCCGGCTGGAGGAAGGCGGCTAGCCGGGCTGTTGGGAGAAGGAGGGGCTGATGGAGGAGAGTGGCTGCTGTGAGGGGGAGGAGAGGGCTGCAAGAGGGGGAGGAGGGGCTGCAGATTTTAGGGTTTAGAGGAGGAGGTTGTGGGGGAAGAAGGAAGGGAGTGGGGAGGGCTTAAGTAGAGGGAAAGGAGGGAGAGGGGGGGTCGGCCAGGTGGGCGACCAGCTTGCGCCAAAAGCGGCGCAGGCAGCCCTTCCTGGCGCGGAACCTTCTGCGCCAGAAGCCCTGTCGGGGCGAATCGCAGAGGGGGGCGCGAACGGGGGATTAGGGATCTGGAAAAAAAAAATAAAAACTTAAATAATACTTAGAGTTAAATTATTCGTATTTTTTTCCCGTTTGGCGTCCAAATACAACGAAACTTGGCATCGAGGTGTGTTACGGCATGACGAACACCCTCGCGCCGAAAAATTTCGATTCAGACGAATATTTTATTTTTAATTAATTTTTGAAGTTTAAAACTTCAAAAATTAACCACGATCAAACCGGCGCTCAGAATTTGACGAAACTTTTCGAGTAGCTTTTAAATAATATACTTAACACAATGACACTGAAATCGATGAATTCCAACACGTATTTCGATATTTTGATTTTTAGGATTTAAATAATTCAGAAAATAAAGCAGGAGCTTCTGTTATTCGGATTTCTCCCAAATTAGGGCATTTTGATATTAAAAAATTATTCTTATCTAAGGGTATTTTTGTTTGCCCTAGTTTGAAATTCCCCAGAGTTTTGATGTCTGAAGCGGGCTCTGACCTAATTTGAAAAAAAATAACGACATTGGGTCATTACAAACTCCCCTACTTAAAAATGATGTCGTCCTCGACATCAAGAATAAAAATAGTCTTAGAGGGAGCTTTGAGGTACTTTAATTCAGAAATAGTTTTGGATACTTTCTTCGCATATCGACTTCTCTTTCCCATGTGGCTTCTTTCGCAGTATGGTTATGCCATTGAATTTTGATCATCGGGATCGTTCTGCTTCTTAATTTTCGGCAGTCTTTCTCAATAATTTTAAGAGATTTTTCAATATAAGTTAAATCAGGTTGAATTTCAACTGTTGAGTCTGAAATTTGCTGAGTGGATTCCTGGAGGCATCTATTGAGTGTTGAAACGTGGAATACGTTGTGCACGACTGTAAATCTTTCAGGAAGTTTAAGTTTATAAGTCGAGCTTCCAATTTTTGCAGTTATTTCGAAGGGTCCAACATATCTAGGACTCAACTTGTCAGTCACTCCAAAGCGATGAATTCCTTTCATAGGGCTAACCTTTAGATAAGCCCGATCCCCAATGTGAAATTCTTGCCTTCGGTGTCTTACGTCGAAGTATTTCTTTTGTCGGTCATGGGCTACCACAATTTTGCTCTTGATTAGCCTTATCTTTTTGTTTGTTTCTTCAATTAACTCAGATCCATAAATTTGTACATCTCCAACTTGTGTCCAGGCTAGAGGAGTACTGCACTTTCTCCCATATAAGGCTTCATAAGGGGCCATTTCAATGCTTGACTGGTGGCTATTATTATAAGCAAATACTACAAGTGGGAGGTGTTTCTCCCAATTTTCACCAAAGTCTAGCAAGCATAAACGTAAGAGATCCTTGAGTACTTGGTTGACTCTCTCAATTTGCCCGTCCGTTTGAGGGTGGAAGGCCGTGCTCATGGCTAAGATGGTTCCCAAATTTTTGTGTACTGCTTGCCAAAATCAAGAAGTAAACCTGCCATCTCTATCTGAGATTATAGTCTTAGGAATTCCATGCAATTTGACGATCTCCCTAATATATAATATTGCCAGTTTCTCCACTGAGTATGCTTTATTGGGATTAAGTGGGCTGATTTTGTTAATCTGTCAACTATGACCCAAATGGCATCTGCTCCTGATTTTTCTTTTGGCAAACTCATTACGAAATCCATAGAGATGTTTGACCATTTTCACTCTGGGATTTCTAGTGGGTGCAAGAGTCCACCAGGTTGTTGGTGCTCTACTTTGACTAGGCTACAAACGTGACACTTAGCTACAAATTCAGCTATCTCTCTTTTGAGTCCAGGCCACCAGAAGGCTATCTTTAGATCTTGATACATTTTATTGCTTCCGGGGTGTACTGTATAGCCTGAGTTGTGGGCTTCATTTAATATCTGATTTCGAATGTGTGAATTATTCGGTACCCAGATTCTATTACCATTATAAATATGAATTCCTTTTCGTAGTTGCAACTCTGTTCTGCGGCCATTTTCTATTTTTGCTTTTAGCTCGGGGTATTCCTCGCTGATTTTTTGAGCGTCCAAAATGCTTTGTACGAAGGTAGGTCCTGCAGTATTGACATTAAGCAATTCATTTAACTGATCTTTAATAATGGGTCTTATATTAAGTTTCTGGAATTCTTCTTCAAATAGACTTAAAGATTAAAGTACTCAATATTTCCTTTCTACTCAAAGCATCTGCGATCAAGTTAGCTTTACCAGGATGATATTGAATATCCATATCATAGTCGCTGAGTAGTTCTAACCATCTCTTTTGGCGACAATTTAGCTCTTTCTGCGTGAAGATGTATTTTAAACTCTGATGGTCTGTAAATATCTCGCACTTTACTACATAAAGATAGTGCCTCCAAATTTTTAAGGCAAAAACTATTGCGGCTAGCTCTAAATCATGAACAGGTTAGTTCTTTTCGTGAGTCTTCAATTGCCTTAAAGCGTAAGCAATGACGTGGTTGTCCTGCATGAGGACACACCCTAGTCCTGTTAAAAAGCATCCGTGTATACCTTGTAGTTCTTCCCTTCTTGAGGTAGGATCAGGACAGGTGCAGTAGTGAGGGCTTGCTTTAATTTTAGAAATGATTCTTCGTAGTCTTGACTCCAAACGAATGGTGTTGCTTTTTGAGTCGGTTGAGTTAATGGCTTGGCTAGATTTGAGAATCCTTTAACAAATTTTCGGTAATATCCTGCAAGTCCTAAGAAACTGCGAATTTCAGACACAGATGATGGTTGGGGCCATTCTTGTATGGTAATGATCTTTCTTTGGTCTACCTTGATTCCTTCAGCATTTATTACATGTCCTAAAAATGCTATTGAGTCCAACCAAAACTCACATTTTGAGTACTTGGCAAATAATTGATGCTCCCTAAGAGTTCCCAATACAACTTTCAAATGAATCTCATGATCCTCCAGAGACTTGGAATAAATTAAGATGTCGTCGATGAAGACTATCACAAATTCATCGAGGAAGGGCCGGAGTATTCTTTGCATTAAATCCATGAAGATAGAAGACGCGTTTGTGAGTCCAAATGACATGACTATGAACTCATAGTGTCCTAAGCGAGTTCTAAATGCTGTCTTGGGGATGTCTTCTTCATTGACTCGCATCTGGTGGTATCCAGACCTTAAATCGATTTTGGAGAATACTTTGGCTTCAGCTAGTTGATCAAAGAGGTCATCGATGCGGGGTAGAGGATATTTGTTTTTCACTGTTACCTTGTTGAGGTCTCTATAATCTAATGCACATACGCATAAATCCATCCTTTTTCACGAAGAGTACAGGGGCTCCCCAGGGGGACATGCTTTGTCGAATCAATCCCTTGTTGGTTAGCTCTTGAAGTTGTTGGTCTAGTTCCTGGAGCTCTTTTGGTGCCATACGGTATGGTGATTTGAACTTGGGTTAGGTTCCTGGAACTAATTCTATTGAGAACCCAATTTCTCTTATGGGTGGTAGCCCGGGTAAATCTTCTGGGAATACATCTTCAAAATCTCGAACAATGTGCGTTTCTAATAAAGACACAACTTCCTTTCTTTCTCCTATCAAAGTTACTAAGTATGCGCTGCATCCTTTATGAATCAACTTTCTTTCTTTTATTGGGTTTATTAGAGAAGCTAACAGGCTTTGTCTTCCTATAAATACTGTTGATGTTTTGCCGCTTTTGATTGTGATCTTTTTCTTCTGGCAATTGATTACAGCATCATGATTGCCTAACCAATCCATCCCTAGAATAATGTCAAAGTTGGTGATGGGTAGAATGACTAACGTAGCCTTGAATAATTTGCCTTTGATGGGGATATTAAAAATACAGAATTTCTGAGCTTTCATGCTAGCTCCAGAAGGTAACCCAATTTTTAGTGTTCTTGCCAAGTTGAAGGATGGTAGTTCTAGAGTGGTTGCAAGTTTTTTCGATATGAAAGAGTGGCTTGCCCCCGTATCAAATAAGGTGTCACATGATACGTCATTAATTAATAGTGTGCCTAAATATGAACTATGAGCATTTTGTACTAATATAAGTGCAAAAGAGAAAAAGAACAAGAAGAATGAGATACCTGATACTACATCGTTGTCTCCAGGTGCTAAGACTAGAGTGAGTGTGTAAATTCTTGCGGGAGCAGAGTTACGAGGTGCGGGTCATTTCCTCTGGTTGGATGCCGATGCAATTGGTGGCCTTGGGGCGTTGGCTGGTTCTGGGGCGGCTCCTCTTGTTTGGGTATGAAACGGGGTTATAGCAGGTGTGGTGTTTGTGCCTCTTATGATGGTTACTCCATCTATCGTTCTTACGGATCGACAATCCCGAATTTGGTGGCCGAGCTTGCCGCACTGATAACACCTTCTGCCATCATGGTAGCACTTGCCATAAGGATGATGTCTCCGGCAATCTCCTCTCATTCCTTGTTCGAAATTCTCAGAAGTTAGCTGAAATATTTTGGCAGGTGGGTTGTGTTGTTGTCTTTTGAATGTCCTTTGGTCTTTTGTAGGATGATCCTGCCTCTTTCCTTGACCTGTGTTGCTAGTAGGCTTGCTATTCTCTTCGTGCTCCATTATTAAGGCGCATTCTAAAAGTTCGGAGAAACGAGCTTGTCTTAATGGAAGCAGGCTCCAACGAAGGGTGTCTTTCATCCCTGATAGAAAACAGTTGCACCTTGCCTTTTCTGTACTTATTAGGTTATGAGCATACCTTGACAATCTTGTGAACTTGGCCTCATAGTTGGCCACGGAGTTGTTACCCTGAACCAATTTCATGAATTGGTTCTCCATGATGCTTTGGGCAACTTGTGGAACATATTTGGCTCGGAAAGCTTCTGAAAATGCTTCCCAACTTATGTTCTCCAATTCTATGTTAGTGAAATCGGTGTTGACGACAGATTCCCACCAACGGCCAGCTTCGCCTTTAAATAGGTAGCGAGTCACACATACTGCTTTTTCACTTGGACACTCCATACTTTCTAGTGTCTTTTTTATCTCTCTCAGCCAATCTTCTGCTTCCATAGGACAAGTAGTCCCATGAAATACTGACGGATTTAATTTGAGAAAATATTGGAGGATTCCCTCAGAACGATGCTTTTGAGGTGATTGAACGGAGTTTGCTAAAGCAGCTTTCTTTTGATTTGCTAGGAGCTCTAAGACGGTTTATATGAAGCGGTCGTTGGTACTTCCTGAAACTTCTAATGATATAGGTGCCTTAATTGGGGTTTTTGATGGTGTGCTAAAAAATCCTTCATCCGAATCCATCTTTTTGCCTAAAGGTTGAAAGTTTCAGTTACTTAGGTTTATGATATCCTTCTCTATTCTCAAAGTGAATTATAATTTGACTTTTATATATTATCCCTTAACCTTAAACTCAATCCTGCTCTGATACCAAGTGTGAGAACCCGGTGCCGGGTCAGCGGGAGCTAATCCAACACCAGTTTGCTTGTGGAATAGTAATAGTAACAGCAACAAGCAACAACAAGTCATCTAGTCACGGGATCATATTGAGTGATTTAAGAGACAAATATATAGACATCAAACATAACTTATTTATCCATTAATTCACGAGTATTGGATACATAGATTAAAATAAAAGAAAAAAAAAATTACAAACTTTTAAAAGTAGATAGAGTCAAAAAGAAAGCGGTGGATCAGCCGGTAGCAGTATCAACACTGCTCAGTTCTTTAGCAGGATGAACTCCTGATCTGGGCATGTTTCAAAAGCGCGGGCATTCGAATACCAGTTAGTTGTGAAACTAAGTACTGATAGATGTCATCTTTACAAATGTTAAATAATAAGCAAAATAATCAATATTTGTCAGGAAATAAAAGCTGTACAAAATTATTCTTGCAAACTTGTTTCAATTGCACTTAAAACTTAGCAAATAATTGTAGTCACAAAAATAAATACAAAATTTTAGCGCTTGATATCTGAGGCAAAATATGATTTTATTGGGCAAGTACAAAATCGAGGAAAAGGGGGTTCATTTTTGTGTTACATATCTCAACTTCTCTCTATACCTGCCCCTCAAAGGCTTATCAGTATAGGCTCCTTATGACTCTCGATGTCAGACAACCCCGTCCTAGCGGTTGTTTGATCAGACAAAAAGTATAAAACAACATGGGAATCCTTGCTTCTTATTTATCCAAATTTATTCATATATCATTTTATGTGACTTTAAGAAAAACACTTTTATCAAAGATGTGATGCTGAGCAGAAAAAATATATTTAAACAGAAGTAATAAAAAACATCTGGTACCTTGCTCTTTTATATTCACAAGTTCAACAGTTCAACAGTTCGGATGAGTGACAGTTCGCTCAATCTGCATTTAGGTTTTGAATATTTTTAAATTAGCTCTCAGCCTATATTTTTAGGAGTAATATTTATTTTTATTTTGATTATGTTTTTCTTTCACTTTCTTATTATATCTGATTTTTAAGGTACCGTGATGATAGTAATGTTTATAGCGTTATTAAATCGCTGCCGATAGAATCATATTGATATAATATTATTATTATCATTATTTTAATGATAATAATAATATATGAATGAAAGAACATAATAGAAATAACTGTCAAAAAGAAAATGCTTGAATTGAAATTGTAATCATTTTATAACATATATATAGTTTTCATTATTAATTAATGAGAACCATATTAATGTGAATGACGATGTTATATCATTATTAATTTCATAATAATGACTATCAAGTAGGTATAAAAGAACGAAGAGCTAGCAAAATCATTTCTCTTATTTTCTTTTCTATTTTTTTCTTTCTCTTATACTTTTATCTTCCTACCTTTAGGATTAGAATTTTCGGAAAATGGAGGGAGACCGGAGCGGGGTGGCCGGAGGCTGGCAAGTGGCTGGCCGACTGGAGGAAGGCTGGCTGGGCTGTTGTTGGCCGGCCTGAGGAGGGAGGCGGCTAGCCGGGCTGTTGGGAGAAGGAGGAGGGGCTGAGGGAGGAGAGTGGCTGCTGTGAGGGGGAGGAGAGGGCTGCAAGAGGGGGAGGAGAGGGTTGCAAGAGGGGGAGGAGGGGTTGTTGGTTTTAGGGTTTGGAGGAGGAGGTTGTGGGGGAAGAAGGAAGGGAGTGGGGAGGGCTTAAGTAGAGGGAAAGGAGGGAGGGGGGGGCGTCGGTCGGGTGGGCCGACTTGCCTGCGCCAAAAACGGCGCAGACAGCCCTTCCTGGTGCGGAACCTTCCGCACCAGAAGCCCTGTCGTGGCGGGTCGCAGAGGGGGGCGCGAACGGCGGGGGGTATTAGGGATTTGAAAAAAAAAAAAAAAACTTAAATAATACTTAGAGTTAAATTATTTGCATTTTTTTGCCGTTCAGCGTCCAAATACAACGAAACTTGGCGCCGAGGTGTGTTACGGCATGACGAACACCCTCGCGCCGAAGAATTTCGATTCGGACAAATATTTTATGTTTAATTAATTTCTGAAGTTTAAAACTTCAAAAATTAACCACGATGAAACCGGCTCTCAGAATTTGACGAAAGTTTTCGAGTAACTTTTAAATAATATACTTAACACAATGACACTGAAATCGATGAACTCTGACACTTATTTCAATATTTTGATTTTTAGGATTTAAATAATTCAGAAAATAAAGCGGGAACTTTCGTTATTCAAATTTCTCCCAAACTAGGGCATTTTGATCTTAAAAAATTATTCATATCTAAGGGTATTTTTGTTTGTCTTAGTTTGAAATTCCCCAGAGTTTTGATGTCTGAAGCGGGCTCTAACCTAATTTGAAAAAAAATAACGACATTGGGTCGTTACATGAACAAACTTGGATAAGTGATTAGCAAGGGTTCCATATTGATATATTTTTAGTCCGATCAGACAACTGCTAGGACGGGGCTGTCCAACATCGGTCATATGGAGCCTATACTGATAAGCCTTTGAGGGGGCAGATATTGAAGGAAGTTGGGATATGTAACATAAAATGAAAACCCCTTTTCCTCGATTTTGTACTTTCCCAATAAAATTATATTTTGCCTCATATATCAAACACTAAAATTCTGTATTTATTTTTGTGATTACAATTATTTTTATGCTAAATTTCAAGTGCAATTGAAACAGGTTTGCAGTGATAATTTCGTATAGTTTTTATTTTCTATCAAATTATTGATTATTTTACTTATTATTTAACATTTGTAAAGTTGACATCTATTAGTACTTAGTTTCACAACTAACTGGTATTCGAATGCCCGCACTTTTGAAATGTGCCCAGATCAAGAGTTTGTCCTAGAAGAAATGTGTTAAGAATCAAGCAGTGCTGATACTGCTTCTTGCTGTTTTTCTGTTTTCTTTTTCACATTTTTAAAAAGTTTGTAACTTTTCTCTTATTTTAATCTTTGTAATCAGGACTTGTGAATTATTGAATAAATGAGTTATGTTTGATGTCTATATTTGTCTCTTAAATCACCCAATATAATCCTGCGGCTAGAGGACTTGTTGTTATCCTCCAAGAAATCGGTGCTGGATTAGCTCTCGCTGACCCGACACCGGGTCCTCATAAGGTGGGTAAAACTGGGACCTTATTTGTCAATTCTTGTATACTATATATAATACTTATAATATGAAGCTTTATTTTTTTCCTAAATTGCACTTTAAACATGAAACGAGAGTGAAATAGTTAGAGTTGGCATGGTCCCAACCCGACTAATAGTCCGTCCAACCTAGCCTGGCCTGATTGCTTATGCATGCATGGTAAATCACGATAAAATTAACAATTTTTTTTAAATCACGACAAAATTTCATATATACATATTTCTAAAATTTTTGTTGAAAATTATTATTTAAACAATAAATTATATTATTTAAATTATAATTAATATTTAATTTTTAATTAATATCTAACATCATTTTTTTTAAATATCATTTAAATTATCATTATTAAATCAAAATCTATCTCTGTTAATCACTTTCAATCATTATAAGTGGATGGAATACAATAATTTAAGGGTGAAGCCGTAAAGACCCACTTAAGTAGTAATAAGTGAAATTATTAAACATCGAATCACCTTTTTAGATAACGGTGGAGTTCCTGATAAGAACTCCAAAGTTAAGCGTGCTCAGGTGGGAGCACTCTTAGGATGGGTGACCTGCTGGGAAGTTATCTTTTGAGGGCAAAACCGTGAGATCTTTTAGGCCAAAGCGGACAATACCTTGGTGCTTATGAGTTTGGGCTGTTACAAATAGTATCAGAGCAGGCCATAGAATATCAGATAGGAGCTAAGTGCCATACAGGAAAAAGTGCCACATCATGTGAGCAACCTCTTAAACATACAATGGTTAAGGTGCTACATGGTTGTGGTTACCTCTTGTGCCTATAGGCGTCACCTCTAGTCCTATCTACCCAATGGATGGTTCTTGGATCTGTGTGCGGATACTGACGAGGACGTCAGTTACTTAAGTTGGGGAGATTGCAAAGAACACTTAAGTAGTAATAAGTGAAACTCTTAAACATTGAGATGCATTTTCAGATAACGGTGGAGTTCCTGATAAGAACTCTAAAAGTTAAACGTGCTCAGGTGGGAGCACTCATAGGATATGTGGTTTGCTGTGAAATTATTTTTCGAGGGCAAAATCATGAGATCTTTTAGGCCAAAGCGGATAATATCTTGGTGCTTATGAGCTTGGGCTATTACAGAAGCTCTCCCTCCTCTAACTGCGAATATCCCAAAACCACATGATTTTCACAATGTTTAGACGCTGCCCAGCATAACTCTTAATTAAATGTTTAGTTCTGTAAATATCCAAGTTTAAGTGTTTAACATGCATGTGATTGCTTATGCGTGCATGGTAAATCACGATAAAATTAACAATTTTTTTTTAAATCACAACAAAAATTCATATATATACATAATTAAAATTATCATTGAAAATTATTATTTAAACAGTAAATTATATTATTTAAATCATAATTAATATTTAGTTTTTATTTAATATCTAGCATCATTTTTTTTTAAATATCGCTTAAATTATCATTATTAAATCAAAATACTATCTCTGTTAATCACTTTCAATCATTATAAGTGGATGGAATACAATAATTTAAGGGTGAAGCTCTCCATCCTCTCTCTAACCACAGATATCCCTAAACCACATGATTTTCACATGGTTTAGACGCTGCCCAGCATAACTCTTAATTAAATGTTTAGTTCTTTAAATATCCAAGTTTAAGTGTTTAACATGCATGTGCTAGAGATTTGAGTGACAATTTCTCAATATATTTTACATGGAATTTCTCACTAGGTTGGCCATGCCTGACCCGATGCAAATTCGGGTCTGGGCTGCAGGATGCAGCCCAATGATCAGGCCGGGCCTGACAAGTCAAAGTGGCTATGTGGCACGATCAAGCCCAACTTGAGTATGAATGATTAGGCCTGGTTCGTGCCTAGGTCTAGAAACAATACAATTCAATCAAGTTCAAAGCTAGAAAAAAGAATTTGAGAGAATCGTTCCTGGGTTCAATTAATGGCTGAAAGAAGAGGTTTTTTTTTTCTGAAAATTAATAGTTATATCTTGTGCAAATCAATAATACTTTAACATTCGCCCTCTGCTCTTATGCATACATAACTTGAATTTTTTATTTCTAAATGTCTATTTAGATAGCACGTACTTTAAATTATTTGTAATCTGTGACTTTGTATGGATATAAAAACAGATTTACTATTCTACTATGTTTTTGTTTTGTTTACAAATTTTCAGTAAATCTCAATATCATTTAGCTTTATCATAATGAGATAGGTTCTTCACATTACTAGTAATAGCTTGGTTACCACAGCATTTCTTTGTGAAGTTTATTTAAGATATCATCAATTTTTATAGCTTCTTTCTTAGCCACATCAATTTTTATGCCATAGATTTTTTTTTTTGTTTTTTTTTTATCATAGTAAAATATTTTTTTCTCATTTTGCCATTTAATCATATTATCAAAGCATGTGAACAATAGCTGATAGTAGATATTCAGTCTGCAAGTGGGCTAACTCATTTAGTATCATTATATACTTTCATGTTTTGAAGGTTTTTTAAACAATTTAATATCATTGGGTTTTTAATGAGGTGTTGAAGAATGTGAATCACAATGTAAGATGAGTGATTTTCATTGTTCATGAATCTCTTAGTTACTTGCAATAAATCCTTTTTTTGGTCTTGTGTAGCAAGTCTTAAACTTTGAAGTGGTGTTTCCATATGAATCCTTTGTCTCTTTTGTGCTTTATCAACTTAGAAGATCAATTTTAGGCTCCAAATATTTGATTTCAATTTTGATAGTTGTACTTCTTGGGTCTTCTTCCCCTTTAAATAGGGGCAAATTTTATTATCTAAATATTTCTCATAGGCACATCAACAATCTATGCTTAATATGCCCAAACCAATTAAGACTGTATTTGAGCTTTTCCTTAATTAGATTTACTCTAGTCTGCTACAAAGTTTCTCATTTCTTATCATATCCTTGCAAGAATACTAATCTATTTTAGCATTGTTATCTTCTTAATACTTTTGTTAGTACGATGCTTTTTTTATAGTGAAATATCACTATTTTATAAAATAATTTTTTGTTTTCACGATACACTAATAGTGTCTTCTGTTAATCACATTCTTTCAATTTTACCCTTAAATTTAATGATTGACTAAGATATTTGAATATTCACACTTTTTAATAACAGAATCTTCAATTTTATATTATTATCCTTTATTATCTTATATTCCATATATTTCATTTTACGTTTACAAAGGCAACACTTTATATTTGATAATAGTTTTTCATAATGCGAGTTTTTCTTAGACCATCTCTAGTCTTATCAATTAGGTCATATACATAGAAGCATGCACTAAGGCATGTCCTCTTGAATGTGTTCAATAGTAACACACTTAATTTCTGCAATGAGACTCAAATTTAGAGTACATCTCTAAATGTTGCCCTACTAAAAAGTGTATATCATTTATTAAAAAAATTGTGCTTGAAAAAAAGCAATTGCTCTATATCATTTTTTAGATAGTTTATCATAGCTTTTTTTTAAAATCAACATGTCAAATGAAGTTATTCTTTTCTCTCCTTAAATTTATCCATCATACCCCTTAATAAAAAATATATAGACTCTATAGTTAATTTATCAAGCATAAATCCACATTAATTAAACAAGATTCTAGTGTCTTGTTGTATTATATTTAATTATTCTCTTTAAAAATTTTGAAGTATAGTTTATTAGCTTGGTTTTTTCTTATATATATTTAGCAAAATTTATCTTATCATCTTTGTTATTGTAGATGGGTTTCACAATAGTCCTCCATTCATCTAATATCTTTTGAGTCTTTAAAATATTGCTAAAGAACTTGTTATTAAAAAACTCACCAAAATCTTTGCACATCAAGTGGGATGTTATTTGATTTTATAGCTTTTCCAATATTCATTCTCTTTAAAATATTCCACATTTTCACTCAGTGGGCATATTTTGCAATGAATATTATACTAGAGTATTAAGCTTCTTATTGCAAATTACATTATTACAATCATCTCTTAAAAGCTTTTAAAATTAATTTATTCATCTATCTTGAAGATTCTCATTTCTAAAACTAGTTTTTTTTTTGTTTTTAATATTGATAGATTATATATATACTATCCTCTTAATAGTTTCTAATTCTCTTAGGCACTATTAAAAATATCTAGCATCATTATTAGATTTTTTGAACTCATGATAGGTTAATTTATTTTTTACAATTATTATTAGTATTATTTATATTATTATTATATTTAAATCACATTTATAATAAAATTTAGTTTTATTATTTTTTCATGAATTTCTTGTTTTGTCCACCAAAAGCTTTTAATGTTTGGGGACCCTCCCTTTAAAAATTTCAAGAGTATCTTTAGCTTGTTTATAAATACAACTAACCATCTTAGATCAACATCTCCAAAAATCCTAGCTTCCATGTGCAAAGCTGAAGAGATACATCTTGCAAGATCGACTTTTTTCATAGGTGTGGAATTGAAATGTTTGTAGCATCTTTTATGCGAGATTGGTATTTCTTTGCATTTCTACTGGATAAAAAAAATTGCATTACAACTTTAATTTAGTATTTTATTTTTTCTTATGATTTTATGATTATTAATTTTGTTTAAAAAAACATCACTTAAAAGATTGTTTTTCTAGAACTTAAATTAGTTACTTTCTTGGTAAAAAATAGATCAATTTTATAAGGATTGTAAAATTATTTATTGAGAAAACTTGGCAACCTAACACCATTCATTGGTCCTAGATTTTGAAAGTATGAGTCAGAAATGGAATGCTAATTCTAAGTTTTGTTCAGAGACTAAATTGTGGAATCTTTAAGAATGAAAAAAAGCGATTATGTAGGAAAATTTTAAGAACTTAAATTGTGCGATTTTGAAGGTGAAACTAATTTAATGGGCAAATAATTGTAGTTAAATTTGTATTGTAAATGCTAATAATGAAGATGCTTGTTAGTGAAAATTAGACCCTCAAGAAAAAGTAAACGAGAAGAAGATTTGCTATAAGAGTGATAAAGTGATTAGAGTAAATGAGAAATTAATAAATTTTAAATATTTTTTCTTAGATATGGAGACAATTCATGATATTAAGACTTTCTTTTGAAAGTTTGGAAATCAAATATTGTTGATGGATAAGCATATTTATATTTTTAGCGACAACTAAAGATTTGATCTAGGTGAAGTGCTTAAAGGATACTGATTAAATTTTTTTTTTTAAATGATGATTCAATATAAATGGAAGAATTGTTTTGGTAAACTTTTTTACTGAAGGTTGTAATATTAGATTGATATTTGTGAGTTTTGTAACTCTAGATTATATCAAGCACTCTTTTATTCATTGAGCAATTAAGGTTTGGAATTCTTTAAAGAATGAATTTGCAAAGTGTAAATTTGGATAACATCTCTATTGATAGGGGGAAATGTTTGGGTGAGGAAGGAGTCTCTTATCTCACTAAAATATTTAATACATTGTTGAAGTTATTTAATACAATGTTAAACTCTAAAAAACACTTTATGAATCAAAAAAGGGTTATATGGTATTTATTTGCAAGAATAAAGACAACATGCAATAGTTCACAAATCATAAATGAATTAAATCAATGAGTCATCCTTGGAAAATTTAGGAGATTGGATGAATATAGAATCTAACATAATTAATGTTTTTTTCTAGGTAGATGTATTATGTAGGCCATACATTTACATAAACGTTTGATTAAGAAATTTAGAGAGATAGAAAGATCTCTATTTAATGTTTATCTACTTAGAAAAATGTATAATAAAGTTGCAAGAAAAGGTTTTTTAGAGTGTATTGGAAAATTAATGGGATTGGTGTGGCTTATTGTGAAGTTATTAAAGATGTGTATAATGAAATAGTTATGTGTTCAAATACAAGGAGTTCATTTACTTAATTTTGTTTCACTTGGTTTGTATCAGGGTTCTACACTTAGTATGAGTATATATACTAGTTATGGCTGCTCTTGATAAACACATTCTAGACGTGGTATCTTGGAGAATGTTATTTGTTGATGATATAATTCTTAATTGATAAGATTAGAAATAAAGCTAAAGTAGAACTTAGAATCTAAGGTATTTTGGCTCCATTTGGGGTAGGCATAGCTGTTTAAAGAACTTATTGTAGAGGAAGTTGTTGATACTGTTGTTTGGATACCTTGCTTTGAAATTGCTCTGCATTATATCAGTGGTGGATGACAATGGTTAACGAATAGGCGGCGAGAAAGAGGGTAGTTGATGAATTGGTGACCATTGTGATGGTGGAAGACTAGGGACAAAACAATAATTCTTATATGTTAAACAGCTGAAAGTTGCTAGGCTACACTTTTGAAGCTTATTGAAATCTGCTTTTTAAGAGATTACTTATTAAAGAAGCGATTCCCAAATGGCATAATCCAAATAAAGCTGATATATATAAAGTATAGCAGTCGGAAAGTTGCATTAAACTTTGCATTTGTCTACAAGTACATAGAACATGGATATGTTGCATCAGAGAAAGTTGATGTTGTTTATCAAATTTGCTGCAACATTAATGCACTTTGTCTGTTTTTATTTTTGTTGTTTTGATAAAGTTAATGTAATGTTTGTTTTATGTTTAAAGTACTGATATGTTCACTAAATGCAGAGTTGAAAATTTAATTTAGAATAAAAAAATTAAATAAAGTTTATTTAAATTAAATGTTCAATTCAAAGTAATAGAAAGGTATGACAAACTGTTATTTTTATTAAAAATATGCATATTATCAATTAATGAGTTAGTAATTGTATTCTGCACCTGATTTCCATACAACTTTTTCCTTTTCTTGCTTCTCGCTCATTCTCAAAATCAATTATTGAGTCCATCATCTAGTTGGGCATATTCATAAGCTTTTGATGGCATATATGAGTTAATTATTAAGTTTTGAAGCTCTTGATCTATAATATACATTTTTTCTGAAAACCTGAAATTTTATGGAGGTATGAGAAAATTGATTTCATGATTTCTATTTGAATATTTAATTATCACTATGTGGACTTCCTTCCTAATCTGGTAATGTAAAAATTAAACACAAAAAAATTACAACCACCATTATATTTAGGTTAGTGATTAGCTTCTTCTAATGTATATACAACTTAATTGTTTTTTAGAACTTTTGCTTCAACATGTATTTCATCAATTACATTAATACAGCCCAATTGATATTAAAATATTAATAAATTAGTATTTTATTATAAATAAGGAATAAAATATCTCACCTTAAAAGAAGGCATGTATATGGAATCTCTTTCAATTTTGTCAGGTGTGGATGTAATGGTTAGGTCTAAGGGCTTGATGCATGAGTTGATAAATTCATCAAACCAAACATTTGTAAGTATTATTAAATTGTGTTCGTCATTTCTAATTGAATATTTAAATATTCACTATCATGTGCACTTCCCTTCCAATCTGCGAATATAAAAGTTAAACACATTAAAGTTATAACAACTATTATATTTTTGGTTAGTGATTAGCATCTTCTATTGCATTTACAGCTTAATTGTTTTTTGAAACTCTTGCTTCAACAAATATTCCATCAATTACATTGATACAATCCTATTGATACAATCCTATTGATAAATAAAAATTTTTATAATAAATAAGAAATAAAATATCTCACCTTAAAATAAGGCATATATCTAGAGTCTCTTACAATCTCGTTAGGTGTGGTTGCAAGAATTAGGTCTAAAAGCTTGATTGCATGAGCTGATAAATTCACTAAACCGCTTGTCTAATTGAGAAATATTAGCTTATGGTCTTAATTGAATGTTGAAATATATTTGAAGTTAGCTTTTATGGATTTGTTATGTGAGATTATGCATAACGTTAAACCAAGTATATCCAATATAGCTGTCTTGCTTGAAATTTTGAAGGTTATGTTTAATTTCAAGATCACTCTATCTTTTGAGCACATTGTGAAATCTTGAAGGATATCCAAGCAACAATTCATACATCAAATTTTGTCCAATTATATATCATACATGGTGTTCCACATGTATAATGTAAAATACTCGAACTTTAGACATACTGCAAGCATAACCAAATTCTTCTTCTGTTAAATTAGATGACATCTTGTGAAATTTTAACGACAAAAAAGTATCATTTCATACCAACAACAATGAAAACTGCATCTCCAAATCAGTTTCGTGACAATAACATTTATAAAACTGTTAAATTGAAATTAGAGCTTTGACAAAATGCTAATCAACATAATATTTCATAGCATAAAGTATTGGAAAAACACTCATAATCTCAAAATACTTGGACCTGCCATTTTTGAGATTTGATGTGTAAATGTTCAATGTACATGGTTCTTGTTGTCTTTACGTTTCCATACAGATTTTATGTTTAGTTGAAACTTCCATCTCCTTAAGGACAATTAAGTAATGGTCCATCCTTTTGAAAATTTCAAGTATTGGTTAAAAAGATTGCATAGCTATAACTTTTGTTGGTTTGAGGCTCGTATATACATTCAGAGTCACTTTCATAGTCAATGTGTCAACCAAATAAGAAGTTTGTTCCTCTAAAAGTTTGCATTGCTCACTTTTTTTTTATTACATAGTGGGGTAATGTTGGACAATCTTTTCATTTTCTTTAATCTATTGTTCAGCCAAATTCTCAATTTTCTCATGTGTTGATTCTTATGAAACCTCTCTAACAATTTCCTTTGTATCGTCAACATTATTGGTCATTAATTTGCTTGAGCATGTAGCACAAACTTTTTCTTAGGTAAATACAACATCTAAAGATCATTCAATCCAACTTCTCTAATTATGGATCAATTCTTGAGTTTTCTTGTAGCTAGAAGAAACTGCTAGCGATTTCAATTTATTGGCATTGTGTTTGAGAATATTAAAAATAACGTTTGCAAACTGAAACACATAAATTTTATTTCCACCATTTTTCATAAGCATCTATCGTCAATTTCTTTAAATCTAACTAAAGCATGTGCATCATCTTTCTATTCCAATATTTCCATAGCTTATCCATTTGTTCTTAACTGTACTCTATTATAAACTTGTCCTGTCTACTCTAAATTTCTTTGACCTATATTTCTAGCTTTCTTTATTAAATGCATAGTGGGTCAATTTCCTAACTCAACCTCATGTTGATATTAATCCCAAATTAGCCTCATCCTCGCATATTGAGAAAGTTTCATACTCCTTTGTTTTCACCATTTCATTGTTTGTGACAACAAATATTCAGTGATTTGGAAATTGAATTGGATTGTTTGTCACAGTGGTTACAAATTGTTTATGAAACAAACATAAACTACCTTCAAACCAAAATTCAGTGATTTCCTTTGTTTAAATGTTAAGGAATTATCTTTATTTAAAATCACTTTGGATATGTATATTTGTAATGAATAAAAAGTACTCTACCAAATAAGGAAGCAAGTGAACGTAAAGTCTTAGTTTAGCACTTGTTCTGACACACAATAATTCATTTTGCTTTTTTATTTTATTTTATTTATTTACATCACATAAATGAGCTCATACTTTGATTTTTTCATAGATATTACTCATTCGTCATAAAAAAAAAAAGTTTCTAGAGGACATGAATTCCAAGGGCTTGCATACTATCTTCCCACTTATAATTATTAATAGGATGAACAAATTTGAAAACTCAAGTGAGTAAGATAAAAAGGAAATACAAAGATATTCAAGCAAAAATCATATGAAATACATAGCAATGAGTAGCAAAGTATAAGACCTACATGACTAGAAAAGGTGAAGGATAAATCCAATTTATGAGGCGATCTTTTTCAAGGTAAAGAATGCTGGACGAAAAAAATATATCACAAGTTTGTGGTGCTGAGATAAAGGATGTCGAGCCAAGGTACTAGCTAGATGGATATTGTAGATCGAAGTCGAGAGAACCATGATGTTTTTGGCTTGATGATGACATAAAGTCCCTTTCAACTTTTTGTCTTCATCTTAGTTAAAGATGTATTCAATAATTTTCATAGATTAAAGGCCAAAGGATAATAGACTTTGACTATGTCCTAAGGATAGTAAGAATTGAATTTCAGATCTAAGGAAATTTGCGCCTATTCTACCTAGGCCTTATAAAAGGCTTACAAGTGTGCCTTTATTTGCAACATAATCAGTCATCAGCATAGAAGGGGAGGGAGATGACGGCAATGATGTTTCGACGCTAGTTCGTTAGTCGTGTGGATTAAAATGCCTCCACATGGGTTAAATGCCTCTAACTAGGCCGCGTGCGCCAAATGCCTCAAGGTTTTTTTTGGTTGGGACAATAGCAGTGCTGGTGAGTGCCAACGTGTATTGTCTTTAAAGTAATTCTTAATAAAGAAATAGTCAGTATTGATAAGAACATAGTTTGATTATAACTTTTTAAATGGAATTTTGGGGACCGACTTTGTATAAAGCAACCAAAAAGTAGCATCCCAAATGAGTAAATAATTTGAACGACTTATATAAAGCACAATAACGATAATGTTGTACTAAATATATAAATTATGTTTAATCATTATAGAATGATAGATTATAACAATTTAAGATTTTATTGTTAAAATGAGATTCAAATATTTTAGTTCAATTATACAAAATAATGATGAAATAGAGTTGTATGATTAATAGAGTTTACTCTGGCTGAATGGATTGGAGAACCTAGTAGTGTGATCAAAGTTCCACTAAAAGGAAATTTTTATAGAACTGCTTTAATAATATAGCCTTATTATATGGGTAGAATTCTGGTTAGCAAAATCGAAGCATACTGATACAATAAATATTGCGGAGATGTTATTTGGGAGTTCAATCAGATCTATTTACGTATAGCTTACTCTTGGACAAATTATTTGAAATCTAGTCAAGTGATAGAAGATGGAGTCAAGGCTAAATGTTAATGGGAAAAGCATTCTCGGATGATGCCAATTGTTTTTTCAAGTGATTGACCTAATGGCCAATAACCAAGAAAGATTTGTTTTGAGAAAGATTGCTCATAGATTTGGAATTAATCACCATTCTTTTGATAAGGAAATGTCCAAACCAAGTGGTGAATGCAGAGGAGCTTCTGAGGAGACCTGATAACCTCTTGAGGAGCCAGAGAAGTGACAGAGGAGAAAATGATCAGGAAAGAGGTATGCAGGAGAGGAGTCTCAGCCACATTATATAGATGTGCCAATCAAAGACGAGGCTCGTCGAGGAGAAAGACATCAAAGAGCCAAGATACCCTTCTGTGTTGCATTAGTTAGGAAGACGTAGATGAGTTTTTCCCCAAGTTCTTTTCCATTTGGGTGTGATTGCCCGTTTAAATAATTGAGCGTAGCCCGAGGCACATTGGGTGAACTGCTTTGAAATTCAGAAGGGACGTGTAGCATGCTAAAATTGGTTCACACATTGTAAAAAATACACATCTAAAAGGAATACTTACTCGTTTTTGGCTGTATTTTTTGTGCTTGCTAAATGCCCTTGTGGAAGCCAAGGATCACATAAACTCTTCTTTTTGTAAATTTTCCATCTCTAGTTTGGTAAAATCCTACAGCGTAAGGTCCTTGAGTTGTTTCTAGCTATGTGTGTGTTCTTATTGTTTACACAAGTGACTGCCAGGAGATCATGCTCCTCATCCAAAGCGTCCCGTGCAGCTTAGTATTAAGAAAGCAGCTAGGAGTTTTGGGTAACTTGACCAATGACAAATCAGGTTGGTATCATCATTCAAGGTTCATAAAGTTTAGTGGAGATTGTATAGATGGTGAGGATGCCAGGCTCAATGTGAAGAGTCGACAAATTTTGTTGGACTGACAGGATCACCTTGCAGATCTGATAGAGATCTTATGAGGATGTATGCTGACACTGACCCATCAAATGGTCGAGATGATGGCATAGGGAGAATGCAAGTGCAAAATCAGCATTTTGCAAGAGAGCTTTTGATATCAGGTTGAGTAAGAACTGATCTGAGTTGCTAGTGAGGCTGATTACAGTAATCCGAACAAGGTTGATGGCTATGAAATGAATGATTGGAGGAAGAAAAGTGGTGCAAGATCCAAGTCAAAGATTGAGTTGCCAACGAGAGCAACAAATGGATTGATTAACTCAAGGCTATGCTTGAGCTCAATAAATATATGAGTTGAGAGAAGGTGAACTTCAACCGACTCAAACTGAAGTAGCATGCACTTATTTGATAGAACAACTGAGTGGAACCAGAGGACACAGATGGTTGAATTTTATTCATGAAGAATTTATGAATATTTTTTATACCAAATCAGAAGAGAGGTGGACGGGATGCCACAATTTACATCAAAAGAGAGGGCAGAGTGCTAAAGAATACACCTTCAAGTTTAAGTTGCCATTGATGAGCAACTCAATCTGACCAAGTTCATCTGTGCTTATAGCTGAGTTTCACTATTGAGATGACACTGTTTTCTACTAGAGGCTTTGCCCATGCACACAATGTAGCAATGGCCATGGAGAAGAAGAATTGAGATAGAGGATTATCCGAGAAACTTGCTAAGAAGATGGGATGGTCAGGAGAAGACCTGATACAAACCAAGTTATTCGTGGTGTCAGCTGTGTTGGTGAAATGGAGAAGACGAGGGAATGTATGCACTGTGAGAAGCTGAGATACAATCAGGAGAACTGTTGGAGTGCAAATCTCAATTCATGTTCCGAGTATCCATATGTGAGACACCAAGTATGAGGCCTTAGCATGGAGGCAATAGAGGTCACATATTCAAAGCCTTGCTAGTTTGCCGCATTAAAATCCTTTATGGTACCGAAACATTTGTAGAGTAGAGTCACTTGGATATCAAAACCAAGTCTTCTCCTTGAACAAACGAAGCCAAGGAGTGTCAAGTTAGAAATGAAGAGCAGTTAATTAAACTATGACCCAAAAGGATAGCCAAGATTACTGTGTGAGAGCTAGAGATCCTTTGATCAGGAGGTTATGATGGGAAGAACCCGATGACTCATGAATGCATCCTGATGATGATTCCCAAAGGCAACAATTACTAAGCCTTTGCACGACTGCTCCTAGCCTTTCAGCTTGTGACTGACTGCTGAAATTTCTTTGTAACTTGAGATTGGCTACAAAGAGAAAATAATACTCTTGAGCTATATCAGCGAACTCGGGGTTGTGCCAAGCACATTATTGCTTGGGGAATAAAAAATCTCAATGAGTCAGGAAATTCGATAAAGAATCTACCTGAGTTTTTTGGCTTGGGACTCGCCTCGAGGATGCCTCAGGAATGATATTATAGTGCACATGCAATTGGGCGGTGCTGACAACTTTTAGAAATACACAGTATATGGGAGGGGGAAAAATGGGTGGCTGATATGCTTTTGTTTTTTATTAATTTTGTTGTTTCTAATAAAATTGTCATTAAACCATTCATTGTGTTAGTTAATTTATTTTACTTTAGGGGTAGAGTCACAAACTCTTAGCATTAGCTACTAGTCACTTTACTTTTTGCTGTTGCTCTTTAGTCATGAATTGAGGCCTTTTGGCAGTCTTTTATTTGCATCTTTATGAAAGTCATGAGCTGAGGCCTTTTTGTCAAGTTTTTTATTTTCATCTTTAATGAATTAATGAAATTTTTATTTCGTAGAGTTTTAATCTCCTATCCTCTGGTTAAGACCAAACAAAACACCACCATCTTTTCCACTAGATCCTCAAAAAAAGCCAAAAGAAACCCACCCTAACTAACCTTGAGCCTTCTCAAGCTATTCGAGTGATGTAGGAATTCAAACCTCAAGAAAAGGTTAACAGAAAGACAAGATGGGCAGTTAGTCATCCTCCATCATTGAAGGAAACTGTCAATGGGAAACTGTCAATGGCAACACAGGATCAGATCATGATGAGAATGCAAAGTTGGATGATTGAGTATACATGGTAAGATGTGATAATTCATCCGTAGCAAGGTTGGAGTGGGCTGAATTGATGGAATGCAAAGTTGGATTCAAGGTTGGAGTGGATTAAATGGTTTTGGCATATTACACGTAGACCGTTGGATGCCTTGATTTGGAAAGCTTAATTATTTATTGTAGGCTTGATGTTTCCATTGTTTCTATTTTGTTGCCTCCTACATTGTTTGCTCAATGCTGCAATGCTGCAATGCCATTTGCTCTATATAGCAGCTCCCGCTCCTTAAAACCTTATCTTCACAGTGTAGCCTTCCCCTTCTCCAGTATTATAGCTAAATACTAAATAATATATATCTAAAAGTAATAATGGCTATAAGAATATAGGTTTACTTGTCAATCTCAGTTTTAGCTTTTGCCAATCACTTAATTTGCTTTTTCTTTGTCTTTCTAAGTACTGATTATTTTATCTTTAGCTTTTAGTAACTCATTTTGGACGGTATACAACGGATTATTAATAATTTTTTGCAATTAAAAATATTTTCTTGTTCAGCTTCATCATTTTTTTTGTATGTTTTTCATAGAAAATATGAGTAACCTTTGAGTACATTATTTCATTAATAATAAATTTAATATTGTATTTTTGACTTTTGTTGAACTACTATGTCTGTTCTATCTCATGTTGTTGCCTTGTGGGCTAGAGCTGAGAATGGGTGCAAGAAAATAAATTATTGAGATCACAATTAACGTGACCTTTGCATGCAATGACATGCATACTTTCATACTTACCTGCATGCAAACATGAATGCATTCATACAATCACACTTAATTTATTCATTCATTTATACATACAAAAACTAATAAACTATATAGTACTGAACTATCATTTAATAGATTATCTCTGTAGGTTGTGATTGAGAGTGGTTGAAATGATTTTCTTGACAGCCCTTAAAGATGATTTTGGTAAATTTGTACTTGCCTGTTTAACATGTGCTGAAGCATCATTATTTTGATTCTTAGGTTTCATTATTCATCAGAACCAGAGTTTTTTAGTGCTAGAAAGTGAGCCTTTGTTTTTTCTGCATTGTAGTTTACTTGTTTCATACACACTCTCTCTCTCTTTCTATATATATATATATATATATATATATATTCGGATTAATCTTTTTGTATTAATTCTCTTTTCCACACCATGCAGAGAGAGGAATACTGCTTTGATTAGGGAAGCAATACACACGAGATACTCATTGTTGCCATATTACTATTCATTATTTTGGAAGGCTAGTGTAAGTGGTATCCCCGTATTGCGGCCTTTATGGCTAGAATTCCCTGAGGATAAAGAAACATTTAACAATAGCGAGGCTTTTATGGTTGGTGAACGAATTCTTGTCCAGGGTATATATGAGGAGGTAATTTATGCTCATATTTTGCTTTGTATCTTTGTAGTTTGCAACACTAATTTTTAACTTTGAATGCTTGGCAGGGCCAAAAAACTGTGTCAATTTATTTACCCGGTGAACAGCTGTGGTATGACATGAGAAATGGAGCTGCATATTTGGGAGGCCAGACCCACAAGTTTGAAGTTATTGAAGACAGCATACCCAGTTTCCAAAGGGCAGGATCTATAGTCCCAAAAAAATACAGGTTTAGACGAAGTACAGCACAAATGACAAACGATCCTTATACTTTGGTATTTTTATTTCTTAGATTTTTAGCTTTTTAGCTGGTTCTTCATATTCTACTATTGTGAATTAAATTCAACTGATATTCTTACTTCCTTTTATTCTAATGGAATAATGTGCTTTAGAAATCCTAGTTGTAGCTTACGATGGAATGATGGTGGAGAGACCCAATTTTCTACCTAGGGTACAAGGGACATAATTTCATCTCAGGATTCTCCCTGCTGTCCTCTTTGAATGAATCTTTATGCCTCCTAAATAAGGTTCTTAAAATTGCCCATTTAGGTGTTTGAACTTAATGATAAACTCTACAACCATGGGTTATAAATTTAAAGCTGCTCCTTTTAGTTTCAACAATATTTCTATTTAGCCAATTTTTCATTTTAGAGCTTTAAACGGTCGTGTTTTGAATTTCTTGCTTTCTTGGTTTGCTCAAAATCCTATTTAATTACTCACAATTACGCTTTAATTAAGCCACTGTGATATTACAGATAAAGAGGGAGCATTTTAGAATCTATTGGGATCAATTTGGCTATGTATTTTCTCACAAAGCATCTAGATTATGAGAGTATAACGTGAAATCAACTACTTATAATGAGTACTTGGCATATGAAATTGGAACCATAAGACTCTTGATCAGAAAATCAGTTCAGCACTTCAAATTATTGTGCAGAACTTTTTCTTATATGATGTTAATGCATAGATTAGCCTTCCATATTTTCAATTTTTCATGGCAACTTTAATACTCATACAGCTTTTCTTATAGATTTATGTTCAAGATTTGAATTTGATTCATGACATCCTAGATGCAAGCAACTACCACCCTTTGGCACCTTCATCTCTCATTTTTCAAATTATTGCCTGTTATCAGAATTCAATTTTATTGTTTCTAAAATTTGACATAAGGTAAGCTGTAAAACAGATTTCTCTTAAATTCCGTCAGCAAGAGAAATTCAAAATCAGTTTCAGTGGAGAAGAAATTAGAATCCAATTTCAGGTGGTTATAAACAATGCACTACAGAGCTCCACCCTTCATATAATTAACAGATCAATAATAACCGGACCCAATAAGCGTTTATTAGGGAGAATACTGACGGTACAGATTCTGAATTTAAAAAGTGAAATCCAATTCCAGTGGTGATTAAGAAGTGTTCAATTATAATATAACACTCCAGAAACTGTCATACCAACTTTTACTGTATTTTTATTAGATCTAATAAGTTAGTGCATCCTTAGAATATTTCCTGCGGATTGAATAAAAAATCTGAACACTCCTGATATCAATGAACTGAACCAGTACTTCCGTCTATCAGGAAGCCATAGAAAAATACAATTCTTATGTAGGATTGGTATCAGAATTGAGAAATGTGCTCTATAGTGGTTTAAAGTATAAATCCAATTATGACAAGGTTTCATGTTGTACTGATATTTTTATTTTCTTGATATATTGTTATATAATGGTTTAATTTAATTTTTTTATTCAAGCAACTAAATTGTAATAATAGAAGTTTTACTGTTGGACGGCTGTGGGACTTAATAATAATGGCAATGAATTAAGAACCATGAGTCTATTATCACTAAGAACCATGTGTTTTAAACTTCGTTTTTATTTTAAAGAACAGGCATTTTATTCTATTGTCTCAACCTTTCAGTACAAGTAACCATACTATAGTTAATTAAGTGACAATTTAGATCTTGAAACATAGCAGAAATCTGAAACAAAAATTTTATTTGCTAACTTAATTCATTAATCAAGTTTTAACCAAATTATTTAAAAAAAAAAAAGCAGAGGTGAAGTTAATAAAACAATAATCTAAAAGAAATTTTTATTAAATTTTAGGTTCAATTATCCTTTTTGGGATTAGATGCCATACAGCATTTCAATTAACTAACAGATTCCGATCATTATTGTATTACATCAGTTATACTGTCAACAATGAACTCATAGGAAAGGAAATTTCATTTAAACCAGTGTATTTTCAGTAAATTATCCTTATTATGTCTGTAAAAGTCTTCATTGTTGACTCCAGAACAATCCCCACTTCACTGTCAGCAGTAAAGTAATTTGAGTACAGTTAATATCAGCAAATCCCACTTCAGCAGCATAGATCCTATATCAGCTTGTAGTACAAATTACAAATTTATGTTCGATGGACTGACATTTACAGATTCCTGTCCACTAATTCTTTAATACCACATTATAATCATTTTACAGAATTGATAACTACTGATTTAATGCTTACTAGCTTCACATCCATCCTACCCTTAGTAACAAGTTTAAGGATGCAGCAGTATTAATTTTTTTCTTAGATTGATTTAGTTAAAGTGAAGATTTCTAATTTGACATATTAACAGGTGTTGATTGACAAGTGTGTCAGGTCTGAATGAAGGGATTGGGATTTAATTAACAAACCAGATTCAATTAGTTCAGATTTGAATGAATTCAGAATCTTGATACAGCAGTTGAAAATATCTTCTTAAGAAATTCTGGTTCAATTTATTTTCTTATATCATTTAGACTGTATGATCCTAAGGAAAAGCTGTAGGTGGTTTTAATATATCGGAGTATAGGATAATTTTGCAATATGACTGCAGAATTCCTTAACTTTCTGAATTGATAAAATTCAAGATCCTGGAGTTTAATGGATTGAGCTTTAATACTCTCATCATCCCATTTCTCGAAACATATTTAAGCAGAGATTTCAGCTTTGTGCAATCAGATGTCAGTTCAGGATTTACAGTTTCCATGTTACATAATATTGATGGTTTATTAATCATGGTAAACACTACTATAGAACAATTATAATAAATTTTATGTAGCCGAGATTATAAGGGATCTCAGATGCAGTTCTTTGGGATCAAAGTTTGTTAATACAATGGAGTAGACAAGTGAATTTGATTAGGAACAATAACACGGCATTCTACAATGATTCCCATCACTTTTCTTGACTGCTATCCACATATTGTTGTGGCCAGCCAAACTTTGCTCTGTTCGCATGAAGTAGTTTCATTCCCTACTTATTTATATTGAAAAAGCATTTTCTTTCTATTTCTTTCCATCCATCACCTGATTTCAGTCAAATTAAAGCAGACTAAAAATAGTGACGTTACTTTTATCAAAACAATGAATAAAAAATGTTATTTTCGTTAGTACAAGTTAATATATGTATGTATGTATGTATATGTGTATGTATGTATGTATGAATGAGTTGTGAATGATGTTGCAGCTCAGTAGTTGAGGCTCAGGATTTGTTATCCCAAGTTTTGGTTTCAAATTCCATTGACCACATGTAAGAAAAAAAAGAAAATATACAAATGAGTTTATTCTTGCTATTGTCACATTGTTTTTCAAGTTTTAATCATATGTGAGATGAAATTTATGAACCTAACAGTGCACCCTCATCCTTGGCCAGGTAATTGCACTGAATAGTTCTCTAGCAGCTGAAGGCGAGCTTTACACAGATGATGGCAAGAGCTATGACTTTGAGCAAGGTGCGTACATCCATCGTCGGTTTGTCTTCTCCGACGGCATGCTGACATCGTCAAGTATTCGGCCTTTTCCACGGGAGAAGGAATTCTCTTCAAGCTGCACGGTGGAGAGGATCATATTTCTTGGACTGCCTGCAGGTGCGAAAAGGGCTGTGATCCAACCTGGAAACCATAAAGTTGAGATAGAACCAGGGCCTCTCACCCTTAGAGCTGGTGAATGCTCAATGGCGCCTACAATTCGAAAACCAAACGTTTCGATTGCTGAAGATTGGACCATCAAGGTGGTGTAGGAGTGTGCGGTTTTAGTTATGTCAGACTCCAAAAATAGTCCTTTTAAATATGTTTTTGGTTTTCTTAACGGGTTTTTGCCTGCCTTTTTGGGAATGTATTGGCTCGCAGAGAGAAAGAAAGAGAGAAAGAATGCTATTTTAGTTTGCTTTTCTCAGTTAATAATATGCATTGCTGATACTGCTCCAAGTTTTAATTATATGACATAATATTAAAATATCTCATTCTTAGCTTGCACCTTTTTAGTACAAGTGTCTGACAAACTAAAGCTCTGTGCGTGGACCTGAAAAACTTGTCTGCTTTGAACCAATTGATAAGCTCTCCAGTCGTTCAATAATGACCAACCAAAATTTTATTTTGACTTGGGACAGATGTATAAGTTCTAAAATTTTGTTTAAATATTTATCTTTCATAGATTGATTAACTATGAGGGCTTTTATTTGATCTTGCACCTTGGAAACAAAGGATCAAGTAACCCCACTTAGTGGGATTAAGGCTTGGTGCTGGTAATGAAAAGTATGCAAAGGGAGGAGGGTTTTGGGTTGGGTTTGAAGTGAACTGGATTACCTTTCATAGCCTATAAGGCTTGCCTTGAATTTAAATGGATTAGTCTAATTAGATGTACAGATTAAGTCTTGCTATCTAATGTGCCCAATCTTTGAGCGATTATAGATAGTCAGCCAAGCTTAGTCTATGCTAGCAATCATCTCTAAAAGATTCCAATCAGTGATCATCATTAAAAATTAAGCCATCAGCCAATGGCTAGTGGAACCAAATTCCAATGATGAAGAATTGATCTATTTTTTTAATTGAGATTGTCAAAACACCAAGAAGACCTCTAGTAACGTAACCTAATTGACGTGCTAGATATCTCAAGGTGCAGCTTACTATGGAATAATGGTGGGAGAGACTCGATTTTCTTCATAGGGTACAATGAACAAATTCATCTCAGAACTTGAGGAAAAAAAAAAGTAAAGGAACATCATTACCATGGGTTTAACAAAACCAAGAGAAACCATCTTCTAGGGTAACCCAATCTCTGACCAACTACAAATACTCTACCAAGCTTAGCATAAGCTAGCACAACCATTATTAAGAGTTAATCAACAATCATCATTAAAATTTCAACCATTGGCCATTGATTTTTGGAATTAAATTCTCACAACCAATATTCAATCTATCTTCTTAGTTGGTATTATCAAACACTAAGAAGACCTCCAAGAACATAACTAAAGCATTAGATATACTAGTTGTAGCTTACTATGGAATGATGGTGGGAGAGACCCAATTTCCTACCTAGGGTACAAGGGATGTAATTTCATCTCAGGATTCCCCCTGCAGTCCTCCTTAAATGAATCCTTCTACTTCCTAAATATGATTCTTGCAAGCAGCAAAATAGGGTTATATGTAAAATTGTCTATTTAGGTGTTTGAACTTAATGAAAAACTCTACAAAACTGTGGGTTACAAATTCAAAATTGCTCCTATTTATTTAAAAAATATTTCTATTGGGTTTTGAATTTCTTGCTTTTTTTGGTTTACTCAAAGATCCTATTTATTTACTCACAATTAAGCTTTAATTAAGCCATTATGATGATTACATATAAAGAAAGAGCATTTTAATATTTATTGGGATATTTTCTCACAATGCTAGCTTGGACGTCCCATAACCGTTTAGTGAGGATGAAGGGACTGTATATGGCAGGTCGCTTGGCTGGTCGAATTCGATATCATAATATTGGATATGAGGGGCCTTAAAGGGTGCAAAATTTTGGATGTAGGATCCCACAACACCATTTCAAAAAAAAAAATTTAAATTTTGGTGAGAATTTTATCTTATATTAATTTTAAAGTTCCAAGCCTTGATAAATAATCTACATTGTTGGGAAAAATCCCTTCAATTTTCTCTATAATATAACATGATTATTTTGAATGCATAATGAGCATTTTAAAATATATTTCAAATATTTAATTATTTCAATTCTAATTACACATTTTTTTCTCTTATAAATTAGAATGATCTTCATAATAAGTGAATATAAATTTGTAATTATGTTATGAATACAAGTATATTTTGTAGGAGAAATTTATCAGGAGTGGTAGCATACGAAATAAGGCGAAGAATAGTTTAATATATGATTGTTGTGTTGATGGTATTGATGCTAGATAAAATATTTGTAATTTGTCTCATGGTTATCAATAACATTATGTTGATAAATATGTGGATGTATTATTATTGTGAGAGGTGTTTATAAAGGCAAATCCTTTGGTGGAAAAGAAATATGGAAGAGTGAGTTTATGAGAGGCATGGCATAGATATGATTTTGTAGATAGTACTGGGGAATTATTATGCTCTTACAAATTCTTAGAAATATGTGTTCTTCTGTATATAATATATATATATATATATATATATATATATATATATATATATATATATATATATAAAATGAATGAGCTATTATTGAGATTGTTAATGTTGGCATTAATGCAATGATGAGGTAGATGAATTTACAACGAATATGAAGGTTGTTATTTAAGATCGCCACTAATTATTTGATAAGTATATTTACATTTAGGTGTGGTTAGCCTTGTGTGAAGATGAAAATGATAATGATGAGGATGAAAAGATCCTATCATTGATGATTTGATAAGTATATTTGTGTGTAGGTGCGATTAGCCTTATGTGTTAGTTTGCGTGATGAAGATAGTGATAATGGTGAGGAAGATATCAGCTTAAATTTAATATTATGATAATGGTGAAAGAAATTACCCAGTCCACGACCTAGAGCCTATCGACGTAGTGTTTGTTTTAAAAATAGAGTCAGTGTCTGTATGTTGTTAAATGTGAGATTTTCATAGATCATTAAAGCCTGAAATATATCTGTATCCAGTGTGAGCTAAACTGTTGTTAGCGAAGATGGTTAGAGCTAATAAGTGATTATAATCTGAGCATCCAGCAAATGTAGTAGCAAACGCTCTGAGTCGTCGTGCTACTATTTGTGCCATGATAATCGTAAATCTGTTGGTCGATGAATTCCAAAAGATAAATATCACACCTACAAGAGGAAATCCAATGTATTAAATTATAGATCTGAGTACAGTAGAACTAACATTTAGAAAAAATGTTGCAATATTGCAAACCAAGAATGAAGACTACCTGAAGCAAAAAGCCAATATTGTGAATGGCCGGATAATCGAATTGCAACTTTGTGGAAAGTATATCTATCAAGAGAGTCAAATTTGGGTCTAAATCTATGCATCAAGAAGTTCTAGTCGAAGCCCACAACTCTGGCTATGCAGTGCATACTAGAAGTTCAAAGATATATAAGAATCTAAAGAAGTCATTTTGGTGGCCACGTTAAAAAAAAGAGTGTTGTTGAATTCATCACGAAATGTCATGCCTATAGTTTAGTAAGGGTAGATCATCAAAAACCCAATGGATTGTTGCATCCATTATATATACCTGAATGAATATTTCCATGAAATTCGTAATGGAATTGCCTAGAGCAAAACTAGGTGTAGATACACTTTGGGTTATCGTCGACCGCTTGGCAAAATCTACTCATTTTATCCCCATCTGTCAAACTGACTTTGTAGAAAAGTTTGCATAGCTCTACATAAAGGAGATCATCAGATTACACAATATTCTAAAGTCAAATCATTTTCAGATTGGGACATCAAGACCTGAGAACTACCCTTGCCATGAGTATAGCTTTTCATCTCCAAGAAAATGAAAATATTGAAAGAGTAATTCAAGTGTTGGAAGATCTGTTGCATTTATGCATTTTAAACTTTAGTAGAAGTTGGGAAGTTCATATCCCTATGGTTTATTTAGTTATAATAATAGTTATCAAGATAGCATCGGTATGGCTCTATATGAAGCACTCAATGGAAGAAGATGCAGTAATCTGTTAGCTTGGTTTGAAATATGAAATGTGTAGCTATATGGATTTGAATTGGTTGAAGAAATGAATAAGAAAGTAAATCTCATCCAGTAGTGAATTCAAGCAGCTCAAGATCAGCTGAGTAAATATCATGATGCTCGGCATCATCCGTTAGAATTTCAAGTTTGTGATTTTTCTTATCTTAAATTTAGTATGATGAAAGGTATATATAGATTTAGTGTTGCTAGTAAACTCAGTTTCAAATATGTAGGACCTTTTGAAGTTCTGGCCAATATTAGATTATCAACATATAAGTTAAAATTGCTTGATGATTTTGCATCCATCCATGATGTGTTCCACATATGTTCCTTGAGGATGTCTTAGGAAATTGTCACATCATATTTGTATTCCTTCCATCAGTATTCAACCATATCTATCATTCGTTAAAGAGCCCGTTAGAATTCTTGGAAAATATCAAAGACAATTGAGAAGTCGATCTATTATGATGATCAAAGTTCAGTGAAGAAATTAGAGTGCTTAAAAAGCCACTTGGGAAAAGGAATCAGATACACACTAGAAATATTCAAAGTTATTTGAAAATCCTGGTAATCTTTAAGCCCTATCATTTTTGAATTTTCTTTATATTCTATCCCTCTTATAAATAATATTGAGGGTGACATCATTCTTAAGTGTCGAAGTATGTAACAATCTTAAGTTGTTACTTAGCTAATCTAGGTTATCTAGATCATAAATATGTCATCATTAGGTTTTAAATATTTTTAGCACCTAACCTTAAAAATGTGGAGTTGAAATGATCAAGAAATATTTTTATGAATATTTTATTCAATTTAAATACCTAAAAAATTAAGTAAATTATTTTGACCTCAAACCCCAAGTTTGATGGCATATTTGAATTCATCGACGACCGCGAATGGAACCAAAGATTCGCTGACATGCGAAAGAATGCGACACGGAGCTCCCACACGTCCATCTGTCCATTTGCGAACCTCCCTTACAGTCATTCAATCAATACTTCTCTAACGTGGAGCTCCATCATGGCTTTGCAGCGATTCCATCTTTCTCCGCCCCGTGGCCATTCATCCATGGCTTCACATTCTTCAATCATCTAAATGAAATTCATTTTGTTTGAAATTAATTTCGAATGAAATCAATTTTATTCAGTTTTTACATAAACCCTAAAAAAATAAAAAATACGAATTCTTATGAGGGGAATTTTATCCCCCATATTATTCGAAACACAAACCTTTAAAATTACTTTATTCTAAAAATATATATAATATTAAGTTTCTTGAAAATTGATCGACGACCATTAAAGTAATTAGATTACACTGTAATCATATTACTTTACGCTCAAATTTCTCTATATTTCCTCATGCCAAATAGCTCCTTTGTGAACCCCCTTTTGTTGAGGCTCTGTGTTTTCCCCCACAAAACTATTTTTAATGAGTGAGACATTAGACAAGTTATTTATTTATATATTCTATGTGACATTATATGAAATATTATATTTTATGCTACATCTTAATAAGTTATCTGTAGGGATATATTTTGGCTTTAAGATTTGATATTTATATTTTACCTATATTTTCTTATTGTACCTGCATGTGTTTAATTATTATAAGGTTTAATATCTTACAATACTTACTTCACAACTAGCCAATATTTGAATACTTATATTGTTAATATGACCCAGATCAGGAGTAAGCGGAAGTGTAGGAAGGAGATCTTTAAGGAGCTTCACCAAGTTGATTATTGCTGTTAGTATTACCTTTTTTTACTTTTTATCCTTTTATCATATTAAGTTCAATAATATTTAGGAACAAATTATGTGGAGTAAAATAAATTTATTTTTGTAATGCTAAATGAATATGAATTGATGGATGTTGAATTCTTTTGTTTAATAGACAACTCACTTATTTATTATTTTATTTAAATTGCTTAATATGATCCTACGACTTTGAGAGCCTAATGATAGTTTAGTTCATGCTAATTCAGCAACGAGATCTCACACCTTTCTTTCTAGTGAGTTTCAAAGGCATATATAACAATTTACATGTCATTATTCAAATTAGCGAGGGTTTCTCATCAAAGCTTTCACAAGATTAAAAAATTCTAAGAGAAATTCCAAAAAAGAATAAAGAGGGATATAAACTTCCTATGATGGATAATATTTATCTGAGTTGGTCCCTGGCCGGCTCCCAGGTCTAACTATAACTATGGAGCCTCGTCTCTGCCATGGTCATGTTAATTCTAATATTAATATGATTACAATAGAGTGGTCACCGTGTGACAAATTCTCAATTATAGTCGAGTTAGGTTTTCAGCATACTCATCTTAATTGTAGAATATGCCACCTGTAACTGTAATTCGTTCATCAACATGCAAGAAAGGTCAAAGCGCGAAAACAAAAAAAATAAGTATAACATCCATTCTCAAAGCACAAAAAGGAAAAGAACAAGAGCTCAGCTCAGTATAAAAGTGCAGAAAAATAAAAACATCTAGAATATTAATTATTACAATACTAAATTAAATTTAATAAAAAACACACTCTTCCTCTCAAGCAAAAAATAAATCAAACTAAGCTTCAGCAATAGCAGGAAGGTCCTCATCATGGCTAAGCTCCTCAAATAATGTTACCTCCATGAATAACTCTGAAACTGCCATTATAGGTATCACAATGCCAGGGTCCTAGCCTAGAAAAAAAATTGCATTAGACAATTGTCTAAGCATATTTTAAGTTGATTTAATGAAATCTACATGTTTTAAGATATCACATTTTACTAAACATTTAAGCAATTAAAAAGGTGCAACAAATGACCAAAGAACAAGCTTATTATAAACAAAACATTTATAACTAAATAAAACAAAGATTGTGAATAACATACCTCAACTAGAAGTTGTAATAAAATTAGATAATAAATATATATGATTATAAATATTGAATGTACTAAAAATAAACCTCATCCTAACATGCTTATGATCATATGAATATATACTGATTTACATAAAAACAAACTAAACTGAAGCATATATGTAAGCTAAAGCAAGCATAGCCAGTCTCTTAGTATATAAAGAACTATGAAAAATTGAATTGAACAGAGCTGTAATAATGTGCAGAAAACAGAACAAAAAGACATATGGATAAAAATACCATAATAGAAATTGGTTAATCAAAGTCACTTAAACTGAACTGATTTTAGAGATGTCCTAAGTTCGTACTACCATAATAGAAGCTAGCTAAATGAAGCTATTAAATAAATAGTTCAACATGTATCATCCTAGCCAATCACAGAGCTAGGCTTAGTTGCACTTTAGAATCAGATATGTATCATCTAACTAACCACTAGGCTAGATATAAGACGATTCTATTACAAAAGAACTAAACTGAAGAGACATACTAACTAGAACACACTCTACCAAAATAATATATGAAAAATTGAACATACTAATTTAAAATTAAATAATGCTTATGCATTTTAAAACTAACATAGGACACTCATCAAATATCTTATGTTCAACTGATAAGTCCAAGGTATAAGGCTCAAATATATGGTGTGCAAAGCAATAAATCAAAATAAACAAAACTCTACTAAAACACATGTGATATCTATTATTATCTAATTTTATCATCCTATCTATTTTGGGAGAATTTAAGCTTAGGATCTCTACTATCTAACTATCAAGTATAATCCCAGGTCTATGGCCTTAAAATTAAACTTTAGAACTTAGCAAGTTATAATTCATAATCAGAAGTGTCTCTTGTAAAGGTTTAATAATTAATCAATGACTTAATTAATGTATTTTAATAACTCATACCTAATCTTGATTAAGAAAATCAAGATTTAGGGATTTAAAGTTAGACTCCAATTTGGGGTTTAAGCTCAAAAATCTGAGGTACTAGCATCTAAGGTCTTACGGTTTCACACAAAGCCTCACTCTAATGGTAGGAAATTAAAAAGAATGAAGATTAAAAGAGAGGAAAAATCCTAATTTAGAAGGGCCAAAGTCTAAAGTAATAAAACAAAATAATCAATTTATAACTTGTAAATCTAAGAACTAGATTCAATCTATCGAATAACTTCATTATTCAAATAGAATTGGATCACCTAACCCACTAGGGAGAGAGAAAGTTAAGAAGTTATGCACTTAAGAGAAATTCCTAAGGAATCTTAAGAATGAAGGTTATAAGTTTTAAGAAGGATCCATCTATTGAGTAGCTCAATCCACTTAATAGATCTAAGCTTTTAGGATCTAAGATCTAAGGGTTAAATTATTTACTTAAGATCTTAATAGGTTGGACTTAAGATTTTCCTTAAGACATAGATTTAGGAAAAACACTAGTATTATTTTGGATAGTAGCTAAGATAATTAGTACTAATTCTTTAAGCATTACATTCATTTAATGAGTCCATATTGAAGTTTTAAGACCATCTTAATAGTTTGATGATTCCTTAAGTAAATTTTAGGATAATAAGGGTTTATCATTTAGGATCCAATTTTCAAGTATAAAAGCTTATGAAATGATCTTAATCTATTATCTTACTGAATTAAAGAATTTAATTAGACTTCTTGGGTTTAAGGGCTCTTAAACCAATTCTTGGTCAAAATGACCAAAATGCCCTTCTTAAAGGGTAAAATTGAGATTTAAAGATTTTGGGTTCCAAATTGATCGTAGACAATTCTAATAGGTTAATTACTGCCAAATGAAAGAATTAACACCTTAATTAACAATCTGCAATTAGGATAGACCTAGATAGACACTAATCTATTTTAAGGCTAAGAAAGGTGATTAACAAAATTAGACTATGAAATTTATATTTAAGCTCACCAATAAGTTCAACAAATCACATGGAGAAGATTGATATTAAGATCTCATAAATGAGAGATTAAGTGAATTAATTAGGCTTAATCTATAAATAAGATGATTAAGAGGTGATTAGTAATTTTACAAACCCTAGAATATTTTTAATGGATTAACTAGGTTCTCCTCTATCTTATGAATATTTAGAGACCTTAATCATGCAATTTGGTCAAAAAATAAATTTAGTATTCATTAATTAAGTTTTAAGAGTAATTAGGCAAAATTAGAAATTCTAATTGTAGAAAGTGAATTGCAGATTAATGTTCCTTAACATTTTTTTGATTAAAATGATAAAATTTGAACATACTATTTGGACCTATATTGGCAGAATTATTTCATTAATTTAAATGGAATGTTTTCCTTAATTAAAGCCATATAATTAACATTTAAATAACATTTTTTAGAAGGAAAATAATTATTAAAATTTAGGTTTTCTAAATAATACAGATTCCAAACTGCACAGGTTGTGGGTGACCCAGACCACTAGTGTGTGCCTTCTTCCCCGACCTTTCCCTCAAAAAAGATTTTAGGGTTCAACTTTTGGTGGTAAATTTTTGAGCAACAGACAATCTAAAGTCTCGATTCCAAGTTCTACACGCTCCTTGAACATCAGATAAATCAATTGCGCCATGAAGCCCTCTATGGATGGAACAAAGATGCCAGATGGCTACTCACCCTAAAGGCTCTAGCTTAGGAATTAGGGTTTTACTATGGGGATGAAATTGTGGCACCCCACCCCTAATCCATAATAAGATTAGATCAAGGGCGGTGTGCCATGCTGGCAAATCCCTCACTTATCATTAGATTAAGGCTTAATACTTAATCCACTAATAAAGAAAAGATGTGCCCAGATTAATGCAACATAATCATTCACTAAGTATATATATTAAACATAGTATAGAAGGAAAAATAGGAAATGCTACATCCAATTCATCACAATACAAGTAAGAAATAACATGCAGCTCTGAATAAAAGAGTACAATAAGAAAATATTCATAGGTACTTATATTATTACAAATATTAAATAAGTTTTAATATAAAAAAAAATCACTCATCCTCATGAGCAGAATAAATAAGAAGCTAAGCTAAGGATCTCCAGCAGTAGCACAGTCCTCCTCCTGAATCAGATTTTCAGAAGGCTCGACTAGCTCGAATAACTCAAAATCTACCATTGTCGGTTTCACAATGATAGGGCCCCAGCCAAAAATAAAAGAAATCTTGTTAGATATATTGTCTAAGTATATTTTAAGCTATTTATATTCAAGAATTTTATAATATCATCAGTTACTTAGACTATAAAACAAGCAAAGCATATGAGTGCAATAAGCATACAAAGGGTTGTGATGAAGTTATAAATAAAAGAATTTATAATTAAGCAACATATAAGTAAAAGAGCACACCTGAACACCAAAGCTGTGATAAGGTTAGACATATAAGTATAAGTAAAGTAAGAAAATACTGAAAGAAAAGTCTCATCATAAACATTCTTATGATCACATGATTTATACAGGTTTAAAAGAAGGAAATCTAAATGTAGTACATATAAGTATGCATGAAAAAGAAATCAAGCAGCCTATAAGTATACTAGTAAGCAATTAATGTAAAGGCTAACTGCAGTAAGAGTAATAGTAAAATAGAAAGTATGTATGCAAAGACTGCCATATCAGAAGGAGGGCAAAACTAGCCTTCCAAATTGAAAAATGCAATATCACTTAGCTTTATAAGAGGCTAAGATGGAAAATCACTTTGCTTTATAAGAGGCTAAGATGGAATAACGAAGCATAACTGAACTGAAGAGGCAAGATTTACAAATATAATAAAATTTGAGCTATTTACTTTACTTCTATCGACATATCCAGAAGTAGTTAAGGAGTCAAGTGCATTTGCAAGACTAAGCGGGTCCCAACTTAACACAACTCTCCTTAATGAGTGCGTGTTAAGTAATTATTATCTCTCTTTACCCCTGTCCATTGGGGTAAAAGTGCACAAATTTGACCAGAAATTGAACCCTATGCAAATATTGTCCTAATTATTCTACATTTTCATTTCATGCAACAATGTTATCTTGTATGTTATGTTCAAGGGAAAAGGATCAAAGTACAAGGAATGCAAAAGCAACAAGCAATTTAATAGTAAGCAAGTGACTCTACTACACACAGGTGATATTTATTATTATTTACTTAATCCATTCTAATTATTCCAAGTTAGACAAGTTCAGGATCTCTAATTCCTACTATCAAGTATAACTTAGATCCACATCCCTATGAGTTAATGTGGCACCCCACTCCCTAAGCCCACAATGATTAGGCTAAGGAGCGGAGTGTCACTTTATAAATCCCTCACTCAATATTGGATTAAGTGAGATTCACAATCCATTACTGAGGTAAGGATGTCCACACAATATATATAATAAGATCTGTCACCACATCTATATACATAGAGTGTGAAAGCATATGATAAGTAAAGGTTACATCCATTCACCATACATCATATATGAATTAAAATAAGATAGCTCAAAAAATAATAAAGTGCATAAAGTAAATCATAGTTACGGTACCTATATTATTACAAAATTTTAAGTAAAGTTTATGAAATAAAATAAATAATACTCTCATCCTCACAATAGGTATAAAGGCAGCTACATATCCTCTAGTCCAAGCTGCTGCACCTCCTCTATGAAGGGCTCCTACTCAAGCACAGGCTCCTCAAACTGCTTAAGTTCTGACATTATAGGTTTCACAATACCAGGGCCCCAGCCAATAAAGGAAAATCTTATTAGACAAAATGTCTAATTATATTTTTGGCAAGTAAATTATTAAGCATTGATTTATATTATCATTTATACTCTATACTAAGTAAAATGTCTATCTATCATGGGAGCAAGTAAGCATACTAGGGAAATAAGATAAGTTATAAATATAACATTTATAACTAAACAATAAGTGAGGAAAAAGCACACATCAAGTAAATTAAATATAGTAGGGCATACATATATAGTACACTAAGTAAAGGTACTGAAAGAAAAGTCTAAACCTAAACATATTGATGATTATATGATATATGCTAATTTAAAACATAAATATGAAAATGGTATATATAATATAAGCAGTAAAGTCTAGCATTCTATACATATATCTATACAAGTGGGCAGGTAAAATAATACCACGATAGTTGACTCAAATAATATGTATCAATAATATAATAAACAGTAAGTTGAAAAGCTATAAAGGAACGTATAACTGTCATATCAAAAGAATTGGCTAATCTGGCCCAGTATATTCCCATAACCTTTCTGGGCTAAGGAAGATAGAGATTCCCATAGTTTTTCTGGGCTAGGGCATAAAGAACAGGATATAAGTAAAGCAAAGCGGAAGAGGCAGATAATACTACGCAGTCTTTTAGTTGTTTTACTTTTGTTTCTATGGACACATCCGGAAATAGCTGAGGAGTCAAGCATGTCTGCATGACTAGGCAGGTTCCCAAATTAATACACACTCCTCAATGAGTAATATTAAGTATCCTTATTTCTCCTTACCCCTCTGTCCATTGGGGTAATGTGCACCATAATCAACCAAAGATTGAATTTAAATGCAAATGTTTTTCTAATATTCTCAGTTTTCATTTTCATGCTACAACGTTTTTATTATATGACATGTCCAAGGAAAAATAAGCACAAAACTCATGGAATACGTAGCATAAAGTCAAATAGTAAGCAATAAACTCTACTAAGCATGGTGATATCATTTGTTATCTAATTTAATAATTATAACTATTCCAAGTTACACAAGTTCAGGATCTCCAATTCCTACTATTGAGTGTAACTTTGAAGCTCAGCCTTATAAATTAAAAAGGATTATAACTAATCAGGTTCTAATCTAATTCAATAAAATATGACTACAAGTTCAATCAATAAATCATACATCCTAGTTTTATGAATTTAGACATTCTATCTAAGAGCTGATCAAGATCTACTAAGCTTTATATTATAAATTCAATACCATGAAATTGGGCTTAATCACATAACCCAAAAGGATAATATAACAGATCTAGGGTTTGTTCTAAAAGTGATCTATTGATTAAGATAAATCCTATTAAGCAAATCAAACTTAATAGAATGAATCTTCTATCCTAAATCTAGGATTAAAAGGTAGATTAATTAAAATAAGTTATAAAAGTCTAGAAACTAATGAAACCAAAGATTCATTAATTGAAAAATCCTATTTTTCAATAAATAAAATCTAACTTATGATCTAATCCTGATTTTAGGAATAGTCCTAATGTGACGTGCAAAGGATCCTAAGGGAAAAGAAAAAACTTAAAGAAGACTAAGGAATTTTACTAAGTTGATTGAATTACTAATTTTGATTATTCTATTAGAGTTTTAATACTGGTTTTGGTGAGAGGTTAAGGACACTTAACTTAAATTTTGGGTAAAATGATCATTTTGCCCTTACTTAAGGGTCCAAGATTTTATTTTTTAATTTAGGGCTCCAAATTAAAAATTCTTATTGTCAAATGATTTCTTAATGTTTAACATAAAGATAGACAGTACGTACACTCAATTTGGACAAGAAACAGATCATACAGGTTCAAACTAAGGTTTTTGACCAAAGGAGAAATCTTGTAATTTACACCTAATAGAATCTAAATTTTTGTGCATTTTATTGTTGGTTACTATTCAAGGATTCCATAGAGTCTAAGAACACTACATTCTAAGGTCAAACGACTGAGTTATGGCTATTTCCATTTATAAGCGCAATTCGATAATTTTCGTCAGTCAACGGGTGACAGAAACCGAACTTTTTCGTTTGAAGTCCAATTTTAACAAAATTAGTTTCTATAGCTTTTCTATAACATACTAAGTGTGTTGATAGGGAGTAAACCCGATTTGGACTTCAAATGGTCAAGTTATGCATAATTAAGGTTAGGGGTATTTTGGTCACTTTTTAATTTTTTAGATTTCCAATCCTAAATATTATTTCAATTTATTGATGATACCAAAATTCTAAGCTAGTTAGCACTTTGAATTTCTAAATTCGGAGTTGAATTGACCAAGTTATGGTCAATTGAAGTCAAAGGGCATTTTGGTCATTTTTAGGGTGGGATCATAAATGTTACTTTTCAAAATAAGCTCCAAATGGGGAAACTAATACTTCTATAATGTAGGGGCTTTTCTTCTAAATATTTTAAGACTCACAGTACCTATGTTTGGACAACTAGGTTAAAAGTTGTGATGGTTCAATTAGGTCCTAAAATATCACTACGTTATACGTACCCCGAAACTAATTTTTGTATTATGTTATTTGATTCCTTTTATTTTTCTGAGTAAAATAAGACATATATTGACTATATTTGGATTATTTTATAAAAAGCTATTAAACTTTTAAGATTTTGAATTAATTAAATTAAGTAAATAAATTTACTTATTTATTTATTCGACTTGCATTAATATATGTGATTTTAAAATGAATTTACTATATTATTAATTAATTATTATTCATAACCTATAATTAATTAACATTAATTATTAATTAATTTAATAAATACTCTTATTATTTAATTAATTAATTTAAATATTTTAATTATATTTTAAAACATTAATATTACTATTTAATTAGATTTTAATTAATTATCATTAAATTATTAGTTAATCCATAATTAATCACTTAATTAATTAATTATATATTAGTACCTTATTATTTTATTAAAGTTAATGTTAATTAATTTTCCATTAGCATATTAGTTAATGATTTAATTATTTTTATAATTATCTTATTATTCAAATATTTATAAAATTAGCTAGCATTAATATAATTACAGTTACTATTTTTAATAATTAAGATGAGTATTAATTAACTTAACTAACTAGTTATTAATTAAATTAAATTAACAGTCATTAAATAAATAAATAAATAATTCCACTATTTTATTAAATCTATTAATTAATCTTAACTATCTAATTAATCCACTATTTAATAACTTAATCTAATAATTAATCTACTCTAAATATTAATTAACCATTAATAATGGTTATACTAATTATACTCATATAAATATATCTATGTACAATGTGAATATATATATGCGTATATAACTATAAGTATATTAAGTCTGTATGATTATATATATATATATATATATATATATATATTTCTTTTAAGTTTTATGCAGGATCATCATTGCGGCAGGACCCGCCACCGACACGTGGTAGGCCACGATTGGCCGTGGCAGAGACAGCGGGGCCCACGAGACACACAGCGCAACTGCACTGGCCATTGCGCTGCTGGCGGGACCCACGACGCGTCAGCTGCGGGCACCACGCCCCGGGCGTTGAACGACACGCGAGCCGCGTGCGGGCCTTGGGCGGGCCCGGGTCGACCTGATCGGGCCGGACGCTTCACCTTCCCTTTCGCTCGGCCGAAAGTAGGGCACGCCACTGCCGGCCATCCCGGCGGCCATCGGCGACGATCCGCATACCATTGAGTAGGGCTTGTTAGGCGCTACCTACAGAGGGGTAGATCGCCGGTTGAGGTGGGCGGGATCTGCATCTAGACCTAACTCTAATTCGAACATTACGGGATATAGGGTTTGCGTTCGATCGACTGTGTTCCTCGTTCGACAATAATTGAAATCAAGTATCGATACAAGCAATTTTAAGGAGTGGGTGAGGAGGGGGTACCTGATCGAGCACCGGAGAGGGATCGTAATGGGAGTCTAAGATAGCTTGCTCATGAACTCACTCGATTTGCCAATAGTCTCTCGGGACAGAGGCTCCTGAGGTCCTTAACGACCTCAGGGCGGAGCAGCCGAGGGCTGCGGCATCCCCGGTTGGGAAGAGTTGTGGCGGACGAGTCGCGTGGCTCTCGGGCGATGTCCGCAAGGAAGACTACCTGGAGCCGTCGGATATGGTAATGCGTGGACGGCTGGATGCGGTGCCGTCTGATCAGACGGCACCGTTAGCAATAGTTGACGGCACCGTTAAAAATCTAATTAATTTAAATAATATATTTATTTTAAATCGTAATATTAATATTTAATCCTATTTAAATAATCAACTCTCAAAAATTTCCAAATACTCACGTCTAGCTAATTGAGGTGTGAGGAACGCAATGACAATGTCTGATTTTTGATTCCATGAGTATTTTAATTTCCCAATTTTTGGGGTGTTTAATTATTATTAAAATATTCTTCAAAATTTTGACAACTTCCGATTAACACGAAAACATCACCCTTCTCTAATTTGGGGGCAATGAGCACAATGGCGAAGTCTGTTTTTCGATATGAGGTCTATTTAAATAGGTCAATTTTTAGGGTTTCTAGATTTTTTAGAAATCAGGATTCAATCTATTTGACTCCTGATTAGGATGGGGTCTTAAGGGTTAACTCCTAATGACTTACTTAACACTTAAGATAAAGATTAAGACTAAGATTAATCCTAATTGACTAAGGTAACAACTTGTGTTGTTACAGTTAAAAACCACTAAAACTGATCAGGTCCTAATTTAATTCAATCAATGACGCTTACAAGTTAAGTAATTAATCAATACATCCTATTTGTTGAATTTAGACGATCTAAGCTAAGATTTGATCAAAATCTGCTAGAACTAGGGATTAAGAATTAAACTCCAAATTTTGGGATTTAACCTCATAATCCCAAGGGTAATTCTTAAGGATTAAGGTTTTAAGTCTAAATGGGGACTAATGATTAAGACAAATCCCATTAAATATAATCAAAGCTTAATAGAATGATCTTCCAATTTTAATTAAAAGTTAAGAGATAAAATAATTATAATTAAAATATGAAAAATCTATAAACAAATAAAACCAAGGTTTCATTCATTGAATAATCTATTTACTCAATGAATAAAATCAAACCTAATATCTATCCCTGATCTTAAGGAAAAGATCCTAAGGTGAAGGTGCAGATCCTAAGGAATGACTTAAGAAGCTTTAGGGTTTGAGGATAATTAAGAAATTTATCTTTATTTGCTGGTCTAAAATTACTTGAGGGAGCTGAGATGTGAAATTAAAACTACGCTAGAGAGGGATTAGTTTTACTTAGAATTTTTAAGTCATAATTGGGGATTTTCTCAATTCAACCCAATTATGAGAATAATAGACAAAATTAATTATAATTTAGTTTTATTACTAATTTTAATGATTTAATTGATATTATGGATGTTAAAAGCACTTAACCTAAATTTTAGGCAAAATAACTATTTTGCCCATACTTAATAAGGGTCCACAATGCTACTTTTTGATTAAGATCCCCAAATTAAATTTTCTTGGTGCCAAATGATTATTTACTATCTAACATGAAGATAGATAGTAAGTATATCAAATTTGGATAAGAATTAAGTTCAATGGGTTCAAATTAAGAACTTTAATCGATAAGAACAATTTAGTAATTTTTCCTAATAAATTCTAAAAATTTAGTCAGTTTATTATTGTTTACTATCCAAGAATTCCATAAAGTAAAGAACAATGAATTCTAAGGTCTAATGATTAAGTTATGATTGTTTCAATATTAGGGTTCAATTATGTAAATTTAGGGTTTTATAAAAGAGTCAAAAACCTAACTTTTCCATTTGATGTCAAAATTTAACAAATTCAGTGGTTATTGCTTCCTTATAATACACTGAGTACTTTAATTAGGAGTAAACCCAAATTGGATTACAATTAGTCAAATTATGACCTAATAAAATTCTAGGGTGATTAGGGCAAATTAGGATTTTTAGTAATCAAAACCTTAATTTTGTTTTAATTTACTGTTAATTAAGTTTTTATGATCTAAATTGTATATCAGATGACCTAAAAATTTTGGAGTACAATTGACTAAATTATAGTCAAATCAATTTATAGATCATTTAGGGTAATTAAGAAAAGAGTCCAAATGTCATTTGTCAAATTATTGATTTAACAGCAAAATAAATACTATCAGACTAATTTAGGCATTCTCATAATTAAAATGAGACCCATATTGGCTAGGTTTGGATCAATGGGTACAAAACTATCAGGGTTTGAAGTTTTTTAGGGTTTAGGGTTAAGTGAGGAGGTCCTAAAATGTCGCTATGTTAAATAGATGTTCTATAGAAAATTTGACATTACCATAATATTCCTCTTATTTTTTTTGAGTAAAATGAGATATATATTTAATATATTTGGATTATTATATAAAGAGATATGAGGGTATAGAGTTTTTATATTTAATTAATTCAATTTATGCAAATTGAATTAATTAAACTTCACTATTTAAATTAATTATAACATAATTAATTAAATTATTTATTTAATTAAACTATGGGATCCACGATAGACTGTACTGAATCACTGCCTGATCATGGCATAGTGGGTCCCCTCTGCCTCAAACGGAGGAGACACCGGTGGGTCCCACTAGACACGTGGCGGTACGGCATATGTTATGAAATGGAAGCGGGACCCATTGCCGCTGTCATGAATAGACTGTTGATGAATCCATAAATTACATCTAAAACAAAGGGGAAAATTCATTTATTTAATATATTTTTTTGTTGTTCCTAAATCAAATTTCTATATCTTTTTCAGAAAATGGAATCCAAAGGTGCTCTAGGGCATTTTTGCAATTTTCCTAAGAATATAACAAAGAATTTCGCTACAGCGCGCTGCAGCGTGCGGTCGCGTGCCGCAACGGGCTGCAGCGGAAACATTTAGACTATATTAAAATGGGGGCTCAACTAATTGAATAGTATCTTTTGCGAAATTTACCGCTACAGCGCGCCGTCGTGCGCTGCAACGGTTTATCGCGGAAACATTTAAGATTATTAAACAGACTCCCAACTAATTGAATAATATTTTTCACGAAATTTACCGCTACAGTGTGTGGTCGTGCACTGCAGTGGTTTATCGCTGAAGACTTGGCAATATAAATCGGGCCGCCCAACTAATTGAATACTGTTCTTCGCGGAATTTACTGCTACAGCGCGCGATCGCGCGTTGTAGCGGTTGATCGCGAAAGACTTGGTGATATAAATCGGGCCGCCCAACTAATTGAACAGTGTTTTTCGCGGAATTGATCGCTACAGCGCGCAGTCACGCGCTGCAGCGGGCAGCCGTAGAAATATTTCACTATACAATCGGGAAAAAGAACTAATTGAACAGTGTTTTTCTCAGAATTCTCCGCTACAGCGCGCGGTCGCGACCTGCAGCAGTCTACAGTGGAGGACTTAGCTAAAATTGCTTGGAACCAAGGCATGCAGCAGCATGCTACAGGGCGCTATAGCACGCTGCAGCGGCCTGCTAAAATTTTCCCAGTCAGTGCATTTAATGCGGCTGGAGACATGACCTCTATCCTGAATGTTGTCTCCAGCCACCATATCCTGCAGCAGCTATTTTTGTAAAGCTTTTAGGTGATGTGTGGTTAAAAAAATGAGATTATTGTCACCTCACCCTAAATTAAAAAGTAGTGTAATGATGAATTCAGCATTTTTAAATTAGAAATATGGTTGCTTATGAGGAGGAGCATGCAGCCCCCCCCCTTCCTATAAATACCCCTCCTCTTGACTAGAGGAGGGTTCATAATTTTAGCAAGAATTGCCTAATTAAGGAGGAGAGCCAAAGGAAGAGAGAACTTCCCAAGGGTGGCAAGGCAAGCTTTTGCAAAAGGAGAAGAGGAAAAAGACAGCACTAGCACTCTAAGTAGAAGGTAATTAGAAGGAGAAGAAGAATTCCGGAGAACTTCTATGGAGCGTTCCTAGTATCTTCTAAATTCAATATTGTATTTTCTTTTTAGTGACCATAAACGGGACTTTTGCTATGTATGTGTTTTCCTTATTTTCTTGTGTAATGAGTAGCTAAACTCCCTTTGGGGAGGGTTGGGATGAAGTCCCATTTTGCATGATGTAATATTAATGTGTGAATATTTTCCCTCAAGCATAATATAATTGTCATTTAAATATCTTACTAAGAAATTTTTATCTAATTAGTCTTGATGTGTTTATAAGAAAAGAACTAAAGAATCCAAGATCTAATTATCTTGTGCTCCTTAGCTCACCTTAGGTTGGATGCTAGATTTTGAGTGCATGAAAGCTTAGAACCATGTGAGAAGGATCTTGAGCTCAATGCACCTCAATCTAAGCTCAACTAAAGAGTTGATGCAAGTGATGCTAAGACCCACTAATTGAGCTCCTTAGCTCCACATAATTGAGATTGAGAAATGAAGTATTGAGTGCTCATGAACTAAGTGACATAGTCATTGAGCCCAACATGTGATTCTCTCATCTTAACTATGTGAGATACGAAGTGATGCTCATAGTGAAATATCAAGGCTTGTGAGATCTTGAGATTTAATAAAATTTAAACTCTCCTTAAATAAGGAGAAAATGAATTAATTTTAATTCTCAAAAATCTTACAAGAATCTTTGTGCTAAAGTAGAACCGAATGTGAGTTCATTTTGTGCATGAGATTTGAACTTGTAAGCCTTTGAGCTAGACTAAAGGACAACAATATGCACTTGATTTCAATTAAACTAAAAGATAAAGGTTGAGAAACAAATCTACACAAGTATTATATTACTGCATGTGGGATGGGCCGAACTCTCCTCTTTCTTTAAATATTATTATTTACTTAGTGAATATTCATTCTAATTTTAGACCAACCAACCAATACAAACTATAGCTTAAACATTAGTGAGAATAGATATACTTTAGTGCCAAATCAACCAATTCTCTATGGTTCGATAAATTCCCGGAAAGTCACACTTTCCTCTTGTTACTTCAGACCACGTACACTTGCGTGCAAGCACAGACATGTATTTACAGTTTGCAAGTTCTTGGCGCCGTTGCCAGGGAATTTGTTTTTGATTTGAACTAAAGATAATCTATAAGTAGCTAACGATTTAAGCATTTGATTTTATTTCTTCTTACTTTATATTGTCTAGTGTAATTATCAAACTAACATTTTATATTTCTTTTTATTTATTTTCATTTTCAAAATATATCTGTTTGATCTGTATTACTAAATCATTCTTGATAAGCTTTATTAAAACTTGTATGAGTAAAAGAGTCTGTACTGAATATCTGTTTGATCCTGAAATAGAACGAACATACTTACAAGCTAGGCGAGAACGAAACTTATCAAACCAACAAATTGAGATGGACACTTTCACGGAAAACTTAGAAGAGCTTAGGGGTAAGGCACTTAGAGATTATGCACTACCTACTATTATGGGCATTCCCCATGCGATTGTAAAGCCGAATATAGAAGCCCATAATTTTGAAATCAAACCCTCTATGCTGAGTATGGTACAAAATAATCAGTTTGGAGGATTAGCCACTGAAGATCCAAATTCACATACTTCAACCTTCCTTGAAATATGTGGATACCTTCAAGTTTAACAGCGTCTCCGACGACATAGTTAAATTAAGGCTATTTCCTTTTTCACTGAGAGATAGAGCCAAGAGTTGGCTCAGCTCTTTACCAAGCGATTCTATCCGTACTTGGGATGATTTGGCTAAGAAATTCTTAGCCAAATACTTCCCTCCGGCTAAAACTGCACGGTTGATAATTGAGATCACCAACTTTACTCAGATGGAAGGTGAGACTCTCTATGATGGGTGGGAATGCTTTAAGGAGTACCTCAGACATTGCCCGCATCATGGGTTCCCTCTCTGGATACAAGTGCAAACCTTTTATAATTGTTTGAATGCTCCAATGAGGACACTCATTGATGCAGTAGCCGAGGGATCCATTAGTGAAAAAACCCAAGAGGAAGCCTATGACCTCTTGGAAGAAATGGCAAACAACGCTTACTAATGGCCTTCTGAAAGGTTAAAAAAGGAAGCTTTAAAGGTAATTGAGTTCGATCAAATAATGATGTTACAATAGGAAATACATGCCTTAAATGAAAAAATAGAAAGAATGAATGTCAATGTTGTTCTTGAGGTGCATTGTGATTTGTGCGGGGGTAAGCATAACAGTGAAAATTGCAATCTAAATAACCCTTTTGTACAAACCAACACTGAACAAGTAAACTACCTGAGAAACAACAACTCGATTAATAACCCTTACTCCAACACGTACAACCCAGGATGGAAAAATCATCTAAAATTCTCTTGGAGTAATAATAATAATAACGCAAATCAATATAGGGAAAGCTCATCCAATCAACAAGGCATGCATAGTGGAAATAACAACAATAATCATCACCCCAATTTTGAAAGGGCCTTCAACTCTTTTAAGGCGGAAACAATCCAATTTATGCGCCGCACAGAAGCGACTATCACGCGCCATGATGCTTCTATCCAAGGGATAGAGGTTTCCCTGAGGAATATAGAGGCCCAATTGGGGCAGATGTCCAAGCAGCAGACCTCTCGGCAGCAAGGGGCCCTACCCAGTTCGACCAAAATAAACCCCAGGGAGTTAGTTAGTGTGATACATTCGGAAGATATGTGCGGGGGAATTAAAACTGAAAGTACGAGTGCAAAGGTTATATGCTAAAGGAAGGGAAAGAAAAAATTGGGAATGAGAGTGAGAACCTAATAGCTCATAAATGTGAAGACCCAGGGAGGTTGAGCATCCCCTGCATAATCAGAAATAAAGTATTTATAGATCCCTTGTGTGATCTAGGTGCTTCGGTCAATATTATGCCCTACCATATTTATGAATATCTAAAGGTATGAGGGATGGAATATACCTCAATGATTTTGGAATTTGCTAATTTAGAATCTCTTACCGAATGATAAAAAATGTTGCAGTCGAATTAGGAAGTTCTATAGTTCCAACTGATTTTGTGGTTTGTGAATGGGATCAATGGAATAAGAATTCCATGATTATCTTTGGGAGACCCTTTCTAATGAGTGTGAAAGTTGTTATTGATGTGGGTCATGGGTTTATGAGCACAAATGTAAAAGGAAAAATTGAATTAATTGGCCTTCAATCCACTTTATTTAAGAAAAAAAAGATGGAAAATGAGGTGATGAGAAGGGTAACAGAAGAAAGACTATAGGTTGATGATGTACTTGAAGATCTAATGTTGGAAGAAAGGAATTCTGATCATAGCTCAACTCCTTCCTATGAAAACTAGAGCAAGGAAGGAGTGAAGAAGAGAAAATGTGACGGGAAAAAAGGAAAAAAAAAAACCCCCACGAATTATGAAGTTGAAAGAAGGGATCCTTCGATTGAGGTTGAGGATGAATAGAGTTTGAGCCACCAAGAGGGATGTGTTCACTAGAACATCCTTAGCCTAATGAAATTGTCGGATCCATCATATTAATCTTAAAAGAGTCTAGCTTAGGACATTAAATGGAGCGCTTATTGGGAGGCAACCAAAAAAAAAAAAAATTTTGTGCTACAGTGCGCTACACCGGAATTCCTGCTATAGCGCGTTATCGCGGAACCTCCGTGATAGCGTACTGCTGTGGGTGTTTCACGCATAAACAGTGCGCGAAACCAGTCTTCGCCCGGGCGCACCCTAACCCGCGATCGCACTCTACAGCGCGCTACCGCGCGCTGCAACGGTTGGCCGCGGTTTGCCCAGATTTTCTGCCTTGGGAAAATACAGTCAAAAAGTCATGACCTTTGGGTTCCCAAGACAGTCAAAAAGTTGCTGAAAAAGCTACCCCCCCCTTCACATGGATCACCACATTAATGGCATGGGGAAGACCATTTGACCATATTCTCTTGCCTTGAATTTTTTTTTGGCTATAAATAAGGAGGGAATGGGGGGGGGTTATCATTGCACCTTCTCTTCATCTTTTTCATTCTCTTGATCATCTTAAAACTCTCATCCCACACAATATATTTCGGGAAGAAGGCAATTGCTAGGAAGGATGTTGGAGCTTCCTCATCCGGAGGTGCTTTCAACTCGAAGAGGTTCTCCTCGGCGGAGGCCGAGCACCGTTTCACCTCGATCACTTCCCAACGGAAGTTGATCCTGGAGCGAAGCTTCAGCGTGGCCTACCCTGTCCATCATGAACAGGTCAATCCTAGAGGATGTCATGAGTTTGTGACCAAGAGAGCTCCCACATACACAACAATTGTCCAAGAAGTGTATGCAAACGCAATTGACGCATCCAGCCAGCGTATTTTCTACCGGGGAAAGGGTGTTACCCTAGGAATTGCTCAAATTGAGCAATTCTATGAGTTGGCGGAGGTAAGCTCTTGTTCATACTTTAACCTCTTGGACTCTCGCTTTGACCCCCGCGCTCTTGTTGAGGAGATCGTCAATAATGACACCGAGTGGGAAGGGGGACTCACCAACATTCCTCGCTCTGAATTAGCGGAGACGAGTAGTACTTGGCTAGTATTCATTTCTAGCTATGTCATGCCCTCAAGTCTTTTAACTAAAGTGGCCCATGCCCGAGCACTTCTTTTGTGCTCATTGGTTAGGGCAGACGAAATCCGCATCTCAAACATTATCTTTGAGTAGCTTTGGAAAGCTCTCAAAGGTTTATGCGCAACATTGGCCTTCGGGTCTTTGATTTCTGGGTTATGTGAAGCTCAAGGGGTTAAGATCCTCTCCTCCGACACCATTGTTCCCCCCAGCATTGCCTTGCACCCCTCGAACCTTAACGTCCGGGCAAGTGAACGAAAATTGCTCAAGAAAAGAAGGGGCCATAGGGCGGAAGAGTCTGCACCTTTTGATTCGCGTCTCACAAACCAACTCTTAATGCGCCTCCACAATCAAAACACAGAGCTTAGTAAAGCTCTAGCTACCGATATGGGGTTTTTCAAATAGGAATACGCCCAACAACGCCAGTTCCAATCAGAATTCCATGAAGCTCTTGGGATGTTATTTGATGATTGGAATTTGCACGGCGGACCGGACGCTTCCATGTTGCCACGACCTCCCATTGGTGCACCAATACCGGAGACGCACTACCCCACCGAGACAGCGTATGTGTCGGAGGAAGACGATGATGAGAATGAGAAAAATTAACTAGGTTGTATTTGTTCTTTTTTATTTTTTTTCTTTTTATCCTTATTGTAGTTTGCTTTTATTTTTGAGATTGCAATTTATGAATTCTCATATTCCCGCATTTATTGAGTTATTCTTAAGTGACATATTTTTTTTGAATTTTTCAAAAGAAATGAAAATCACAAAAAAAAAATTAAATGAGATATAAATAAAAGAATGCTTAGCAAAAAAAAAATGATTAAATGAATTATTATACAATCAAATGTGAGATTAAGGAATGAATGGAGGAAAATCTAAATCTCTAAAAATTTAAATAAATACTTGAGCTAAGTGTAGGGGAAGGCATAGAATTTAAACTAAAAGAATATAAAATAGATTCTAAATGGAGTGTGCTAAGCTCCTGTAGAACTTCATAATCACAAAGATGTTATGGATAAGAAAGATATCTCTCCCTAAGGATGAAAAGAATAAAATATTTATAGAAAAATGGATGATAAAAAATATCTCTCTCAAGTGATCAAATTAAGAAAGGATGAAGAAAAATATCTCTCCTTAAATTTTTTTCATCTTTGTGATTTATAAGGAGGAGCACATATGGCACAACTCTAAGAATCTCTAAACCATATCTTTAGTTTAAAAATCCAAAATGAATAGAATCCATTACCTATTTTCAAGCATTAAAAAATTCAAACATTTGGAGATTTAGTGACTTACCACTTTAGTGACTCAATTGAAAATATTAAGATTGCTACAGTGTTCATTTCATTTTTTATTGCCATGCACATATTTTTATTTATACTTATTTCAATTTCATCATTGTGACTTTCATCTATTCAAATACAGAAAAAATTATCATTTTGAGCTTACTCGATGACGAGCAAGAATTTAAGTGTGGGGGTGTGATGAATCCATAAATTACATCTAAAATAATGGGGAAAATTTATTTATTTAAGATATTTTTTTACTGTTCCTAAATCAAATTTCTATATCTTTTTCAGGAAATGGAATCCAAAGGAGCTCTAAGGCATTTTTACAATTTTCTTAAGAATATAACAAAGAATTCCGCTACAGCGCGCTGCAGTGCGTGGTCGCGTACCGCAGTGGGCTGCAGCGGAAACATTTAAACTATATTAAAATGGGGCTCAACTAATTGAATAGTATTTTTTGCGGAATTTACCGCTACAGTGCGCGGTCGCGCGCGTCAGCAGTTTATCGCGGAAACATTTAAGATTATTAAACAGGCTCCCAAGTAATTGAATAGTATTTTTTGCGGAATTAACCGCTACAGCACGCGGTCGCGCGCTGCAGCGGTCTACAGCGGAGGACTTGGCTAAAATTGCTTGGAACCAAGACATGCAGCAGCACGTTACAGGGCACTACAGCGTGCTACAGTGCGCTGCAGCGGCCCGCCGAATTTTCCCCCAGTCAGTGCATTTAATGCGGCTGAAAATATGACCTCTATCCTGAATGTTGTCTCCAGCCACTATATCCTGCAATAGCTATTTTTGTAAAGCTTTGGGGTGATGTGTGGCTAAAAAATGAGATTATTGTCACCTCGCCCTATATTAAAAATTAGTGTAATGATAAATTCAGCATTTTTAAATGAGAAATCTAGTTGCTTATGAGGAGGAGCATGCAGCCCCCTCTTCCTATAAATACCCCTCCTCTTGATTAGAGGAGGGTTCACAATTTTAGCAAGAATTGCCTAAGTAAGGAGGAGAGCCAAAGGAAAAGAGAACTCCCCAAGGGTGGCAAGGCAAGCTTTTGCAAAAGGAGAAGAGGAAGAAGGCAGCACTAGCACTCTAAGGAGAAGGTAATTAGAAGGAGAAGAAGAATTCCGGAAAACTTCTACGGAGCGTTCCTAGTATCTTCTAAACTCAATCTTGTATTTTCTTTTTAGTGACCATGAAAGGGTCTTTTGCTATGTATGTATTTTCCTTATTTTCTTATGTAATGAGTAGTTAAACTCCCCTTGGAGAGGGTTGGGATAAAGTCCCATTTTGCATGATGTAATATTAATGTGTGAATGTTTTCCCTCAAGCATAATGTAATTGTGATTTAAATGCCTTACTAAGAAATTTCTATCTAATTAGTCTTGATGTATTTATAAGAAAAGAACTAAAGAATCTAAGATCTAATTGTCTTATGCTCCTTAGCTCACCTTAGGTTGGATGCTAGATTTTGAGTGCATGAAAGCTTAGAACCATATGAGAAGGATCTTGAGCTCAATGCACCTCAATCTAAGCTCAACCAAAAGTTGATGCAAGTGATGCTAAGACCCACTAATTGAGCTCCTTAGCTCCACATAATTGAGATTGAGAAATGAAGTGTTGAGTGCTCATGAACTAAGTGACATAGTCATTGAGCCCAACATGTAATTCTCTCATCTCAATTATGTGAGATGTGAAGTGATGCTCGTAGTGAAAAATCAATGCTTGTGAGATCTTGAGATTTAAGAAAATTTAAACTCTCCTTAAATAAGGAGAAAATGAATTAACTTTAATTCTCAAGAATCTTACAAGAATCTTACAACAATTTTTGTGCTAAATTAGAACCGAATATGAGTTCATTTTGTGCACAAGATTTGAACTTGTAAGCCTTTGAGCTAGATTAAAGGACAACAATGTGCACTTGATTTTAATTAAACTAAATGATAAAGCTTGAGAAACAAATCTACACAAGTATTATATCATTGCATGTAGGATGGGCCCAACTCTCCTCTTTCTTTAAATCTTATTATTTACTTAGTGAATATTTGTGCTAATTTTAGACTAACGAACCAATACAAACTATAGCTTAAACAGTAGTGAGAATAGATATACTTTAGTGCCAAATCAACCAATTCTCTGTGGTTCAATAAAGTCACACTTTCCACTTATTACTTTAGACCACGTATACTTGCGTGCAAGCGCAGATGTGTATTTACAGTCTGTCAACTGTAAAGACCCACTTAAGTAGTAATAAGTGAAACTCTTAAATATTAGGTACTTTTTCAGATAATGGTTGAGTTCCTGATAAGAACTCCAAAGTTAAGCATGCTCATGTGGGAGCACTCCCAGGATGGGTGACTTGCTGGGAAGTTATCTTCTGAGGGCAAAACTGTGAGGCCTTTTTGGCCAAAGCGGACAATACCTTTGTGCCTAAGAGTTTGGGCTATTACAAATAGTATCAGAGCAGGTCATAGGGTGTCAGATAGGAGCTAAGTGCCATATAGAGCAAAGTACCACTTCATGTGAGCAGCCTCTTGAACTCATGATGGTTAAGGTGCTACATGGTAGTGGGTACCTCTTGTGCCTGTAGGGGTCACCTCTAGTTCTATCTACCCAATGAATGGTTCTTGGATCTGTGTGTGGATACTGACGAGGATGTCAGTTACTTAAGTTGGGGAGATTGTAAGGACCCACTTAAGTAGTAATAAGTGAAGCTCTTAAACATCAAGGCACATTTTTAGATAACGATGGAGTTCCTGATAAGAACTCCAAAGTTAAGCATGCTCATATAGGAGCACTCCCAAGATGGGTGACCTATTGAGAAGTTATCTTCTGATGGCAAAATTGTGAAGCCTTTCTAGCCAAAGCGGACAATACCTTGGTGCCTAAGAGTTTGGGCTGTTATAGGGCAAAGTACCACTTCATATGAGCAGCCTCTTGAACTCATGATGGTTAAGATGTTACATGGTAGTGGGTACCTCTTGTGCCTGTAGGGGTCACCTCTAGTTCTATCTACCCAATGGATGGTTCTTGGATTTATGTGTGGATATTGATGAGGATGTCAGTTACTTAAGTTGGGGAGATTGTAAGGACCCACTTAAGTAGTAATAAGTGAAACTCTTAAACATCAAGGCACATTTTTAGATAACGGTGGAGTTCCTGATAAGAACTCCAAAGTTAAGCATGCTCATATGGGAGCACTCCCAAGATGGGTGACCTATTAGGAAGTTATCTTCAATGGGCAAAACTGTAAGGCATTTATGGCCAAAGCGGACAATACCTTAGTGCCTAAGAGTTTGGGCTGTTACATAAAAAGTGGACCTCATTGGGTTCATAGACTGGCGGGATGCCAGCGGGTCTCACACGCCATGTGTCGGGAAGAAGGACTGCCACCTCGCGCATGCGGGTCCCACTCCTCGGTCGATGCGGCATACGTGACCCTAGCGGATACGGGTCGGGCCTGGGTTGACCTGGCCCAACCCAACTTTCCTTCATCCCCTGCAACATACTCGAGCCTTTTCGGATAGGGCCCGAGATTTCACGCCCTTCCCGGCAGCTATAGAGCTTGGCCCGCACGGCCGAGGGTCGGTCTCGATGAGACCTACCTAACGGCGTTAAACTGTCAGTAGAGGAGGTTGGTGTCGATGGATAGGGCAAACCCTAGCTACCATGGGTTCAACAGATTTGGGTAATGGTATGTACTTTGGATGCTACCCTGATTTAGACCGATCAAACTGGTTTGAGTTTGATCGGGACCACTCGATCAACAATCGAGCATATGAAATTAGGATTGAAAACAACAATGCATAACATGGATGATGATTAAGGGTGTATGGGGGTACCTCAATGGATAGTCATCGATTCTAGGGTTCACGACAGCTGGGTACGAGCTTCCTCCGAGAGCATTAGGGTTCGAATGGAGTGTGCCTGTAGGGGTCACCTCTAGTTCTATCTACCCAATGGATGGTTCTTAGATCTGTGTGTGGATACTGATGAGGATGTCAATTACTTAAGTTGGGGAGATTATAAGGACCCACTTAAGTAGTAATAAGTGAAACTCTTAAATATCAAGGCACATTTTTAAATAACGGTGGAGTTCCTGATAAGAACTCCAAAGTTAAGCATGCTCATATGGGAGCACTCGCAAGATGGGTGACCTGCTAGGAAGTTATCTTCTGATGGCAAAACTGTGAGGCCTTTCTGGCCAAAGCGGACAATACCTTGGTGCCTAAGAGTTTGGGCTATTAAATAGACAGTGGGCCCTATTGGGTTCACAGACTAGCGGGATGCCAGCGGGTCTCACATGCCATGCATCGGGAAGAAGGACTGCCACCTCACGCATGCGGGTCCCACTCCTCGGTCGATGCGGCATACGTGACCCTAGAGGATACGGGTTGGGCCTGGGTCGACCTAGCCCGACCCGACTTTCCTTCATCCCCTGTAACATACTCGAGCCTTCTCGGATAGGGCCCGAGATTTCGCGCCCTTCCATCGGAAACCACTACTTCCAAAAGGCTCTTTGTGATATATGGGCCTCTATAAACATAATGCCTTATTACATTTTTAAGAAATTGAGGATAGATCAGCTAAAACCCACATCTGTTCTTCTACAATTAGCCGATCGATCAGTTAAAACTCCACTGGGAATTCTTGAAAATATTTTAGTTAACGTTGATAAATTCATCTTCCTCGTCGACTTCATTATCTTAGACATAGAAGATGAACATCAAAAAATACCCATAATTCTTGGAAGACCTTTTTTAGCTACCGGAAGAACAATGATTGATGTGGATAAATGAGAGTTGAGTTTTCGTTGCGAAGGAGAGAAGGTAAGATTTAACATAAATGATACTTTGAAACACTCGGGAAAGCCCAACGAGGAATGTTTGAGAGTAAATTTAATTGAAGAATTGATGACATTGAGAGATATGAAAGATTCAGAGTTTGATATAGATGAGAAAGTTGAGGATCTTGAGGGAGAAGTTGTGATTGAGGAATTTATTCAAGAAAAGAAGAAAATCTAGAAGTCAATTGATGAACCTCCTGATCTGGAATTAAAACCCTCACCAGCACATTTAAAATATATAGATTTAGGGGAAGGAACCTCATTACCTATAATAATCTCAGCTTTGCTCAACCCAAAATAAGAAGGCCAGTTAAACTACATTCCTAACGGTATGCATGCACATAATCCTATTAGAAGGAATTAGCCCCACCCTATGCATGCACAGAATCCTATTAGAAGAAAATTCAAAACCTTCAATAGAACCCCGATGACATTTAAACCCAAACATTAAAGAGGTAGCCCATTAAGAAATCATTAAATTGCTTGATGCTGGCATTATATTCCATATTTTGGATAGTCCTTGGGTAAGCCCTATGCATGTTGTACCAAAGAAGAGTGGGATGACTGTGGGGCTAAATAAGAACAATGAATTAATCCCAATTATAAAAGTGACTAGGTGGAGAGCGTGCATTGATTACAGGAGATTAAATAAGGTCATTAGGAAGGATCATTATCCTCTTCCTTTCATTGATCAAATGCTTGATAGGTGGTCGGGAAACTCTTTTTCTATTTTCTGGATGGATATTTCAGGTACAATCAGATTTTAATAGCCCCAGAAGACCAAGAGAAGACAACTTTTACCTGCACCTACGACACTTTTTCCTTTAGAAGAATGCCTTTTGGATTATGTAATGCTTCTGCCACCTTTCAATGATGTATGATGGCAATTTTTTCTGATATGATAGGAGATTTATTGAAAATATTCATGGATGATTTTTCTATAGTTGGTAGATCCCTTGACTATTGCCTAGAAAATTTGAGTAAGGTTTTGTGAGAATGTAAAGATACTAATCTGATTTTAAGTTGGGAGAAATATCATTTCATGGTAGAAGAAGGAATTGTCCTTAGGCACCTAATCTCTAAAAGGGAATTGAGGTCGACAAAGCTAAAATTGAAGTAATTGAAAGACTTCCTCCACCCATAAATGTAAAAGAAATAAGAAATTTTTTGGGGCATGCTAAATTTAATAGGAGGTTCTTCAAGGATTTTTCTAAAATAAGTTTACCCCTTAGCCAACTATTAGGAAAATATGTGGATTTCAAATTTGATGATGATTGCTTAAAAGGTTTCAACACTATTAAGAAGGCTTTGATTTCTACTCCCATAATTTCTGCTCCAAATTGGGATCTCCCTTTTGAGGTATTATATGATGCAAGCGACCTTACTATATAGGCAATACTAGGACAATGAAAAGAAAGAACTTTTTATTCAATTTATTATGTGAGCAAACTCATGGACGATGCTCAAGGAAATTATGCCACAACAGAAAAGGAATTATTGGCTATTGTCTTTGCATTTGATAAATCCTGGTCGTACTTAATCTGGTCAAAGATCATTGCTTGCACTGATCATGCAGCTATAAAATATCTCCTTCATAAGAAAAAAGCAAAGCCATGCCTCATACGTTGGGTGTTACTTCCCCAAGAGTTTAATCTTGAGATTCAGGACAAAAAGGGTAGAAATAATGTGGTGGCCGACCATTTATCACGGTTGACTCACCTTACTCATAATGAGGTTGATGAGATTGGTGAGACCTTCCTGGATAAAAAGCTTTATACTATTGCCTCTACAAACCCTCATTGGTTTGCGAACTTAGCGAACTATCTTGCAGGAGGCGTCATACCAAAGGATCTCAATTTTTAACAAAGAAAGAAATTTTTCTCTGGCATAAAATACTATTTTTGGCATGACCCTTTTCTTTATAAATATTGTGCTGATCAATTACTCAAAAAATGTGTTCTTGAATATGATGTCAACAACATCCTTTATCATTGCCACACTTCTCCTTATGGAGGACATCATGGGATTGATCAAACTGCAGCCAAGATACTTCAATCCAGTTTCTTTTGGTCAAAATTGTTTAAAAATGTTGCTGATTATGTCAAGAGTTGCGATTAATACCAAAGAATAGGAAATATGAGTAGATGAGATGAACTATCTTTGAATGGAAATTTTGAAGTACAGCTTTTCGATGTATGGGGGATTATTTTAACGGGACCATTTCCTATGTCCCAAACAAACATCTATATTTTAGTGGGAGTTGAGTATGTATCAAAATGGGTAGATACTATTGCTTGTGTCAACAATGATGCTAAATTTGTAATTAGATTTCTTAAAGAGTATGTGTTGCCTAGATTTGGCATAATCTATAAAGAGAAAGCCATAAAATAGCACGATAAGCTGATCAAACTAAAGCATTTCCAACTTGGGATGAAAGTCCTCTTGTTTAATTCAAGGTTGAGATTATTCTCAGGAAAGTTAAAATCAAGGTGAACTAGTCCCTTCACTATAGTGAAAGTCCATCCCCATGAGGCAATAGAGATTGCTTCAAAAGATGGTACATTTAAAGTAAATGTGCAGTGTTTAAAACCGTACCTAAAAGAAGAAAATTTATAGGAAAAGAGAGGATGGATATTGTAAGGCCTCCCAATGGAGAGAATCACATAGTCGGAACTACAAGTGTCGGGCTAACGACATTAAAACAAGCGTTTGGTGGGAGGCAACCCATGCTAATAAGGTTGTCGTAGTTCTTTTTCTTTTTTTTTTTGCATTTGTTATTTTTTCTCGTATCTTTATTTTGTACTTTTTATTTTGCTTTTATTAAATAAATCTTATTGAATCATTTCTCCCAAAATTTTTTGCCAATGGAATATCATTATCTCTGAAATATTTTTGAAATTTTAATTTAGCATTAATTCAATTGTGATAAAATATGTGAAGATTTTCTTTATTCCAATATACTTAATGAGAGGTGATTAAGCAATAAATAGTTCTAAAATTTTTTATGCTAAAATATTTTACACTTATTTTACTATAAGTCTCCACAATCAAGAAAATGTAAGATGCTTTAAAACTAAGTGTGGGGGTGTGGTTAGGGAACTTGATTGAGAAAAGCTAGAAACGGTGAAACAAAGAATATGATAGGCTTCTGTAGGTTTTACTGAACGTATTGAAAATATATGGGGATGAAGGAAAATATCTCTTCCTTGAATTAAATGCAAAAAGAATATCTAAGGATGATAAAAAAATCTCTCCCAATGTAAGAAAAATTGAGAAAATAGGATGAAGAAAAATATCTCATCTGAAAAGAATTATTTATTATGATTTAGAAGAAGAAGCACAAATGGCACAAGATTCTAAACATATCGAAATTGGTTTTGTCTTACTCAAGCAACCCTAAAACCCCCGATAATGTAGAGTTGAGCATCGAAAATTTAGAAAATGGAGACTTAATTAGTCAAAATAAAGGAAAACATTAGTATGAGACTTTTTAAAACTTGAATTCATGTAATCACCTTGTTAAGTAACACATAAAATAGCAAAAATACTTCACACCTATCCTACTGAATTATGCAATCTATAAAAAAAAAAAAATATTTTTGAGCTTACTTTAGGATGCGTAAGATTTTAAGATGTGATAAATCTAAGATTTATAGCAAAATAAATAAATTAAATAAGCATTGTTTATGCTAGAATTATTTACTTTGAATAGTTTTTCAACAATTTCAGGAAAAAAGAGGAGCTGAGCTAAATCTGGGCTAATATAGGAAATCTGGAAAAAAACCGCTACCGCGCGCAACATCACGCCGTAGTGGGCTCAACCTGAGAGCTCAGACTATCGTGCACCGCAGCGGCCTCAAACTAGAGAGCTCAGTGCTACCATGCGCTGCAGCGGATTCAAACTCGAGAACTCACCACTATAATGCACAGCAGCGAACACAAATCGAGAGCTCAGCGTTACCGCGCATCACAGAGGAACTCACTAGACTTAGACTTAGCGAAATTCTTCAAGGCCCTCGCTACCGCGCGCTTGCAGTTGGATCGACATGAGAACTTGGCGCTACAGCGCACCGCAGCGGACACAAATCGAGAACTCGTCGTTACCGCGTGCCACAGTGGATCAACAGGGCCAAAACTAATGAAAGAAATATAAGGCATCCCGTGCCACAGTATGCCCACGTGCGCCATAACACACTTAAGTGTGCTCAACCTGAGAGCTCGGAGCTATAGCATGTCATAGCACTACAGTAATTCAAAGCGACCCGCTACAGTGCGTCGCAGGGGCCGTAACCCGAGACGCAGGCGCTACAGTGTGCTAAAGCAAGCATTCACTTGACAACTATTATAAAGAAAACCCACTGCAGTGCGCCTAAGTGTATTGCAATGCCCATCGTAAATCCAGCAAGAAATGAGCAATAAATTCAACATAGAGAATGCCAAAAATTCAATTCTTTTATTTTTCCACAGTTGCCATTAAATTCAAATTGCATTAAACCTTGTCATTTTCAAGAAGAATAAAGGGAAGATTCATTGACAACCATTAAAGCAAAAGGAGATGAGAGATTTGGGTGATTTAATTCAATGGGCTAGAGGCTGCAGTTATAAAAGGAAGAGAAAAATTGAGAGGGTTACCCTTTTTGACATTCTCAGCTCTAAAAATTTGGAAGCTACATCAAGAGAGAAAGGAGAAACCCTACCCAAGGAAGGAGAAGAAGGGGAAACAGGAAGAACATTCAAAGAGCCAAGAAAGGAAGGCGAAGTTGGAGAACAAGAAGATTGGTGAATGCAAGGGCTTTTCATAGTTTTTATCTTAATCCCCTATCTACTTTTTTTGTTGTAAGAATCATGCAAAGTTCATCTCCTTGTTTTATATTTCCTGCATTTCATTTGTGATGGAAGCCTAAACCCTCCTAGGAGAAGGTTGGGGCTATGTCATGTCATTAATATGGGATGAAATTGTGTTTGTACTCATTTTCTTCAATGAATAAAATTCTTAATCATTTTTTGTTTAGATATGAACTTGTTTGAAAGAATGCCGTATGATGAATGCTTTATTAAATTAAATGGTTATTATTGAAAATACTATCAAGCCAACTAGTCATATTAAAACTATGGACATGCACATAAAGGTACTCGTCGTGAATATATGTGATAATATTCACTGTGCGAGAATTCTCGGTGTAAGCATCTTAGGATTAATATAATGAGCTGAATTTGGTAACTTAAGTCTCTTAGAACTCCATAGCTCTCCAATTAGCATAAAGCTAGAAATTTGTGCATTAGTGCTTAGAGCCCAGTGACAAGCTCTTGAGCATAATAGTATTATTCATTGAGCTTAGTCGAGTGGTAGATGCATGTGAGCTAAAAGCCACTAATTACGCTCTGTAGCTCATCCTAGTTAAAGGAGGAAGAGAAAGAATTATATGCCTGTGGATGAATGTGACATAATCCATTTAGCCTAATAATTCTCTTCCTTAGCTAAACTGCGAGGGAAGCATGTGATGATAATTAAGTGAAATCAAGTTTGTGTGATCACTAAAATTAAAATTATAAATCTAATAACAGACGTAAGAAGTTGGATTTGACTCATATCGATCATACAAGGGTCTATGAGCTGAGATTGAACCTTCTTGAGTTCATCTCATGCACTAGGAGTGAAATAGTTGGAATTAGAGGACCACTCTAAGGAATGCTATTATTACTTAATTATAATTCATATGTGAACAAGTATCATTTAAAGTTGATGAATAAGAGTATTTACATAAATCCCTTAACAAATTGCATGATAAAATCCAACTCTTCATTCTTCTCAAATTCTATTTTTGAATTAAGATCTTTGCATTGTTAATTTGGAGCCAACCAAACAACAACATATCATTAGTCTAAACATTGTTGAAAGTAAATATACCTTAGAAACAAAAGACTCTGTTCCATGTGGACCTTCAACAAAAAGCAGTTCTCTTCTACGGAGGTAGAACAAAGGTTCAACCAAATAACTTCGAAAAGGAAGCTTATTCCGTAGAGGGGCTTCATGCACCTTTCCCTGTGCCATACAAACAAGTCAGTGACTGGGAATGGGATAGGCTAGTCTGTTCGAGGACCGACTCTTACCCTTTCCTCGTCCAGGAAGTTTATGTCAATATCATCAACGCGACGGGGCGTAAAATTTTTGTGAGAGGGAAAGGAATGATATTTGGGCTCAAATAGATTGATCAATTTTATGAGCTAAGGGAAGTAGTGGAGTATTCCTAACAGTCCCTCATCGGATCTAGATATGACCCAATAGAAGTCGCAAGTGTCCTTACCCGCGATAATGCGGGCTGGAGAGGAAACCAAGCTAACATCCATCGAGCCCTTCTTACAGACTCAAGTATTGCATGGCATGTTCTCATCTCCAGCTTTATCATGCCATTTGGGAATCTTAGCGAGGTGACTCGATCACGGGGGCTGTTCATGTGCGCCATTCAACGACTTGCAGAAATCCATATTTCCAGGGTCATTATTGAGCAGCTCATGAATGCCCTGACCGAATCGTGTGCCGCACTTGCATTTGGTCCTTATTTATGGGTTATGCCTGGCTCAATGGGTCAGAGTATTACCCTCTGACATCTCAATCTCTCTATGTGCTCCTCTTTCTCGTATGAACATAAATGTCCGCTCCCATGAAGGAAAGAGGAGCAAGAAGAGAAGGGGAGAGGAAGGAGAAGCTTCATCTTCCACCGACCGAACTGATCTAGGAAAAGGATTGGTGCGGTTACACGCCTATCAAGTGGCACTGGGGAAGTTCATGGCAACAAACATGCGGTTTTGTAAATCTGAACTCGCACGACAACAACAATTCCAAACAGAATTCCATGCAGCTCTTGGAGTCATATTCCAAAATTAGAACCTGCAAGGAGGATCGGCTGATACCTTGTTGCCGCAACCCAAGTTGGCGATCCCATTCCAAACACTCATTGGTTGGAGGACATAATTTGAAGACAGCGATGGTGAATACGAATATGCAAAGGACAATAACTTACAAGGTTGCAATAGTTTTTTTTTTCTTGATTTTGTATTTTATTTTGTTTTTATTTTTAACTTCATTTTTGTATCTTTTGATTTTTTTTTATTTTTAGTGAATCTTGTAAATTTTCTCCCCATAATCTGCTAAGAAAAATTGGATTGCAAGAAAATAAAATTTTGAAAAAAAAAAAATTCAAAATGTTATTCATTCAATGAGAATTAATGTGAAAGATTTTGTCATAATAATTGCTTAAACATTATATGATTGAACTGAAATAATAGCACTAATGCCTTCCAAACCAAGTAATATTCCTACGAGTACATCATGTCTCCAAAAATTTAAATAGAATGATGGTAAAAATCAAAAGTGTGGGGGTGGAGAATTTAAGGAACTTAATCAATGAACGATAAGAAACTCATGAACTTAAGATTGTGCAAGACTTCTGTATGACTTCATGATCCCAATAAAATGAGATAAAGATGAAGAAAAATATCTTTCCTTAGTATTGAACAAGAAAATAGAATAAAAATCAGGGATGAAGAAAAATATCTTTCCCAAATATAAAAACTGAGAAAAACAGCAGGTCGAACTCGAAACCTCAATCGCTACCGCATGTCACAGCGGAATTTATAAAACTAGAAAGCAAGTGAAGATTTAATAGAACCGCTGTAGCGAGCCTAAGCGCACCACAGCGCGCCACTGTGGATTGAACTCAAAACCTCAACTGCTACCTCGCGCCATAGCGGCATTTATAAAACCTGAAAACAAATGAAGATTTAATAGAACTGCTGTAGCGTACCAAAGTGGATTGACTTTGAAAGTTCAAGCGCTACCGTGCGCCATAGTGGAGTGAAAATGAAATGAAGATTTATTGATCCGCTACCGCGCGCTGCAGCGGAATCGACTCGAAGGTTCAGCTGCTACCACGCGCTGTAGCGAGATTGGACATAGCAGAATTCTTAATATTTCTGCTACCGCACACTGCATTGGATTTAGTTTGAAGGTTCAAGCGCTACCGTGGGCTACAGTGGAACAAAAGGTCAAATATAAAAATAAAATGAAATTTAATACATTCGCCACAGCGTGCTAGGGAGGATTGAATTCAAAAAGCTAGGTGTCACAGCGCGCTACAGCAGCCGCCGTATTTTCCAGCCAGAATCAGCAATAAATGCAGCATAGGGAATGACACAAAACTTAATTCTTTTGCGTTCCTCAACTATTCTATTCTTTATTCCATACATTCTCAAGATAATTAATTGAACCAATTTATGAAGAAGCATTTATGGCAAGGATTTGAAAAGTTAAACAGTTTTTGATTTCAAATGGTTGTGATCAATTCTATATAAGCTTACATACAAGACAAAGAGAGGATTCCCCTCTTTGACATTCAAGATCCGAATTTCAGAGCTGCTGTAGAGAAAAGAAATAAGAACCCAAACCAATGAAAGAGAAGAACTCCATTTGGAGAAAGAAGGGCAGGAAATTTGAGGAGTAGAAAGAGGAAAAGTTGAAGAGCAGGAGGAAAGCCGGAGAATGCTAAAAGCATTTCCTAGTATTCTTATTTAACCTCTCCTTGTTTTCTTTCTTACAATAGAACCATGCAAGGGTTCATGTCTTTGCAATCCATATTACATATTTATTTTGGTATAGAGAGCTAACCTCCCCCATGGGGAGGGTTGGGCTAGAGTCATATAATAAGTAAAGGGACAAATGGTGCTTGTATCATTTTTTTTTAATGAATAAAATTCCTTATCTTTTGATATGGATGTGTTTCCTATGTAAGCATGCATGCGATGAATGTTTATTATATTTTTCTTACAAGTGGTTTATAACAAAGATAATATCGAATCAACTAGACATCTCGAGTTAAAGAAAATGCACATAAAGGTCCTCGCCACGAATACATATTCACAGTGTAAGGATTCTCGGTGTAAAACACCTTAGCTTGAGATGAAAGGGAGATTATATAACTGTATTTTCCTTGAGCTCCATAGCTCACCAATTAATGTAAAGCTAGGAATGTGTGTGTTAGTGCATAGAGCCCAGTCATAATCTCTTAAGCCTAACAACACTATTCTTTGAGCTTAGTCGAGAGGTCGACGCATGTGAGCCAAGAGCCACCAACAAAGCTTCGTAGCTCAGCATATGTGAAAGGAGAAAGATGAATAATTGAATGCTTATGAATGAATGTGGCATAATCCACTTAGCACAATTATTCGCCTCCTTATCTAAACTGCGCATATAGCATGTGATGCTAATTATGTGGAAATCAAGTTCGTGTGATCGCTGAATTAAAATGATTATTTTTATAACCTAGACGTACGAGATCTTAATTAACTAAATTCAATCACTTGAGGGTCTATGTGCCGAGGATCAATCTATGTAATGCTATCTTCACTTGATTATAATTGGAATGCAAACAAGTTTCACTAAAAATTAAACAGAAAGAAGTACTTGCACTAGTCCCATAACAAGTTGCATGATGAAACCCAAATTCTCCCTTCTTCTCAACATCGTATCTTTAATTTTAAGATTTAGAATTATTAATTTGGAGCCAGAATAACCCCAAAAATACATATATCTAAATATTATTATAAGTTGATAAACCTTAGTAACAAAACACACCATTCCCTGAGGATGAGAAATCTCGGAACTTACCTTCCAAACATTACTTCAGATCACGTACACTTGTGTGCGAGCGTAGACGTGTATTTACTGTCTATCACCCCCTTGTTTGTACTGAGCCAATTAGGCTCAATACCTTACTCCATTAGATTTGTAAGTGTTTCCCAAGTCTAATCGAACTCAATGCAATAATTGTCGGGGCTCCAATTAGACTCGAACGATCAAATCAATTGATTGAGCTGCGTCTCCTCTGAATTTTGGACCAAGTAAGGTCCCAACGGTGTGGCCACTCCCAAACCCAGCCAAGCTAGAGTTTTTACTCATTCTGACTCCCTAATGGTGTACAAGTTGAGCTATGGCCTTGGCTCAGTCTCTGTGAGGAGAATTTTTACTCATAGAGAAATCCCCAATTAGAAATTTAGCCAATAGCCTCCCGGTGATCCAGACCACCCTGGCATGTAATTTGAAGTTCTATCAATGTGTTGGAGAACAATAATGTTGTAGGGATTATATGGAGGCTCTAGCATGTCGCAGGGCCATGTAACTTTGCGATTAGGGTACACCCTTATCTTTGGGGGCGGGGGATGGCTCCATGAGGGAGAAGCACAGTGCGGGTCGGGCCGACCCGAGACCTGTGCTGTTCAACAATGCTAGGTCCTCAGGCCGAGGTGACCCATGTGTTTTGATAACATGCCGAGGCTTGTTTAATAAATAATAAGCTGATTTAAGAATTATTTTCCTTAAGGAATATCAAATGGATTAATTAGAAAAATGTAGATTAAATTATTTGCAAAACTTTGATCCACTGATCAAAAAATATGAAATTATATATTATTTTGTTCACAAAATTATTTGGAATAATAATATACAAAAATATTTTGGTTTCTGTGGTTGAATTTATTAATATTGCTTAAATACTCCAGAACTTAATTAGGGTGGATTAGCTTATATACTTAACCAAATTATATGATTTAAGTTCCATTATATTTCTTATGCCTTGTAGAATACATGTGCTAGGTGAATTAATGTTCTAATCATTATTCTATTAATTATGCCCTAATTTAGAAATATATGATTAGTGAAAATTTGGGTTTATACTTAACCAAACCTAGTAAACTAAGTCTCTGATTATTCATATATATATATATATATATATAAGTAGAATATAATGGTAAAGTGTCAAGAGTTTTGAATAGTTAGATTTTTAATTAAGTGCTAATTCATTTGGGCTTGATAAAAGTCTAATTAGCCTTAATAAATTTTGGTTTTGCTTAATTAAATGTTTATATGCTTCAATAACAGTAGTATGCATATTAGATACCTTAAACTCTAATTTGGACCCCTTAAGTAATTGATCTGATATTAATCAACTTTAAACCTTAAGAATCCTTAGAACTGATTAAGCTAAACACTAATTGATTGGATCTTGATTTGGACATCAATAATGTACTAATAACTCACTAATTTTATTATTGATCATCCTAACTACAAACAAACTCAGTAGGTTAAGTTTGGGATTAAACTCTAACTTAATTAGATTATGTTCTAAACCCAATCAATTTGATTGACACTTGATTAAACATTGAATTAACTTGTATGATTTTAATAATATCCACTTATTGGACATTGATCTTAAATCATTAAACTAGAAATATTAAGATTTATAATGAGTTCATGTGATTGATCATCTGAACATATACCTTTAAATCTTTGATTTTCTCTTAAGTAAGACCCATAGCATGAGATAAATCATAACATGATAATGATTTGCAAAATGATCAAGTCTTAATAAATTACATGATTTTATCCTATAATTGTAGTATAGGTTATGATCAGATGAGCTTACCCATCTCATTTGTATAATTCTATATAATAAAATAAGAATTCTAAACATAATATAAATCTTAGATCTTAGATTATAATATTTCAGTACTAGATCTTTGAGATTGTGATCTAGTGTCATTAATTCTATAATTGTTAAACCTTAGTATTAGATGAGCTATTGAGGTAAGAAGTGCCTATATACAGATCTTAAGATAGGAACTTAGATGCACCTTCTTAGTTTTAAATACTTGATCATAGATCCTTGTGGTAGGATAATCTAATAATTTAGACTAAGGTTATTTCCTTGTGGTAGTATCCTTAATTGTGTGACTTTTATGTCACATCCTTGGGACCTTTGTGTAGGACTCATAATAATGGAGTGTGGATTTATTAGTATAATATTTCTTAATTATTAAATAAAATTCCTAGAATCAGTTGAACTATCAGTTGGAGATAATAGTGTATATCTATAAAACTGATTTAGTCCAGTAGAAAATGGAATTGGTTGATTTGCCCTGAATAGAACTATAGAGTCTTAGTCTTATCTGACGTAATAAGATAAGTACAGCTCAGTTCAGGATAAGCATCCTAGGTTCAAGAGTACTATAAGTAAGAGATTGAATACATAGTTTTAGAGGACAAACTATGATAAGGTCATGCCTTTATTGTCATATATTATAATAAGTGTTGTTAAACAAACTAAGTAAGTTACCTTTCTTATGACACTATAAGTATGCTTATAATTAAGGTATTTAACAGCTTAGTTTGAGAGAATAAACTGTGACCGGGTCATGCCCCTTATTGTCATGCATTTTGATAAGTGCAGTTAAACAAACTAAGTGTTCAAGTCATCTTTCTTAGAAATATACCAACTATGTCTATACAACCATTTCATTTGATAAGTTCAAGTATAATCTTGACTAATTCCATTCAATAAATTAGAATTAGGAATCAGAATACATTTAAATGAATTCTGCACAATGGAGATAAATGGAATCATCACTTGATATTGAATTGATTTCTGGATTTTGATGATTTTAAGCATATATTCATAAAAGCCTTGGTAGATCATAAAAATGCATAAGTCATGTCAGCATTAGAAGAGCTAATGAGCTCACATAAGGACTCTGTTAGTGGAGCGTTTGCTCGTATAGGATCTGTGGAGTGTCATGTAACACCAAGTTAGCATATCAGTGGCTTACAATTCTATTGCATATTCAGATGTAAATTTATAAATTTAGTGACATACAGCACAATATTAAATCATTATTTACTCAGTTTCATATTACTTACTTTTTTCTTCACATTTCTGTATTCAGTTGCAGTTTAATCTTACCTTACTTTCAAATTTATACTATTGTGAGTTTTTAGTTATTTTAATATCTTTTTTACAGTCTTACTTAAGCTATTTAAATGCTAAATATATGATAACTATAAATGTTAGAGTAGCTTTCGATGTGTTAGACTTATTGATAAGTCTAACACATTGTACTTTTGAGATTTGGCAATTGCTGGATTTAGAGCAGCTTACGGAACCATATTAGGAGCCTTCACAGGACATCTAGGAGGAGTTTTTGGAGCATTAGAGGACACTTCATCAGCCTTTATTTTCTGCACTAATTACTTTTAGTTCAGTACTTAGGTTATTTTCTATATTTTCAATAAGTAAACAGCTTGTAATAATTCTGGATGTATTTTATTCTATTTTTTAAGATGAATGCCTTACTTTGCTTCAGTGATGAATGCTTTTAGATGTATGCTTTGGCTTCCAGTACTCTGTGTCTACTACTACTTATACTTAGTATTATGATGTGATCGGGATATATATATATATATATATATATATATATAAAGCTAGTATCCATGTAACTTGGATCTTACTTTATTCATAATCCAATACATAAGTACCATATTTAATACTTAAGATAATGATAATACACTTATCTTAAGGATTAGTACTCAGCCCTCTTCCTTTTGGGGTTGAGTCCCAACAGCATCTCTTTGTTTTCAGCTCAGCAGTTGTATTCGGGGAGGTTCAGTTCCCCTCTCTGAGTAATGCACCGGTCCACTGCCAAGTGTTACTCCTTAAATTAACTCTTTTGCACGCGGCGACGGGACGGGGCGTTACAGTTGGTATCAGAGAAGTATCATAAAATGTTTGATAAAAAAATTGTTCCTATCTACTTTATGATTCATTCTCTGGAATAGTTATGATCACAATCACTAAGTGTTAGAAAAGCAACATCCATAACTTTATCAAGTCGAATCTCAGAAATGAAAACTAAGAATGTCCAGAAGGAACACCTTTTAAATTGAACAAATACTAAAGGGGACTTAAAAGGTGAAATACAAGTAATAAATGACATCTTAGGATTTGAATGAACTTCAAAGAAATAAAACATAAAAGTAAAATACTTATAAGTGTAAAACCAGAACTAATAGTTGAATGAACTTTTAGGAATGGAATATCAATAGTTTGAGTACTACTGCTACCTTAGATTATTCGACGAGTATTGGGTGAATAATTTACAAGATGGCAAAGTCTATGGAAGGATCGTTGAAGGAGTGTCTCATTGTGGAGTAGAAGTACTTGATAAGATTTTAGTTTGTTCAAACTTTAGAAGGACCGGTCTTCTTGTTCTTTCCAAAGAATTGTAAGACCGTGTGACCAATACTTTTGAGAGACAACTTATCCAGATGACTACTGTACTTTAGATTATGGGAACTCTATTTAGAGGTTTAGCAGATAGATGGTGGTGCTGGACCTATATAAGACTATAAAAGAAGCATCAAGTAGACTCATACAATGATTTTTGTACTGCCTATAGGGCAGATTATTGTAGTTAATTTTCTTAAATTGCCTCTTGTATCTTCCCTTCACATTAGCTTATCCTTTTTGCCAATTTTTGTAACTTCTCCTTTTAGAAGTGATAATTGAAAGAGATAGTGAATTTTGGTTTTATTTGTTGAATTTATATTTTTAGATATTGCAATGATGAATCCAGGTTCCCCCTTAGCTCTTACACCAATTAAGAACATAGTCTCATCCTCTAGCAAATAAGATAAAGTTAACTTCCTGGCTAGTTTAATGAAAGCCTTCATAGAAAGTAATGTACAACAAGTGCAAGAGACTTGCACTCTTATTCTGAACTATCGTCAACAACCTTTTTCTCAGATGGGAGCCCCATATGCATTGCAGTTTTCTAGAGATGGAATTCTCCACAGTTTCCTGCGTCTTCGAACACCAACCTTCAATGGGGCCCTGAACCCAATGGGCACCATCAGCTGGCTCAAATTAGCTAAGAAAATTTAGTGAGCATAAAGTGCCCGAACTCTGAGTCTATCTGTCTGGCCACCCACCTTTTTCAAGATGAGGTCGAATATTAATAAGAGAACTAATATAACACTAAGTTTGTAGACTATGAACTAGAGGATATTTCATAGGTTTATTTTGTTGAAGCCTTTAGAGAAGCCTTTATTACAGTATCTGCTCAAGTGATATTTGAAGATGAATTGCTCTATTTGACTCAAGGTGGAAGATCCGTTGCAGACTACGAACATGAATTCTGTCAGCTGTCTTGTTTCACTCCAGACTTTATTAAGTTTGAAACCTCCCGTTGTCACCAATTTCTTAAAGGGTTGAGAGTCTCATCAAGATTCATCTAATCTCCCAACAAATTAAGAGTTTCTCTGAATTAGTTGAAGCTGCCCGTCTGCAAGAAAATTTTTAAGGGCAAATGGATCATAAGAGAAAGGCTAACTTTTTGCAGCCCAGAAGAGAAAACTTTGGTCATTGAAAAGTGGCAAGAGTATATAATCTTAAAGCAGAGGAACCACAAGCAAAATCTTTTGAATGTAAGCGTCGTCAACCATATGGAAAATGTTTCCACCAGGGTAACATGTGTTATACTTGTGGCTATCAGCGCCATCATTTTTATCACTATGAAGCCAAGGTTACTATTGATGGAGCACGCATCACCTGCTCTCATCATGATCAAGTGTTCCGTACCTAGCCACTGAACAGTCAAGTTCCTCCCATGGCTGTAATTCCAACCTCCGCTCCTTCTACTAATCTCAAAGCTACCGCACCTACTCTTAAATCAGCCTACAACTGTCAAGGCCAAAGGCCTCAGAATAAATAGCCAACAGCTCCTACACGAGTATACATCTTAACTCCTGCTTCTGCACCTGAAGATAAAGACGTTATTTTGGGTACGCCTTAAATTATTTTCTAGTTTATGTTCTATTATTTCAGCATTTTTTGAATATTTAGAATAGCGATTCTTATTATTGCTATAATCATTGGCACTTTATCAATTAATGGTAAACTGTGAAATATTCTTTTTGATACTAGAGAAAGTCACTCATTTGTATCAAAAAATTGGGTTAAAGCCCTTAATCTACCGTCATATTGTTTAGAAAGCTCCTTAAGCATCGGGTAACCTTCTTGACCCCGCATGCAATCTCAACAATTCCGTAATATATAAATCCTTATCGATGAACAAAAATTTGAAGCTAAGTTAATCATGCTGCTAATTGCTAATTTTAATATAATATTAGGAATGAACTGGATAAGTAAACATGGTGATTCTATAGGTTGTCAAAAGAAGAAAATCGCCCTAGGCAGTGGAAATCAATCGAAGATGTTCGTTGGTATATTTAGTACTCAAGCTTCGTTAATCAACGCAATGAAGACCGAGAATTTAGTCAGAAAAGGAGGCGATGCGTACCTAGTAACAATGCTAAGTGAGATTAAATAAATTATTCTTCTTGTAGAAAGTTGCATAGTGTGTGAATTCCATGGTGTGTTTCTTAAAGACTTACCTGGTCTTCCAGCTATTTGGGAAGTAGAATTCATGATAGAATTAATTCCAGGAACACAATTGCTATCAAAGATTCCTTATTGCATGGCACCTAAGGAGTTATAAGAGTTGAATAAGCAACTTAAAGAGCTTCTTGAGAAGGGTTTCATTCAACCAAGTTCCTCTCCTTATGGAAATCAAGTATTGTTTTTAAAGAAGAAAGATTGATCGATGCGCATGTGTATCAACTATCATCAGCTGAACAAGGTAACTATCAAGAACAAGTACCCATTGCTTCAAATCAATGATCTCTTCAATAAACTGCTTCGAATCAATGATCTCTTTAATCAACTATCTGGAGCTAAAGTCTTTTCTAAGGCCAGGCTATCATCAGCTAAGAGACAAGGATTCTGATATAGAGAAGATATGGACATTACGAGTTCGTAGTAATATCGTTTGGCATAACAAATGCACCATCAATTTTTATGAACTTAATGCAGCATGTGCTAAAGGCATACTTAGATAAATTCATCATTGTCTTTAATGATGATATTCTGATCTATTCAAAAATAAAGCAAAACATAAGAAAAACTTAAGGGTAGTTCTAGAAGAACTGCGTGATCACGAGCTCTATGCCCAATATTCCAAGTGTAAATTCTGGCTTGACTTGGTTGCATTCCTGGGTCATTTGGTAGATGCACAAGGTATTAGGGTAGACCAGAATAAGGTCAGTGCCGTTCGAGATTGGACGCAACCAAAATCTGTGACTGACATCAGAAGCTTTCTGGGTTTAGCAAGCTATTATAAGAAATTTATAAAAAGCTTTTCTCAGATAGCATTACCTCTAATAAAGTTAACTCAAAAAGTAGTGGCATTCACCTGGAACCTCAAGTGCGAGAATGCATTTCAGTCACTGAAAAAGCTCTTTCTTCTGCCCTAGTGCTTGCCTTACCTATGGAAGGTTTGAACTACCAAGTATATACTGATACTTCTGGCATAGGCTTGGGTTGTGCTCTAATGTAGGAAGGAAATGTTATTGCCTATGCTTCATGTCAATTAAAACCACATGAGAAGAACTATCCAGTTCACAATCTTGAATTAGCCTCCGTAGTTTTTACCTTGAAGATCTGGCGTCATTATCTTTATGGCGTCTAATGCTCTATTTTCACCGATCATCAAATTCTGAAGTATATCTTCACTCAGCAAGAGCTGAATTGTCGTCATTATAAATGGCTTGAGCTAATAAGTGATTATGATCTATCTATTCAGTATCTCCTTGTGGCGCCCTGTTACACTCCCTGGCAAGGCAAATGTGGTAGCAGATGCACTCAGCCATCATGCTACATTATCAGCCATGATTTCTTCAAGTTCATTAGATAAGGAATTCGGTAAACTCAAAATTTATCATGCTCACGGAGATATGCTAAGCTCGTTGTTGACTAATATTAACGTGGAACCCATATTCCATCGAGATGTCTTCATCGTGCAAACTAAGGATGATGATTATTTGAAGTTCAAAATTGTCATTGAAGGAGGTCCCCGACAAGATCTGCAATTGTGTGGAAGTGTAATTTATCAAGGCAATTGCTTATGGATCCACAAATCCATGCACCAAGAAATTCTCATTGAAGGTCGTAATTCTGGATATCAGGTTCACCCCGGTAGTACCAAAATGTATCAAGATATGAAGAAATCATTCTAGTGGCCTAGAATGAAAGAAGAGTGTGGTAGATTTTGTTGCAAAATGTCATGCGTATAGTCTCATTAAAGTAGAACATCAATGGCCCGGAGGACTACATCATCCTCTGGCTACCCCTAAATGTAAATTATTTGATATTTCCATGGACTTCGTCATGGGTTTACCCAAGTTGAGGTTTGGTGTTGATTCTATTTGGTTCATAGTCAACCGACTGACCAATTCAGCACATTTTATCCCAATGCGTCAAAAAGATTCTGTGGAGAAATTGGAAAAGCAGTAGGTTTAAAGAAATTGTCAGGCTCCATGGTATTCCAAGGTCTATCATTTTCGATCGTGATATTAGATTCACCTCTAAATTTTGGCACACAGTGCATCAAGACCTAGGAATTACCCTAGCCATGAGCACCACCTTCATCTACAAACTAATGGACAAACAGAATGAGTCACTTAGGTTTTTGAAAATCTCCTACGTCAATGTATTCTGGATTTCAGTAGCTTCCGGGAAGACTACATTCCTCCAATAGAATTCGCTTGTAATGAAAATTTCCAGGAAAGTATCTGCCTGGCATTGTATGAAACCTTATATAGAATAAATGAAGTACTCCCTTAGCTTGGTCTAAAATAGGCAGTGTTTAGTTATATGGATCAGAACTAGTGGAAGAAACAAATAGGAAAGTGTAAGTGATCCAACAGAGAATCAAAGTAGTGCAAGATCACTAAAGTAAATATCATGATGCCCATCATCTTCCTCTGGATTTCAATGTTAGGGATTTTGCTTATTTCAAAGTCAATTTTATGAAAGGAGTATTTCGTTTCACTGTAGCTGGGAAGCTCAGTCCTCGCTACGTCAGACTTTTTGAAGTATTAGAAAATATAGGCTCTGCGGTATATAGATTGAAGCTCCTATAGGATTACTCTGCAGTCCACAACGTGTTTCATATTTTGTCAATATGGAGATGTCTTCATGATCTATCTCACTTAGTCCAACTTCCAACAGTATCTCTCCAATCGAACCTTTCTTATGTAGAGAAGCCTATCAAGATCTTAGCTTGTGATCAAAGACAGCTGAGAAACTGCTCCATCCCTATGGTGAAGTGTGGGGCCCCCGTACTGACAACAAGGAAGTATAGTGCTCCAACTATGGCAAATTCCCAACTTAAGTGAAGTTAGGTAAACCCAACCTGCCTTAAGCCAAGGACTTGTCACCAAGTGCTATAACATTCATCAATATAAAGATATCAAAGTGGCGGAAGCAATAATAATTGGGTAGCATCCACAAGCATACATAGTAGGAAAAGAGAATGCAATATAGTAACTCATCATAATGCAGAAATAAAATACATCCAGAATTAATTATTACAAACTGAAGTTTAAAGGGAAATGAAAATGTCTCTCAATCTCACTAAAATAAAAAGGCAATATCTATATAAACAGCAGCTGCACGATCCTCCTCCTGAACCTGCTCTCCTTCTACGACTCTGCCCACAAACACGTCTGAATCTGACATTTGCCGGTATCACAAATGCCAGGGCCCCAGCCAACAAAATAAAAAGGTTACAGTTAGATAATTGTCTAAGTACATTTAAGGCTATTTAAATGAACTGAATATTAAAAGATATCACATTTAATTATTTTTAACATGCAAGCAATTATGGGGGGTGCAACAAGCTATACAAGAAGTGGAATACTATAAACTATCCATTTATAGCAATCAACATGTATGTGAAATAACATACAAAATACCAAAATAAATAAGGTGAAGCTAAAAGCAAAAGTAACAGCAACTACTGAAATAAATAAGATCCTAGCATGATTATGATCACATTATAACATGCTGAGTATAAAAGAGCACAAGTACTGGACATGATAAAATTTTAGCATCCTAAACATGCCATTTATGCATATATCTAAGCCATAAAAGTATACATACAACATGCTGGTTAATATGAAAAAGAAGGGCCACAGAGACATGTGGCAAAGGCAAAGTAATTTATGAAACATAAAGTCACTGAAACATGTGACAAAGCGAGCAAATACTGAAAATAAGGCCACTGAAGCATGTGGCAAAGCAAATTAGAAAAATAATACCATCCAGCTAAAGTAGCAATAAGCCTAAGACATAGTACTGTCATACCAGCCATTAGGCCATACAGGGCCTCCACAATCTGAAATATCAATCAATACCCAGCCAATAGGCCATCCCAATCCTTTAGGCCTTGGTCCAGTCTATACAATACTACTACTGAAGAGGACAGACTAAGCTAGGACATATTCTACTAATTGCAAACAAGGCAAAACAGAATGATATGCAATTCAAACATTAACTTAGGATGTATCATCCATATCCTAAGTTTTCTTATTATGCTCAAGGAATAAGGCTCAATATACAAGGTATGCAAAGCAATCTAGTCAAAGTAAGCAAGAGACTCAATCTAAACTTATGTGATATCTGTTGTTGTCTAATTACCAAATCTAGATACACTGAGAAGGTGCAAGGTTAGGATCTCCAATATCCAGCTATCGAGTAAAATCTCAAAGTTACGTCCTTAAAGTTAAAATTAGAACTTAACAAGTTATAATCGAAAATCACATAATGACTATATGGTTTAAGTAAATAAATCAACACCCTAATTAGTTTATATTTTATTCTCTTACCTGAATCTTGATTAAGTAAATCAAGATTTAAGGATTTAGAACTTAAACCCGATGCTGAGTTCAAATCCTAAAATCCAAGGTAATATTCTAAATAGGATCTAGGGTTATTATTTCTTACCTAAATTAAAGGTAAAGAGTCCTATAAGCTGAAAGATTTGAGAACTAAGAACTTAGTGAAAGACTATTCTGCTGATTATAATATAAAACAATCGATTAAGAACTTGAGAATCTAAGATCTATAGTCAACCTTTAAGATAATTTCATTATCTTATTGGTTGAATCATCCTATACTCACATGGAAGGTTTTAAAAGGTTAAACAATCAATTATTAAAGAATTTCAAATGGAGATGGTTTAATTCAAATTGAAGATCTAAGTCTAAGATCTAAGATCTAAAGATTTGAGATTTGATCACTTTAGACTTCTAATTATAGTTTTAACTTAAGAGTTCCCATTTGTGATTCCTTTAGAATCCAAGTTCATAATTAAACTATAAGGAGCTTATTAAGGTTGAAATTGACAATTCTAAGCATTAGATTAACATTAAACTCATATTGACCTTTTTAGGGCTACTTAAGATCTAATGATCTGATGTTTGATCACTTTAGATCCTAAGCTAAATTTTAACTTAGACTTTACCAATTACATTTCTTTTAAGATTTAGCTCTTAGGTTAACCTTACTGAACTTATTAAGGTGATATTTAATCATCTCAATTATTAGATTTAAGGATTAATGCCAAATGACTCTTATATGGTCACTTAAGATCTAAGTGTCTTAATTAGGGATTAAGTGGAGTTTCCTTGAATTGAAAATCACATTAACTTTATAATAAGTCTAAGAGTTCAGAGAACAGTTACAATCTACCTTAGGATAGTTTACTGAAATGTCCAAACTTTAAGGAGCATTTAAACACAATTTGGTCAAAATGACCAAAATGCCCCTCTTAAGGGTAAAATTAGGATTTTAGGGTTTAGTTACCCAAGTTAGATCTAATCTATTATAATGAGCTTCATATTAATTAGTGAAGTGAGAAACACACTTATATTAGGTTTTGATGACCTAATTAATCTTAATTAGCACTAATCATTTAATTAAATCAATTAGGGTGATTAGTGCAATTAGGGCACCTTAGGGCAACCCAACCTTACACTTAGGTTAATATAGACCTAATATGGCATTAAGAACAATCCCCACTCAAATCAAAGGCTTAATTAGGGTTAATTTCACTAATCCTTATTTAAGGTGATTAAGGAGTGATTAAGAAAATTAATTATCCAAATTTAAATTTAAGAGTTTGATATTATTCCTTAGGGTACAAGGAGCAATCAGAGTTCTTAATATCATAAATTGGATACTTAAATAATTTTATATGATTTAATTAATGACAACAAACAGTCTGGCAAATGTTTTTAAATCCAACCATTGGATCTAAGATTTTATTTTAGTTTCAAATTCCTTAAATTTTTCTGATTCAAATGATATATTAGATCATACCATTTGGATTTATATAACTAAAGTTATTCAATTAATTTAATCTGAATGTTTATTTAAATAGGAATCATATGTTTTAATTAATTAATTTCACAACCATAGAAAATATCATCCAATAATTATTTAATTCGTCGCGGCCCAAATCAAAAAGGCTCGGGTCACAGGTCGGCCCGGCCCAAGGACCCACGACTTCGTCTTCTTCCTCTCGACGGGTCCCAAGCCCGTTGAACTTCGGCGTTGAAATTCTTGGCGCCTAGTCGATGACGGCGGCTCGGCTTGATCCCTATACGTTCCATGAGTCAAGACGCGTCGATTGGACCAAGAACCCCCATCTGGATCCCTCTGGATCGATGGGGTGCTACTCGACCGAGACGCCTTTGATACGGGCATCTCAGGCCTCGATTCGATCGGGGTTCGATCCCTACACGTTCAAGGAGCTGAGATGCGTTGAACCCCCAACCTATCTTAACCTGAGGCGCAGCTAATCACTGGGTCCTTACTCAGACTTAGCCATTGGCTCGGCTGCTAGCTCAGTCGATCGATATGATCGACTCGAGCTAGCTTAGCCCCAGGCGATAATCACATTGGGTTTCTAGGTGACTAAGGTTCATTAGGCGACATCCAGGGCTCATCCAGAGGACAAAAACAAAACTAAGCTAAAGAGATTTTAATGGGGGAAAGGCTGTACCTGACTTCGGGTTACTAGCCTAACCGAGGAGAATTGAAGTGCCCTTAAGCTTCCTGGTCAGTAGACGAAGCTCCACAAGAGTCTGAACACTAGATGGGCCCTCTATCAGTAGTTCTAAGCTCTAGAAATACTGGGAAATCGCTGAGGGGACGGAGCTCTAACAGGCCTTCCGCTAGGGAATTGGGGGTTCATAGTGAGCAAAGGGACTCACTGTGAAGTCTCGAGAGTATTTATAGGTGCCATGGAGTCCCAGGAGTGGAGACCAGGGCTCGCAAATGGAGCTTAGCTCAGCCCGAGAGTCCTCACTGATTTACTGAAATTGGGAGGGTCCAGGCCTCCCGGGTCGTCTTACTAGGCTCGACCATTCTCGGAAGGTCCTAACGGTCTTGGTGACCTGGCGGGGAGAGTGGCCGACAAGTCTACGTGGCTCAGTCCGGTGAAATTTCTTCTGTCGGGCCGAATCCTCGCGAGAACGAAGATGAATAGTGTGGGTCTCACTGCGACCGTCTGATGGCGAAGCCGTTGCGGATCGACGGCTTGATGCGGGGTTCAAGTAACGGAACCACGGATTAAATCCCGGGCGTCCGATCTGAGATGCTGATCGGGCGGGTAGGATTAGATCACAGCGCACGATATGCGAGCCATTGGATTAAACACACTGAGATGCGTGCTAGCCATCCCATTCGGCAGGTAAGGTGCCCCACTGTCGGGACCCTGCAGCGGATCTGCCGCGGTCCCGATAGCAAATCCCGATTATTTAAATTAAATAAATTAATTAAATTAAATAAAATAAATCCAATTAAATAATATATAATTATTCTTAAATTATCTAAATCCAATTTAGGACCAAATGAGCTCCAAAAATTCCCAAAAATTCACCCTTAGCTAATTAGGGTATGAGGAATTCAAAAATGAAATTCGATTTTAATTTGGAGATCAAAATAATTTAGGTATTTTTCAGGGCTTAAAAATAGCCAAAAATATCAAAATTTTCCATTTTAGCTCCAAATGATTCCAAACTTCTAGGGTTAGGTTTAAATGACCCATTGAGTCCAATGGAATCAAAATCAAGGCTTAGTTTAAATAATTAAGATTTAGTTGAGATAACAACTAGGGTTGTTACATGAAGGTCCAGTGGAGAAATTATTCTCTTGAAGAATCAACTTGGGAAAAAGAGGCTGATATGCTGCGAAAGTATCCAAGTCTCTTGGAAATTCTAAGTATCCTTTAAAATTTTAAATATTTATTCTTAAATTTTTGCATTTCCTTTTCCCTTCTTAAGATGATGTCGATGATGACATTGTTCTTAAGTGGGAGAGTTTGTAATAACCCTAAGTTGCTGCTTAGCTAATTATAAGACTTACCATGCTATAATTATAGTTCCATTGCATTCAATGGGTTATTATAAGCTAACCCTAAAAATTTGGGGTCAATCAAACATCTCTAGGTCAAATGAGCAATTTGGTCTAATTAGGTACCCTAATTAATAACTAAAATATTTTGATCTCTGATTCAAAATATGATTACTTTTTTGAATTTACACCCCTAAATTAGCTAAGGGTGCAAGTTTGGGAATTTTTGGAGGATTTAAAATGAGAAAATTGCAAAAAGAGGTTCCTAACATTTTTAATTTGCATTTATACCCATAAATGAATAACTAGTCTCGGACCTGCTGTGCGGACCACGGGCGATCCGCTCTGAAGCCCGGTTCACGTGACAATGGAGTCCCACTCCATCTCACCATCCCTCCCGCTAATCAGCTAGGATCTAGATCCACGGAGCTGTGGATCTACCATTTGATCCACCCCATGGATCCTACAGCCTGGATCGCTCCCACGATCGGCCATCAGGATCCGATGGATCTGGACCGTAGCGCCATCTGATCAATAGATCAGCGACATCCGAGGTACCCATGACTGTGGATCTTTGTCCCCACTTTTCTCGTGCTCCCGACAAGAAAAACTTATTGTACTCAATCACAGACCTTGTCCCCCACTCCCCCATTCCACCTCAGCAGACCGTTAAGGATCATCCCTCAACGACATGGCAACCCAATTGGGCCCCGTGGCCTGGCCGAGCTCAATTTAAAAATTTAGAGCTCGGCCATGGCCCAATCTTTCGAGCTGCCTCTAGCCCAAGACTCCACCTCTGGAACCTTCCCATCCCTATGTAGAGGCTATAAATAGCCTCAGTATCCCATCCATGAGCCACTTTCTCATCAATTGAATTGATAATTTATTTTTTCTCAATTTTCCATTGTCAGTCTATCCAAGCTTTCCCCTGGTGATCTAGCTGCTTGTGTACCACTTATAGAGTGTAGTCATGGTGTTCAGGACCCCTAGCTCTTTTCTGAACCTCAGCCAAGCCCTGTAGTCCCCTCGATCGATCTAACTATTCATCCCGATCAATCCAGGTACCCCCCTTATTTGTACTGGGCTAGTTAGGCTCAATACCTTACTCCCTTTGATTTGTAAGTGTTTCCCTAGTCTAATCAAACCCAATGTAATAATTGTCGGGGCTTGGGCAAGACTCGAATCATCAAATCGTTTGGTTGAGCTGCCGTCCCCTCTGAATTTTGAACTGAATAAGGTCCCAGTGGTTTGGCCAGTCCCAGACCTAGCCAAGCTATCGTTTTGACTCATCCTGACTCCCTAAAGGTGTACAAGCTGAGCTCAGGCCTTGGCTCAGTATCTATGAGGAGAATTTCGCCTTACAAAGTAACCCCCAAGAAATTTAGCCAATAGCCTCCCGGCAATCCTGACCATCTCGACACCTAATTTGAAGTTCTATCGATGCGTCGTAGAATAGTGATGGTGTAGGGATTAAATGGATGCTCTGGAGTGTCCCAGAACCTAGTAATTTTGCTATTAGGGTTACACCCTAATCGCTGGGTCAGGGGATGCACCGTGAGGGAGAAGCACAGGGCGGGTCGGGCTGACCCGTGACCCGCGCTGTTTGATAGTGTCGGATCCTTAGGTCAAGCCGACCCACATATTTTGATAATGGGCCGAGCCCGTTTAATAAATAATAAACTGATTTATGAATTATTTACCTTAAGGAAAATCAAATGGATTAATTAGAAAAATATAGATTAAATTATTTGCATAACTTTTGATTTACTGATCAAAACCATATGAAACTATATACCATTTTGTTCAAAAAATCATTTTGAATGATAATGTCTAAAATTATTTAGCTTTCTGTGGTTGGATTTACCAATATTTTATAAATACTCCAAAACTTAATTATGGTGGATATGCTTATATAATTAGCCAAATTGCACAAGTTCCATTATATTCTTATGCCTTATATAATGCATGTGCTAGGTGAATTAATGTTCTAATCATTATTCTGTTAATTATGCCCTAATCTTAGAAATGTATGATTAGTGAAAATTAGAGTTTATACTAAACCAAATATTGCAAACTAAGTCTCTGATTGTTTATAGATAAGTAGACTATAATAGTAAAGTGTTATGAGTTTTGAATGGTTAAATTTTAATTAAGTGCTAATTCTTTTTGCCTTAATTTATGGTTTGCTTAGCCTTAATTACATTTTGTTTTGCTTAATTAAAGTTCATATGCTTCAATAATAGTAGTATGCATGTTAGAGAACTTAAACTCCAATTTGGACTCCTTAAGTAATTGATGTGATATTAATCAACTTTAAACCCTAAGAATCTTAAGAATTGATTAAGCTAAGCACTAATTGATTAGATCTTGATTTGGATTTCAATAATTTATCAATAACTCACTCATTTTATTATTGATCATCCTAAATGAAAACAAACTCAATCTAGTTAATTTTGGGATTAAACTCTAACTTAATCAGATTAAGCCTTAAACCTAAACAATTTAATTAAGACACTTGATTAAACATTGAATTAACTTGCATGATTTCAATAATATCTACTAATTAGACATTGATCTTAAATCATTAAACTAGAAATATTAAGTTCTACAATGAATTCATGTGATTAATCATTTGAACATATATCTTTAAATATTTTATTTTCTCTTTAGTAAGACTCTTAGCATGAGATAAATCATAATATAATAATGATTTATAAAATGATAAAGTCTTAATAAATTATATAATTACATCCTATAATTGTATTATAGGTTGTTATTATATGGGCTTACCCATCTGATTTGTATAATCCAGTGTAATGAAATAAGAATTGTAAACATAATATAAATCTTAGATCTTATATTATAATATTTTAATACTAGATCTTTGAGATTGTCATACTGAAATTGGAATTGGTTAATTTTCTCTAAATAAAACTATAGAGTCTCGGTCTTATATTATGTAATTATATAAGTACAGTACAGTTCAGGATAAGCATCCAAAGTCTAAGAGTGTTATAAGTAGAGAATTGAATACTTAGTTTGGTAGTATAAACTATGACAGGGTCATGCCCCTTATCATCTTGTGTTTCAATATGTGTAGTTAAACAAACTAAGTACTTCAAGTTACCTTTCTTAGGACACTATATGTATACTTATAATTAAGGTATTTAACAGCTTAGTTTGAGAGAATAAATTGTGATCGGGTCATGCCCCTTATCATCATGCGTTTCGATAAGTGCAGTTAAACAAACTATGTGTTAAAGTCACCTTTCTGAAAAACATACCAACTATGAGTATACAATCTCTTCATTTGATAAGTTCAAGTATAATCTTCACTAATACCATTTAGTGTATTAGAATTAGGAGTCAGAATTCACTAAATATAGTCTGCCCAATGGAGATAAATGGAATCATCACTTGACATTGAATTGAATTCTGGATTTTGATGATTTTAAGCATATATTCATCAAAGTCTTTGCAGATCATAAAAAATCATAAGTCATGTCAGTATTAGTGGAGCAAATGAGCTCACCTAAGGACTATTAGTGAAGCATTCGCTCACATAGATCTGTGGAGTGTTATGTGACACCAAGTTAGCATATCAGTGGCTTATAGTTCTATTGCATATTCAGATGCATAATTATAAATTCAGTGACATACAATATAGTTTTAAATTGATATTTACTCAGTTTCAAATTACCTAATATTTTCTTCACATTTCAATATTCAGTTGTAGTTTCATTTTACCTTACTTTCAAATTTGTACATTTGTGAGTTTTCAGCTATTTTATTTTCTTTTTTTATAGTTTTACTTAAACTATTTGAATGCTAAGTATTTAATAACTATAAATGTTAGAGTAACTTTTGATGTATTAGACTTATTGTTTAATACGTTATACTTTTGGGATCCGACAAATTGCTTGATCCAGAGCAGCTTGTGGGACCAGACCAGGAGCCTTCACAAAAGATCCAGGAGAAGTTTGTAGTGCATTAGAGGACACTTCATCAGCCTTTATTTTTTGCACTAGTTACTCTTAGTTCAGTACTTAGGTTATTTTCTATATTTTCATTAAGTAGATAGTTTGTAATAATTCTAGATGTATTTTGTTTTCCTTTTTTAGATGAATGTTTGACTTAGCTTTTGTGATGAATGTTTCTAAATGTATGATTTAGCTTCCACACTCTATGTTTACTACTACTTATACTTAGTATTATAATATGATCAGTATATAAATATGAAATGCAAGTATCCATATAACTTGGATCTTACTTCTATTCATAATTTAATGTACACGAGTACCCTATCTAATATTTAAGATAAGGATAATACACTTATCTTAAGGATTAGCACTCAGCCTTCTTTCCTTTGAGGTTGAGTCCCAACACAGCTCTTTATTTTGAGCTCAGCAGGTGTATTCGAAGTGGTTCAATTCCCCTCTCTGAGTAACGCACCGTTCTACTGCCAACTGTTACTCCTTAAATTAATTCTTTTACGCGCGACGACAAGACATGATGTTACATGGGGTGCCCTATTCATTCGACCCTGCATTTCTAGTAAGGACGGTGAAGTGGGTCTGGTCAGAGCTGACCCGAATCCTTGCTGAGGGCCGATGCCCACTGAAGCATTGGTATTAAGGGTCGAACACACTGGCTGACCCGTGTGCGACCCATCCTCAATCAGCGTCGTCCGATGTGTTGCGTCACCATTTCCAAGTTCTTGCCTCATTCTCAGCATCCAATAATTGCGCCACTGTCCATGCCAGTTCAGATGCCTCTTATTCTGCGTCATTTAATGCTTAGTTGTCGTTCCCTTCAAGTAATGTATAAATTATTTTTAATAAATAAATTAATTTAAATATAATTTTCTTTATAACTTTAAATATTCATGTCCAAAATATAAGAAATTATATGTCATTTCGATCAAAAAAAATGAGACAAATACATCAGCATGATTCAATTTAGAATTTGAACCATAATTATCATAATCATTTTTTAACCCTAATTAAGAGTCCCAAAAATCCTAATTTTCAACATTGTCTAATTTTAACCTACTTAGTGTCATTTTTCTCCTTACACTATAAGGATTGAATATTTGTAATTATTATTTCATTTAAACAACAATTGATTAAATTTGGTAATTGTCTCCTTAATTTATGGAATAATGTGATTTCTTAATTTCATAATATGCATGTTTTAGGTTTTTAAATCATGGGACATCAAACATGTCTCATTTTATTTATTTTCCATGTCATTTTAAATGTAAGTTTGAACTTGAATTATTATGGGTTAGATGCTTTTGTACTTAGCAAAATCATTGATTCAACTTTTAATATTTTGAGAGATATTGTAAGTTTGATTTCTTAGACTTAATTTGCTTGTGATCTTATGAGCTAGTTAACCCTCCCATTTAGTGTATTTAACTTTAGCACCTATCTCTTTATAGGATGTGAACCTATTATGACTAGTTTTCAACACTTAAAATTAATTCTTATAAATCATTTTCTTTAATTCCAAATCCTTATTTAAGCTCTCTAGTAATTGATTTATAGTGTCCCTTCGCTCGCTAATGTGATTTAGATATCTTATAAGCTTCAATAACCTATATCCTTTAGTGAGCTAGATTTAGTAGTTTGTTATCCTTTCCTAAGAATGTTCTTAAATAGTTTAGTAATTGATTTGGCTAGATCCTTATAACTACAAATTAATTTAGATAAACTTTGGTAGTGACCTTCATCTTTCAATCTCTTCAAGTATAGTAATTCATTAGTCTTGCCACTCCATTAGTTCCTTAAGCCTTGAATATAGTAACCAATACTAATTATGTGGTTTAGGATTAGTGTAGGATTGGTCTGATTTTGCATTAATATACATTTTGATATTTCATAAACTTAAATCAAACTACTAATTTCCAAAACTCAAATACTTATAGTACTACTTATACTTGACTAAAAGATCAATATCTCTAAGTCAATTGGGAGCTTAATTTGCTTTAATCATTAAGTTAGAAAACCTAAATATTAGATAGCTTTGGATATCACATAGTTTACAATTACTTAAATTCCTTAAATGCATGATTTTCTTTTAGATTACAATTTTGAACATTCATACAAGACATTGTGCATAATTAAAATATTCATAATAAAATATAGGGATTCTTGGTGATGGCTAGGGCAGGCTTATGGGGGATATACGAAGACCTCGCTTTCGTTACTAGTTAGCCAGACGTGCTTAACTCCTCACTCGTTCTGTAACTTTGCGCGCAAAATGAAAAACTTAAAAGAGCTTGAACAAATTAAATACTTGGGTTATCACAATCTTAGAGATTGTGAGAACTCATCATAGCCTTAGAGCCATTCTTACTTTTCATAGTAGCCCAAGAGGCTAAGCTTCTCATTACTTTACTTACTATGCACTTTCACTTATTGTACTATGCTTTACTTACTTATAGTTTTATTTTCATGCAATGTATGTTGCCTTACTTACTTTCCTGCTTCACTGTCTTGATTTCCTTTACTTAGCATTATATTCATTGAACGTATTCATATTTTTGTTGTATACTTTCATATGTACATTAGAAGTTTCAAGCCTTATTAGGATGCTTTTTCCCTTACATATTGATGTAGGCTAGAGTAAACCAACTTGTGAGTTTTTACTCCTTTCTTACTTACTAACTTCCTTACAATTATTTTACCCTTACTTTGATGCTTTACAAGCTCCGCTCTAGAATTTAATTGTAAATTTTCTTATGTGTTATCCAACTAAACTGTAACTAAAATTAGCCAATCTTAAAATGTCTTTAGATACTTTAGTCTAGTCACTTATTTTCTCTTTTTTTGGTTGTACCGTACCGTATTTTATAAATTAAAAATATGGTAGATCAGGAGCATTTTATGGAAAGAGTGGATGGTCCTAATTTTGGACATTAGTTGCATCTGAATTATTCTACTTCTGCACCTTTCATTTTATTACTTTAAGTGAGTTAGATAATTTACTTTAATTGCTCTTTAAATTCAGTTTGTAATAATTTAATTTATGTAATATTTTTACTTTATTATGTGATGGATTTACTTTTTTTATAAACTATTTGGTTTGGATAGTAAATAGAATGCATTTTTCAACTTGTATATTTCTTTTCTTATATACTTCATTTCTTAGTTTATGCCCTCACAAAGATTCTTGGCCACATAGTACTCAATTGGATTAGTTTCCTTTTGATCCAATATTAAGTGTTGTGGTAATGCTCCAATATTGGATTGGATCTTTGATCTAATATTGGGGTCTTTACAACTACATCCAATGATCCACTACTTCAGTCATCCAGTGTAGGCACCACCAAAGCACTCCGCTACTGCCACCATCATAGCACACTGTTGCAGCCACCAATGCAACCCCTTGTAGTCTCATGCTGTAGCACGTTCTATAGTATTTCCATGCAAATCTTTGATGAAGATTTTCATGTGGTTTCCTAGTGCAGCCCTGTAATAACCCAATTTGTTACCCTAGTCAATTAGGACTAACTTAAGTTATAATTATGATCTTAGTTTTTTAATTAAGTCATTATGAGTTCACCATCAAGACCTAGTCCAAATCAGGAGTCAAATGGATCAAAATCATGATTTTGGAAATTCCAAGAACCCTAGAATTTAACCTAATTATTTTGATCTCATATCAAAAATTGGACTTCGCCATTGCGCTCATTGCCCCCAAATTAGCTAGGGATATTTTGGTGGCAATTGAAAGTCATCAAAATTTCATCAAATATTATAATAATATTTAAATACCCTGGAAAATGAGAAAATTAAATATTCATCGGAATCAAAATTCGACTTTAACAACTCAAATTATTACCCTAGTCAATTAGGACTAACTTAAGTCCTGATTTTGATCTTAGTGCTTTAATTAAGTTATTAGGAGTTCACCACCAAGACCTAGTCCAAATTAGAAGTCAAATAAATCAAAATCCTGATTTTAGGAATTTCAAAAACCCTGGAATTTGACCTAATTATTTTGACCTCAGATCAAAAATCGAATTTCGCCATTGCGCTCATTGCCCCCAAATAAGCTAGGGGTGATGTTTTGGTGGCAATCGGAAGTCGTCAAAATTTCATCAAATATTTTAATAATATTTAAATACCCAAGAAAATGAGAAAATTAAATACTCGTTGGAATCAAAATCTGACTTTGCCGTTGCGTTCCTCACCCCTCAATTAGCTATTGGTGAATATTTGGAGATTTTTTGAAAATCATTTAATCAATTAATGATTAATTAGGAAATTTAATTATTAAACTAATTTAATTTAATTTTGTAAATAAAATCTTCTTTTTTTTCTTCCATTAATTCCATAATCTCTTCTCTTCCTCCGCCTCCATAAAATCATGCCCGACCCCCCTAATCGCACGCCCTAAACCCCTCTCGAGCGGCCGACCACCCCCTTCCTCGTTAGATTCGCCTCTCCTCCTGCCACGCGGTCGCCTCGCCCTCGCAAGCTCCACCCCTCTTATTTCTTCTTCCTCTCAGTTGGCTCCCTGCAGCCTCTCTGTCGAGTGAACCATCCTGCGCGACACTCTCCCTCTCTTCTCTTCACGGTCTGCATCATCTCTCCTCCTAGGCCGAACTCCATCCAACCAAGAGCAGCCGTCTACTTCCCCCTCGGCTTGGCCAAGAGCTCCTTCTAGCGCGTCAAGCTGGCTTCGCCTGTCAACTCCAGGTACCTCCTAACCCAAAAAAAAAAGCAAATAAATTGATAGAGTATTGCAGTAATTGTATGCCTTAATCTATAACAATAATTTAAAATGTTGAATGAAGTATAGGCATAATTAGTATGCTATGGGATATTGATTTGATACCCATTTGTTTCATTGCTGTCTTTAAAAGTTAAATTTTTGGTTTAGTATTACAAATGTAAACCTTATTTTCTAGAAGTGAGGTTCTTAGCATAGATAACAATGTCTAAATAAAATGTGAAATTATAGTTTCTGATTTCTTGATGTTTGATTTTGCTTACGCTTAGCTAAGAATGCTAGTTTACTATGAAGTACTATGTGCGTTTGATGAAAGAGTGCAATATGTAATACTAAGGTTTGAATGACATGATTTTAAAATTCATAAGAACTTGAAATGAATTATAATGCGAGTGTTGAATGGCTTTGGCGGGCTGGTGCATGAATGCTCAAGATCTATGTGGGGAAATTGGCGTTGGTATTGTATTCAAGGTAGCGGTAGTACAAAAATGTTATTCTTGCTTTCATGTATTGACATTTAGTTACTTGAAAAATAAAATTCGTAAGTTTACCTTTCATTATCATTTGAATATTTGCCTCACGATTTTAATAATAAAAATGAGTTCATGATTTGTGTATAAGAAATATGAGCACTGAAAGAAAGATTAGACGCTAAGAAAAAAGAAATAAACTTGTTTACTAATGCACTATTTATGATTGTACTTCATATTTTTTCTTTGTTCCACAATAAATATACTTTTCAATATTAATTTAATAAATATTTGCCTCTAATGATATGAAATGTTGAGAATGCCATATAATGAATTTATCTGAGCCACATGGAAGATGTAGCATGAATAAAATAACACATTTGAGGGTTGTGCATATTATATTATGAGACTAGCAAATAATATTAATTGTCTGTTCATTTAAGTTTCAATTAGTTATCAACAGTGTACTGGATTTTCTCATGCCGTGCAAAATTCTGTTTATTATCTAATGCAAAGTTGAGTCTTGACAATACATTACCATAAGTAAAATTATATCATGTTAAGTAACATCAATCTCGATGTGCCATATATGCCTATAAACTCATCAGTGCAGATTATTTAAATGCCATTTTAATCATCACAACGAAGACTTGAGTTATGGATAATCTCAATATCTTCTAATATTAAGCTTTTTTTTTTTTTTTTTTTTTTTTTTTTTTTTTTTTTTTTGCAGAATAATTGTGGAAAGGCGGAATTCTAAGTTGTGTTAAATGCTTCAAGTGTTGATAAGAGTCTCAAGTGGCCATCTAATTGCTTAACTTGAAGGGATCAATTCATTGTCCTTAAATTATTTATAAAATTAATACTGAATATGTGCAAGAGGTGTTTAGCGCATATCATTTGCAAGCACTAGTCTTATTTCTTTGACTTGATTTACAGAGGAATGCTTAGAACTGGATGGTTTTGTCAAATTTGAACAAAAACTTGGTATATGACTAAAGTAGATAAGCAATTTAGTTATTCTGAGATGCTTGGCCTACTATTGTCAATATTCTAAGGTAACTTCATTGCGTATATTTCTTATGATCATTTGTTAATTAATTAGCTTTAATTATTTTTGCTAATGCAATATGAATTCGACTGTCTTTTCCCCATTGAAATTTCAATTGTTAATAAATTAAGTGACGACATCTCGAACTGCTTGCTTCTATCATTATTATTATGCTGCAAAGATTCTTTGTTAACTTCTTAAGTATTTCTCATTTGCTCCTGTCCTTTTTTTTATGTTTTATTTCTTGTGGATGTTGGTCTTGATAAATGTCTTAAGGTGCTTACTTGCCTTGTGTTAGTGTGAAGGTTTATGCCATATGGAGAGGTAATACCTGAACTGTTACTTAATTTGTTATTATGCTGGCAGTGTATTATGTTTAAGTGTTATTATTGTTAACTGCATCATATAATTAAATCGGCATCGCCAACTATAAGTTGAATAGTAAACAACAAAATGAATAGTAATCAGCGGAATGAATAGTAAACAGTGAAATGAAAGGTAAACAACGAAAAGAATAGTAAACAGCGAAATGTATAGTAGCAAATTTGCGAGTTGAATAGTAGCTTTTTTTTATGCAATATCAATTAAGTATTAAGCTTCATGATGTCAGATTCATCTCATATCATACCTTCCTTAAATCTTATAATTATTCAATTAAGCTTCCAATTAAGATTAGTTAAGGTTAGTGTTTGAGTGTTCACCTTAGTTTCTTTAGGATTTCTCCCTTAAGGATAAGTTTAGAAAGTTTGGTTAGACTTCACTTATTAGGTAAATGGGTTATCTGATGAGTGAAACCTTAATTTTTGTTTGTTTCTAGATTTCACATTTTAGAAATGTTAGTTTACATTTAACTTCTAATTTAATACTATCTTAATTCATTAATTAGGATAATTGATTATCTATTTAATCTAAGTAAGTGTCATTCATTTAATTTAATTTACCTTATAGGACCGTAGTGCTGAGATCATACTTGATAGTAGGATGTTGGAGATTCCGAGCTTGTATAGTCTCAAATAGTTAGAACGAATTAAATTTGAAAACAAATGATATAATAAAGTTTGTGTAGTGTTCTTTATATTATATTTTGCATACTTTACTATCCTAATTGCTGAATTTTACTTACTGTGCCATTAAATGATGAATGTTGAACATTACCTTGCCACATTAGATGGCTTAGAATAACATTATTTTGTCAACTTGATAATTTAGAATAACTTTATTTACATTGCCTCATTATATGATGTGTCTTACTTAATCTGCCATCACTATGTTATTGTTATATTCTGCATTTTTGATAATCTAGGGAATGTCTTCTAGATAACTTATGTTCTATATTGCTGATAACTTGAAAAATTTCCCCCATATGATTATATCCTATATATCTAAGGAATGTCCACTAGATGATATTTTATTATTATTCAATATTCCTATTAATCTAGGAAATGTCTCATAGATACAGGAAGTCTGTATTCATTATACCCTGGGAAATGTTTCCTAGTAGTATCCTTATTGTATTCCAGTAGTTCTGGGAAATGTCTCCCAGATGTTTTTGTACTTGCTTTTGGGGACTTTACCTTCAGTATTGCTTCAGTATTTCACACAACATTATCTTTGAAATTATTTATTTTAGCTTTTACCTTACGTGTTTTTGCAATACTTTTATACTATTAGTTTTTATTTCTGCAGCATTTATTTACCTTCCACGTTTTTGTAGAATCTTGATTTTTCATATGTATATGAGCATGTTAGGATGCTAGATTTACTTTAGTTCTATTCTTTCGCATTTTAATTCATAAGAACATGTACGAGTAAACTTGATTAGATTTGCTTCAAGTGTCATGATATCATTAAATACATGAACTTATTCAGCCTAAAATATACTTAGACAATATGTCTAACTAGATTTTTCTTTTTTTGGCTGGGCCCTGGTATTGTGAAACCGACAATATTAGTTCCTAAGGAATTCAAGGATCCAGTACTTGCAGTAGAGCCACCTCAGAGGAGCATCAGTCCAAAGTTGAAGAGATTTAGTTTATCTTTTTCTTTGGTAAGGATTAGCAAGATTTTCTTTCATTTAAGTTTATTTAAATTTGATGTAAAATTCAGATAGTCTATGTATTTTCTTTTACTACACTATTTTTATTCTGAGCTGTATGTCCTATCTGTGTTATGGTGGAACCAGATGTAATATTATCTTAGGTTTCTAGCTTTCGCACTTTGAGATGTTATTTACTTAGTGATTAATTTCCTTGCTTATATCTTGAGCACATCCTTCCCTTATTAGTAGATTGGGGATTTTACCAAATTCAATAATAAGTGAGGGATTTGCTAGAGTGGCACACCACCCCTTAGTCTAATAGTTGTGGATCTGAGGGCGGGGCAACATAGTTGGTATCAGCGAACTCCATAAGATGTTAGATTGGAATTTACATTCCTCTCTACCTAATGGATTGTTCTTATGCCATTCAGTCACTAAATAGAAACTTGTGTTAAATCCAAGGTACCATAGTTTTGTGCTTAGAATAAAGAGCATAGAATGGAAAATACCCATATAATACGCTCAACTATAGAACTTAACCTTAGTAAACAGCTTAACTTAATGAAAGGGAACTTGATTGAACCTATAGGACGTGCCTTGTTGAAATGATTAATGAGAAAAATAAACTAGTCAATTTCCAAATTTTTCTTAGACTCTAAGAAAGCATTGTCTAAATTCAGATTTAAAGAATAAATCCTGGTCAAAGCTCTTCACCCGCCACATCCAGCAGTTCCTCCGGCAAGGTAAATGCCTTGCTGGAAGCAGTCAAAATCATGATGAACTCCCATAACAAGCAATCTAAGAGAGCATCAAAAGTTCAGGCGTGGCAAGCAGAGAGGATGGAGCGGCTATTAACAGTACAAATGAGCAAGAGTGCAATAGGTAATAGTATGGTTTGAATGACATGATTTTAAAATTCATAAGAACTTGAAATTAATTATAATGCGAGGGTTGAATGACTTTGATGGGCTGGTGTATGAATGCTCAAGATCTATGTGGGGAAATTGGGGTTGGAATTGTATTCAAGACAATGGTAGTACAAAAATTTTATTCTTGCTTTCATGTATTCACATTAGTTACTTGAAAAATAAAATTTGTGAGATTTACTTTTCATTATCATTTGAATATTTGCCTCACGATTTTAATAATAAAATAAGTTCATGATTTGCATATAAGAAATATGAGCATTGAAAGAAAGATTAAATGCTAAGAATAAAAGAAATAAACTTATTTACTACTGCACTATTTATGATTGTACTTCATATTTTTTCTTTATTCCTCAATAAATATACTTTTCAGTATTAATTTTATAAATATTTGCCTCTAATGGCATGAAATGTTCAGAATACCTTATAATAAATTTATTTGAGCACATGGTAGATGTTAATTGCAAATACTATGCATTTATTTGGGTCTTTTGATATGTAGCATGAATAAAATAACAGATTTGAGGGTTGTGCATATTATATTATGAGACTGGCAAATAATATTAATTGTCATTCATTTAAGTTTCAATTAGTTATCAATAGTGTACCGGACTTTCTCATGCCGTGCAAAATTCTGTTTGTTTTCTAATGCAAAGTTGAGTCTTGACAATACATTACCATAAGTAAAATTATATCATGTTAAGTGACATCAATCTTGATATGCCATATATGCCTATAAACTCATCAGTGCAGATTATTTAAATGTCATTTTAATCATCACAATGAAGACTTGAGTTATGAATAATCTCAATATCTTCTAATATTAAGCTTTTTTTTTTTTTTTTTTGCGGAATAAATGTGGAGAGGCAGAATTCTAAGTTGTGTCAAATGCTTCAAGTGTTGATAAGCGTCTCGAGTGGCGATTGAATTGTTTAACTTGAAGGGATCGATTCATTGTCTTTAAATTATTTATAAAATTAATATTGAATATGTGCAAGAGGTGCTTGGTGCATATCGTTTGCAAGCATTATTATTGTTACTATGACTTGATTTATAGAGGAATGCTTAGAATTGGATGATTTTGTCAAATTTAAACAAAAACTGAGTATATAAGTGCAATAGATAAGAAATTTAGATATTTTGAGATACTTGGCCTACTATTGTCAGTATTCTAAGGTAACTTCATTGCGTATATTTCTTGCGATCCTTTGTTAATTAATTAGCTTTTAGCTTTAATTCTTTAAGCTGATGCAATATAAATTTGACTGTCTTTCCCCCATTGAAATTTCAATTGTTAAAAAATTAAATGACGGCATCTCGAACTACTTGCTTCTATTATTATAATTACGTTGCAAAGATTCTTTGTTAACTTCTTAAATATTTCTCATTTGCTCCTGCCCTTTTTTTTATGTTTTATTTCTTGCAGATGTTGGTCTTGATAAATGGCTTTAAGGTGCTTACTTCCCTTGTGTTAGTGTGATGGTTTATACTATATAGAGAGGTAATACTTGAACTGCTACTTAATTTGCTATAATATTGGCAGTGTATTATGTGTAAGTGTTGTTATTGTTAACCGCATCATATGATTAAATCGGCATCGCCAACTGCGATATAAATAGTAAACAACGAAATGAATAGTAATCAGTGGATCGAATAGTAAACAGCGAAATAAATAGTAAAAACAACGAAATGAATAGTAGCAAAATTACAAGTTTAATAATACCTTTTCTTTTATGCAATACCAATTAAGTATTAAGCTTCATGATGTCAGATTCATCTCACATCATGCCTTTCTTAAATCTTCTAACCATTCAATTAAGCTTCCAATTAAGATTAGTTAAAGTTAGTGCTTGAGTATTTATCTTAGTTTCTTTAGGATTTCTCCCTTAAGGATAAGGTTAGAAAAATAGGTTAGACTTCTCTCATTGGGTAAATGGGTTATCCGATGAGGAAACCTTGATTTTTGTTTGTTTATAGATTTCATCTTTTAGAAAGGTTAGTTTGTATTTAACTTCTAGTTTAGACCGTCTTAATTCATTAATTAGGACGATTGATTATCTATTTAATTTAAGTAGGCGTCACTGATTTAATTTACTTTACCTTATAGGACCGTAGTGCTGAGATCATACTGGATAGTAGGATGTTGGAGATCTTGAGCTTGTATAATCTCAGACAGTTAGAACAAATTAAATTAGAAAATAAATGATATCACAAAGTCTATGTAGTGTTATTTATATTATGTTTTGCATACTTTACTTTCCTAATTGCTGAATTTTACTAACTGTGCCATTAAATGATGAATGATGAACGTTACATTGCCATATTAGATGATTTAGAATAACATTACTTTGTCACACTTGATAATGTAGAATAACTTTATTTACCTTGCCTCATTATATGATGTGTCTTACTTAATCCGCCATCACTATGTTATTGCTATATTCTACATTTTTGATAATCTAGAGAATGTCTTTTAGATGACTTATGTTCTATATTGCTGATAAACTGGGGAATATCCCCCAGATGATTATATTTTGTATATCTAGGGAATGTCTGCTAGATGATTTTTTATTATTATTCAGTATTCCTGTTAATCTAGGAAATTTTTTGTCTCATAAATGCAAGAAGTCTGTATTTATTATACTCTGGAAAATGTCTCCTTCTAGTATCCTTACTATATTCTTGTTGTTCTGAGAAATGTCTCCCTGATGCTTCTGTACTTGCTTTTGGGAACTTTACTTTCAGTATTGCTTCAGTATTTCACACAGCATTTTCTTTGAAATTGTTTATTTCAGCTTTTACCTTATGTGTTTCAGCAGTACTTTTATTCTACTAGTTTTTATTTTTGCAGCATTTATTTACCTTCCATATTTTTATAAAATATTGATTTTTGATATGTATATGAGCATGTTAAGATGTTAGATTTACTTCAGTTTTGTTCTTTCACATTTTATATCATAAGAACTTGTACGAGTAAACTTGATTATATTTGCTTTAAGTATCGTGATATCATTAAATACATAAACTTATTCAGCCTAAAATGTACTTAAACAATATGTCTAACCAAATTTTTTATTTTCTGGCTAGGGCCCTAGCATTATGAAACCGACAATATCAATTCCTGAGGAATTTATAGATCCAGTACTTGCAGTAGAGCCACTTCTAGAGGAGCATCAGTCCAGAGTTGAAGAGATTTAGTTTGTCTTTTTCTTTAGTAAGGATAAATGAGATTTTCTTTCATTTATGTTTATTTAAAATTGATGTAATAATTCAGATATTCTATGTATTTTCTTTTACTGCACTATTTTATTCTAAGTTGTATGTCCTATCTATGTTATGGTGGAACCGAATGTAATATTATTTTAGGTTTCTTGCTTTCGCACTCTGAGATGTTATTTACTTAGCGATTGATTTCCTTACTTATATCTTGAGCACATACTTCCCTTATTTATGGATTGAGGATTTTACCTAATCCAATGATAAGTGAGGAATTTGCCAGAGTGGCACACTGCCCCTTAGTATAATAATTATGGATCTGGGGGTGGGGTGCCACAAGCCCCCAATGTAGCCTTCTGCTGCTGCCTTTGGCTGCTACCTCCACTAAGGCCTTTAGCTTGCATCCTCAGCCCTAGGACTACGTCCTCATTTTTTTTGCACTCACAAGGATTGCTTATGCATTATATATAGGGTCAAGCCAAATCATATTTTTCCCTAAACATGCCTTGGGCCCAACGGACAAGTCTATTGTTGTTTGAGTCTGCCACGGGTGACTTGGTACCCCATGTTCTATCTGGCGAGCTCCTGGGCGTGCCATTGCATCCATGGCTCAATTGCCAGGCACTCGGGCATGCCCCAACATTAGGCACTCTGATCTAATTCCTATATAGTGCATTGCGGTGCGTCGAGTCACCTAATTGACCCTGACTTATCTCGGAAGACCTGGGACCTTCTGAAAACCCATTGGAACTTCATTGGCACCTTCATGGATGATCCATATAGTCTCCACATCCCAGCAAAATAATCCATAAAAACTCAATAAAGTTAACCATTATAATTAGTAAGTCTTGAATATTTAGATTCAACAAGAGAGCAATTAAATCAAATTATCAGGTTAAGATAATAATAACTCTAATGAATTTATTTTAGATTAGTTAGTTTGAAAATGTATAAGATAGTATGATGATGAATGATCCTGAGCCTGTACATTTTTGGAGTGTTAAAATTTGGATAATTAGATAGCATTAGGTATCACAATTTCAGTTAATTGTTTTGAAATAACTTTTTATCGCTACATTACTTTGAGTCAAAATCCCTGTTGCATAACACAGAATTTGTCCATAAAAATGAATGCTTAGTAATTTAGAAAAATATTTAACATATGGGTTCATTAAGATGGACTGATTGTGCATACACATTATGGCCAACTCGTATGCTGTAAAGAGAAATAATGATACTTACATATACTCATTAAGAAAAATTATGTAAGTTCGGGGAATTTATACTTTTAGTCTTACAAATGTGTATAAGGATACTTAAATGTACTCATTAAGAAAAATTATGTAAGTTCGGGGAACCCATACTTTTAGTCTTACAAATGTGTTTTGACTTCTCAGCTCCGTGCTCATAAAGCAAAATAAAAATTAGATAAAATAATTACTATATTTATTTTTACAGTTCAATTCAGTTCAACTTTAACTTTCAGCAACTAGTCAGATATATCAGATCACTTCAAACTTTTAGTAGTTAGTCAAACAATGAACTTTTGCTTTCAGTATTTACAGTTATTTATTCAATTATTTTTAGTCTCTTACTTATAGTAGCATTATTTGTACCTCACCTTTATTATTATTACATGTCAGTATGTTCATGTAACCTGTCATATGCATCTTAACTTTTATTTTAGTCTATTATATTATATGCCTAACCTTTTTTGAAACTTGTAGTCATTGAGGTATGTGTTACTTTTTTAAATATAATTTTCTTTTTTTTTCTCGTGCCCTGCCATATATATATATGACAGATAAGAAGTATAAATCAGACCCAGCGTTCGAGCACTATGATCATGAAGAAAGATCAAATTAAAGTATACGGAGAGTGAAATAAATTTGCATTATATTTCTTTTTAGCTTTGTATTAAAATGAATGTAATACATGTATTTTTTTTTAATTGTATATAAATTGATAAATGTGAAAATAATTTAGATGTATTTCTTTTGTTATACTAAATTTCTGATAGGATCTTGCGTTGGGGACATCACAGCTTCCCAATCATATGTAAAACTATTCTTTGTTGTTCGGTTTCAGCACTTTTAATCTTTAATATACATCAATTTTAAAATTCTTTCACATGATATTGTTAGTTCTAAATGCTCTTAGGAAGTTTCATGTTCAAATTATTTAAGAAAATGTATTTTTCTTCATTCACATTGGCAACGTTGTTACATTTGTCCATATTTGTATATATGTTATCATAATAAAATTTTAAACTAAGGTCATACTCATGTCTGTAACAAATAATCACCAAAAAACACATAATATCCTAAAAGTACTTAACAAAACTACATAATATTTCAATATTCTTTAAAATGTGTAATTATGGGCAAAATAATTAGAATGAATTAATTAAAGTTTCTTAAACTCACATACTTCAAAATTTGATGAAATTTTAAGAGATTAAAAATATTAAAAATTCGATCTAAAATGAATTAAAAAACAAGGATTGAAAACAAAGACAAAACGAATAGGGAAAACTAGTACTAACATATTTACGAAAAGGTTAAACAATCAAATTAAGATAAAGTAATTTGTATTGGAAGATAATATACATATAATAGTAAAATACTTTCTTCCAATGATGTATAATTTGTACAATTGGAGGTCTCCATGCTAAAAGATGTTCTAATTACCCTTAACGATAATTGGAGAAGTCATTAGTAAAATTAATTATCATAAGTAAAATTTAATATCATATTATTATTCTACACATTTTTTTGATAATTTTGGTATTTAATTTCAGTATATTAGGATTTATATTTCTCAATTTATTTCATAAATTTATTTGGAATTAAATATTTCATAAAGTTCTGAATTTATTTAAAAGGAAATATTCTTCAGAATATTCCATTTTTAGGTTTATTCGTGGGGCCCGACAGGCTAGCAGATGTTTGGGGAATATCCGCTGCACAGAGCCACACGAGTCACATGCCAGCCCACCCGGCATTGCGCGAGAAAATTAAGGTTTCGAGTAAACCCTAATTTCTCGACCTCTACCTAATAAAAATTTTGCATTCTTGGTGTCCAAACATTCCTGACGTTGAGACCCATCTAAGGAATACAAAAGCCCTAATTAATTTTGGCTAAATCACGTAAACCTAATTCCATTTCTTGGGCTGCCAAGGGTTACTATGGAGGGGAAATACTCCCTCCACAATGATCCATTTTGCCTGAATAAGATCCCAATATGTTCCTTAGGTCAAGGGCGACCCAAGGAACCCTTAAACTCGACATGAAAAGGTATGGATTATCAGGGGCTTATACGGGCCCAGGCATTGTACATCACTCTATACATGTTCGAGACTATCTAGCATACAATTAATGAACCCAATATTTATATAAAATATATTACTTATTACTTTTTTTTTAGATAAAATTTTTGTCACTTTAAACTACTTTTGTGCATTTTTATATTTTTCTAGCACAAGAGATGAAAGTGCACAAAGGAAGAGAAAAATGAACATTTATGCAAATATAAACCAAGGTGCCAAAATGCCAACTTAAAGTGAGCAAAGCGCTACAGTGCACCACATCGCGCCTTAAGAAAAATTTAGATTCAAGGCAATTAAAGTTTAAGCCTTATAAGCCTCGGTGCTCCCCAGCATCCAATGTTCGTAAAAAAAAGTCTCCAACATGTAGAATGATTGAGGGAGAGTGATTAATGAGTCTTTTCAACTCCCAAAAGTAGTTGGGAACTATTGGAGATCCCTTAAACTCCCTATGCAGTCTAAGTAAGCATATACATAGAATAACATTTTGAGAAATCCTTAGAACTCCATTACTAGTTTTAGGATTTAAATAGGAAATTGGATACATGAGACATAAGTTTGCAGAGCTTCATTTGCTTGTTTCTATATTTATGTCTAAGAATTAGATGCATATGAGCCAAGGATAATTGACCATATACTTCACAGAGCTTTATTGCTCATTTTTTACTTAAACAAGAAAGCTTGATGCATGCTAGCTGTTAATGAAGTGACAAAGTTCACAAGGTTTGCATAGCTGGCTCCTTAGCTAAGTCAAGAATTTGATGCTTGTTAGCCATGAACGAGCCAGGATTTCATGATCTCAGGTAGATAAAGAATATTTTATCACTTAGTCGTAAGGATAAACATAAAAAAGAAAATTAAGGAGCAGGGCAATCTGAGACTTTTGATCACAAAATTGCATGTGCTTATTGTGAACCTTAGTGAGTTCCATGCAGCACTAGGTAAGGGAAAGTTATGATTTAGGAAAACACACAGCTACAGCTCCTAGATAAACAAGACAATGAGAGATTAAAATGGTAAAAGATTGAAAATCTGGAATGAAAATAATAGTGCACTGGACCTTTGCAAACCATCTGTTCAAGCTTAACGCTTCCTTATTTTATTCCAATTGATCAAAACAATATAGTGTGTCTTAGTATACTCATTAGCTCTATCAACATTTGTGATCATTTAAACGTTATTTGAAGAAAATATTATTCAGTAACTACAAACACTGTTCCCAGAGGATGATAAGCATTGGAATTCACCAATTCCAATATTACTTGACGACGACGTATACTTGCATGAGAATCACAGACAAAATTTCTATATACAAAATCGTTCGTCAAGTTTTTAGCACCGTTGCTGGGAACCGTGAATACTATTAAATAAATCTTTTGAATTAGTGATTTAAATACATTTCCTTTTTGTTTTATAAACATAACTACTTATTTCTTCTCATCTTCAGTTAATTTAGTTTATTTCATTGTTGTTGGAAATTTTTGTGAATATTTTTTGTGCAAAATTTCTCTTACGTTTGAACTGTTTCAAAACAACTAAGTTGAAAACTTGAAATAAAATTTGTTTATGCTAAGTGAATGAGAAATTGTATGCAAAGTAGTGAAATTCAAAATCTATTTTTTGATCCTAAAATTGAACGTACTTTAAGATGACTTAGGAAATAAATTTTATTAGAATTGAATTCTATACAAATGGCTAATAATAACTTAGGAGAAGTTCACCAACAAAACTAAAGAAGAGCTCTTAGATATTATGCCTCATCAAATGTAGGAGGAATACCAAATGCAATAGTGAGGTCAAGCATTCAGCCAAATTATTTTGAAATAAAACCAATAACCTTTCAAATGGTCCAAAACTCACAATTTTGCGAGCTGCCTTATGAGGACTCAAATATTCACATATCAAACTTTTTATAAATCTATAATATCTTCAAATATAATGGTATCACTAATGATGCCATAAGACTTATATTGTTCCCATTCTCTTAGAGATAGAGAAAAAAGTTGGTTGATCTCACAATCAGGTGATTCAATAACTACCTAGGTTAACCTAGCATAAATATTTTTAGTAAAATTATTTCCACCTGTGAAAACAACAAGACTTAGAAATGAAATATCATATTATATTTAGTAGGAGGGAGAGAATCTTTATGATAGTTGGGAGAAGTTTAAGGAACTTATGAGATATTGCCCACACCATGAATTTTCTTTATGGTTGCAGGATCAGACATTTTATAATGGATTGAATGCACTTACTAGAACTCTAATAGATGCAACTTCAGGGGGATCCTTAAATAGTAAACCATAATAAGTATCACATGATCTCCTAGAAGAAATGGCAACAAACTCCTTCTAATGGCCTATTGAGAGGCTATTTCAAAATAAGAGAGAACAAGTTAATCTAATATAAGACAATCAAATTGAACAAGGTCAAAGAGATTGTGTCATTGAATCAAAGACTTGCAACAATGTTGGTAATGCTACTCTGGAAGTAATCTGTGGGAATTGTGGAGGTGGTCACCTAAGTATGCATTACAATTTAAATAATCCATTTGCACCAATAGGCACAGAATAAATAAATCTAATAAACAATCAATTAAACTTTCAGATCAATCCAAAACAACAATATAAAAATGGTAATAACCAAAATCAGAGGTGTGAGAACACACATTTAATCAAATCAATGGAAGAATTCAAGGCCCACACTACAAACTTAATGAATATAACTAATGCTTCATTGAATAGGCATTAAGTTACATTAATGAATCAAGAAAATACTTTAAAAAGAGTAGAGGGTCAACTTCAAGCAATTTTATAATAGTTAACAAGACTGGCTTTGTTAAGTATGGTATGTGAGCATAAATAGGAATTAGGATAGGCCATCATGCTTCGTAGACTAGTAAATATAGGCGACAACCATGAGAATAACAAGATTCAAGAGACACGGGAAAATTTTGATAATCTGGAGGAAAGATTATAAATCCAAAAAATGTGGCCTGAACAAATGCAAAATGCCTCATGTCAAAATGCAAGGCAGTATCAGCCACTTATGACTTTTCTCCAACGCCTCATAAAACAAAAAACAAACATGCCATTTAAGAAACTACTAAAAAACTTTAAAACATTGTGTATAATATGCCATTTGTTGATGCATTAGAACAAATGCTAGTGATGATAATATTATAAAGGACATTTTATCAAAAAGAAGAAGTGTTGAGATAAATGAAATAGTTGCACTAAGTTAAGAGTGTAATGCAATTTTACAGCAAATCCTTATAAAAAGAAGCGATCCATGAAGCTTTACCATTCCCTGCACTATAGGAAGACCTTTTATAAGGCTTTGTGTGACTTAGAGACTGCAGTCTACCTTATGCCATTTTACATAAATAAGGAGTTAGGGATTGACAACCTAAAACCAATTGTTGTGCTAGTACAATTGGCAGACAAATATGTCAAAACTTCTATTGGAATTCTGGAAAATGTGTTGGTAAGAGTTAACAAGTTTATATTTCTAGCAGACTTCATCATGCTAAACTTGGAGGAAGGAAATTAGGAAGTTCCTATAGTCTTAGGGATACCATTTCTTGCAACAAGAAAGACACTCATAGATGTTAATAAATGGGGAGTTAAGATTAATATATGAAGGAGATGAAATCATATTTAATATTAGCAATGCCATGAAACACCCTACACAAATTGACAATAGTTGCTAATGAATAGATCATCTAGAAGAAAAATTTACCTCAACTTTAGAAGCAGAAGAAGAGCATCTAGTTCAGAAAGTCGCGGAGGATGGCAATGGTGATGGCAATATTGTAGAGCTGGTAGAGAAGAAAGATAATTTGGTTCCTTTTATTAAAAAACCTGAGATAAAACTAAAACCTCTGCCATCACATTTAAAGTATATGTAATTAGGTGAGAGCTTGACTCTTCTTGTGATAATTTCTTTCTTGTTAAAAATAGACCAAGAGTTGCAATTGTGCACATTACTAAGAAATCATAGACCATTAATAGCCTGAAGTATTGCTAATATCCAGGGAATTAGCCCTACATTGTGCATGCACATGATTCAAATGGAAGATGGGTTCAAATCATCAATAGAACTACAATGCAGATTGAATCAAAATGTAAAAGAGTTAGTGCACAAAGATATTATTAAAATCCTGATGCTAAGATAATTTTTCCTATATTAGATAGCTCTTGGATTAGCCCTATTTATGTAGTTCCTAAGAAGAGTGGAATGACTGTGGTAGTATTGGAAAATAATGAATTAATCCCAATACAAATTGTGATAGGATGGATGGTGTACATAGACTATATAAAATTTAATAAAGTAATCCAAAAGAATTGTTTTCTTCTTCCTTTCATTGATCAAATGCTAGATAGGCTAGCTGGGCACCCATTTTACTATTTTTTGGATGAATATTTAGGGTATAATCAAATTCTGATTGCTCCTAAAGATCAAGAAAAAATAATTTTTACAAGTCCATATGGTATGTTTGTGTATAGAAGAATGCCTTTTGGATTATATAATGCACTAGCAACCTTCCAATGGTGCATGTTGGTAATCTTCTCTGATATGGTTAAAATAAATTTAAAGGTGTTCCTAGAAGGTGTTTCTGTAGTTAGAGATACATTTAATGACTTTTTGAATATTCTTGTGAGAGTGCTTAGAATATGTGAGGAAATGAATTTGGTTTTGAACTAGGAAAAGCTTCATTTCATGGTAGAGAAGGTAATGTCTTGGGACATAAAATCTCATTGAGAGGGATTGAAGTTGAAAGAGCAAAGGTTGAAATAATAGAGAAAATCCCACCCCCATTAATAGTGAAAGAAATAAGTCTTGGAACATGATAGTTTTTATAGGATATTTATAATTTATTTTTTGAAGATAAGCCTCTCATTATGCATGTTATTGATGGAAAATGTCAAATTTATATTTAATATAGCATGTCTTGAAAGGCTCAATAAATTGAAGGCAGCTCTGATCTCAACTCCAATAATTTCCACACCTAGCTGGGAGATATCATTCAAAATCATGTGTAATGCAAGTGATTTAGTTGTAGGCACTATATTAGGGCAAAGAAAAAACAAAATCTCTTATTCAATTTACTATGCAAGTAAATTATTATATGACGCCCAAGAGAACTATGGAACATAGAAAAAGAGATGTTGGCTGTGGTGTTTGCATTTGAGAAATATATGTCATATTTAATTGGGTCCAAAATTATTATATTTAGTGAACTTGCAACAATTAAATACTTCCTGTAAAAAAAAGATTATAAGCCTAAGTTAATTAGATGAATCTTGTTGCTCCAGGAATTTGATTTAGAGATTTATGATAAAAAAGGGAGTGAGAATGTAATAGATGATAATCTATCAAGGATGACTCATCATGAACAAGAGTATGAAAATATTATCTCTGAAAGTTTTTTTAATGAGCAACTTTTCACTAAGTTAACATCAATACCACCATGGTATTCTGACATAGTTATTTACCTCACTAGTAATATTCTACCTACAGAGATATCGTATCAACGGAAGAGGATATTCATTTTGAATATAAAACCCTTTTATTGGTATAACTCAATATTATTTAAAAATTATGTTGATCCAATCAAAAGAAAATGTGTGCAAGATAGTGGATTAACGAGGTGTTGTTCCACTATCAGTCTTCACCTTATGGTGGACATCATGGCCTGGAAAGAACTATTATGAAAATTTTACAATATAAATTCTTCTGGACAAACTTATTTAATAATGCACATAACTTTGTATGGAGCTATGATAGATGCCAGAGGACATGGAACATTAGCAAAAAGGATGAGCTCCCTCTGAATGGAATCTTTGAGGTGGAGCATTTCGATATCTGGGGTATTGAATTTATGGCTCATTTTCTTACATCCTAGTTGAATAATTATATTTTAGTTGTTACAGATTATGTATCAAAATGGGTTGAGGCCATCCCTTGTTCTAATAACAATGCATAAATAGCAGTGACATTTTTGAAAAAAAAATTATTAACCTATTTTGGAAACCTATAATATGAATAAGTGATGAGGGACTCCATTTCTGCAATAAACATTTGGAAGTACTTTTGCATAGATATGGAGTTAAACATAAGGTTGGAACAACATATCATCCTCAAACCACTAGGGAAGTTGAGATATCAAATAGGGAGTTGAAACAAATTCTAGAAAAAACTATAGGTACTAATAGAAGGGATTGGGCAGCAAAACTTGATGGTGCTTATGGGATTATAGGACAGCCTATAAGAATAGTTTAGAAATGTTCCCATATAAACTTGTGCATGGAAAAGCATGTCATCTACCTATAGAACTTGAGCATAAAACATTTTGGGCAGTAAAGAAAATAAATTTTGAATTAAAATAAGTTGGCTAAAAATGCAAACTACAACTTGATGAATTTGAAGAAGTGAGATTGAATACATATAAGAATTCACACCTATATAAGAAAAGAACAAAAAGATGGCATTACAAAATTATTAAAGAAAAATGATTTGAACCAAAAAGGCAAGTACTGCTATTCAATTCAAGGTTAAAACTATTTCCTGGAAAGCTAAAATCATATTGGTTTGGAACAATTATAGTCGTCATGGTTCATCCTCATGGAGCCGTTGGAACATCTTTAAAAAAGGTACAATCAAGATGAAATATCAAAGATTAAAACCATATCTTGAGCAAGTATAGAAATGTTAAGGGAACAACATAGTGTTGCAAGATTTCCAGTGCCAATCAACGATTAAAGCATTAAAAGGTCAAGCTGAGGACAATAAACAAAAAATTGCAACTACTAAGAGGCAACCCAAAAATGATGTAACAACCCATGATTGTTAGTTGAGTTTTAAATTCCCAAATGATCTTAAGGACCTTACCATTAGTCTTCAAATATTCTTAAGATCAAGCTCTGAAGTTTTGGTGATAATTGAAAGTCGTTTGAGGAAAATCTATATTTTAATCAATTTATTTATTTGAAAAATTAAAATATATATTTAGAGCTCAAATTAAAAATTTGGTTTCATTTTTGAGTTCCTTACACCCAAATTAGCTAATGGTGAAGTTTTGGGAATTTTGAAGGTCATTTGGATGATATTTTGATTTTGAATAATTGAATTGTTTAAACTAAGCACTCTCTATATTAATAGCCTACCATGCGACACTTAATTTGACATTGTAGCAAGCCATTCTTTCATAACTAAGAAGTTCACCCAATTACTGAACCTCCAACATTATAAACTTGGAAAACCTATGCGTGTTTTAATTCCATCAAGAGCAAAGATGATTGCAAAAGCTTTTTGTAAATTAGACGTCCTAATTGGCAAACAACCCTTTGAGGAAAAACTCATACTTATGCCAATTACAAATTTTGACGTGATCTAATGAATAAATTGGTTAAGTTAGTATAACACCACCATATATTGCAATAAGAAGAAAGTCACTGTCAAGATGGGTAAAAATGCAAAAGTATTCATTTGAAGATTAGGCATAACAGCATCAATGATTAGTGCTATAGAGGTAAGAAGACTACTCAATAGGGGTTGCGATGTTTATTTGGTAACTATGATCGGGGACAATAAGAAAGAAAAGCTAATGGAAGAAACCAATATTGTGAAAGAATTCAAGGATGTGTTTCCTAATGAATTGCCAAGCATACCTCCTAAAAAAGAAATTGAATTCTCAATCAAACTATTCCCTGGGTCTCAACCACAATCAAAGGCACCTTACAAAATTTCATCAAAAAAACTATAATAATTATGGGAATAGCTATAAGAGTTATTGGATAAAGTTTTATAATACAGAGCATGTTACTGTGGGGAGCCCCAGTGCTATTTGTAATGAAAAAGAATGGGTCTATGCGTCTATATATAGATTATTGGTAGTTGAGGTTACGATTAAGAATAGGTATCCACTACCAATGATAGATGATTTGTTTGATTAGCTAGTATGAGCCAAGGTATTTTCAAAGATTGATTTAATATCAAGATATTATCAAATCAAAGTCAAGGATAAGGACACACCTAAGACTGTATTCAGACTAGGTATAGTTATTATGAGTTCTAGATCATGTCTTTTGGACTAACCAATGCTCTATCCATATTTATGAATTTGATGTAGATATTCCTTAAACCATACTTAATTATAGTATTTGACAAACTGTAAATACACATCTGTGCTTGCACATAAGTGTACGTGGTATGAAGTAATAAGTGGAAAGTTTGAGTTTCCAGGATTTATCGAACTATAGAGAATTGGATGTTTTGTTACTAATGTATATCTATTATCACTAATGTTTAAGCTATGAGTGTGTTGTTTGAGTTGGTTCTAAAATAAGCACAACAATCACTTAGTATAAAATAAGTTGAATAAAAGGAAGAGGAGAGTTGGGTTTCTCCCACATGTTATGATAGGTCACTTATGCATGATGATTCCTCAAGCATTTACCTTTCATTTACTTATATTTAAATCAAGTGCACATTATTCTTCCTTGAGTTTTATCACAAGGATTCGTAAGTTCAAATTTATGCACAAAATGAACATACGGTAAGTTCTATTTGAGCACAAAGATTCTTATAAGATTTTAAGTTTGTAGTTCTCATCTTATCTCTTGATCAAGGAGATGAGGATCATTAATTTTTAAGATCTTATAAGCATTGATTCCATTAAGAGCATCACTCGCATCACACATAGTTGAGATGTGGGATTAAATATATTGGGATCAATTACTATATCACCTCGTTCATGAGCACACAACTATTTCTTTCCCTCCCTCAATTATGTTGAGCAAAGGAACTCAATTAGTGGGTCTTAGTATCACATGCATCAACACTTTAGTTAAGCTTCAATTAAGGTGCACTAAGCTCAAGAACTTTCTCACATAGTTCTAAGCTCTCATGTACTAAAAAATCTAGCATCTAAACCAAGGTGAGCTATGGAGCACAAGGCTCTTTAGTCCTTGAGTTCATTAGTCCATTTTCCTTTGGTTCGCAATCAAGACTATAGTAATATTATGCATTTCTTGAGCAATGCATTAAGTTCATAACTTTTATTAATACTTGAGGAAAACTTCATACAAATAAAGTAACTATCAAACATATGGGATTACCCCAACCCTCCCCAAGGGAGGTTTAGCTCTCCATTACAAAAGAAATGAAAAAGAACACATACATGGATAAAGACCCTTTCATGATCAACTAAGAAGAGAAATTACAACACAAGAGCTTAGAAATTACTAGGAACATTCCTTGGGAAGTTCTCCGGACTCTTCTTCTCCTTGCTTGAAGAGCCTCTCTTAGTTCCCTAGTGCTGCCTTTCTCCTTATTTTCCTTAGCAAGTAGAGCTTCTCCACTCTTGGGGAGTTCTTCTTCTCTTCTATGCAGCCCCTCTCCTTATTTAAGTGAAGTGACCAATTTTTGGAACCCTTCTCTAGTTAAGAGGGAGAGTATTTATAGATGAGGGGCTGCCTCTTCCTTCTTCATTTCAAAATCCAGCAAATGCCTCTTACAAATTTGAGCAATGATAGCAAAATCCACTTGATGGATGAGCTGACATATTCTTTCCATTATTTTAGCCATTACATCACCTCAAGATCATTTTCTCAATTAAAAATAGAGCTGTAGCAGGAGGAATGATGGCTGGAGACAAGAGGCTAGTTAGGTGTCTTGTCCCGGCCACAATTAATGCTACTGCCAGATGAAATTGCGGTAGGCCACTGCAGTGCACTTGCAGCTTGCAAATTGAATTGTTGTAGTGCACGACAGTGCCTGTTTTTGCAAAATGACTCGCTACAGCGCGCGACAGAGGTTTCCTTTGAAAAATTTTGGAAAATTGCACAAAATACTCAAAATTCCTTGGATATGCATTTTTCTTGAAAAGATAAATAGAATTTGATTAAGGAAGCAGTTTTAAGATCAGAAATGAATGATATTTTTCTTTATTTTGAGATATAATTTATGGATTCATTACACCCCCACACTTAAATTCTTGCTCGTCCTTGAGTAAGCTTAAAATAGTATTTTTCTATTTTTTTTATGTATGATAGTCAACAAAAGATATCAATTTAGATTTTGATTTGTAAGTCAAGGCTTGTGCTTAATTGAAATGATCCAAGTCATTTGGCATTTAGATATTCTAACCTTGGATATGAAGCAAGGTTAATCAGTTAATCTCCAAGTATTTGATTTTTATGCTTGTTACTAGGTAATGAGGAAGGTTCCTTGGAGAGCCTAGACTAGAGAGGTAGTGAGATACTCAAGAGTTTTGTGCCACATATGCCCCTTCTTATGCATCACAAAGATGAATAGATTAAAGGAGAGATATTTTTTATCATTCTTTTTCATTTCTTACATTTGGGAGAGATATTTTTCATCATCCCTTTTTTATATTTTTTCTCTTTTTATTTTTAGGGAGAGATACTTTTCTTCATCCCCAATTCACATCTTTGTGATCATGAAGTTCTACGAGAGCCTAGCACACTCTTTTAGAGTACTCACCATAATCTCTAGTCTAAGTCCAATGCTTTCTCCCACACTTAGTTCATAGTATTGATTTAAATTTTTGGAGATTAGATTAACCTTAATTCATTCCTTAATATTATTTTCTTAATTGATCACTTTTTATTAAGCACCCTTTTACTTCATATTATTTTCTTTATCGATATTTTGTGACTTTCATTTCTTAAAAAACTCAGAAAATTTTGTCATTTTTAATTACTAGAAAAATTTTGGGAATCTGAGAATGCATAAACTAAGATCTCAAAATAAAATACACAAAATGAAAAGTACAAAGAAAAACAATTAATACAAATAGAAAGAAAAGATACAACCCATTTATTTTCGAGTTTCCTCCTCTTCTTCTTGTTCTTCCACGTACGCGAATTCGCATGGATAACGCGAGTCCAGAATGGGGGCACCAATAGGTGGTCTTGGCAACACGGAAGGGTCCAGTCCACCTTGCAAGCTCCAGTCCTCGAACATCAGCCCAAGGGCTTCATAAAATTCATACTGAAATTGGCACTACTGGATTAGTTCTTGCTTAAAGAACCGCATATCAGTGGCCAGGGCCTTGCTAAGATCAGCCTGCTGATTGTGGAGATGCAGCAATAACTTGTTGGTGAGAGTTTGGTCGGACGAAGAGGATGTTTCCCCTTGCTCGCCCCTCCTTTTCTTGGGCAGCTTTCGTTCACTAGCCCGGGCATTCAAATTTAAAGGGTTAAGGGCGGAGCCGGGGGAAACAACGGTGTCGGAGGAGAGGATTTTGACCTCTTGGGCCTCGCAAATCCCTGATATCAAAGACCTAACGGCCAATGCAGCGCAGGGTCCCTTGAGAGCCTTCTAAAGCTGCTCAAAAATAATACTCGAGATGCAGATCTCACCTAGCCTAACCAATGAGCACATGAGGAGTGCTCTGGCACGGGTCACTTCAGTCAAGTGACTCGTAAGCATATGACATAGCTGGAAATGAAAACTAGCCATGCACTACTCATATTCGTTAATTCAAAATGAGGAATGTTAGTTAATCCTCCCTCCTAGTCAGTGTTTTTATGGACAATTTCTGTCATGAGGTCTAGGGGGTCTTGGCGAGACTCCAAGAGTTCAAGGTAAGAGCAAGAACTTACCTCCTCAAGCCCATAGAATTGCTCTATTTGAGTAATCCCAAGGGTGACACCCTTACCTCTACAAAAGACCCTCTATCCAGCCGCATCAATAGCATTGGCATAAATCTCCTAGACTATAGATGGGTACATGGGAGATCTCTTGGTCACCATCTCCCTCCACCCCCGAGGGTCAATTTGCTCCACCATAATGGGCAAGTAGCCACTAAAACTCTTCTCTGGAATTAACTTCTGTTGAGAAGTTATGGCATAGAATCAGTGCTCGGCTTCAGCAGAAGAGAACCTTTTTTTGTTAAAAGTTCCCCTGGAAGAAGAAGCTTTGGCCTCCTCTCTAAGAATCGCCTTCTTGCCGGACAACATGATGAAGAAGTTGGATGAGAGCAAAAATTTGCTAGGGAGTAAGAAAACTTAGAAGGTGCAAGGATAACCCCCCCCCCCCTTGCCTCCCCTTAAATAGCCAAAGTATTCAAAGGAAAGAGAGGAATGGTCAATGGGCTTCCCCATGCCATCAATGTGATAATCCATGTGAAGCGGGGGGCAGCATTTTTCGCTCACCTTTTTGACTGCATTGGAAACCCAAATTTCATGACTTTTGACAGCATGGATTCCAAGGTAGCCAAATTTTTTTGTAGTTGGAGCAAACTGCTGCAAGACGCTGTAGTGGAATTTCTGCTGTGGTGCACTATAGCAAAATTTCCGCTACAGCGCGCTCTAGCGGAATTTCCGATGCAGTGTGCTATTGCAGAATTTCCGCTGCAGTATGCTATTGCAGAATTTCTACTGCAGCGTGCTATTATGGAATTTCCACTGCAACGCGCTATTACAGAATTTCCGCTGCAGCGCAGAATTTTCGCTGCAGCGCGCTGTCACGGAATTTCTGCTGCAGCGCGCTGTAGCGCTGCTTCAAAAATATATTATTTTTTTTTCTCTTTTTTTTTTTTTTGATTCTTGGGTTGCCTCCCAAAAAGAACTTAATTTAACGTCTCTAGGTAGACACACTAATGATCAAATAATCAGATCCGGAGGTTTCTTCTTCCGTATACTAAAGGTGCTAAGGTGAGCACAACCCTCAAGGTGGCTCAAACCCTTGCCCGCTCTTCCTTCCCTCATTGGATCCACTCTTTCGAGATCAACTTTAGGGGGAGTCTTCTTCTTTCTTTTCCCCCTTATAGTTTTTCTTTTCTCACTCCTTCCTTGCTCCCTTTCTCCGAGGAAGGAGTTGAGCTATTATCAGAATTTCTTTCTTCTAACATTAGATCTCCAAAAACATCATCTACCCATAATCTTTCTTCTCTCATTTTCTTCCTCACCTCTTCTTCCATCTCTCTTTGTTTAAAGATGGTAGGTTTAAGGCCGATTAATTCAGATTTCCCCTAGATTTTTATACTCATTATCCCACGGCCTATGTCAATAATAGCTTTTATACTCATCAAAAAAGGTCGCCCAAAAATGATTATGGAATTCTTGTTCCATCTATCCCACTCACACACCACGAAATTAGTAGGATCGATAAAACTTCCCAATTTAACAGCAACATTCTTAATGATGCCTAGAGGGATAAGAGATTCTATATTTGCAAATTCTAGAATTATGGAGGTGCACTCCATTCCTCCTACCTTCAAATGTTCATAAATATGGTAGGGCAATACGTTGACTGAAGCACCAAGATCACACAAGGGATCTAAAAATACTTTATTTCTAATTATGCATGGAATGCTCAACCTCCCGGGGTCTTCACATTTCGGAGCTGTGAGCTTCTCATATTATGTGCCCCTTCCTCTTTCCCGAGCCTCTAGCTCTTCTTAAATGGTACTCATTTTATCATTATTAATTCCCCCATACACCTCTTCCGAATGAATTACACTAACCAGCTCCCTTGGGTTAACTTTGGTGGAACTGGGTAGAGCCCCTTGATGCTGAATGGTCAGCTGCTTAGAGATCTACCCCAATTAAGTTTCTATGTTCCTATGGGATGCTTCTATCCCTTAGATAGAGGCATCATGGCGAGTGATAGTGGCTTCAGTGCAGTTCATGAATTGGATCGTTTCAGCCTTAAAGGAGTTGAAAGCTCCTTCTAAATTTGGGTGGTGATTATTATGATTAATTCCATTATTTACTCCCTGCTGGTTTGATGAACTCCCCCATATTGATTTGCATTATTGTTATTGTTACTCCATGAAAAATTAGGGTGGTTTCTCCACCTTAGATTGTAGGTATTGGAGTAAGGGTTGTTCATTGTGTTATTGTTTCTTAAGTAATTCAATTGTTCGGTATTAGTTTGTACGAAGGGGTTGTTCAAATTGCAATTCTCACTATTGTGTTTCCCTCTGCACAACTCACATTGTATTTCCAGAACAGCGTTAACATTCATCCTCTCAATTTTCTCATTCAGGGCATGAATTTCTTGTTGTAATGCCATAATTTGATTGGATTCGTTCACCTTCATAGATTCATTTTTAAGCCTTTCAGAAGGCTATTGGTATGCATTGTTAGCCATTTCTTCTAAGAGGTCGTAAACCTTCTCTTGGGTTTTACCACTAATAGAGCCGTCGGCGGCTACATCGATGAGTGTACTTATAGGAGCGTTCAAACCATTGTAAAAGTTTTGCACTTGCATCCACAAGGGAAACCCAAGATGTGGGCAACACCTTAGGCATTCCTTAAATTGGTCCCATCTATCATAGAGTGTCTCGCCTTCCAAATGAGTAAAGTTGGTTATTGACATACTATAACTACACGTTTGCGCTTGCATGCAAGTGTACGTTATCTGAAGTAATAAGTAGAAAGTGTGACTTTCTGGGAATTTATCGAACCACAGAGAATTGGCTGATTTGGCACTAAAGTATATCTATTCTCACTAATATTTAAGCTATAGTTTGTATTGGTTGGTTGGTCTAAAATTAGCACGAATATTCACTAAGTAAATAATAAGATTTAAAGAAAGAGGAGAGTTGGGCCCATCCCACATGCAATGATATAATACTTGTGTAGATTTGTTTCTCAAGCTTTATCATTTAGTTTAATTAAAATCAAATGCACATTGTTGTCCTTTAGTCTAGCTTAAAGGGTTACAAGTTCAAATCTCGTGCACAAAATGAACTCACATTCGGTTCTACTTTAGCACAAAGATTCTTGTAAGATTCTTGAGAATTAAAGTTAATTCATTTTCTCCTTATTTAAGGAGAGTTTAAATTTTCTTAAATCTCAAGATCTCATAAGCATTGATTTTCCACTATGAGCATCACTTCACATCTCATATAGTTGAGATGAGAGAATCACATGCTGGGCTCAATCACTATGTCACTTAGTTCATGAGCACTCAACATTTCATTTCTCAATCTCAATTATGTGGAGCTAAGGAGCTCAATTAGCGAGTCTTAGCATCACTTGCATCAACTCTTTGGTTGAGCTTAGATTGAGGTGCATTGAGCTCAAGATCCTTCTCACATTGTTCTAAGCCTTCATGCACTCAAAATTTAGCATCCAACCTAAGGTGAGCTAAGGAGCACATGACAATTAGATCTTTGATTCTTTAGTTCTTTCCTTATAAACACATCAAGACTAATTAGATAGAAATTTCTTAGTAAGGCATTTAAATCACAAATACATTATGCTTGAGGGAAAACATTCATACATTAATATTATATCATGCAAAATGGGACTTTATCCCAACCCTCCCTAAGGGGAGTTTAGCTACTCATTACATAAGAAAATAAAGAAAACACATACATAGCAAAAGACCCTTTCATGGTCACTAAAAAGAAAATATAAGATTGACTTTAGAAGATACTAGGAACACTCCGTAGAAGTTCTCCAGAATTCTTCTTCTCCTTCTAATTACCATCTCCTTAGAATGCTAGTGCTGCCTTCTTCCTCTTCTCCCCTTGCAAAAGCTTGCCTTGCCACCCTTGGGGAGTTTACTCTTCCTTTGGCTCTCCTCCTTACTTAGGGAATTCTTGATAAAATTGTGAACCCTCCTCTAGTCAAGAGGAGGGGTATTTATAGGAAGGGGGGACTGCATGCTTCTCCTCATAAGCAACCAGATTTTCCATTAAAAATATTGAATTCATCATTGCAATAATTTTTAATTTGGGGTGAGGTGACAATAATCTCATTTTTTTAGCCACACATCACCTCAAAGCTTTACAAAAATGGCTGCTGCAGGATATGATGGATGGAGACAACATTTAGGATAGAGGTCATGTCTCCAGCCGCATTAAATGCACTGACTGAGAAAAAATTTGGCAGGCCGCTGCAGCGCGCTGTAGCTCCCTGTGCTGCATGCCTTAGCATACCTTGGTTCCAAGTGATTTTTAGCCAAGTCCTCCGCTGTAGACCGCTGCAGCACACAACCGCACGCTGTAGCTGGGAAGTCCGCAAAAAACACTGTTCAATTAGTCCTTTTTCCCGATTGTATAAAGAAATATGTCAGCGGCAGACCCCTGCAGCATGCGACAGCGCGCTGTAGCTGGGAATTCCGCAAAAACACTGTTAAATTAGTTTGGGCAGCCCGAATTATTTAGCCAAGTCTTCCGCGGCAGAACGTTGCAGCGCATGACAGCGCGCTGTAGCGAGGAATTTCGCAAAAAATACTATTCAATTAGTTGGGTGGCCCAAATTATTTAGCCAAGTCTTCCGTGATACACTACTGCAGCACGCGACCGCGCGCTTGTAGTGGTGAATTCCACAAAAAATATTATTCAATTAATTGAGCCCCATCATAAATATTTTCGCGATACACCGCTGCAGCACGCGACCGCGCGCTGTAGCGGGGAATTCCGCAAAAAAGCACTGTTCAATTAGTTGAGCCCCCATTTAATAATCATAAATATTTCCGTGATAATCCGCTGCATCGCACGACCGCACACTGTAGCGTTGAATTCCGCAGAAAACACTATTCAATTAATTAGCGGCCTGTTTAATATGATTTAAATGTTTTCGCTGCAGCCCGCTGTGACACGCGACCGCGCGCTATAGCGGAATGCTTTGTTATATTTTTAATAAAATTGTAGAAATGCCTTAGAGCTCCTTTGGATTCCATTTCCTGAAAAAGATATAGAAATTTGATTTATAAATAGCAAAAAATATCTTAAATAAATGAATTTTCCCCTTTATTTTAGATGTAATTTATGGATTCATCACACCCCCACACTTAAAATCTTGCACGTCATCGAGTAAGCTCAAAATAATAATTTTTTTTCTGTATTTGAATGGATGAAAGTCACAATGATGTATTTGAAATAAGTATAAGTGAAAATATATGCATAGTAACAAAAAATGAAATGAACATTGTAGCAATCTTAATGTTTTTAATTGAGTCACTAAGGTGGTAAGTCACTAAAATCTCCAAATATTTGAATTGTTTAATGCTTAAAAATAGGTGATGGGTTCTATACATTTTGGATTTTTAGACTAAAGGCATGGTTTAGAGATTCTTAGAGTTGTGTCATATGTGCTCCTTCTTATAAATCACAAAGATGAAAAAGTTTAAGGAGAGATATTTTTCTTCATCCTTTCTCATTTTGATCACTTGGGAGAGATATTTTTCATCATCCCTTTTTTCATAAATATTTTCTTCTTTTCATCCTTAGGGAGAGATATTTTTCTTCATCCCTAACATCTTTGTGATCATGAAGTCCTACGGGAGCCTAGCACACTCCATTCAAAATATATTTCATATTCTTTTAGTTTAAGTCTTATGCCTTCCCTCACACTTAGCTAAAGCATTTATTTAAATTTTTGGAGATTTAGATTTTCCTCCATTCATTCCTCAATCTCACATTTGATTGCATAATAATTCATTTAATCAATTTTTTTGCTAAGTATTCTTTTACTTATATCTCATTTGATTTTTGCATTTTTTGTGAGTTTCATTTCCTTTGAAAAATTCAGAAAAAAAATGTCCTTTAAAAATAAGTCAATAAATGCGGGAATATGAGAATTCATAAATTGCAATCTCAAAATAAAATAAACTACAATAATGATAAAAAGAAAATTGAAAAAGAACAAATACAGCCTAGTTAATTTTTGGGTTGCCTCCCAACAAGCGCTGGTTTAAGTGTCTCAGCTTGACACAAGAAAGAGCTTATGTGATTCCTTCATCTGGGAGGTCTTGAAGGGTCCACCCTCCCTTCTCTTGAAAGTCTCCTTCCTCCAAGTATAACTTCAGACGATTTCCATTCACCTTGAAAGAGCTATTATTTGAGGCAACTTCGATAGCTCCATGAGGAAAAACTTTAGTGATGGTGAATGGTCCTGTCCAACGTGATTTTAGTTTTCCAGGAAAAAGTCTTAATCTAGAGTTAAAAAGCAATACCTTCATTCCTGGTTGGAGGTGCTTAAGTTTAATTAGCTTATCATGCCATTTTTTTGTTTTTTCTTTATACAACTTGGCATTCTCATAGGCGTTTAACCTAAATTCATCAAGTTCATTTAACTGTAGCAGTCTCTGCGCCCCTGCCTTTTGGTGGTCAAAATTTAATTTCTTTATTGCCCAAAAGGCACAGATTTCCATTGGAAGGTGACATGCTTTTTCATAAACGAGCTTATACGGGGACATTCCTAGAGGGGTCTTGAAAGCAGTTCTATAAGCCCAAAAGGCATCTTGGAGTTTTGAAGTCCAGTCTTTTCTATTTTGGTTTACAATTTTTTCTAAAATTTGTTTTAGTTCTCTATTGGAGACTTCAACTTGCCCACTGGTTTGAGGGTGGTAGGGTGTACCCACCTTGTGTCTTACACCATAGCTTTTTAATATATTCTCTAGCTGCCTATTGCAGAAGTGTTTTCCCCCATCACTGATCAAAAATCTGGGTGTTCCAAATCTAGCTAGCACGTGTTCCTTGAGAAATTTGATCACAGTTTTAGCATCATTGTTGATACATGCTATAGCTTCAACCCATTTTGAAACATATTTAACTGCCACAAGGATATACAGATTTGCCTGGGAAGAGGGGAAGGGTCCCATGAAGTCAATTCCCCAAACATCGAATAGTTCGACTTCAAAAATCCCATTTAAGGGAAGCTCATCCCTTTTTATTAAATTCCTGGTTCTTTGGCACTTGTGACAACTTTTGACAAAATTAGCGGCATCCTTGAAAAGATGGGGCCAAACGAATCCAGATTGAAGCACCTTCGCAGCCATTCGCTCAATTCCATGGTGTCTTCCATAAGGAGATGTGTGGCAGTGGAAGAGAATATTCCTGGTGTCAGAGTCAGGAACACATCTCCTTAGGAGTTGATCATTGCAACATTTATACAGAAAGGGATCATACCAAAAATAATTTTTTATATCCGCAAAAAATTTCTTTTTTTGTTGGTAACTCATATCTTTTGGTATGATTCCTCCTGCAAGATAGTTTACAATATCAGCGAACCAGGGAGGATCATTTGTAGCTACCCCATAGAGTTTCTGGTCGGGAAAGGATTCACTAATATCAGTTGACTTTTCATGATCAATATGGGTCAATCTGGATAAATGGTCAACAAGCACATTTTCACTCCCCTTCTTATCCCAGATTTGAGATCAAATTCTTGTAAGAGCAACACCCATCGTATCAAACGTGGTTTTGCCTCTTTCTTTTGAAGGAGATACTTAATGGCTGCATGATTTGTGTAAACGATGGTCTTAGACCTGATGAGATACGACTTAAATTTAGTAAAAGCAAAAATGACAGCTAAAAGCTACTTTTCCATGGTGGCGTAATTTCTTTGAGCATCGTCAAGGAGTTTACTAGCATAGTAAATTGAATAGAAGGTTCGCTCTCTTCGTTGCCCTAGTACAACGCCTACAGCAAGGTCACTCGCATCACACATAATTTCAAAAGGTGAATCCCAAATTGGTGCAGAAATTATTGGAGCGGAGATCAATGCAGTTTTTAATGTATTAAAACCCTTCAGACAATTGTTATCAAAATTGAACTCAACATCATTTCCAAGCAATCTACAAAGTGGCATACTTATGTTTGAAAAATCCTTAATAAATCTGTGATAAAAACTAGCAGGCCCTAGAAAGCTTCTAATTCCTTTAACATTGATGGGAGGAGGAAGTTTTTCAATTACTTCAATCTTAGCTTTATCCACCTCTATCCCCCTCCTCAAAATTAAATGACCAAGAACGATACCCTCTTCAACCATAAAATGACACTTTTCCCAATTCAAGATCAAGTTAGAATCTTCACATCTTTTAAACACATTTCCCAGATTAATTAGGCAATGATCAAAAGAGGTCCCAACCACAAAAAAATCATCCATGAAAATTTATAAGAACTCTCCTATCATGTCAGAGAAAATAGCCATCATGCAGCATTGAAAAGTAGCTGGAGCATTACACAAACCGAAAGGCATTCTGCTAAAGGTGAAGGTTCCAAAGGGGCAGGTAAATGTTGTTTTCTCTTGGTCTTCGAGTGTAATCAGGATTTGAATGTATCCAGAATAACCATCAAGAAAATAGAAATAAGGATTTCCTGCTAATCTATCAAGTATTTGGTCAATGAAAGGAAGGGGATAATGGTCTTTTTGAGTTGCTTTATTTAATCTCCTATAATCAATTCAAACTCGCCAACCAGTCACAATCCTAATGGGGATTCACTTGTTGTTGCTGTTGAGAATAACGGTCATCCCACTCTTTTTGGGAACCACATGTATAGGGCTTACCCAAGGGCTGTCAGAAATGGGAAAAATGATCCCAGCATCTAAGAGCTTGATGATTTCCTTGTGAACTACTTCTTTGATGTTAGGGTTTAATCACCGCTGATGTTCAATTGAAGGCTTAGAGTTGTCCTCTAATAGGATACGATGCATACACAGAGTTGGGCTAACCCCTTTCAAATCTGCAATACTCCATCCCATTGCACCCTTATGATCTTTTAAAATGTTACATAAAAGATTCTCTTGATGTTTAGTTAACAATGCTGAAATTATTACAGGAAGTGATTTATCTTCTCCTAGGTATATGTATTTAAGTGTGAGGGAAGAGGTTTTAATTCAATTTTAGGAGGGAAAATTATCGAAGGTTGAATCATCTTTCTTTCCTCAATTAATTCTTCAATAACTTCCTTTTCAGTGGAAACTTCATAATCCTCACTTCCCACCATTCCCTCTTCTCCCACATCTTCCATTGACCCAACTTCTTCTAATAAATTGACCTCCCAACAATCCTCGTTTAACTTAGAAGGGTGTTTCATAGAATCATTTACATGGAATTTAATCTCTTCCTCTCCATAACATAATATTAATTCTCCTTTGTCTATATCAATTAAGGTTCGTCCTGTGGCCAAGAAAGGTCTGCCTAAAATAATAGGAATCTCTTGATTTTCATCTTCCATGTCCAAGATTATGAAGTCTGCCGGGAAGATGAACTTGTCAACCTTTACAAGTATATTTTTCACAATTCCTAAAGGAGATTTTACAGATCTATCGGCAAATTGGAGTAGAATAGAGGTGGGTTTTAACTGATCAATTTCTAATTTTTTGAATATGTAGAAAGGCATCAAATTAACAGAGGCGCCAAGATCACAAAGGGCTTTTTGAAAAGATTAGCATCCAATTGTGCATGGGATAGTGAAACTCCCAGGATCCTTCTTTTTAGTGGGAATTTTTCTTTGAAGGACTACACTGCATTCCTCAATTAATGCCACAGTCTCCTTTTCATGAATCTTCCTTCTCTTGGAAAAAATGTCTTTCATAAACTTGGCATAACTAGGCATTTGTTCGAGGGCTTCAGCGAATGGGATATTGATGTAAAGAGTTTTAAAAGTCTCAATAAATTTTTGATATTGGACATCAAGTTTCTCCTTAACCATACGCTGAGGATAAGGTATATGAGGGTTTTCCTTAGGTGCGTCTCTATGTTCATCCCTTACACCAATCTCTTCTGTCGTTATTGTTTCTTCTTACTTTTTTTTCTCTCTAGATTTAGCGATATCTTCGCTATTCTCTTTTCTCACGATCTCATGAGCAAACCTTCCACTTCTTAAGGTGATTACGTTACCTGATTCATTATCATATTCCCTGATCACCTCAACTAGTGAAGGTTGTTCTAGCTGCTTTATTATATCTTTCAATTTTTGTTTAATTCTTTTAACTATCTCCTCTTGACTGAGGAGAGTGTGCTCATGCCTGTTTAGTGTGGCATCAGTTTTATTCATAAATTCAATAGTGGTGTCTCTAAATTCTTTTACTCAAAATCATACGCTACCGTGCGCTATAGAGCGCTACAGCGCGCTGCAGCAGCCCGCCGTAATTTTGTCTGGCAAAAGCATTAATTGCAGCTGGGATAAGACACCCAACTAGCCTCTTGTCTCCAGCCATCATTCCTCCTAATGCAGCTCCATTTTTTAAACGGAAAGTAGTTTCTTTGATGTGATGAGAATGATAAAACAATGGAAAATATTGGTCACCTCACCCATCAATTGGAATTTGCCATCATTACTCCAGAATTTTAAAGGCATTTGCTGTATTTGATCATGGAAATAAAGATGCAGCCCCTCATTTATAAATACCACCCCTCTTGCCTAGAGGAGGGTTCCCAACTTGGCTCACTTCAACTTAAGTAAGAGAGGGGCTGCATAGAATAGAAGAAGAACTCCCCAAGGGTGGAGGAGCTCAACTTGCTAAGGAGAAGGAGGAGAAAGACAACACTAGGGACCTAAGAGAAGCACTTCAAGAAAGGAGAAGAAGAGTTCAGAGAACTTCCCAAGGAACATTCCTAGTATTTTCTAACCTCTTGTTTTGTAATTTCTTTTCTTAGTTGATCATGAAAGAGTCTTAATCCATGTATGTGTTATTTTTCATCTCTTTTGCAATGGAGAGCTAAACCTCCCTTGGGGAGGGTTGGGGCAATCTCACATGATTTGATAGTTACTATAAAATGTATGAAGTTTTCCTCAAGTATTAATAAGAATTGTGAACTTAATGACTTGCTAAGAAATATATAAGACTAATGAGAACTTGATTGTGGACCAAAGAGAAAAGAGTTTTTAACTCAAGAACTAAGTTGTCTTATGCTCCATAGCTCACTTTGGTTTGATGCTAGATTTAAGAGTGCATAAGAACTTAGAACTATGTGAGAAAGTTCTTGAGCTTAGTGCACCTTAACTAAGCTCAACTAAAAAGTTGATGTGTGTGATGCTAAGACCCACTAATAGAGCTCCGTTGGTCAATATAATTAAGGGTGGTAATGGAATAATTGTGTGCTCATGAATGAGGTGACATAGTCATTAAGCCCAAGGAATTCTATCCCTCACCTCAATTATGTGTGATGTGCATGACGCTCTTAGTGGAATCAACGCTTATAAGATCTTTAAAATTAACAACCCTCATCTTCATGATCAAGAGATGAGATAAAAACTACAAACTTAAAATCTTATAAGGATCTTTGTGCTGAAATTGAACTGACTGTGTGTTCATTTCATGCACAAGATTTTAACTTATAAATCTTTGAGATAAAACTCAAAGAACGGTAATGTGCACTTGATTAAAACTGAGTCAATAAAAGATAAACGCTTGAGGAATCACCATACATAAGTTGTCTATTATGTCTTGTGGGAGACACCCAACTCTCCTCTTCCTTTTATTTAACTTATTTTCTACTATATGATTATCATGCTTATTCCGGAACTAACTTAAACAAAACATCGATAGCTTAAACATTAGTGATAATAGATACACCTTAGTAATAAAACATCCAATTCTCTGTGGTTCGATAAATCCCGAAAACTCAAACTTTCCACTTATTACTTCAGACCACGTACACTTGCATGAAAGCGCAGACACGTATTCTAGGTCTGTCAAGTTTTTGGCGCCATTGTTGGGGAATTGGAAACTGTTTTGTATTAAGGAGAATCTATCAGTAATTAGTGATTTAAGCAAATCTCTTTGCATATCTATTTTCTTATTTCTTTAGTTTACTTTTCTTTAATTTTCATAGATTTTATCTTATTATATGGAGTACTCAAAATTCATGGGTGTGCACAATACTAATCAAAACTCATGTATTTGGTGTGGGGGAATGCATTTAAGTTCTAATTGTAATACTAACAACCTTTTTTGCACCTTCCAAAACAAGATTGATTAATGATATTTAGTTTAATAACAACTTGCAACACAAGTACACTCACTTTGATATAAATATTAATAATACAAATTGGTCGAGTGAGCAGTCTTACTTAGAATAATCAGTGGAATATTTTAGTTGTTACGTGAACAACAATTTGCACCAAATTGAGCCAACCTTAATTAGGCACGAGTTTAATTTGGAAGATCAAGAGCATATATGTAAATCAATTGAGGCTAAGTTAGAATTTATATTGCAGCAATTAGCTAACCCCGTCCAAGAAGTTATCATTAATGAACAGATAAAAGATCAAGCTGAAGAAATGATGATCTATAAGGATGAAACTTTAACTCAAATAAATAATAAAAATGAGAAAGAGTATCAATTTGAATCAGACATTTTGAAATTGCAACAAGATTCTTATATAGAAATAGTTGAGCAATTGCAATCTGAAAATTATGTCTCCTATACACCTTGAGAGCATCTACCTCAATGTTTAACAATAAGTGATGCATTGATTGAGGATAATCAAGGCAAATTGATTCAAAATAATGAAGGTGTCAAAACCACTGGTGGTATTTCAAACATCAACAAACCCCTTTGCAATATTGATGATTATTGTGTGCAATTTGACTTTGTTGAGAAATGTTTTGATTATGCTCCTAAGAAAATTGAATTTTTTGCCTTTTTACAGAATGAAATTGAAAATGATGAATTTGATGAATTTTATGACAAGCATAAGGCAAGAAATGATAAGAATGAAAAGAAGAATAAAAAGAAGAACTATGGTAAGTTAGAAGACACAAGCTGGGCCTGGAAAAAGATAGGATAGCTGTCATTTATAACGATTACATTACTAAACAAGCTCGTACTCATCCTAAAGCCTTAATGAAAATATGGAAATAAATTTTAAAAGGATATAAACTTTTTTTGGTCAGGCTAAGAACTTTAAACTAAGCACTGGTTGGGAGGCAACCCAACAAATAATTTTATTAATTTGTTTGTTGCAGATTCTAAATAGTACAGGTGTGCATCAATAAAGGAGAAGAAGGAATCTCGAGCATGAATGCAGTAACGACAATTTGTCATTATTCATACCAGGTTGTTTTCTTCCTTACTAGTCCTAGTAAAGTATGTTCATTTGCCTTTTTGAAGAAATAAGTTATGGATTCTCATATTTTCAAAATCTTTCTACAATTACAAATGACAAATTTTTCTGAATTTTTCAAGAATGGAAGTCACAAAAATATCAATAAAGAAGCTGATATTAAATCAGAGGTGAGCTTACATAAAGTGACTAAATATATGGACAGCATTAAAACTTCTAATAAAGGAATGAATTAAGATTAATCTAATCTCCAAAAAAAAAATTAAATCAATGCTAAGGACTAAGTGTGGGGGAAAACATTGGACTACTAAAGACTAGAGATTATGGTGAGTACTCTAAAAGAGTGTGCTAGGCTCCCGTAGGACTTCATGATCATAAAGATGTGAATTGGGGATGAAGAAAAGTATCTCTCCCTAAGAATGAAAAGAGAAAAACTTAAAAATATGGATGATGAAAAATATCTCTCTCAAATGAATGAAATGAAAAAGGATTGTAAAAAATATATCTCCTTTAATCTTTTCATCTTTGTGGTTCATAAGAAGGAGCACATATGGCACAAAACTCTTGAATATTTCACTACCTCTCTAATCTAAGTTTTCCAAGGAACCATCCTCATTACCTAGTGACAAGCCTAAAAACAAATACTTGGAGATTAACTTATTAACCTTGCTTCTTATACAAAAATTAGAAAATTTAATGCCAAATGATTTTTGTCATTTCAGTTAAGCGCATACCATGAATTACTCATCAAAATCTAATTGATGTCTTTTGTTGACTTTCATACCTCAAAAATAGAAAAATACAATTTTGAGCTTACTCGAGGACGAGCAAGAATTTAAGTGTGGGGGTGTGATGAATCCATAAATTATATTTCAAATAAAGGAAATTTTCATTCATTTATCATAATTAAACTACTCCTTAATCCAATTATGTCTATCTTTTCAAGAAAAATGCCTATCCAATGAATTCCGAGCAATTTGGGCAAATTTCCAAAATTTTCTAAAGGAAAACCATTATCGCGAGCTGTAGCGGGCCATTTTGTGAATCGCAGGCGTGATCACGCGCTACAGCGGACCATTTTGCAAAATGCGGGCGCGATCGCGCGCTGCAGCGGGCCACTTTGTGAAATGCAGGCACGATCGCACGCTGCAAAAGGATAGTTTGCAATCGCTAACGCTGCAGTGGGCAAATTTGCAAAACTGCTGGAGCGACCACGCACTACAGCGCGCTGTGGCAGCCTTTTACTTATCAAACCAGATCACCCCAGCATGCCTCAGCGGGCCTTTTCACAAAACCATTCGCTACCACGCGCTACAGCGCTGCAGCGTGCTGCAGCGGCCCGCCATAATTTTGACTGGCAAAAGGATTAATTGTGGCTAGGACAAGAAACCCAACTAGCCTCTTGTCTCCAGCCATCATTCCTCCTGATGTAGCTCCATTTTTTAAATGGAAAGTAGTTTCTTTGATGTGATGAGAAGGATAAAACAATAAAAAATATTGGTCACTTCACATATCAATTGGAATTTGCCATCATTACTCCAAAATTTTAAAGGCATTTGCTAGTTTTGATCATGGAAATGAAGATGCAGCCCCTCATCAATAAATACCACCCCTCTTGACTAGAGGAGGGTTCCCAACTTGACTCACTTCAACCTAAGTAAGAGAGGGGCTGCATAGAAGAGAAGAAGAACTGCCCAAGGGTGGAGTAGCTTAACTTGCTAAGGAGAAGGAGGAGAAAGTCAGCACTATACACATAAGAGAAGCACTTTAAGCAAGGAGAAGAAGAGTCCGGAGAACTTCCCAAGGAACGTTCCTAGTATTTTCTAAACTCTTGTTTTGTAATTTCTTTTCTTAGTTAATCATGAAAAGCTCTTTATCCATGTATGTGTTCTTTTTTATCTCTTTTATAATGGAGAGCTAAGCCTCCCTTGGGGAGGGTTGGGGCAATCTCACATATTTTGATAGTTACTATAAAATGTATTAAGTTTTCCTCAAGTATTAATAAGAATTGTGAACTTAATGACTTGCTAAGAAATGTATAAGACTAATGAGGACTTGATTGTGGACCAAAGAGAAAAGAGTTTTTAACTCAAGAATTAAGTTGTCTTATGCTCCATAGCTCACCTTAGTTTGATGCTAGATTTAAGAGTGCATAAGAGCTTAGAGCTATGTGAGAAAGTTCTTGAGCTTAGTGCACCTTAATCTAAGCTCAACTAAAAAGTTGATGCGTGTGATGCTAAGACCCACTAATTGAGCTCCGTTGCTCAACATAATTGAGGAAGGTAATAGAATAATTGCGTGCTCATGAACGAGGTGACATAGTCATTGAGCCCAAGGAATTCCATCCCTCACCTCAATTATGTGTGATGCGTGTGATGGTCTTAGTGGAATCAACACTTATAAGATCTTAAGAATTAACAACCCTCATCTTCATGATCAAGAGATGAGATAAAAACTACAAACTTAAAATCTTATAAGGATCTTTGTGCTAAAATTAAACCGACTGTGAGTTCATTTTGTGCATAAGATTTGAACTTGTAAATCTTTGAGATAAAACTAAAAGAAGGACAATGTGCACTTGATCAAAATCTGAGTCAATGAAAGATAAACGCTTGAGGAATCACCATATATAAGTTGTCTATCACGTCTTGTGGGAGACACCCAACTCTCATCTTCCTATTATTTAACTTATTTTCTATTAAGAGATTGTTATGCTTGTTTCGAAACCAACTTAAACAAAACATCAATAGCTTAAATATTAGTGATAACTGATATACCTTAGTAACAAAACATCCAATTCTCTGTGGTTCGATAAATCCCGAGAACTCAAACTTTTCACTTATTACTTCAAACCACGTACACTTGCGTGAAAGTGCAGACGCGTATTCTAGGTCTGTCAAAACCTTTGCATGGTTCTACAACAAGGAAATGAAGATGAGATAAAAGAAAAATACTAAGAATAACATTTTTGCGTTCTTCTGATTTTTGCCTTGCTCGCTAACTCGCCTTCCTTCCTGATCCCTGAATGTTCTTTCTGCTTTCGTTGGATGGTCACCATCTCCTTCCTTGGAAAGGGTTTTCCTTTTCATCTTTATGTGGCTTCAAAAATTTTTGAACTGAGATTGTCAAAGAGGTGAACAACCTTTTCATAGTATTTCTTCTCAGATTTTATAGATGCTGAGCAAATTGTCCTGTATTAGTTCAGCCAACCTTCCATCTCCTCAAGAATTTAATGCCTTAAACTGAATATTCCTTTATTCTCTTGAAAAGGAGGAGACTTAATTAAATTTTGAGTTAATTGCTACAATGGGAAGGTAAAAGATTCAAGAATTTTGGCCTTCCTTATACTGTTTTTAATGCTCATTTCTAGCTGAAATTACGTCGGGCCCTATGGCGCGCTGCAGTGATTTTGCTTTAAAATTTTGCTAAGTGAATGCCCAATGCGGCACATGGTAGCACCAAGCTCATGGGTTTGTATACACTGCAGCACACGGTAGTGCTTAGCTCTCGAGTTTGGGCCACTGCGGCGTGCGATAGAGGGACGCCTCGAATTTCCTTTTATTAAGTCTTGGCCATGTTGTTCCACTGCGGTGCACAATAGCGCCAAGTTCTTCGTTTTGTATCCACTGCAGTGCGCGATAGCACCAAGCTTTCGGTTTGAGCCCGCTACGATGCATGGTAGTGAGGGCCTTTAAGAATTATGATAAGTCTAAGTCCAGTGAGTTCTGTTGCGGTGCGCGATAGCAACAAGCTCTCGAGTTGAGCCCGCTACAGCACACGATAGCAAAATGCCTTGATTAATTTTGCTGTCTGGGTCCAATGAGTCCCGCTGCGGTGTGCTGTAGTGCCAAACTCTCAGGTTGAGTTCGTTGTGGCATGCGGTAGCACCAAGCTCTTTGGTTGAACCAAATGCAGTGCGCGGTAGTGCCGAGCTCCCGGGTTGTGCACGCTTAGGCCAGCTGTGGCGCGCTTGGGTGAGCAACAACGGTTGTCTTCTAAATTTTCTATTTTTTCCTAGATTTAGCTCTGCTCCTTTGTTTCCCCCTGAAATTAGTGAAAACCCATTCAAAGTAGACAATTCTGGCATAAAGTTGTTTAGATTTACTCTCTTATTTTACTATAAATCTTTGATTTATCAATAATCATTGAACAAAAAGTTCCACATATATCATCTAGACCACTCATGGCTAGATTTGAGCTGAACTATAGAATCATATATGTACATCCTGACCACTCATGGCTTGATCTGAGTTGATTCTATGACAACATGAACTGAGGAGGCAAACTAACTAAAATATACTCCATTGTAATGCAATCTAAGTTACTGGGTTCTAAGTTAGCTGATGTAGTAACAATATATTTAACAAAATAAATATGAAAAATTTATCAAATGCTCTATATAACAACTAAATATGCACAATGCAACAAAGCTCAAAGTCAAGGTAAAGCAGAGCATTAAAATCAAGGATTAAGAAGTCAAATTATCATGATCTGTGATATTTTATATTTTTTAATTTATGCATTTTAACTATTCTAAGAATATACAAGCTTAGAATCTCTAATATTCTGCTATCCAATATAACTCATAGTCAGGGCCTTATAAGGCCAAACATTATAATTAATTAATCTCTAATTCAAAATTAGATAGTATCACCTACTAAATTTAAGTAAAAAAAAAAATCATCCTAATTTATGCATTTATTATCCCAACCCAATCTTGATCAAATAAATCAATATTCAAATATTTATTTTTAAAACTCCATTACATGGGATTTGAGCCTCTAAACCCAAAGTTCTAAGGATCTAAGGTCTAGTTTCAGTTAAACTAAACTCTCTAAAACTATAAGTTAAAGGAATAACTTGTTTTGAACAATTAGACTAAATAAGACAAGGAATTACTTACCCTAATAATAAGGATACTAAATCAATGATCAAAAGATAAAATAATCAACCTTCACTTCTATAAGCTAAGGCTTAAGTTTTTTTTTTTTTTTTTTTTTTTTTTTTTTAGGAGAAATGTCATCTCGGCTTAGGATTTCATTTAATCAACAGCAAGTTTATAAGTTGCGCTGGAACCTGATTACAGGCAAAGCAAATTCAGGGAACCAGCCACACACACGTAGGGCAACGCTTGGAGACAACAATGCAACCCATCCGATGGCAAAAAAACATCAAAAATCCACTGCAGCGCCTGACTCAAGCAAGACCCGAAAGCCGACGACTCCAAAATAGACAAAAAAAACAGAGATAACTATAAGAAATCAAAAAAACCAATACTACGAATCAACAAAAGCCACTCCAATCCTGCAATTCAACAATCGGTGAACACCATTATCGAGAGAATCCAGGCGACGAACTAGAGAGAGCCTATCACCGAAATAGCAGACAAGCAGCCATCAGGAAGGGCATCAAGAAATAGGAACAGCAGAACCAGAAGAACACCACCAAAAATTTTCCTTAAGAAAAGATGAAAAAGCAGCCTACCAGAGTTCAGGGAAAGGACCATCGAGACTTGCAACTTAAAATGAAGCCAGCTAACCATCACGAAAGAAGTGGGAACCGGGCTGAAAGCTGCTAAGGAGGATACTAAATAGCGAAGGCGCAGAAGATGAAGCAGCAGAAGATCCTCCCTTCTAGAAACAAGGGGGATAGACAGGACAGGACGCCAATCAGTTGCGGCAAATCGAGGGCGGCAACAGGATATTTCTGGGGACACAGGAATCGAGGAGATCAGAGACACATCACCAGCACCTGATCGCGATCAATGGGAAAGAAAATAGGGGAGCCCGTGAAGAACTCCCAATGGGAATTTCCTGCGATGCCACTTAGTTACTAAACAGCCTTCAAAAGTGACCCAATAGAAAGAAAAACCTGGTAGAATCCACAGCTCAAAAATTAGGGGGGTGCCACCACCAAACATGCATGTGCTTCGCACCTTTCCACGACCCAAACTTTGGAGAGTGGCCCAGCAGAAAATCGTTAATAGAAAGCAGAAGGTGACGAAGTGAATTGGAATTGCATATCAGTACTAAGTTATTTAGCCTTCCCGAGAGGGACAAGCAAGCAACCCAAAGCAGCCACGGAATCATCCAAATTTTCACTCCAGAGGAACGAACGAGCCATTCACCTGAGAAATCCATCCATAGAACAGAAGAGATCCAAGCCTACTCGAATTAAGCATTGAGAACTGAATAAAGAGGGAGGAGTGGCCATCCAGCCGATTACTTAGTAATCTTTTGGACTTGAAACTTGAGGCGAAGTCCACCGCAGCGAGAAAAATAGAGAAGTTATCATTTGCCGGCAAGAAGCCGGAAGCAATAGCCAAATGAATATGTTTGCCAATAGAGAAAGTGGACTTAGGGATAGAGATAAGAAAATTTTTCCATCTTAAGCTGTTTCTAACCAGCCAAATCGGCCAAATAATCCGACAGGCCAAGATAAAGCCAAAGGGGTCAACTGAATGGAACGAAAGAATCAAATCCGCAATATTACTCATGTTAAAGATTGCATCCAGCTTCAGGAAGGAAGCAAACCCCTGCCAAATACAACGAGCATATCGACAAAATATAAAAAGGTGAGAAATAGATTCCTCAGCCTGACAGTGAACACATTTTGAAGCTAGGGAGAGATTCCTCTGTCTTGCAGCACACCTTCCACAGAGATAAAATTGTTGAAGATTCTCCAAATAAAACAAGATAAAGTGAGAGTGGGAAGCTTAAACCAGGACTGGGGGGGTGTGGGAAGAAGGGCCTAGACAATGAAGAAGCTTACACGCAGACTTTACTTTAGGTTGAACAATGTTGTCAAAGACCATCTAGAAAGTGTCATCAAAATCAGGAGAGATGGCAACTTCATTCTTAAGCTTGGAGATCCAAGATTCACAAATGCCAACACCTCTAAGCTTGTCTTCCTCCCAACGGCCAGCAGCCCAAAAGTCCGCCACACAGGCTAAGGTGGGACCCCTAATCGGAAATAAAGAGGCTAGGGGTCCACCGACGCACCATCTGTCAAACCAAAAAGAGATTTGGCCGTAACCCAGCTTCTAGAGAATGTTAGTCTCGGTTAAGTTCTTTACATTAAGAAGGTGCTTCCAACCTATAGAGTCATTTTGTTTCCAACTTCTAATCGATAAGTGATTTGATTTCCTATATTTGGAGGACATAAAAGCAACCCAACTTCCAACCCCCTCTCTCAATCTCCACCAGTTCCTAATCCGGAAGGCAGAGGCCATGGGGTTGAAAGGTTTGTCCAGGTCATGGATGAGTTCCTTAGCAAGAAGGAAGTTATCAGAGAGCAGACGGCCTTTAACAAATACATTTTGGTGGTAAGAAATAAGCTTCGGCAAGATAGAAGCAAGACGATTAGCCAGGACTTTGGAGCAGATTTTATTAAAAACATTACAAAAGCTAATAGGCCTGAAGTCAGACCAAGCCTTCGGGGATTGAACTTTGGGGATTAAAGCAATGGCAGTGGAGGTGACAAATTTAGGGATGTATTGAGAGGAGAAGAAGTCAAGGACAGCATCATCGACCTTTGGCTTGATAATGTTCCAGAACTTGAGGAAGAAAAGCGGGGAGTACCCGTCCGGCCCGGCCATAGAGTCTTCCTTCAAAGACCTGATAACCTCCTCAATTTCTGAGGAAGAAGGCGAAGAAATTAGCATCAAATTTTCCTCTTCATAAACCAAGGGAAAGGAGATATCATTGATGAGAGAACTCAAGTTACAACTTTTGCTAGACCAAAGATTGGCAAAGAAGTTATAAGCTGACTCACCCAGCTGCTCTGGAGGAATTAAATCACCTGAAACATCCTTCAAACTAACAAATGTGTTAGATGCATGTTTCACCTTTACCCACAAATGGAAGTACTTAGTATTTCTTTCGCCCTCCTTAAATTTTTTCAAAGTTGATTTTTGAATCCAGAAGTCCTGCTCCATATCCAGGACCTCCTCTAGGTGGTCCTGGGCTTTTGTAAGCTTAGAAAGAAGAGATTCAGAACTCGATAGATCAAGTTCAGCTTCAAGCACAGCCACCTCCTCCTTAGCTTTAGTGACTTCTTCGAAAATGTTGCCAAAAATAGACTTGTTCCAATTGATCAAGGAATACCTGAGCCTTTTAAGTTTGAGATGGAGAAGGACCATAAGAGAAGCAAAGCTATCAATCAGGGATTGCCAACAGCTTTTAACAACCTCCAGAAAACCAGGGTATCTCACCCACATATTTTGAAATATGAATCTGCCTTTAGAGAGGGACGAGTAGGAAAGAGGAAGGAGGAGGGGAGCGTGATCAGAACCCAGCCAGCTAAGATGGGAAACACAAAACCCGTTGAATAGGCCTAAGCAATTAGGATTTACCAGAACTCTGTCAATTTTGGAGACAGTGAAGTTATTAGACCAGGTGAAGTTTGAGCCTTTAAAGTTGATCTCTACCAACCCACCACTACAGATCATTTCATTGAACTCATGAGAAGCAATAGGGGCAATTTTGCTAAGTCCGGTTCTTTCTAAGGCTTTCCTTATCACATTAAAATCTCCCCCCACCAAATAGGGAGAATCATTCGAATTGCTCCATTGGATAATAGAGGACCAAAGATGTCTCCTTAGAATGTAGGGGCAACTAGCATACATAGCCGAGAGCCTCAGAGAATGACCTCCCCAGACGTACGAACCATGGATACACTGATCTTCATTTACCACAACCTCAAAGAGAAGGGGAGCCTTCCAGAAAATCCAATTTTTGTTGTTGGAGTTAACCAAAAAAGAGGTAAAGCCGAGGAAGGAGGTCAGACGACCAATAGCCTCGCTTTTTAGCAGGGGCTCAAAGATACCAAGAAATAAAACATTGTTTCTTTTGCAAATAGATTTAAGCCTTTTTCTAGAATTGGAAGCCGCAATACCCCGCACATTCCAAAATAAAATAGATTTATTTAACATGAGTTTAACCTAGCTGACCTTCTGGGAAGGGACTGGACGAGCAACAAAGCTGCTTGAGATCTCCTGGCGGCCCTGGACCATTTCTTAGGGGTTTTCCATTCCCCCAGTAAGGAGTCCTGGTCGAGATCACTCGGCTTAGTGCTAGCAAATTCCTTGGCAACTTCATTGATTTCTAAAGCTTGCAGAATGATAGAATTAACATCACATAGAAGAGGAGACTGCTCACAGGCAGCTAAAGGCTCTTGAAACGCAGCGAGATCTAAGGGAGGATCCAAAGGGACAAAGGGAACAATGGAGAGTGAGTTATTTGATATGGGTACTGTAACATCTTCCAATGGAGGAACTAGCATTGAATGCTTTACTCTCCAAACCTTCTTCAAGCTAAGGCTTAAGTTGAAATATCTATCTTATAGATTAAGACACAATCCATTGAGAAAATCTACTACTTAATAGAACTAAACTATTAGAATATTGAATATGATTCTAAGGAGGAGATGGTGAATTCTCTTCACTATAACACTTACGCAATTCCCTAAGCCAATATTAGGGTTTGGCCTAAGGATGAGTTTATAAGTCCAAAATAAGTCTAAGTTCAATAAGTCTTATTTAAGAATTTATGAAAGGAAACATGGATTCTAACTCCACATTATGTAACAACCCAAGGTTGTTACCTAGCTTAATTTTAGTTTAATCGTATCTTAATTATCATTATATTAATTTCATCTAGCCATTAGAATCAATCCTTGAAAATTTGGTGCAATTCGGAGCTTCATCAATTATTTTGGATTATTTTAATATTTAACTAATTATAAAATTGAGGTATTTAATTTGACCTCAAAATCAAAATACGACTTCGTCGTTGAAATCGTCACCCCCAAATTAGCTAGGGGTGATGTCTTGGACGCGTTTGGAAGTCATCGGATTTTCACAAATATTTTAATATAATTAAATACCCCAGAAAAATAGGATAATTAAATAATTGTCGGAATCCAAATCTGACTTTGTCGATGAATTCCTCACCCCCAAATTAGCTAGGGGTGAATTTTTAAAAAATTTCGGAGCACATTTCTAAAATCTAAATTTTTAAGTAATTAAGGAAATATTTATTTATTTATTATTCCTAAGTTTTCCTATTTCCTTAATTTGCTTGCCTGGCTTCCCCCATCCCTCTCATTCGGCGCCTCTACCATCGCACGCAAAGTGGCAGAGCCCCATCTCCTTAACCCATGCCGCCTAGCTATTATAGGCCATGTCCCTCATCCCCCATCCTCCTTCTCCTTTAATAAGGAAGCTCAGCCCTTCCTCTCCATTTTTGGTTGTCAAGTTAAAGCTCCCAAGCTTCCTCCCTTCCTCCATTGCTGCACCTTAAAGAAGATACTTCCCTTTATCCAAGTCCTGAAGAAAATAGAGGTTTCTTCTTCCTCTTCTAAAGGCTAAGGTACCCATTTTCTCCTCTTCCTTGTCTACTTCATGTTGCTATTATATTTGTTTGTATCTTTAGAAGTCCATAGTTGTATTTGGAAGCCATTGAGGCTCATTAAAGCATCATATTACTTGAAAATATCATGCTCTATTTTTTGTCCAATTTGTATACCTGAACCTTTAACTCCATTGTTTGTATACTTAGGATAATCTAATTATGCTGATTTTAGTATCGATGGAAAGGCATCGAAAAGACCTTTCCATTGATATATGGCACCACTCATAAAATACTCTGGATTGAGAGTAGTTGAGCTTGAAATATGATCCTTTACGGTTTTTGCACAGGAGAAATCACCGTCGGACGCCATAGCGCGCCGTAGCACCCGAAACTCAGATAGTTTCCACGGCAGCGGGCTGCAGCATCATTTTGGAAAAACTATAGGAAATCAAGAGAAAACTTAATTGAACAGTCACACGGAAGTTAGACCACTGCAGTGCCATTTCTGGAAATTTATATAAAACCAGAAAATAAATTAACTACATAGTAATTTCAAAAGTTAAACCGCTACAGTGCGCCTTAGCACCTGAATGCACTGCAGTGCGCCCTAGCACCCAACTCTCAGGAAATAGAATGTCGTAGCACACCGCATCACCTGAAAGCGCTGCTGCGCGCCACCGCACTAATTTCCGTTGTAGCGCCTAAAAGCGCCACCGCACGCCACAGCATTATTTTTTGCCACAGTGCGCCGCTACGTTTGAAAGCACTGCAGCGTGCCACAGTGCGTCGTTGCGCCCATAATTTTTTGAAAGTGCGCAGAATTGGATGAAATGGCCAAACTTCTCATTTTTTCATATTTTAAAGTCCATAGGACCCTAGTGGGACCGAATTATACTAAAATTGAGCATTGCATAAAATTTCATGAGAAAATAAAATTTGCAACTTTGTCATTTTTAACAAGTGCTTAAAACCTATTATTTATTTTGAATATCTTGTGCCAAATGTTAAAGAATAGGATCCTAGATTGCTTATATTAAATAAGTATACCTCAATAACTAAATGGAATGCAACCTAATTCTCTTAGAGATGTAATCAAGTCTTAACCCCTTTGGTTTGACTTAAAATTTGGTTAGCTTTAATTACCTTCTATTTTATATTACTTTATATTCCTATACTTTTATGATTTTAGAATGTATGCTAGAGAACTTTAACATTTATTTGGACACCTAATTGTGCTTAATTAACATTAAACTATAATGGAATGTAAGAATCTTGAGAACTTGTTTAAGTAAATGATACTTAATCTAAATCTAAAATTTAACATCAATAATACACCAACAATACATTGATTTGTCATTGATCCATAAATCAACCATTTGGTCTTTATTTTAGGAAGGCCAGGGGTTAAACCCTAACTTGTCCTGATTTAGATCTAAATCTTAATCACCTTAATCAAGTAAATTTGATTGAAAGATAATTCAATAAACATGATTCCAATAATGCATGTGATTTGACATCGATCTTAAGTCACTAAATTAGAAGTGCTAAGGTAATTAAAAAACTTGTGTGATTAAGTATTTGAACTTAAACTTTAGATCTTTGATTTTCTCTTAAATAAGATGCATAGCATAAGGTTAATTATAAAATTAAGTTGATTTATCACAAGACCAAATATTAATAACACTCTTGATTACACCCCATAATTATAGTATGATTAGATGGGTTCACCCATCTTATTTGATCAAAACAAGCTTAATGAATAAAACTTATGAGTGCTACTATAAGTGTTAGATATGTAAGATCTTGATGATCTTATAATATGATTTTATATAATTAAAAAGTTTAATTAATACTAATACATTGAAGTAGGAAAGAATTGGTTATTACATACTGAGGTAGGATCTTAGATGCTCCCTTTAACCCTAAAAACTTGATCTTAGATCCTTGTGGTAGAATCACCTAAAGTACCTATAATGAAATCTCTCCAATATAGTAGTAACCTATATTGAGTGATCATTTTGATCACATCCTTGGAACCTTGTGTAGGATTTAACCAATTAGAGTCACTATTCATAGCTTTGGTAAATCCTTGGTTATTAAATAGAATTGCTATAACCCAAATTATTGGTTGGGTATGATTATGCATATCCATGGTGTTGAGTCACTTCAGTAATATTCTGGATTGGTTGAGTTACTCCAATGTGAACTTATGATCATGTGCTATCCCGAGGGATTAGACGAATACTGTCCCATTAGAGTAAGTCTTCCAAAACTAAGAGTGTTACAATTAGTGAACAAGATCCTTAATTTGAGATATAAACTGTGATCGGGTCTTGCCTCCTATCGCAGTGCGCTTTAATAAGTGCAATTTAAGCAAACTAAGTATGTGGCGGCCTCCCCCTAATCATTTGAGCTTAAGAGGTGGTGGTCGTCAATGAACAAACCTTCACTTTGCATTTAGATTAAGGATAAACCTTCCTAATTAAATGTTAAGGGAAGATATGCCCTAAAAATTGAGGGCAAAAGAGACAATCACTGAATGAGCATATTATAATATATCAGAGTGTAGAAGAAAGACATGTAATAACATCCATACAATATAGATAAGAACTATACAACTCAGAATGCATAAGCATGAAAAGAAAAGCAGTTTAAATTTGTATTATTACAAAATAACTTAAAAGTTAAAGCAGTGAAGTAAGATTACTCAATCCTCACAAAATAAAAGAACAGAAGTAAGAGTCTTCTTCTACACGCTCCTCCTCCTAAACCAGATCTTCATAAGGTCCTTCCTCAAACAATTCAGAGTCTGCCATTGTCGGTATCACAGTGACAGGGCCCAAGCCAAAAGAAAAGAAAATCTTGTTAGACAATAAGTCTAAGTACATTTTAAGTTAAGCATTTTTCTAAATTTAATAATATCACAATCACCTAAGCAAAGTAGGAGTAGTAAAGCAATCAAAGAAAAAGTGGCAAGGGTTAAAATTAACTTAATTATAACTCAAACAAAATGTGAGGTAAGCACATACCTCAACTCAAGCTACAGAAAAGGGTTAAGTAACAAAGGAATGAGTACTACTCTAAAGGATATGAATACACTCATCCCAAAGGAATGAGATGCTTAAAATCTAAGGAATAAGTTAGGCTAATATTTCAATCATAGTTGTGTCCTACCCAACTAATAGATTTAAGAATCTGAATCAATCCAACCTAAGAAATGAAAAGTTATTCACCTAATTGGGCAAGTCACTTCTAAAAAAAGAATTATTTCTATAAGTCACAAAAGTATGAGTTCATGAATGTAAGGTTTGATTAAATTAAGCTAAGGAAGAGGTAATTATTTAATCAAGGATAAGACACTTTAAACACTATACTAGATTTACAAATAGTATATCCAACAAATCCATAGTTAAGGATTTATCCTACCAAGATAAGGTAGAATTATCTACACTATAATATTCAAGTCAAGTCAAGCTGACCCAACACCAATGCTTGTATATAATTAAGGTAGTATAAATTAAAGGCTAAACTATAGGAGCTAGCTTAACTTTAGTCTAAAGGGTGAAATGATCCTCAAAACATAGAACTATGTTGGAATCACAAGGTTCTAAATTTAAAGGTTACGTACTAATCACAATTTAAGACTATTTACAGAATCATGAATATTATTGTATTTTGAGATTCTATAAGTTCTTTTAAGATTATTGAGCCTGGCATTAAAAACCAAACTCTAACCAGATCCATGAGAGGTTTGATATCTTTAAGTTATTAGAAGAAGAGTTTGTGTTCTTAATTGGGATCCCTACAGCTATACATAAATTTATCAATGAACTAGTAATAAGATTTGGGGGAATAATAGGGCATGAATTTACAGACACTGGTGAAGAATAGTTTTAGTTGCATTAAGCATTGAATGGTCTTTCCATTATTCTATTTAGTTTAGCTGAATATCTACTCATGTCATAATAGTTTAACCAAAGTTCTAATCTCTCTAATAAAACTGTTAGATGCAATATGAGTAGAAGATGATTGTCCATGGTTTATTTCTACATAAATATGAAAATAACACTTTGGAATTTGGGGAAGGAATTCAAAATGTCATTGACTGTTATTAATTATGAAGGGAGAATATGATATTATTATGATATGAAAGATTCAATTTAGATTATGTAACAATCTATTATAAAGGATAGAAGACCTATCTTATGCATCTTGTAACTAGACCAAGTTTGAAATTAGAGTATGTAATACTAAAATGTTTTCTTCTACAATTCTAGGAGAGTTTCTAAGAAGTAGCATTCCATTAGTTTCTCTCTTCATCTTGTAGAAGAGAAACTACAGTGCAACAAAGATGTGATTGAGATACTCAACTTCATCTAAGATAGATTCTATGCACTTAAAGTCACTATTTAATCAAATAATGAAGATCTTGTCTTTTGATGGTGAGATAGTATACTAAAGAGTTTATCTTCCATAAAATCTTGAATTTTTATCTTTGATCTACAGATATTAGAATTCTTAATATTAGCTCAAATCTCCTAGTATAAAGGCCAAGGCTTAACCATTTAGTTTCTCTAATCCTACAGATCTTTTAAACATTCTTCTAAGTTATTAAATTATTTATCACTTTCTAATTTTAGTCTTTACTTGACTTTTACTAATTATGAAAGTAATTTTCCATTTTATGCCTTTTATTTTGAGTATATGGTAATATGGATGTCATCTTAGTATTCATTTAGTGATTGTATGGCAGAAGAACTATCCATTAGGAAGATAGGAATACAAATTCTAATATGACCCCTTATAGAGTTCTCTGATACCAACTGTGGTGGCTGCCCCCTAATCGTCTGAGATTAAGAGGTGGTCGTCAACGGACAAACCTTCACTTAGCATTTAGATTAAGGATAAACCTTCCTAATCAAATGTTAAGAGAAGATATGCCCTAAAAAGGGAGGGCAAAAGAGACAATCACTTAATGAGCATACTATAATATATTAGAGTGCAGAAGAAAGATCAGTAATAATATCCATACAATCCAAATAAGAATTATACAACTCATAATACATAAGCATGAAAAGAAAAGTAATTTAAACCTCTATATTATTACAAAATAACTTAAAAGTTAAAGCACTAAAGTAAGGTCACTCAATCCTCACAAAATAAAAGAACAGAACTAAAAGTCTTCTTCTACATGCTCCTCCTCCTAAACCAGATCTTCAGGAGGTCCTTCCTCAAATAATTGGGAGTCTACCATTGTCGGTATCACAATGACAGGACCCCAGCCAAAGGAAAAGAAAATCTTGTTAGACAATAAGTCTAAGTATATTTTAAGTTAAGCATTTTTATAAATTTAATGATATCACAATCACCTAAGCAAAGTAGGAGCAGTAAAGCAATCAAAGAAAAAGTGGCAAGAGTTATAATTAACTTAATTATAACTCAAACAAAATGTGAGGCAATCACATATCTCAACTCAAGCTACAGAAAAGGGCTAAGTAACAAATAATGAAAACTACTAAGTATAAGAAATTTTTAAGTAATATGATCAATCTAATACATGCTAATTTATAACATAAAATGAAAGTGCTGAGCTGAAAGTAAAGTTTTAACATCCTAATATGCCATCAAGTGAAAATAAGCTACTGAAATAATGCAATTTACATGAAAAACTTGAAGTACTAAAGGAATTACTGAAAATAGCCATAGTGCTGTATAAAAGAGAAATATACTGAAAATGTTGTAAATAAGAAGTATGCTGAAAAAGTAAAGTAAAACAGTTGAACTTATATAGACATATTCTTAATTAGTCTTGCCAAAAAGTAAATGCATGTTAAAAGAATCCATCTGAAAATATCTAGGAGAAACATCCCAGATCCAATATCACTTAATTCCATTTGAATAAAAAGACACTTAATTCCATTTGAAAATCTAGGAGAAATATCTCAGATCAAAGTAATGTCACAAAGTATCTACTGAGCATCAAGGAGAAACATCCTAGAGCAAAAGTAAGGTGTCATCTAAGCATCTAGGAGAAACATCCTACAGCAAAAGTAAAGTATCATCTGAGCATCTAGGAGAAACATCCTAGAGCCAAAGTAAAGTCACAATATCTAGGCAGACTAAGTAAGATATATTCCACTATAAGTTATATAAAATTCATTATTTTAAATTCTTTATTTTAATTAAGAATATTCCTTATAAATGAATCAAAATTAACATAGAAAATATACTATGTTTCATATAATGTGTTAAGGTACAAAGTCCAAAACAAGGAAGCAAAGCATACAAATTCAAGGTATTAAATATCACTAAACAAACTTTGTGATATCAATTTGTTTTCTAACGTTCTATCTAATCTGAACTTATCCAAGTTTAGGATCTCCAATATCCAGCTATTGAGTATAAATCTAGAATATCAATCCTATAAGTTGAAAAAAGTTAGAACTAATTAACTTCTAACATATATAAATCACATGACGCTTATTTGAGTTAAATAATAAATCAAACATCCTAATTGATAATTTTTACGAATCCCAAACCAATCTTGATTAATACAAATCAAAGTTGTGGGATTAATATGTTAAATCCAAGTATTAGATTTTAACTTCTTAATCTAATAGGTTATATTCCTAACAGTATAAAGTTAAACCCAAAATCTCATGAACTATAATTAAGGCTATCTTATTAAGCAAGAATCAAACTTAATAAGATGGATATTTAATTTTAAATCTAAAGTTTAAATACAAAATAATTATATATAAAGGATGAAATTCTAGAAACTATAAAACTAAGGTTTCATCTATTAAGTACCCATTTACTTAATAGATAAACTCTAACCTAAATTTCTAAGCTATATCCTTAAGGAAATAAGATCCTAAAGATTGAAGGAAAGAATAAAAAGAATAATAAGCTTTAATTTTGATATTACTTAACTATTATTATGTTGTAATGAACTTAAGGAAGGCACAAGGTGAACTAATTTCACCTTATGAGGCTTAAATTAGGACAGAGAGAAATTTGAAAGATTTTTAGGGTGTTTCCTAAAATGTCATTTTAATGAGCTTAATTATTCTAAAATGATCTCAAACAGTCACAATATTGATTTAGAGGTTTGATTATGAATTTAATGTTTAAGAATATTTAAACCTAAATTTGGGCAAAATGACCTTTTGCCCCTACTAAAGGGTCTAAAATTCAACTCTATGAATTAGGGCTCTAAACTAGAATTTACTAAAAGGAAATGATTACTTACTGTCTAATATGAAGTTAGACAGTAGGTATATTCATTTTAGATATGTATTAAGCCTTATAAGGTCAAATTAAGAAATTGGACTTATAAGGGAAATTTGGTAATTTGACTTAATAAAATCCAAAATTTTTGTTAGTTTATTGAAGATCATTGTCTAAGGATTCAATAAAACCTAAAATCATTAAATTTTGATGAGTATTGGCTTAGTTATAGCCAATACAAGTTATAGAATTAATAATTAGGGTTTAGGGTGATTAGTGAGTGATTAGTGAAATTAATCACAAAATTACTAAACCAACTGCACCACTAAGTTCTTCTCTGATCTATGAGTAATCAAAAATTAAAATTACTCAATTTAAGTATTAAATATACTAATATTCATGAATTAAGTTTTAAGGTGATTAGGGCTGATTAAGAGATCTAACCATTGTCTCTAAAATATTTTTATAGTTTACTGTTAATTAGATCTTCATGATCAAAATGATATATTGGAAGACCTAAATTGGAGCTTAATTGACTAAGTTATGGTCAATTGAAGTTCTAAGGTTAATTAGGGTAACTAGGGTTAGGTCCTAAAAGTGATTATGCTAATACTAATCCAAATAGAGAAATGAATACTACTAGGTTGTTCTAGAGGTTCTACTGATTACTTTAAGACCCATATTGGGTATGTTTGAACTAATGGGTGAAAAGTTATGAGCTTTGGAAGATTAAGGTTTGGGTCAAAAAGTGATTAGCCAAAATATTAATCAAATAGCACATCTAATACTACTAGAACATTCTTGGGAGTTTACTGGTTACTTTAAGACCCATATTAGGCATATTTGGATGTGTGGTTACAAAGTTATGGCTAAATGAAGTTTTGTGGCATTTAGGGCAAATATGAGGGATCCTAAATGTCACTATGTGAAATATAGCTCCAAACAAAATTTTGACAGTGCCAATATGATCCTTATATTTTTTTTAATTTTAATGATATATAATTTTACTATATTTAGACTTATGGTTTGAAAGATATGGATGATTAAATAATTGATGATTAATTTGATTAATAGATTTAATTCACACTAATTAATTTATTTTAAAATTAATTATAAATTTTACACATCCAATGGGGCCCACAAATTGGCTCAACAGACGACACGACTTATTGGTGAGACACACCTGCATACCATCTCTGCAGATGCCGAGATGGTGGGCCCACACCAACCCTTCATGCACTGATGATGCGGGCCCGCGACTAAGTACTCTATACACAGATTACGGGTTGGGTTCGGACCGACCTGGCCCGACACGAGCCCGTCACAAGCCCAAGCTAAACTCGGTGAGATAGGGACACCCGAGGTTAGGGCATCCAAAACCACGACCCTTCCGATGACATCGACGGCCATCCCGCACAACAATGGACAGGGCACGAAGAGGCCTTCCTTTTGATGGCTGAACCATAAGCTAGAGTGGATCAAAGTGACCACCAAAGTTAACCCTAGATGCTAAAGACAAGACGAGGCGAAACCCGATCCCATAAATGTGGACAACTATTTATCATTTGCAAAATTCAACCGATCGAACTCAACTTAGCTCGATCAAAGATGGTCAATCAATAATCTGAGACATGGAATAGATTTATGAAATGAAATCAAATGCCTAATATGAAGAATTGGGAAAATTGACGGTACCTCAAATGGATGGCAAAGGAGGATTTTGAAGTTTCGAACGATAGCTTCAGATGCTTACTGACGCTCAAAAATGTTCTCTCATTTGATAATGCGATTCTAGAGTCAATGCCATCCAAATGGTGGGCAAAAGTGGCAATGATAGCCAAACATGTGGCTAATCTTGCCACGTGTATGCCACGCGCCTCGCGCGAGTGCTTCAGCGAAGAAGACGGTCTGCTGATCGTTGGATCCGATTGAACAGTGACATGGGTTTGACACCTTATTTGGATGGCATCAAAGGAAAGGCGGATGGCGTGAACTAAGCTGTTTCTTTAATTTAAATTACTTTATTATTTAAATTAATTACCTTGATTTCTTAATTAAAAATAATTGATTAATTGCATTCCTAAAATTTCCAATAAATCACTCCTAGCAAATTAAGAGGTGATGAACGCAACGGCGAAGTCAGATTTTTGTTTTGACAAGTGTTTAATTATTTAATTTTTCCAAGGTATTTAAATAATATTAAAATATTTGACAAAAATCTAATGACTTCCAAATGTATCCAAAACTTCACTCCAAGCTAATTTGGGGGTGGTGAATACAATGACAAAGTCAGATTTTTGATTTGAGGTCAGATTCAATAGGTCAATTTTTAAGATTTCTAAAAATTCCTAAAATTAGGATTTGATCCATTTGATTCTTGATTTGGACTGGGTCTCAAAGGTGAGCTTCTAATGACTTAATTAAGGTACTAGAACCATAATTAGGACTTGGATTAGTCCTAATTGACCTAAGTAACAACTTGGGTTGTTACAAAGTATCTCAAGTCACTTTGTGTAGAACACTAAATATGTCTGTAATTAGGTTAATTAACGGCTTAGCTTGAGATAGAAACTATGACGGGTTCTACCTCCTATCATAGTGTGCTTTGATAAGTGTAGTTTTAAACAAGTTAAGGGTTAAATCCACCTTTCTTGGAAATATACAACCATGTGTATACAACCTTCCCAACTAATGATCTTAAGTATTATCCTAAGCAAAGATAGTTATTGAAACTAGAACTAGTAGTCAGAATCGATTTAAAGGGATTCTACATAATGGAGACACTTGATTCATTATCTTATTTTAACCCATTTTCTAGATTTTTGAATTTTAAGGCATGTAGCATGAACATGAGCATGAGCATAAGCACGAACATGAGCATTGCGTATGAGTATCAAAGATGATTTATGAATTAGGAATGTTGCATATATCAATCAGGGAATTTGCATAATGATTAGTACTGGATTTGTAACCATATATATGTAGATATTAGACCGTATGATTTATACCCGTTCAGTGATATTTTGGTTACATATCAGTATTGTTCCATGGCATATACAGATGCATGACTTCAGTGACATACAGCATAGTTTTTACATATTATTACTCAGTTTCAGATTCATTACTATTTTGGTTTACTTTTAGTATTCAATTTCCAGTACAGTTTTACCTTACTTTACTTCAGTTTTGTACAGTTTTATGCAATTTTATACTTTCAGTTATCTTTATAGTATTTCTGCAAATTTATTTACATTATGTAAATGTTAAATAAATAACTAGATCTATTTAGATTAATTTCGATGTGTTAGACTTATTGTCTAACACGGGGTACTTTTGGGATCTAGCAATTTGCTAGATCTTGAGCAGTATATTGAGCCAGGTTAAGAGGACACCTATGAGATTCAGGAGGAGCCTATGGAGCACTAGTGGACTCTCCTCCAGTTTTACTACTTTGCTTAGTTTATTTTAGTTCAGTACTTAGCTTTTATGTCTGTATTTCATTAAGCTATTTATATAAATTTGAATGTGTTTCCTTTTCTTTTCTAAGATGAATATTTCATACAGCTTCTGTGATAAATATTTTTGGATGTTTGCTTTAGCTTCCACACTCTATTTATACACTACTTTTACTTAGTATTGTAATGTGATCAGCATACTAGAAATGCTGATATCTTATATATATATTGGATTCCGCATGTGTTTTACATCTAATGTATGTATTGGTCTAATACTTAGGATAAGGATACTACTCTTATCTTAAGAATTAGCTCTCAACCCTCCTTGAGATTGAGTTAGGAGCCCTTTAGATGGGTATTGTTTGAGCTATCTGGGGAGATGGGATATTCCTCCCCAAATGGCGCGCCGCTCCACCACCGAATCGAATACGATTACCCCTTTTTGCACGTGGCGACAGGGCGGGGCATTACAGTCGATATCAGAGAAGTATCACAAAGTGTCAGATAAGGAAATGTTCCTATCTACTTAATGATCTATTCTCTACAGCAGATATGATCATAATTACTAAGTGTAAGAAAAGCAACATCCATGGTTCCTACTAAAATCTTAGAAATGAAACTAAGAATATCTGGAAATAACACCTTATGAATTGAACGAACCACAAATGACTAAAAAATAGTTAAAAGTTAAATATAAGTAACAAAGGACATCTTAGGATCTGAACGGACTTTAAAGGAGTAAAATATACAAATTAATTGCTTATAACAAAAATAAGTGGGAAACTAGAACTAATAATTGAATGAAAATTTAGGGATGGAATATCAGCAGTTCGATTTCTTCTACTACCTTAGATTATTCAATGAGTTTTGGGCAGATGATTTCCAAGATGGCAAAATGTATGGAAGGATTGTAGAAGGAGTTTCTCCTCATATAGTAGAAGTGCTAGATAAGATCTTAGTTTGTTCGGCCTTTAGAGGAACTAGTCTCCCTATTCTTGCAGCACAAAAATTATCAAATGTTACTAATTAATGATTCCTAGATAATCTTCTATCTGTCCAGTACCACCATCTATCAACAGAACCACCAAGCAAAAATCCCAGGATCTAGAGACGGTAGCCATCAAGACAAGCTGTCTCTTGAAAAGCAGTGGTCACATGGTTTAACCATTCTCTAGCAAGAATAGGGAGACTAGTTCCTCTGAAGGCCGGACAAACTAAGATCTTATCTAGCACTTCTACTCTATGAGGAGAAACTCCTTCTACGATCCTTCCATACATTTTGCTTGGTGGTTCTGCTGATAGATGGTGGTACTGGCTACCGTCTCCCTATCAATGCAACGAAAGTAGCACAAAAATTATCAAAAACCTTAATTGGAAAGTTTAGTACCCAAGCATCATTGATCAATGCAATGAAAGCAGAAAGGCTAGTCAAAAAGGGATGTGATACGTATCTCGTAACAATGTTGGGAGAAAAAAAAGAAGTCATGCCTATTTCTGAGTACCGAATAGTTTGCAAATTTCCCGAGGTTTTTCCAAAAGACCTACCCGATCTTCCTCCCGTTAGAGAAGTGGAATTTGCTATATAATTAATTCTAGGAACCCAACCATTATCAAAATTTATGTATCATATGGCACCTAAGGAGCTGCAAGAATTGAACAAGTAACTTTAAGAGCTGCTAGAGAAAGGTCTTATTTGGCCAAGTTCATCTCCTTGGGGAGCGCCCATTTTATTTGTGAAAAATAAAGATGGATTGATGAGAATGTGCATTGATTATAGAGAATTGAATAAGGTAACTATCAAGAATAAATACCCACTACTACAAATTGATGATCTATTCGATTAGTTATCTGGAGCTAAAGTATTTTCCAAGATCGATCTGTAATCTGGTTATCATCGGCTAAGAGTTAAGGATGCGGATATTGAAAAGATAGCTTTTAGAACACGTTATGAACATTACAAATTCCTAATAATGTCATTTGGATTAACTAATGCGTCGTCCATCTTTATGGACTTAATGCAACGAGTACTAAAAGCATATTTAGATAAATTTGTCATCGTCTTTATTGATGATATCCTGATTTATTCAAAATGTAGTGCTGATCATGAGAAGCACTAGAGATTAGTTCTACAAGAACTTAGAAATCATGAATTATATGCTAAATATTCTATGTGTGAATACTGGTATGACTTAGTTGCTTTTATGGGTCATGTCATAGACGTGCAAGGAATTGAAGTAGATCAAAATAAAGTTAGCACCGTTCAAAAGTCTGAAATGTGAGAATGCATTCTAATTATTAAAAGATGCTCTTTCTTCTGCCCAATTCTTGCCTTACCTAAAAAAGTTTGAACTACCAAGTCTATATTGATGCATCTGGGATAGGCTTGGGTTGTGTGCTGATGTAGGAAGAAAAGGTTATTGCCTATGCATTGCGTCAGTTAAAACCACATGAGAAGAATTATTTTATTCATGATCTCGAATTAGCTGTTGTAGTCTTTGCTTTAAAAATTTGTCATCATTATCTGTATGGTGTCCAATGTTCCATATTTACAGATCATCAGAGCTTAAAGTATATTTTCACTCATCACGAACTTAATTGTCGTCAGCGAAGATGGCTCGAGTTAATAAGTGATTATGATTTATCGATCCAATATCATCCGGGGAAAGCGAATGTTGTAGCTGATGCACTCAGTCGTGATGCTAGCACTCTCCTCCTTAATAGCTTCAAGCCCTATAGAGGAAGAATTCAGAAGGCTTGATATCAGGCCAGTTCATGGTGCTATGCTAAGTGAATTGATATCTATGAGTATCATTGAACCAACCTTTCACCGGATGTCTCCATCTCCCAAATAAAGAATAAAAACTATCTGAATTTTAAAATAGAGATCAAAAGTGGTCATCGCTTTGATTAGTAGTTTCGATGTAATGTAATCTATCAAGGGGGTCGCCTATGGATTTCCAAATCCATGCATCAAGAGATTTTAGTGGAATGCCACAATTCTAGTTACCAAGTACATCCTGGTAGTACTAAGATGTACCAAGACCTAAAGAAGTCATTCTGGTGGCCTGGAATGAAGAAAAGCAAGGCTAAATTTGTATCGAAGTGTCATGCCTACAATCTAGTCGAGGTAGGTATCAAAAGTCTGTAAATCTCCTCCATCTTGTGCTAATTTCCAAAATGAGTATGGTTTGATTTCCTCATAAATCTTATCATAAGTCAAGATCTAGTGTCGATTCACTCTGAGTTGTAGTCAATTGACCGACCTAATCGGCTCTTCTCATTCCAATTAGTTAAAATAATTTTTGTGATGAAGTTGACCAAACTCTATATTAAGATAAATTGTCAGGATGTTATATATTTCCAAAGCAATCATTTTTAACATGCATAATATCATAACCCTCGTTATCTTCCTATTGATTTCTAAGAAGATGATCTCAACTACCTAAAGCTAAACCCAATGAAAGAAATCTATCATCCTGGCATGGTTATAAAGCTCAGTCTAAGATTTGTGGGCCTTTCCAAATTTGGTCCAAAATATAGATCATTAGCCTATAAGCCATGGTGGTCCGATGAATTCTCCGCAATACACAATGTGGTATGCATTTCCTTGTTCAAGAATTGCTTAAGAGAGCCTCATCACTTAATCTCCATCATCCTCGGTAGAAATCCAATCAAATTAATCAATCACTGTTAAGCCTGTCAAAGTCCTAGGTAACGTTCAAAAGCAGCTCAATAACTATTATATCCTTATAGTAAAGATCCAGTGGAGGATTCGTTCTTCTGATGAATCCACTTGGGAAAAAGAGGCTGATATACGACAAAAATATCCAAGTCTCTTGGAGAATCCAGGTATCCTTTAAAATTCTAAATTTTAGTTATTAATTATCTGTGTTTCCTTTTCTGTTCTTAGTAATGATGTTGAGGACAACATCATTTTTAAGTGAGGGAGTCTGTAATAACCCAAGATTATTACCCAGCTTAATTTTAGCTTAATTGTATCTTAATTATCATTCTATTGATTTTATTTAGCCATTAAAATCAATCCCTGAAGATTTGGTGCAATTCAGAGCTCTATCAATTATTTTGGATTATTTTAATATTTAATTAATTATAAAATTGAGGTATTTAATTTGACCTCAAAATCAAAATCCGACTTCGTCGTTGCGATCGTCACCCCCAAATTAGCTAGGGGTGATGTTTGGACGCGTTTGAAAGTCATCGGATTTTTGCAAATATTTTAATATAATTAAATACCCTAGAAAAATAAGATAGTTAAATAATCATCAGAATCAATATCCGACTTCACCGTTGAATTCTTCACCCCCAAATTAGCTATGGGTGAATTTTTAGAAATTTTTGGAGCACATTTTTAAAATTTGAATTTTTAAGTAATTAAGGAAATATTTATTTATTTATTATTCCTATGTTTTCATACTTCCTTAATTTGCTTGCTTGGCTTCCCCCATCTCTCTCATTCGGCACCTCCTCCATTTCACGCAAAAGGGCAGAGCCCCATATTTTTAACCCATGCCTCCAAGCTCCTATAGGCCATGTCCCTCATCCCCCTTCCTCCTTCTCCTTTAATAAGAAAGCTCAGCACTTCCTCTCCATTTTTTTCTATTAAGTTAAAGCTTTTAAGCTTCCTCCCTTCCTCCATTGCTGCACCTTGAAGAAGGAGCTTCCCTTTCTCCAAATCCTAAAGAAAATAGAGGTTTTTTCTTCCTCTTCTAAAGGCTAAGGTACTCATTTGCTCCTCTTCCTTATCTACTTCATATTGCTATTATGCTAGTTTGTATATTTAGAAATCCATGATTATATTTGGAAGCCATTGAGGCTTATTAAGGAATCATATTACTTCAAAATATCATGCTCTATTTTTCGTCCATTTTGTGTACCCGAACCTTTAACTCCATCATTCATATAGTTAGATTAATCCATTTGTGTCGATTTAGGTATCAATGGAAAGGTATCAGAAAGACCTTTCCATTGATATATGGCACTATTCATGGATCGCTCTGGATTTAGAGTATTTGAGCTCAAAATGTGACCATTCACAGTTTTCGCACAGGCGAAATCACCGTCGGGCGCTACAGCTCACTGTAAAGCCCAAAACTCAAATAGTTTTCATGGCAGCGTGCCACAGTGGGCTATAGCATCATTTCAGGAAATATCATATAAAATCAATGAATAAACTAATTGAATAATAACACAAAAGTTAGACCGCTGTTGAGCGCCACAGTGGGCTGTAGTGTCATTTCGAGAAAAACTATAAGAAATCAGGAGAAAAATAATCGAACAGTCATACAAAAGTTAGACCGCTGTAGTGCCATTTCTAGAAAACTATATGAAACTAGAAAATAAATTAATTGAATAGTAATTTTGAAAGTTAGACCGCTACCGCGCCGAAGCGCCTGAATGCGTTGCAGGGCACCGTAGCGCCCAACTCTCAAAAAATCGAGCGTCGTAGCGTGCCGCTGCATCTAAAAGCACCGCCGTGTGCCACAACATTATTTTTGTCATGGTGCACCGCAGCATCTGAAAGCGCTACAGTGCGCTGTAGCGCCCATAATTTTTTGAAAGTGCGTAGAATTGGCTGAAATGGCCATAACTCCTCGTTTTTTCGTATTTTAAGGTCCCCAGGACCCTGGTGGGGCCAAATTATACTAAAATTGAACCTAATTTAGGTAAAATTAAGCACTGCATAAAATTTCATATGAAAATTAAATTTGAAACTTTGTCATTTTTAATAAGTGCTTAGAACCTATTATGCATTTTAAATGTCTTATGCCAAATATTAAAGAATAGGATCCTGGATTACTTATATTAAACAATTATATCTCAATAACTAAATGGCATGAAACCTGAGTCTCTTAGAGTTATAATCAAGTGCTAACCCATTTAGTTTGATTTAGAATTTGGTTAACCTTACTTACCTTCTATTTTATGTTACTTTACATTCCTATGCTTTAATGATTTTAAGATGTATGCCAGAGAACTTTAACACTGGTTTGGACACCTAATCGTGCTTAATTTACATTAAACTATAATGGAATATAAGAATCTTGAGAACTTGATTAAGTAAATGATACTTAATCTAAATTTGAAACTTGACATTAATAATACACCAATAATATATTGATTTATCATTGATCTATAAATCAACCATTTGGTCTTAATTTAAGGAAGGTTAGCGGTTAAACCCAAACTTATCTTGATTAAGATCTAAATCTTAATCACCTTAAGCAAGTAAATTTGATTGAAAGATAATTCAATCGACATGATTCCAATAATACATGTGATTTGACATCGATCTTAAGGTACTAAATTAGAAGTGCTAAGGTAATTATTGAACTTGTATGATTAAGTATCTGAACTTAAACTTTTGATCTTTAATTTTCTCTTAAATAAGATGTCTAGTATATGGCTAATTATAAAACTAAGTTGATTTATCACAAGACCAAATCTTAATAACATTCTTGATTACACCCCATAATTGTAGTATAGGTATTGATTCAATGGGTTTATCCATCTGATTTGATCAAAACAAGCTTAATGAATAAAACTTACGAGTGCTAGTATAAGTGTTAGATATGTAAGATCTTGATGATCTTAAAATACGATTTATATAATTAAAAGGCCTAATTAATGCTAATACATTGAGGTACAAAAGAACTGGTTGTTATATCCTAAGGTAGGAACTTAGATGCTCCTTTTAACTCTAGAAACTTGATCATAGATCCTTGTGGTAGAATCACCTAAAGTACTTAGAATGAAATCTCTCCAATATGGTAGTAACCTATATTTGGTGATCATTTTGATCACATCCTTGGAACCTTGTGTAGGATTTAACCAATTATAGTCACTATTCATAGCTTTGGTAAATCCTTGGTTATTAAATAGAATTCCTATAACCTAAATTATTGGTTGTGTATGATTATGCATATCCATGGTGTTGAGTCACTTCAGCATTATTCAAGATTAGTTGAGTCACTCCAATGTCAACTTATGATCAGGTGCTATCCCGAGGGATTAGATGAATACAGTCCCATTAGAGTAAATCTTTCAAGACTAAGAGTGTTACAATTAGTGAACAAGATCCTTAGTTTGAGATATAAACTGCGACCGGGTTCTACCTCCTATTGTAGTGCGCTTCGATAAGTGCAGTTTAAGCAAGCTAAGTATCTCAAGTCACTTTACATAGAACACTAAGTATGCTTGTAATTAGATTATTTAACATCTTAGCTTGAGATATATACTGCGACCGGGGTACTACCTCATATCGTAGTGTGCTTTCATAAGTGCAGTTTAAAATAAGATAAGGGTTAAATCCACCTTTCTTGGAAACATACAACCATGTGTATACAACCTTCCTAACTATTGATCTTAAGTATTATTCTAAGCAAAGATAATTGTTGAAACTAGAACTAGGAGTTAGAATCCATTTGAAGGGATTCTGCATAATGGAGACACTTGATTCATTATTTACCCATTTTCTAGATTTTTTAGTTTTAAGGCATGTAGCATGAACATGAGCATGAGTATAAGCATGAACATGAGCATTGCATATGAGTATCAGTGATAATTTATGAATTATAGAATGTTGCATATATCAATTGGGGAATTTGTAGGATGACTAGTACTAGATTCCCAACCATATATATGTAAACATTGGATCATACAATTCATACTCATTCAGTGATATTTTGGTTACATATCAGTATTGTGTCATGGCATATACAGATGCATTACTTCAGTGACATACAGCATAGTCTAACTTATTATCACTAAGTTTTAAATTCATTATTGTTTTGGCTTACTTTCAATATTTTGTTTCCATTATAGCTTTACCTTACTTTAGTTCAGTTTTGTACAATTTTAGACAGTTTTATACTTTCAATTATATTTACAATATTTTTACAAATTTATTTACATTATTTAAATGTTAAATGAATGACTATAACTGTTTAGATTAGTTTCAATGTGTTAGACTTATTGTCTAACAGGGGTACTTTTGGGATCCGATAATTTGTTTGATCTTGAGCAGTATATTGAGCCAGGTCAGGATGATACCAAGGAAATTCAGGAGGAGCCTGTGGAGCACTAGTGGACTCTCCTCCAGTTTTACTACTTTGCTTAATTTATTTCAGTTTAGTACTTAGCTTTTATGTCCGTATTTCATGAAACCATTTGCAATAATTCTGGATGTGTTTCCTTTTCTTTTCTAAGATGAATGTTTCATACAAATTCTGTGATGAATGTTTCTCGATGTTTGCTTTCTATTATATAATACTTATACTTAGTATTGTGATGTGATCAGTATATTAAAAATATTAATATCTTATATATAGATTAGATTCCACATGTGTTTTATATCCAATATATGTATTGGTCTAATACTTAGGATAAGGATACTATTCTTATCTTAAGTTTTAGCTCTCAACCCTCCTTAAGGTTGAGTTTACAGCCCTTCAGATGGGTTTAGTTTCAGCTATTTCGAGGAGGCAGGATATTCCTCCCAGAGTGGCGTGCTGCACCGCCGCCGAATCGAATACGATTACCCCTCTTTGCGTGTGACGATGGGGCGAGGCGCTACACATTTACTGTTCCTTAAGATTAATTTATCCAAATTAAGCCAAAAGCTAGGGTTTATACAAATGGAGCTAATAATGAGTCAAATTTACTTAAACCAGGTTCTAAACACGTACTAATTTTAAGGGTAATGGATAGATTAAGAAGTTTTAATTGCACTTTAATCAAGATTTACTCAAATTTACCAAAATGCCCTTCATTAAGAATCTTAAAGTTGACTTTATGTTTTAAGGTTCCAAACTAGATTTACTCAATGCAGAATGATTCTCTACTATCTAAGGAAATGAATAACACATTAAACTCTAAATCTGGTTAAGAATGAGCATAATGAGCACTAAATAAGGCTTACACTCATTAAAGAGTGATTAGCAAAATAAATCTAAGAAATATAAACTTATGTTATACTTAAGTTCTACACTGATTCAAAAATCATTAGATAGATTAATCACTAAAATCAAAGCTCAAATGATCTAATTATTTACTAATTAGGGTTTAGAGTGAGTAATTACAAAATTAAGTTTAGAAAAATACTTCTAACCCCCTAATTAAGTACTACTATGTCTAATGAAGAGAATGAGACCTAAATGATGAAATTTGGCCAATGATTAAGCCTAATATTTAATAGTCCATTTTTAGGGTAATTTGGGCTAAACTATGAAATTTAATTATAGAAATTAGACTTTTATTGTAGATTAAGATTCTACTCATTTTCTAGATCAAAATGGTATATTCGATCATTAAATTTGGATTTGATTGAGTATTTTATTTCATTAATTTAAGTTTTCAAATGAATATCCTGATGGAAATTTAAATCAGAATAATTGGCTATTTAAATAACCCAATCAAAAACATACTGGCCAGGAGATGGCCCATCCCCCTACTATACTCCATTTTCATTGCAGAAAATCCTCGATAGGTAGGAATTAGGGATAGGTTTAGGAACCAAATCGTGAACGTCCGGACCACGCCGTCGTTCGATTTTGATTGCTATACACTCACTAGGCCAAGACGTACCGTTTACACCATAAAACTCCTTGAGGAAATGTCGGAGATACCAGAATGCATGATGTTCGAAAATTATGTTAGGGTTTACTGTGGGGAGCAAATTCTCCCCACAGAGGTAGCTATTTGCTATGCTCTTGATCTTGTACATTCAGTGTGCCAAGATGAAGTGAAGGCTCATCCTAGCATAATGGGAGCAGCTCTAGGATGCTAGATTCTTACTCGTGCTCGTTTTGTGGAGTACTATAGCCCGCTGAAATGAGCAACAGACACTCGGGCTTACCCGAGGGCTCAGAGCCTTACCGATCGATAGGAAATTGGCTCGTTGGCAATTAGTCATTAAATTAGGGTGTCAATTTCCATTAAGAAGACGATTGGCTTCACTGGCCTACAACCCCATCCAAACAGTGATGTTCAATGTCTGGACTACTATTACAGCTAGGATTGTGACTAATCCTAATTGCAAGCATTCTCAGTACATTAACAAAATAATCGCAAGCTTAAACGCAGATGACTAAGCAATGATTGAGTTTAATTGGCTCGGGAAGAGGTAAAGTACTAGGTCAATGAAGAAGACGAACGAGCTGCTTACTGGCAACGGAAAATTTAGAGGTTGGGAGTTGGCCTTAGGCTCCCTTAGAATCACAGCTAGCTATTGGGGACCTGAATGTCAGGTCGCTCCCACTGAACTCTGGTAAGAATGCTGAAACAGATAGAGGGTTGATAGGAACCAAATGGATAAATTCAATCAAAATAATAATAAATGTGAGCAAAGAGCACATTGTGCTAAATTCAAAGATATTTATAGACCTAAAAGAACATTGGAAGCTTGGGATTACATCCCATGGTCGACCCGAGTGAGATGGACTTTAGTTCCAGCCCGCTAGAGGGAGACCTGGGATATCAATCATCTAAATGGGAAAGAAACAATCCTCATACTACCACAATGAATTTTTAGTTGAATGCTAATGGTCGCATTCAGGAAATGGGGGACAAAGGTTCACAGTGCTGGGTTAAACATCATCTCAAATTAAGTGCATATCTGACAAGTGGCAATTAGGAATGGCCAGATAAAAATGGAGTCATCAAATAAGCAGAATAGACAGCTAGATTTTGCTCGAAATTTGATTATCGTGTGGACTGAGCCACTCAGCAGATCACCTGCGGTTCACAAAGTGGATTTAGCCGATCAGCCAACTGTTAGAGGGTCTAAAATACAATTATAGATTTGAAAATATTATGCAATTTTCTAATTAAAATTAAATCAATTTTAGGCTTAAATGACCACCAAAAATTTACCCTTAACTAATTTGGGTGTGAGAAATTTAAAAATGCACTCAAATTTAGATTTGGAGATCAATTTAAATTAGCTAATTTTCTAGATCTAATAATTTGACAAAATATTCAATTGATATATTCAAGTTCCAATGGATCCCAAATTTTTAGCGTTAGGTCTAAAAGACAATTTGAATCTAATGAAACAAAAATTAGGACTTTATTTAGTTCAAATTATATATAGTAACAACTCAGGGTTGTTACAAAGATGAAATTAAAAATTGCATGATGAAAATTCTCAACTTAGTGAAATGATGAAACATACTAAGTGAGGGGGAGCAATTCTTAGGAATAAGGAATTGAGTTGTATCAAAATTCGGGGGTGCTAGGCATTTGAAGTGCTTCAAGAATGTTAAATTCATGCTAAGTGTGGTATATATATATATATATATATATATATATATATATATATATATATCATATGTGGAAGCACTTATGGCACTTAAGAATGCCAAAAATATGAATATTGGTAAGTCCCAACTAAACAATAATCAACTCTCACACTTAGTTCTAAATTAGTTATGAAATTAAGTTTAGAAAATTGAGGATGGCTAATGGATGGTTTCACTAATTCCAAAGGTGTCTAGACGAGAAGTCTAAGCACATGGATCATAAATTGTGGGGCCCCCATACTGCCAATAGGAAGTACGGTGCTCCAACTCTGGCAAATCCCCAGCATAAGTAAAATTAGGTGAAAACTAAACTTGCCTTAAGCCAAGAACTTGTCACCAAAATACTATAAATATTCATCAATATACTTAAAGATATCAAAGTGGCGGAAGCAATAGGTGTAAAGTAACATCCACAAGCACAACATAGTAGAGAAAAAGAAGAACAATATAGTAATTCATCACAATGTAGAAATAAAATACATCTAGAATTAATTATTACAAACTGAATTTAAAAAGCAAATGAAAATGTCTCTCAATCTCACTGAAATAAAATGCAAGATCTATCTAAACAGCATCAGCACGATCCTCCTCCTGAACCTGCTCCTCTCCTGCAACACTGCCCACGAACAAGTCTGAATCTGATATTTGTCAGTATCACAAATGCCAGGGCCCCAGCCAACAAAATAAAAAGGTTACAGTTAGAGAATTATCTAAGTACATTTTAGGCTATTTTAATGAACTGTTTAACTTAAAGATATCACATTTAAATTATCTAGACATGCAAGCAATAATGGGTGCGACAAGCTATAAAAGAAACGGGTAACTATAAACTATCCATTTATAGCCAACAACTAGTATGACAAGTAACATACAGTACCAAATAAACAAGGTGATGCTAAAGCTAAAAGAAACAGTAACTATAATACAAATTCAGAACCTAACATGCTTATGATCGTGTTAACACATGCTGAGTATATAAAGAACACAAATGTTGAAGTAAACATACAATTCTAGCATCCTAAACATGCCAATATACATAAGTAAGCCATAAGAGTATACATACAATATACTAATTAATACAAAAGAAAAGAAAAGGGCCACTGAGACATGTGGCAAAAGCCAAGCAATCTATGAAATGCAAAGCCACTGAGACATGTGGCAAAAAAAAATAGAAAACAATACTAAACAATCCACCTAAAGTAGCAATAAGCCTAAGACATAGTACTGCCATACCAGTCAATAGGCCATCCATGGCCTCCAATACTAAAATATCAATGAATACCCAGCCAATAGGCCATCCCAATCCTCTAAGCCTGGGTCAGTCCTATACAATTTTATTACTGAAGAGGCAGACTACACTAGGACATATTCTACCAACTGCAAGCAAGGCAAGAACTGAATGATATGCAATTCAATTACTAACTTAGGAAGTATCATCCATATCCTAAGCTCTCCTATTATGCTCAAGGAATAAGGCTCAATATCCAAGGTGTGCAAAGAAAATCTAGTCAAAGTAAGCAAGAGACTCAATCTAAACTTATGTAATATCTATTGTTATCTAATTGCCCAATCTAGCTACTCTAAGAAGGTACAAGTTTAGGATCTCCAATATCCAGCTATCGAGTAGAATCTCAGATTCACGTTCTTAAACTTAATATTAGAACTTGATAAGTTCTAATCCAAAATCATGTGATGACTATAAGGTTTAAGCAAATCAATTAACGACCTAATTTATTAATATTTTACTCTCTTACCCAAATCTTGGTCAAGTAAATCAAGATTTAAGGATTTTGGATTTGAACCTCACTTTGGAGTTCAAATCCTGAATCCAAGGAAAAAAAGTCCTATTAAGGATCTAAGGTTCACATTTACTACCCAAATTAAAGGTAAAGAATCATATAAGCTGAAAGATCCAGGAACTAAGAACTTAGTGAAAGGTTATTCTAATGATCATAAGATAAAATAATCAATTAAGAACTTGAGAATCTGAGATCTATATTCAACCTTTAAGATAATTCCATTATCTTATAGATTAAGTCATCTTATACCCACATTAAAGATTTCAAAGAATTAAATAATTAATCATTTAAAGAATTTCAATTGGAAGTAGTTCAATTCAAGTAGAAGATCTAAGGTTTAAGATCTAAGATCTAAGATTTAATCACTTTAGACTTAAATTAGGTTTTCAACTTAGACTTTTTAAATGTGCTTCTTTTATAATTCAAGCCCATAAGCTAACTTAATTGAACTAATTAATTTGAGATTTAACATCTAAAATTATTAAATTCAACTTATTAAGGCAAAGTGATCCTTTTTATGATTACTTAAGATCTGAATGTATTAATTAAGGCTAAATGAATATTTCTTAACTTATCATGAATATTATTAACATCATTAGTCTAAGAGTTCAGTAGAACATTAATAATCTAACCAAGTGTACTTTATTGAGTTTTTCAAGGTTTAAGGGACATTTAAGCATATTTTGATCAAAATGACCAAAATACCCCTCTTAAGGCTAAATATGGGATTTTAGGATTTAATCATCCAAATTACTTCCAATCTATTTTAATATGTTCCATATTGGTTAATGAAGTGAGAAGCACACTTAACTTAGGTTTTGACAACTTAATTAGGCTAATTAGCACTAATCACTCTTTTAAGCCATATAGGGTGATTTATGAATTTAGGCATTCTCAGGGCAATCTAACCTTGCTTAGAGGTTCCATTATACTTAGAATAGCATTAGGAAACTATATTTACCAAAATTAGGGGCTTAATTAGGGTTTAATTTACTAATCCCTAATTAAGGTAATTAGGGTGTGATTAAGAAAGTTAAATATCTAAAATTGGTTTTAAGGGTCTGAAATTATTCTCTAGGGTTTAATGAGCATTCAGAGCCCTTACTCAATTAATTTGGTGATTAATTGAGTTTATTATAATTTAATTACAGACAAAAAAAGTTTAATCAATTATTTTAAATTCAACTATTGGATATATGATTTTATTTTATATTTGGATTCCTTGTATTTTTCTGATTCAAATGGTATATTGGATTATACCATTTGGATCAGTATAGCTAAAGTTATTACATTAATTTATTCTGTATTTTTATTTAAATCAAACCATAGGCTAATTAATTTATTTTATTTATCACTGAATTATCAGAAGGAAAATAAATCCTAAACAGTTTAAATAAACCGTAGCCCAAAATCAGAACCATGTGGGTCACGGGACGGCCCGACCCGTGACTTCATCTCCTTCCCCCCGACAGCCCTCCATCCCACCCGAGCTTCAGCACCGCAATTCTTGGTGCCCAGGCGATGGCGGCGGCTCCTTTCAATCCCCACACATTCGTGGTGTCAAGGCGCGTCAATCCCGCCCTTAATCCCTCTCTGGGACGCGCTGGATCGCCAGATGACTACTTGGCGAAAATGGTCTCATCCAAAGCTCTTAGGGTTCACTGTGAGGAGTAAATTCTCCTCACAGAGATGACCACTTGGCTAGAGCTCGATCCCTACACCATCCTGGTGGTGAGGCAGATTAAAGCCCTCTGGTCACGAGCTTCGGGGTGGCTTGGATCAGTGGATCCCTACTCGAGCTCGGCTACGAGCTTGCGGTGTGGACCAGATGATCAATCGGTTAGGGTAAGCTAGCCCAAACCCTAAGTGCAGTCACATTGGGTTTTCTAAGTGGCTAAGGCAATCTAGACGACATCCAGAGGCTAATTCCGACACTGGAATGGAAACTGAACCTTCTGAGTTCAGGGGAAGAAGGTTGTACCTCGATTAGATGAATTGCGGTGACCGAGAGAGAATGGATAGCTCAGGAACTTTCTCAGCAGTCTCGGCAACTACGCAGGGGGTTTGAACGCTAGACCTTACCCTCTATCAGCTATGCTCAGCAGGTTCAGACGCCAGGATCACCGAGAGCTCCAAGAACTTCAGCTGGGAGGATTAGTGGGTCTCAGTGAGCAAAGGAGGTCACTGAGGCAAGCCAAGGGTATTTATAGGTGATAGGAGATATGGGGGTGGCTTCTAGAGCTTGGGCTGGGAGTAGAGGCTCAAGCCAAGGCTCTTTCCATTTTCCCGCAATTGGGAGGGTCCAAGCCTCCCGTGCCATCCTACTGGGTTCAGCCACTCTCGAAAGGATCCTAACGGCCTAGGGGACAAGGCAAGAGAGAGTGGGGGACAATGCTGGTGTGGCACAATACGAGCGAAAATTCCCCGTCGTGCCTTCGACCGAGCAAAAACGATGATCCACAGTGGCGGGGCTCGTCTCTATCATCTGATCATGAGACTGTTGCGGATTGACAGTCTGATGCGTCTCCCAATTAACAGAACCGCGGAAGGGATCTCGGGCGTTGGATGCCAAATGTCGATCGGGTGGGTAAGATTCGATCACATCGCGCGGTATGTGAGTTGTTGGATCGCAAGCGCTAAGATGCTGCTATTGCATCGAGTGGCGTCTATCTATGCGCTGCTATTGGGACCCTGCAGCGGATCTGCCACGGTCCTGATAGTGAATCCCACTGATTAAAAAATTAATTAAAAATTTAATTTAAATAAAATAAAACCGATTAAATAATATATAATTATTCTTAAATGTTCTAAACCCAATTTAGGACCAAATGAGCTCCAAAAATTCCCAAAAATTCACCCTTGGCTAATTTTGGGGTGGGTAATTCAAAAATGAAATCAGATTTGGATTTAGAGATCAATTTAATTTAGGTATTTTTAGGGCTTAAAAATAGCCAAAAATACTAAATTTCCAATTTTAGCTCCGATTGATTCCAAACTTCTAGGTTATGTTTAAATGACCCATTGAGTCTAATGAAATCGAAATCAAAGCTTGGTTTAGCTTAATTAATCTATGTTTAGCTAAGATAATAACTAGGGTTATTACAAACTCTCTCACTTAAGAATGATGTCATCCCCGACATCACCTAAGTGAAGAAAAAATTCTAATAGGATTTAACAAATCTAACAATGCAAAAGATGAAAAAGAGAGAAGAACAATACCTGGGTTTGCAAAGAGCTGTGGATATTTATTGCACTTATCCACCTCTTTCTCCCAAGTAGATTCTTCCAAGGTTTGGTTCTTCCACTGAATTTTGACCATAGGAATTGAGCGATTCCTTAACTGCTTATGATCACGAGCTAAGATTCTGATAGGTTCTTCAACGTAAGAAATATCAGGTTGGATCTCTACTGTTGGAAGTTGAACGAGGTGAGAAGGATTTCTAAGACATCTTCTTAATGATGATACATGAAATACGTTGTGAACAGTTGTAAGGCCATCATGAAGATTTAACCGGTAGGCAGATGATCCTACTTTGGCCAAAACCTTAAAAGGTCCAACATAGCAGGGACTAAGTTTCCCAGCTATGCTAAATCTATAGACACCTTTCATTGGGCTAACCTTTAGATAAGTAGAATCTCCCACATTGAATTCCAAGAAACTAAGATGAGAATCATGATACTCGCTTTGACGATCTTTAGCTGAACGAATTCTCTGCTGAATTGATTTGATCTTACTACTAGTTTCTTCAACTAATTCTGAACCAAAAAGCAGAATGCTTCCTTTTTCTGACCAAGCTAATGGGGTACTGCATTTTCTACCATACAGTGCTTCATAAGGAGCCATTTTAATACTGGCTTGAAAATTATTATTGTAGGCAAATTCTACTAACGGGATGCGATCTTCCCAGGAACCAGCAAAATCAAGAATACAGAGCCTAAGCAAATCTTTCAAAACTTGATTTACTCTTTCAGTGTGACCATCAGTTTGAGGATGAAAAGCTGTGCTCATGGCTAGAGTAGTACCCAGATCTTGATGCACAGCTTGCCAAAACTTAGAAGTAAATCTGCTATCTCTATCAAATACGATTGATTTTGGAATCCCGTGTAATCTGACAATTTCCCTGACGTTGAGTTTTGCTAACTTATCTACAGAATCAGTTTGACAGATAGGAAGAAAATGCACTGATTTAGTTAAGCGGTTTACTATTACCCAGATTGCATCGGCACCAGATTTTGCACGAGGCAATCCCATGACAAAATCCATAGATATATCAAACCATTTCCATTCAGGGATATCTAATGGATGCAAAAGACCACCAGGTCTTTGGTGTTTGGCTTTTACTAAATTATAGGCATGACATTTAGCCACAAAGTCATCTACATCTTTCTTCATACCTGGCCACCAAAATGATTATTTTAGGTCCTGGTACATCTTAGTACTGCCTGGATGAATATGGTACCCAGAATTATGGCCTTCAATTAATACTTCACGATGCATGGACTTAAGAATCCACAATCTATTACCTTGATAAATTACACCATTCCGCAGCTGCAGATCATGACGAAGAACACCTTCAATATCTACTTTGAATTTCAGATACTCATCATCTTTGGTTTGCGAGATAGAGACATCTCTGTGGAAAGTGGGTTCCACATTAATATTTGCTAATAGCGAACCCAGCATATCGCCACTGGCCGGAGAAATTCCGAGCTTACGGAATTCATGTTCTAAAGAACTGGATGCGATCATAGAGGTTAAAGTAGCACAACGGCTAAGAGCATCAGTCACTATGTTTGCCTTCCCGGGATGATACTGAATACTGAGATCATAATTATTGATGAGCTCCAACCATCTTCTCTGGCGGTAATTCAATTCTCTCTGGGTGAAGATGTACTTCAAACTTTAATAATCGGTGAAAATTGAACATTGCACTCTGTACAGATAGTGATGCCACATTTTCAAGGTAAACATCACGGCTTCAAGTTTAAGATCATGAACTGGATACTTTCGCTCGTGGGATTTTAACTGACGAGAGGCGTAAGCAATTACCTTACCCTCTTGCATTAACACACAACCTATACCTGTTCCAGAGGCATCAGTATATACTTGATAGTTCAAACCTTCTTTAGGTAAAATAAGAACTGGAGCGGTAGAAAGTGCATCTTTTAGAGTTCGAAATGCTTCCTCGCATTCAGGACTCCAAATTAACAGAACGGCCTTTTGAGTCAATTTAGTCAACAGCGAAGCAATCTGGGAAAAGCCTTTAACAAACTTCCTGTAATATCCTGCTAATCCCAGGAAACTTCTAGTGTCAGTGATATACTTATGTTGAGCCCAGTCCAGAATAGCGCTTACTTTACTCTGATCTACCTGAATACCCTGAGCATCGACTACGTGCCCCAAGAATGCAATAGAATAGAGCCAGAACTCGCACTTAGAGAATTGGCATGCAGTTGATGCTCACATAAAGTTTCTAATACTAACCTCAGATGTTCTTCATGATCTCTTAGAGTCTTGGAATAAATGAGAATATCATCAATGAAGGCGATCACAAACTTGTCTAAATATGGTTTTAGTACTCGGTGCATCAAATCCATAAAGATCGATGGCGCATTATTGAGTCCAAATGACATCACCAAAAACTCAAAGTGGCCATAATGAGTACAGAAAGCAGTCTTCCCTACATCATATTCTTTTACTCACAGTTGATGGTATCCAGATCTCAAATCGATCTTGGAAAATATAACGACTCCGAATAACTGGTCAAACAAATCATCAATTCTAGACAGTGGGTATTTGTTCTTTATGGTAACCTTATTCAGTTCACGATAATCTATACACATACGCATAGATCCATCCTTCTTTTTCACAAATAAAATTGGCGCTCCCCAAGGAGACATACTTGGCCTGATGAAGTATTTATTCAAGAGCTCTTGTAATTTCTTATTGAGCTCTTGAAGCTCCTTAGGTGCCATTCTATAATGTGCTTTGGATATCGAATGAGTACCAGGAATTAATTTAATAGAGAATTCTACTTCTTTGAAAGGAGGAACAACAGGAAAATCTTCTAAAAACACATCGGCAAATTCTTTGACTACCTTACAATCAGAAAGAGAGATACTCTCTTTTGCTCTGCCCATCATGGTAACTAGGTAAGCATTATAACCCTTAACAACCAATTGTTTAACTTTAATTGCATTTATTAAGGATAACTATGTGCTAGTTTTTCCTACAAACATTTCAGGCTTGCCCTGAGAATTGAGAGTGACTTTCTTTTTATGGCAGTTTATCACGGCATTATTGTCACTCAGCCAATTCATCCCAAGGATGATATCAAAGTTTGCTATTGGTAGGATGATTAGTTTGGCATGAAATTCTTGATCATTTATCAGGACTTTGATATTACAAAATTTATGGGCACTTAGTTGGTTTCCAGCTGGAAGTCCAACACTCAACTTTTATATTAAGTTATAGGCGTGAAGTTTAAGATTATTGGCAAATCATTCAGAGATAAATGAGTGACTAGCACCGGTATCGAATAATACATTATAAGGTTGGTTGTTGAAATAAAGTGTGCCTAATTCATACGAATTACATTAAAGACTTGCAGAAATTAGAGTATAGCAATACAATTATCAAAGGAAAAGTTCAAAGATGTGTACCTGAAACTGCATTATTATCTTTTGCGGCTTCAATAGGAGTTAAGGCATATACTCATGCAAGACCAGCAAGATGATTATTGGTCTGCCTTTATAGATAATTCTGAGAATTAGAAGCTGGTGACTGTGTGGGAGCAATTTCAGAAGCAGGTGTTGGCATTATAGCCAGATTTAATTCTCTCTAATTTAACAGAGTTGCTCTGAACACTTGTTTCTTATGGTAGGGCTTTATTGGAACCCCATCCACTATTTCCGTGTGGTCACACTGCTAGAACCTGTGGCCTGTATGCCCACAATTGAAACACCTTTGGTCAGTGTGGTAACACCTGCCGTATGGGTGTGGCCTATCGCAGCTTTGAACGGGTTACGAGGTTGGTGCAGCTTCTAGTGATAGACCTTTGTAGGATTAGTCCTATGCCTCTTGAAGGTTTTTTGTGGGTTCTGAGTCATTTGTGCCCGCCGCTTGAGATTATCCTCAGATTGGTGATGCTTGATTACTTTAACTGTTTCCACTAACTTGAAGAAGCTAGTTAAGCAGAGTGGTACGATTTGATTCTTTAATGAATCTCGAAGTCTACAGAGAAAGCAGGTGGCACTTAGCTGATTCAGATTGAGTGACTTCTGGCACAAAGCGAATCAATCTACAAAACTCCCTTTCGTATCCAGTGACTGAATGACTCCCTTGAGTCAACCGTATGATCGTGTCTACGATAATAAAATCAGCCTTGAAGGATTCAACAAATGCATCCCATGGAATGTCGTCTAGTTCATAATCAACGAACTGGGTGTTCCTAACTTTCTCCCACCAATATTCTGCCTCGGCATGGAACAGGTGGGTGGCCGACGGACGGCTTCGGAGTTTGGGATCTTCAGACTAATCAGATCTTTTTCCACAGCCTTCAGCCAGTCGGCTGTATCCATTGGCGACAGATTCCCACCAAAGGTTGGAGGTCTTAACCTCAGGAAATTGTGAAGGAAATTATCCACCGAGTGATGCAAAGAAGAAGCAGCTTGTGGAGCATGAACTGATGGAGCAGTAACAGTGACTGGAGTTGCACGATCATTTAGTAATTTATGTACGATGATTGCCTATTGAGCTTGATTTTCAAACAGAGTTGCCACCATGGCTTACAGATGAGCCACCTCGTCGTTAGAACTACTAGAGGTGACAGTGTTCTTGATAAGAGTAACGATAGGTGGTGATCCAGAATCCATTCTAATAAGTGCAAAACCAAACTCAGAATTTACTTTAAGGAAGAAAAATCAAAAATCTTTCATTAATTATAGAAATAGAGGATTACAATGCCAAAACTAAAATTCTACTAGGGTTGTTTGAGAATAAGATGACAATTATCCTAACTAGCACTAAGACATTATCGATATATTCTGCCCTAAAGGCTACACAAAAATCCTCAAAAGTTATTTCCTAATGTTTTCTCTTACCCTTCTTCTCGAGCCTTGCAATGGTGTCATACCATCAGACTCCGGCATAATCCAACATCAGATCTGTCACAATATCTACATAAAGTGATTCGGGACACTCTATGTGTATCAGAATAGACTCCACTCAGCTCAACCATTCTTTTACGTATATGGGAAAGTTGAGCCCTCGGTATACTGCTTGTTGTAGAAGCTTATCCAGGACTAAGGTCCCTTTTGCAGAAACTCCTTCAATCTGCCAATTGCTTTCCTACCTCCACTTGAAACTACAGTTCTAAGCTGTCTTGAAAGCATGCAGATAATAGTCTATATCGGACTCTCCAGAATTCATTTGACTCTGAGGACAGAATTTTATTAAGTTTTTGTTAGACTCAAGATGACTAAATTATTAGGATGGGAGTATTCTCCTTCTACATTTTACATAGAGTTACTGATACTACTATGATATGGATGTTACTTATATATATATATATATATATATATATATATATATATATATATATATATATATATATATCGATGTTTGCATTTCAGAAGAATAGTTCATTAGGTAGAAAGGAATCATGGATCCCATTCTGACACCTTATGGTGTTCTCTGATACCAACTGTGGGGCCTCGTACTGCCAATAGGAAGTATGGTGTTCCAACTGTGGCAAATCCCCAGCTTAAGTAAAACTAGGTAAAAATCCAACTTGTCTTAAGCCAAGAACTTGTCACCAAATACTATAAACATTCATCAATATACTTACAGATATCAAAGTGGCGAAAGCAATAGGTGTAAAGTAACATCCACATGCACAACATAGTAGAGAAAAAGGAGAACAGTATAGTAATTTGTCACAATGTAAAAATGAAATACATCCAGAATTAATTATTACAAACTGAATTTAAAAAGGAAATGAAAATATCTCTCAATCTCATTGAAATAAAATGCAAGATCTATCTAAACAGCAGCAGCATGATCCTCCTCCTGAACCTGCTCCTCTCCTGCAACACTGCCCATGAATTAGTCTGAATCTGACATTTGTCATTATCACAAATGCCAAGGCCCCAATTAACAAAACAAAAAGATTACAGTTAGACAATTGTCTAAGTACATTTTAGGCTATTTTAATGAACTGTTTAATTTAAAGATATCATATTTAAATTATCTAAACATGCAAGTAATAATGGGTGCAACAAGCTATGAAAGAAATTCGTAACTATAAACTATCCATTTATAGCCAACAACTAGTATGAAAAGTAACATAAAGTACCAAATAAATAAGGTGATGTTAAAGCTAAAAGAAACAGCAACTAGAATACAAATTCGGAACCTAACATGCTTATGATAGTGTTAACATATGCTGAGTATATAAAAAACACAAATGCTAAAGTAAACATACAATTCTAGCATCCTAAACATGCCAATATACATAAGTAAGCCATAAGAGTATACATACAATATGCTAATTAATACAAAAGAAAAGAAAAGGGCCACTGAGACATCTGGCAAAAGCTAAGCAATCTATGAAATGCAAAGCCACTGAGACATGTGGAAAAATAAGCAAGTACTGAAAGTAAGGCCATTGAAGCATGTGGCAAAACAAAACAAAAAATAATACTAAACAATCCACCTAAAGTAGCAATAAGCCTAAGACATAGTACTGCCATACCAGTCAATAGGCCATCCAGGGCTCCCATTACTGAAATATTAATCAATACCCAGCTAATAGGCCATCCCAATCCTCTAGGCCTAGGTCAGTCTTGTACAATACTATTACTGAAGAGGCAGACTACGCTAGGATATATTCTACCAACTACAAGCAAGGCAAGAACTGAATGATATGTAATTCAATTACTAACTTAGGATGTATCATCCATATCCTAAGTTCTCCTATTATGCTCAAGGAATAAGGCTCAATATCCAAGGTGTGCAAAAAAAATCTAGTCAAGGTAAGCAAGAGACTCAATCTAGACTTATGTGATATCTATTATTATATAATTACCCAATCTAGCTGCTCTGAGAAGGTACAAGTTTAGGATCTCCAATATCCAGCTATCGAGTAAAATCTCATATTTACATCCTTAAAGTTAATATTAGAACTTGATAAGTTCTAATTCAAAATCATGTGATGATTATAAGGTTTAAGCAAATCAATTAACGACCTAATTTGTTCATATTTTACTCTCTTACCCAAATCTTGGTCAAGTAAATCAAGATTTAAGGATTTTGGATTTGAACTTCACTTTGGTATTCAAATCCTGATCCAAGGAAAAAAAATCTTATTAAGGATCTAGGGTTCACATTTACTACCCAAATTAAAGGTAAAGAATCCTATAAGCTGAAAGATCCAGGAACTAAGAACTTAGTGAAAGGTTATTTTAATGATCATAAGACAAAATAATCAATTAAGAACTTGAGAATCTGAGATCTATATTTAACCTTTAAGATAATTCCATTATCTTATAGATTGAATCATCTTATACCCACATGAAAGGTTTCAAAGAATTAAATAATTAATCATTTAAAGAATTTCAATTGGAGGTAGTTCAATTCAAGTAGAAGATCTAAGGTTTAAGATCTAAGATCTAAGATTTGATCACTTTAGACTTAAATTAGGTTTTCAACTTAGACTTTTTAAATGTGTTTCTTTTAGAATTTAAGCTCATAAGCTAACTTAATTGAACTGATTAATTTGAGATTTAACATCTAAAATTATTAAATTCAACTTATTAAGGCAAAGTGATCCTTTTTATGATTACTTAAGAACTAAATGTATTAATTAAGGCTAAATGAAGATTTCTTAACCTATCATGAATATTATTAACATCATTAGTCTAAGAGTTCAGTAGAACATTAATAATCTAACCAAGTGTACTTTATTGAGTTTTTCAAGGTTTAAGGGACATTTAAGCATATTTTGATCAAAATGACCAAAATACCCCTCTTAAGGCTAAATATGGGATTTTAGGATTTAATCATCCAAATTACTTCCAATCTATTTTAATATGTTCCATATTGGTTAATGAAGTGAGAAGCACACTTAACTTAGGTTTTGACAACTTAATTAGGCTAATTAGCACTAATCACTCTTTTAAGCCATATAGGGTGATTTATGAATTTAGGCATTCTCAGGGCAATCTAACCTTGCTTAGAGGTTCCATTATACTTAGAATAGCATTAGGAACTATATTTACCAAAATTAGGGGCTTAATTAGGGTTTAATTTACTAATCCCTAATTAAGGTAATTAGGGTGTGATTAAGAAAGTTAAATATCTAGAATTGGTTTTAAGGGTCTGAAATTATTCTCTAGGGTTTAATGAGCATTCAGAGCCCTTACTCAATTAATTTGGTGATTAATTGAGTTTATTATAATTTAATTACAGACAAAAAAAGTTTAATCAATTATTTTAAATTCAACTATTGGATATATGATTTTATTTTATATTTGGATTCCTTGTATTTTTCTGATTCAAATGGTATATAAGATCATACAATTTGGATCAGTATAGCTAAAGTTATTACATTAATTTGTTCTGTATTTTTATTTAAATCAAACAATAGGTTAATTAATTTATTTTATTTATCATTGAATTATCAGAAGGAAAACAAATCCTAAAAGTTTAAATAAACCGCGGCCTGAAATCAGAACTGAGCGGGTCACAGGTCAGCCTGACCCGTGACTTCATCTCCTTCCCCCCCCCCCCCCCCCCCCCCCCGCGAGCCCTCTGTCCCAGCTGAGCTTCAGCCCCGCAATTCTTGGTACCCAGGTGACGACGGCGACTCCTTTTAATCCCCACACATTCTTGGTGTCGAGGCGCATCAATCCCGCCCTTATTCCCTCTCTGGACCCGCTGGATCGCCAGATAACTACTTGTTGAAAACAGACTCACCCGAAGCTTTTAGGGTTTACTGTGAGGAGTAAATTCTTCTCACAGAGATGACCACTTGGCCAGAGCTCGATCCCTACACCATCCTGGTGATGAGACGGATTGAAGCCCTCTAGTCACGAGCTTCGGGGTGACCTGGATCAGTGGATCCCTACTCGAACTCAGCTACAAGCTTGCGGCGTGGACTAGACGATCGATTGATCAGGGTAGGCTAGCCCAGACCCTAGGAGCAATCACATTGGGTTTCCTAAGTGGCTAAAGCAATCAAGACAACATACAGAGGCTCATTCAGACGCTGGATTGGAAAATGAACCTTCTAAGTTCAGGGGAAGAAGGTTGTACCTCGATTAGACAAATTGCGATGGCTGAGAGAGAATGGCTAGCTCAGGAACTCTCCCAGCAGTCTCGGTGACTACGCAGGGGCTCTGAACGCTAGACCTTACCCTCTATCAGCTGTGCTCAGCAAGTTCAGATGCCGGGATCACCTAGAGCTTCAGGAACTTTAGCTGGGAGGATTAGTGGGTCTCAGTGAGCAAAGGAGGTCACTGAGGTGAGCCGAGGGTATTTATAGGTGATAAAAGCTATAGGGGTGGCTTTGAGAGCTTGGGCCGGGAGTAGAGGCTTGGGCCAAGGCTCTTTCCTTTCCCGCAATTCGGAGGGTCCAAGCCTCCCGTACCATCCTACTGGGTTCGGCCACTCTCAAAAGGATCCTAACGGCCTATGGGACAAGGCAGGAGAGAGTGGGGGACAATGCTGGCGTGGCACGGTACGAGCAAAAATTCCATGTCGGGCCTTCAACCGAGCGGAAATGATGATCCACAGTGGCAGGGCTCGTCTCCATCGTCTGATCGCAAGACCGTTGTGCATCGATGGTCTGATGCGGCTCCCAATTAACAGAACTACAGAAGAGATCTCGAGCATCGGATGCCAGATGCCGATCGAGCAGGTATGATTCGATCACAGCGCGCGGTATGTGAGCCATTGGATCGCAAGCGCTAAGATGCGTGTTATCGCATCGAGTGGCGTCTACCTATGCGCCGTTGTCGGGACCCCGCAACAGATCTGCCGCAGTCTCGACAGCGAATCCCGCCGATTAACAAATTTATTAAAAATTTAATTTAAATAAAATAAAACCAATTAAATAATATATAATTATTCTTAAATATTCTAAACCTAATTTAGAACCAAATGAGCTCTAAAAATTCCCAAAAATTCACCCTTGGCTAATTTGGGGGTGGGGAATTCAAAAATGAAATCAGATTTGTATTTGGAGATCAATTTAATTTAAATATTTTTAGGGCTTAAAAATAGCCAAAAATACCAAATTTCTCATTTTAGCTCCGATTGATTCCAAACTTCTAGGGTTAGGTTTAAATGACCCATTGAGTCTAGTGAAATCAAAATCAAAGCTTGGTTTAGCTTAATTAATTTAAGTTTAGCTAAGATAACCACTAAGGTTGTTACATAAATAACCATCATTAAGAATCACATAGAATATCTTAGGAAAATTGAACCCAGACTAGCAAGACATTACAATCTTTGAGTGAGCACTCCCATTTAGAGAAAATTTTTTGATCCAGCTTCCTTGAGGATAAGAAAGAATTTAACCGTGGGGGTATGATGAACCCAATATTTATTTAAATGATATTTATTAAAACTTGTGTTTTTAAATAAAATCTTTGTTACTTAGCGCAACCTAGCGCAAGCAAAGTGCTACATTGCACCGCAACATGTCTTAAAAAAAAATTATATTCAGAGCAGTTAATGAAGAATGAGCCTTAAGCACCACAATGCCTCCCAACATTTGTTGTTCATAAAACACACCCTCCAACTTGCAAAATGATTAAGGGAGAGTGATTAATGAGTCCTTTCAACTCTCAAAAGCAGTTCAAAGTTATTAGAGATCCCATAAGATCTCTAGGCAGCTTAATTTAGCATATACAAATAATAAAACTGTAACAAAATCAAAATAATTAAGAGGGTTAATGCTGGAACTCAACCCTTTAGGCTGAGGGAGAAGGGATTAATTAAGGAAACATAAGAAAGGGCAGTAGGATCTCTTGGAAACATAAGAGAGAAGAAAATCTTAGCAATCGGAGAAAGAATTTAGGGAGTTTTCTAAGGAAAGGCTTGGCATCATAGAAAGAAGAAGTAAAAGTAGCACCAAGGATTGAGTTAAGAGAAAAAGAAGGAAAGAACATACAAAGAATGTTGGGAGGTTGTTCCTTAGAATCATATCTCTAATTTTGCTCCCTTTTGCTTCTATTATAAAAAGTAGTCTCTTATGGTTAATTTACTTTTGTCTTTGTACTTCACTAGTAACAGTAGCATAAACCCCCCTCTTGGGGAGGGTTAAGCTGAGAACTATGGTCTATGAATGTCTTTATGGAGATTTGTAACATTTTAATCCAATAAATTCTTACTTAATATTCTGTTCTTAAGAATTCTTGCACTCTTTATGAATAAAAATAAGTGGACTCTTAGTTGAAAAATCTAAGAAATATATTTTAATGATTAAATCATTACATAACTTGATGCTCATTACTAGGCTTGAATAAACAAAGTAGAAGCATGTTAGCCACAAAAGAAGTGACATAAGTTCGCAAAGAGTCATTGCATGTTTATTTATATACGATTAAGATTTAGATGCATTAAAGCCTTGAATAACATTTTGAGAAATCCTTTGATCTCCATTGCTCATTTTAGAACTTAAAATGGAAATTTTATGCATGTAAGTTGTAAACAAAGTGTTATAAGTTACCAAAGTGTCATTGTTCATTTCTATATTTATGTCTAAGAATTAGATGCATAATTGACCATATAGTTCACAGAGCTTCATTGCTCATTCTTGACTAAAATAAGGAAGCTTGATGCATGTCAGCCGTGAATGAAGTGGCATAAGTTCACAGGGGCTGCATAGATTACCTCCTTATCTATGGCAAGAATTTAATATGTGTTAGTCGTGAACAAGCCATAATTCTATGATCTCTCAAAGATAATAAGTATTTTTATCACTTAGATGTAAGGATAAACTTAAAAAAGAGGAGTAAGGAGCAGGGAAATCTGCACTAGTCTTGATCACGAAATTGCCTATGTGCTTATTGTGAACCTTAGTGGGTTCCATGTAGCACTAAGTAGGGAAATTTTGTGAAGGAAAACACACAACTACATCTCTTTGATAAATAAGACATGATAAATTAAAATAGTAAATGTTTGAAATTTTGGATTGAAAACAATAGTGCACAGGACCTTTGCAAACCATATTTTCAAGCATACACTCCCCAATGTTATTCCAATTGATTAAAATAATTTAGTACAATCTTAGTCTACTCATTAGCTTTATCAACATTTATGATCATTTAAATCTTATTTGAAGAATTGATTATTTAATAACTATAAATAAAGTTTCCAGATTACGATAAACTCTAAAATTCCCCAATTTATATATTACTTGATGACCAGCTATACTTGCATGAGAATCATAAGCAATATATAAAATTGTCCATCAAAAATCATTGCAAGATCTTTTGGAATAGGGAAATGAACAAACAAATGAAGTAATGAAAACTTGAAATGTAAAGGAATGGGAGTACCTCTGGTATGAGCTTCCCTGAGTCACAGGATTGAACAGGGAGCCAGAAGCGAGCGTAAGGCCTTCCGGGTAATAAGATTAGGCAAAATGGAGAAAATGAAGTTCCCAGCTGGGGTCTCTGCACGCGGTTGCACGCACGTGATCCTGCTAAAAAAATGACTATAGCATAGTGCTTCTGTCCATCGCTGCCACCTGATGAGATTTTGTATCAGATCTCGCAACACATTTTGATTTAACAATTTAATAACCATGAATTCAATTGAAGTCATTGGATCTAGGTTTGGATCCAACATATGATATCAGATCGGACCACAGAATTAATCCCAATTGTCTGATGTCTAGAAAAGAGTGGGACAACCCTTATTGCACAAAACAGTTGCCCCGTGTTTTGCCAATTGATTTATGTAGAAAATGGTTTATTCAATTGGAATTAATTAAATAATTTTAAATATTTAATTTTAATTAATATTTATTAGTGTAACTTGTATTAATCAATATATATTGACTAAATTAGCTCTAAAAATTCTCAAAATTTAATTTTTAGCTAATTTTGATGTGAGAAATTCAAAAATGATATTAGATTTTTTATTGGAGGTCAGAATAATTTTCTTATTTTTTAATTATTTAAATTGAATAAAAATATTGGATTTATTTTCTTAACTTCTAAATTGACCTAAAATTTTGGGGTTTACTCCTTGTGATAGTTAGAGCCAAATAGTTATATTTCTAAACTAATTAGACTAATTAATCTATGTAACAAAATAGGGTTGTTAAAGGCTCTCCTTTTTAAAAGAGGTGGTGTCCTCGATGCCTAAGCGATTAAATAAATAAACACAAATTTAAAAATTATTAGACTGTAAAATTACATGTTCAAGAAAATAGCTATGGGTGATTTCTCTGCATATATTCTTTTTTCTCCCAAGTAGCTTCTTCAACTGTGTGATTCTGCCATTGAGCTTTAACACATAAGATATTATAGCCTCTTAGTTGCTTTTGATCTCTCCCTAGGATTTTTGCTAACTTTTTCTACACAAGATAGATTCAACTACAATTATACTGAAGGTGCATTGATCTACTAATCTTGATTTAGCAAACACTGCCTTAGCCTCATGGATGATACATGAAAAATGTTGTACACATTAGTAAAATCATCTGGTTATTTTAGTTTATATGCTAACATGCCTATTTTAGCAGTTATCTTAAACAATCCAACATTTCTTCAGCATAATTTTTCTTTTATTGGACTGAGTTTAAGATAAACTCTATTACCCACTTGTAATTTTAATTGATGATGGTGAGTATACTAATACTTCTTCAACTTGTCATGAGCTACCAACTATCTCTTCTTAATTAGCTAGATTTTCTTATTTGTCTCTTCCACTAATTCAGGTCTATAAAATTATGCATCTCCTACTTCAATACATGCTATGGGAGTATTATATTTCTTGCCATACAATGCTTTATATGGAGTCATACCTATACTAGTATGATAACTATTATTGTAGGCAAATTCTATCAATGCTAAATGTTCTTCCTAGTTTCCACCAAAATCTAGTACACACTAACATAACAAATCTTCTAAAACATGATTCACTCTTTCAATCTGCTCATTTATTTGAGGATGGAAGGCTATGCACAATGATAAATTTATTTCCAAATCTTGCTGAACAACTTGCCAAATGTGAGAAGTGAATCTACTGTCACAATTTTGGACTATCATTTTATGTGCAGTGCAAACGCATTTAACATTCTTAATATACATCCTAGATAACTTTTTGAAAGAATCAGTTCATCAGATAGGTATAAAACAAGATGATTTAGCTAACATATCGACAATAACCCATATAGCATCAACACCTGATCTTCTTCAAAGTAAAATAATTACAAAATTCATGCAAATATCGGTCCATTTTTATATAGGTATTAATAAGGAATTTAAGAGTCCATCTAGTTTTTGATGCTCTACTTTTACTAAACAATATGAATGACACTTGGCCACTAAATCTGCTATATCTCTTTTCATACCTGGTCACTGAAACATCTTCTTTAAATATTGATGCATTTTACTATTACTAGTAAAAATGGTATAACCAGAGATATGTGCTTCTACAACAACTTCAGGATCTCCTTAGAAACCCATATTCTTTCTCCCTGGAAGATAGAATCATCACTCTTCAATTGTAACTCAATCCTTTGACCATTTTTTTATGTTAGCTTTAGGCTTAGAATAATTATCATCATTCTTATAAGAAGGATAGCTATCATCTTTCTTCTACGCTGCTAAAACTTTTGCTTTTAAGGTAGGTTCAACTTTGCATACGGCCAAAAGATTACATAAATCATCTCTTTTAATTGGCTCAATCTTTATACTTTCAAATTCAGTTGCTAACGCACTATTGATAATTAAGGATGATAAGGTTGTCTTCCTGCATAGTGCATTAGCTACTGTATTTGCTTTATTATGATGATACTAAATTTCTATATTATAATCACAAATTAATTCCAATCATCTTTTATGTTGAAAATTTAAATTCTTATGAGTGAAAATATATTTAAGACTTTGATGGTCTACAAATATTTCATATTTCACTCCATACAGGTAATGTATTAAGATTTTTAATGCAAAAACTACCGCTGTCAATTCGAGATTATAGATATGGTTGTTTCTTTAATTTGGTTTTAGTTGTCTGGAGGCAAAAATTATAACTTTATTTTGTTGCATTATGACACCACCTAATCCTAATTAAGAAGCATTAGTAACCACTTGGAAGTCTTTGCCTTCATGAGGCAGAACTAGCATTGGTGCGAAAGTCAGTACTCATTTTAACTGCTGGAATGCTTCTTCAAACTCTTGACTCCACACAATAGAGACATCCTTCTGAGTAAATTTTGTTAGTTTTGTGAGAATCGTTGCACAAATCTCCTATAATAACTAGCCAAACCCAGAACACTTTTAATATTTGTCACTATTTTGGGCTGAATCCACTCTTAAACAACATTAATCTTTCAAATTTCTAAATTTTCAAAAACTTTTTCTAAATTTTGTTTGCCACTTTGAATCATTATAACTTTTTCTACACTTGGAATTAGTTGGTGTAACGTGGCATGCATGTTCTCTTATATATAAGAAAAACTTCACCTAAGACCTTACAAAGTCATTTAGACTCTAAAGTCTTCATTTAAGGTTTTTAAAAAAACCCAATTTTTTACTTTGAAAATATTTTGATATATTTCTCAAAATAAATTCAAGTTATGTGTGCAGTATTATAATTTTTGATCAGCCATAGTCAGAAGCTAAAATTTTGCTTGCTTATTATTTGATATATTAGGAATTAATTTGTTATTGATTACTGAAGTTAAAAATATCAATAAAATATTCTTTTATGTACTTAAAGGCTTATAAAAATATCAATTTTTCTTAGAAAAATATTATAATTTTAGAATTTTTCACCATATTTATGTGCAAACTAAAATATAAAATTTGGCATGTATGTTCTCTGATATATTGAAAAAAAATTCTTTAGATATCAGAGATTAATAAACACTTTATGAGTATCTTTTTGATATCAAAAGTTTAGCAAAAAGTTAAGAATTTCATTAATCAATTTAGTTTTTTTTTATAAAAATTATTGTTTGGATATCAAATTATAAACATATTGAACCTTAAAATTTATAAATAATATTTAACAACAAATTAATGAATAAATATTAATTTTTACTAGATTAAAGTAAAGATAACATATTCTGAAATTTGAACATTTATGAATAATTTGATATTGCCTTAACTTAAACTAAAATAAAATATAATATCATAATGCCTTAACTTAACTTTCAGCATATTGCCTTAACTTAACTTCTAGCCAATTTGAACAATTAAATTTTAAATAAAATCATATTGCCTTAACTTAAACTAAAATAAAATATATTTATGAATAATTTGACCATTTTAATTGCAAAAATTATAAAAGTTACACTTCTAGCATAATTTGATGTGAGAATCAAAAAATGTACTCAAATTCAAGGTTTGAATTGATGTGATAATTTAAATAAGTACTTGAATTCAGTGTTTGAGGTTGTAACGATCCAGGAATGATCCATTTAACATTTTTAAGATATAAAAATTGATCAATTGATAAAATATAGTTTGATATCAGTAAATTCATCTCCATCTTGCTACTTTGATCTCAAGCCCTTAGATTTCCAAGTTGATCTCCTCTGAAATTATTTTCAACACTATAAATATTATAGTATTGCCAATTAAGCTAGACTACTTAGAGTATTCAGTAAAAGTTAATTTCTGATATCCTATATATGGTGTAAATCAGCAATAAATGTTATTTCAAAGGATCAAAGGAAACAAATAAGCCAAAATTTATATTACATAAAAGAAAATAAATATATTTGCTTGAACTTGCCAAATAAGTTACATTTCTCAACTTAGATAAAAATAATAATTTAAAATAATAAAGTATTAATTTGAGATAAACTATGTGACAATAATATCTCAATTTGTTCTTATGACCACCAATCCTCATCGTGAAATCCAGATATTGGCTTAAAATATTCTTGGAATGTATACAACTACCCGTCAATAATTTTTCATAATTTTCATTTCAATTTGGTGAATCTTTCCTCTAGAACTTTAGCCATTTCCTAGTGGACTAGATCTTTTGCCATGGGTTGCTAGCAAACCCTGCTTGTACATGTTCATTTTTATTTCTCCCTTCAAGAATTTTCACCATAGATATTTGTCACATGTTTTATTAAGATTTTGTAGTTCAATACGTGGTAAAGCATGTATATGTCATATATATAAATTACAAATAGAAATAGGGTCAAACATAAATGTTAGAAACAATAATTCCCAAATAATTCTATATACCTTGTTCTTTAATTAACATACAGCTCATCCTTACGTTAATATGCTAAAAAATAATATTCATACATTAATTTTGATGTTTAATATTGTTTATAAGGTTAAGGATTTAGAATATAAAGATTTAATATCTAAACAACAAATTTTTAAAAAATAATCTAAATTTGATTAATTAAAATTATCAACTGTGTGTTGAACTTAACACATCAAATGGTACTCCTAAAGTGCTCATTAGTTTTTGTTGCTTAAAAATAACTTATTTTCAATATATCAGAGAAAATACATGCCAAATTTTATATTCTCATTTTTCATATGTTGAAACTTATAATCAAGCAAACATGATGACAATATTATAAAATTACAAAAATTTTCTGAGAAAGTTTGATATTTTCCTGAATCTTTGAACACTTAAAGTACCTAAATGACATTTCTAGCCCTTATGATCAATAGTAAACTTGTTCTTAATATAAGAGAGAGTATCCATGCCAAAAAGTAGCTAAGTTTAGTGGTTAAATTAAAAATTATGACATTACAAACATGAAATTTTTTCTTGAAATATGTCAACAATATTTTCTAGATTTTAAATAAGATGTTTGTTGAAGTTTGAGTGCCTAAATGAAGATCTTAGAGTTCAAATGAACTTGTATAATTTTATGCGAAGTTGTTTAAGAAATATAGGAGAATAAATGTCGAGAAGTACAACTTCCAAATATAAGTAATTAAGAAGATATGACTTTCTAAAGTTGACGAAAAATTCAAAAATATTTTTAGTAAACTTTTTCAAAGTAAGAACATAGTTTTTCTTCAATTTTTGAGCGATATTTGATGTGATACCCCAGATGTCAATTAAGACATCTCTAATACCAACAGTGGTGCCCCACCCATCTGCATGTGCAATCAAAGTATAATTAGCGACAAAATATGTCATCACTAAATGATAACCCCAGAGTGTTGACAATATAAATGCCTGTTGAGGGACACTTATGTTGCCTACAATAATCCTATAGAAAAGTCTAAGTTGCTAAGTACTTGGACATATTACTGTAGCCCAAATTATAATATAATATAAATAATTTGGAGTACAATACTGATATATGCAAACATTCATCATAGAGTGCATAAGCTATAAAAAAAATACATACATCCATCACTTTCAAGTAATATAAAAAGAAATAGTATAGAGTATATATATTTGATAATAAAGCACTGAAATAAGAAATATACAATGTTAAATTTAATTATTATAGACTAAAGTGCAAAGGAAAAACTAAAGATCACTCTCTTTGAAATAAAATGAAAACTAAAGCTAAGCAGGCACAACAGGATCATCCTCTTGCTTTTGCTCCTTACCTGGTGCAGACTCCACAAAATGCTCTAAATCTAATATGTTGGTTTTTAATGTTAAACAAAATTATCTAAGTATATTTTAGACTCATAAAATTGTTACTGAAGTTTTAGATATCACAAATTATCCTAAGCAATATAGGAGCAAAAAGCATTCAACTGAATGCAAAAGCTAGAAATAAATAAATTATAACTTTAACAAATGAGGTAATTAAGGTAACATACTTCCAATTTAACTACTGCAAAAATATTAAGCATATATATGTAAAAGAGTTAATACAGTACAAGAGAATCCTTAAGCAGAATAAGATCAAATCAAAGCATGTTGAAATTACTAACAAAATATTGAAATATATATAATATGACTGAAAATCTAGCATCCTGATAAATCTAAGATTTATAGTAAAATAAAAGAAGAAAAACATACAAAACATCACTTGAAAAAGCATACTTTGAGATAAATTTTATGATTTTTAAGAGAATGCTCGAGAAAAGACAATATGGAGCAAAAAGAAAAATTTTGGAAGAAAACCATTGTAGCGCGCCACAGCGGGCCATGGTGGCCTGCTGAATAGGGCTCACCTGGAATATATCTGCGAGCCTGGATGGAGAATCGCTGCAGCGCGCCACGACGACATTCCAAAATAATATTTTGAACCATATGGAAACTAAATGAACAGTAAAAATCAAAATATTAAGTTCTCCAGCACGTCATAGCGCGCTAGGCTCCTATAAAATGTAGCGCAGACCTGGAAGGAATCTGCTGTTGTGTTCCACAGTGTGCTACAACGGGCCGCAGCATTATTTCAAGAAAACTATATAAATCTAGGGGATAAATTAATTGAACAGTTGATTCAAAATTGAAACCACCTTAGCGCGCCATAGCGAGCATCTGATTTAACTTGACTCGCTATAGTGCGCTGCAGCAGAACAATGTTTCGAATGAGGGTGCCACAGCATACTACGACGAATCCCCAATAAAACAGTATGTCTGGAGCTATGCACAGCAGGAATAAAATGCAACTGCTGCAGCGCGCCACAGTACGATGTAGTGCGCCACAGCACCTACAGCGCGCCATAATGCCCGATAATAACAACATAGGGAAGGCCAAAAAAAATTAAATAATTGGCCTTCCCCAGCCATTTGGAAACTGCAAAAGCAATACAACATGTTGTATCCAAGGGGAATAAAGGAATAATATTAAATAGCTGCCATGAAGTCAAGGAAGAGGAAAGGTTAAACTGAATTTATGCACAAAATTGAGGGGATCCTTATATAAACAGCATTTGAAACTAAAGAAGGGTTCCCAATTTTTACATTCATTGATCCAAATTATAAGCTGCTGTAGGAAAGAGAAGGAGAACTCTCCAAGGAAAAAATTTCAGAATGACTTTGCAAGTTCAAGAGGGAAGAGAAGTAGAGGAACTTGGAGAACGAAAGAGAAGAAAGAAGAAAGAACCAAGAAAACCCTAGAAATTTAGGGTTGTTGCTAGTACCATTTATCATCCCTATCTTGTTTTCTTTATTTGTGAACCGATGTCAAAGTTCTGTTCTTTTATATTTCTTGTTGTCTTAAAATTATAATGAAAGGCTAAACCCTCCTTGAAGAGGGTTGGGCTGTAATTATATGCTGGGTAAGATGTATGGTATGTTGAATTTGTAATGAATAAAATTTGAGCTAAATTTTTATTTAATTTTTATTGAATGCCTAGAATGATTATCAAATGAAATTCCTTAATAAACTAAATCTGGAATAAAAATCTTTGTATAAGATAATAAAAGACTTATGCTCCAATGCTCACTGATTAGATTAGAGCAAGCAGTGAGTGTAATAGAGCTGAGAGCTACGTGACAAATTCGCAAGCCCATTAGCACTACTCCTTCAGCTCATTCGAGAAGTTGAAGCTTGTGAGCCAAGCTCCCCTCCAATCATGCTCTGCGGCTCTGCGGCTCAGCAAAGTAGAAGGAGAGAGATAGATCATCGAACACCCATGGATGATGTGACATAGTCAATTGAGTCTGATGAATCCTCTCCCTTAGCTAAACTGCGTATGTAGTGCACGATGTTGATTGGTAGGAATCAAAGCTTGTGAGATCCAATTAAGTAAAAGAATATTTTGGTAACCTAGATGTAGAAATCAAAATTAAACTAATTATGATCTCATATGAATCTATGTGCTGAAGTAGAACCCCTAGGGTGTTCTCCTTAAGCATTAGATTTAAACTTGTTTGAATTAGAGGACCAATCTAAGGAAGGTAATGTTCACATCATTGATTAGGTATAATAAAATTACTTTATGAATTACAATGACATGATTACAACACTGAGTTCTTACAAGTCATATAATAAAATCCCAACTCTCTCTTCTTAAATCAAATTGTACTTCAATTTAATCTTTGCTTTGTTAAATTAGGAACCACACCAAAACAAAAATACAAATTGTCTAAACATTATTGAACATAGATAAAACTTAGTAATAAAACTACTATTCCCCGTAGATGATATAAATATGGAACTTATCATTCAAAATTGTTACTTCGGATCACGTACACTTGCGTGCAAGTGTAGATACGAAATTTAGGTCTGTCAAGTTCTTAGCACTATTGCCGGAGAACGGTTTCTTAGTGTTGTATCAAATACAATTTGCTATTAAATAGTGATTTAGATCTTACTTAACTTTTTATATATTTTTGTTAATTATTGTAATTATACATGTGCTAACTTTAGTGTTAATTTAGATTTTGCTTTAGTTATTTGTTTTTAAAAAAAATCAAAAATTCCTAAAAATTGTGCTGAACTGTTTTGTTGAAAACTGAATTGCTGAATATTTGAATTGCTAAAAATTGAATTTGTTGAAACTATATTGCTAAACTGAACTTTTGGAAATCCAAGTTGCTGAATTTGTTTTACTGAAAAATGTTTGCTGGAATTATATTACTTATTTACTCTCTTAGGGTAATTTGAATTGCTAAATTGTTAAACTTGATTGCTGTGATTGTTTTATCTAGCTAAATTTGTGAACTGAATGAATAGGAGAGAAAATGTAGATATCTTATTTGATCCTGAAATTGAGCGAACTTACTTGAGAGTTAGAAGAGAACAACACTTGCTGAATAGAAACGAGGTTGCTATGGATTATTTAGAAGCTAATCCATTAGGAGAACAAAGGAGTAGGGACTTAAGAGACTACACATTGCTCACAGTGAGAGGGATACCCCATGCCATAGTTATACCTAATATTAAAGTCAATAATTTTGAGATCAAGCCCTCCACTCTTAGTATGGTCCAGAATAATCAATTTGGAAGTTTAGCCAATGAAGATCCTAATGCCCATATCACAAAGTTCTTGGAGATATGTGATAAATTTAGATTTAACAATGTACTTGAAGACGCTATTAAACTTAAGTTATTCCAATTTTCCTTGAGAGACATAGCCAAAAGTTAGCTTGGTTTGTTACCAGGCGTTTCATTCGCACATGACATGGCTTGGCTAGGAAATTCCTAGCCAAGTACTTCCCACCCGCCAAAATGGCCCGACTATAAATTGAGATAACAAATTTTATCCAAATAGAGGGAGAGACCTTATATAATAGCTAGGAAAGGTTTAAGGAGTGACTGAGACTCCTCAATCGATGCAGGTTCAAACATTTTACAATTATTTGAATGCATCAACAAGGATACTCATTGATGTAGCTATCAGAGGGTCACTCAGTAGCAAAACCCAGAAAGAAGCTTATAATCTCTTAAAAGAGATGGCCAGCAATGGTTACCAATGGCCTACTGAGAGACTTAACCCTAAAAAGAGGGAAGCAAACCATATAATGAAACCAATCAAATCTTAGCTCTTCAAAATGAGATTAATGCCTTGAATAATAAGATATAGAATATGAATGTGAATAGTGTTCAAGAAATTTACTGCAAATTATGTGAGAGTAACACTCAAGTGAAAACTATGACTTAAATAACCCCTTTGCTCCTTCAAACTTTGAGCAAGTGAATTTCTCGAGGAACAACAATGCAAACCAAAATAATATGATGAATAACCCTTACTCCAACACATATAATCCTAGATGGAGAAATCATCCTAATTTTATAAGGAGTAATAATAACAATAATAAAAATTTTAATGGGGGAAATTCATCTAACAAACAAGGGTATAATAATGGGAACAATATTCAACCTCAATCTTCAAATTTAGAAGGAGCCTTTAATGCCTTCAAAGTTGATACGATTCAATTTATGTGTAGGATTGAATTGACTATCACCATACACGATGCCTCCATCCAAGAGATAGAGGCATCCCTTAGGAATATCGAAGTTCAACTTGGGAAAATTTCCCAACAGCTTTCCACTCGACAGCAGGAAGCCTTGCCTAGTCTTATAGAGGTAAATCCTAGAGAGACGGTGCATGTCATTCATTCTAACAGAATTGAGAGTGACCTCTTTGAAGAAAAAAATGAGTTGGATGAAACTGAATTGGGAGTTGAAGGAGGGAATAGAAAATCTAGAAATGAGAGGCTGGTTGCTCCAAAATGTGAAGATCCTGGAAGATTGTGCATCCCCTGTGTGATAAAGAGGCAGGTTCTCTTAAATCCCTTGTGTGATCTTGGAGCCTCAGTCAATATCATGCCGTACTATTTATATAAGCATCTTAATGTAAGGGGGATGAAGAACACATTATTGATTTTAGAGTTTGCCAATATAAAATCATTAACCCCTTTAAGAGTTGTTAGGAATGTGCTAGTGGGGCTAGGAGGCTTCGTTGTCCCTACTGATTTTGTCATTTGTGGATGCGATAGATGGAATGAAAATTCTACTATCATCTTTGGATGACCTTTCCTAGCTAGCATCAAGGCTATTATGGATGTTAGCAGGGGTTTAATGAGTATCAAGATTCTTGGGAGAACAAAAGTGATTGATCTGAAGCCAACTCTATTTAAATAGAGGGTCATGGAGTTATAACTGAGAAGGGGAGTCAGGGAAGGTGGATTTAAGTAAAGCCCTTAAACTTGAGAAGCTTGCACTAAGTGACCAGAATGCTGTAACTAGTTTTAACACCTCATTTGGAGGTGAAGGTAAAGGGAAAAACAAAAAGAAAAAGACTAGGAGAGAGAAGAAGAAGAAGAAGGGAGCTTCCTTCATAATTAGTAAAAATAGGGTATAAAATAAAACCAATGATGAAAGCATGAGTTCGAGCCCAACTTCAGTTGGTGCTCACTCAAATAAATCAAAAATATGGAAGAAGAAACCACCTTTGAATTTAGATTATGTTTGATCCTAAACGTGTCGGGCTGACGACATTAAACCAAGCGCTTCTTGAGAGGCAACCCAAATTTTTGCTTTGCTTAATTTAGATCTTAGAAGTAGATTAGTTAAAATAAAACAACCTCATTTTTAAGTTAAATGATTTTGGGAAGCAATTTAAGGATTGAAAATTTTTTCTTTTGAAGGTGCTATAGCGTGCTGCAGCAAATTTTTCGCCACAACGCGTCGCAGCGGATTCAGTCACTAGAGCATGCTACATCAAAATTTTTTGCCACAACGCACTATAGCGAATTTTATGCACACTTGAATGTTGCTAAGTCCTAAGGCGCTGCAGCGCGCCGCGGTGACTGATGCCCAGCTATAATTTGCGGTGACTGATGCACACTTGACTGCTTTGACTGCTTGGGCGCTACAACACGCCTTGGAACTTAAAATCTGGACATAATGCTACAAAAGCTGATTTTTTCCACTCATTTAAGGCTGAATTTTAGTCATATTCATTGCATGACATTAAAATAACTTTTAATTGCCCTTGCTCATGATTTGAATGTGATAACCTTTGTAAAACTTCCATAATGTTTCTTTGCTATTAATACTCTGGTGGAGGAGGAGAGAATTTACCCTTGCCATAATTTAAAATTCAATTTTTTGTTTTCAAAAAACCCATTCAGCTCTCGTCTCTAAAAATGTCTTCCCAAAAGAAGGTGGCAAGCAAGGAAACGAGGGCCTCAACTTCTGGAGGTGTCTACAACAAGAAAAGATTCACCTCGGTTGAAATGGAGCAACGGTTCAACCAGGTGACATCAAGGCGTAAACTGATTCCCAAATAAAGATTCAGATTCCCCTACCCTGTGTATCCAAATCAAATCATGAATAGGGGATGGATTCTTTTAGTGAGTCCCCCAAACATAACCTACCCTGCCATAGTTCAAGAGGTCTACGCCAACACAATCAATGCGTTGGAGCATAAAATCACTGTCCGGGGAAAGGGTGTGGAGTTTGGGAGACACAAATTGAAAAGTTTTATTTGTTAAGAGAGGCAGAGGAAGGTGCCTACCTCAACCTCACTAGGTCACAATATGACCCAGTTGCTGTCGCCAATGAAACCATCTGCGCTGATGCAGGCTGGAGAGGAAGCTTAGCCAACATTCCTTGAGAACTCCTCACAGAGTTGAGCAATATTTGGCATATGTTTTTCTCTAGCTTCAAAATGCCATCCAGGCATCTCAACAAGGTGACTTGGAATAGGGCGCTGCTCCTATGCGCTCTTCAATGGCCTAGAGATATTCATATATTTAGTATTATTATGGAGCAGCTCTGGAATGCCCTGATCGGGACTTGTGCTGTGTTGGCATTTGGGTCACTCATTTTAGGTTTGTGTGAGGATCAAGGAGTCAAGATCCTTTCTTTCGATGTCACGATCCCTCTCCATGCTCCTTTAAACCTGACCCATTTGTGCACTCACACCCATGAGGGGGTGCGGGCCAAGAAGAGGAGGGGCGAGGAAAGAGAAGCTTCAAACTCTACTGGCCAGACTATGGTGGAAAAAATGATGATGCATAAGTATGCGCATCGAAGGGACTTGGGGGTGGCTATGGAGCGAGACATGAGCTTCATCAAGGGGGAAGTTGTGAGGCAATGTTCCAAATAGAATTCCACGATGCTCTTGGAATAATGTTCCAAGAATGGAGCTTGCATGGAGGACCAAATGGATATGGGCTGCCATAGCCCCCAGTCGGCGACCCCATCCCAGACAATGACTGGCCAGCGGACTAAACATATTAGGACATCGATGAAGAGGAAGAAGACGAACAAGAGCAAAATGATTGATAGGTTGTACTGTTTTCTGTTTTTCTATTTTTCTATTTTAGTTTTTAATTTTAATTTTCTATTTTCTTTATTTTGTTCTCTTTTCAATGAATAAATTTTGAATTACTTAAGCCCTCATGATGCTGTGACTAAATTACAAGTAAATTTTTTGAATTAATTGCTGTATGGATTTAATAATAAACTTCAAATGTAAAATCTTAAGTCACTAATTATGCTTAACCTAGGGTGATCAATTGTCCTAACAACCCTACACTTCCAAACTAAGGTAGGAAGCTTGAGTGAATTCCAATTTCCAAGGATTAAAAATGAATATATGTTGAATTCTAAGTGTGGGGGTGGGGGAACCTAAGGAACTAAAACTAGCAATTGTCAAAAGTTGAGTGAACGCATGACTGTGCAAGGTCCTGTAGGACTTAACGAATATAAAGAAATAAAATGGGGATGAAAAAAAATATCTTTCCCTAGAACTGAAAAAAGAGAAATCAAAAACAAAATCAGGGATGAAGAAAAATATCTCTCTCAAAGTGAAAAATATGAGAAAATAAGATAAAGGAAAATGTCTCTCCTATAAATGTTATTATTCTTTGTGATTCATAAGAAATAACACATATGACACAAAACTCTTGTCACTCTTCAATGTCTAGCCATAGTTGAAAATCCTAAGGTAATTACCCACCCCCTAATGAAGAATAAGCATCAGCTTTTTGAGATTGGAAACTAGAAAGGAGCAAGAGCTTGGAACCTGAATTAGGAAGCTAGTAGTGGTTGGAATTCTAAAAATCACCTCAACTTAAAGCAAAATTTAGTGTCATAAGAATTTCACATTGGCATCCTAAATTGAATCTGTAATTAAAAAAATTCAGAAAATCCATTTTGAGCTTACTCGACGACGATTAAGAATTTAAGTGTAGGGTGTGATAAATCAAAGATTTATAGCAAAATAAAGGAATAAAAATATATAAAACATCACTTAAACAAGCATACTTTGAGATAAATTTCATGATTTTTAGAGAAAGCTGGAAAAAAGACAATCTGAAGCAAAAAGGGAAATTCTGGAAAAAAACTGTTGTGGTGCACCACAGCGGGCCACAACGGACCATGGCGGCCTACTGAATAGGGCTCACCTGGAACATATCTGCGAGCCTGGTAGGAGAACTGCTGCAGCGCATCACAGCGGGCCACGGTGACATTCCAAAATAATATTTTGAACCATATGAAAACTAATTGAATATTAAAAATCAAAATATTAAGTTCTCCAGCGCGCCACAACGCGCTAGGCTTCTATAAACAATAATGCAGACATGGAAGGAATTTCTTATATCGCGCTACAGTGCGCTACAGTGGGCCGCATCGTCATTTCATGAAAACTGTATAAATCTAGGGGATAAATTAATTGAATAGTGGATTCAAAACTCAGACCGCCTCAGCGCACCGTGACGAGAATCTAAATTAACGACTCGCTACAGCGCACTGTAGCGGAATAGTGTTTCGAACGAGGCTGTCACAGCGCGCTACAACGGATCTCTAGTAAAACAGTATGTTTGGAATCATACACAGCAAGAATGAATGCAACCGCTGCAGCACACCACTGTGGGGTGTAGTGCGCCATAGCGCGCTGCAGCGCGCCACAGCACCCAACATAATTTTTCTCAGGAGGTATTAATGACAATATATGGAATGCTGAAAAAATTAAATTATTGGCCTTCCCCAGCCATTTGGAAACTAAAAAAGAAATAAAACCTGTTGTATCCAAGAAGAATAAATAAATAATATTAAATGGTTATCATGAAGTTAAGGAAGAGTGAATGTTAAACATAATTTATGCACAAAACTGAGGGGATCCCTATATAAACAGCATTCTGAAACTAATGAAGAGTTCTCAATTTTGACATTCATTGATTCAAATTATAAGCTACTATAGGAAAGAGAAGGAGAACTCTCTAGGAAAGAAATTTCAGAATGACTTTGTATATTCAAAACAGAAAAGAAGCAGAGGAACATGGATAATGAAAGAGAAGGAAGGAGAAAGAACCAATAAAACCCTATAAATTTAGGGCTGTTCCTAGTACCATTTCTCATCCATATCTTATTTTCTTTATTTGTGAATCGATGTTAAGGTTCATGTTCTTTTATATTTCTTGCTATCTTAAAATTTTAATGGAAGACTAAGCCATCCTTGAAGAGGGTTGAGTTGTAATTATGTGCTGAGTAAAGTGTATGTTGTTTTATGTTGAATTAGCAATGAATAGAATTTGAGCTAAATTTTTATTTAATTTTTATTAAATACTTAGAATGATTATTAAATATAAATTTTTAATAAATTAAATTTGGAATGAAAAGATTTTAAAAGACTTGTACTCTAATGCCACTTATTTAATTTCTTCATTGACAAGACTATTTATAATTGGAAAATGCTATTTTTAAGTCACAGCGTAGTGGGCTATTGTGGTCTATTATGCCCAAACAACCATTAACCTCGGAGGAGGAATCTGCCGCCCGGTTATGCGCGGCTGAAATCCGAGGCAATGGCAGTGTCGTCGTCGTTCCTCACCTTAGGTCTCTCTTCACGCCGTTTTATCTTCTCAGATTCACCTCACGTCCTCCCTCTAAGGTTCTACACCAGCAAACCCTTGCCTTTTCTCCATATTTCTTGCTTTCGACCGCTCTTTGCTTCAATCAGTGCGAACGCACCAGAGATGGCTCCTTCACAACCCTTCTTTCTCGATCGAAAGGACTCAGGCGTACTCCATTTCGCTAAGTACCATGGCCTTGGAAACGATTTCATAATGGTGTGCAATGTTATTCCCTTTTTTACCAACTTGGGCTAGCTTAGTTTGATTGAATCTGTGCAAATGTCTGAGAATTCATATAGGTTGATAACAGGGAGTCAATGGAGCCTAAGGTTACACCAGAACAGGCGATGAATATTTGCAACCGTAACTTCGGTGTTGGTGCTGATGGTGTGATTTTTGTGATGCCAGGGTTCAATGGAACAGATTACACTATGAGAATTTTTAACTCTGATGGCAGCGAACCCGAGGTACCGCGTTTCATTTGAATTGGCGTCAAAGAATGTTTTTTTGTGAATCTCATTGCGTTTGCATGCATCATATCCTGTTTTGAGCTTTTTTATTGCCTTCTTACCGTAAACTTCAGGATCTTAATCTTGGTGAGTTGGAAGAAATTTTTTTGGTCGTGCTTAACATCAATTAAGTGTAGGAGTTGGGTTGGTATAAATTTGTGCTGAATGTCAAAAATTGAAAACTGAAGGCTGCTCACAGTTAGCAGCCTAGCATATGCTCAAACTCTATTCCTCCAAGCTAGACTTTGTGCCTATATATTACTGTCATTTATGTGCCTATGATTAGGCAGTTTAGTAAAAAGCTAGGATGCAAGCGGTTAGAACCATGTATAAATGCTGTCTTATGACTTTAATATCGCAGGTAGGATCCCAATTATTTAATTATTTTCTTACTTTCTTGTTTTTACACATCATAAAATGCATTTGATGTAAAATGGTCTAAAGATAACATGATATGGGCTCACAAGTTAAGATTTAGAGATAATTATATGCATTGTTTTTCAGCTTTTGTTCAATAACCCAACTACAAAAGTGGGCTGTTACAGATAATATTCTTATGGTGCATTTCTCTTACCTACAAAATTTGAATCTTTAATTTCATTTGGCTATTGTAAGCTATATAGCACACATCTTAACATGTTGTTCCTTTTCCTCAACTATAGTGATTAGTTAAAAGTACATGAATGATTTATTATTTTATGTTCTTTTGTTAGCTTAGCATATTACATTCTTGAGTTATGGAAGATGTACTAGAACTTTATATTACATTATTGTGTTTTATTCCTCGGTGATAATCATATTTGGGCATGGGCTTTATTATGAGCCTCTGTTCATCTATTCATGTCAATAAGTGCATTTTTTTGTTTAGTGATTCTTGTGTGCTTTTATCTTTGTTTTGTTTGGCCCTTTCTCTTATAACCTTTTACATCAACTTCAGCTTCTAGACATACTTGTGTTCTACTGTGCAAATACTATATCAATTGTTCTTATATTTCTTTTTTCATTTAATTTGTTTGAAGGATTATGTTAATATTCAGTTTGGGTATCTTTTTTTAAAACTCAAATAAATAATATTCTCTTTTTTTGATCTAGATGTGTGGCAACGGTGTACGTTGTTTTGCTAGGTTTGTTGCTGAGCTTGATGATTTACATGGAACTCAAAGGTAATACTCTGGCTTCGAGTTGTAGCATATATCAAATCACTCTTATCATTATAAAGATGATATTATCATAAGTCACATATGATCGTTATCCCAACAATCATAAATAGACCACCCCTACAAAAGCATGCTCAATTTTATCAACCAACATCGATTTTCTTTTTTTGTTATAAAAAAATTTCTTGTGCTTTTTAAAACAAAATTTGAAAATTGAACGAAGATGCATAAGATATTTGTGAGTCATGGCATTTATTAAGTGACAAATATACACAACAATCTTAAGAACTTCTCAATGGTATACTTAGAATTTAATGGAAAGCTAGATTGATTAAAATTGTTGGCTTTATTAGTTGAAGTGTTTAGATGATGTTTAATATGCTGTTTTTGTTTCCTTTGAAATATGTTAATTTTTTATATTTTAATAACTACCTTGCAATTTAAAGGATTTTGTACTAGTTAGTTGAAAAGAAATATAACAAGTGTAAGCTTAATTATAATAAAAGCTGTATTAATGTGAATATTACAATTAGAGATTGTGCTATTATGAAGAGTGAGCGTTCAAGTATATTGGTTTAATCATGCAAAACAATGGCGAAATAGAGGGTTATGTGATTAACAAGATCCCAATTAAATGTATGAAAGAAATGGAGGAGTATTTATGGGGTTTGGTGCTATTTTAAATTTTAAATTTTTAGTTATATAGAACATTTATAAGACCACCTATGTTATATCAGGTAGAATGTATGCGAAAAAGTATAAGCGTACAAATAAACTAGGTGTGGTAGTTATGAAGATGCTAAGGTGGATGATTGAATATACTAGCAAGATAATGATGAGAAATGAGTTCATTTGTAGCAAGATTGGAGTGGCTTCAACTAAGGATAAGCTTAGAGAAAGTTGTCTTAGATGGTTTTGGATATATTTATGCATAGACTATCAGATTTCCCATTTAAAAAAATTGGGTTTATGAAAATCACCCATGTTAAATGAGAAAGATGAAGATTTAAAAAGATATAACAAGAAGCTATTAGAAAGGATCTCAAATACTAAAAGATTAAGGATGGGTTGTTGTTTGATTGTGCATTATGGATATGAAGGATTCATGTTGTTGCCCCCCTTGATGGGATAAGGCTTGTTGCTATACATTTTTCAATATTTTTAGCCTATTTGCTTTAAAAAAATTATTTAATATGTTCATGAAGTCTTTTTCTAATAAAAAAATCCAAATGCATGGCATGAATTACTCAAGTATTGCTCTATCTTATAAACTTCTTTCAAACCTTTCATTCTCATGAATTTATTAACACTGAAATTGCTCCAAATTCTTCTCATTCTCATCTGCCTTGCCTTGCCTTGCCCCCCTTTTTTCCTTAACCTTTTTTAGCCACCCAAGCAACTTTCTTTTTTGCAGCCTCTTTTTCTAATCATATAATGTTTTCACTTTATCTATTCTACCATTGCATTTACATTGGGAATAGAAAAGTATAGCCTGAGGATCAACCAATAACTTAAAAATTTTTTAAATAATATACATAAAAGATTTAGAAATGAAAGGTTTATTGATTTCATTTTTTTATTAATGTTCTTATTGTTCTAGTAGATAGTGGTGTAAGCATAAATTTTATTCAAGAAAGAATAAATTAATCTAAATTTTTGTAAAATGCTACACAAAGTTTAAGATCAACTATTGGTAATAAAATGTATAACCAAAGTATTTGTATCTAAGTTACATATAGTATTTATTAAAAATTATCCTATTATCTTTTATTTGGAAAACTTTTTTATGTTAAAATAATGCCAATTATTAAGATACACAAAACATAGCTATGTTTTGGTAAATTTGAAAATCAATTTAATTTTCAATTCATCCTCAATCTAAAAAACTATTATAAATTAAATGGACACTAAAAGTACACATATTATTTATTTGGGATCACTTAGGTTCTAAGGAAATTAGAACATAATAATTTCATAAAGATGTTTTTGGAGAAATTCCAGTTGTCTTTTGGGAGTAATAAAGCCAATTATATTTTTTTTCATACAAAATATATTAGTGATAAAATATTCCAATGAAAATTAAACTTTGTTAAATGAATAAATGATACTTAGAAATATTTGCTAAAAAGAAATTCTGATTTTTTAATCAAAATGATATTAAACAAAATTGTGCCTCTAAAGCTATATTGTATTCTTTGTGATGAATCACATATAAAGAGAATTGAAAAGAGATTAGTTGTTAATTATCAATTTTTAAATAAAGCTATAAATTATATTAGATATCATATTCACAATAAAAGTGATGTGCTAAAACCTTATAAAGATGAATTTGTTTAGAAGATATTAGAATTAAAAAGAAGATTTCTATAAAACACCAAACTTTTCCATTTAGATACAATGAATGAAAAATATGCTATTTGGTTTAAAAATATACCAAAATCTTTGAAATATTATGAATGATGTTCTTGGTTTTTTTTTTCTCACAATATTTATTTCTTATATAAATAGTGTTTCTTATATTTAAATTCAATTTCAATATTTTAATCGTTATGTAGAAAGCTTGTCTATAAGAAAAATGCCAAGGTAGTCTTACTATTTTAGTTTGCCCATGAATTATGCTACCGTTTTTCAAATCCTTCCAAAAGTAGCTGCTTAAATAAGTAGCAAGATGAGTTTAAATAAGGGATCAGCACCATACATTTGGTTGTAGGCTTCAGTGTCTATCTCTATCTTTTTTATACATATTTTTTCTATCTTTTGGGAGAAAATGCAGCAATGGGTAGGATTATATTTCCTTGGCCAATTTAGTCATAGATTTTTTCCATTATTTTAATTTTTTAATTTAATCGATTAACTATTATTTTGAGAACTTTGTTTGCATAAATAAAAAAGTAGGAACTAAATTACAATAAAAATAATTAATTGAGAGATTTATTTGAATATATTGTATGAATGCAAACTTCATTGTTACTGGGCCTCAATTTTTGATTGAGAAAGTAGGGTTGTGTTTGGTACTCGACAACCAACATAAGATTTTGTCAGATTTTCTCATGACATAAATCTCTTAGGAAATTGTGCTAGAGCTAGGGAACTATCTAGAAGTGACATATATTGCTTGAATATAGTTAAATGTGTGCAAAAGCTACTACATTGATGCTCAGGTGTAGTGTCAAGTAAGTGAGGGTTTTAACATTATGTACGGATGTGGATAAATAAACTAGCCCATGATAATAAATAAAGATTAGGTAATTAGAATATTGACTCTCTTACTAGTAGATATTATGATTAATGGGTGGATAATTATTTTATCTTTAAGATACAAAGTAGATGGGAAATAAAGCAAAAAAAGATACTTTAAGCTTTTAACTCTTTTACTCAATTAAGAATCATTATGGGTATCATTGTAAATCAGGTTTTAAAGAATGTGTGTTAAAAGTCAAAAGGATGGGTGATGGAACTAGATCTTTGTTGAGGTGGAGAAGCTATAGGATTGGATGATCTTCTTATCGAGATGTGAAGATATGTGGGTTAGAAAGAAATTTTTTGCCTTATCAAGTTGTTTAATATTTTTTTGAAGACAAAAAAATATAAATGAACGGAGTAGTATTGTTGAACTTATATATAAAAATAAAGGTGATGCTATTGATTGTGCAAATTTTAAGAGAATTGAGCTAATGAGCCATACATTGAAGCCTTGGGAGAGAATGATTGAATACAAATTACTAAGTGATACTCATATTTACAAAATTAATTTGATATTATACCAAGTAATCTGTCGTGAAATTCATACATTTATTGAAAGGTTTAATGAAGAAATTTTGAAAAAGAAAAGATCTTCATTTAATCTTTATTAATCTTGCAAAGGCAGATAATTGAGTATCAAAAAAAGTTTTTTTGAGCGTTTGGAGAGAATGAATTTGTATGGCATATTTCATTGTTTTTAAAATAGAGTTGAAAATTTGTAATGTCGTAAGGTGGCTTGTATAATGATTTTATTTTATTGGTTTATATCAAGGCTCTGCTCTCAGTGTTTATATTTTTTGCTTTAATTATAAAAGTTCTTATTGAACAAATTAAAGAGGATCTTTTTTGGTGCATTTATATGTAGATGACATTCTAATGATTGATAAGGCTTGGGACGAGGTTGAAACAAACTTAAACATGGAGGACTATGTTAGAATCTAAAGGGTTTCACCTTAATAGATCTAAAAAAGATTAAATAGAGTGTAAGTTTAATTGTAATAGAAGCTATAATCTTGATGATATAACTATTGAGGATCATGCAATCAAGAAGAGCGAGCGGTTCAAATACCTTGGTTTAAGTATTTAAAATATTGGTGAAATAGCGAGCAATGTGATTAATAAGATCCAAGCTGGTTGGATATAATGGAGCATCATTTTTGGAGTGTTGTGAGAACGGTAAATCCCACTCATAATTAAAGGAAATTTTTTGGCTATGCTATATGGGGTTGAATGTTGGCCAACAAAGACAACTTTTTGATAAAGTTAGTGTTATAGGGATGATGATGCTAAGGTAGATGCGTAGGTAAACTCGAAAGGATAAATTAAAAAATTCATTCATTTGGAGCAAGGTTGGAGTGGCTCTAATAGTAGATAAGAAAGATTAGAGAAAATCATTTTATGGTTCATTTATATGCTGTGTAGACCGTTTGATGCCTCTATTAGAGAATTGAATAGATGGATTTTTCCATATTAAAAAAGGATGAGAAAGGCTAAAAAAGAAATGAAAAAATCATTAAAAAGGATCTTCTTTATTTGCATCTTAGAAAGAAGCTTTCTATTTGACCGTGCACAATGGAAATAAGGATTCATGTTATCAACCCCACCTAGTGGGACTAAGGCATAGTGTTGTTGTTATTGTAGTATTGTATGATTGTGAACTAAATTGGATAAATTGATTAATCCATAAAACTAAATTAGCTAAATCGAATAAGGTAAGAGACTACTGTGGTAGTTTTCTTATTTATAATTGTAGTACTTGGAACTTAAGAAGGGTTGCCATTTGATAAGTTCAATAGAGATAAATGATTCACTTAGACAACCCTACTAAATTGGATTAATGTCAAGTGTTGTTGTAGATATTTGTAAATTGTAAAAGATGGAGTAATATCAACTCCTATTTTTATTTTTAGCAACAAATATTAGATTTTGGGGTATAGTATCAATAAGAGAACTGTTATTCTAACTCTTTTAAGGATAGAGTTTGCTTAAAACTTTACTAATGACGTAAAAATTATAAAATAGCATCAAAGATTTCTCGGAGTTCTTAAGTACTGGAATTCTCGCAGAAATTATATATTGAGAAACCAATTATGTATGCTGTTTTAAAGAAAAATCATTCTCATGGTCTAAAGAACATATTATTGCCCTTCAAAACATCAAAATCCAACGTTTGAGCTTAATTTTTATGCAGCAAGGTTATCGTTTATGATCCTGTTCTTAATAGATAAAATGCGTGACAAAGACAGATTTTCTTCTGTGTGAAACTTTTCAGCATGGTAAAAATATTACTATCGTTTGGCTGTAACTTTAATAGACCAACTTTGTGAAGTAACTTTCATGTAGATACTCTACACAAGTCTTTATTTGTCTCGTTGTTACCTTGTTGTGGTCCTTTACCTTTCAAGCAGGCTTGTATATTTATCTCTTATTTAATGCATGCGATATAAATTACAAGGTTTTATTTAGGTACCTTTGAGTGGCTTCATTATTTGGAAACGACTATATATGCAAATTAACATTACGTTGACGCCAGTTCTAGTTTAACTCTAGAGTTTTGTATCAGTGTTAAATTGATAGGGTTATTAATGTAACTTTATAACTTGGAAACTAAATATTATTTTTTTAATTTTACAGATTTAAAATTCATACTGGAGCTGGTTTAGTTGTACCTGAAATACAGAAGGATGGAAATGTATTCCTTAATCCCTCTTATAATTGATCAATTCTTCTTTTTTGTTGTTCAAGATGCTAGTATCGTCTTGATTGTTTTGATTCAAAAATATATGCAAGACTAACTATTTTGAGGGTAAGTAATGAAACAACACAAATCTACAAGTTTTAAATTTCCTAAATCATGCCCCATCATTGTGAAGAAGCAAAGCATAACAAATTTAAACCTAAGGCTTAAAAAATTTCTTTTAAAAATTTTCTGTATGCTCTGGTCTGACAAAATATGCATTTGAACTTTAAAGTGCATAATATCAAAAGTGCGCTTACCAGGTGCCTTTTCTCTTGACTATAGGATTTACAAAGGCTCTCATTATTTTTGTATGAGTAGCTTGAGAAGTTGCAATTCCTTTTCTGGCAGTACATTACCTCAGGTGCAATGTCAAAATTTTATATAGTGGGGAAACACTTTAGCTTAATTTTCTAGAAATCTTTTATAATTTCATAAACCTTTTTGATATTGACTGGGGACATGCAGTGGTTCTTTCAACAATTTTTATTTATTTATAAACAAAATAAATTTATAGTTAATAGGAACAATGAAGACTTGCAAGTGGTATCTTATTCTCATATACTCAAAGCATTAAATGATTAATTTATTTTGGACTCCATCTAAAATATCTTTCTTAATTTAAGTTACTAAATTACCATTTTGTAAATGATATCAATTTCTAGTGTAGGCAATTCTAAAACCATTTGTACTAAAAATGTTTGCTTAGCACATGCTGTAGCAATATGCAAAACTAATTTCAGTAACTTGAAAATCAAAGGATATAATATGAATACATTCTGGATTTCTTAAAACATAAATTTTCATTGTTGGATGATCATGGAAATTTGATATCAAATCCTGGCACAAGTAATGCTGTGGATTTTCCAAAAGTGATATTTTGAATTTTATTAACTTGAATTCCAAATTGTCTTTTTCCTTAAAAGTTGCTAAATCATAAGTTTTCAATTATAATCCATTTCTATTATATAGCCATTTTCATGATATTTTTATAGAAAATGCCTACTCAACATGGTTTTAGCAACAAGCAAAATCAATGTCATTCCAATAATTTAAAAACAAAAGAATATAAAGTAAATTTTCCTTTTGATTTTTTTTCCCTAACAAATCTTTTAATATTTGTTAAAAGATGAAAGGCCAATATCATATCCTAGCACAACTAATGTTGTCGGTTACTTTTTTAAGTGTATATATATATACATACATATATATTTATATAAATAGTATATATATGTGTATACAATATTATTATTTAATATAAATAAATATTAATATAATATTTCTGAAAAAAATATTTATTAACCTAAATTGAAGCATGTCAATCTTTCTAACAGTAACTTGGGTGAAGTTTAAAAAATTACTAAAGATAAAGTAAATTGATAATTTAGGGTTTCAAAAGAAATGGTTTGATATTGAAGAAAGAGTATGTGCATATTAATAATTTAATATTAAAAAATGTTATTATTAAAAATTTGGGCAATTGACAATTTGCATGAGATTATTGTTGCAGATAAAGCAATCCGAGATTAAGGAAGGTTATATTACCGATGCAGGAAATTACTCTTATGATAACTATGTTTTTATCACAAGGACTTAGCTCATGCGGAATCTTGCTGCCATTTCCTGTACAGGTTAAAGTAGATATGGGCCAACCTATATTGTTAGCACCGGATGTTCCCACAAACCTTCCTGCAAACCATAATGGAATGGTTGTCAGGGCTGAAATTCTTGTAGATGGCACTGTATGGAATGTGACATGCGTCAGCATGGGGAATCCTCATTGTGTTACTTTCAACACCAAACAGGATGAGGTAATATTTTTGGAAAACATCATTGCTAATTTCTTGCTTACTGGATTTTACTTGAATTGGTGGCCAATCTATAGGTCAATATTCTGGTTAGAAGTGTTCTAATACATGCCTGCAACATGCCCAAGATTTTTTCCCATGAATAAAGAATTTTTTTCATCTATTGTGTTTTCAATGTGCAAAGGTATTTTCTTTTACTTAGAAGCGAAGAGTGCTGACCACAAGTTTGACGTTTGTGACTGCGACTTTGATTTTTGAGACTTTGGTATTGCCCCATTGATCATTTGTATAGATTAATTTGGGCTATATCTGGGTTGTATTTAGATTGTGAATGATTAGGAGCTCAACTCCAAAGCTAATATTAATGCTAGCCGACTGTTCTTTAGCCGACAATACTGTTGGTGACCCTTTAATAAAGGCATTTAAGATTATTTTTTGAGCTGCTGAGCAAAGGATAAAGGGTCAACAAAACAGATTGAGAAGTTACCGATTGAAAGCATACCCGAGTCACACCAAGAAGAACAATTATCCTGCAAGAAGACATGAGCAAAAGATTGCCGAGCCATCTTGAGGTTGATCAGGAAACAACTAATGAACTATAATTTGTTGAGCTTTATAGTTTGGAAAAACTATGACGAGTTTTCATGCTTGTGGAAGAAGATTGATGCTTAGGAAAGTAGCAACGCCAGGTCAGCAAAGGGAGGCCACGTGGACAGATAGCACTTGTGCGCAAGTACTTTATGAACACATGATCGTCACAACCATTTTCCCATTGACGGTTGTACTTGCCTTTCATTTAGTACTAGCATTTATGTTTTTTATAATGTATTTTATATAATGGGCTTAAAAGCCTCAAATTTACTCAACTACAGAAGCTGATTATTTGGCTAAATATTTTCTTGCCTTTCGTTTGCATCTTCTTGCATCTTTTGAAACCCTAATTGGTCACCTTTCTCTTGCAGAATTGCCGTTCTATCCTTTAATGATCTTCTGAGTTGGGAATGTCTCATAAACTGAGTCTCATTTCAGATAGGTTGGGAACAAATCAGTGTTTTGGTATCCAAATGCAAGGTTCGCACCAAGTAAGCTTAGAAGTTTATTAATGGTTTTATCTTTCCAATGTTACAAAGCTCAAGGTGAAGAACTAGCTTTGTTTGAAGACAACTTGAGACAAAGGGACCAATAAGAACTACATATGGTGTTAACCATCAAAAGCAACAATAGAAAATTTGTAGGGATAGCAGTGATGGATTGATCCGTAATTGGGGCTTGAAAGGATCCTCTTTTACTAAGCCAATTGGGATGCTGTTTTGTGAGGACCGTTGGAAAGGTATGGAGATGGAGTCTGGCGTAGCTGATGACCTTATCCCCTAGAACTAGACAAACTTCTGCACAATGCAAAACAATGTGAAAATCAGGAGGGAAGCTTTTATTGCACATAAAAATGAATATTACAGTGTAATAGTAGTAAGGAAAAAAATTACTAAGAATCTACATAACTTAGAACTCCTTACACATAAATTCCACCGTATTATCAGTGGACATAAAAAAAATTGGATACGTGATATTAACTGATTGGGTTTCTTAGTGAGATTTTTCATGATAATGGGCTGGCAACTGACATGGCAAATAATGTGCAGACAAGTATCCATTCGTTTATCCTCATTTGTCTTGTAGGTGCAGAATCTTTTATACACTTTTCTTCGCCCATTGTTACACCTGAATTAGCCTGGGTTGAATGTGTGCAGCATGAGTGATGACACTCGGGCATGCTCTTTTAGGTGAACTGCTTCTTTAGCTTTCTGAATAAGCATGGCTTGGTAAGCTAACAAAATCTACTAGCTTTCTAGGATTAAACTCATATACAATCTCAAATGATATCTGCTTGGTTGTCTTAGAGATAATGCTATCATAAGCAAATCTAGCAGTTGACAAGTGAAGATCCCAAGTACGCAGGTTATCATCCACAAGGTTTTTCAATAAATTTTCTTAAGTTCTATTAACTACCTCAGTTTTGCCCATCTTTCTATGGGTGGAATGCAGAGGAGAATTTTAGAGAAGTAACCAAAAGATGCCATAATATTTTCCAAAAATAGGAAACAAATTTTACATTCCTATCAAACACTACACAATAATGTTTGGCATCTCATGATGCTTAATTATTTTCCTAAAGACTAGGTTAGCTATGTGGGAGGCATCATTTCTCTTTGAATATGGGATAGAATGAGCCATTTTGGAGAATCTATCGACCACTACATAAATACTATCATGGTGATGTGTAGTCCTAGCACAAAATCTATGGATAAATCTTCCCAAGGTCGATATGACACAGGTAAAACAATATATTTTTCTTACCTTTAATTTTGAGATTTGGCTTTCTGCAGGTTAAGCATTGAGAAACTTACATCTCTTTTTAGTGATGGCCAGAAAAATTTAGTCTCGACTAAATGTGTGGTTGTGTCCCTCATCAAATGTTTTGCTATGCCACCAGAATGCAACTCATTTATTAGAAAAATTCGTAAGGAGGTACACGGAATGCACAACAGAGGGCCATGAAAAAGATAACCTTCTACAATGTGTGATACGATGAGTGGTGAGGTAACACATACTCATGAGACTCGGAATATACCAAATGGAAGTTAGGGCAAACAACATAGTCATCTCTTAGGCGATCAAAGCCTGATATCTTACTAGTCAATGATGAAATCACTAGAGCCACTCTAGATAGCACATCTGTGGGTTTATTCTCTGCCCTAGGCTTGTGTTTAAGAACAAAAATATAGTCTTATCAATATTCTATCCACTCGACCTGCCTATGATTCAGCTTTTTCTGTTGATTACTGAATTTCAGTACTTGGTGGTCCGTGTGGAGGGTAAACTCTCGGTGCAAAAGATAATGTCTCTAAAGGTTTAATGACTAAATGATTTCATAAAGTTCACGGTCATACGTTGAATATCGTTGCTTTGCCTTATTAAGTATTTCACTAAAGAACACAACTGGGTGATTATCTTGTGAAAGGACTCCACAATGCCAATCCCAGAGGCATTCAAAATAATAATTAGAGTTGGGTAACCTAAGCACAGATGATGTAGTCATGACTTTCTTAATGTTTTTAAAAGCTTTCTCAGCACTAGTAGTTTAACTTAACTTATCTTGTTTCAAAATATCAATGATAGGGCTCATAATTGTGTTAAAGTTTCTCACAAATCTTCTATAGAGGTCACTAAACCATGAAAACTCCTCGCATCATGGAAATTCTTAGGGGTTGGCTAGTTTAAAATTGATTGAATTTTGGATGGGATGGCTTTATCCTTAAAGACGAGAATGAATCCTAGGAAAGTTATCTCAGGCTGTATGAACAAACATTTTTTCTTGTTGATGTAAAGTTTTTCCTTTCGAAGTTTTTCAAGAACAAGCCTAAGGTGTTCCAAGTGGTGTTTTGTGTCAATGCTAAAGATCAAGATATCATCAAAGTAGACCACAATGAATTTTCCTAGAAATGGTCGAAGGACAGTGTTCATTAAGCTTATAATGTGCTGGGAGCATTAGATAGGTTGAAAGGCATCACAATCAATTCATAAAGACCGTCTGATGTTTTAAATACGGTTTTCCACTCATTGCTAGGTCGCATACAAAGCTGATGATAACCACTCTTAAGATCAATCTTTGAAAATAATCGAAAGTTAGCTACAAGATCTAGCATATTGTCTAACTGTGAGATGGGAAACCTATACTTTATTGTAATTTTATTGATGGCATGACTATCAACATACATTCTGCATGTGCCATCCTTCTTGGGTGTAAGGCTGTAACAACACAAGGACTCAAACTCTCCCTCAAAAATCTTTTTCTTAATAATTCATTAACCTATCTTTGGAGTTCAACTTGCTTTACTGATTTAATCGATAATAGGGTAGGTTGGGTATTGGTGATCCAGGGACTAAATCTATAGCATGTCAGGAAGATCATCAAGTGAAGTCCTTAGAAAATCTTTCAAGAGATTGACTACAGGAGAAGGAATGAAGACATCATTAGGGGTTGGGGTCACTTCTTTCACATGTAATAATTGGACCCCACTAAAACTACTAAACTCTCTCCTAATAGTGCGATATCCTAACATATCCATAGTTGTCTCAGGTATGTGTAACTCAGACCCTTTAGGTAAGATCACAGATTGGGCATCGGGCATAATCAAAGGAGTAGAAATGGTGATAAGTTGAAGTTTGGCCACTCTATTGGGTTGTGAAGGTTCAGATTTTACATTAACATGAGCCTTGGATATAGAAGATGTAAAGGGTGTCAAGCTAGAGGATGAAGTGGACGTCGAAGGATGGGACCCTGAAGCAAGTTTACTGGCTTTTGGATTAGGCTTGGAAAGATAAAGTTTTATGGTCTTGTTAAATTTGAATACAATTGTACTTTCACGATTATAGTGTATGACATCCATATCAAAAAGCCAAGGTCGGCCCAAAAAGATGTGTGCTATATTCATTGTTATTACATTAAACGATATCTTGTCCTCATAACTTCCAAGCTTGATTGGAACTTGACATTGTTGGGTAATAGGGAGTGGGGTATGGTTCACCAAACAAACATTGGATGGGCTCGGATGTGGTTCAGCTTGAAGTTTTTCCCTCACAAAGATATGTGTGGATACTACATACATGGCACTACCACCATCAATCATTGTCTTACAATAGCATATTATTGAGAAACTGAAAATGTTCCTTCATCTCTTGTCTTCCTCTCCTAATGAGGTACTAAGGCATCTCACTACTCCCAAATATGCCTCATCTTTTTCTTCAATAACTTCATCCTTCTCATCACCATGAACATATTCTAATTCAGCACTTCCCATTTTTCTTCTTGAACAATTACTATAGATAAGACCGCTTTGCACTCATGTTTAAGGTGCCCCTTATGTTTGCACCTATAACAAATAACATCATGCACAATTCTACCCATTAGAATAGCACGTGTCTTAGGGACACACTAAGCAAAGATGTAGGCTTTTGAATAGACTTGAAAGTGCTAGTCGAGGGTTTAACCCTAAAGGATATTGCCTTTGATTGGGACTCAATGAGAAGGGCTTCATGTAGTGCATCCTCTACAATTTAGGGATCATTCATTTTAACTTGATGTCTAATGTCTACCCTCAAGCCCATAACAAATTTATTAGCCAGTTGCCAATCTAAGCCTTTACAATCAGTTCTTGCAATTAAGTTCTCAAGCTCATTCAAATACTTAGTGACAGAGATGGTCCCTTACCTAAGTGTAAGTAATTTTGTGTGAAGTTGCTTATGATGATAACGTGGACAATATTTGTCCTTTAGTATATCCCTCATCTCAACTCAAGATATTCTCCTACAACCACTTCTCATTTTCTTTTGGGTATAATTATTCCAATAGATTTTGGCGTGATTAGTTAGCTTCATCCTAGCAAATGTGACTCGTTGGTAATCATCTAAGTAATGCCACTCAAAGAACTCCTTAATTTGGGTCATCCATCTAGAAAATGCTCAGGGTCATGGGTGCCATCGTAAGTAGGGCTTCTGCTTTAATCATGTTCAAAATATCCTTTTCATGGGGATCTCTTTTACGTGCCCCAAATCTTAGTGAAGGATCAGTCTTAGGTCTCCTACAAATATCATCTCTTCTCCGACGATCCAGTCCTCTAAAATCGATGTCATTAAAGTCATCCTCAAAATTATTTTTCCTCGGAACTCTACCTATCTTATAGTTTGGATTGTGTCTAATCTCATAAGTGGGATCATTCATATTTCTAGTTTGATATGCAGGGTATTTCGGTGGTGGTGGAGGGTATTGATCATTTCTTATATTTAGTGCTTCAAAGATTTGTCTAAGTTGGGATTCTATCCTAGCTATATAAGTTTCTTAGCCCTCAACTCTCTGATCTAAGCCATTCCTATTATGTTTTTGGCTGTTAGTCATACTGCCCTTTAAATGCAAAAATGTCCAAACAAAATTCAACAAGTACTTTAAGCAGTAAAATGAAAGAATGGATAAAAGATAAGCAAGCTAGATTAAAGCACACTTAGAGTAAGTAAAAAACACTAAATGAGGCTCAAATGTAGCTCAATCACGCAAGGAGGGCTATTTTAGTGGAACGCACCCTCACAAGTGGTCGCTCAAAGTTCGGGTAGGGTTTATGGATAAATGGTTGGCTAATTTTAGGTGGAGGAACACTAAATTGAACAGGAAATATACAATTTGCGCACTTGCCAAAGATATAGAAATCATCAAATGTATAAATATCAATGCAAATTCCAGAGACTAATTACTCAAAATATTGTAAGATGTACCTTCAGTGAAGGCTAACGAATCCCCTCATGTGTCGAATATTCTCGATATCCTCTCTTTTATGGAGTGCTATAATTCTTTAAAAATGCCACCGGAGTGTAGTTTATGATCTTAGCTTTCCTATGGCGCAAAGCACTGAAATTAGAGATCGGACGACGGAGATTGGTGTGTCAAAAGTCGGCGTGTCAAATGACGGCTGCACATCAGGCTGGTGTGCGTTCGTGCTGGCGCACAGGCAGCGCGCGGGCGGCCGGTTGGGTGCAGGCTAGGCCGGCTCTGATGGGCTGGCCCGGTTTGGGTTCGTGAGTTGGGAACAGCGGCCCAATGGTTTCACGAACGGTTGTGACACAAGTCACGTCAGTTCAGCGGATGACGACTGTCGGTGGCTGGAAAATGACCCCCTTGGGGTTTTTGGGGTCGAAACAGGGTCAAAAAAATTCCAAAAATTATGAAAAAAATATGCAAGTTTTCAGCACAAATTCTCTATTATTCTAGTCAAGAAACCTGGCTCTGATACCAAAATTGATGGGGTTATGGTGGTAGGATTGGAGATATGATTTTGTTGACTTTGGAAAAGCTTTGGTTAGGTTAACTGATGTCGGATTGACATGAAATTTTAAGAAGATGTTGTGTGGACATTGGAAATCTGTAGGATGCTCTTTTGTTTGATTTGGTGGCAGTTTGGGAAATTTATGGACAATAAAGTGAGATGACGTCATATTGCGCATAGGTTTCGTAGGAGGAACATTTGAAGACTGAAACGGGAGCACATTTGAGCAAAATAAAGTGGATTTGAAAGCTAACAAAGTATACTATGATTTCAAATAGAAAATAAGAAACTAAAAGATTGACAACTCCAAGATTATCCACACCTTGGGTTCATGAAGGCTGTGCACATTTTCAAGGCCTTCGATTATGCACACTGAAGAGGGTTTCCCTTGGTTATCCACACCAAGCAAGTTCTCATGCCAAAATCATATATTATCATTTAATTATCATAAAATTAGGGTTTACATGAGATATATATATATATATATATATATATATATATATATATATATATAGCAACCATACCTTGGTTCTAAACTAACGGTGCTAATAATGACAATAAGGGCCCGTTATATTTCTCCGGATGACCTTTTACATTCCTAACACAAAAATAAAGCATCATAAAAGAAAAATGTTATAATAATTTAAAAGCAGACATAAGTAAATAAAATATATAAATATGATGGATCCACAAACGCCTATCGTCATGACTCGATAGTCTCCTTCAAGCTCTTTGAGTATGCCTTTGTCACTACACTCTTGTGTATGTCTTTGTACTGCATCAGTTGTCCAATCTTCTTGTAACACCCAACGGGCTTGCCTAGTCCAAAGTATCTGTACATATTCATAAATTCTGACATACATATGGAATCACCATAGCTAGTTTTATATAAGACATGTAAATAATGTTAATAATATAACAATCAATAGTGACAAATATAGTTTGGTAGAAAAATCGCAAGGTAAACGACAATAGCCAAGAAAAAGCAACAAGACTTGGTGTAAATAAGTTTATTTTTGTTTACTTGAATTCCTTAAATTGTAAATGGCCCACAAAAATTACTAATTTTTCAAAAACTCTAAATATTAATAATGATTTAATATTTAGTTAATATTCTACAATTTGATATTTTAAGAGTTAGTTAGGTGCTTATTAATGTAATATATATATATATATATATAATATAATATAATATAATACATTATAATTCTTGGGTTGTTAAATTTTTGGATTAAATATGGTGGTCATGTATTAGCAATTATGAGTAGTTATTATGGATTAAAAAGATGGTTATGTAAAAGGCTTTTAAATGCATTTAAGATATACTAGTTGTAAAATGAGTTTCTTAAACTTTTTAATAAAGTTAATACAATATTTCTTAAGTCTAATGCAATAATTAATCAATTTTATTTGATTATTTAGACTACTTCCAATCTATTCTTTCAAGTTGTAATGCAATAATTAATCACACTAATTGGAGTTATTTGAAGTCTTAGGCTTCTATCTTAAGTAAATATTAATCCTAAAGTTTCCAAATGCATTAAATTACTATTAATATCTTAACTTAGGATTTAGAGGCTTGAGTAGATTCATTCTATAGGTAAGTTTACTAGTTTTCTCAAGCAATTTAGCCACACTAGGTCAAACGACAATCTTATGGGATTTAGACCTAAAGTTTAAGGCCTTAAGTGAAATTTATAGTTAAATGAGTTTGATGTGAGATTAATATCAGGCAAATTTTCATTTTAAGTGTATAACTTAATGGCTAATTTATTCTTAATTGGTATGGAATATGAAGTTTTCGTGGTGAAATCTAGGCTTTATTATTTGGTTATTATATAAGGCCTTTAAGGTTCAACTTAAGGTCTAAGTAAAATTTAATGGCTCAAGGTTTTAAAGTCTGATCTAGAGTTATAAATATTTTTTTATTTGTTAATAATTATCATTTATAATATTTAAATGATTGAATTTGGTCCAAGGTCATATGGTCACATGGTGAAGTTTAATGAGGGCGCATACAACCATGAGGAATCCTATCACTTCATAAGTTAAAATTGCTAGATGGTTGGTAAGGTTACTACTAGCTTAAACATACATGATGAGTGTAGATTCAGTGGACGTGCATGTATACATGTGAGTAAATATAAAATTGTTTTGGTTCTTGAAATATGCTAAAGGTCTAATGGGTAGGGTATGCACGACCATATGTTCAAGCACATCGCATAACCATTCAACAACTATTTAATTATGAACATCAAACTATTATTTATATTAATTATCACAAGGAAATATATTTATAAGATAATTTATGAGGCTAAGTCTAAATAATGTTTGGAGATTGGCTAGACTAGATATGCAACATAAAGGAGTTTGAGTGATTTCCAAATTCTAGACTAAGTTGTCAAGTGATTCCTTATGAAGTGAAGTAGATTGACCAAGATAAATTTGCAGCATTATTAAGTATATTACCACTTAAATAGTGAGTAAATTGTAAATCTAAGAGAATTCAATAATAATTTTTATGGGCCTTTAACTAATGAAAAATAGGCTAGACATAGAGTGAAACAACAACTCCAAGCATTCAAGTCCCCAATCCAAGCTTAGATTTACATTAGTAACTTCACTATATACTTCCATTGCCTCAAAAGTTCATAAATCAACTAGTGCTTACACAAGGATTATGGTTGATTTGGTCCTTTTAACCTAATTGCCTCACATAAGTTACCTAGTGTATGCATGGTGAGGTACTCATAAATCTTAGCTTGCAAAACCCTAGTCTATGTCAATCTTGAGCTAAATCAACTTCTTACCCATTATGTAGACTTATAATCACAAAGAACTTTGTATAAAGAAATGAGGTTATTAATAGAGGCTTTGATTAAATGATCCATAATTTAGGCTTAAAACTTTTAGTCTGAGGACACCATCATCCATCCTAGATCCTAGGTAAGGATGGTTATATGATAAGTTTGGAGAAGGTAACTATAAATTGACCCTTGCATTCAATGTCATCCTAAGATCATTAAAATGATACCATGAATCTACACTAGGTTGGAGTGGTCATGGCTTGCCATTGTTATAAACTTGACCATCCCCTTGAGCCCAAATATTAATCTCCTACATGCTAAGCCTTACATGAGTTTCAATAATAGAAGCTCAATTAAGCTAGTCAAATAGATCATCTATCTGGGAAAAGGATATCTTATTCTCGATGTTTACCTTATTCTTTTTCTATAATTGATGCACATACACAGGGTGCTATCCTTCTTGTTAACAAATAATACAAGGGTTAATCAATCCATGCCTAGAATTATGTTAAGGTTGAAATTAGTGGTAATTTAAGTGTTGCTATTAAAGTTTGTTGGTTTAATTTTATTGAGCATTCATAATACAAGTTAGCTCTCATATGAGCTCCTGATGGTGAGCTAACATTTATATTCTTTGTAAAAGTTTGGTTGTTAAATGTAATTGTTTGGCTATGTTTTCTGGTTTAAATGAACTATTAGCTCCAGAATCGAGCAATAGGGTGCATGGTAAATTCATAAATGTAACATGAAACTGCATCATAGTAAGTTTGGTTGATATCTTTTGAAATGACCATTATGTGAATGAGTCGATTGTAGTCTCTTTTTGGTCGCGCTGAGGTAGCTAAGTCATCATTCTCAAGCATCTTGGCACTCTCCCATTAATCAACGAAGTTAGTGATACTAAGAGGAATTAAGCTCCTTTGAATTAAATTTCTTAGTCCTGCATGGTGCTTACTGCACTTAGCCTCATCTATCTACTAATTTAAATACATGAGCTAATTTGGTAAATTTTTTCTTATACTCTGTTGTTGATCTACTCTAATATAACTTAATAAAGTCATTTTACAATGTGGCTTGAGCAGAGGGTAGAATTTACTTGGCCATGAATGTTGCTATAAATTCTTCCCAAAAGATACTTTCAATTTCTTCCTTTGAATTGAGTCTCCATAGTGAGCTTGCACCCATTTTATCCTTCTCCTTTGAAAATGTAAGCAGATAAAAGAATGGTTGTCTCTGCTGGACACTTCATATTAGCCATCTTCTTTCTACTGTCTTTATCCAATCTTCAGCATCAGTGGAATTGGCAGATTTGTCAAAAGGTAGAGGTCTTAACTGTAAGTAAGCTTAGAGAGTTGGATCTACGATACGTGTCCTCACTGGTGGTGGGGGTGCATATGAGGAAGCTTTGGATTCAACTTGGTTATATAGAAGTTAAGTAACTTAAGGATTTTATCCATCTTGGAATTGTCCTGAGGATGGTGTGCTTGGAGAGCTTAACAAGTGTCTTCGAAGACATTTGAGGGGGTTCAAAACCTTTAGTATTCATCCAAGTTTAATTGTATAATGGTTTTAATGTCTTAAAGTTCTAATTCAATTCTAGGTTATAGTTGACTTGTTTCACTCTGCCCTACTTTATACCCTACTTTATATAAATAATTCTCAATTTTGCGCTATTATCAGTGGTGATAGCCCTAGTATCAGAATGATACTTATTATAATATTAGTTGAAATTTGTCGCAGGAATCCTATTGAGGTATTTATGAAAAGTTGAGAAAATTTAAATAAACCATTCTCATTAATAACAAATTATGATAATATCATTACATTGAACATTTTGATTTAGAGCCATATAAATTGTTCATCCAAACCAAATTTTAGATGAAATAGAAAAATGAAATATAACCAAGGAAAAAGAAGATTTGAACACAATATTATATGATAGCTATAGGTTTATTTAGGCAATGACAACATAAACTTTTGCCTCTTTAAATGATCACCAGCTAGCACTGACATTGCTCAGCAGAAGGCTTCTAATCTAATCGTAAAATGTGCTAGGGGAATATAATCCAATTAGATTTCTAAGTACTTGGATATTAAACATTTATATTTAGAAAGTAAATGGGATAAAGCAATGGTGTGCATGCGATGCTAAATAAAGAAGTAGGTTTTGTTTTACTTACTGATGTTATAAGTGATGAAATATTCATGCATAAATCAAATTTGTATAAGTGTGCATTTTCCAACTTGTATCAATGGCACTGTTTAAATTACATCAAAGAATCATTATTCAATTTGTCATGTGACAATGTAGGAAACATCATATCATAAATTTTAAGTGCATTTCAAAACGTATCACATATATAAGAAATGTCATGTTACTAATATAAGAAATACCATGTCTTACGTATAATCAAAATACTATTTAGACCGGGCAAACAACAAAATATGATGAAATATTCAAGTATGTCTGCTTAACTTTAGTTCCCAAATTTATACATATAGCACAAGTACCAACCCCTTCATAGGCATGGCATAGTCTTCTTTTAACTCCCAAAGGCTTGCTCAGCCCAAAGTATCTATACTGTTTCGTAAAATCCAACATACATATAGAATCACCATAGCTAGTTTCATGCAAGGCATGTAAATGATGCTAATAATGTGACAATCAAAAGCGACAAGTAGAGTTAGGCAGCAAAATTGCAAGACAAATATCTATAACAAAGAAATGACAAGACTTAATATAATGAAGATTATATCTGCATATTTGGATTTCTTAAGAAAAAGTAAATAAATAGCTTACAAAAATCATTAATTTTCTAAGGCTCTAAAATTAACAATGATTTACTATTTAGTTAGTTTTTCATAATTTTATATTTTAAGGTTTAGTTAGTTGCTTATTAATATAATATAATACATACATACACATACACATATATTTATATATATATATATATATAATATTTTTCTTGGGTTAGTATATCCATTGATTGAATATAGTGGTCTTATATTAGTAATTTTGAGTAATTATTATGGAATAAGGAGATGATAATGATTTGGGTATTAAGCCTTTCCTAATGGGCTTTAAGTGTATCTTAGAGATACTAATGATAAAATGAGTTTTTAAACTTTTAATTAGTGTTAATATAATATTTTTTAAGTTTAATTCAATAATTAATTTGTTTAATTTGAATGTATAGACTACTTTCAATTTAGTTTCACAACATGCAAAGTAACCAAACTACTTGGGGTTGATTGAACTCTTAGGCTTCTACCTTAAGCAAATGCTGATCATAAGATTTCCAAATGCATTAAATTACTATTAATGACTTAGGGTTTAGATGTCTGAGGGAATTAATCTTTTGGTAAATTAGCATGTTTTCTCAACCATTTAGTCATACTAAGTCAAAGGGCAACCTTATGGGATTTAGACTTAGAGTTTAAGGCCTTGAGTGAAATATGTAGCTAAATGTGTTTGATATGAGCTTAGTGTAATACAAATTATCATTCTAAGTTTATAAATAAGTGGCTAATGTATATTTAATTGGTTTGAAATATCAAGTCTCCAATGTGGAATCTAGGCTTTATCATTTGGTTCTTATATGACTTAAGTAAAATTTAATGTTTCATGGATTTAAGATTTGATCTAGGTTATAAATATTTTATTAAATTTGTTTATAATTATCATTTATAATATTGAAATGACTGAATTTGGTCACAAGTAGGCTATATGTTTACATTGGAAAGGTAAATGAGGGCGAATGCAACTATGAAAGTTTTATCACTTCACAAGCTAAAATTCTAGATGATTAGGTAATATTACTACTATATTAAATATATGATATAGTAGAATCCGTGGGTGTGATGCATACATGTGAGTAAATATAGAAGTGTTAAGGTTCTTGAAATAAGTAAAAGGTATAATGGGTAGGATATGCACTATAGGGTCATGCACATGATATGACTGGCTCAACAACCATTTAAATATGAGTGTTAAACTTATATTTACATAATTACAACAGGAAAATATATTTAAATTATGAGGCTTATTAAAACTAAGCTAGGTTTGGAGATTAGCTAGACTAGGTATGCAACATAAAGGAGTCATGTGGTTTTCAAATTCTTTTCTAAGTGGTTAAGTGGTTTCTTATGAAGTGAAATGGATTTATCAAGATAAATTTGCAACATTATTAAGTGTAGACTATCACTTAAATAGTGAGTAAACTATGAATTAAAGAGAATTTAATGTTCATTTTATGGAACCTTAACCAATATATACTAGGCTAGGCATTGGGTGAAACCGAAATTCCAAGCATACAAGTTCACAAACCAATCTTAGATTTACATTAAGACCTTTACTATACATTTCCGTTGGCTCAAATGTTCATAATTCACTGTGTTTACACATAAGTTAGGGTTGATTTGGTCCTTTAATCCAAATTACCTCCATAAATTATCTAGGGTATGCATGGTGAGATGGTCATAAATCGTAGCTTGCCTAGTCTACTTCAATTTGAGCTAACTCAACTTCTAACCCATTATAAAGACAATCAAATTTTTAACCATTATGTAGACTTATAATAACAGAGAATACTTTATAAAATTGAGGCTTAAACTTTTAGGTAATTATACTTTGTTTAAATGATCTATGTTTTAGGCTTAAACTTTTAGTCTTAGGAAACCATCAACCATCCTTGATTTTAGGTAATGATGGCTTGACCATAAGTTTGGAGAAGGTAATTGTAAGATGATCCTTGCATTCAAATTCATCCTAAGATCATTAAAACGATACCATTAATCTACACTAGGTTGAAGTGGTTATGGCTTGCCATTGTTATAGACTTGACCATCTACTTCAGCCCAATTTTAATCTCATACTAAGTTTTACATGAGTTTCAAATATGGGGCTCATCCAAGTGGATCAATCAAGCTTATGCCATGGAAGTACATAAAAGTCTTATTAACTAGCTTGTAATAAACTTTGAGTGAACCTAAGTTAACCCTAAATGACCAGTAGTGAGACATATATGTGATTAAGTATGGTATCAAAGGATCTATCCCATGCCGTCCAAAGTGCATCTAAAGCCATACTAAGCTAGGAATGAATTTGAGGACATTATTGGACTTAGCCCTAAGTTCAAAGTGGAACTTAGAGTGAATATGGGTTGAACTTTGTTAACCCAACTACGCAAAGCTGAAATCAAACATTCTTTGAGAAAAATATACGGATTAGGATTATCGCTCAATGTCTGTGCCCAATGAGCACATTAGAGTTCTGAGAGGACTTAGAAGGGTGCTTAGCTCCAGATGTTGCTCTTCTAATATCTGACTGTGGTAGAGAGGGCATGATTAAGGTTAAAATATTCAAGCTCATTAATGGAGTAAAAGCAACTTGCCCTATTGACCCTTCAATGATCTATTTGACTTGAGCAATAGTTGGATCTTGGAGAGGTTATAGAGGAGCTCATGGATGATTTTAGGGTACCTAGGATGGCTGAAGGAGCTCTGGTTTAGCTGGACATAGGGTTTGATTGAGAAGGGAGTGCTATGGTTGTAGAGAGTATGGTGGTTTCTAGGGTTCTAATATTCTAACACCTTTAGGTTATGTTAAAAAAATGCCCTTAGTTAGAAATGAGAACTTAAATAGTAGTTTCTTGGAGCCCTAAAATCCACTAGATGACTAGGACCATCAGTGGTCAGGATTTAGCCGTCGAGGCTGAGATGGAATTGATGTTCTAGCAATTATGGAACAATTGGCTCACATGGTTTTGTCTGGTGACGTGACACGAGTGTAGTGGAATCGAATATTCCCTATCGAAGTTGATAGGTGGAATTGGCCTGGGATCACACTCGAGTTCATATTCTGGTTAGTTTTTGTGAAGACAACTCGTGATTCAAGACTCATGGTTGGTCTCGAATGAAGGTGCTGCATCAAGGGAAGGTGCAGGGTTAGTCACATTGCAACAGGGGTAACTGGGTTAAGCGAATTACAGTGATAAGACTCTTTTGTTAAGCGCTTAATTAGCTTAGTCTGCACTGACTTGATGCTCAAATATCATCATGAATAATTTTAATGGAGTTTGCGGCTCGAAACAAATGAGAATTGTTTGATTTAATCGCTGGTTTGGAAAGCCCTAATTTCCCAGTCTAAGGCATCGGAGTCTAGTGTACGGGGAAGACGACCTTGTAGCTGGGTTGGGTCTAGCCTTAATTGTTATGATGGTTGGCTTAATATCTGCCGTTCGATCATATCATGTTTAATAGATAGTCATAACCACTTAGCTGGAGTATATTGTGAATCTAACGTTTCATAATATCTACGGTTTGCTCTCACAAAGCTGGATAATATTGCCTACCTCTACCTCTCCATAGAGGGGAAGGTATCTTGTGATTTTGGAAAGCATGAAATGGTGGTAAAAAAGTTGAATGAAAAGTAAATCAATGATCATGATGTTTTTATAGTATAACTTCTTGAGCAATACCATGATTTTGATGTATTTCAATCATTAAAGAAATATACTTCCAGTTCAACTTTAACTTGAGAAGTTATCACCTCACTAGCAGGGATATTACACATTACTAGATAGTTAGAACCAGCTTTTATGTAAATACATTGTTGTAGAAAAGAAAGAGGAAAAAATTGAAGAAATAATTAAGAAGATGACAGAGAGGAGTTGTCTGTGGCATGAGTTAGTGTCATGAAAAACTTGAGTGTTAAGGAGTTAGAATTGTTGAACTGAATAACACTGGTGAATGTAGAAGATTGGAGAAGAATTATGAAAATTCAATTTATTGGGCAGAGAAATTAGAGAAGGATTTCTGGCATGAATGAGTGAACCGACTAATGAACTTGCCATCCTATGTAACCTCAAACAAGGATGCAATTGTATGAGGTCTGTATATATGGCGATTAAGTCAGCGAGTCTTTATAATGAAAGTATCTTGGGTTTGGTTGAAATGACATTGAGTTTTCAGGGTCGTGCATGATCTAGCGGGTGATCGTGGAGAGTGGAGGCCAAGGTGATATGGCAAATGGTTATGTCAGGGCCATCAGAATCCATTATAATTGCTTTACAAACTTTCCATGCTATGTAATGGAATTTGGAATTCATGTAGTACATGTTATCCCTGTGGTCTCAAAAATGAATACTGGCTTGGAATGTAACAATGCTGAAAACCGAATTAACCGGCTGGTGCTAATTCATTAGTAAGAAGCCTTTTTGGGAGTGTTACTTGAATTGATTGAATATTGAGTGAGACAAGGGTTGGTAAAGGTATCATGGTAGTCGGGAAACATAGATCATTGGTTGGGGAAAAAATTGGCAATGTTGATTGGGGTAGTCGGGAAACAAAGATCATTGGTTGGGAAGAAAATTGGCAATGTTGCTTGTGGTTAAAACACATGCATTCAACTAGTTGTCTTTCATGCCGAGTATATCTTGAGCAATCCAGATTATTTGATCAGGTTGTTTTAATGCATGTCTTTGTATTCAAGATCTAATACGACCTTTGATAGTGACTACAGTTTGGGCCGGCCAAAAAAGTCATGATCACGAAGTTGTCTTTTGATTTAGATGTTTTTCGTCTCTTTTCTTCTTTACATCTAGTTCGCTTGTAGGAGAATCTGATCTGATGTAGTGTTCAATTATCAAATATTATTTTGTCCCTGTTCATGTTAGCAGAGAACATAACTTTCTTGCACAATCTTTGATTAATGATAATTAATGAATGTTGATTTGTTTACATCTAGTTTACATAATACATACTGGCTGGAAAGAAGAAAAGCATGTTCCGGTTTGCATGTATCACACGTGTATTATATAATCTTAAGTTGTGAATTCTACATTTTTAATGCCAGATTTGAATAGGCTTTGCAGGTCGATGACATGAAGTTGGAAGAAGTTGGACCAAAGTTTGAGCACCATGAATTGTTTCCTTCTCGTATTAATACAGGTCAGTAAAATGTTCTTAGCTACTTACTATTTTAATGTTTCAATTATTTTGAATTATATTTCCCATTGTTCCAATTATCTCACTTATGCCAATCTTTCCTTGCGGCACTATACGTGTGTATTAAGGTTCAATCTCTTATATGTTCATTTACTTTTAATTTCATTTCTATATATAATTGTTTGTACCTCTATTAGTGAAAGACGATCGCAGCCTAAGCATAAGTAAGTAAAAGCATTAGTACATCATCAACCGGGATCAAACTCTATAGTGTCATCAACGAGTAGGTCTAAGAGCCTTCCGGGGAGCACATCTCCCCTAACAAAAGAAAATTTGTAAAATCGTTCTAACATAGAATAAAAGTCTGCTTTGCGATTTGCATTGCGCGAACGGTGAACAAAAATCACACGAGGAAAGTTCAGCAAGAAAGCAAGGTGATCAGTGTGACGCTCTCCACCTCGTGAATATAGAGTCCTCTCCCAGTGATGTTGGAGCCTCCGGTTCGCTCCAAGACATTTGCCCTCTATGATGACTCCCTTAGTGTCAACGCCTCTGGGCAGGAGGGCCTATCGCAGAACAAGTATAAAATTTAAAGCTTTATTTAAAATAGCTTCAAAATATTATGTAACCGCCTGCTTCTAAATGACATCTCAATAAAGATTTATATATTGAGATATTATTAAGATATCTCAATATTATGTAATTACATCTAAATAATATGCTCAAATACTAATATTTCAAATGCTCATATCCTCATTTTAAATATCTAAGTATTTAGTATTTCAAATCTTTATTTAGATTCTATGTGTATGTTAAACAACCTATGTTGTTTGAAAGCATAAAATAGCCTTATCATGTGTATAAATAAAGTATCACTCGTTTGCTTGAAGCAAACTTCTCAAGCATGGTATGGTTATCTCAGTACATTTTTAGCACAAATAGATTTGTTAGGAGAATTGTTGATGTTATTTTATCATTGAGACTTTTTTTTTTTTGATTTTCTACTTGTTCAAATCTATTTCATAATATTTTGTTTGGCTTGCCTTGCACCATAAGGAATTTTCTTAACTTATGAGCAAGGAATTTGGAATGAGCATGATAGGAGAATTAATTTTCAATTTATAAATATAAAGCAAACAAGATTCACAAGATATTTTCATTTCACAAATCAAGACACTGAAGTTTCTTAGAAAATTTAAATATGATGGTAGCGAAGACGTATCCATGAGTCCCAACATCATCCTAGATAGTGATAATTCTAGTAAATTTGTTGATCAAAAGCTATATCTTAGTATATGATAATATCTTTATTGTATTTATTTACAAGTAGGCATTATATTATGTTTAATGTTTGCTTGTGTGCCGGGCTTAAAATAAACCCTAGAGAATTTCACTTAGCTACTGTAAGGCTATCTTTTGATAATTTAAAGGCATACCTACTATAGGATTATAGTTTTCTCATATTAGTGCATCCTTTAATATTGTAGGATTTTCAAATTCAGATTTCACATGACTTTGCATTGATAAAAAGAGCGTGTTAGCCTCTTATTAGTTTTTTAGCAACTGATTAATCTCATGGGAAGTAGCCATATATAATTTGTCTACTATGGAAGTAGAATATATTGTCCCAAATTACTGTGCTGTCACATCGTATTGCTTAAATAACAACTCCTTGATTACGAAATCAAACTACAACATATTTTGATAAATTATGACAACCTTAGCTCTATTAGCTTTTTATTGTCCTAGACCTCCTCGAAATTCTAAATTCAAATTATGAGCCGCTGATTCACTGGAAGTTTAAACAACGACCTTGATTTTGCTGACACTATTTTGAGTTTTTTTTTAAATTGAATTATTTTTTAAAACCGCGCTTTATATCTGCCAGACGATAGAGATTTGAAGTTTTAAACTTGAGACTTGCGCCGGAAGAGAAAACGACGTTACCACCGATACTGGTTTTTTATTTGCTAAGTATATAATCTAATTTATTTTATATATATCGGGCTGTCTCGATTTCGTTTTGATTCGAGTCCTAGCCTCAAACTTGACTTGAAATTCGTTCAAATCTAATTGTTTAACTCGTGAATCAACTCGTAAATTTTGAACCGATTTCTAATTGTCTAAAAATTCGAGCAACCTTCGAGCGATTCCCGAGTTTTGGATAAAATTGCTAGTCTTACCTCAAACCCACGGATCGGCTCACGATAATAATGATGTGCCTGGGCACGTAATTGCTACGTGCATGTGTGCATTGGGTTTGGACGCAGATCAACTTTATGCCTGGGCGCATTGCATTTGGACACACTGCCTAGGGTGTTTGGGCACGCCAAGCACAGGTAAATTGGTTAATGTGATTTAGCAAGTTGTTCAAGGTCTATCTCTTAAAAATTAGTAAGTTATTTCACAAAAATTAACATAAAAGAATGCATCAAAATTAAAACACAGGATTAAACAATCTTTAAACTTCGACTAAAACAAATAGTCTAGTTCTTAAAAGAGATGCTAGAAAAAATTATTAGTACATAAGCATAAAATAAAACTATACTTTGTCATAATCAAAACCAAATTAAGAGATAGGTTGGACTAATACCCTAGGGTCAACATATACTAATTCCCTAGTAGAACTTTTACATTAATCATTATAAAAGATACTTCTTATAACTATAATTGACATATTTGAAGTTGCAATTAGGTTTTCTTTGCAAGTTTAATAAAACTCATTAATGCAAATGATCGCACGCCTGCTACAATTATTTCTAATTCAAAGCTCTCAAAATCAGTTACTTTAATGATTTTATATATTCAAATTTATATTGTATTCAAAGCTCTTAAAATATTCTCTAAGCTCTCAAGCCTAATCCAACATTAAGGATCCAAGAGTTTGAGGATCTCACCTCAAGAATCTTGTACTTGTTGATCTTAAGGATTGATTTGTCTATCTGTAATGGTTATATTAATCTAAAATTCTATTTTTTTATTTGTTGTGAATATTATCAATTATTTTGATTGACACTTCACTATGAACATTTCTTTAGATATTCCAAAAGTTAAACTTTGCTAGCAGGTGGCACTAAACAAAGAAAAATTGCATATGCAACCGTTCACTATTTGATATGAGATGGAAGTTAATTTGAAAACAATTTATGTACCCTTCTTTTATAAGGATGGCCTCTTTGATAAATTTAATGCATTGGATAATAAATCAATTTGGTTATTAAATACGTGAATAAATATGATATGTTGTGTGCTATGAGATCATAGAGTATCCCAAAGGCATTCTTTATAAGCTTAGGATCTAGCACAATTTGGATAACATAAGAGATATGACCCCACATAATATTATTTCAGTCGAACTAGCCTACCAACTTGCATTAAGCTTTGAATACATATTTATTACTCTAATCATTAAAATAGTCACTATTTTCATGGGCAACACTTTTGCATGTTAGGCTACACAAACTCATTTGTGTACACATTTTTTATAGTTAGTAATACAATAGCACTGTTAGTAAGATAACAAAGTAAAGAGATTGCATCTTCATTAGGATTTAAGATGTTTTTAAATCACTTTTAATGCCACTAATTTAACCATTTTGCTAATGAGCATTTTACACATGGTAGTTGAGGAAGAAAGATGAGAACCTCAAAACATGTGACAATTATGTGGTAGATGGGTAGGCTAGTGAATAAATCACATTTTGAATATCATGCATATTTTATTTACCATTTTTAAGGTTGGAAATGATTGGGACCAAGCCACGATTAAAGTTGATAGCGGAAGTTCCATAAACATGGTTTCAATGCCTTTTAGCTGTAGAATGATTTTAAGTCTGAACAATACCCTTAAGCATGCAAAATAACTTAAGTAGATAAGATTGCTACTCCTGTATCTTAAAGGCGTCTTGTATTGGATTTGTTGACTCTAACAGTTTAGCACGTCTAGTCAAATGGATGTTTCTCTTTTGATGATAATAAAATATTGAGAAATAACTTTTGTTACTAACAATATTTAGTTGAGATGGTATTTTTTGGTTTTAGTAAAATTTAGGTCTAGGAGATTGCTTAAGAAAAAGTGGTCCTGCAGATTAAAGATTGCAGTAGGATATTCAACCCACATTGTAGCAACTTCTTAAAATAGTCTTTTTTTGATTCTTTGTAGTTTTGAAACAATATCATTAAATATGTAAAATTGCTAAATTTTGAGATTAGAACTAAAAGAATAAATAAAATTCCTTAAGAAATAAATTAATCTGGCCACAACAAAATATGTGCCTAGGAGCATAATTTCATAAGATTGTTGTCGACCTAGGCACAGCCCAACAAGGAAATCCACGGGCCACACAGCACGACCATGCGCTCAGATGTGTTTGATATGTGCCTAGGTGTATCTCAAATTTTTCAAAATATGACCATTACCATATTTTGGATCATGATTTATTTTCTATAAATAGGCTCCCTTGGCGTGTCCCAAATCACTCAAGCACTCAAAAACTTTCTTAGATCTTTTAAAAAGGTATTTAAGAACTAGTTTTAAAAAATTAACGGTCTCAATGTTCTCTCGCTCTTAAAATCTCAAAGAATAATAAGATCTATGGGAATATCTCCTAGAAATCCTTTTGAAAGTTTTTTTTTTTTAGTTTTGGCATTTTAATTATTTTTCTACCCAACCATAGTTGGGATTTTGCTAGAGAACTTTGCTTAATACAAAGTGGCGTTATAGATTAAAGAATGCAGTAGGAGATTCAAGCCATCTTGTAGCACCTTCTTAAAATAATTTTTTTGTATTCTTTGTAATTTAGAAATAAGATTAAAAAATATGTAAAATTGCTAAACTTTGAGATTAGAACTAAAAGAATAAGTAAGAGCCTTATGAAATAAATCAATCTAGCCACACGACCAGACATGCATAATTTCACAGGAATGTTGCCGACCCAAACATGACCCAAAAAGGAAACCCATGAGCCACACATCATGACCATGCGTTTATATGTGTTTGACACGCGCCCAGGTGCATTTCAAATTTTCCAAAATAGGACCGTTACCATATTTTGGATCCTGATTTATTTTTATAAATAGGCTCCCCTAGCTACCTCCCAAATCACTCGAGCACTCAAAAAATATTTTAGATCTTTTAAAGAGGTATTTAAGAAATAGTTTAAAAAATTAATGACTCTCAATGTTCTTTTGCTCTTAAATCTCAAAGAATAGGAAGTTCTTTGGGAATATATCTTAGAATTAACAACTCAATGTTCTTCGAGAAAACTTTTTTTTTACTTTTTAGGCAACTCCGATTGGCTAAGACTTGGGAATAAGGGTTTGTCTTGTTGATTTATGGCCGAGTTTTGTGGAGGGAAGGTTTCTTTTCCTATGAAGGAGTACTCAAGTTTGAGTGAATTTTTGAAGAGATGCATTCTTTGATAAGTGAACAGAGAGATAGGAGGTCCCGAACCACGATAATATTTTGTGTTCGTTTATATATTTTGTTGTTTTTATCTTTTTGTGCTTTGTCCATACAACAGTTTTCTTTCTTATATTTGCGCTTTATTTTGCAAAATTTTGTAATCTCTTAAAATCCTAAAATTTAGTTCAAGTATTTTATTTTTTAATACTCAAAATCTAATTTCCTCCTCTCTTCAATAATAGCCAACTGGGTTAGGCCCTAGAATTAGAGCTCAAATGTGGCACAATTTTGGGCCGCTCTTGCTTGGACAGATTGATCCCAAACTCATCCTTAGGATTAATTACTGGCATTGTAAATATAGGAAACACTAAACAGGATAACATAGTTTGGAGTAATGCTTGACAAAAGAATTTGATATATTAGGTTGAGGAACCTAAAATAGTTCCTTGATATTGAGGCAATTATCAGTGCAAGGAATTTTTATATTCCAATAAAATTGCACTATCAATATCTTGGAGAATATGAGGAAACTAGCTTGCAGACATTCCAACACTTCTATTTATCGAATTTATATAATGAGAAATGCAAAAGCTGCTATTGCTTTTAAGATGATGCATATTGATTTGTGATGGTGTAATTGACTCATGTTGAGATCAAGCTCAACTTCACTAAATTTTTTTGAGGTTAAAATCGAGCTCAGCTTGAGCTCATTTATTAGGCTTAAGCTTGAGTTCAATGAGTAGTTTAATAAGCTAGTGGATTAATCATTTTATGGGAAGGATTATGGAATGAGCTTATTTGACATTTCAGTTAACTACCTTTATGTTAAACTCATGAATTAATATATTCATTATAATGTTTTATATAAATGAGCTGACTAGATGAGCTAACAAGCTAAGTTGGCTTGAGCTTTGAGCCCTTGCCTATTTATGACAAGCTCCAATAGTAGCTCGAGCTCGGCTTGTGAGCTTGATAAGCTCGGTTTGGGAGTTCATAACGAGTCGAGCTCAAGCCGGCTTGGATCATTTACACTCCTTGTATGAGGGCTTCTTACACATCGTGTGAGTTCTAACATTCCTCTCCTTTTCTTCCGTCGGCTTTGCACAAGGATCTTGGAGAAACGCTTGACTGAAAATTATGGAAATCTGGCAGTAGACTTTCTTATTTCTTATCTTAGCCATTGAAATTGCGAAGTTCTTAGAAAGATAATCTTCAAGCTTATTGGAGATTAGCGCTATTTTGGGCTTTGCTTTAACCTAAGACTAAGAGAAGAGTATGATCTGATTAACGAAGAAGAAAGAAAGGATTGAGCTCCGAATTGCTCCAAATTTTCAGGGATTAATTTAATGACTAAATGAACCTAATGGAATGATAATTAGGCTGCAATTAGGTCATGAGTTTGTGTTGGTTAATTTATCAAGTCAATCAAGCAAACTTTACTTTGTTGGTTAAAATTTTTATTTAGACATTGACTGTAACGATCCTAAGTTGTTACTTAGCCTAATCTTAATTTAATTGCAGCCTAATTAGCATTCCATTAGGTTCATTTAGTCATTAGAATTAATCTCCAAAGATTTAGAGCAATTCAGAGCTCATTCAATTAGTTGTTAATTCACCTTCTATTTTATGAAATTCACTTAAACATTGCTCAGGATTTTGCACCAATCTAAAGAAACGTTTGAAAAAAAGCGTTTCATTCAAAAGAATCAATGGATAATCTCATACTTGATTCATACACGTATGGTGATTTCATCAAATCTGTTATTCACCATTAATCGATGGATGCCATACCTTCTTAGAAGGAATTTTGATTACTTAAAGCAAAAAAATAAACCATGGTAGCAAGATCAAAGTGAGAATAAAAAATTTGAGCTAGGCATATGTGACTTGTTATGATTTAGAATTAGCGTTGAAGATCTTACGGTTAATTGGAATACTTGTTAAATTATATTGTGACTAATGTTTTGTTATTATTCTTGCTCGTTACTTTTTTCAACGTGATAAGATAAAATTTAGTATATCGATGTGTTATTCCATCTTAAAATAAGATACTGCAGCTTTTATAATCAGTGCACTATGCACCAACTGTAATACTATTGGCTGATATGATTACTGAACGTTTGTATCCACATTCATCCCATGTAAATCCTGCCAAGCTGGGAATGAGAAATCTATTCATCTCGTGAGAGTGAGCTTGAAGAAGGCTTACAATTCTTGATGACGGATGTTGTCCTTTGAATTCCATAAGCTACCTTAAATGGTAAATATTTGAGGAGCCACATATTTGCATGTATTGAAGAGCTGACTAGGGTGTTACCGTTACTTTAGTCACCCTTGATTTTTTCAATCCCTGAGATTTTGCTGTCCCATAAGTTCGAATCTTTGCCCTGCTGATGGCTATACATTGTTTTTCTAATATTTACCTTCACTTTGACTGCTTGATTCTAAAAAATTGTAGATGTAATGTTTTCTGTATTCTTGTTATCAATTTAGCCTATGCAAGGGCAAGGATGTGCAGCTCAATAGACAGTTGAGATTGAAATTAAATTTCAATCCTGTCTCACATTTCCATAGTTTCCATTGTAGTTTTGTCAATCAAGTTTGGCGTGGAGCCGAATCAATGGGAACACGAGGGAGGCTTGAAACAGAGATTTAAGTCTAGTTCTATTTTACTCCCTGTGGGATTTTTTTGAGAATTAACAATGTTAAAACATATGATTACCTGATAATGCATGCATTTTATGTTATGCTAATTTTTTAATCACTTAAATAAATGCAACTCAATAAGGTTCATGCTTTATTCCAAATGTTATCAAATAAATGCTCTTTACCAAATGTGCTCAAATAAATGCTCTTTACCAAATGTTAAACGTACTGTTTTTTAAATCTAAATAATGTTACCAGACTTACTGTTCGAGTAAACAGCTTTTTTAAATCTGGTTCAAGTAAAAACAAAAGTATTTAAGGAGAATCAATTTATTTTTCGAATATCACTATTTGATGAGAAAAAACATAAAAAATGACTTCTTTTTAATCATGAACTTCCTCAGCAATCTTCTCTTTATAACCAAAAACATAAAAAACACAAACTGCACTACGCAGGAGCCACGCTAAGAAAACTTGTTAAATATAGTGTTGCGCACTTGTATGAGGCGGAGTTCCCTAATCCTATGTAATGTTTTAAGATAGCATGTATTGAGAGGTTACCTGATTTTGCTTGTTATCTCAAAAACACACCAAAATGGAAAATTTCTAAATAATTGATAATCTAGATAGCATAGCTGCCAACTAAACAACTTGTATTTCAATATTATAAAAATGCAATATGACATGGCTTCTTAATGAAATGTAGCCAAACAGCCATGTGGTCATTTTCCTAGATATCTTATGAGCATTCGATTGATTTGTTTAAGGGTTTACACCAAAGGCAAAAATGATTGGTTTCCTTATTTCCAGGACTATGGTAGCAGATCTGTAACTTTACACTGGTGTAAACTTACATCTCATCTTTTAAAGGATTTCTTTTCTTTCGTTTTTATTATTTTATTTTATTTAATTTTTTTTGCTTTATCAGTTTGCTCTCTCACTAGCAATCCTTAAAGGCCTGCTTATTTATGAATGCATTAGAAAGGTGGCGTGCTTAAACATTGCCAATATCACTTTTTTTCTTACAGAATTTGTGCAAGTTCTCTCGCGCTCACACCTAAAGATGAGAGTATGGGAACGTGGTGCTGGTATGATTCTACATTTTAAAACCTAAAAGAAGATTAAGATTAATAGTCATTTGTGCTGTAAAGTTGATGCTGAATTTAAGCTAATTTTATGGTTTTTTTTTTGACTATTTTTTTTGTTATGGGCTCATTTAGTTCGTTGATATTGAAAACCATGTTTTGAAAAATGATCAAGCTTGTTAACTCAAATCATTTGATTGAATGTAATTTGATACAAATAAGCATTGATGTCTGGAAATCTTCTCTAATCTTCTTAAAAAATAAAGATTCCATTTTCATTCTTGATAGGAGTGAAAGAAGTTTTCATTTTCTTAACATGTTCTCTAATCAAAAGCAACCAATTGAGTCATAAGGTATATATACCAACTTTGCCGTACATGTATTCTTTGTGCATGCTATCATTGAAGAATTTATGCCATGCCTTGATTATGTTATGGTTATTTTAGAGTCTTGGGTCTTACAAACTTAGTTGTCTCACTGTAGGAGCAACACTAGCTTGTGGAACTGGAGCTTGTGCAGTTGTTGTTGCTGCCGTTCTTGAGGGGCATGCTGAGAGGGTATGATCATTTTTATTTATATAAAAATAAAATTGTCTACTACTTTGCATCTCTTCCCAATTAACTGTGCCTGATGGTTCTTTGACTCAGATCTGCACCGTTGATTTACCCGGTGGCCCATTAAAGATTGAGTGGAGGGAGGATGACAATCATGTTTATATGACTGGCCCAGCTGTGAAAGTGTTTTATGGATCCATTCCTTTTTAAATATGGTATTATCTAAAGACTTGTGCATCCTACTATTCAAAGTTTTTGAATATTTCTTTTATTTCTTAACTTAAGAGTAGCAATTCGAAAAATGTTCTTAATTCTCAAGGATATAAATCTGTTTTGACAAAATTTTGATGTTTTATTGTTGATACTAAATACCAATATTTTTTAGTTGAAGAGAAATAAATGTCAACTTAAGTTTGTATCTACTCATCTTTAAATTGCTTTACATGTTATATTTTATTTTATTTCAAAGTAAGTTCTCATTTAATTTGGTATTTGAAGGGAAGTTGATTCGTGCAGTCTTACAGTTCCCTAGTAGAAGACCTTTGGCTTGTAAGTCATGCCAAACTATTCTGATATGCACATAAAATATATAAGCAATTGATTCAATTACATTTTAGAATCTGCATTGGGAAGTATTTCTTACATTATAATTTGAATTTATTATGGTGTGATACTTGTCAATTGAAAATATAAGGGAGGAGTGAGTGGGAGCACAATAAAATATGCTTGTATCACACATAACTCTAATTGGTATTATTTGTGTTTATGCATATGGGCGTATTTTCATTATATTTGTTGTGGAACCTACCAGTATGGAACCTATACATTGGTTCTATTTGGGAGAATCAATCAAAGGTGAACTTAAAATTGAACTCGATGTACACATCAAGGCAGATTAGAGTTATAAATGACATGAACAACTGGGTCCAAAGTTTTCAACAGAACCTTTTACTGCTAGACCACTCAATTTGGAGAATTAAGTAAAAGAAAATTCAAACTAGGTTAAATTTACAATGGTTTTTTTCAATCTGAAGATTCGAGCATTTGTGAGCTAATACTTAGATATCTTTATATTATTATCTTTGTGGCCATTGCCTCTATCATCACTTTAATTAGAAAGGTGGTGGGTTGTGTTAGTTGGAAAGTAGCGTAAAAATTGTCGAATCTATATGTGATATGAATCCTTTGAGTGATTATTACTAGAACTGGGGTGTCTCTTGGATGTGATGCGACATATTGTTGAATGTAGTAAAAGCGTGCCAAAGTGTCAAAATCTGACTTTGGATGTAGCATGAAGTGAGTGAGAATTGACACATTAAGGATGGGTGTTGGCAGTGATGCAAGCTCAAGATACCAACTTTATAATAGATAGGATCTTAAAACATTGGTATGCTAACTTGCAAGATTATATAGTTGTATTATGATAGAATCACTCTAATTGAAAATTTTCAAGTTATTTTTAAGGATGTTCTCCTTTAGGATGCAAGTGGGTGACACTTTTCATGCATTAGGACTGAGCGTTCCCTTAAAGTTAGGTAAGAGTACGGCTATAGCCTCATTAAGTACTCGTGCAAGTTGAGGTTACCATATAGCTTACTATTTTGCATCACTGAATAAATCTTGAAATTGGGCATCCTCGCATTGCCCTACTGAAGTTACTCATAAATTCATCTGATTAAAGTTAAGAATTAAATCATACAAAGAGGTGACTTAAAGATTGCTAAATATTATTATTGATCTAATCATGCAAGGTACAATATAATTTAGATAAAAAATGGTAAAAGCCAATTCTTACAAAGCTAAGTATAGATTGTTTACTTGCCACATCTGATAGCTAGCGTACATCAAGGGTAGGCTGTACGATCTTTTTCTCAGTCCCCTTTAACACCAAACCCCCAGATCTTTCCCAACTACTCTTACATCAACTGCGGCAATCTAAGGGTTTAGTTGGAAAACAAGTGGATCACATCCGATATAATTTCTTAACAAGTGGTTATACTATTTTTTACATCACATCACAAAAGGAACATCAAATCTATACAACATCATCACATCATATCACGTGCTCCACTAAGGTAATATGTTTTTTATGAGCACACATATAAATGAGCTGCCAAAATGAGGATCACTCTCACCATCAGCCTAGCATTCTCTAAAACTCTCATAATTTTCAAGCTTAAACACACACTCAAGTTCCTCCCATCAGTTACCCCTCCCAACACTGCCTTTCCCTTTGATTATGCTCTAGTGCTACCCAAAAAAAGTAAAAGAATGAGTTGAAATTCAATAGGTTTTGACACCTTATACAGATTCCTATCATATAATTGAAGCAAAATGATTGATCTTTACAGTTAATTCATAAGGAATGTTACATTCAATATGTTAGATTCATATGAAGATCATTACAAGTAACATGGCTAAAAAGCATTAAATATTCATTTTAGATTCAAAATGTAAATGCCATAATTTTTGGATGAAATGCAGATTCGATGTGGTAACACTTATTTTTTATTAGCTTTGGAATGTGTTAACAGGGAATTGCCAGCTTTTAGGTCCCTCATCATAGAGTTGTCCTCAGCTAAAGGTGTGGTCATTATAGATAATTAGCTGCATATTCCACCTAAGGCACCTCTGACAAGAGGAACATCAGAGACAAGCACCACCAATTTCGGTTAAAATTGAAAAAGAAGAATGTTATTTGGCCCTCAAATAACTTCAAATAATGTGTTTTTGTATTTCTCACACACAAAATTAGATTTAATGATGATTTTTGTGAAATAAGAAAATTGTCTTATGTTTTTTGGAGTTGTTTGGTGGATATTTTAGAGCTTTGTATCAAAATTCATTAAAAAGGAGTTAGCATAAATTGTAATTTTCATAATCCACATTTACCCGTTTAATAGAATAAATGGATGCTAACATGCATATTAGGTGTTAGGAACTAGAAGTAGTAATTAAGCAAGACTCAAGGGACCAAAAATAATATTTTCAAATCAATGACTATTTTGAATATTTTGTAAAAGTTAAGGGACTATTTTGATAAATAATTCGATTACGATGGGATATTTGTATTTCTCAAAATTAAATTGGTTTTATGCTAAGTTGATCTCTCTTAGAAGCCATACATATATTAAGAGGTATTATGGATAAATTTAGATTAAGAACATATACTTATATAATTTTTGTTGATCTTGAACAAGCTTATGATAGAGTGCTAAGAGAAGTACTTTGGAGAGAAGGGATTTGTGTTGGTTATATTGATGTTATTAAAGATATGTATAATGGGTTGCAACATATGTTCAATTGCAAGGTGATTTATCTAATGATTTTTTTGTTACTATTGGCTTAAATCAAGGCTCAACTCTCAGCCCAAATATTTTTGGTTTAATTATGGATACTCTTACTGGGCATATTCAAGAGGAGAGTCTTTGGTGCCTGTTATTTGCAGATGATATTATTTTAATTGATAAGATTAGGGATGGAGAATGTTTTGCCTTAATAGATATACAACAAAAGTATTTGGAGTGCAAGTTCAATTGTAATAAAAGCTCTCTATTCTTGACATAACTATTGAGGATCATGTGATCAAGAAGAGTGAGAGGTTCAAGTTAATTAGTTTAATTATTCAAAATAAATGTGAAATAGAGATAGATGTAATTAATAGAATCCAAGTTGGTTGGATGAAGTGGAGTGCATCTGAAGTAATTTTGCAATCCAAAAGTTCCGCTCAAAACTAAAGGAAAGCTTTACAAAGCATCTATACGACTTTTCTTGATAGATAGTATTACCTCAAAATTGCAAATTTATGCGATTATCACTATCAACATTGGCTTTAAATTTCAAGTAGTCCTCAACCTTTGTTTGTTAAATGGAGACATCCTTGAGGAAAGTTAGTTCAATTGAACTCAAAAACATAATAAAGAATTCAACATTTAACTGTGCACAGGTTTTATACTTAGCTTACAAGATTAAGCTGCCAATAGACGTTTAGTAATCATTGAGCATAGAATAGCATGATGACTTAGAAAAATATCAAAATTTCATCCCTAGCTATTTTTGGTGCTAAGAATCCAAAAACACAATTGGATTTTCGATAGGAGGTCAAAATAATTAATTTATTTTTCTAATTTAAAATAGTTAGCTAAAATCATTGATTGGTCCAATTGATCTTCATATCGAACCAAAACTTTGGGGTTTGCTCCTAATGACAATTAGAGACTAATGGAAGAGGTTCTAAATTGATTAGATTATATTAATCCATATTAACAACCTTGGGTTATTACATGTCTTAATCTTCCAAACTAGGGTTGGATCACTTGAGCATCAATCTAAATGGTTCTAGGTTAACTTAACTTATCATGTAAGCTTAAGAATAGATTAGGTCTCTAGATTAGTGATCTAAACCACTAAGATAGGCTTAAATTAATATTGAGGGCAAAATTGTCATTCATGCATCATGGAAGCTAATTTACTCCAAAAGGATTCAAATAAAAAAATATAAGAATGCATTGCTGATCTACACATCCTAACGAAGAGATTGATAGAAAGAATATTAAATTTGGAGTTCTCTAACTCCTTAATTAGACTAATCACCCTAAATCGTCATTAAGAATATTAAATTTGGAGTTCTCTAACTCTTTAATTAGACTAATCACCCTAAATCATCATTAAAGCATAATTTGCTAAATTAATTGCATAAAATAATAATTAATATTGCATTAGAGTTATCCTCTATTTGATGATCAAAATAAGACTAATCTTAGCAAAATTGGATAATAAACAAGCAAGTTATGCACTGATCCATTTCTAGATTAATTAGCACTTGATTAAGAAAAACATTAACAAGAACCTAAATATTATTGTATAATCATATTCTACTTGTTCTCCTAATTAATTTGGTATATAAGTTTGCTGATTTCGATAGTCAGATGCTTAAAATATTTCAAACCCTAAATTTCATTTCATTTCCTATTATGCTACATAAAAATTATTCCACATTATTTCATTTTGGGGGTTTGGGCTTTATCAGGTCGAGCGAGACCCAATGGGCTAGCCTAGAATTGAACCACGCAAGTCAACTGGGACCCGATGGCCCATCACTGTCGAGTAGCAATGTGCATCTGAGAGTTCTAAGAAGTCGTTGAGCTCAGTTCCATCTCATAGAGTGTACCCTCTTGCGAGTAGCTCAGTTCAAAAGTTTGAATTCAGGTACAATATCCTACATGAGCTAGTTAAGCTCTAATGGCACTCAATTCGATTCAATTATTTCTCTATATAGTTACGTGAATATTTAGGATTGTTTTGTTAAGTAGGTTTAAGTGTTGAAAATGGGCCAATAATATGCCAGATGGTGGGAAGCAGCGTCTAGAGGGGTGTTGCTGGTAGCCCAAATCTCAAGCACTCATTGGCAATGTACAACTTGATTTAGTGCCCATTCATTAGTGTAGGTGATTGCTCCTCCTTAGCAATTGTTTGACCCAATTGATGTTGATCAGGCTAGCTCGATAGATCGCGGATCGTCAAACCCGCGATAGTGCACTATAGTGAACAATTGTTAGTAGGGTCACGATGATCCATGTAGCCACCTATTGCAATTTTGGGCTCAATCTCTTTGCTTGTGATCCTTGAGTGTGTTGGGATTGAGATGGAGCAATAGCATTATCTCTGTGGGGAGAATTTACTTTTCACACTAAACCCTAGAGGTTAACTTAAGGTGAGTAATCCCCTAGCAATTCCAGCACTCCCATAAGGGGCTTCAACATGCAATTGATCTGTCTCAGCTTTGGGAGGGTGCATTGATCAAGATTAGGCCGCGGTGTGGCTCCTTTGCATGAGATTTAGAGAAAAACCCTAACCCTAGAAGTTTGGTGTCAGGAATTCATGCATAAAAGGATGCACAGTAGCAAGTTGGGTCAGACCCTGACTCACATGCTTTTTGTCAGGTTATTTAAATAACTCAAATAAATGGAACTATTTTCCTTTAGGAAAATCAGTGGAAAAATCAAAATTCTAAGATTAGCTAATGAATTAAATTCATTTAAATTATTGAAATAAAATGCTTAATTTAAATCCAAATTCTATGATCCTATATACCATTTTGAATCAGAAAATTATGTAGAATATTAAATTACAAAAATATTTAAGTTTTTATGAGTAATTTTCTTAATTAAGCATAATTACTCGAGACAAAGATTAGTGAATATTAGGCTTAATTCTTAGCCAAAATTCATGATTAAGGTCTCTAGCTCTTCATTAGGCAAAGAATAGTATAATTGGCAATACCACGCACCGTAACACTACAGAACTTAAGTTAATACGCAACATCGCACTGCAGCGATCTCCAAATAGAGATACGAGAGCTACAGCACGCTGTAGTGCCTGTCAGAATTTCTACAATGAAAGAGCATTAAAAGCAGTATAGGGAAGGCCAAAAATCTCAAATTCCTTATCTTCTCATAGCAGCCATTAAACCAAAAATGCATTTAATTCCCCTCCTCAAGAGAACAAAAGAATATGCAATTAAAGTCATTTAATTCCTGAGAAGTTGAAAGGATGGCTGCACTAATTCTAAATGAATTATTTAGGATCTATAAAAGCTGAGAGAAAAGACTAAGAAAGGGTTCCCCATTTTAACATTCAAGGTGAAAAATATTTGAAGCTGTAAAAGCTGAAGAAAGGAGAGAAGCCCTGCCCAAGGAAGGAATAGGCTACAACCAAAGGAAAGAGAAATCAAGCTCAAGAAACAGAGAAGGGAAAGAGATCTATGATTGAGAGAAGATCCGGTGAACGTGATAACAGTTCCTAGTATTGTATCTCTATTTCTATCTTAATTTCTTTTCTACAAAAATACATGTAAGGGTTTAATGTCCTGAATTTCTTTTCTTGTACTTCTTTTGTAAAGGATGTCTAAGCCCTCCTTGGGAAGGGCTGGGCATAAGCATGTAATGATTTGAGGGATTTGAAACTGTTTATACTCAATTTTATCAATGAACAAATTTCTTTAGTTATTTCTTGATTATTGATATAAGGAATTCCTTGGATGAATGATGTGTCATGAATGTATCTATTTAAATTAATGTTTATTTTAACTTGGAAAAGTATCAAACTAGTTTGTCCTTTTAGAACTAAGGACATTCACATAGAGCGCCATCACCATGAATATCTGTAACAATACTCATTGTGCAAGGATGATCAATGCAAATCCTTAAGGTTTGAAATGATAAGCAGAGCGACGGAAAATTAAATGGTCTTAGAGCTCCACCACTCACAATTAGCTTAAGCTATGAACATTTGCACAACTGCTGAGAGCCTAGTGACAAGCTTTTGAGCATTGTAGCATTGTTCCTCTAGCTAAGTTGAGAACTTGATGCGTGTGAGCCAAGAGCCACCAAATGTGCTCCATAGCTCATTCCAATTAATGGAGGAAGGTGAAGTGTTGAGTGCTTGTGGGTGATATAACATAACTCGCTTAGCCCAATGAATTTTTTTATTAGCTAAACTGAGAACTGATGCATGTTATGCTATTTGGTGGAATCAAGCTTATGTGATCGCACAATTAAAACAATTGATTTAAAAAGCTTAGACGCAAGTATCAGATTTAACTAATATAAATCACGTGGGGGTCTATGTGCGAGATTGAACCTTCTTGAGTTTATCTCTGAGCACTAGGCATAACTTAGTTTGATTTAGGGGGCACTCTAAGGAAGACTATTGTTGCTTGATTATAATTAAAACATTTAAGTAATTTGATATTTAAAATTGATAAAGACGAGTACTTACATGAAACCCTTCAATGAATTGTATGTTAAACCCAACTCTACCTACTTTCTCAATTTGTAGTTTTTAATCAATGAAACTTTGATTACTAATTGAAACTAACAACACAAACTAAACCATTGTTTGAACTTTAGTATAAACAAATATACTTTAATAACGAAACACTCTGTTCTCAGTGGACGATAATTCTCGGGACTTCAAATCCCTTATTACTTCAGACCATGTGCACTTGCGTGTGAGCGCAGATGCGTATATAAAAAGTCTGTTAGATTCTTGGCACGGTTGTCGGGGAGCGATGGATTATTTCATATTAAAGAGAATTTGTTAGTAATTGGTGATTTGGAATTTTTTATTACTGCACATATTTTTGTTGTTTTTGTAATTACACTTGTTATTATTTTTTAGCTTAATTCTTGTTAAACTAGCTTTACTTCATCTTTATTTGAGTGCTGTGAACTGTGCTCTTACTAGTAGAAACTTGAATTGCATGACTAGAAGAGATAACTCAAAAATTATCTTTGACCCTAAAATAGAAAGAGCATATTTAAGAGATAGGAGAGAACAATTGATTTTAAATCTTGCTCAATTAGAAATTGACAATTTATATGGAAATTCGATAGGAGAACATGGGGTAGATCTCTTAGAGATTATGCGTTACTAACTGTGAGGGGAATCCCACACTCCATAGTAAGACCAAATATAAAGGCCTATAACTTTTAGATTAAGCCGTCAACCCTAAGTGTGGTTCAAAATAGTCAGTTTGGAGGGTTAGCCAATGAGGATCCGAACTTACACATCTTCAATTTTTTGGGGATATGTGACACATTTAAGTATAATGGTGTTACTAATGATGCCATTATACTTATGCTATTCTCCTTCTCACTGAGAGACAGAGCAATAAGCTGGAAGCGACTCTATTCGCACGTGGGACGATTTGGCTAAGAAATTCTTAGCCAAATATTTTTCACCAGCGAATTCTGCTAGGTTGAGAATAGAAATAGCCAACTTTTGCCAGTATGAGGGGGAGACACTTAATGATAGATGGAAACATTTTAAGGAGTCCCTATGGCGCTGTCCTTATCACAGGTTTCTATAATGGATGCAGGTTCAGATGATCTATAATGGATTGAACGTACCCACAAGAACTCTAATTGATGCAGCTACTAGAGGGTCACTTAGTAGTAAGACCTAGGAGGACGCCTATGACCTATTAGAGGAAATAAAATATAATACTTAACAATGGCCTACTAAAAAACTCAAATCCAACAAGAAATAGATTAATAATGTAAATGCGACGAATCAAATTCTAGCTCTCCAAAATGAAATTAATGCTCTTAATAAAAAAATGGGTAGTTTGAATCTTAATAATGCTCAAGAAATTTACTGTGATTTGTGTAGGGGAAGACATTGTAGTGACAGTTGTAATCTTAACAACACCTTTGCACCTTTTGGAACCAAACAAGTAAATTTCCTAAGAAACAATAAGTCAAACCAAAATCATGGACAAAACAACCCTTATTCAAACACGTATAACCCTGGATAGAGGAACCATCCAAATTTCTCTTGGAGCAATAACAATACAACCAAAAACTTTAACAATGACACAACACCGCTTAGGAAATGGCACAATTCTAATCATAATTAGTAACCCCAAGATCTAGGTCTTGAGGGAGCTTTCAATACCTTTAATGCTGAAACAACCTATTTATAAAAAGAACATAAATGACTATAGGCCAACACGATGCCTCAATCAAATGGATTGAAGTATCCCTTAGGAACATTGAAGTTCAACTGGGTTAAATTTCCCAACAACTGTCCACGTGTCAGCAAGGAACTTTACCTAGTTCCACCGAAGTGAACCTAAGGGAGACAATGAGTGTCATAAATTCTAATGGGTTAAAAAGTTATTGCATAGGAACAAACTTAGGAGGCATAATTGAGGAAAGAAAATTAGGAGCAACTAGTACACAGATTATAGAAGGAAGCATGATTGCTAAGAAGTGTGAGGGCCCAGGGAGAATGAATATTCCTTGCGTCATCGAGGGCGAAGTTCTTTTAAATCCCTTGTGTGATCTGGGAGCTTCTGTCAATGTGATGCCCTTTTATATCTATGAGAAGTTGGGAATAAGAGGGATGGAAAGCACTCTGATAATTCTAGAATTTGCAAATTTAGATTCAATAACTCCTCTTGGCATAGTTAAGAATGTTACAGTGGGTCTTGGAAGCTTTATAGTTCCCAATAATTTAATAATATGTGAATGGGATAGATGGAGTGTAAATTCCACTATCATCTTTGGAAGACATTTTCTAGCAACCACCAAGGCAATCATAGATGTGGCAAGGGGGATAATAACTACTAAAATAAATGGGAAAAGTGAAGATATCGATCTTATGCCCACAATTTACAAGCAAAGGAATATGGAACTATATTGGAGAAGAAAACTCAAGGGAGAATCATCTTCACGGGGTATTGAAATAGAGAATCTTAGGTTAACCGATCAAAATTTTGTGAGTAATAAAAGCACCTCATCTGAAGTAAACGCAAGGGAATAGATAAAAAGTAAGAAGAAAACTAGAAAGGATAAGAGGAAAAATAAGGGGGCACCTGGACCCAACTTTGAGGAAAAAGAAGAGGAAAAAGAAAAATTTGAAGTGATGGGTTTGAGCACAACTACTGTTAGTGCTCACCCATATACTTCTAAGCTTTGGATAGAAAGTCCCCCAGATAAATAGCTACTTAAGTTCTTAAATTGGTCGGACTGACGACTAAACCAAGCTCTTATGGGAGTCAACCCATATGCTTTTTTGAATTATTTTTACCTTATTTTGTGTAGGAATAGTTAGTTTACTTAGGAGTAGCAAAATGCAATCCAATTAATATAATTGGAAATTCTAAAAATTAGTAAAACTTCAAGAAAAGTTCTTTCAGCATGTGCTACAGCGCACCGTAGCGAATTTCACTGCCATTGCGTACTACAACAGAATTTGCTACTATAGCACGCCACAGTGGAATTTGCCGCTATAACGCGCCACAATGGAATTCAATGTTGTAGCGCGCTGGAGCGAAATTTGACGCTATCGCATGCCTAAATAGAAATATTGGTGCTATCGTGCGCTGTAGAGTGCCACAGCGCGCTGCCACGCATGGTGCACAACTACAGCCTTTATTGACTACATGGGAATTCCTAAGCAGTCAAAGTTGTTACAGCATGGCTTGGAACCTGTATTCTGATAAAAACTGCTAAAAATATGTTTTTTTCCCTCTTCAAAGACTGAAATTAATCACACTTATGGCACAACTTATTGACCATTTTTTACTAGCCATAAATGTGATTTGAATGATGATTTAAGATAAAATTTTGACAAATTTTAAACCTATAAATTGAGGGGATTGGAGAGGGATTCTCATACACCATTTGTGCTTGAAAATTTTTGCCTAAATTCACATAACTCTCAACCCTCTCCTGCACTAATGGCATCCCAAAAGAAAGTATTGCAAACAAAAAAGCTGCAACCTCTACTTCTAGAGGCTCGTTCTACAAAAAATGATTCTCTTTTGTGGAGGCCGAGCAACGCTTCGTCCAATTAACATATAGAAGGAAGCTCATTCCGGAGAAGGGGTTTCAACTCCCTTTCCTTATTTTCCATGACGATGTATTGTACCAGGGATGTGAAAACTTGGTCTGCTTGCAGAATCGATTCTTACCCATCTCTCGTGCAAGAAGTTTACGCCAGCGCAGTAAATACAAATGGGCGTAAAAGTTTTGTATGAGGGAAGGTTGTTAGTTTTGGGTTCGAGCAGATCGAGCAACATTATGGACTCAAGGTGGTAGAGGAGTGTGCCTACCAAGCCCTGCTAAATTTTGAGTATGACCTTACAACTATAGCAAGCGCCCTCACCTCTCATGTTACTGGCTGGAGATGAAATCTTGCCAACATTCCACGAGCCCTCCTTAGGGACTCGTGCAATGCGTGGCATGTCCTCATCTCAAGCATAATAATTCCATCTGGGCATTTGAGTGAGGTGACTACGTCAAGAGCAATATTAATATGTGCGATCAAACGAACTGGAGATATTCATATCTACATGGTTATTCTTGAACAACTTTGGAATGCCTTGACAGGGTCGTGCGCCGCTTTAGTTTTTGGGTCATTAATTTCTGGGATATGCCTTGCCCAAGGGGTCAAGGTATCATCTAGCGATGTGGCAATTTCTCATCATGTTCCTCTCACCCGTATCAGCTTAAACGCCCATTTTTAAGAAGGCAAGAGGAGCAAGAAGAAAAAAAAGAGGAAGGCGAGGTTTCATCTTTCTCTAGTATAATATCTTCACATAAATACTTACAAAAGGAATGAACAAATAAGGGACTACTAAGTACAAATGGGGAAGTGTATGGCAGCCGACATGTGGTACTACAAAGCCGAAATGTCCAAACAACGCCAATTTCAGCACGATTTCCACTTAGCTCTCGGAATAATGTTTTCAAATTGGAGCTTGCATGGTGAACTGGATGATGCTGTCCTTCCACAACCCCCAGCTTATGAACCTCCTCCAGATATCGAATGGTCGGAAGAAGATGAAGATGAAGAGGAAGAAGAAGAAGAATAATGTGAAGATGAATGATCAGGTTATTAGGGTTTGTTGTTGTTTTATCTTGTCCTTTTTTTAGTTTCTTTTGTTTTATTTTTGACTTTTGTTTTTGTTTTTGTTTAATAAATTTTAGTGCATTACATTCCCTCCAATTTTTTGCCAATTAAATATTATTATCTCACCATTTTTTTGAAGTTTTTAATGAGCTAAATTTAATGGGTGATGGAACATGTGAGAATTTCAATATTTTTATTTACTCAATGAAACATGATCAATCGAAATGAAACAACTCTATAATTTTTCTTAGCAAATTAATTTACTCTCAAATCACTACAATCTCCACAAATCAAAACTATATGATGCTACAAATCTAAGTGTGGGGGTAGGGTTAAGGAACTTGATTTAGAGAAGTGAGAAATAGTGAAACAAAGAATGTGCTAGGCTTCTGTAGGACTTACTGAATGCAATAAATAATAGATAAGGATGAAAAAAAATATCTCTCCCTTGAACTAAATGTAAAAATAAAGTTCAGGGATGAAAAAAAATATCTCTCCCAAAGTAAAATATTAAATGACAAAAAGCACTTCACACAACCTATTGAGTTATGCAATCTAATAAAATTAGAAAAATCTATTTTTTTGTGCTTACTCTAAGATGAGCAAGAATTTAAGTGTGAGGGTGTGATAAATCTAAAATTTATTATAAAATAAGTTCATAAAATCAAATACTTTTCTGTTAGAATTGTATACTTTGATATGCTTTCACTATTTGCTTAGGAAAAAAAAAAGCTAGCTGAATCTGAGCTGTAATATAAAATTCTGGGATAAAATCGCTGCAGCGTGCCCAAACACTTTACAGTGCACCACAGCGGACACAAGACATATAGCTTAGCGCTATCATACACATAAGCGGATTAAGACAGAGAGCTCGGTGCTATTGCACACCGCAGAGGACATAAGACAAAGAGCTCGATGCTATCCCACGCCAAAGTGAATCAAGACAGAGATCTCAGCTCTATTGCGTGCCATTGCGGATACAATACATAGAACTTGGCGCTATAAGGCGTCAAGGCAGAGATTCACTTAGCAAAAATTCAAAATCAACTCGCTGCTGCGCACCTCAATAGTCTCAAGATAGAGACTCCAGCACTACTGCATTCCGCGGCACTACAAAACTTAAGCTAACATGTTGTAACAGTTTCCAAACAGAGACACGAGCGCTACAGCGCATCGTAGCACTATTAAATTTTCTGCCATGAAAGAGCATTAAAAGCACTATAGGGAATGCCAAAAATCTCAAATTTTTTATCTTCCCACAATTGCTATTAAACCAAAAATATATTTAATTCTCCTCCTTCTAAAGAGAACAAAAGAATATGCAATTAAAGTCATTTAATTCATAAGGAAATAAAAGGGTGGCTGCACTAATGCTAAAAGAATTATTCCTACTATAAAAGCAAAGAGAAAAGAATAAGAAAGGGTTCCCCATTTTGACATTCAAGATGAAAAATATTTGAAGCTGCAAAAGCTAAAGGAAGGAGAGAAGCCCTGCCCAAGAAAGGAATATGAACCAAAGGAAGGAGAAATCAAGCTCAAGAAATAAAGAAGGGAAAGATATCTGTGATTGAGAGAAGATCCGGTGAATGCAACAGTAGTTCTTAGCATTGTATCTTTATCTCTATCTTAATTTCTTTTTTGCAATGAATCATGCAATGGTTCACTGTTCTGAATTTCTTTTCTTGTACTTCTTTTGTAATGGAAGCCTAAACACTCATTGGGGATGGTTGGGCATAAGCATGTAATGATTTGAGGGATTTAAAAGTGTTTGTACTCAATTCTATCAATAAATAAATTTTCTTAGTCATTTCTTGATTATTGATATGAAGAATTGCTTGGATGAATGATGTGTCATGAATGCATTTATTTAAGTTAATGTTTTCTTAACTAGGAAAGCTATCAATCTAGTTTATCCTTTTAGAACTAAATACATGCACATAAGGCATCCTGATTATAGATATTTGTAACAATATTTGCTGTGCGAGGATGATCAATGAAAATCCTTAGGGTTTGAAATGATGAGCATATCGATGGAAAAGTAAATGGTCTTAGAGCTCCACCGCTCACCATTAGCTTAAGCTAGGAACATGTGCACAACTGCCGAGACCTCAATGATAAGCTTTTGAGCATTGTAGCATTATTCCTTTTGCTAAGCTGAGAAGTTGATGCGTGTGAGCCAAGAGTCACCAAGTGTACTCTATAGCTCATTCTATTTAATGGAGGAAGATGAAGTGTTAAGTGCTTGTGGGTGATGTGACATAACTTGCTTAGCCCAATGACTCTCTTCCTTAGCTAAACTGAGAACTGACACATGTGATGATATTTGGTGGAATCGAGTTTACGTGATCGCACAATCAAAACAATAGATTTGAAAACTTATACGTAAGTATCAATTTAACTAATAATGATCACGTGAGGGTCTATGTGCCGGGATTGTACCTTCTTGAGTTCATCTCTGAGCACTAAGCATAACTTAGTCCGATTTAGGGGACATGACAAATGTTTAATACACATCTGTGCTTGCACGCAAGTGTACGTGGTCCGAAGTAATAAGTTGGAATGTGAGTTATGAGATTTATCATCCTCAGAGAATCGGGTGTTTTGTTAATAAGGAATATCTATATTCAATAATGTTTAAACTATATGAATTCAGATTGGTGTGGTTTCGTATTCAAAGCAATAATTCAGATGATTATGAAACTATTTAAAGATGAGAGGAGAGTTGGGCTTATTCCATGTGAAATGATGGGAACTTCAAGTTGTATTACTTCTCAAGTACATTCATTTCCTTTTATTAAGCTAAGAATCATGTGCACATTGAATTCTTTAGAATTATCCTTTAAATCTTTCAAGTGCAAATCTTGTGCAAGAGATGAACACACTAGGGTTCAATTTCTGCACAAAGATTCCCATGAGATCGCAATGAGAGCATCTTAGTTACCCTACGTCTAGGTCACCAAATTTTACAATTTTAATTAGCCGATCTCAAGAGCATGATTCCAATAATGAGCTTCACGCGCATCATGTGCAGTTCAGATAAGGGAGTGCTTTTATTGGCTCTATGAACTATGTCACATCATTCATGAGCTCTCAAGAATCCACTCCCTCCTTCCACGTATGCTGAGCAACGGAGCTCTAATTAATGGGTCTTAGCTCACACGCTTCTACTCCTTATTTGAGCGTAAAACATGGTGCAAGAGGGCTCAGGAACTTCTCACTTGATTATAAGCACCTTCTTCACACATGTCCCGCTATTAACTAAGTAATGAGTCATGGAGCACAAGACTTTCATTTTGATCATTAGTATTTATCATTGTACTTTTTCTTAACATAAGATTTTCATTTGTTCCATAAGTTGTTCTTAAGATAAATACATTTAGTCATTAAAAAATAGATTTTTTTTTTAGTTCAACTCTTGAGGAAGTTCTACATCGTTCAAATAGTCCCTTATATTTCACAATGGGCTTAGCTCAACCCTCCCCAAGGGGGTTTAGCCTTCTATTACAACTGAGAAAAGAAAAGAAGCATATAAGGATGAAGACCTTTTCATGATCCACTAAAAAGAAAGAGCAAAGTAAGATTAGAGTTTACTAGGAATGGCCCTTAAAGGGGTTCTCCAGATCTCTCATCTTCTTCCTCTTCTCCTTCCCTTTAGCTCCCTAGTGCAGCCCTTAATTTTTTCTCCTCTAGCAATGGTCCTTTCCACATCCCTTGGAGAGGTCTCCTCTTTCTTTTATGCAACCATAAAAACTGAATTTTGGGATGAAAAGTTGGAACCCTCTTTAAGTGAAGAAGAGCTGCTTTTATAGATGGTTACTCCTCTTCCTTGCCTTCAAATTCTGGTTTCTTCCCTCCAAATTTCTGCAGCAATGAGTGCAAATGCCATTTGAGGAGTGAAGTGACATCCCCTTTTTTATTCTTTAATCTCCACATCACTTTAAGAATCCATTTTTTCTTTTAAAAATAGTTCTGCTGTAGATGGAATGATGGCTGGGAGACAAGGAGCAGTTTGGGGGTCTTGTTCTAGCCACACTAAATGCATGGATCAAACAAAAATTCAGCGCGCTACAGCACGCCGTAGCAATCAAGTCCCATAACTTTTTTGCTGCAGTGCACCGTAGCAGTTTTAAGTTATGAAACCGGCCCGCTGTAGCAATTTAGTCCCGCAAACTCTCCCGCTGTGGCGCGTTGTAGCGATTGGGTTCCGCAAGCTCACCCGCTGTGGCGCGCTGTAGCGGTTGAGTTCCGCAAGCTCATTCGCTGTGGCGTGCTGTAGCGGTTGGGTTTCGCAAGCTCACCCGCTGTGGCGCGCTGTAGCGATTGAGTCCCGCAAGCTCATCTGCTGTGGCGCGCTAGGGCGTGCTGTGGCACGCCGTAGCAAAAATGTTCCAGAATTCTATAGTCCCCTTTGATACAAGTCTTTTGAATGCAAAAAGCTGGCGCGCGCGATAGCGCGCCATCGCAGATTTTTTCCAAAAATTGCATGAAACCTCCAGAATTTTCCAAAATTTGATGAACTCGCTTTCTTCCTGAAAATAAGCAAAATTTGATCAAGAAGACAGTTTTAAATAAGGAAATGAATGAGTTTTTCCTTTATTTAGGATATAAATTATGGATTCATCAGGACACTCGAAGGAAGACTATTGTTGCTTGATTATAATTAAAACATTTAAGTAATTTGATATTTAAAATTGACAAAGAAGAGTACTTACACAAAACCCTTCAATGAATTGCATGTTAAACCCAACTCTCCATACTTTCTCAACTTGTAATTTTTAATCAACGAAACTCTGATTGCTAAATTAGAACCAAAAACACAAACTAAACCATTGTTCAAACATCAGTAAAAATAAATATACTTTAGTAAAGAAACACTCCATTCTTAGTGGACAATAATTCTTGGAACTTCAAATCCATTATTACTTTAGATCACATGCACTTGCGTGTGAGCGCAGACGCGTATATAAAAAGTTTGTCAAAACTCTTCCCAAGAAAACTAAGCACCACATTGTAGGTCAAAAGTCACATAGAAAGATTGAAATAAAAAAAGAGTGGAAAAGAAGGTAATGTATTACAACCTCTAGTCTTGTATACTTCCTCGCATAAGAGGCAAGCACCCATGTCTACTATCCAAACACTACCATAAATCAATATCAATAAGGTACTCCCTAAGTAGAGAAGTGTGTACTTAAATATTTCTCTCTTGGATGCAGGCCCAAGCATCAAAAGTTTTTTGAAGAGAATTTTGAATAAGTAGAAGAGATATAAAATTGTGAGAAGATATTTGTGCATTATTTATAATTATACATATGTACTATAATGTGTGCAGTATTTATAATTATATATATGTGCTAGAATAATTTGTTATACATGTCATTTTATAACTTTATAATAGTAAATTTGATGTAATCACTTTTGGATGAATATTAAATTGATGACCTCTCCATTTTCCATAAGGTTCATGAATATGACACTACTAATACATCATAAGAAAACAAAAAATACTTAAATTTAAAGATAAAGTATACAAGTACTAACCCTTAGAAAATAACATCTAACTTACAGACTTGAAGCATAACTAAAGTTTTGTACAATTTTCCTTTACGATAAACAAGTGCGTAGATATCTTTCATTTACATTAGTTATGCATTTTGCCTCATGATCTTTGTGATGTTTATATTTTTCCCTGATGTCATCTACTTTAGAGATGCTAAAAGCACTAACTAGCACACCTTGTATGAATCACTTTATTAACGTTGATTGAATAGCATCTAAATTGGATAGCTAATGTCATTTTATTTCTTTTTATACAACTCCAATTGTATGATGGCTGAAAACAAATGAAATGAATATGGTTCTACAATAGTTTTATTTAAAATTTGTGCAAATTATAGACAATGGTCTACTAGAGTGATAAGGAAGAATTGTGCAACCTATGATGAAAGTTGAGACAATTAAGAAACAATACATTAGGAACAAACCCATCTAGCTAACATATTGGTGTGCCATAAATCCATTAAATTAAGTATTATATAGCCAATATTGCTAGAAATATTTGATGATATTGCTACAAATTTCTAAAATTAAGTTGTTGCATTCATCCAATATTCCAAAAAACTTTGTTTCTATTACTACATTTAGTCTCAAATACTAAGTAATTATATTTCCTATCAAATATGATTCAAAGTAATTGTTTGATGTAGCTTGGTGTTATTTCTCTTACTTATGATATGTTGTTGTTCCCCTTGACTCTCCTATAAGGAGAAATTGTCTAAATTGTAGCATTTTGCATTTGCAATACTTTTCTACAATCACTTTTATTAGTTACAAGTCACATTGACATCCAAGTATTTAAATCACTCTAATTAAAATTCTATCCCTCACCCCTTTCATGTGTTAAGCCAGGTTAGCTTAAGGAAGATAGTAGCGTGAAGAAAAGCTTTAAGTTGGAAAATTTAACTTTTAGAGCTATATATATACTTTTATATTTTTGAATAATATCATTTTCTTTGGCTTTGCAATATTATGATGGAACACTTGTCTAGTGGTGGTATCTATGATTTATTGGTAACATGTTAAATTACAGAAATTTTTTCTCAATTTTTCTACATTTAATTCCTCAATAAAATCTTTTGGAGACAAAATAATTGTTATTATAATTTAGGTCCTAATATCGATTATTAATTATCAGAGTTACTAAATCTAATATTAATTGTGGTAGTGAGTATACAATCGATAATATCTATCACTGCTATTATATTTTGTATTAGAGCGGTAAGTCTGATATTGACCATGCCCATCAGTATCATACTTGTTAATCTAGTATTTGTTATAACATTCAGTATTAGGGTTGTCAATCTAGTGCTAATTGTTACAAGTTGGTATTAGAGCCTCTACTATTGATTATGATAATATGTATCTAATGCGTCAATTTGGTATTGCTATTTTACTAAGCTCACCCATCTTAGGGCTTAAGTTTATAAGCCAAGAACTAAGTAAAAATCTTCAAGACTTCTATTCAAGCAAATTTGGGATCTAAATTTTATTCGAACAAAGCTTTTCATCCCAAAACTAATGAGCAAACTGAAAGAGTGAATTAGATTCTTGAAGAAATAATATCTCCATATTTTATCTCTTAGAGGTAGCTGGGATACTTATTTTCCATTAATCAAATTCAATTAAAAAAACACTTACTAACTTAGTATCAGTATGGCATTTAATGGAGGATCCTAATGGAAGAATTTATGTGGGAAATTTTTTTTGATAATCATCACGTAAAACTTCATCTATTTATACAAAATTTTAAAATGTGTTATTTGAATTATCAATATCCAATTTTGTATGGTTAGCTAATATTCAAAATATTTATATTTTTTTTAAATACAACTTTAAATATTAGGAATGATATATTTTTCTTAAGTTTGAGAGATTGTAATATTCTAAGAATCTCATAACATAAAAATAGTGTTTTTACCATTAATGTTGGTATTATTATTATTTGCAATCTAGTTTTTCAAAAACTTATTATTATTTTATAATGTCATGAGTCTAGATGTATAGTATGCAAATCCATATGTGTGATAGGTCCAGACATGCAAAATGTGAATGTAGGCGCGTGACAAGTTCAAACATCTAGTTTGCGGTCTAGATGCATAATTAGTCTAAATGCACAAAATATGAGGCCATACATGATAAAAATGTGCCATACATGTTACTTGAGTGCATAGACACATTTTAGGTGCATCTAGAGGCTCCTAAAATGTCTACAAATACCCTCCTCCATAAGGAGAAAAACTTTAATTTTTAAGAATACTTTGCCATAGTACTAAGGAGACACTAAAAAACTATAGTATATCACAATTATGTTGAACACATCACACAAGCACATGGAGTAATAGTTTTCCAACTTTGTCACAAGCCACATGATGTATATTTTAAGCTAAGTCTCTAAGTTGTTCACTTATGCCAATAGGTTTAGTGTTCTGTCATCTAGTTATTGAATTATCATGTAAATTTTTTATTAAATAGTATTATTAATTATTTTTCTTCATATTCTTATTATGTTATGCAAAATGTTGTTAGTTTATTAATTCACTCTTTCAAATGAGTCATACATGAGTGTGAGTGATCTTGATTGTGTGAGTTAATTAGTAAGCTATATGTGAATGGTTTGGGTCTGTAATATTGGATATTGATATTACCATTGTTGTCATTATATTGTATGATGATTGTATATTACCATTAGGAGTAATTTGTTGCAATTGATAAAACTTAAAAATATTATATTTATGTTATTTTTAATTATGTTTCTATATATTGGCTATTATCAAATTAAGTATGTTGATATTTATCATTTTATTGAACTATAATTAATGTGTTGTCGATGATGCTCACCTCAAATTTTAAGATTAATCATTTTTTGAACCCAACATTTTTATTTTTATGCTTTTAAATTGAATTTGAATAACAATTTTAAATATTATTCAATAACTAATGGTGGTTAAAGTGGTAGGATTATAGATATGATTTGGAAGACTTCTGAAAGGTTTTTGGTAGACCAAATGATGTCAAATTAGCATGAAATTTTAGGAGGATATTGTGGTGGATGTTAGAAATTTGTAAGATACTTTTTTGTGTGATTTAGAGGATGCTTGAGGGATTTTTGGAAAGCAAAGAGAGAAGACATTGGATTTTGCATATATTTAGTAGGAGGAATATTTGAAGGTAGAAATAGAATAAGATTTTTGCAAAACAAGGTGAACAAGAAACTTAATAGAGAGTTCTATAATACCAAATAAAAAATAGCAAAACAAAAGAAATATAAGCCCAAGATTATCCACATCTTGGGTCACCTTCAAGACTTTTGTTTATTGTAACCACCTCAATATTGGATCAGGACCCCAATCCATTAATATGTGTTACTACAGTACTTATTACTGGGTTAATACGTCTTAACTCACTATTAAGCACTACAAGGGGCCAAGGGTCTCTAAAGAAGAAAACTAGCTGCATAAATACTAAGTAAAGATAAATTATTCCAATCATCCAGAAAGAAAGTAAAAACAAGACATATAATAGTAAAGTAAGATATCCATAGTTAATTAAATTTATACAAACATTTAGACATAAGAACACTCATCCTCATGGGATGCTTAAAGTAAAAGAAAGATAGTGGAAAGTAAAGTCTTTAAAAATGCAATTATTAGATCAGATCTAGCTCAGGTACAAGATCTACTCTAAGCTCCTTGTCTACTGTATTTGGTATTTAATACAGTAGGGCATAGTCAATAAAAGAAAAACAAGTGATCAGACTTGAAAAGTCTAAGAACATTTTAGGGTAACTAATCCATTTAAGTTTTAAGTGGATATCACATTAGCTATTTACAATTGTTATTTAAGCGGAGCTTAATGCAATGAAAAAGGAAGTGAAATAAATAAAGTAAAGTAAAGTACAATAAAGTAAATGAATGTGAGCAATATTTAAAAGGCCATAAAGCTATAAAAGAGGAAAAGTTGGTACAACCTACATCATCTATATAAGTAAGAAAAATAGGAACATGTATACTAACAAGTGTGCAATAAAAGTAGTAAGGTAATATGTACAAATTGACATATGCTAAGTAAAATAAGTGAAAGCATAGTAAGCTTAAATGTAAGTGATAATAACATACACTGCAAGCAAGTAAGAAAAGGAGATGCAAATATAGGTGAATTTGCAATATATGTAAGTAAAGAAAGTCTCAATTTCAAAGACTACGTGCACAGTGAAAATAGTCATAAAGGACTGAGTGTAAAGTAAGGATAGTCATAAAGAATTGATTGTACATTAAAAATAGTCATAAAAGACTGAATAAATATAATCAAAAGACTATGATAAAATATCCACAATCATGAAGAATGTTGGAAAGAAGGAATGGTAATAAAAGATTGTAATATGTTAAGTTATTTATCTTGTAAGTCTTATTTTGTGGGAACCAAAACAAATGAGGATCTAAGCATGTCTGCTTAACTATGTAAGTAAGATGGGGTCCTCATAATACTCACATTCCCCCTCAGGATATGTAAGGTCTCCTTATTACATCGTTGCCTACCCTGGCATAGTCCACCATATGAAACCCCAAGTAAGTTTTATGAGTTTATTTTATGCACAATAACTTTATGAAAGTATTCAAGGATTTAGTCTCAATGTATTTCAGCATTCAAGGATATTTCAAAACCAATTATAAACCATATGATATCCAATGTTATTTAGCTTAGTTATCTACCATATAATTGAAGCTAATCAAGCTCCTCAATTGACTTAGATATTGATTGGATGTCTTCATCAATTGATATATAGTAATATGTAATTAAATGAGTTTTAAAAGTAATGATTTGATTAAGGTATTATTAATGTGACAAAATAATTTATAGATATAATTGAGTGATTATAAATAAACATACTATCATATTTTTAACACTACAATAATCTAATCTATCAAATAACCACTTCTACTCTAATGGACCATTCTAAGCACTTACTAAGGATTTCTATAGTACACTACTTAAGTTACTAGACTCCTATGACTTTGATCACTTGCAAGTTCAGTTATAAAACTTTATAGTTACTAAGCTTAATGTCACACTACACTTAAGATATACAATTCTCTAACTTTAACTACCAAACTCTTAAGTTAACATTATCTTTTAAGCATCTTATTTGATTAATATCTTAAGGGTTCTAGTCTTTAGAAGGTTGCTTTATCTACTCACTTAATTTATCTTACTATTGAGTATGCCACTAAATAGTCTAATATTGGACTTAGGGGTTTTATGAGACTACATGCGAAGACTTAAGGGTTAATTACTTTAGTTAATAATATCTAATTTCAACTCATATTAAGTTACTTATTCTAATATTAAGGTTCCTCTCTTGATCCTAAGGTTCCAAACTTTAATATTACAGTTACTAAGATCCTAAGTTTAGTTCCATTATTAAGCATTTAGACATCTAAGCATTTTGATACTTAAGACAGTATCTAACTTTAAATCTAATTCTTAGTCATTCTAAAGGATTCTAAATTTAATAATATCTCAACTTAAGTAATTTTAAGATTTCAAGTCTAATTGATATGGACACTGAGTCCTAAATCTTGCTATGATTGTTAGCACTTAAGGGATTCCATGTCTAACCCTTTCTAAGAGATTTTAAGTATCTTACTTAGAAAGGAATGACTAACAGCTCTATAATAAGAAGGTTACAATCTATATAAGTTCTACACTTAGCTTGTTATGGTCACCCATATAATCCTAAGTAGGTTACACTTAGCCACTAAGGTTATTCTTTAGGTCCAAGTGGATGGCACTAAACTTACTAAGATATCTCCATTCTAAATGTCTTCTAAGTTCTCTTTTAGTTGAAGAGCTATACTAAGGACTACTTAACACTATTCTAAGTAGCTCACAAGATCTAAGATGATCTACAATTCACTACCCTACAAGTTAAGATTTATTTAAAGTAATCTAAATAGAAATAATGGTGTAAGTACTATTCTAAGTTGGATTGGAAGCTTAACTCAATACTAGCTTTCTAATCTTATCAAGTCACAGAACTTAGACTAGTGAATAGGATCCTTAGCTAGAAGGTTGTTGACAGACAGACAGAAAATACACATCAAAATTTGCACATAAGTGTATGTGGTCTAAAGTAATAAGTAAAAGTTTTAATTTCTAGGATTTATCGTCCTCAGGGAACTGTGGTTCTGATACCAAGTTATATTTTCTTTCAATAATGTTTAGATGAAAATTTTTGATTTGATTTTTTGATTCCTAATTTAGCAATACAAATTACCTTAAGTTAAGATACGATTTGATTAAAAGGAGAGAGTTGAGAATTCATTATAATAGTTACAAGGGTTTGGTGATATAACCTCATTGTTGAATGCATACTTTCAATTTACTTACTTTATTAAATTAAGTGAACACCATTGGAATTAAAATACCCTCCAATTACAATAGGTTCAAGTTTAATACTCAAAGATAACTCCCTTGGGGTTCTTCCTTAGCACATAAACTCTTATGAGATCGTGAACTATTAATTAGATTTGATTCCCTATGTCTAGGTTACCAAATAATATCTTTTGTTCCTCTTAATCTCACAAACAAGATTTCTATTAATCATGCATCATGTGCTTCACACATGGTTTAGCTAGATGGGAGGATGCATTGGGTCAATGGATTATGTCACATCATCCATTGAGTTTTCTAATGTCCTCTCATCCCTTCTACTTTGCTGAGTAGCAGAGCAAGGTTAATGGAGAACTTGGTTCACAAGCATCACTCTCAGTAAATCTATTATGGAAAGGTACAAATGAGCATGAGAATTGTGTCACATAATTCTCAGCTCTACTTGCACTACCTTCCTTGCTCTTACCCAATTTATGAGCTTGGAATACAAGTTTTTTTAAATAAAATAATTTAGTTTTCATTTCATCCAAGCATTCATTCCAACATTAAATATAAATGATAAAAACATCCTTTCATACATTCAAACAATTTCATCATACATCACCATACCCTTACAAATTAATACAATTACATCTCAACCCTCTCCTAAGGGATTTTAGCCTTCCATTACTAAGTAAGAACAAGCATACATATAAAGAAAAGTGAATCTCACCATCAGTTAAGAGCAGAAAAAAATCAGATTAGTTTAGGAAGAAATACTAGGAATCACTCGAAGGTTTTCTGGGATTCTCTTGGACTCATCATGCACTTCCTCTTGATTGATCCACCCTTTTTCCCTTGCTGTCTTCCTCTTCTTACTGTTCTTGGTCATCATTTTTTCCTTTGGATAGTTCTCATTTATCCTCCTCCTGCAACTTTTCCTTATTGGTCTTTGAATGTGAAAAGTTGGAACCCTCATAAGGTCTTAGATTGGCCCTTAAATAGGGAAGTTCTCTGCTCCTAAGGCATTAATCATGTGACTCTACACCTTCCATAGCTTTAATTCAAACCCTTTAAATGTTTGTCCTATTTTATTCCATTTGGGATTCAACAGAAATAATGTATTTGAGTTTTCAAGAGGTTGGGGAAGGCTAAATGTTGCATTTTGTGGCCTTCCCTATGCTGCATTTATGGCTATTTTTGAGAAACTATGGATCGTCCACTGCGGCGCGCTGTGGTAGCAGCATTCCAAACATTGTTTCGTTGCAGCGTATTATGGCAGCAGCGTTCCAAACACTGTTCCACTACGGTGCGTTGTGGCAGCAACATTCCAAGTACTAGTTCTTGCATGAGAGTTTGTATCTTCCCTTCAGTCGCCACAGTGTCCGCTGTGGTGCGCTGCGGCGCGCGATAGCGGATAAACCTTCGTAATCACTATTCTAATAGTTCACATATATTTTTTATGATTAATAAAATATTCCGCTATGGCGCACCGTGGCACGCTATAGCGGAAAATAGTTCGTAAACGCGGAAGATTCATTGTTTAATTAGTTCATATAAGTTCATGTGAATAATCAGAAATACCGCCACGACGCGCTGTAGCGCGCTGCCCGCGTTGAAAGTTCATAAACGCAAAGATTCACTGTTCAATTAATGTATACAAAGTTCTTGGAGATTAATAAAAAATGTCGCTGGGGCGCGCTGTGGTGCACCGCGGCAAGCTGCAGCGGTTTTGTTCCAGGTCAGTGCAAATCCTTATGAGTCGAAGCGCGCTGCAGCGGTTTTTTTTACAAAAAGGGGGATTTTGCACTATTCAATTAGTCCACATAAGGTTTAATTTATCTTCAAGAAATGACGTTGTAGCACGCTACAATGCGCTGTGGCGTGCTGCAGCGGAATGATTTTTCGAAAGCACTGTTCAATTTCTCTTTATATGATTTTAATTTAACCTAGAGAAATAACATTATGGCGCGTTGTGGCGCACAGCAGCGATCTTTCTTCCAGGTTTATAGTTTAGCTTCCAGATGAAGAATTTTCAGTAGTCGCCATGGCCCGTTGTGGCGTGCCATGGCGCGCTGTGGCGGTTTTGACCCAAATTTTGTGATTCAGCTTATGCATTTCTTTTTTTTTTCATTTTCCTACAAAAGTGCAATTTTCCACTCAAAGTATATGATATGTATGATGAATTGAATGTTTAATCACTATATTTTTGCTATAAATTCCGGATATATTAGTTGTCATGAAAGATTTCTAACCTTAAGTTTATTAAGGAATCTTAGGGTTGGAAGATCCTAATCAACAATTTCACTTATCTAGTTATTTCACAATGATGTGCTCCTAGTGAATGAAGTCCTAAGTGATAGTATTCAAATGCAACTTCTAGGCTTACTTCATAGCCCTTAAGAATTCTAGAGCCAACTAAGAGGTTAGACTCACTACATCAGGACCACGCCACTAAATAGGGTAGCTAGGGTTAAGCCTATACTTAATGAGTGTAAGGAACTAAATTTGGATAGCATTAAGGATAAGTAGATCACTTCATGTCTATGTTGAGGCTCTATATTAGATTTACTTATGCCAAGTTTATATTAGTAAATTCTAGTTGTTTTCCTAATCAAAATGTCATCTAATATTGCTACAAAACTTAAAGTATGTTTTTTAGGGTGTCCTAGCCTTTAGAAGGCCTAAACATGCAAATTCCCACATTTGGGAATTTAATATTATTTTATTCAAGGGTAAAGAACTCACATTTTCCATTTGATGTCCAAATCATGTAAACATAGTGGCTATATCCTCCTTATAGCATAACGAGTAAAGACACTAAGGTTAAATCAGACATCAAGTGGTTAATATGTGCACTAATGACTCTTAATGACACTTAAGAGGTCATTAATAAATTTGGCTGTCAAATTGAAAATTTGACATCATATTATAGCTACACATTTTTGTGATTGAAATGGACTATTGGATCGTCGAATTTGGATGAGAATTGGCTAGATTACTGCGTTTGGAAAATCACGTAATTTAATTAATTAATTAGTTAATTAATTAATTGAAATATTGATTAGCAAAATTAATCATTTAATTGAAAATCTAATATCATATTATTAATTCTCACATTTTCTTGATCATAATGATATATAATTTTATATTATTTGGAATTGTATAATTAAAGTTATGAGGCAATTAATGTTTAAATCAATTTAATTAATAATTATTTAAATATACTGTGCAAGCTATGGACGGGCGCGCACACATTCTTGCAGGCCGCACGCGGGTTAACCCACGTACATGGCCCGTAATCACTTGCCTTTAAATGGCGTGGCCTAAATTTTTAGTATTCGGGTCGGTCCTAACACAACCTGGCCCAGTCGAAACTTGATAATCTCCCTCGACATGGATGACGGAGTTGACTAGGGCATCACCCCCTGAGCGATCCATGACTCCTCACAGCCTGACCCGCATGTTGGCACGATCAAAGTGCTGAGCAAGAGATCAACGCATGCCAGTGACCAAAGTGGCTGTACACAGATACCTTAGCTTCCAAAATACTGACGGGTTATGGTTGCACTGTGTAACCCTATAACATCTTATCGGATAGGGCTCAGATCGAGCTCAATAGAGCTTGATTGATCCCTTAAGAGGGATCGAAATACCATGGAATTGACAAATGAAAAGCAAAATGAAGAAATTGGCATGCGAGCGAGGAGTATCAAAGTACCTTAGGCTCGGCTCGCCTGTGACTTAGGGTTTGCTAGGACTCAATAGTCACGCAGCTGCAATTCCTCAGGCCTTTCATCGAGCTCCTCACTGTTAGCCAATCAAAGGAGGAAAGAAAAAATGGTGAGATTAGGATGCTTTAGGTATGGTTATAACTCAGCTGGCCAGGTAGTACCACGGCAGCCAGCTGCATCACGGCTCTGTGAACACACAATTGTGCGTGCGCAAGGATGTACAATCGTCAGCCCCGAATGTTGGATTAGCTAGGGAGAGAAGGAGCAGCCCAGATCATCCCGATCGGTTGTCCTATGCATTGGTCTCGCGCATGGGATCCCCACTGTTCGGCAGCTGTCAATTATGTTAGGATTTATTAAATATAATTAATTAAAATGATTATTTAATAAATTATCTTTTAAAAAGAATAAAATATAAATAATCAAACAAGCTTCGAAAAATCTCGAAAATTCACCCTTAATTAAATCGAGGGTGGGGAACTTAAAAATAAAGTTGAATTTTTTATCAGAGAACAATTTAATTATCTTAATTTTTTAAGCTTTTAAATAATAATAAAATATTTGGGAAAATTCGACGACTTCCAAAAATTCTCAGAATGTCAACCTTAGTTAATTTGGGGTGTTGAGTTTAATGGCAAACTTCGATTTTGATTTAGAGATCAAAATAAATTAGATAATTACATGATATTCAAATTGCTCTGGGCTAATCACCGATGGATAACCCAGGACATCAGCTTGAGGTAACTCATCCTAACACATTATCAGCCCAGCACTTAAGTTAAAATGATTAGGGTCAAATGAGTTATCTCTAACTTCTTCATATGAGGGCTAATCTTAAGATAATTATGATTTTTATCCTAAGTATTAGTGTCTTATCCCTATGCATTGGTGGTATATTTATCTTATAAGAATTGCCAATGAATTTGAGGTAAGATTTAATAAAATAACAATCACATCACAATACTGAGTATAAGATAGTATAAAATCAAAGTGTCGAAGCTTAAACATTCATCCATAATATTCATCACAGAAGCTAAGTAAATATTTATCTCAGAAAAAAAGTGAAAAATACATTCAAAGTAAATTATTGCAAACTAGAATTAAATGTTCAAAATAAAATAGTCATCTCATCTCACCAAAAAAATGAATGAATCTAAGTACTAAAATCAACAATCCAATGGTTGCAGCTCCTCTTCCTCTTGAATCTCCTTAAGAGTAGGCTTCTCAAACTGCTCCAAGCCTGATATTTTAGTTTCACATGCTAGGGCCCTAGATAAAAATAAAAAAATATTGTGTTATACAATAAGTCTAACTATATCTTATGTTTATTATAGTTTTATCATCTAAGGGATATTACTCCACAGAACAGTAAAGTAAATAGAGAAACAAAAATTAAATTGTGTAAACTAATAATAAAGTTGTGACTATAAATCAAACTACTAAACATAGAGATAGAGTAATATTGGAAATAGAGCAAATATGTTGGAAATAAAATAACTAAATTTAAGGCTTCAAACAAAATAAAATATGAAACTGAATTGCAATGTATGCTAATTGAATATGCATTTGAGTATGCTATATAATATGCCACATGTATCTTTAATCTTGATGCCATACTGCATCCCATAGATCCTATCCAAGGTGTACTACACACATCACACTGGTAATGATATGTTATGCTTATGTGATTCATGTTATCCCTTTTATTGTCACATCCTAACGTGCATATTAATTTTAAATACCATATTATTCAGAAATCTTAATCTCAAGAATCATCTAATTGTACAAATTTATTTCTTAATTACACTATATTCAATAGATTTTATAATAATAACTCAAAGTTAACCTAGTTCATCATATGTTAAGAGTACATATATAACTAGCATGTTCTAAGGAAGGTGAACTTGGACACTTAGGTTGTTTAGCTAGGACTTATCCCATCGCACAGGCATATGAGACATACATCCTTTCAAAATTTGTACTCCCAAACAAAGGTGTCCAAACCCTAACTCATGACATATATTGGAATGGGATGTTTGTACTAACATGAACTATACTTATCTAAATGGTTAAGATAAGACAGTAACTCTACAGTTTCTTACAAGGCAAATCAACCAATCCCTTAAGTCAAGGAAATCAAAGATAGGTTATAGATATTCACTTCATTCCCATATGACAGTACTAATATGATAACTAAGTTAAGTACTAAGCATGCTATTTAATAGGCAAGGATCATTGAAACTATAAGAGACTTAACTAAAAGCTAATAGTTCACACTAAGCTCCAAGGTAAAAGCATTGTGCATTTAGATTTATTTCCATAAGAATAAAAGTTTGATCTAATTTCCACTGTGTTATCACTACAGCAATAATAAGTTTAATTTTTAGGGTTCATATGGTCAATCTATGGTTATACCTCAAAATATCACAAATAAGGCACCCTACCTCAATGATTTAATTTAACTATAGTACATTCAGCATCTGATCTAAGATTATTACTTAAGGATTTCTTCCATAATTCTAGCCCTTTTATATGTTAATATAAGTTTCCACGATTGAAAGATTAATCATAATGAGTCTTAAATAATTTAAGAGCATTTATAACTAGTGTTTACTAAATAGATCTAGATGGCATAAACAAGAATATAGATTCTCTTCTTAATATTAGATTTATAGATTAAAACCTATTTCATTAAATGTCTACTGACAATTGGAATTAGGTTGATAACCAATCAATGCTTTTAAATTACTATGGACTTAAGCATTTTAATTTTTGGTTTTGGGATAAACCAATCAGAATTTGAGAGTTAGTATTTAAGCCTTAGATTTCCTAATCAAACTAATCTACTTTAATGGTTTTATAACCTAACATGTGGAATTGAGTCCTAGAATGAAGTCTACTATTATTAACCAATCATTTACTATCTAATGGGAGTTTAGATAGTAGGTAGGCAAAATTTGTCTAAGTGGATTGCTTAATATTGACTAATTAGTGTTTTGAGTTAATCAATGATGATTAGCAAATTTATCATCTAAAAATTGAATATTAAGTTAGAATTAAGTTCATTATTGATCTATAAATAAATGGGCACTTAAATCACTTAAATCAAACCATAAATGAGGATAATATTCACTTAACAAGGTTTGGGATTGATAGACGGTAAATACACGTCTGTGCTTGCACGCACGTGTATGTGGTCTGAAGTAATAATTGGAAGGTAAGTTCTGAGATTTATCATCCTCAGGGAACGGTGTGTTTTGATACTAAGGTGTACTTATTTTTAATAATGTTTAGACTAAGATATTTTTTATTTTTAGTGGCTACTAATTAACAAAGCAAAGATCTTAAATTAAGATACTATTTGATAAAGAAGGGAAAGTTGGGTTTTCATCATGCAATTATTAAGGGACATGTGTTAATACTCAAATTCAATTAACTTTTAATGAAATTATCTTCATGCAAGTTAAAATCAAGTGAAATTAGTATTTCTTAAATTGGTCCTCTAATTCTAACTAACTCATGTCTAGTGCATATGATGAACACACAAGAGTTCGATCTTAGCACATAGACTCTCATGTGATTGAATTGAGTTAATTAAAATTTCCTATGTATAGGTTATCAAAATATTCTTTTAATTGGGCGATCACACAAGCTTGATTTCCACCAATTAACATCACGTGTTACACACATTTTAGATAAGAAAGTGATTCCCTGGGCCACATGGACTATGTCACATCATCCATGAGCACTCGATGAGTCATCTTCCTCCTATAATGTCTCCTGAGATGTGGAGCTTGATTGGTGGCTCTTGGCTCACATGCATTAACTTCTCGACTGAGCTCAAGGAATGGGGCAGTTAGACTCAAGAGCTTGTCACTAGGCTCTAAGCACTAAAGCACAAATACTTAGCTTTACGCCAATTGGTGAGCTATGGAGCGCAAGAGAATTAATGTTACTCAATCAACCATCCATTTCAATCCCAAGGTGTTTTACATCGAGAATCCTCGCACAACAAATTTGTGTTTGCGATGAGGACCTTTTTGTGAATTCCCTCTCGACTTGAAGTGCCGAGTTGACTTAGCATTATTTTCATTATAATCACTTTAACTAATAAAATATTTCCAATATTCAACAGCATGCATTCAATAACATATCTCAACATAAGATGAAAAGATTTTATTCATTAATGAAAAATTCGTACAAACACCTTTTTGCCCCTTTACTCTCTTACATGATGAAGGCCCAACCCTCCCCAATGAGGGTTTAGCCTTCTATTACAACAAAAAACAAAGAAGATACATTCAAGAAATAGAATCCTTTCATGGTTCAACTAAAAAAAATTCAAGAAGAAGAGTTAAGAAGAATACTAGGAACAACCCTTTCGTCAGGCGTTCGCTGGTTCTTCCTTGGCCTTCCTATCTTCTTCTCTTCTAGCTTCGTGGTAGCTATCTTCCCTTTCTTCTCTAGCAATGGTACTCTTCTTCCTTCCTTGTAGAGGTCTCCTTCATCTTCTCTTACAGTAAGCTTTGTATTTCTAATCAATGAATGCCAAAAAGGAGAACCCTCTCTTAGTCTTGCATGGTTGTTTAAATAACCAAGCCTTCAGCCCCTTTGCAATGAATTCTGCCATCCTTTCAATTCCTAGATTTTAATGCTTGCAATGATAATTATGCTGAGATTCCCTTGAGAAACTGCAAGGAATTAATTGCTTTGGAGTTTCCAATAGCTAGGGAAGGCAATTGGTTTGAATTTTTGGCCTTACTTATGCTGTCATTAATGCTCATTTTCTGGAAGAAAATACAACGACCACTGCGGCGCGTCGTGGCGCGCTGGAGTGCTTCACTTTTGAATAGAATCCGCTGCGCGCTTGTATTAAATTTCATTTAATTTTGATCTTTCATTCCGTCGCAGCACATTGTGGCGCACTGTGGCGCATTGGAGCATTCAACTTTCGAATATGGTCCCTGCTCAAGTATTAAATTTCATACAATTTTGATCTTTCATTCCACCGCGGCGCACTGTGGCGCGCTGGAGCGTTCAACTTTCGAATGTGGTCCCCGAGCGCTTATATTAAATTTCATTTAATTTTGATATTTTTATCCGTCGCGGTGCGCTGTGGCGCTTAAGTCTGCTGCAGCGCGCGGTGACGAATTTAATTTAATTTCATCAAATTAATATACCGTTGCGGCACCCTGTAGCGGTAGACTTTCGAAAGTCATTCGCTATAGCTCACGGTAGTGGATTTAATTTCATTTCATCAAATTAATTTTTCAATTCGCTCCTGTAGACTTTTGAAAGTCATACTCCGTAGTGCGATGTGGCGCGCCTGGGCGCACTATAGCAGTTTTCTTCCAGAATTTGAGTTTTGCTCCAGAATTTCCTCAGCATGCCTTTTTTTCTGAAAATATGAAGAAAATCATTAATGTAAACATCCTTACATGAGATTTTTAGTATTTCATCTTTCAATTTATTATAAATTTTGAATTTATCACACTCCCACACTTAAATTTTTGCTCATCCTCGAGTAAGATCAATATATACTTTTCTAATTTTTATTTGTTTATGGATTTCAATTATAAAGTGTCAAATCATTAAATCTTTTCATGGCCTTCCAAACGGTGTGATCTATATAATTTTAGCTTTTAATAGATTCCAAGCTTTTTTCTTCATCCCAATTATTATTCTAATCTTCGATTTTCCTTACTCATGATGCTTACCTCTTCATTACTTGGGGGGAAATTTTTAGGAATTCACCATGTGTGCTTCTTCTTCTAAATTGCAATGAACAATTCTATATTCAGGAGATATATTTTTCATCATCCTATTTTTTTTAATTTTCTCATGCCTAGGGAGAGATATTTTTCTTCATCCCAGAATTTTTTATTTTTGCATTCATTTTCAAGGGAAAGATATTTTTATTCATCCCTAATTAAATTCATTGCAACCATAAAGTCCTACAGAAGCCTGGCACACTATTATGTTCACTTTTTCCTGCCATTCTTATTTAGGTCCCTTAGGTTCCTACCCCCACACTTCGATTCTTCGCATCATTTCATTTAGAGTTGTTTGGAGACTCAATTTAGTTTGGATATGAACAATTGGATTGAAAGGTTTTAGGGCTAGCCTTTTGTTCGATCACAAGTTAATTAAGCATGTCATTAAAATAAAAGTTTTCACCATTACATAATCCTTGAATCCATAGTCTTAAAACATTCAAAAAATACTATAATGCGAGTAGTTTTAAGTATTTTTGCACAGCACATGGGGATAATGAAATTCTAAAATTCATTAAAAATCAAAAGGTACAAAAAATAAAGAAAAACAAAAGAAAATACAAAAGAACAAATTCATAAATAAAAAGAACCAAACAACCTTATCAATATGGGTTGCCTCCCAACAACGCTTATTTCAACATCTCAGCCTGACGCTTGTAGTACTACCTACGTGATTCCTTCCAAAGGAAGGTCTTGCAATGTCCATCCCCCTTTTTCTTGCAGATTTCCTTCTTCGACGTAAGGTTTTATATGCTGCCCATTCACCTTGAATGTGCCTTCTTTTGAAGTGATTTCTATCGCTCCATGGGGGTAAACCTTCTCTATTGTACAAGGACCTGTCCACCTTGACTTTAGCTTTCTTGGAAATAATCTCAACCTTGAATTAAATAGGAGGACCTTCATCCCGCGTTGAAAATGCTTTGGTTTTATCAACTTGTCGTGCCATTTTTTGTTCTCTTTATAGATTTTAGCACTTTCATAAGCATTAAGCCTGAATTCGTCAAGTTCACTTAATTGCAGCATTCTTCGTTCTCCTGCTTGTTTGAAATTAAAGTTCAATTTTTTTATGTCCCAAAAAGCATGGTGCTCCAGCTCCATTGGTAAATGGCAAGGTTTTACATACATTATTTTGTAAGGGGACATTCCTAAGGGAGTTTTAAAAGCAGTTCTGTATGCCCATAGGGCATCTTGAAGTTTTGATGTCCAATCTTTTATATTTTGGCTTACTATTTTCTCAAGAATTTATTTCAGTTCCCGATTGGAAACTTCAATTTGACCACTAGTTTGAGGATGATAAGTTGTACCCACCTTTTGTTTCACCTCGTAGCTTTTCAATAAATTTTTTAAGTGTTTGTTACAGAAATATTTTCCTCTATCACTTATCAGAATTCTAGGCGTTCCAAATCTTGCTAACACATGCTCCTTAAGAAATTTAATTACAGTTTTCACATCATTGTTCACGCAAGCAATAGCCTCCACCCATTTCGATACATACTCTACAACCACCAGAATATACATATTCGATTGGGATGGTGAAAATAGGACCATGAAGTCAATTCCCACACATCAAACAGTTCAACTTCAAAGATCCCATTTAAGGAAAGCTCATCTTTTTTACCCAAATTTTTGGTTTATTAGCATTTATTATAGCTTTTAACATAATCGACAACATTCTTAAATAGTTTTAGCCAAATAAACTCCGATTAAAGCACCTTACCAGCAGTACGGTCAATCCCATGACGACCACCATAAGGAGATGTGTGGCAATGATAAAGAATATTGTTGACTTCAAATTCAGGAACAGATCTACTTAAGAGTTGGTCGGCACAACATTTATAAAAAAAAAGATCATGCCAAAAGTAATTTTTTATGCCGGCAAAAAATTCTTTCTTTGTTGAAAATTTAAATATTTTGGTATAACCCCTCCTGCAATGTAGTTCACATAGTCGGCAAACCAAGGAGGTGCTGTTGAAGCAATGGCAAGTTTTTCATCGGGGAAAGTTTCAAAATTATCATTTCCTTCCTCATGATCAAGGTGGGCCAATCTAGAAAAATGATTTGCCACCACATTGCTACTCCCTTTTTTGTCCCAAATTTCAAGGTCAATTTCTTGTATAAGCAAAACCCAATGTATGAGGCATGGTTTTGCTTCTTTCTTTTGAAGGAGGAGTCTTATGGCAGGATGATCAGTGTAAACAATAGTTTTTTACCCAATTAAATATGACTTGAATTTATTGCAGATAATAGCTAGTAATTCCTTTTCAATTGTGGCATAATTCTATTGGGCATCATCCATAAGTTTGCTAGTGTAATAAATTAAATAAAAAGTTTTCTCTTTTCATTGACCAAGGACAGCTCCTACCACAAGGTCGCTCACATCACACATAATCTCGAAAGGGAAATTCTAGTTTGGAGCATAAATTATGGGAGCAGATATTAAAGCAGTTCTTATGGTGTTGAAATTTTTCAAACAATCGTCATCAAATTTAAACTCAACATTCTTTTCTAGAAGTCGGCATAAGGGTAAGCTTATTTTTGAAAAATCCTTGATGAACCTTCTATAAAAATTGGTGTGCCCAAGGAAACTTCTTATTCCCTTCACATTGATGGGAGGAGAGAGTTTTTAAATTGCTTCAATTTCTGCCTTGTAAATCTCAATTCCCTTCCTTGAGATCAAATGATTTAAGGACAATTTCTTCTTCAACTATGAAATGATATTTTTCCCAATTTAAGATTAGATTAGTGTCTTCACATCATTTTAAGACCTTACTCAAATTGGCTAGACAATGGTCAAAGGATCTACCCACAACAGAAAAATCATTCATAAATATTTCTAAGAATTCCCCTATTATGTCCGAGAAGATTGCCATCATACAGTGATAAAAAGTAGCTATAGCATTACATAATCTGAAAGGCATTCTACTAAAAGCAAAGGTCCCAAAAGGGCAGGTGAAAGTTGTTTTCTCTTGGTCTTCCGGGCTGATAAAAATTTGATTATACCCAGAATACCCATCCAGAAAATAGAAAAGGGATTCCCCGCCAACCTATCGAGCATTTGGTTAATGAATGGGAGAGGATAATGGTCCTTCCTTGTTGCCTTATTCAATCTCCTATAATAAATGCATACTCTCCACTCGGTCACCTTTCTAGTTGGTATAATTCATTGTTATCATTTAATATCACAGTCATCCCATTATTTTTTGGCACAACATAAATTGGGCTTTCCCAAGGGCTATTCGTGATAGGAAAAATAATTCCAGCATCAATGAGTTTAATAATTCCTTGTGTACAACCTCTTTAATGTTGGGGTTCAAACGCCTTTGAGGTTTATTTGAAGGTTTTGAATTGTCTTCCAAAAGGATTTGGTGCATGCACACAGTTGGACTCATCCCCTTCAAATCAACTATACGCCAACTAATAGCCCTTTTATGATCTCTCAAAACCTTATAGGTAATGAAGTTACTTCCCCTAAATAAACGTATTTCAAGTGAGTTGGTAAGGGTTTTATTTCTAATTCATGGTGCACATCAATGGATCGCTCAATTTTCTTCCTCTCTTAGGTTAATTCTTCAATCTCATTTTCTCCCTCAAGATCCTTGTGTAACAACCCAAGTTGTTACCCACTATGATTAGGGCTAATCTAAATCCTCATCTCAGTCTTAGTACTCTAAATAGGTCATTAGGAGTCTTCCACCAAGACCTAGTCCAAATCAGGAGTCAAATAGATCAAATCCTAATTTTGGCAAAATCCAAAAACCTTAGAAATTGACCTATCTAAATTGAACTCAAATAAAAAATCGAACTCCACCATTACGCTCATTGCCCCCAAATAAGCTAGGGGTGATGTTTTTGTGTCAATCAGAAGTCGTCGAAATTTCGTCGAATATTTTAATAATATTTAAATACCCCGGAAGATTATGAAAATAAAACACTCACCGAATCAAAAATTCAACCTCGTCGTTGCGTTCCTCACCCCTCAATTAGCTAGGGGTGCATGTTTGGGATATTTTTGAAGTCATTTTATTAATTAGAATTAATTAATTAAGATAAAAATTTTAATTTAATTACATATTTAATATTAGGGCTTAATGGGTCGAATCCGCCCCATTATTGGATCCAGATCGGCGGCATAGCAGGTCGGGTCCTTATCGGATTCAGATCTGATATCCGGAATCCGTTTCGAATCAATCCATCAGATCGAATAGAATCCAACGGTCTCGAAGACTCCGCCCTCGTCTTCTCCTTCGTCTTACACACGTCATTCTGCCGCCATCCTCGCCCAACCGGTGAGCCTCGGACCTCGATAGCTTTGCCTCAGAGCCATTAAGGCTCAGTCCAATGCTCGGAGACGAGTTTCATCGAATCCATCTCCTACTCGCGATCTTCGAACCCTAGCAATCTCGGACCGTCAATCGGTTACTAACTCGATCCCTCTCGTTTTCCATTCGATCCTTACAATTGCAAGTCATATACTTATTACATGTGTGGATGTGGCGATTGATCGGCTTCGATCAGGTCAGATCGAAGCCGATCGGAGCAATTTGAGTCCGCCTCCATAGTAGAATTCGTTCAAGCCCGCCCGTCCGTAACCTAGAAAATAGGGTTGGGCCTTACCGACGACTCAGTCCACCTTAGGCGCTGGTCCGACTACGGTTGGCCAGCCCTCGCCAAGTCTAGCCGGGGCCATGCGGGCCAAGCTCTGGCGGTGTCGGGAAGGCGGCAATCCTCCGTGCCTTAGGTCCTAGCCCTCGGGAATCTGGCGAGGGAGACGAAGGGTCTGCGGGCCAGGTCGGGTCGGGCCCGACCTGCGCGAGATCGAGCGGGCTTGCCGCGTGTCACGCACTTCATGTGAGCCCTGCGTACAGCCCCGTATCCATCGGGACGCTGTCGCGTGTCCCGTGGGGCCCGCTTCTTCTGCCGCAGCCAATCGGGGACTGCCACGCGTCCATGGTAGGTCCCGCCGCCATTAATGTCTGCAGAATAATATATATATATATATATATATATATATATATATGATATTAGATTAGTTAAATTGATCAATTAGTATTAATCTATGATTAGTTAATCAGTTAGTTAATCTAATTACAATAATTAAGTTAAATTAATAATTAGTAGTAGGATTTTTTAATTTATTAATTATCAATTATTAGTTAGTTTAATTAAATAAATAGTTAACATTAAATAGTAGTTAATTAAATTTATTAATTAGTTAATTTAATTAACATTTTTATTTAATTAAAAATAGTGGAATAAATTATATGTTTTTGAACAATAAAATCATTTAAATCAAATTTAAATTAAATATTATTAATACAAAACTTTAAAGTCTCGTAACTTTAAAAATATTGATCTAAACATATCAAATATAGGTCTCATTTTACTCAGAAAAATAAAATAAATCAAATGACGTAATTCAAAAATTCGATTGGGGATTATTTAACCTAATGATATTTTAGGTCCTAAACAAATACTCATAACTTTTAATATAGTTATTCAAACATAAGTAATATCAGTCTTAAAATACTCAGGAGAACAATCCCATCACTGTGATAGTACTAATTTTCCTATTTGGAGCTTAGTTTGTAATGTGACATTTAGGACCCTCACCCAAAAATGACCAAAATGCCATTGGTTTTCAATTGATCATAACTTGGTCAATTCAACTCCAAATCCAGAAATTCAAAGTGCTAACTAGCTTAGAATTTTAGTGTCAATATCAATTTAAAATAATATTTAGGATATGAACCCTAAAAAATTAGAAATGACCAAAATACCCCTAACCCTAGTTAGGCCATAACTTGACCAATTGAAATCCAAATTGGGTCTACTCCCTGTTAAAGCATTCAGTATATTATAAGGAAGTTATAGACACTGAGTTTGCTGAATTTGGACCTCAAATAGAAAAGTTCAATTCTTGCCCGTTTTGACCCTTGGAAAATTATCGAATTGCCCCTAAATCTTAGAACATCCATAACTTAGCCATTTAACCTCAGAATTTAGTGTTCTTAGACTCTATGGAATCCTTGAACAGCAAACTTCAGTAAACTGAACAAAAAATTAGATTCTAATAAATGTAAATTGCTAGATTGCCCCTTAGGTCAAAATCCTTAATTTGGACCTATAGGACTCGTTTCTTATCCAAATTTAGTGTACTTACCGTCTATCTTCATGTTAAATAGTAAGGAATTATTTGGCAATATTAAACTCTAAGTTAGAGTCCTAAATCAAAAAGCAATTTTTTGGACCCTTAAGTAGGGGCAAAATGGTCATTTTGCCCAAAATTTAGGTTAAGTGTTCTTAAGCCCTAATTTGTCTTTTAGATCACTAAAATCAATATTAGAACTGTATTAGAATCTTTTAAGTAAGTAAAATCAACAATCAATCAAATTGGTCAAATACTTAAAATTTCTCTAAGTCTTCATTTAGGAATTCAACACTTCACATTAGGATCATTCATAAGACTAGAACTAGATCATAGGTTAGATTCCATTTATTGAATAAATAGATTATTCAATGAATGAACCCTTGGTTTTATTAGTTTTTATATTTTACAACTTAATTTTGATTATTTTGTCTTTCAACCTTAGATTCGGGATAAGAGAATCATCCTATTAAGTTTGACTTTGCTTAATATAATTTGTCTTAATCATTAGACCACATTTAGATTGGAACCTAGATCTTAAGTTCTACCCTTTGAATTATGTGATTAAGCACAAGCTCTTAGTGCTTAATCCATAATCTATAGTTTAGTATATCTTGATCAAATCTTAGTTAAAATATCTAAATTCATCAAATTAGGATGTTGTGATTTATTACTTAACTTATAGTCATACTTGATTAAATTAGATTAGAACCTGATCAGTTCTAATCATTTTTAACTCATAAGGCCGTATTTCTAAGTTACACTCGATAGTATGAATTAGAGATCTTGAACTTGTGTAACTTGGAATAGTTTAGAATGGTTTAAATTAGATAACAAATGATATCACCATATTTTAGTAAAGTCCCTTGCTTACTACTTGATTTTGTGTTACACATTTCTTGAACTTTGTGCTTATTTTTCTTGGATATGTCATATAAGAAAATATTATTGCATGAAAATAAAAACATAGAATATTAGGATAGCATTTGCATTGGGTTCAGTTACTAGTTGATATGACACATTTTACCCTACTGGATAGGGGTAATGAGAAATAAGGATGCTTAACATTACTCATTGAGGAATGTGTGTTAAGTTTGGAACATGTATAGTCTAGCATACATGCTTGACTTCTCAGTTATTTCTGAACATGTTCACATAAACAAAAGTAAAATAACTAAAAGATCATGCATTTGTATTTATTATCTCTTTAGTTATACTGCTATGTTCTATTTACCCTAGCCCAAAAAGGCTTTGGAAATTATATTGGGCTAGATTGGCCGATTCTTTATGATATGGTACTTATACATATTTATTTCAGTTTTAATTTACTCTCTACTGTGTTATTGATGCATGTTATTTCAGTCAGCTATATTTCTTTTCTTACCTATATATATTTATAGAATGCTAGATTTTACTGCTTACTATATGTACCATTTTCAAATTATTATTTTAAATCAACATATATCATATGATCATCAGCATATTTAGGATTAGACTTCACTTTTAGTACTTTTACTTACTGTATTATACATGTATATCTATTCCTTATTTAGTTTGATTGAGGTGTGCTTTTGCCTCAATTCCTGATTAGCTATAAATATTGTATTTATAGCTTATCATGTTCTTTGTATGCTTACTACTCCAATGCTAGATAGTTCACTTTTGTTGAGTTTAAGTGTAAATGGAGATATTAATAAATGCATAACAAAATTTCAGCCTAAAATATACTTAGACAATTATCTAATAAGATTTTTCTTTTATTGGCTAGGGCCCTAGCATTGTGAAATCGACAATATCAGATCTTGAGCAGTTTGAAGATCCAATGCCTGAGGAGGAGCCTTACTTAGAGGAGGCGCGACATATTGGAGCTAAAGATCCTTAGTTGATTTATATTATTTGTGAGGACGTGATGCTTTATTTCATTTATAACTTTTATCAAATATTGTAATAATACAGGTACACTTGTGATTGTGCTTACTTTTCTGCACTATTATTTTCTTAGCTATGTTTCATTTTGTATCTCATTTGATGTATGGCAAAATGGATGTGATATTTACTTTTTATGCTTCTGCACTTTGTACTCATCTTGATTTAGTGACTAATTCCTTATATTCATTATGTGCACATCATTCCCTTATTAGTAGATTGTAGATTTTACCTAATCCAATGATAAGTGAGGGATTAGCCAGAGTGGCACACCACCCCTTAAGTCTGATCCTGCGGGTTAGGGGGTGGGGCGCAACACCTCATTTATTTCTAAGTCTAACTCTCTCACATCTTTTGAAATTATCACATCTTCAATTAATTGATTCTCCAACACTCCTCATTAAGCTTTAATGGGTGTTTCATGGCTTCATTTATGTTAAATTTTACCTCTTCTCCCTAGCAGCGTAAACTCAACTTCCCTTTATCAATATCTATCAATGTTCTACCGATAGCTAAAAAGGGTCTGCCCATAATTATGGGGATTTTTTGATTTTCATCTTTCATCTCTAAGATAATGAAATCAATGGAAAAAAATAAATTTGTCAACCTTAACAAGAACGTTTTCAAGAATTCCCATATGAGTTTTGACTGATCTATTAGGTAGTTGAAGAATAACAGAGGTGGGTTTCAAGTGATCTATTTCCAATTTTTTAAATATGTAAAATGGCATTAGGTTTATGGATGCCCCAAGGTCACAAAGAGCTTTTTTGAAAGATTAGTTTTCGATAATGCAAGGGATTGCTAAGCTCCCCAGATCTTTTCTCTTGATGGGAAATTTTTTTGAAGGATTGCACTACACTCTTCCATTAAAGCTACTTTCTTCTCATCAATCATTCTTTTCTTAGATAGGATATCTTTCATAAACTTAGCATAGCTAGGCATTTATTCTAAGGCTTCGGCAAAGGGAATATTGATGTGAAGAGTTCTAAAGGTTTCAAGAAATTTGTGAAATTGGACGTCCAATTTCTCTATTACCATTCTCTGAGGATAAGGAATGTGAGGAGTAAATTTGGGTTGGTAATTCAAATCAATTTGATCAAACTCTCTTACTTCCTTCTCCTCACCCTTAGGAATAATTTCTTCCTCCCTCGGTTCCTCACTTATTGCCTTAGACATTTTTTCAGCTTTCTTAAACCCAATCGATTTAGTTATTTTTCCACTTCTCAAAGTTATAGAATTCCCCAATTCAATCTCACACTCTCCTATTGCTCCCACTAAGATAGGTTTCTTAAGTTTATTCAAAATCTCTTTTACTTGTTGATCGATTCTTATTACTATCTCTTCTTGTCTTAGTAGAGTGCTTTTGTGTCGGTTGAGTGTTGCATCTATTTTATTCATAAATTATATGGAGGAGGTTTTGAATTCTCTCAAAGAATGCTCTAAGCTCTGTTCTCTCCTGCTTTGATTATTCCCAAAGTTAACTATATCATTCGCACTCCCAATTTCATATTCATCTCCTTGAATTGAATTTAATTACATGTTTTCAATTCTTCTGTTAAGTTGGGAGATTTGATTTTGGAGTTCAATAATTTGGTTCGCTTCTCTTTTGTTTTGAATAAGCCTGTCAGTAGGCCATTGGTTTGCATTCTCAGACATTTCCTCAAGAGGCCGAAGTCTTCCTCTTGGGTTTTGCTACTTAAAGATCCACCCATAGCTGCATCTATGAGTGTCCTTGTGGGTGCATTGAGTCCATTGTAGAATGTTTGCACTTGTATCCACAAAGAAAATCCATAATAAGGGCAACGCCTTAAGCAGTCCTTAAAACGCTCCCAGTCGTCATCCAAATTTTCCCCATTTTGTTGAGAGAAATTGGAGATTTCGTTTCTCAACCTCGCGGTCTTAGCAACTGAAAAGTACATAGCTAAGAATTTCCTAGCAAGTCATCCCAAGTTCTAATTGACTCGCTAGGTAGAGAACTGAGCCAGAATTTTGCTCTGTCTCTCAACAAAAAGGGAAAAAGTCTCAACCTAATAGCATCTCAGACACACCGTAAAACCTAAAAGTGACGCAAATTTCCAAGAATTAGAAATGTGCGAGTTAGGATCATCAGTATCTAAACCACTAAAATGATTATTTTGGACCGTATTCAATGTTGAAGGTTTTATTTTAAAGTTATTAGCTTGAATGATCGATCTAACAATTGTACTGGGGACTCCACCTATAGTTGGAAGGGGATAATCTCTAAGGGCTCCACCCCTATTATTTTCTAATACTTCCCTAGGGTTTCTTAATTCATTTTCCATTTCTACTTATGGTTGGTTTGAATTTGATTGTTCTCTCCTAGCTCTTAAATAAGTTCATTCAATTTCAGAGTCAAATAGTATAGTACAAGTTCTCCTACTCATGCAATTTCAGAAATTCAACTAGATCAAACAATTAAGCAATTGAGTTTAATAGCACAATAATTGCAAAATGAAGAAACTAAATTAAAAAATCTAGCTACAATTAGCAACAAATATAATTACAAAAAAATAAAAGTATATACAAAAGAAGATGTCTATAAGAACTATAAAAATTAATAGAAAAGTAAATTAAGAAAATATATGCATAACAAAGATAATTCTAAATCACTATTTACAAATCGATTATCTTTAATACAAAACAAAAATGATTCCTGAACAATGGCACCAAAAACTTGACAGACTGTAAATACACGTCTGTCGTTGCACGCAATTGTACATGGTCTGAAGTAATTATTGGAAGGTAAGTTCCGAGATTTATCGTCCTCAAGGAATGGTGTGTTTTGATACTAATGTTTATCTACTTTTAATAATGTTTAGACTAAGATCTTTTGGATTTTTAGTGGCTCCTAATTAACAAAATAAAGATCTTAAATTAAGATATTATCTGATAAAGAAGAGAGAGTTGGGTTTTCATCATGCAATTGTTAAGGGACGGGTGTCAATACTCAAATTTAATTAACTTTTAATGAAATTGTCTTCATGCAAGTTAAAATCAAATGAAATTAGTGTTCCTTAGATTGGTCCCCTAATTCTGACTAACTCATGTCTAGTGCACAAGATGAACACGCAAGGGTTTGATCTTAGCACATAGACTCTCATGTGATCGCATTGAGTTAATTAAGATTTCCAATGTCTATGTATCAAAATATTCTTTTAATTCGGCGATCACATAAGCTTAATTTCCACCAACTAATCATGCGCTACATGTGCAGTTTATATAAGGAAGTGATAAACCGGGCCACATGGACTATGTCACATTATTCATGAGCACTTGATGAGTCCTCTTCCTCCTTTAACGTCCGCTGAGCCGCGGAGCTTGATTAGTGGCTTTTGGCTCACATGCATCGACTTCTCAAGTAAGCTCAATGAATGGTGCAGTTAAGCTCAAGAGCTTGTCACTGGGCTCTAAGCACTAAAGCACACATACTTAGCTTTACGCCAATTAGTGAGCTATGGGGCGCAAGAGAATTAATGTTACTCAATGAACCTTCCATTTCAATCCCAATGTGTTTAACACCGAGAATCCTCGCACATCAAATTTGTGTTTGCGGCGAGGACCTTTATGTGTATTCCCTCTTGGATTGAAGTGTCGAGTTGACTTAGCATTATTTTCATTATAATCACTTTAATTAATAAAATATTTCCAATCATTCCACAGCATGCATTCAATATCATATCTCAACATAAGATGAAAAGATTTTATTCATTAATGAAAAATTTATACAAACACCTTTTTTGCCCCTTTACTCTTACATTATGAAGGCCCAACCCTCTCCAAGGAGAGTTTAGCCTTCCATTATAGCAAAAAATAAAGAAGACACATTCTAGAAATATAACTTTTTCATGGTTCAACTAAAAGAAAATCAAAAAGAAGAGTTAAGGAGAATACTAGGAACAACCCTTTTGTAGCGTTCGCTGGTTCTTCCTTGGCCTTCCTATCTTCTTCCCTTCTAGCTTCGTGGTAGTAGTCTTCCATTTTCATCTCTAGCAAAGGTACTCTTCTTCTTTCCTTAGAGAGGTCTCCATCATCTTCTCTTACAGAAAGTTTTGTATTTCTGATCAATGAATGTCAAAAAGGGGAACCCTCTCTTAGTCTTGCATGGTTGTTTAAATAGGCAAGCCTTCAGCCCCTTTGCAATGAATTTTGCCATCCTTACAATTCTTAGGTTTTCATGCTTGCAATGATAATTATGCTGAGATCCCCTTGAGAAAGTGTAAGGTTATAATTGATTTGGAGTTTCTAACACCTGGGAAAGGCAATTGGTTTGAATTTTTGGCCTATACTGTCATTAATGCTTATTTCCTGGCAAAAAATGCGATGTCTGTTGTGGCGCGCAGGAGTGCTGCACTTTCGAACAGAATCTGCTACTAGCTTGTATTAAATTTTATTTAATTTTGATCTTTCATTCCGCCACGGCATGCTGTGGCGCGCTGGAGCATTCAACTTTCGAATATGGTCCCTGCGCAAGTATTAAATTTCATATAATTTTGATCTTTCATTCCGCCGCGGTGCGCTGTGACGTGCTAGAGCGTTCAATTTTTGAATATTCTCCCTGAGCGCTTAAATTAAATTTCATTTAATTTTGATCTTTCATTCCGCCGCGGTGCACTGTGGTGCTTAAATCCACTGCAACGCACGGTCGCAAATTTAATTTAATTTTAAATTAATATACCGCTACGGTGCGCTGTAGCGGCAAACTTTCGAAAGTCATCCGCTGCAGCGCGAAAGTCATCCGCTGCCATGCACGGTAGCGGATTTAATTTAATTTCATCAAATTAATTTTTCATTTTACTTCGGTAGACTTTCTAAAGTCATACGCCGCAGCGTGCTGTGGTGCGCTTGGGAACGCTATAGCGATTTTCTTCCAGAATTTGAGTTTTGCTCCAGAATTTTCTCAGCATGCCTTTTTTTCCTTAAAATATGAAGAAAACCATCGAAGTAAACCATCCTAACATGAGATTTTTAGTATTTCTTCTTTTAATTTATTATAAATTTTGGATTTATCAGGGATAATTAGTAAGTAATTAGCAAAATTAATTACAAGAAAATAATTCTACTTTAAAACTTAAATTCTCCTTTTTATAAGGAAGAAAAGAAGACCCTAATTATGTAATTTGGCTAACTAATCCTCCTACTATCCACTAATTATAATTTTAAGTAATTAAATCATAATTAAGAAAATTACTCATAGAAAGATAAATATTATTTCAATTTATTATTTTTTATATTTTTCTGATCACAATAGTATATAAGATCATAAGGTTTGAATGCATATTAATTGAAAACAAGCAAACCCAAATCTCCATTAAGATTCATTATGTTAAAACTTTAGGTTTCTAAAATAAAATTCACATTATTCGAGGCCCAATGGGTTGGCTCTCTGTGAGACAGCATGATTCGGTCGGTACTCGATGACCCGCTACTACCGAACAGCGCGGGTCGCAGGTCAGCATGACCCGCATTGTTCGTCTTCATTTTTGCGAAAAATCCCAACGCATACTAGCGCTATGTTAGGGTTTTTCACCAAATCCTAATTGCATTAAACATATTGAAGCTCATTCTTCATCAGTACACATTCCTTGGACTGAGACACACCATTTCCACCTATAAGCCATCCGTAAAAATGCTGGAGTCATCGGGACTCTATTCACAGTATCCTAGTTTTTAAGGTTTAGTGTGGGGAGCTAATTATCCCCATAGATATGGTCATACGGCTAGATTTTATTCTCGACACACTCAGTGTGTAGAGACAGACTGAAGCCCTGTTATGGTACAATGAAAGCTGTTCTAGGAGGTCGAGACCCTACTCGAGCTCGGTCTACTATATGGGACTGTTATGACCAAGACAATAAATGATCTCTCTGGCTCACCCAAGAGTTTGATCGATTCCCATTCAATGACTGACGAGCAAAAATTGCTTCGCCTACAATTAGACACTCAATTTGAGTGTCAATTGTCAGCGAATAGCTAATAGACAATGTAGCCTTGTAGCCTCATCTCGATGACAATTCCTATTGTCGGGACCGCTGCTGAGGCTGGCCAGACGCCTATAGCTAGCCACCATTGTGTCTAACTCACTCATGCATTCAATTGTAGATGAAGCACAAGAATTCACAAGTGAATCGAACTCAACTAGTTTGAGGGAAGTGGAGTACCTGGACAGTGCTTGCAAGTATGTCGAGGGGCTACTGGGTTTTTGAGTTTGAGACTGGTCTCTGAAATTTCCTTAAGGTCTTGGACTTTGATTGAGAGCTTGAACTCCGAGCAGAACCTACTGATTCATCGATAATTCTTCTAGAGCTTCCAGACGTCAGGCAGCCTCACATTAAGGGGCTGATGGAATTAGGCGAGCTTGGGAGAAATTGGGTGCTATTAAAGATGTAGATGAAATCAGAAGCTGTAAATAAACTTCTTGAGGAAAATTGGTATTTATTTATAGCTCAGATGTGGTCGAACTGTGGCTCCGGCTTGAGCCCTATAAGTCTTCTCCCAAGTGGCCAATTGGGGAACACTTGGGTCATTGAGATTCAATATGAGGGGTAGGCTACTTTGGGAAATCAATTGAGAGCCATTAGAGGTCGTGGGGGGGGGGGGGGGGACAAGCTTGACGTGATTGGTACGGAGAATCTCCTCTGTCAGGGCTGGCTTAGTAGGGACAAAGGAGAACAGGGACGGGTGTGCTGCGGGACATCTAATTGATTGCCTGAAACTGCGAAATAGTCCTAATGCGTCGGTCTGTACCGGCCAAACACTGAGAGGAAACTAGCCATCGGAACACGAGTGAGATCCGACGTCTAATAGCGAATCCAGGCAAGATTCGATCCGGGCCATCTAACTCATGTGAATAGATGGCCAGATGGTGATGGATCAGTTATCGCACGATCGGGGCTCCATAACAGATCATCCGCAGTCCGCACAATGAATCCTAGGGATCTAGCCAAAGGTTAGAGGGTATAGTAAAATTATTTGAATTGTGGATTCCTTTTGTGCAATTTTACAAATTTAATTTTTATTAATTAAGCCCTAAATGGTCTCCAAAGATTTCCAAAATTTCACCCCTAGCTAATTTGGGCGTAAGGAACTCAAAAATACAATCATAATTTAGTTTGGAGATCAATTTGATTTAGCTAATTTTGTAGGTCATTGAATGGAATAATTAGCGAATTGATCCAAATGGATTCTAATGGATCCCAAATTTTGAGATTTGGTCCTTGATAAATCTATGATTTATAGTAAAACAAATGAATAAAAACAGACACTTTTATGCTAGAAATGTATACTTTGATTATGCTTCCACTACTTTTTCAGGAATAAGTTATGCAAAGAAAAATCTAGGCCAAATTTAGTATTCTGGAAGAAAACCGCTACAGCGCGCTCCAGTGCGCCACAGCGCACCTAAGCGGCCTAAACCTGAGAGCTCGGCACTATCGCGCGTTGCAGCGGGGAAAAACAAAGAGCTCGACGTTATCGCGCTCTGCAGTGGACACAAACCCAAGAGCACAGCGCTATCACGCCCCGCAGCAGGGACAAACAGAGAGCTCGGCACTACCGCGCGTCACAGCGGACACAAACCCGAGAGCTCGGCGCTACCGCGTGCCTCAGCGAACACAAACCCGAGAGCTCGGCGCTACCGCGAGCTACTGTTGACAGTTACTTAGCAAATATTTTAAGCAAATACGATGTAGCGCGCTGCAGCGCGCCATAGCACCCGTCGTTATTTCAGCCAGGAATAAGCATTAAATGCACAATAAGGAAGGCCAAAAATCTTAAATTCATTGCCTTCCCATAGCAGCCATTAATTCATAATGCCATCAATTCTCTTCCTTTCCAAGAGAATAAGGGAATGTTCATTTTAATTCTTTAAATTTCTAAGGAGATGAAAGGTTGGCTGCCATTAGGCATGGTACATTACCAGCATCTATAAAAGCTAAGGAGAAATACTAAGGAAGGGTTTCACTCTTTGACACTCAAATATCTAGAAAATTTGAAGTTACAGCCATAAAAGGAAGGAGAAACACTGCCCAAGCAAGGTTTAGGCTGACATCAAGGGAAGCAGGAAGCAAACTCAGGAATCAGAGAGGAGAACAAGGTAGGAGTGTGAGAGAAAATTCAGTGAATGTGACAGCTGTTCATAGTACTTTTTCTCTATCTTTACTTTATTTCTTTTCTGCAAGAACCATGTAAGGGTTCAAGATCCTATTTTATCTTTCTTGTATTTCTTTTGTGATAGAAGGCTAAACCCTTCTTGGGGAGGGTTTGGCACAATCATGTAATAAATTAAAGAACTTAAAGGTGTTTGTACTCAACTTTTTCAATGAATAAAATTATTAGTCATTTATGATTATGGATATGAAAACTTGCTTGGATGAATTCTGTGTGATGAATCTTTTTAATGGAGAAACTATCAAGCTCGCTTATCATTTAAAACGAAGGACATGCACATAGAGCGTCCTCACCGCGAATATATGTGATTATATTCACTGTGCGAGAATGATCGATGCAAGTCCTTTGGAATTGAAATGATGTGCAGAGCTATAGAAAAATTAAACAATCTTAGAGCTCCACTGCTCACCATTAGCTGATGCTGAAACATTTGCACAAGTGATGATAGCCCATTGACAAACTCTTGAGCATTGTAGCATTATTCCACTAGCTAAACTGATGAGTTGATGCGTGTGAGCCAAAAGCCACCAAATATGCTCCATAGCCCATTCTAGTTTAAGGAGGAAGATGAAGAGTTGAGCGTCTGTGAGTGAATGTGACATAATCCACATAGCCCAATGATCCCCTTCCTTAGCTAAACTACAATAGACGCATGTGATGCTATTTGGTGAATTCAAGTTTACGTGATCGCAATAATTAAAATATAGATTTGAGAACTTAGATGTAAGAATTAGATTTAACTAATATCGGTCACGTAAGGGTCTACGTGCTAATATTGAACCTTTTTTAGTTCATCTTTGAGCACTAGGCATGACGTAGTTAGAATTAGAGGACACTCTAAGGAATACTATTGTTGCTTGATTATAATTCAACATTTAAATAATTTGACATTAAAAGTTGATAAAGAAGAGTACTTATACCAAATCCTTAAATGAATTGCATGATAAACCTAACTCTTCCCACTTCTTTTACTTGTAATTTCTAATTAAAGAACTTGCTTGTTAATTTGGAACCAAAATCACAGCTTATCCTTTGTCCAAACATTATTGAAAAAAAATATACTTTAATAGCTTAAATAATCCATTCTCAGTGAATGATAAATTCCCGGAATTGCACAATCCCTTATTACTCCAGACCACGTACACTTGCGCGTGTGAGCATAGATGTGTATTTATAGTCTGTCAAGTTTTTGGCATCATTACCGGGGAACGGTGATCTGTTTAGTATTAAAGATAATTTAGTAATTGGTGATTTGGAAATTTTCTTTATTACTGCATATACTTTTTGTTGTTTTTGTAATTATATTTGTTATCGCTATATTTAGCTTATTTTTATTTTATTGTTGAATTAGTTTCTTCACTTTTTGTCTTTATTGATATTGCTGTGAACTGCACTCTTTAAGGTAGAAATTAAGCTTGCATGAATAGAGGAAATTGTTCTAACATACTGTTTGACCCCGAAATTGAATGAATTTATTTACGAGTTAAAAGAGAAGAACTAGTTTTAAATCTACCACAAGTTAAAATTGATAACAAATTAAGAAATACTGAGGAAGTACTAGAAAATAATAGGGGTATGTCCCTCAGGGATTATGTCCTACCAACTGTTGATGGAGTTCCTAATGCTATTATTAGACCGACTATTCAAGCTAATAAGTTTGAAATCAAACCTTCAACGCTGTATATGATTCAAAATAATCAATTCAATGGAATAGCCAACGAAGATCCTAACTCACATATTTCTAATTTTTTGGAAATATATGACACGTTTAGATGTAATGGTGTCACTGATGATGCAATAATACTTAGGTTATTCCCTTTATCACTGGGAGATAGAGGTAAGAGTTGGCTCAATTCCTTGCCCAGTGATTCTATTCGCATATGGGATGATTTAGTTAGGAAATTCCTAGCTAAATATTTTCCACCTGCAAAGACCGCTAAATAAAAAATTGAAATAAACAATTTTTGTCAATACAAGGGGGAAACACCTTATGATAGCTGGGAACGCTTTAAGGAATCCCTCATGCGCTGTCCTCATCATGGGTTTCCACAATGGATGCAAGTTCAGACATTTTACAATGGACTGAATGCACGCACTCATACACTCATTGATGCAGCAGCTGGAGGCTCCTTGAACAACAAAACCCAAGAGGAAGCTTATAATTTGTTAGAAGAGATGATCGAAAATGCATACCAATAGCCTACTGAGAGGCTTAACATGACTAAAAATGAATGCAATTCTTTATTTGCTTCGTAAAAAATTGTTGAACTTCAAAACAAAATCTCCCAACTCAACAGAACAGTAGAAAATATGCAAGCCAATATAATTCAAGGGGATGAGTACGAAATATGGAATGTGAGTGCTATCAGTAACTATGGAAATAATCTCAATGGGAATAGAGGGAATTTTGAGCATTCTTTGAGAGAATTCAAAACTTATGCAACTGAATTCATGAACAAAACTGATGCAATACTCAGCAGACATGAAAATACACTTTTAAGACAATAAGAAATTGTGAAAAGAATTGAAAAGCAATTAAATGATATCATGAACCAATTGAAGAAGCCTGTTCTTATGGGAGCCATAAGAGGATGTGAGATTGAGATAGAAAACTCTATAATTTTGAGAAGTGGGAAGATCACAGAACCTGTAGCACAAAAGAAAACAGAAATTACTTCTCATGCACTTAGAGAAGAACAAAAAGAGAAAATAAACAACAATGGGGATAAGGAAAGGGAAGCAGAATTGCCAAAGACAAATACCCCAAATTGACCAACCCAATATTAGTTAACATATAACTTACCCTCAACGCCTACCTAGGGAAAAATTGGATGTCCAATATCATAAATTTCTAGAGACTGTCAAAACACTTCACTTAAACATCCCCTTTGCCAAAGCACTAGAGCAAATGCCTAGTTATGCTAAGTTCATAAAGGACATATTATTTAAGAAAAGGAGGATAGATGAAAAGGAAATTGTGGCTTTAACTGAAGAATGCAGTGCCATTCTACAACAAAAAATTCACTTGAAAAGAAAAGACCCTAGAAGTCTTACAATCCCCTGCACAATTGGAAACTATTCTTTCTAAAGGGCTCTTTGTGATCTTAAGGCATCCATAAATTTATTTCCCTACTACATTTCTAAGAAATTAGGGATTGAAAATTTGAAACCTACCTCTGTCCTTCTATAACTCGCATGTTGGTCTGTTAAAACTCCTATGAGAATTCTGGAAAATATTTTAGTTAAGGTTGATAAATTCATCTTCCCAGTCGATTTCATTATCCTAGACATGAAAGACAAACACCAAGAAATACCAATAATTCTAGGTAGACCCTTCTTGGCCACTGGAAAGATAATGATTGATGTAGATAAATGAGAGTTAAGTTTGCGTTGTAAAGGGGAAGAAGTGAAATTTAACATTCACAGCACTATGAAGCACCCGAGAGAGTCTAATGAAGGATGTTATAGATTAGACCTGATTGAAGAGTTAATGATGTCAAGAGACATGGGGGAACAAGATCTTGACATAAATGAAGGATTTGGGTAACTTGAAGGAGAAAATGAGAGTGAGGAGTTGATTCAAGAAAAGAATAAAATTCAGTAATCAATCGATGAACCTCCTGAATTGGAATTAAAACCCCTTATTAGCCATTTAAAACATATGTATTTAGGGGGAGGAACCTCATTACTTGTGATAATTTCTACCTTACAAAATCAAATGCAAAAAAATCAATTGTATGGTGTGTTAAAAGATCACAAAAGAGCAATTGGTTTTAGCATAACTAACTTGAAGGAAATTAGCCCAATAGTGTGTATGCACAGAATTTTAATGGAAGGTAATTCAAAGCCATCAATTGAATCTCAAAGGCATTTGAACCCGAATATTAAGGAGGTGGTGCATAAGTAAATCATTAAACTTCTTTATGCGGGAATCATCTTCCCAATTTTGGATAGTTCTTGGGTAAGTCCTATTCATGTTGTTCCAAAGAAAAGTGAATTACTATGGTCTTAAATGATAATAATAAATTAATTCCTACTAGAAAAGTAAATGGGTGGAGAGTGTGCATAGATTATAGGAAACTAAGCAAATCCACCATGAAGGATCCTTACCCATTATTATTTATAGATCAAATGCTAGATAGGTCAGCGAGAAACCCTTTTTTCTATTTTTTGGATGGATACTCCGAGTATAATCAGATTTTGATAGCCCCGGAAGACCAAGAAAAGACAACTTTTACCTACCCATATGGAACTTTTGCTTCTAAACGAATGCCTTTTGGACTATGTAATGCCCCTGCTACTTTCCAATGATGCATAATAACAATTTTCTCTGACATGATAGGAGACTTCTTGGAAATTTTCATGGATGATTTTTCTGTAGTTGGAAAATCTTTTGACCATTGTTTAGCAAATATGTGCAAGGTTCTAAAGAAATGTGAAGATTCAAATCTTATTTTAAATTAGGAGAAATGTCATTTCATAGTAGATGAAGGAATAGTCCTTGTGCATCTAATTTCTAAGAAGGGGATTGAGGTCGATAAGGCTAAGATTGAGGTGATTGAAAGACTCCCTCCTCCCTCTAATGTGAAAGGCACAAGAAATTTCCTGGGACATGCTGGATTTTATAAGAGATTTATTAAGGATTTCTCAAAAATCAGTTTAGACGAATGCCTTTTGGACTATGTAATGCCCCTGCTACTTTCCAATGATGCATGATGGCAATTTTCTCTGACATGATAGGAGACTACTTGGAAATTTTCATGGATAATTTTTCTATAGTTGGAAAATCTTTTGACCATTGTTTAGCAAATATGTGCAAGGTTCTAAAGAAATGTGAAGATTCAAATCTTATTTAAAATTAGGAGAAATGTTATTTCATAGTAGAGGAAGGAATAGTCCTTGTGCATCTAATTTCTAAGAAAGTGATTGAGGTCGATAAGGCTAAGATTGAGGTGATTGAAAGACTCCCTCCTCCCTCTAATGTGAAAGGCATAAGAAATTTCCTGGGACATGCTGAATTTTATAGGAGATTTATTAAGAATTTCTCAAAAATCAGTTTACCTCTTTGCTAGCTCATAGGAAAATATGTGGAGTTCACCTTTGGTAATGATTATTTAAGCAGTTTCAACACCATTTAAACTTCTTTGATTACTGCTCCTGTGATTTCCACTCCAAATTGGGATCTCCCATTTGAGATTATGTATAATGCGAGCGACCTTGCAGTCAGGGTAGTGCAATGACAAAGAAAATATAAGATCTTTTCAATTTATTATGTTAGCAAGCTCATGGACGATGCTCAAAAGAATTATGCCACAACAGAAAAGGAATTATTGGCCATTGTTTTTGCTTTAGATAAATTCTGCTCCTATTTAATTAATTCAAAACCATTATCTATACCGGCCATGCTACTATAAAATATCTCATCTAAAAGAAGAAAGCCAAACCACGTCTCATACTATGGGTCTTACTTCTTCAAGAATTTGATCTTGAGATCAGGGATAAAAAGTGTAGTGATAATGTAGTGGCTGACCACTTATCAAGGTTGACCAATCTGACACCTAATAATTTAATAAAATTAGTGAAACTTTTTCAGATGAAAAGTTTTATGCTATTGCCTCCTCAAAACCACCCTGGTTTGTTGACTTTGCTAATTATCTTCCAGGATGAATCATACCAAAAGATCTTACATACCAATAAAAGAAAAAATTTATCTTGGATGTAAACCACAATTTTTATGGCCCCTCCCTCTATAAATGTTGTGCAGATCAGCTCTTGAGAAAGTGTGTTCCTAAATCAGAAGTCAATCATATCCTTTTTCATTGCCATACCTTGCCTTATGGAGGTCATCAATGGATTGACTGAACTGTGGCTAAGGTACTTCAGTCAGGGTTCTTCTGGCCCAAATTTTTTAAGGATGTAGCTAATTATGTTAAGAACTCAAGCGCGCTTCAGCGCGCCACAACGTGCCTAAGCGGCCCAAACCTGAGATCTCGGTGCTATCATGTGCCGCAACGGATACAAATACAAGAGAATAGCACTATCGCGCGTCGTAGCGGGTACAAATAGAGAGCTCGGCGCTACTGCGCGCCGCAGAGGACACAAACCCGAGAGCTCAGTGCTATAGCGTCGCAGCAGGGACAAACAGAGAGCTCAGTGCTACCGCGCGCCGCAGTGGACACAAACCCGAGAGCTAAGCGCTATCGCTCGCCGTAGCGGACACAAACCCGAGAGCTCGACGCTACCGCGCGCCGCAACAGACACATACCCGAGAGCTCGGCGCTACCGCACGCCACAGTGGACAGTTACTTAGCAAAGATTTTAAGCAAATCCGTTGCAGCGCGCCGTAGCGCCCATTGTTATTTCAGCCAGGAATAAGAATTAAATGCATAATATAGAAGGCCAAAAATCTTAAATTCGTTGCCTTCCCACAATAGCCATTAATTCGTAATGCCATCAATTCTCTTCATTTTCAAGAGAACAAAGGAATATTCATTTTAATTCATTTAATTTTTTAGGAGATGAAAGGTTGGCTGCCATTATGCAAGCTACATTACTCAGTATCTATAAAAGCTAAGGAGAAATACTAAGGAAGGGTTCCACTCTTTGACACTCAAAGGTCTAAAAAATATGAAGCTACAGCCATAGAAGGAAGGAGAAACCTTGCCCAAGGAAGGTTTAGGATGACATCAATGGAAGCAGGAAGCAAACTCAGGAATCAGAGAGGAGAATAAGGTAGGAGAGTGAGAGAAAATCTGGTGAATGCGATAGCTGTTTGTATTACTTTTTCTCTATCTTTACTTTATTTCCTTTCTGCAAGAACCATACAAGGGTTCAAGATCCTGTTTTATCTTTCTTGTATTTTTTTTGTGATGGAAGATTAAAACCTCCTTGGGGAGGGTTGGGCACAATCATCTAATAAATTAAAGGACTTAAAGGTATTTGTACTCAACTTTTTTAATGAATAAAATTCTTAGTCATTTATAATTATGGATATGAAAACTTGCTTGGATGAATGTTGTGTGATGAATGATATAATTAAATTAATATTTTTAATGGAGAAACTATCAAGCTCGCTTTTCATTTTAAAACGAAAGACGTGCACATAGAGCTTCCTCGCTGTTAATATATGCGACTATATTTTTTGGGCGAGAATGCTCAATGCAAGTCCTTTGGAATTAAAATGATGTGCAAAGCGATAGAAAAATTAAACACTCTTAGAGCTCCGCCGCTCACCATTAGCTGAAACTAGGAACATTTGCACAAGTGCTGAGAGACCAGTGACAAGCTCTTGAGCATTATAGCATTATTCCTCTGGCTAAACTGATGCATTGATGCAAGTGAGCCAAGAGCCACCAAATATGCTCCATATCTCACTCTAGTTAAAGGAGGAAGACGAAGAGTTGAGCGCTTGTGGGTGAATATGACATAATCCTCATAGTCCAATTATTCCCTTTCTTAGCTAAACTACAATAGACACCTGTGATTTTATTTGGTGGAGTCAAGTTTACATGATCGCAACAATTAAAATAATAGATTTGAGAACTTAAACGTAAGAATCATATTTAACTAATATCAGTCACGTAAGGGTCTACGTGCCGAGATTGAACCTTTTTGAGTTCATCTTTGAGCACTAGGCATGATGTAATTAGAATTAGAGGACACTATAAGGAATACTATTGTCGCTTGAGTATAATTCAACATTTAAGCAATTTGACATTAAAAATTGATAAAGAAGAGTACTTACACCAAACCCTTAAATGAATTGCATGATAAACCCAACTCTCCCCACTTCTTTAACTTATAATTTCTAATTAAAGAACTTGCTTATTAATTTGGAACCAAAATCACAACTTATCTTTAATTCAAACATCATTAAAAATAAATATACTTTAATAACTAAACACTCCGTTCTCAGTGAACGATAAATTCTTGGGATTTCACAATCCCTTATTACTCCATATCACGTACACTTGTATGTGAGTGCAGATGTGTATTTACAGTCTGTCAGTCCTAATGATAATTAAAGCTTAGTGGCACAAGTTTTAAGACCTAATTAAGCATAAATTAGATAGAGTAACAACTCAAGGTTGTTATAGACACCTCACTTAAGAGTGATGTCATCCTTGATATCCTAGTTAAGAAGGGTAAGGAATTGTAGAATTAAGGACATGAAAAAATAAGGATACCTAGATTCTTAAATAGCTTTGGATATTTCTGATGCATATCTGCCTCTTTTTCCCAGGTAGATTCTTCGAGGCTATGATTCTTCCATTGCACTTTCACCAATTGGATAGAGCAACTTCTTAGCTGCCTTTAATTACATTCTAAGATTTTAATTGGTTCTTCCACATATGAAAGATCAAGCTAGAGTGCAAATTCTAGAAGTTGAGCGAGATGAGAAGGATCTCGAAGACATCTTCTCAATAATGATACGTAGAATACATCGTGAACTGCCAAGAAGACGCCTGGGAGTTTTAGCTTGTAGGTTGCAGATCCTTCTTTTATTGATATTTTGAAAGTTTCGATGTAACGAGGAATGAGTTTTTCAGTTATGTCAAATCTGAACACACCCTTCTTCAAGATGATGTTTAGATATGCAAAATCATCAACTTTGAACTCCAGAGGATGATGCCTGGTGTCATGATATTTATGATAATGATATTATGCTGCACAAATCTTTTATTGAATGAGTTGCACTTTCTTGTTGGATTATTTGACTAATTCATTCCTAAAAAGTTAAATGCTTCCCATTTTGACTAGGCAAGTGGAGTGCTACATCTTTGTCTGTACAGAGCTTTATATGGGGCCATGCCAATACTTGCTTGATGGCTAATGTTATAAGTAAACTCCACAAGTAGAATATGATCTTCCTTGAAACCACCAAAATATAAAATGTAAAGATGCTGGAGATCCTCAGAACTTGATTAATCCTTTCTATTTGACCATTAGTCTGAGAGTGAAAAGCAATGCTCGTAGCCAAGGTAGTTCTCAAATCTTGGTGCACAGCTTGTTATAACTTAGGTGTGAACCTTCTATCTTGATCGGATATGATTGACTTTAGAATCCCGTGGAGTCTATCGATTTCTTTAATATAGATCTTTGCCAATTTCTCCATTGAATTGGTTTGTCAGATCAAAATAAAGTGAGCTAACTTTGTTAGATGATCGACTATAACTCAGATTGCATTAGAGCTAGATCTTGCTTTAGGTAATCCCATAATGAAGTCCATGGATATAGCGAACCACTTCCATTATGGGATTTCTAACGGATGCATTAATCCTTTAGGCCTTTGATTTTCGGCCTTAAACAGATTATATCCATGGCATTTTGTTACAAATTATGCCACACTCTTCTTCATTCCAAGCCACTAAAAGGATTGTTTCAAGTCTTGATACATCTTGACACTATCAGGATGAATTTTGTATCCAAAATTATAGCCTTCAATGAGAATCTCTTGGTGCATATATTTAGGAATCCACATTCAATTACCTTGATATATAGTACTTCCTCGCAATTGCAGGTCAATGCAGTGACCACTTTCTTTATCAATTTTAATCTTTAGGTAATCTTCATCCTTTGTTTGTGACATGAAGACATCCCTGATGAAAGTTAGTTTAACCGTACTCATTTATACTAATGAGTTCAACATTTCATCGTGCCCAGCTTCAATACTTAACTTAGGAAATTCATCTACTATTGGGCTTTCCGCAATCATTGAACAAAGAATATCACGATGACTCAAAGCATCTTTTATAGCACTTGCTTTCCCTAAATGATACTAAATGCTAAGGTCATAATCATTTATGAGTTCAAGTCACCTCCTTTAGTGACAGTTCAACTCTCAATGAGTGAAAATGTATTTTAAGCTAAGGTGGTTGATGAAAAATTTATACTTAACTCCATACAGGTAGTGTAACGACCCCAATATTAGATCGACAATCCAATCCAATATTATAGCGCTACCATAACACTTAACACTAGGTTAGAAGGAAACTAGCCCAACACTAAGTGTATGTTGTCAAGTATCTTTGTGAGGATGTTAAGTTAAGAAAATTATAATAGTAAGGGAGGAAGAATATGAAACAAGTGCAAGTAAAACATGAAAAACTATCCACTTATCCAATCCAAGTATTTAAATGAAAGTATACTCATCACAGAAAAAAGTAAGAACATCAAAGAAGATAATTATTACAAGCTTTGAAACTTGAAAGAGAAATAAAAGTAAATTCACTCTCTCACATTTGCAGTAAAAGAAATGAAATGTGAAAGCAATAATAATATTCAAGCACTAGGTCCAGCACCACGAGCCTGATATTGCTACTGATTTACCATATTTTTGGTTTATAAAATACGATAGGGCACAACCAAGAAAAAGAAAAAAGGTAGTTAGCAAGGAAATTGGGGTTGGGCAGACAGCCTCACACAAATGGCCAGAGGGAATTGGGCGAGCTGGGGAGAAATTGGGTGTTGGCAAGGATGCAGATGAACTCAGGAGGTGTAGAGGAACTGATGCAGGGCATCAACGAAATCATCATCGACGTGCCAGATCATAAATTAGTTTAATGGTACTATGTTTTATTTTTCTATTTTGAGTCCTATGGGCTTTTGTATTTGTTCCATAAATGGGCCTTCATCCTAGCCCATATATTGTCATGTGAGTTTTTTTTGTAAAAGGACACTTTAGTCCTTCATGAGAGAGTTGGTTTATGGTTTATTTGGTTATTTGTGTGAAAGGATATTTTAGTCCTTCATGAGAGAGTAAGTATATGGTTTTCCTGGTCTTTTAGAGGAAATGACACTTTAGTCCTTCATGAGAGGTTGGTTAAGGGTTTTTATGGTCATTTGGTATATATCTTATGGCTATAAATTGGCCACCCTCACATGTATTATGGTATTGCAAGTGATATAAAAAAATACTCTCTTCTTCTTTGTGTTATGTGAGCTTCATTCTTAAGAGAACGACTTCTTGAGGTGTGGTTTGCAATTCTTGGAGAATGACTTCCAAGAAAAGAAGGTTCGATCTGCGACGAAGGACTGCTCGTAGAAGTTAATCTTCTTTATCGTAAGCGGCATATTTGGCAATAAGGCTCCCGTAAGATCTTCTTCATTTATTTTTATTTTCTTTCCTCCTACCTTACAAGTGTGCTCGTTTAATCCTATCTCTCATTACTTGTGAATGCTTACAACACTCCTCTTTATTCTCAACAAGCGACTTGCATATCTTCTAATAACTTAAATATGCAAGGTTAATTTCGTTAATTAATTGGTGGATTTGATTATATTACATGTCATCACCCCCCATCCTATATCAAATTAGTATCAGAGAATTTATCCTCATATATAGTCCTACATTTCTATATTAATTCATAATAATTTTTATTTTAATAAATATTAAAGGTTTATTAGTTTAATTAAAATTTAGTAGGATTATAATTTATATCATTCTTAGCCACCAAATAAAATAATAATAATAATAATAAAGAAACAAAAAAAAGATAATAATAATAACAAAAAAAAAATTCTTACTTTTAATTTATTCACATCTGCCTCATTAAAATTATTAAAAAAAAATTATATTTATTATTATAAATCTAGTTTTTGGGTAATTGACAAGAGATTTACAATTTCGTAGCTGATTATTTCATCATCTACTTGGATAGCTATGACTACCCGCAGTGGTCACCATATCAAAATCAAATGCTCGGTCATAGATGTGAGAATATTATTCTTAATCTGCAAGAGCAGCTCGATGATTTAACTTTTCTTTATCAACAATCTTATAGAGAGTTCAGAGGAAGATTGGAGGCCCTAGAAAATAAAAATAACAACAACACAATTCAGAAACCTAACCCGACACCAGATGCCCCACCAGAAAATAGTGAGCGAAATACACCTTATGACCCGCACACAAATTCTTCTCCACTAACGTTTAGAATACAAAGAAATAGGACGTTTCCACAGAATGATTTATTTGAATATCCTGAAGCAGAAGATGTTCCATTTCAAACTCTTCGTAGAGCTAATGCACCTTTGGGTCGACTATGAGGTTTTAATCAAAACCAAAATCATCTACGATTTGAAGAACCTTACTGAGGTTATGATCAACTTTATGCCACCACAAGGCGCATTGAACATGACCAAGATATAGACATTACGAGAAAGGTTAGAGTAGACCCTCCGACCTTTGATGGGCATCTTGATCCTAAAATTTTTTTCTGATTGGCTTGTAGAAATGGATCAGTATTTTGATTGGATGGCAATGTCTGGAAATCATCAGGTTAGATTTGCTAGTATGAAACTTGTTGGTCATGCTAAAACTTATTGGGTAAATATAGAACGACAACAACAACGATCAGGCCAATTATTTGTAAGATCTTGGGAAGAAATGAAAGAGATGCTCAAGCAAAAATATCTTCCTTCAACATTTCAAGACCAACTTTTAGATGAACTCATAACTCTTAGGCAAGGATCTATGAGTATTGCAGATTATATGACTCGCCTTGATGAGTTATTAATTCGCTGTGATATTATTGAAGATTCTAGAGCAACTATAGCTAGGTTTCGAGCTGGGTTAAGACCTGAAATTCATCGAGAGATGTTGACTCGAGAGGTGTATACACTTGAAGAAGCATTTCAAAGAGCCCTCCAAATAGAATAATACTTAAGGCCAATTTCTCAATGTAAATTTAACAATGTGCAAAGTGCACCTCTTAAGCCAAATCAACCACCACCATCTATTCCTAAAGTACCAAATGATCAAAGAATAAAACCCATATCTAGAAATTCAAATGCTAAATCAAACATCACATGCTTTACTTGTGGAAAGATGGGACATAATACAAATAATTGTCCACATAGAAATCTTCATGTAGATTCCATCGATCCAGAAGTACAAGATGATCAACAAGATAATGATGTTAAGTGTGATCCATGTGAAGATGCTAGTGATGCTGATGAAGCTTTAATTAATCCACATTTAATAGTAGTTTGTTGTGTCTTAACTACCCCCCAAACCACTACAGATTGGAAATGAACAAATATCTTTCACACTTACTATAAAAGTGGAGATAAGTCTTGTAAACTTATAATTGATAGTGGTAGCTGCATAAATGTGGTCTCAGCTAGTGCATTAGTAAGAATGAAACTAAGCTTGGAACCTCATCCACAACCATATAAGGTTGCATGGGTAGATAAGACTAGTATCTCTATTACCCAAAGATGTCTTGTTCCCCTCAACTTAGCAACCTATTCTAATCACATTTGGTGTGATGTTCTCCCGACGTTGCACATGTACTTTTTGGGAGACCTTGGCTATATGACTTAGACGTTACTCACTTTGGACGGGCTAATACTTACGTCTTTATGTTTGGTGGAAAGAAAATTATCTTAAACCCGGCAAAGCCAAAGGAACTTTTGATTGAGAATCCAAGAGACTCTTCTTCACATATAGAGAAGCGACCTTTAACTATAATTAGTAAGCAAGAGTTTGAGCATTCTAGTGAAAATAATATTGTCTATGCTCTTATTGTTATGGAAACTTTAAAAGGGAATGAAAATTCAACCCAATCCTATGAAGTCACTCAACTCTTGACTGAATTTCACGACTTATGTCCTGAAGAACTTCCTAGTGAACTACCCCCATTGAGAAACATAAAACATGCTATCGATTTGGTACCTGGATCTACCTTGCCTAACTTGCCACACTATCGAATGAATCCAATTGAGCATGCTGAACTTAAGCGCCAAGTTGATGATTTATTACACAAAGGATTCGTTCGTGAGAGCTTGTCCCTTGTGCTGTTCCAGTACTTCTTACACCTAAGAAAGATGGAACTTGGTGCATGTGTATTGATAGTAGGGCAATTAATAAGATCACTATTAAGTATTGATTTCCTATTCCAAGGTTGGATGACATGCTTGATATGATGACTAGATCTGTAATATTTTCAAAAATTGATCTTCGAAGTGGATATCATCAAATTAGAATGCGTGATGGTGATGAATGGAACACTGCTTTTAAAACATAAAATGGCCTTTATGAATGGTTAGTTATGCCTTTTGGTTTAACTAATGCTCTTAGTACATTTATGCGCATCATGACACATATACTTCAACCTTATATTGGGGTCTTTTTAGTTGTGTAATTTGATGATATTTTAATATTTAGCAAGACCCAAGAAGAACATCTAAGTCATTTAAGAAAAGTATTTGAAATACTTCATCGAGAAAAATTTTAGATTCATATAAAGAAATGCTCTTTCATGACTTCATCTGTCATATTTTTAGGATTTGTTGTTTCAAACCATGGAGTCTCAACTGATCCTGAAAAGATAAAAGTAATTAAAGAATGACCTACACCAAGATCCATTCATAATATTAGGAGTTTTCATGGGTTGGCCATATTTTATAGAAGGTTTATTTGTGGATTTAGTACCATCATGGCACCTATCACACAATGCCTAAAAAAAGGTAATTTTAAATGGACTCCTGCAGCAACTAAGGCTTTTACTGAAATAAAAGAGCATCTCACTAGTCCACCAATATTGAAGTTACCAGACTTTGATAAAGTTTTGAAGTTTCATGTGATGCTTCTGGGGTAGGAATAGGTGGAGTGCTTAAACAAAAAGGCCATCCGATAGCCTTTTTCAGTGAGAAGTCAAATGATACCCGCCAAAAATATTACACGTATGATCGTGAGTTTTATGCAGTCGTTCAAACTCTACGGTACTGGCAACTCGTGAATTTGTTCTCTACTCTGATCATGAAGCCCTTAAATACTTAAACTCTCAAAAAAAGTTAAGTGCTCGTCATGCTAAATGGGTTCGATATTTACAGGAATACACTTTTGTCTTAAAGCATAAGGCCAGTATTGAGAATAAAGTCGCAGATGCTTTGAGTCACATGTTTCTCCTTTTACATACAATGAAAGTAAAAGTAACTGGGTTTGATAAAATGATTTCTGATTACTCTACATGCAAAGATTTTAGTCAAATTTATTCTTCATTATCTGAAAAGGGGCGAGTTATTGATTCAAATTACCAATTTCAAGATGGATATCTTTTTTATGGCACTCGTCTTTGCATTCCTGATTCATCTCTTTGTATTTTTCTCATTGACGAGCTACATGCAGGAAGGATTGCAGGACATTTTGGGTGTGACAAAACTATTGCAAGGATTCAAGATCAATTTTATTGGCCTAGTCTAAAGAGAGATGTTGCTCGTATAGTTTCTCGATGTCGTGTATGCCAACTTGCAAAGGAAAGCAGAATAATTCTGGACTCTACACTCCTCTTCCTGTTCCTCATAAACCTTGGGAAGACATAAGTATGGATTTTATACTAGGATTACCTCGCACAACACGACACTACGACTCTATTCTTGTAGTCGTTGATCGATTTTCTAAGATGGCATACTTTATTCCATGCTATAAAACTTCCGATGCATCTCATGTTGCGACATTATTTTTTTGTGAAGTAGTCAAGTTACATGGTTTACCTAAAACAATTGTGTCTGATCGAGATGTACGCTTTATGAGTTATTTTTGGAAGACTCTTTGGAAGAAACTAGGCACAAAACTTCATTTTTCGACACATATCATCCACAGACAGATGGTCAAATAGAAGTGGTAAATAGAAGCTTAGGCGATCTGCTTAGATGCTTAATCTCAGACCATTCTGCTAGCTGGGATCTTACATTACCCACTGCTGAGTTTGCTTATAATAGTTCAATTAATAGATCTACTAGTAAAAGTCCTTTTCAAATTGTAACTGGTTATGAGCCACGAAAACCAATCGACTTAATTGATCTTCCCATAACATATAGAGCTAGTGAGTTTGCATCATCATTTACTCAAAGCATGCATGATCTCCACCAAGAAATTGAACAGAAATTAACCATTACATACAATAAGTATAAAATTAATGCAGATAAGCGAAGAAAATTTGTTGAATTTCAAGATGGTGACAAGGTGCTAATAAGGATGAGATCTGAGAGATTTCTAATAGGAACATTCAAAAAGTTGAATGCTAGGCGAGCAGAACCTTTTAAGATATTAAGAAAAGTCAATGAAAATGCTTATGAAGTTGATCTTCCAAATGATGCTAGAATTTCTCCAGTTTTCAATGTGGCAGACCTTACATTGTACCATGATTATGCTTCTTCCGATATATTGGATGCTTCTACTTGTATTACTAACCTGCAGGAACCACAAAACAAAGAACCTGTATTATCATTGCCACTACCGACTCGTCGCCTCCATTCTCATCATCCGTCCCAAATACTCGATGATCAAATAATTGCTAGTACTAATGGTGGGGTTCAAAGATATCTCGTTCGATGGAAAGGCCTTTCACCTTTAGAAGACTCTTGGTTGACGCATGAAGAACTACAGCAACTTGATTCAGATCTACTTCAAGAATATAATGAGCTTCATTCACCAGAGATGAATCCTTCAAAGCCGGGGAGTGCTGATGCAGGGCATCAACGAAATCATCATCGACGTGCCAGATCATAAATTAGTTTAATGGTACTATGTTTTATTTTTCTATTTTGAGTCCTATGGGCTTTTGTATTTATTCCATAAATGACCTTCATCCTAGCCCATATATTGTCATGTGAGTTTTTTTTGTAAAAGGATACTTTAGTCCTTCATGAGAGAGTTGGTTTATGGTTTATTTGGTCATTTGTGTGAAAGGACATTTTAGTCCTTCATGAGAGAGTAAGTATATGGTTTTTTTGGTCTTTTAGAGGAAAGGACATTTTAGTCCTTCATGAGAGAGTAAGTATATGATTGTGTAACTGTACTCTGCTGGCTTAAAATGATCGACAATGGCTAAAATAACAAGTTGACATGGCTATTTTGATACATTGTTCTACATTTAGCAGGAAACTGATGCTCGTTGAATAGAGATTTGATTTTTAAATATTAACCTTTTTAACTAAAGATGGTCATAATTACTATTTAATGGGCAATGCGTAATAATTATTGTTAATATTTTAGTTGGTTTTAAGCTCTCAAATTTTAATTTTTGTCAAATTTTCTTATTCAATAAGGAAACAATTCTTAAAATGGAAAATACAATTATTTTGACAAAATTAAGACGATTAATTTAATGTAAAACTATCAGATTTCTGCTTTAAGCTCGAATATGCAGATTACCTTAACAAAAAAGGATCCGTAACTTAGGCTTGGATTAAGAATTCTAATCATCATAATCTTTTGTTATGTCTGCAAAGCATTCAAGAAAATTGGCAAAATATTATCAAAAATTATAATCATCAAAACCTTTGATCATTGTGCATGCCGGTTTCATGTGGTAATCAATCACTCTTTATTCCTTGAACAACTTATATTTTAACTTTTACCTACAAAACTTTCATCTAATTTAAATTTTGCTAAGCTTTAATGCGCATAGAATCACTGAATTTTATTGTTTCTTTATTAAAAGCATTTAAATTTATTTTGAGGATTTCTAGTATTGTAAAAGAGAAGTAAGCAGATAATTTAAATAAGTAAAAGACAAGTGAATCTACAATGTAAGAAGTGTTGCACTATGTATATAGCTCAAATGCATAAAAAATTAAATATTTGGACTTCTATCTCCTCTTTTGTGATCATAACAAAGCAAGAATAACTAGCTACAAAACAAGCAAAAAAATGAAACCAAACTAGAATGAAGTTATTCAATCCAGTCTGAATAAAACTCGAAGCATGATCGAGATTGACATGACCATGTGAAAATGTGAAGAAAATTATCTTTGTGATCTTCATGATCATGATGCCTAGCTTCTCATGATGTGACCCCTGACTTTCTAACATATAAAAGAGGTACTCTGTTGATGCTATTTGTCATAATCAAGGCATTGGCTGTAGCCTTGAGAACAGGGTAGGATGTTGGGGCTCCTACAGTATTTGCTGCTATTGGCCTGGAATAACCATGATGGATTGCTCATGTAGTGGTTCAGCAGTTCAATGCAATATGTTCTTCGAGAAGGGTAGTGTATGCTGCTTGAATGGTTAGGGGTGCCCACATGACATTTACGATGTAATACATCACAAATATTGGCACAATAGGAAGCGTTGCACATTTGCACACTTGTAGGTAGCCAAGGTTAAGGAGGGAGTGAAACATTGTGGACGACTAATAGAGTTGATCAAACCATTGGTAAAAATCTACTTGGTCATATAATTAATCGAAGGCGTAATGTTGATGAATCAATTGCCTTTGTGAAGTGTTTTAAAGAATAGATTGAACTTGCCCGATCAAGCTGCTCAATGAGTTGACATGGATTAAGTGTACTACAGGATGTTAAAGTGAAGTCTTGTCAACCAAAGTTCAATTAATTTTGGTAGGGCTACGATAAATAGGATTCTTCCTTATTGATTATGAGTCAAAAGCAAAATCGGCTGAGTACTAAATGTTTTGATTTTGATATGCTATAATATTTTGGTATAGATACTTAGGATTAACGATTTCAAAGTTTAGTACTAAGTTAGCTACTTAATAGTTGTAGATTCTAGATAATCAAGTGAACAAAGTATTGAACCACAATATTCAAAGATAATTAGAAGAAAGTCAAACAACTTCAAAGCAACAACCAATAGATAAGAAATACAACATCTAGAATAATGTAGAGCTAGAAGATAGTAGCAACTAGATCGTCTTTTGTATTGCTGTAATATATATATATATATATATATATATATATATATATATATATATTTGTATCTTTTTTTTAGATTTAGTTTAATCTTTGATATGTATGTAATGCTAATGTTCGAGACTTTGCGAAGCTTTAGTTGAGCTAATTTAGCTAAGTATTCGAAACTTAGGCTCTTTAATCGGATTCAGATGCACAACTTATGTGTGCCTAGATTTTATCACCTAGACATGCTCAATCACACATCCAGATAGTCCATAATTGTATTGAGCTGATTTGTGGGACTAGAGGGATGAGGCCCAATTGCACACTAAGACAACCTTCTCATTGAGACATGATCAAACAATCCACAACTGTTACACAATTAACTTTGTAAGAGTTTCTTATTTTCTTTCTAGTAAGTTGTGCCGATCGAGCAATCTTAGATTTTTGTTCATATTCATTTAATTTATTATCAAATGATTTATAGATAATTTTAAGTTCAATATTCTCTTTACAGTCTTAAATTTTTTATATGAATAATCTCATTTAACTTCTGCTCTTCCACACCATTGGCTGTTTGATCCATGCTTATATCTATAATTTATCTTCTTTTTTAAAAATTTCAGCATTCTTATTTTTTATATGAAAATTTCATTCTAAATTATCCCATGTTTCCTGTGGAGTATAATGAAACTTGAGCAAAAATAGCTTCTCGTAATGGACAATGAAGGAAGGTTAATACTTTGGTCTTTGTTTGTGCTTTTTTGTAATGTTCTTCAGTCCAATAATATTGTGGATTTGAAGGTTTAGTATACCCTTCTTCAACTAAGATCCACATAATCAATGAATTATATAAAATTTCTCAGTTTTATTTTCCAAAAATAAAAATTTATTCCATCAAATGATGGAGGTTAGGTGAAAGTGCACCCTCTAACATTTGAAAATCACCTTTCATGAATAATGTTGTATTAGATGCAGATGTTTACTCTATTGATCATGAGATTGAGTTTTATAGAATACACTCTGATACCACTTGTTGACAATAAAAGCTTATGACACTACCCAAGAGAGAGGGAGAATTGGATTTTAATTAAAGATTTGGAAAATAAAAATTTATATTACTTGAGAGAGGATTATAAAATGAAAGCACAATACCAAAAAAAAAAAGAATAAAAGAAAATCTTACGCACAAATTGAATACAAACTTATAATGACGGTTCTCAAGACCCTACACACACTTTTTAGAATTTTCCTCTTAGAAATCTACTACAATGAGTACTTTCTAATCGGCAGAGAAGCTTTCAAAAATTTGATCGTGGAGCAGTGGAACAATTCCTCATTTCCAAGTCTCTTGCCTAGTGGAGTTGCCTAAAAAACTTTTCTCTAGCACAATCCTAACTAAAGTTGGGTTTAAAAGAATGTTTAAATATAAAAATAAAATCAAAACACTTAAAATGTTTTGAGAAAATTTTCTAGAGAGCTTCCATAATATTTGAAATGTGTAAATTGAGAGAATTATTGAAAGAGAGCCATTAGGTTTTCTTTAAGAGACACTAAAGGATTTTACAGAAATTTTAAGAGGATTGACTGAGTTGGATGTGGCATGGGGGAGATTCTGGCTCAAAAAATGGCAATGGCCATCCTTTGGGAAATCTAGAAATGTGTCCAGGCACATATACATGCTTATGGGCTCATACTATTATTTCTGGATCTGTTTGTTTCCATGTCATATTATGTCTGCTACAGAAACATATTTTGTTGTTGAGCTCGATGTGCTTAGGTGCATAGACTGTGTATAGGCACTTATTATTACATGTATGTACCATTTAAAGGTTGTGTTCAACTGTATTTGTGTGTTATAATTTTCTATTATTATTTTCTTTTGTATTATATTTTTGTTTTATAATTCTTAAAACTTTAAATCTTAAGTACAAATTTTTATTTTCAAGTTTTGATTGAAACTCAATTCACCTTCCTATTGGGAAGTGCCATCAGTTTTTATAACAAACAGGAGGGAAGGGTCTATAGCTATATGGATTAAGAGTACAATGAGGGATCAAGAAAGCTCCACCTCAATGTTTTGGGAAGGAGGAAAGGCTCTACATATGGGTAGAGATTACAAATGAGAGATTTAGGAGGCCCTACTTCATGATAGCTTTAAGAAGAGGGTTTTTTTTTTGTAGCTTCACGATCAAAACATCTAAATTGTGGATTATAAGCTTCTGATGTGTGATCTATGAAAGAGAAAATTAGTGTTGAGTGGAATATTGGAAGAGGAATGCTTCCAAAGATTAGAGGTAGGGCCAGAGAGAGTTGGATCACTATAAAAATTCGAGTACTTTTCTTTAATTGCTCTTAATTTAGGATTTATTTTTTGCTTGTATTTTGTTTTCTCGCTTAAACTAATTTAATAATCTTGAATCACAAAAAAGTTTTTCAAATTTTAAGTAATTAAGTTAAACCTAATTTATCCTTCCCCCTCTCTGGTTGTGTCATTTGGGCTCTTAAAAGCCAATAAGGGAGATCTAAACCACTACGAATTTTTGAGTTCCTTTTTTCATTGTTCTTAACTTGGTTTTTCATCTCACTTGCATTTTGAGTTTATTTTTTTTAAATTAATTGAATATATACCAAAGTCAAAAAAAGCTCTTCAAAGTTTGAATTCTATAAGCTAAGCTAGTTCACCCCCTCTTTGGTTATGCTATTTGAACTCTTAAAAGCCAACAAGTGGTACCAGAATATGTCTCTATAATATATGATCTAATGATCCATGAAATAATTATTTTGCTTAAAATGGCACTATTTGGAGATGAGAATGTTATATTATGTTCACCTTGCAGGTTCAAAAAATAGAATTCATCTTTTAGAAATTATTATGAAAAGTTTATGCAATTCATTAATTATCTAATATTGGTAATGATTGAGAATAGTTTCATTAAACCTACTACTTTATTTAAAAAATGAATAGACCAATAAATTAGAGATGCAAAATTAATTTCAAATCCTTTGCTTGCTTTTGATGTGTTATGAAGCAAGAAAATTATATGCAAATTTTATTGAACACTATCAGCAAGGAAGTTGGGCCACTTTAGTTGCTATTTATGAAAGTATTAGTGATGTTAGGCAAATTCGTACAAACATTCTAAATTTGGAATGTGATCTTTAGATAAATTTAAAAAAGAGTATAAATGAAATGCATAGGATATTAACTATAATTGTTACTATTCTTCTTGCATTCGAAAAGCATTTACTAATAATGAGAAAGTTCAAGAGATTTTAAAGAGTATATGACAGTCTACAAATAAGGGTTTATTAAACATGCAAGTATATATAGTCTGGAGTAATATAAGAACAAGAGTTCTAAATTATCATCCTTAGAGATTAATGTAATGGTTACCAACTAGTTCTTATATAATAATGTTTAGATGGTCAATATTGGGGATTTTAAATTCTAGGTTAAATAATAGGATTGACAAAAAGAAATTTAATGACTAATTTAAGGATTTGTATCAATTGGAAGAAATCAGGGATTACACAAGACATATATAGTTTCATGCTTTCAATATACACTAAATTAATAATTTAACAAAACATGAGAATTTATATTTTAATTTCAAGGGGATGCAGAGATGTTGATCCACTAGTGATGTCTCAAGCATATGGAACACTCACCATCCAAACCCTAAGGCCGTATTCAGTCGATCTCCTAACAAGACCTCATGAATACGAACCCTAACATTATAGATGACATACATTTTAGCATTTTAATGGTTATGCCCTATATGGTGCAATTGGAACTAGATCACTTCCCAATTTCAACTAGATAATTTTGTGATCAAGAGGAGCCATGTAGATGTCTCTACTCCAACATCCTCTTACAAAACCTAGCCTTATATCTAAGTGAAAGGCTTGCTTTAGATTTATGATTCACAAGAACATGAAACACTCATATGCATAGATAAATACCCTAATTTCATAAATGTTGATTTGAATACAAGAATCTAAAGAAAACATGAGAATTTTAACATGATATGGAACTGAAGAACAATCATTCAAAATTTAGAAATGAAAGATTTTATAATTCATCACAATATTTGTCAAAAGAAAATCTAGCATGCACATGAAGACAATTAATTCATAGGTCTTGGCCTAACCCTCCCCGAAAGGGGGTTTAGGTTACCATCAAGAAAAAAATTACACAAACAATTATTCTTACAACACATAATATTCATGATTTCTAGAATTAAATATAGAGAATAAGGGTGAACAAGTGTTGCTGAAGGAAACAACCCTTTAGTGTTCTCTCCAGATGCTCCTTATCATTCTTCTTTCTTTCTTGGTATTCTTCCTGCAACACTAGGGTTTGTTCTTTTAATTTCCTCTCCATTTTTGCTCCTCTTATGGTCCTCCTGTGTGAAGGCTTTAATTTGGATTTTAAACCTCCATGAACCACCCCTTAGATTTCAAGGGGTGCTTCTATTCAAGGATGTAACTGCAACATACGTTTGGGCACGCTTGGCTCTGTCTAGTTCATGTGTGGTCTGACTCTTAGGCGTAATTATCTCCGTTTGGTAAGCACCGGGGCGTGCCTGGGCATCAAGGTCTTGTTTGACCAGTTTCTATTAAGCACCTGAGCGCTTGACTATCTATCTGTTATGCACCTAGGAACGCTTGGTCGCGTGACACTCTATCTTTTATGCGCATAGGTGCACTTAGGAATTCGACTCTTTGTCTATTGTGAGCCTAGGCGCACCTGGGGGCTCGGGTTCTTGTCTCTTAGCTGAATTCTTTGTTTTTATCATTTGATCACCCATATCACTATAAAGACATAAAAACACACAAATAATGCTTAATAGTATATAATTCAAATAAAAATACACACAAGATATGGGTTTGTATCACTATATTATAAGATATTATCACATTCCCAAACTTTAGCTGTTGCATGTCCTAGCTCTTGCATGTCTTCGAGTAAGATGATTCAATATATTTCTTTTCTTGATAGATATGGAGACACTTATAGTGAAGTATTTATCTTGATAAAAAAAAATTGTGATATTTAAAGGATTTATTAAGGATCTATTGGATGGTTTGAGATAACCAATTTTACCTATATTTTTTGTCAACATTCAAGATTATACTAGGTTTAAGTGTGTAGGCATCTTTGGTTCATTGGAATAACATATAGTTGATGCATTGGGATTTTAAGTGTCATATGTTCTCATTCTTATAAAATATAATATATATATATATATATAAATATATATATATATATATATATATATTATAGGGAGAGATTTTTCATCATCCCTTTAATTTTCTATATATATTTTCTTCTCTTTTTAATTTTTTTATACATGCTAATGAAGCATGAAATCTTACATTCATGAAGATTATTAGAGCATAACACACGTAATTCAAAATCTATATTAACCCCTTTATCCTAACTTTCTTTTCTCCACACTTAGTCTAGTGCATCTATTATGTTGGATAGAGATTCTATATTAATTTCTTCCAAATAATTCTCAATCAACTATACTGTGTATGGTTTTATGTCTAGTTTACATTTGTCATTTAACCAATCTTTTATATACTACAAAACCTTAGTTAGCGATGCATTTGAATTCATCATGAACATCAACATCACAATTAGTAAAACCAAGGCATTATAAACTTATTTCATTTGATTCAATTTTCATAAGGATAATAAAAAAACCTAAACAACATCACAAGACATATATATAAAATAACATAATATAACAAAAGTGAACACAATAAAGAAACAAATAAAACCTAAAGTAATGTAGGGTTGCTTCTCGATAGCGCTTAGTTTAATGTCGTCAGCCTGAGCATATGCTGGGTTGCCTCCCAACTAGCACTTGGCTTAACATCGTCCATCGAACCATATATTCACATAAAAAATTTATATCCTTTCAATATTTCCTTTTAAATTCTACTATTAGCTTTGGGGTGAGCACTAGCTTGTTTAATATCTATTTTTTATCTACTCTAGCTCTATTATCCTTCTTTTTTCAAACTTGGCTTATATTAATTGACTTATTATAAATCTTCATTCTATTCTTCTTTTATCTCTTATTATATCTCTCCTTCCGTTTTTTCAATGAACTCGTCAACCTTATCATTAATTATATCCTCAACTTCACCTTGTAAAATGGCATGTACTTTGTCTTCTTTAGAAATGTACTCCAAGAACTTCCTTACAACTTCAGTTTGCGAGCAACTCTCATATTGATTGTTAATGTGTTTCATAGTAGTGGTGATGTTGAACGAGACTTCCTCATCTTAAAAACGCAATAACAATTCACCCTTATCCGCATCAATTAGTGTTTTACCTATCGCTAAAAATTGCATCTCCAATATAATTAGTACTTCTTGGTTATCTTCCTCCATATAGAGCACTATAAAATCTAGAATTTTTAATGGATTGATCTGCCAACTACAAAAAATAGAGAAGAATGTCTAATTTCATATAGACATAGGAGGGAACTAAATTCATAGAAGTCCCCAAATCATATTGTGCATTAGAAAAAGTTTGATTATGAATAATTGCACTATGGAGGAAGATAGTGAAACTTCCAGGATCCCTCATGGGTGGAATCTTCTTATGAATAATTGCACTATGCTCTTCTGTAAGTGTTATTATTTTTTTATCCTCAAGCTTCCTTTACTTTGATTAAATATCTTTCATGAATTGTACATAACATAGCATTTGTTCAAGTGCATTAGCAAATAGTATGTCAATGTGTACTTCTTAAAGATTTCTTGAAAATTTTCAGACAGCTTATCTAATTTTTGCTTTGCTAATTGTTGAGGAAATAGTACTGATGGTTTGTAAGGTATGAACTTTTCGGGTAATGAAATTGGTGTTTGCTCTACTTGTTCTTGTTCAGCTTGTGGTCTCCCTTGTGGCATTTCAAAATTTTTGAATATCGTTTGAAATACTATCTCTTTAGCATTACTTATGTTTGCTATAGGAGTTAGAGTTTTCCCACTTCACAATGTTATAGCTTGTATTTGTTCTTGCCTATGCTTAGTGACAATTTCCACAATAGCATCTTTAGCTAACTGTTGTCGCATCGATCCTAAGTGTGCCTCGATTTAGTTTATAGGCTCTCTTGTGCTCTCAATGACATCTCATGCCTATTCAAAGTTATATCAGTTTCTTGAATGTAGTTGATTGTGTAGGCTTAAACTCAACGATGGATTTCTCTAAAGATGATTACCGATTTTTCTATTATGGGTTGTATGTGTTTGCATAAGGTTTGTTTTGTTGTTGTTAGAAATTATTGTTACTACAGAGGAAATTAGCTTGCTCTATGTTGGAGGATGCAAAAGGGCTAATCATCATACAACTTGTGCTGGCATGCATGCCTCCATAAAGACCACAATTAACTTCTTGGACTGCATGAACACTCATAGAATTAATTCATTGGTTTAGTGCAACAGTCTCCCTTTGTAATTGTAAGATTTGGTATCCCCAAACTATATTTATCTCTTAGGTTGTGATAGCCTCTCAGTAGGCCATTAATATGAATTAATAGCCATCTCTTATAGTAAGTCACGTGCTTCTTCCTGAGTTTTAATATTTAGTGATCCTTCTAATGCTGCATCATTTAGGGTTCTTGTGCTAGCATTTAACACATTATAAAATGTTTGCACTTGAACCATAATGGTAGACCATGATGAGTACATTAATTTAGGAGTTCCTTAAATCTCTCTCAACTATCTTATAATAATTCTCCCTCTTATTGTATCTAATTAGATATTTCATTCCTAATTCTAATAATTTTCATGAGAGAGAAGCTTTTGGCTAATTGTTTTTCTAAATTCCATGTAGTTATGGAATCACTAGATAAAGACAAAAGCTAACTTTTTGTACGATCTCTTAAACAAAATGAGAATTACCTAAGTTTAATAGCATCATCAGTAACGCCATTATATTTTAAGGTGTCATTTATCTCTATAAAATTAGAGAAATGTACATTCAGATCATCACTAGGTAACCCACATATTTGAGAGTCTTAAACCATCTAAGGTGTGGAGGGTTTAATTTAGAAATTGCTCACTTCAATACCATGGCATTTGGGATTCCTCCTACAATGGGTAGGCCATAATCTCTGAAAGCTTTCCCATACTTTTTTTTGATGTACCTTGTTATGATATATGCGACAAATTTGCATTGAGGGTACTAGAACAAATATCACAAAAATGCAAACTAACACAAGAAAGAAATATTCAACAACACAAAAATAGTAATCACAACATAAACCACAATAACTTCCAAAGACTAGGATTTACGTGGAAAACCCAAGAATATGAAAAACTACGGAGCCACTCCACATAAAAAAAATCCACTATAAAAAAAAAGATTATAGAGTTACAAAGAGCTTCACCTTCATAAGAATAAGAAGGATCTACTAAGGCTTCATGACCTTATAGAGAGCCACACTGCCAAATTAGAGTTAATGACCTTAAGGAAACATCCATATATATTTTCTTATATACTTAGACTTCACAAGGACCTCAAATCACCCAAAATACCTCTAAAACTACTTAGGGGATAGCCATGGCCTCTTTGAATTAGTGATTATTACATGTTTGAATCACTAATTCAAAGATTTTATTGGTACAATTAAATCAATCCCCTACAACATGTAATAATCCTAAGTTGTTACTTTATCTAATCGGTGCTTCATTTGGTCTTAAAACTTGTGCTACTAAGTTCTAATCATCACTAGGACCAAATTCTAAAAACTTGGGATCCATCAGAATATGGTTAGATAAATTGGTTCATTAGTCCATTTAATGACAGAAAATTAGCTAAATCAAATTTATCTCCAAACAAAACCCTTATTGCTATTTTAAATTACTCACACCCAAACTAATTAAGGGTAAAATATTGAGAATTTTTGGATGTCATTTAAGCCTTAAATTAATCAAAATTAAATTGGAAAAATTGCACAAAATGGATCTGCAATTCAAATAATTTTAACTATATCTTCTAATGATCGACAGAATCCCTATGATTCGTTGTGCAAACCATAAGTGATCTGCTATGGATCCCCGGTCGTGCGACAACTGATCAAACACCATTTGGCCATCTATCCACATGAATCAGACGACCCGGATCAAATCTTTCCTAGATTCGTTATCAGACGTCGGTGGTCTAACGACTAAGATTTTTTCCACGTTCGACAATATCGGACCGACGCATTAGGATCGTTCCACGATTTAACAATCCATCAGACGACCTGCAACACACCCATTCTTGTTCACTTCACCCCCCTGAGCCAGTTACGACATAGGAGATTCTTCATATCAGTAGTGTTAAGCCTGTCCCCCCACGACCTCTAACGGCTCCCAACTGATTTTCTAAAGTAGCCTACCCTTCACAATGAGTCTCAGCAGCCTAGGAACGCCCCAATTAGCCTCTTGGGAGCGGACTCATCGGGCACAGGCCAGAGCCACGGCCCGATCATCCGAGCTTCCTGAGCTATAAATAACTCCCAAATTTCCATAAGAGGTTCCTGATGTAGGATGGGGGGTGATGACATGTAATATAATCAAATCCACCAATTAATTAACGAAATTAACCTTGCATATTTAAGTTACTAGAAGATATGCGAGTCGCTTGTTGAGAATAAAGAGAAGTATTGTAAGCATTCACAAGTAATGAGAGCTAGGATTAAACGAGCACACTTGTAAGGTAGGAGGAAAGAAAATAAAAATAAATGAAGAAGATCTTATGGGAGCCTTATTACCAAATAATCCGCTTACGATAAAGAAGATTAACTTCTATGAGCAGTCCTTCGCCGCAGATCGAACCTTCTTTTCTTGGACACTGGTCGCCAATTGATGAAGAGGCAACATGCACTTCAACATAGAGAGAAAAATGACAACCTCTATAGCAAAAAAAGGGTCCAAACTAGGGGTAGGGGTCCAACAATGCAAAGAATCAAACATTGATGTCGCACTTACACCCTACATAACTACTTTGTCAGTTCAAATGAAGCCAAGGTCACCAGGATCTTACTGAGCCACATGTCCACATCCATCGGATCACAAGCATCCACAACCAAAAACAAGTGTTGATCACCTAAGCTTCACTAATCAATAGCAAGGAAAGCTAAACATCCTCCAAAACACGTAAGGGGTTGCCATCATCTTGCTTGTATGACTAACAACCCCCATCACACCAGCCATCATCGCATGGGCTAAGAGCTCCAGCATTGCAAACAATGCGACAAGTCAACTGACATCAACGAGCACCAAGAAAATGGAGAAACAACAACAAACAAGACGAACAAGGGGGGTTCAATGACCACAATCTCAAAAAGTCTAAATGACAATGACCTCATCTGCACAACAAATCCTCACAAAAACACACCGCAGCATTGGGAACGTGTCTTTATTTGAAAGAAAATATTACTATTGTTGCAGAAAGATAAAGCTCCATCTCTCTCTTTATATCTATATATATATATATATATATATATATATATAGAGTAGGGAGTGATGAATCAAAATCCTATATCTTTTGGTCCTTGCGTCTCTAGCATATTATACATAGCATGAAATTTATTGCAGATATGCTAATTAAAGTAGAAAGATTTTTCAAGCGATTTAGATCAGATTAGTTATACAAATTCCACACAAAAAATATCAAAATTCATAAGAAAAAATACAATATTTTAAGTATTTAGAAGAAAAAAATATATCTCACCAAATTCAAGATGGCTATCATGGAGGGTATCCCTCTCGACTTTCTTGGGGGCATTGAATTATCAGAGAGACAGGAAAGAATATGGTTCAATATAACAATAACAATGTCATTTCAGGAGGGATCTCGCTAAGTGTTCTCGTGCGGTTGCAAGTGCTTGCGTTATAGTCTGCAGATAGAAAGTAAGATTAATATCAGGAACAATCAATCCAAGCCTAATTTGCATGATGAACTTTATGTACAATATATGCATGTGACGTCCTAGCAAAAACATGAAATGTTGAGCATATCTATGCTAGAGCACTCCAAGTAGAATAGAAGGCCACTTGAAAAGTTGTATAAAAGAGAAAATTTGTGAAGTATTTCAAAATAACATGGACAATTTCTATAGTTTTGAATAGTTCTAAATGTTTGCGGATATGCACACATGATCATGCAATGCATGCAAACATTTCTACGTCACTCTTTTGCTAAATCTCAGAGCAAGTTAAGAGATGCTTTTAATGATGATGATGAAGTGTATATGATGATGGTAATAAGTACAACAGTAAAGTTTAGCTCACCTGCTCAGACAATGAAGACAATCCATCCATTCCCTCTGATGCGGTCTTTCCAGCAATAACACTAGTTTCAGTTTCCAATATAATCCTAAATGCCAGACAGTTCCAAATAAATAATTGGCAAGTGACCAACAAAAAGCATTACCTAACGATATAATATAGCATCCCACCATCACAAATGATGCCACCCAATAAATAGCAACAATTGCGTATATAAAAATTCCATCATGCATGAACAATCAGCCAGCTTATTATACGAAACAATTTAAACATTAGATATACTTTTATAATATTTGCAGCCACGCAAGATTGATGCAGAATTTTTCATCTTCAATTGACGAAATAAAATCAAGATAAAAATACATACTTAAAAATATTGGGCTGCATATTCATGTCAAAAATAAAATTTACCCATTTTTTACTTAAGGAAATGAAAGCTTCCATTAAGTTGGTTTTGTTAGCCACATGAACCATAAAGATACTGATGATGGTAACTATACAATTTTGCAGTCACTAATATTTGTATTTGACTGATAGCTATGCTGGTAAATAAATTAAGTTTATCACATGAACGCAAGAATTCTCAAAGTCATAGAAGGTAACACCAATTTGGAGCTAGAAGATTCAAAGATTACTTGAATTTTGTTTGCTAATATTTTTTCTTTACCGAATTTCTTTTTAAGAGAAAAAAAAAATTATAGCTTAAATTAATAGAGCAAACATTAACATAAAAAAGATTTCCCTAAATATAACTGAGAGATATCCCCTATTTAGCTAAGTGAAAGCTAACAAATAAAATTATAATGATATTATGCTAGCTACCGAAATTACTAGCTAAAAAAAAAACTAAGCAATCTCTCGAGGTCAATGTGTGATTTCCAGTATGCCAAAATGCAGCATGTAGATAAATACTAATGAGCTAGCCTATTAACTTTTGCAGCTCTTGGAAATTGGCATGGCAATATTTGATCATTAAGTGAATCATAAAACTTGATCAGTCATCCAATTTTGGGCAAGTCAAAACAATTGATTAAATTATGTAAAGAAAATTGGAGATCATTAGGCAAATCTCTCAGAATCACTTAGTGATGTAAAGTGAAAATTACTACTATATTCCTTAACTAAAAGAATTTTACTAATAATGCTTAATAAGTTGTTGAATAGATACATAGCCTTATCAACAGCCCCTCAATTTAGACATACACCAATAAAATATACACAAGCCCTTATACATCTTGCTCTCACACAAAATTTTAAATCTTTTTATCTTATTCCTACAAAAACTCAATGTCCATATTCAAATAATGTAAATTTGTGTTGAGAATATCTTAGTTGATTTGCCAAACACTGCCCATTATGTAGATTGCACTTTTATGGGCGATTAATAATGAAAACCTTAAGTGATCCAAACTTGATTATTGCAATCTCATAGATATACCCCATTATGTAGATTGCACTTTTATGGGCGATAAATAATGAAAACCTTGAGTGATCCAAACTTGATTATTGCAATCTCATAGATATACCCCAAAAGCCATAATACTCAATTAGACAAAAACCTGAATAGTAGCCTACCAAAAACAAAAAAGCAATATAATAAGATTACTCCGTTATAAAACAGCACAAAATTGGACATTAGGTTCAGTGTCCGCAAGTATGCTAAATTTTAGAGTTGCTATAAAAGTATCACCTCACAACTGTTAAGCGCATATTTAAATATCTTCCAAGCACATATTCCTTAAGACTTTGTTATCTCTATTACCCCTTAATCTTTGACATAATAGATTTTTCAAATTCAAATTTAACCACAAAAAATTGGACATTATGTTCAATGTCAACAAGTATCCAAGATTTCATATTGGCCTTAAAAAGTATCATCACAACCGTTAAAGTGCATATTTAAAATCTTTCAAACACTTTTTCCTAGTGACTTTGATTTTGTTATCTCTATTACCCCTTAACCTTTGACATAATAAATAGGTTTTCAAAATTCAGATTTAATCAAACTCAAGGATGGTAGAAAAGACACTTCAAGCCCTTATAAGTTATTATAGAGTACTCATACCTTTGCTAAATAGAAGCTAAGCTTTTCCAAATATTAAGTATTTATTATAAATAATATTAATTTGTTAATTAATTAATTAATTCTTGCAAAATAATTATTTGGTTATTATATAATTATTTCACATTTAATTAATAATTATTATATTTTATTAATGAGATAATAGTTATTTTCATTAAATAATATTTAGTTACTAAAGAATATAATATTAATAAATAATTAACATAATTAAAATTACAATAAATTAATATAATTTATGCTGACTCTAGCTTAAGCTAATTAAAGCTAGGGTTGTTTGGATCAAGCTTAATCTACTTAAGATGAGCTAAGATAAGCAATAATAAAAATTTATTTGTAGTTTAACATAGATAAGCTAAGCAAAGTAGAAACCAAATATACCTTGCGCAATCATAGACTGATAGAAAGTTTTGGAGCAAATTTCTATGAGAATATTTTACTATCATTAAGCATTTTATTGTCTTACGAATACTGAATGATTGTGGGTATAGTTGAATGGCATCCCAACCAAACAAAATATGGAGCAAACAAATATTTGAAAATTCTCAAGTGTTCTTCTCAATTTAGGATACCCTGAGCAAAACCTTACATTATATTAGTCATTACCTTGCCATTAATATTCTAACTGCCTAACTTTATGAGCAAGTCAAGCACTACTTCAAATGAAGTGTCCCGGTTGCTCCTAATTCTACAAAAAATATGTTTCTCCCAATTGTTTTCTCATCTCTTAAGTTTCCTAGCATCAATGTGTTATTCCAAGCCTCAAAACCTTTCCTTCATCCTTTTGTTCGCATAAATAACTTTCTAAAGGACCACTAGAGCTGCTTCTATGGCCACCCAAACTCTTTAAAATCATCCAGCAGCTACAACAACTGAGGCAATAATAAAAACAACCAGGATGATATGTTCCAAGATGATAGCACACAAATAAAGTATACAGTTACTAATAAACTTATCCATACTACTCCTCGATCCCTACCCAATGATCTTGATTCAATCCGAGCCTTATTCAAAACATTGGGTCTTCTCACTTAAATCTCTAATCCAACCGGTGAATTTTGTAACTTATTCTTTTAAACCAATGATCTTAATTCATATTTCAATGGACAAGAATTTGAGATCACTTGTAAGAATCTTAATTTTAAATTTGATAATACTATATGATCAACATCAACTCTATATGATGGCAACCAATAATACCCAAAATTAGCTACCCATCAATCAAACTTTTCTTTAAAACAGAATCCATTACCATGTTTCCATTCTCCCAAGGTATCAAACATCACCCTCGTTGCATGTCTCATTCAACAAACTGTTCATTTCACTCTTATTTCCAAAACCGAAAACAGCAGAAAAATTACACATACAAGAGCAATTGCTGCAAAATTGTTCACCCACATACTCATTTTTTATTTAATCGTTATTAAACAAGAGTTTAATGACCTTGTCATTATTCTCTCACCTTCATTCTATTTCAACCTTAGCTGACACCATCCAATGCACAATATCTAATAATTAGTGTAGCAATCATTTGCTTCATACTTCAAAAAATTCATATTTCTTATTCTAATGAGATGTTTTATTCAAATTAAACTCCTTAACTTTCATTCCAGAGCATCACAGCAAAAGAAGATGAAGCAGCACCTACACTGGCACCAGCAGCTCCAGACATACCAGTATTTTCATGAAAATGATCTCATCGATGTAGAGCTGTATTGGCCATCTTTCCAAGGTTCAGAAGATACATACACTCAATAGCAAAACTCAACTTGATTTATGCTCATGGGAGTTTGATAATTATGGTCAACGATTTTGATTTATTTTGACAAAGGCCTAGAGCAAGAAGCAAAGCCTCTATGACATCATCAGACAGTCCAAGCAATTAATCACTTATTCTCAAAATCAACGTGGCAATGGCAGTGAACACAGGACCCTATTTTTTTGTCAAGAAGAGAAATAATTACAATGATCTTTTGTTAAAAAATTAATTATTATTACTCTATTTTATAATTTTTAGTTCCATGGTATTTTTCTTACTTCCTATATTTTAAGCAGGGCATTGTCTAGTTCTCTTCTATTTTATTCTGCATCTCATTATTAATAATAAAATTATTCCAACAAAGATACACCAATTCAGTGGCAATTTTTAAATATATTAGTTAATTTACTTTTTTAATAATTTTTAAATATTATTTTGTTATTACAAAAAGAGATGAATAACACCTTCACACAATAATTTAAATGATAACAATTGCATAATTTTAAAGGCACAAATATTTGTGTTTGAGAGATAACTATGCAGGTCACAGCTAAAATTGAATAAAATCAAGTTTATCGCACGAATTCAAGAACTCTCAAAACCAAAGGACAGAAAATTTTGGGACTTGAAAACTCAATTACAACTGAAATTTCTTTATTTTAATTTTCTCTAATATATCTAAGAAATTCTTAAGATAATAAATTTAATAATAAAACTCACAAAGAAGAATTAACATGACTTAAATTACCATTAAAACAGTTTAGTGAAATCCTCATTTCACTGACAAATGCTAAAAAATAAAAAAAACTAGAGCAAGCCCTTGAGTTCGCTGAGTGAGCTTAGCCAGCCAAACGCATTGGCAACATCCTGATCATCAAGCAATTGTAACTTTTGTGACACTTAAAGTTGACATGGCAATGTTTGATCACTAGTAAATCATAAAGCTCGTTGAGCAATTATAGTTTCCTAGTTGTTGGCCTAATAACAACAGCTAGTCAAATCAATTAAGGAAATAGGAGCTCATTGAGCAAATCTATCAGTAGAGCCTACCAAGATGTTAAGCAAAAATTCAACTGTACTTCTCGATTAACAGAGGTATACTAATTATGATTAATTAATCACTTAACATGTACTTAGCCTTATAAAATACAGCCCGATTTAGTCATAATACATTAAGATAAAATATATGTGACTCTTAACAGCTTGCTCTCTTGCTAATCTTTAACATTTTAACTCTAGAGAATATTGATTGTGCTCTTGTGAAGCACGCACTTCATAAGAAAGTTATCCCATTTTTTCTTTATTCTCAATTTTTCAAAGACAACCAATTAAGTTGTATGAAAAAGAGCAGTGAAATATTCCAACTCGACAGTATATACATACCTGCAGTTTGCAAAGAAAAGAGTAGCCAATGCACTAGAGTAGACGAAAATCTAAAGAGAAAATGTATGATATGATTGGATCCAAACGATTACAAGACATTTTACATTTTTAAAATAAATTATTGCATTTATTTATTTGCACTTCATCCTTCCTCACTCCATTCATAAATTGAATATATTAATTTTCAAAAATAATTTGTAAAACTCAATTCAACATGTTTAAATTTTACTAAAATGCATCAAGCGTCCAGTAGGTTATCATTCATTTAAGCTAGAATGATTGAATTAGATAAATAAAAAATTCTTTAGTATTTCAACAATACAAATTGCATAGAAATTAAAAAGTCATACCCTCTGTCTACAATTTCATCAAGACACAAAAGTATCAGATCCAAGTTGTCAAGTGCTGTCCTCTTGTCTACATTATTCCTGACATGAAATAGCATCTAAACTCATGTTAGCAAACAAAGAGTGACTGAAAAAAAGATGAAAAATGATTCAAGAACATTACAATCCGTTCAACTGCAGAAATAATTGACATCAATGAACAAAACCTGAGAATAAGACCAACTGCATCAAAGAAACCCTGGAGCACTGTTGCTAGTATAACCTCATTCTCATCATCTCCGCCAGTCACAAAAAAGTGGAGATCCTGAATAAACTTGTACACAACAATGTAACCCTCAAACATCGCTATCTCAGCTGCAAAACATGTTTTCATCGTTAGAAACTCAACAAATTCATAGAGATAACAAATTTAAAGATAGTTTCCCAAGAATTAAGCGTGCGAATCTACTTAAGCTGAACCTTAGCAATAATAAATTTAAACTTTGTAGCTCCACATTCTGTAACACTAAATGAAATAGAAATACACAGCATGGCATTCCCGTGGCAGAATTTTGACTGATGCATGGAAAAACTCAAGTAGAGTTTCCCATAACTGAATGAACCGAATGATAAAAAAAGATTTTAACATAACATTGAAATAGCATGGGTTGTTTGCTTACCTAATGCCAAATCTTACTATTTACAATAACAGAAGACAACCATACTCATGTATGGAATGTCAACCACTTGTGCTAATTCAAAAAAGTTACATGTTATGCTAATTTGTTGTAACACAATTAGGTTGTTTGAATATAATAAAAAATATTAGGATGACGTATCAGAATAGGGATGATTTTGGTGACAATTAAATAACTTTATCTTAAATTAAAAACATTTACAAATGTTACTGAAAAATAGAAAAAACAAAACGGCATAAGAAAAAAGCTCTAGTGGGTGAACAAAACAACAAACATCAGAAGCACACCGATTATAATAGCTAAAAATAATACTGTACTGACAATAAAATAGCTTTGAAATCATGTCTTACTATGCCTAGGAAGTTGTCATTAAAACGTCAATACAGTTTCACTAGAGAAAAAGCATTGCCTGATCTACATAGGCAATACAAAAGAAAATTATTGCTATAGCAAAAAATAGCTTTGAAATCATTTGTCTTATTATGCCTATAGGAAGTTCTGTCATTAAAACCTAAATACAGTTTCACGAGAGAAAAAGCATTGACTGATCTGCATAGGTAATACAAAAGAAAATTATTGCTATACCAAAAAGCCATAAACCGGGAGTACCACTTAAATTTTCCTTAAAGAAAATATGAAAAGGCTAAAGTTAGCCTTAAAATTGATTAGCTAATAAACAGTAGAACTTAAGATCCGTGAGAACTTAAATACATACCAACAAAAAAATTGTTAGTAAGTAAGCTTTGACAGCATCATGCAGTGAAGCCCAAATTATCAGAATATACTGCAACAATGGACGCTCAACATTAATCAGAATTAAAAACCTCTAAGAGTTACAGAAATTAGAATGTACGGCTGCTCAATGAAGGCTTGACATTAATTAGAATTTGTAACTGACATATATTTCAATTACACATGACTATATATGATTATTTATATACACACCGTAACAACATATGCAATATACACAAAGTTCTTCTAACTTCAATTTAGTTCTTCCCTTCCTCTCATCACAACATGGTATCAAAGCAATTCATGATCCCCTCCTCCGTCCTCTAAACCAGAATAGCAAGTTTATGTTTCCTCTCCTGCGGGATCGTCTCCATCTGACGCATTAGAATCGGCGCAAGGACTAGTCTACGGCAGAATTGATGTAAGTCTCCGCCTTCCTCTCTGGCATAATCGACGCAAAGAATCATTTGCATCTGACGTCTGCTTTTGCTCCTGACGCACATCTAGCTTCCATTTCCGGTAGAATCAAAGCATAGAATCGTCTGCATCTAACTTCTACGTCTGTGTCTAACAGACATTTCTCTATAAAAATAAATCAAGGCATTCTCATCCTCCAGCATGGCAAGCAGCACCGACTCACAAGAAAATCAAGAAGCATCAAACCCATTGCCTCTTCCCTTTAGCCTTACACTCTTGATCAATAATATCAAGAACCTAATTAACCACCCCCTTACCTCCGACAATTACCCAATTTGGCGAGTGCAAATCTTTAACATTTTCAAAGCCAACGGTCTTCACGGCCACCTCAACGGTACCTCGCCAAAACCACTATTTTACCTTAATGACAGCGTCGAAAATCAACACATCAATCCACGTTATGAATTATGGACCCCCATCGATCAAAACTTGATCTCAGCAATATTCTCACCATCTTCTCCATTTTACCCTACATCCTTACAGCAAAACTTGTCATGAAGCCTGGCACATTCTTGCAAGACGTTTCCAATTCATTAATAGGTCCAAGGTTATTTAGCTCAAAAATGCCGCACAATGTCACAATGCAAGAAAATTCCATACTAGCTTACCTCTCCAAAATCAAAGAAATTGTAGATAAATATCGGATGCCAGCTCCACCATTGACCCCTAAGATATCATTCTTTACACCTTGAATGGCCTCCCCGCTCAATATCAAGCATTCAAAATTGCAATCTGCACAAATTTCCAACCTTTGAGTCTCGACAACCTCTATTCCCTGCTTTACAACGAAGAAACCAATCTACAACATGAAGCTCGCCATGATCTACAGCAAGCCCCATAATTGATACTCTTGATGCATACCCGCCGCAAAGGCTGCAGCAAATCCTGGAGAGGCATAGGTCACACAGCTCAAGGCGCATCCAGCGGTCAGTGGGGAAGAGCCACCACTGAGTGTCAAATATGTGGGAAACGAGGACACAACAATCTATTGTTAGTATAGACACGATCCACCTTTACTAAATCCTCCCATCATCCCACAACACTCTTTTCTGATGAATACACCGACAGCAATTGGGTTCTTGACAACAATTGTAACTGATAATAACTGCTCTATTTCATTTGATCACATCGGCTTCTGCATCAAGGATCTCTGCTCCAACATGGTTCTCCTTCAAGGCCGCAGTCGTAATGGTCTTTACTTCATCCCACCTGAGCCACCACCAACTCCATCGAATCTACTCCTTGCTTCTTCCACCGCATCGACCGCAACAACACTCTGGCATCGAAGGCATCGAAGGCTAGGCCATCCAGCAGCTTCCTGCAACTCAGATTTCTCATATCCAAATCAGCAATAATCCTATTGAGTGCATCCAATGCATCATGACACAAACTGCCCTTTCCTAATTCTACCAATTATCACTATAAACTATTAGAATTGATTCATCCCGAAGTATGAGGTCCAACCCCTAATGTATCCAATAAAGACTATTGCTACTCTCTTTTATTGATAATTTTTCTTGCTTTATATAGATTTTTCTAATGAACAAAAACAACAAGTCTTTTCATTCAATTTACTCGTTTCCTCCTCGAACGTCAGTTCAACTACAAAATAAAAACATTACGCTCCGACGAAAGGGGTAAATATTGCAACAACACCCACTTTACTTTCTACAATAAACAAGAATTCATCATCAACCTTTATGCCCCTACGCACCTCAACAAAATGGAATCACTGAAAGGAAACACCGTCACCTCATGGAAACAACTAGAACACTTCTTCACACTGCTGGCCTCTCCTCCAAATTTGGACTACTGCTCTCTCTTCCTCAGTCTATCTCATTAACCACCTCCCTTCCAAGACTACCAAAAACAAAACACCCTACGAACTCCTACACAATCACAAACTCACCTATACTCACCTTCGTGTTTTTGGCTGCACTTGCTACCCACTTCTACCACCTTACCAACAATCCAACTCTCCCCCAAAACTATTCCCTACATCTTCATCAGCTAGTCTTATTAACTGCCTCCCTTCCAAGGCTACCAAAAACAAAACACCCTACAAACTCCTACACAATCACAAACCCGCCTATACTCACCGTCGTGTTTTCATCTGCACTTGCAACCCACTTCTATCGCCTCACCAATAATCCAACTCTCCCCCAAACCCATTCCATGCATCTTCATCGACTACTCCCCTACCTACAAAGGATACCGATGCTTCAACCCACTCACACAAAAATTCTTATTTCTTGCAATGTACACTTCCTCGAAAATCACTTCCAAACCCAACCCCATCTTCTCTCTCTTCTCAAACTTCTTCAATCTCCAAAAACAATAACCCTCGACTGCTCATTCCTCCCTCCACTCTATTCCCACATTCCTCTACCACACCATCAGCCCATACCATCATAATTACTCGTTGTCTCTATCTCTCCAAACTCACAAAGTTCTCAAAGCTCTACCTCCTATAACCAACCTAATTCTCCCACCAACAACTCCTCTGCTGCACCTACCTCCGATACTACCTTACCTATAGCAGACACTACCTCGCTATCCTCCCTCTCCCCCACCCATCCTTTACAGCTGATGCTTGCCAGAACCAGAACATGTACTCTTCAGTGTCGCCCCATACTCGATCTCACTGTCCAGACTCCTCTACAACCCAATCCCACTACCTACACCCAATGAAATAAACTTGAACACTAGAGACAAGTAATGATGAAATTATGGCTCTCAAAGGCCAACAAACATGGGATTTAGTTCCCCCAAACCCGGCTCAACCTGCCCTTGTATGCAAATGGACATTCCACACCAAATACAATATTGATGGCTTTGTTGCTCATTACAAAGCTCGCCTAGTGGCCCAAGGCTTCAACCAAACCTATGGGTTAGATTACACAATAACATTCAGCCCAATTGCTAAAATATCCAACGGTCCATATTACAACTCGGCATCTCAAATGCCTTTCTCCACGGCTCTCTGAATGAAACAATTTACATCAAACAACTTCAGGGTTTCATCAATTCAAATAAACCTCATTATGTGCAAGCTTAAAAAGGTTATGGGCTAAAATAATCTCCTTAACAGTGATTCTCTATCCTCACCGAATTCTTCATAACAAACAGTTTCATTCAAAATAAAGTTGATCTCTCACTATTCATCTATGACACTTCTCACATCCGTGCCTATCTACTAACATATGTCGATGATCTACTCCTCACAAGCACAAGCCCCTCATTCCTTGCACAAATGATTACAACTATGGAAAACCACTTCAAATTGAAAAACCTTGGCTCCCTCTCACATTTTCTTGGAATTTCTATTTAGTAAACCTCTCACGGCTTTCATTTGTCCAAGAATTCTTATGTAATACAAATTCTTCAAGATGCATGAATGTCAACAGCAAGTTAGCCCCTACGCCTGCAAGTTTAGCCGACAAATCCACTACAACCTCGAACCCATTTCCAGATTCGCACACCTACAGGAAACTCGTCGACCGCCTTAAATACCTTATCATCACACGTCCAGATATCAATCACACCATCAACCCAATTTGTCAACACATGCAACAGCCTCTACAGCATCACTACACAAATAAAATGCATATTATGATATATCAAAGGCACCACTCATTTTGAGCTACCCATCACTTTTTCAACCATGGAGCTTCATGCACATTCAGATGCAAACTGGGAAAGAGACCCTACTGACAGGAAATCTATAACCGGTTTTTGTGTTTTTCAAGGCCAAACTCTAATTAGCTGGGGCGCCAAGAAACAGCACACAGTAGCACGATCCTCTACAAAGCCAAATACCGAGCGCTTGCCTCAACGGTTACAGAAATCATACGGCTTTGCAGATTACTTTAAAAATTCCCACATCCATAGTTGCAAATAACAAAAATCTGTTGTGACAACTTGTTCACTATCTCTCTCGCCAGCACTAGTTATTTCACACTCGTACAACACACGTAAAAGTGGACTGTCACTTCATCCGTGACAATGTCAAAAATAACGAGGTCGCAATACATTACACACCATCAAGTGAGCAATTAGCAAACATCCTTACCAAGCCACTTTCAATCTCCCAATTTAACAACCTACGAGTTAAGCTGACGGTTCAAGAGTCTATCATCACCTTACGGGTGGATAATAGAATATAACTGCAGCAATGAATGCTAGACATTAATCAAAATTAAAAACCGCTATAAGTTAAGGAAATTAGATTGTACCGTCGGCTGCTCATTGAAGGCTTGGCATTGATTAGAGTTTGTAACCGACATATGTTACGGTTACACATCACTACACACACACACACACACACATATATATATATATATATGTGTGTGTGTATGTGTGTGTGTGAATAGTGTTGTAGCCCAGTGGTTGAGGCTCAGAATTTGTTATCCCAAGTCATGGGTTCAAATCCCACCGGCCACACATAAGCAAAAAAAAAAAAATATATATATATATATATATATGTGTGTGTGTGTGTGTGTGTATATGTGTGTATATATATATATATATGTATATATATATGTATGTATATATATATATATGTATGTGCGATATAACAACATATGCAATATACCACAAAGTTCTTCTAATTTCAATTTACTTCTCTATTTCTTCTTATCACAACACAAATGCTATTCAAATAACACTAATTTAGCAACAGGTTACAAATACTAACAAATACTATAAGATATAGGAAGCTATAGATTATCACATATTTGAATTGCCAGTTTCAACAAAAACGTTCATAACCTCATCATCTTTAGCCCTTGCCTGCAGAACTATTACAACAATTGCTTTATGATCCCCAATTATAACAAACATAGAAACCAAATTGCAAACCCTATCCTGCTGCCTTGAGAAATAGTGATATCCATCAAGATCCAGAAAAATTAATTTTAATCACCATTTGTCAATACAGCACATCCAAGGTTAGAAATTTGGTTCAAGTACTAGAGCGGTAACATGTATATGTAGCCTTAAGCCTTTATCATGAACTTATAAAAAGATGTATAAGAATATTAAGTACGGTAGTGCTTTTTTTTTAATCAATAACTATTTTTTAAAATATAATTAATTTTGTCTTTTTGGGTACTTTGTTCTCTCATATAGCTGAATGACAAGGAAAATGTTTCACCCTCAAATTATAATTAAATTTTTATAACGTAGACAACACTTCAATCTCCACATTATGCTTTAAACAAATTAAATTTTGCTCTAATTGCATATAAATTTCAAAATTCATGGCATGCACCTTAAATTTAGGTCTTAATTTGATATACAGTTTGATTTTTTCAGTCCATTCGTCGATCTGAATTATCCTGTTGTATTTATTCTAGTAGCAATCAAATGGTCATATAGATTGACAAAGGCATCAAGAAGTAAAATTTGACAAGATGGCATCAACACAAGTATTTTTATCAAAAATCCTACGTAACAATTTTACCACGTAAGCAAAAAATACAATTACATTAACAACGATTAAGATACTGTTGGCAATATCCAATTGATGGAAGGTATTTCAATAAATATGTGAATATGGTAAACTTCAAATAAGCAAAAATGCAAAAACAACAATCATTGCAATATGTAAACATATATATATATATATACAACTGCAACACCAGGCCATAATCTCACTAGGCGGGACCTGCTACATGTATCCTTTGCTTCCATTGTGCACAATCAAATAGGCCCTCCCTAAGTTCCAAATAGAAAAGATCCTTCTTAATAGTTTCTTTCGAAGCCTTTTTGGGTCTTCTACCTCTTTTAATATGAGAGAAATTCATAAACTCATATTTTCTAACAAAGGCATTGCACAGTTTACACTTAATATACACGAATCATCTAAAGATGGCATCCTAATCTTATTCACTATTGGAGTCACTCTAACCTTGTAACAGATAAACTCATTTCTCATTCTATCTTCACGAGTATATCAACTCACCCACCTAAGCATCCTCATCTCTATAACACGTGTTATCAGTGAGTTTCTTCTTTGATAACCAATATTCAGCCCCATATACATAGCTAGTAGTAAAGCTGCTATATAAAATTTTTCTTTAACATTAAGTGGAATTTTCGGATCACCCAACACTCCAAAGGCGCTCCTCCATGTCATCCAACCAGCTTGGATTTTATTAATCACATTGCTCTCTAGGTCGACATTATTTTGAATTATTGAACCCAACTAATTGAGCCTCTTGCTCTTCTTGGTCACATAATCCTCAATGATTATGGCCACTTATACAATTGAACTTGCACTCCATATATTCAATTTTTGATCTACTAAAACAATATATATATATATATATTATAAGTTAAAATCCTTTTAAGATCGAGAAATCGTTTCCTTTGTTCACCTCTCCCATCATTTATTCAAATAAATAGACATTTGAGATTCAAAGTTAAGGAGTAACTTTTATAAGCTAAGATGTTAAATTTATTGGCCTTAACTTATCCATGTAAATAATTGATGAGTTAAGAAACAAAAAAAACGTTTCCAACTAAAAGTTTGTAGTCGCTCTATATTTGCATAATATATATTTATACGCACTTAGTTAGTCCTCAAAAAGATAATGACCATAATCAAGAACTAAGTTTGTAAACACTCATCATTAGATTACAAGATTCTTCCAAAGATTTGTAAAAATATGAAGAATGTGTTAAAAATTATGTTTTGGAAAATTTACATATAGAATATGGTTCAAAACACTAAAAGAAAAGTGAATGCAAGTAATGACCTGATATTTTGTCATAGCTGTTTAAATTAATTTAAGTCATTTAAATTTGATTTCTTATTGTGAGTAATTTAATTAGTAATTAAATCATTTGTGATTTGTCAAAAATCTATTACAAGTGGACAAAAGTTTGATATTTTTTTATCCAACAGCTGTGATAGAAATGAGATTTACAATGCAAGAAATATAAAATGACATTGTAAGAAAACTCATGTATAGTAAATGTGCATATTTTATTGTGTTTGGTTCATTACAAAACACATAAATAAAAAATTATTCAAAAAACTGTTTGGGAGATCAGTAAAATGTTAAAAAGACAGAACACCCGGCAATGGCAAGGACGTTAAGAGATGAGATAAGATTTTCAACAGTGCTGACCTGATGTGTGCTGAAAAAGATGAAACAAACTGTAGCTGGTGATGGCAGATAATATGGTGCTTATAGCTAACTGCGTTGGCGATATAAGCGTAGGCAAGGGCGACCTTTGATGAGGCTGATGGAAAATCAAAGAGTGACAAGGGTTCATATTATGTTGGGAATACCGTGGGCATGTGCCTGCACTAGATTTGGCAGATCAAACCACTTGTTTTTGCTCCTAGTACAAACGAACGTAGAAGAGAAAATCAAAACTGAAATAACTATATAAAAATAAATTAGCATTTGATAACATTATATAGCTGGAGTGGTGTAATTGGTTAAATGATGAGTTTATTATTTAGGAGGATGTAGATTCAAGCCCTTCTGTTTATATTTTTCTAATATTATGTGTTTATCATATAAAATCATATTATTATACTCCGCTAATGTTTTAAGGAAAAAGTTCCTTAACAAAATTATTTTATACTACGTACTTGCTATATAAATTTGTAATAGTGAGACATAAGAAAGTCTATTTGTTATTGAGATAATTACTGTCGACAACCACTTTTTATGAATTAGTATAGCTAACATTTAAATTTAAATTTTCATATAAATAAAATAAGCATTTTAAATATTAGAGTACAGATCAAAAACTCTGCTCACCGACTATTCATATTAAAACAATTTAACTATGCATCATGTGATTAGAATCTTGAAAATTTAAAATATTAGCAATACTTAAATGTGCCTTCACTCAAGAATAATTCTGAATCGCACTTTAGTGTATAGGATGTTGAGCTATCCAAGCCAAGCAAGTGAAATAAGACAATTATGTTAGTAACCTGCACAATTTCTCATGTAATGGAATTGATTTTTAGTTAATGCAGCAAAACATCGGCATTAGAATAAAGATATATAAATTATACATATAAAAACTTTTCACCAAGATCAAAATTATTTAGTTTAGATTTTGAATTAATGCTTGACGTTGTTGTTGTTGTAAATTTTGAATTCAAATTTTGGTAAAAATTTTGAATCATCATCATGATCGCAATACTGACGGTATGAATCACTATTCAATATCTGAAGGCAAATGTGCTCCTCAATAATCATTGATAACCTCCTTACATTCTCCATCTTCACAACATTTCTCTAGGTTTCTTAACTTTGTTCAACTAATTCACACTATGCCAACTAAATCAGTGCTAGTACCGCCAGATCCCCCCATTCTGGAAAATTGTCAAACTAATCCCTATCACAACAGCAAAGCCTGTGCGAACATTTTATGCCCAATAATTTAACAGGAAAATTATCAAAAAGAGAGTTTATTGTTTCTGTGAAAATTATAGAAATAAAAATATAATAAAAGCTAAATTATAAAATAATCTTTTAAAAAATATTATCTATCAAGGTGAAAAAAGGTTACCCTGCGCATTAATAACACATTTATCAATTAAATTTTAAATTAGCAGAAACTTAATAGTCAAAACTAATGCTCCTCTAGTATCAAGCACGGACAGAGCATACTAATATTTTTATGATATAGAATGAAAGGTAAACTATCAAATAGTAGCTCCCTAAATTTACAGACAGTAGACGGGCATACCGCATCAATGATTTTCTTGATTGATTTTACATTCTCAAGAATAAAAACGGCAAATCTTTTCAGTTAAATTCCATACATTGTTTCAACTCAAGATTGAAAGCCTTTGCTAATCCTTGTGATAAAAACCAAAGAAGCTAGAAATAAACAAGCAGCACGAGTTCAATGTTCAATTCATTTAAAGGAATGTAGCTTATCAAAAAAAATAGGCAAACGCTCTTCTCTAAATGAAAGCATGCCTTTTAAGAAGCAATTAATGGGTAGACAAAAGTGTAATCATATATTCAAAATTTTAAATCATGCAAAAATGTTAATTTATCAATTATTATTATGCATATGCAGCTTACAATAGAGACCATTCTATATACCACAAGATCAAAGCATGCTCAACGTATACAGTGAAATATAAAAAAAAATTAGTTACATCAAAAACGTAATTAAGATAATTATTAATTAAAAACAATAAATGATAACAAAAAGCTTTTCTCAAATTTTGGTAAAATCCCTGCAAAATTGATCATTTTTGTAAATAAAAAATGTATTTTAAGTTTTTTTACTTTTCAAGTTTTGTGGAAAAAAAGATAAATAAGAAATTCTAAAGAAAAAATTTAAAACCATTCGGCTTCTGAGATACTATTCTAGATACCACAAGATCCAAGTATGCTCAACGCATACAGTGAAATATAAAAAAAGATTAGCTACATCAAAGTAGTTAATATAATTATCAAATAAACAGCAATAAATGATATCAAAAAAACTTTTAACTCAAACTTTGGTAATTAAAAATTTATCACTTTTGTAAATAAAAATTTAGTTTTAAGTTTTTTTATTTTTCAATGTTTATGGGTAAAAAATAAATAAATAATTATAAAAAAAAAAATTAAAACCATTCTGCTTCTGAGGCCTCATATATATTATGAAGTCTCCTGCAGAAGTTCGATAGAAAAAGAATTTTTATGACATTTTAAATAAATTATTAAAGCTTTGGATTATAAAATCTAACAAAAACAATTGAGCCTACAACGGTTAGACAAAGTTAAAGTCACCATTCTAAGCTGAACTCTAATTGCAAGCTAAATTCAAGAACCAGTAGCAACAACCAAGGATCCTATACAACAAAAATATAAACATGAATCTCGAGTTATTTAGCTGGAGCCTGAGATTAAGCACAGATGATAAATTCATTATTACCCTTACATTCTAAAAACTTTGCACGTAATGTTACAATATCAAGAGCATCAAGCTAAACAAAAATGCAGTAAAATCTTTAGTGGAAGTTGCTTATAGATACACTTAACTGTAAAGACCTAAAAAAGAAACAAGGTGCCTTCGGCAATAAATTTCTTATATGGAATAAATTAGAACACAGGGTAGATTGAGTAAAAGAATAAATGGTAGCTATAAAGCTGTATTAATAATAAAAAGGGGCTTTTACATACTTTCTACAAACTTTAATTTAGTTTACAAATTTAACACAGCTTTTTTTAATATTACAAAAAAACCACAAATTTTTTAAAACATGTATATGACAGAATAATGATTAAAATAATGATTTTAACAAATAGATGGCAGTGAATGGGGTGGTGATGGTAGAATCTCAATAAATATGTTACAGAAAATACAATTAATTTTATTATAAAATATAATATACAGAAAACACAAACTTTCAGAAACATTGGACGGCTACCAAATGTGAATCCACGATAATAAGAGTATAAAAATTACTCAAAAAGATAAATATATCTCCATTATAAGGGAAAGAGCACAACAATCAAAATAGTAAAATGGCTTCAAAAAGAGCAACGTTGCCAATATAAAAAAGGTACAAAAAGAAAATAAAGTTTAATTTAAAATTTGCATGAGTTTAGAAATTTAATTTTACTAGCGAGGGGATTATCAATGGAAAAGAAATTTGCTTCAGTATGCATGCATATAATTATGTACATTGGTCATAAATAGAGTATTATTTTGGTAAGCGATAGTGTATCATCCCATTTCCTGTTCTCTGACACCTCATTGTTATTGTTATTATATGAAAGTTGAAAGATATACAAGCAATAGATATTTATGAAGTACGCTGGGTGCTAACAAACAAAGAACTAGAACAAAATAGTTAATGATAAAGTAAAGGGGATTGATAAAGCTACATGTAGACGATAAATTTGCAGCAAGTAAAAATATTTTTTAAAGAGAATCTTTTAGGTGAATATTTCAGAATAATGCAAAAACAAATTAGATGACAAGTGACTGGGATTACCAGGACAGAGGTTTAGAACTTGAACTGTAGTTACAATGCAAAATAAGTTAATAACGTCGAAAAATCAAGCAATTACATAGTATGATAAATTTAGATGCTGCAACTACTATTCTATCAAGTAAAAATAATTAAAGAAATGTATAAATGCACTCATGATATTAATAATGCCAATTTTATACCCTCAGTTCGAGCATTTGTCTTTTGAGTCTTTGTAAAAACAGATTTTTCAAATGCTAGCTTTGCAGCATTGGTGGGCCAATCATCAGAATAGTACTTGACAGCCACACGCTTTCCCTCAGAGTCAAGAAGAAGAATGTTTTTTACAGATGGGCAAGATTCCTGCATCCAAGAAAAAATAAAAACAGTTAACAGAGATATCATTAGCTGATCTAAGAAAAAACTTCTCATATAAAAGAATACCAAATGCTTGGAGATTGTCATGAAGTGGTGATTCATTTTCAAGAATAGGCTCTCTTCACATTTCACATATTTTGAAATAGGCATTGAACTAACATTTCAAATTAAAAGCACGGAGTATATTCCAATAACATTACACAAAATGTTAGGGCAGATTTCAAAATGTTTCAACTTTCTCCAATAGAGGATAAACATGCAAATGCAAGAAAAGTATCTCTAAAAGGGTTTTTTTTCTATGGGGAGCAAGAGTAAACAAACCCCAGTTTATATAATAATCTGCCATGCAAAAACTTAAAAACTAGCAAATTAGGAATTTAATATACATAGCACCCAAATCTTTATATTATGCATACCCAACATTCTAATTTCAAAATTTACAAATAAAGCACTATCATTTCACTATCTTACAATTTTCTAATTATAATATGGCATGAGGTGTTATGCAATTTAGATATAAAAAAATGAAGAATAAAATTAAGATTGGATGTTGGGTATGTATACTATAATATAAAGAAAATCCCAACAATTGGAGAATACAGACTCCTTTATAATGCAAAACAAATTTTGATTCAAGTTAATTAATAGGATAGTGACAACATTACACAATGACTTGGTGGCATCTAGGTAAGAGCAATAAACCATCCTTCAATGATTGCATGATATATTATAATTATAAAAATCATGTAATAATTAACTTTGGAGTCGTAGGCCCTTTTGGTACAGCCGGAGTTTGTTGAAGACTACTAAAGAGTGTTAGAGAAAAAGCCACAAGAGAGGAATTTGCTAGATAGCTACTAGAGATAAAGCTGCTGGAAAGGAAGCTGCCTGGTGTCAACAGTGGGTAGCAACAGCTAACGAACAGTCAACGAGTTAGCTGGCAATCGCAGAGCAAGCAAAAATTAGTGGTAATGAAGGGAGATGGGTAAAGAAAATATTTTTAATGCTAACAACAATCAGTAGCAAAAACACCTTAGCTTCAACTTCCTATGGGCTGGTCAGCCAGGATAGTCAGTAGAAAAAGCAGCTCTCCAAAACAATGAACAAGCTGCTAACCAACCTAGCAAAGACCAAAATGTCTATGCTAAACAAGGACTTAGTTGTAAATTTTTTTCAATGGCTCCATTCAAAATAGTAAACAAAACTTTGTCAACCCTCTCAGGAAGTAACACCTATTCTTATAAGTTTTCTATTCTAAAATAAACACATTGACGCATAAGGCACGAGGAAGATAAATATTTCTACCAAGATGACCACTTTTCACCCCCCATGTCATCCTTTTATTCGGCTATCGCCTCCAATCATACATCTCTTAATTATAATTATGATTTCTACTTTTTGGGTAGCTCATCTTATATATTTCTTTTCCTATTATTTCTTTGTTATTCTATAATATGCAGTCATTTTATTTTCCTTCCAAACAACATCAAAATAATTACATTGTAAATGGTCCAAGCATCAAGAAAATAAATACATTGTATTTATTTTATTGAAAATAATTTACATTGAATATGTTTTACCACAATATATAGTTTACCTCAAGCCAAATAGCCCTATGTATTTTACTAAATTTCAAGTAACAACAGACTTATAATTCACTTGTCAGAAAAAATGGCTTGCACAGATTTATTCCATATTCAATTAAGTAATTATCCTCTAAATGATTTTTATCATCAACAAAAACAAGAGTGATTTTAGTTCACCAGCTACTAAACAAGAATCTTTGCCATTCAAGAACATAGAACACATTCAATGAGAAAAGATTTTCCAAATTTGACTCATTATGATGAAAAGAAAGTTAAGGAATCTGTGAATTCGCACATCATATACTAACTAAATAGTTGTTAAAGAAAAAGCTACTAGAGAGGAAGTAGCTACTAGGCAATGTTTTTAATGCTAACAGCAATCAATAGCAAAAACACCTGAGCTTCAACTTCCTATGGTCTGGTCAGCCAAGAACTCAATGGTCAGTAGAAAAATGTTCTCACCAAAATAATAAACACACAAAAAAAGCTATGCTAAATAAGCACTTAGTTGTGAATTGTCTTTTTCAACCATTCAAAATTGTAAGCAAAACTTTTTAACCCCTCATAAGAGGTAACACCTATTCTTATAAGCCTTCTATTCTAAGATAAACACATTGACGCATAAGACACAAGGAAGATAAGTATTTCTACGAAGATGACCACTTTTCACTCCCATGACCTTCTTTTATTCTCCTATAACCTCCAATCATACATCTCTTAATTATAATTATGATTTCAACTTTCTTGGTAGCTCATCTTATATATTTCATTTTCTTTAATTACTATGTTATTTTATAATATGCAGTCAATTATTTTCCTTCCAAACAACATCAAAATAATTACATTGTAAATGGTCCAAGCATCAATAAAAAATAAATACATTGTATTTATTTTATTGAAAATAATTTACATTGAATATGTTTTACCTCATTATATAATTTATCTCAAGCCAAATAACCTTTGTATTTTACTAAATTTCAAGTAACGACATAAACTTACAATTCACTTGTCAAAAAAAATGACTTGCAAGGATTTTTTTCATATTCAATTAAAAAATTATTCTCTAAATGGTTTTTATCATCAACGAAAACTAAAGTGATTGTAGTTCACCAGCTATTAAACAAGAAGCTTAGCCTTTCAATAACATAGAACGCATTCAATGAGAAAAGATTTTCCAAAATTTGACTCATTATGATGAAAGGTTAAGGAATATGTGAATTCACACATCGTATAGTTACTAAATAGTTGTTGAAAAACAAGCCATGAGAGGAAGTTGCTAGATAGCTACTAGGCATTTTTAATGCTAACAGTAATCAGTAGCTAAAACATATTAGCTTCAACTTCCTACGGTCTGGTCAGCCAGGAACTCAATGGTCGGTAGGAAAAAAGCTGCTCACCAAAATAATGAACAAGCTGCTAACCAACCAGCCAACACCAAAAAGCTATGCTAAACAAGGATTTAGTTGTAAATTGCCTTTTTCAACCATTCAAAATCGTAAGCAAAACTTTTTAACCCCTCATAAAAAGTAACACCTATCCTTAAAAGCCTTCAATTCTAAGATAAACACATTGACGTATAAGGCACAAGGAAGATAAGCATTTCTACCAAGATGACCACTTTTCACTCCCATGTCCTCCTTTTATTCTCCTAGTACCTCAAATGATACATCTCTTAATTATAATTATGATTTCTACTTTTTGGGTAGCTCAACTTATATATTTCTTTTCCTTTTATTTCTTTGTTATTTTATAATATGCAGTCATTTTATTTTCCTTCCAAACAACATCAAAATAATTACATTGTAAATAGTCCAAGCATCAAAAAAACAAATACATTGTATTTATTTTATTGAAAATAATTTACATTGAATATGTTTTACCTCAGTATATATTTTATACTCAAGCCAAATAGCCCTATGTATTTTACTAAATTTCAAGTAACAACATAGATTTATAATTCACTTGTCAGAAAAAATAACTTGCAAGATTTATTCCATATTCAGTTAAATAATTGTTCTTTAAATGGTTTTTATCATAAACAAAAACTAAAGTAATTTTAGTTCACCAGCTACTAAACAAGAATCTTTGCCTTTCAAGAACATAAAACGCATTCACTGAGAAAAGATTTTCCAAAATTTGACTCATTGTGATGAAAAGTTAAGGAATCTGTGAATTCACACATCATATACTTACTAAATAGTTGTTGAAGAAAAAGCCGCTAGAGAAGAAGTTGCTAGATAGCTACTAGGCAATATTTTTAATGCAAACAGCAATCAGTAGCAAAAACACCTTAGCTTCAACTTCCTAGGGTCTGGTCAACCAGACACTCAATGGTTGGTAGAAAAAAGCTGCTCACCAAATTAATGAACAAGCTGCTAACCAACTAGCCAACACCAAACAAGCTATGCTAAACAAGGACTTAGTTGTGAATTGTCTTTTTCAACCATTCAAAATTGTAAGCAAAACTTTTTAACCTCTCATACGAAGTAACACCTATTCTTATAAGCCTTCTATTCTAAGATAAACACATTGACGCATAAGGCACACGGAAGATAAGTAGTTCTACCAAGATGAACTTTTCACTCCCATATTCTCCTATAACCTCCAATCATACATCTCTTAATTATAATTATGATTTCTACTTTTTTAATAGCTTGTCTTATATATTTCATTTCCTTTTATTTCTTTGTTATTTTATAATATGCAGTCATTTATTTTTCTTTCCAAACAACATCAAAATAATTACATTGTAAATGGTTCAAGCATCAAAATAATAAATACATTGTATTTATTTTATTGAAAATAATTTACATTGAATATGTTTTACCTCAGTATATAGTTTACCTCAAGACAACAGCCCTATGCATTTTACTAAATTTCAAGTAACAACATAGAATTATAATTCATTTGTTAGCAAAAATGACTTGCAAGGATATATTCCATATTCAATTAAATAATTATTCTCTAAATGGTTTTAAACATCAACAAAAACTAAAGTGACTTTAGTTCACCAGCTACTAAACAAGAAGCTTTGCCTTTCAAGAACATAGAACACATTCAATGAGAAAAGATTTTCTAAATTTTGACTCATTATGATGAAAAGATAAGGAATCTGTGAATTCACACATCGTATACATACTAAATAATTGTTAAGGAAAAAGTCGCTAGAGAGGAAGTTGCTACATAGCTACTAGGCAATATTTTTAATGCTAACAGCAATCAGTAGCAAAAACACCTTAGCTTCAACTTCCTATGGTCTGGTCAGCCAGGAACTCAATGGTTGGTAGAAAAAAGCTGCTCACCAAAATAATGAACAAGTTGCTAACCAACTAGCCAACACCAAAAAGCTATGCTAAACAAGGACTTAGTTGTGAATTGCCTTTTTCAACCATTCAAAATTGTAAGCAAAACTTTTTAACCCCTCGTAAGAAGTAACACCTATTCTTTTGACGTATACGGCAAAAGGAAGATAAGTATTTCTACCAAGATGACCATTTGTCACTCCCATGTCCTCCTTTTATTCTCCTATAACTTCCAATCATGCATCTCTTAATTATAATTATGATTTCTACTTTTTTGGTAGATCATCTTATATATTTCATTTCCTTTTATTTCTTTGTTATTTTATAATATGTAGTCATTTTACTTTCCTTCATCGAAACAACATCAAAATAATTACATTGTAAATGGTCCAAGCATCAAGAAATAAATACATTGTATTTATTTTATTGAAAATAATTTACATTGAATATGTTTTACCTCAGTATATAGTTTACCTCAAACAAAATAGCCCAATGTATTTTACTAAATTTCAAGTAACAACATAGACTTATAATTCACTTGTCAGAAAAAATGACTTGCAAAGATTTATTCCATATTCAGTTAAATAATTATTCTCTAAATGGTTTTTATCATCAACAAAAACAAAAGTGACTTTAGTTCACCAGCTACTAAACAAGAAGCTTTGCTTTTCAAGAACATAGAACGCACTCAATGAGAAAAAAAATTTCCAAAATTTGACTCATTATGATGAAAAGTTAAGGAATCTGTGAATTCACACATCGTATACTAAAGATTACTAGATGCAGGCTTCAGTTAACAAATAATTAATATAATAAAAGCGTTCATCCTGAAAAGAAAACCCTCTAGGAGTGTTTTCTTGAGAAATCTGTGCGTGTATCCCTCCATGTTGCCTTAGCAATGACATGCCCAAGGACCAAATTTAATATTCGGTCAACAAAATGAAATGTAGCTAATTCACAAATTTATAAAATGAAATTATACTTTCTGCCCCCACATCATTCCATATAATCAGTAATCTTTCAACAACTGTATTTTGCTTCACTCTAATTCCATTTTACAATCCACGAAAATTTGAATCGGGAAGCTTCCAGTTGTCAATAGAATGCCAGATTTTGCTTATTTAATACCCCGAGGATCAAACGAAAAATTATTTCTCGTAGATCAAAAGCTAATCATTTAAATTTACAATAAACTCAATAGGCATATTAATTAAGGTTCGCAAAGCTCGTATAAAACAGAGGGATCAATAACATTAATTAAATACGACACCTTAGAAAATTCAATCAAAATTCTTAAACAGAGAGAATGCAGATCTAAGATCGGCCAATACGAATAATAAGAACAGAAAGGAAGTGTAGGGGGGTTACCATTTAGAAAAAGATATCTTTAAAAGGGAAGAGCGCTTGCCAAGACGATCTGTAAAGTCCGCTTACCAATTTGACAACTGAGTACTCGACCTGGCTAAATAAATAAAACCTAAAATTTAAGAGATTGGGAATGAGACTATTCTTCGAGAAAACAGAGCAAAAAAGATTGGGTTCTTTGAAACGTGCCTTTCCCAACCTAAGGAACGGGGATGGGAAGCGTCTTCGACCTCCCAGAGATTTAGAGCAGGACGTGCCTTGGGCACACTGAGACTAAGACGGCGATTATCTATTAACAAAGGAGTGTACGGAAGGTTTTATAAAAGTTAATTTGATTGATATATTATTAGTTAAAAAGTGCATGAATAGGATTAGTATGATATTTTTTATGGGTTATGAATAAATTTATTTTATTTTTTTAGTAATTATTTAAAATTTTCATTAAATTTTTTATTTATTTTTTGAGATATTTAATATTTCTCTTAATAAATTGTTAATAAAAAAGATGTAGAATTACTTTGGTATGGATTACAAAAAATAATTTTTAATATGATACTAATAAAATTAACTTTCTTTTATTCATATATCTAACATTTAAATTTTAGTATTTATATAACTAATATATACTTATAAGTTGTGTTATTAAAATCATAATTTTATAATTAAATTAGAATATTATCTAACACTTGGCCAACCTGTTCATGTAACATGTAACACTTGAACGGAACCTAACTAGAGCTTCCTCATTCATAATATTTAATCATGATTAGATCTCATTGTAAATGTTTATTTTCATATTATTCATGCAAAACCCTATCTCTTAAACTAGATACTATGTATTTAAAGATAAGGACACTCAAACTTGTGATTAATGAGATGATTATATAAACATGTGCACAAGTGTATGGACATGATTTGTGGATATTTGAGTGTAAAAGTGTTTGTATGTGAGTAGGTGAATACACATATACATACATCCATGGGGAAAGGAAGTTTATGCATGAATGAACATGTATATAGATAAATAACATCAAAATAAATCAATAAAATTATACATTTAATTAGATATATATATATATATATATAATTTGAATTAGAGATTTAATGTTGTGTATTTATTCTTCCCTTATCTTTTCTCGACTCTGGCCCTTGGGGAATCCCATCTGTGGTCCCAAAATAACAGAACATAACAAGTAACCAACAACCATTGCTCAACATATCCTCATATACTAAGATCTAGTGCACATACACGAGAAACATAAAACAACCCAACTCACTCATACATATTAAAAATAAGTTATATACTACAAATTTTATTTATTCTACCATCTCGACTAAGCTTTTGTAGCACTTCAATGAGAATTTGGGGTTTGTTACTTTAGAGAGCAACTATCACAAATAACAAGATTCACAATAAACATGGTTCAAGGAATAAAATACAGCACAATGAAAATGCAAGCATAAGCAAACATAAACATAAACATATATATCAAGAAAAATCACATAGCCATCACCACAAAAAATTCACTATAATTAAAGAACGAAATGTTGATTTACAATCGTAACTCTTACAACAGGAAAAGTTCTCTCCTTTCCAATGGAAGAAGATGAAATCCAACTCCTCACAACAGTCACACACCTAGTGCCTAGGCATTCACAAGTGCTAGTTCCTCTATTATGGAAGCTAAATCTAGACGCTTGGGAGCACATAGGCACCTAAATTTATATCTATATGACCCTTAAGGGAACATAGGGGTGCCTAGGCACCAAAAATTTTATTTATAGGCACTTGAACACCCATCCTAGTGCTTGGGCGCACCAAAGCACTTGGCTAAAATCAAGGCAACATTAGGGCTATTTTTAGTATTATTTAACATCTATTTTGCCTTTGGTTGATCTTGATTTTTCCAAATCTATGTTAAAGACTCCAAATGCTTTGTGACATATCCAAAATTGCTCCAAAAGCACATTTAAAGTCTTCACCATCATTCTATATTCCATTAGATTAGACGTACATTGATGTGTATCTAGGTGCATCCCACCATGGCACACCTTCTTGGTATATACCGAATGCTCCACTATACAACAATCCCTCACTTAAAAATTGTGTGGATCTCTCTAGTTCACTACCATTCATTAATCTTAGATAGAATAAGAAATGTGTGTACCTTTTTGGTAGGCTTGAAGTTTTAGTAGACCTTTTCAACTATACTATAAGAGTTTGTGGCTTAACTCCATGCTCCTGATTTTGATATACTTTTTGCTTAAGCTTATTTGTGCTTTCACACTTAATGTACTCATTCGACACCTTAGAAGCTTCTAGTTTTGAGCTGTCATAATCCTTGTACATCTCTCTTTCAATATTTGTGGCATTTTTGTTCTTGGTAGTCTTAAAACATGTACCCTAATTCATTTGATTTGATTTGTATCTATTGAATGTGCACTTTAACATTTATGGGTCCAACTTATTATAATTTTCTACATATATATATATATATATATATATATATATATATATATATATATGTGTGTGTGTGTGTGTGTGTGTGTGTGTGTGTGTGTGTGTGTGTGTGTGTGATATATATATATATATATATATATATATATATATATATATGTGTGTGTGTGTGTGTGTGTGTGTGTGTGTGTGTGTGTGTGTGTGTGTGTGTGTGTGTGTGTGTGTGTGTGCATATGTTGAAAAACCAGATATTCTTGGATATGAGAGGTCATGAAACAACCCATGGTTGTTACTTAAATTTTTGATCACCAAATCTATTTAAGGACCTCAACATTAGTCTTAAAATAGCCTTAAGATCAATTCATGAAATTTTGGTGAAAATCAAAAGTTGTTTGAAGGAAATCAATATTTTAATCAAATTAATTAATTGAGAAATTAATATAATTATTTTGACCTCAAATAAAAAATCTGACTTCATTTTTGAATTCCTCACACCCCAATTAGCTAGTAGTAAAAATTTGGGAATAAATCGAATGGTGGTGAGAAGATCTTGAAATTTTGATCTCGCCAGTTCGAATCAGAGCCACCCAAAGAATCAGCTAGCTGAGATCCAATTTGAATAGTCTTCTCGGTACACAAACACTAAAGGCATAGTGACAGTTAGGGCAGGTCATTGGGTCATCGATTCATCGCCCATGACCTGGCCAGACCCTCCCTTCAGAACGGTTTGGCAAAGTGGTTGTGGGTGATAGAGGAACCGAGGTTAAAGGATTGAACGGGGTTGCATAGGGACTCGTTAGATATTGCAAATGACAGAAGAGAGGTATGCGACTATACCCTCCCATCCCAATTATTATCATCACTAATGATTTTATTTTCTTATTTTCATATTGCGAACAATAAATTAGGCCAATTATTGGGCTCATCGAACGCCCAATGTGCATCTTCAACTTGGGCCTATACATTACTGTACAATGCCCAAGGTCTGACGGTCACAGTTGAACATTCACCCTTGAGGCTGCGATTAAGAATTCCTTGGGTTGGCCTCGACCCAAGGAATCCATAAAGCATAAAGTTCATTAATTGGTTGACTGTGGAGGGAGGTTTGCCCCTCCACAATAAACCCTAACTTATAACCCCTCTTCTGCTGGTCAAAAAATAGGAAACCTTTTTGCACCACCGAGAACACTCCCCGCAGCGGAAGTGTCTTGACTAGTGCGCTCAATTGAGGACTGGGGTTACGTTAACGGTTACTAAGCAAATCCGAGATCACATATTCACAAATGAAAGATCACAACACATGCATGCAAATCAAATTCAAGCACAAAAATATCCAAAACACAGAAATTACGTAGAAAACCTAAGAATGGGAAAAGCCTCAGAGCCACACCACATAAAATATATATTAAGAATCTTGAAGAGTACAGAGTTATAAAGAGCTTAACCTTGATAGGAAATACACAAGCACTTATTCTACGATGAAGAGGAGAGAAAGTAACCACCACTAAGAGTATCTTCTTCAATATGAAAGAGCTCTCTTGCACTGTAGCTTCCTTAGGGCTTCACCTTGGGTTTTCCTCCTCATAGCAGCCAAAGCCTCTCAATCTGAAATGATTGCATAAGAAATTCCTCCATATGTTCCTTTAAGTACCCAATTCATATTTAGACCCTAAATAGTTCAAAATGCCTTCCATTACTTAAAGTGTAATCTGAACCGGAGTAAAACTCTGCCAGGCGCTACAGCACACCATAGTGCCTGGATCTTGAGTAGCCAGCCACTGCGGTGGGCGGTAGCGCCCGCCTCTTGGGTTTCCTATCGCTACGGCACACTATAGTGCCAAATTCCACTGTGACGCACTGTAGAGCATGCTTTTCTATTTGCTGATTGCTAAGGCATGCGATAGCGCCTCTATCTTAGGGGAGGGACTGCCAAGGCATGCTGTGGCGCGCCACAGTGCCTATGCTGTTCCTGGACTTCACGCCTTGTTCTAAATTGCCTCAAAACCTCCTGTAAGCTCACTAGAGCACCATTAGCATCTCCATGATGGACTAAATGATATCTACAACACAACAATCTTCTACTTGGAGACATTTAGATAATCATCCCCCTACGACCCTTGATTTATCATTGTCTTCTTTTATTATTGTCAAGAAACGTGGTGTGGCTCACCCCCACTTTCTCTTCACATACCAAAGCCAATTGAAGCTGCACATAGCTTCAGTTTCTCCAATGTTATTACTTTTGTAAGCATAACAATTGAATTCTTAGAAGTGTGAATCTTCTCCAATCTGAGCTGTCTTTCTTCTAACAGTTTCTGGATGAAATGGTAACGGAGTTGAATGTGCTTTATTTTGGCATGAAATGTTGTATTTTTTGCTAAGTGTATAGTGATCATAATATCACTATAGAGTTTCACATCCTTCTGCTACATGACTAATTCTGCCATAAAACTCTTCAACCAGATCATCTCCTTACTTATCTCTGTGATAGCAACATATTCTGTCTTCGTGGTATATAGCAACATGATGTTTTATAGCTTAAAGATTCAGCTCACTGTTGCACTTCCAAATATATACACATATCCTATAGTGCTTCTCCGTCTATCAACATATTCTATAAGATCTGAATATACATAACATTTTAAAATAATGTCAGATCTTCCAAAGCATAAATATTTACCCGTTGTACCTTTTAAATACCTTAGGATCCACTTGATCGCATCCCAATGGTGCTTCCCTAAGTTTCTCATGAATCTACTGACCACTCCCACTGCATGGGAAATATCCAGTTTTATGCAAATCATTGCATACATCAAGTTCCCAACTGCTGAAGCATACGGAACCTTCAGCATATGTTCTTTCTCTTCTCCAGACTTCAGCATCTGCTCCTTAGATAAGCTAAAGTGACTTGCTAGGGGAGTGCTCACTTGCTTTGCCTCACTCAGGTTGAATCATTGAGCACTATTTCAACATATTCTTTCTGCGATAGCTTCATAATTTCTGCACTTCTTTCCCTATTGATTCTCATTCCAAGAATCTGCTTGGCTGACCCCAAGTCATTCATGTCAAACTCCTTTGATATCAGCTCTTTTAGCATCCCAATCTCCTCCATGTTTGATCTTACAATCAATATATTATCCATATACAGCAATAGAATGATACAAGAGTACTTACACTATTTTATGTAACAACAGTGATCCGCCTGACATCTCTTGTACTCAGATTCTGACATGAATTTATTAAATCTATTGTACCACTACCTTGGCGCTTGTTTCGAGCCATAAAGGCTCTTCCTAAGCTTGTACACTAGCTCAGCTTATCCCTTCTCTTGAGTCTTGTAACTTTCAGGTTGTTGTATGTACAACTTCTCCTCTAGCTCTCCATGAAGGAATGCCATTTTGACATCAATTTGCTCCTAATGTAATCCTCAACTACAACAATGTTCAAGATAACCTTGATGGTTGTCATCTTTACAAATGGGGTGAAGATCTCATTATAGTTGACCCCATGCCTTTGATGGAAGCCCTTTACTACAAGCTTTGCCTTGTAGCACTTACTCCCATTTGGTTCTTCTTTCACCCGATAAACCCACTTGTTCTGAAGTGCCTTCTTCCCATCCGGTAGAGGTGTCAACTCCTATGTCTCATTTAATATGAGAAATGCCATTTCATTATTCAAGGTAGCCTCTCACTTGATTGAATCTTCAACCTGAAGTGCCTTTTCCAAAAAATTTGGTTCACCACCATCAATTAGTAACATGTAAAATAAGAAAGGAGTGTACCTTTGTGGTGGTCTTATAACTCTTGCGAATTTTCTCAACATGAGTATTTGTGGTTCAATATTGACATCCTCCTCAACTTCTTCATGTACTCCTACATCTGGCTCAATGTTGTCATCAATTTTTATGTGTCGGGGGTCACCATCTGAAGTATCCTTGCAATTAGTCTTGACTCCAATATAGTCCTTGTATATTTCACTTTTATTGAAAGTGACATCCCTCCTTCTAATAACCTTCTGGTTCTGATTGTTCCAGAATCTGTAACTAAGCTCGCCCATGCCATATCCAACGAATGTGCACTTGATTGCCTTTGCATCAGACTTGCTCTTGGTTCCTTCATCAATGTGCACAAATGATGTGCAACCAAATACTTTGAGGTGGTTCAGTTTCACCTCCTTTTCACTCAAGCTTCCTCGAGAATCCCTTCATTCAAGGGTATGGAAGGTCCCTGATTTATCAAATAAATAGTTGTGTTAACAGCTTCAGTCCAGAACTATTTTGGGAGACCTGCATGCAATCTCATGCTCCTGGCTCTTTCTATTATTATCCTATTCATCTATTATGTAACACCATTTTATTGTGGGGTTCTTGGGACTATAAACTCACTCTTGATGCCTCTCAAGGTTCAAAACTTTTTGAACTCCCTATCACAGTACTCGCCGCCATTATCAGACCTCGAGCACTTAAGCTTTAATCCTGTCTCGTTCTCCACCAAAGCTAACCACTTTCCAAATACATCAAACATATCAGATTTATGTTTTCAAAATCAAACACATACCTTCCTCATATGTTTATTAATGAAGGTGACGAAATATGTAGCTCCACCTATAAAAGAAGTAGGAGCTGGCCCCCATACATTTGTATGTACCAACTTGAGTTTTCTATCTTTCAGCTCTCTTCCAACTTTGGAGAATGATGAGTCCAAAATTTATTGCATAATAAAGCAGAAAACATACAAATCTTTCTTTAGAATAGTATGCTTTGATATGATTTTAAACAACTTCAGGGAAAACAAGACAAAAAGGAAAATTTGGAGCAGACGGTGGAATTCTGGGTGAACATTGCTGCAGTGCGCCATAGTGGAGGAGAAAGAACTGAGGAGCATGGGAGCACTTCTACAAGCCTGGGAGAAAAAAAAACTGCTATAGCACGTCATAGCGAGACAAATTCGAGAACTCGGCGAAGCAGCACACCGCAGTGAGACAAATCCGAGAGCTCGGTGTTGCAGCGTGCCATAGCGGGTCAAACCTGAGAGCTCGGTGCTGCTACACACCATAGTGGGACTATCCAATTCTAGACTCAGCGCTCATCCAGAAGCCCTTGCTACAGCGCGCCGCAGTGGTCTTAAACCTGAGACACTGGCGCTACCGCATGCTGTAGCAGAACCAAACTGAGAGCTCAGCGCTACCGCGCACCGCATTGAATCAATAGGAAAAGGGCTTAGAAAGAAAAATATAAAGTACCTGCTACCGCACACTGCAGCAGAATCTAACCGAGAGCTCGGCGCTGCCACGCGATACATCGGGTATTCAGTTGAAATCTGATCCTGTAGCAAAATTGCTACAGCCCTCCACAACGCCCTATGCAGAATTTTCCAGGCCATATCATTTATGACAGCATAGGGAAGGCCAAAAATTAAAACATGTGGCCTTCCCCAATCATTTGGAAACTAAAATGACATTAATTCTATTATATCCCAAGGGAATAAAGGAATATAATTTAATGACTTACTATTAATTCAAGGAAGGGGAAGAGATGGCAGAATTAATGCCAAGGGGTTGAGGAAGTCACTATATAAACTGCCATTTGAGACTAAGGCAGGGTTCTAAAATTTGACACTCATTGACTTGAAATTATAAGCTGCTTTGAGAAGAAGAAGGAGATCTCACCAGGGAAGGAGAAGAGATCCATTCAAGGAAAAGAAAGAAAACCACACCAAGAAACTAGAGGAGAAGAAGAGATATGGCAAAGGAAGAAAATCCAGCAAATGCCAAGGGCATTTCCTAGTATTCCTCTAAACTTATCTTCTAATTTTTCCTTAGTTTGACTATGAAAAAGTTCATTTTCTTGCATGCAATTTCCTACATTTCTATTGTAATGAAGAGCTAAACCCTCCTTGGGGAGGGCTGGGCAATAATCATGTGATGAGTAGGGGATGTAAAAGGTGTTGTATGTAAATTCTTGCAATAAATGAAATTAATTTTAATTGTCTATCTATATTCTGTGCTTGTGAATGAATGCTGAGAATGCTTGCAAAATCTGTAATGGAATAAAATTTTTTATTAAATGAAAAAAATACTGAGTTATCTAAATAGTCAAAATCTAGAGGGAATGCACATAAAGGTCCTTGTCGCCATGCAATGTCGCTAAGCGAGGATTCTTGGTGTAAAACACCTCAGGTTTTGAATGGAAGAAATGACTCAGTAAAAAAATCATCTTGAGCTCCATAGCTCACCAATTCTCCTTGAGCATGTGTGCGGTTAGAGCTTTGAGTTATGTGACAAGCTCTTAAGCCTAACTACATCACTCCTTGAGCTCAGCCTAGAGGTTGACGCTTGTGAGCCAAGAGCCACCAACCAAGCTCTATGGCTCAGTAGACATTGAAGGAGGAAGAGGGCATCGAGTACGCATGGATGATGTGACATAATCCATGTGGTCCGGTGAATTTATTTCCTTAGCTAAACTGTATATTATGCACATGAAGCTTATTGGTGGAAGTCAATGCTTGTGAGATCGCCTAACTAAAATATTATTTTTGATGATGTGGTGCCTTGCTCCTTAAGTCCACAATCATTTAGACTAAGGAGTGGAGTGTCACTCAAGCAAATCCCTCACTTATCATTAGATTTGGTGAGATCCACAATTTACTAATAAGGGAAGGACGTGCACAGAATGAATATAAGGATCAGTCACTAAGTCTAACATATATACAGAGTGCAGAAGCAATATAAAGTAAAGATTACATCAGTTCAGCATACATTGAGTAAGAAACATTAATATAGCTCAGCAAATAATAATGTGCAGAAAGTAAACACAGTCACGAGTACCTATATTATTTTAAATATTATAATTAAAGTTTAAAAGACTAAAAATGATAATATCACTTGTCCTCACAATGAAGAAAAAGATAACTAGAGATCTTCTGCACTAGGCTGCTGCATCTCCTCTAAATAAGGCTCCTCCTCAGGCATTGAATCCTTAGATTGAACAAGATCTGACATTGTCGGTTTCATAATGCCAGGGCCCTAGCTAATAAAAGAAAAAAATCTTATTAGACAAAGTGTCCAAGTACATTTTAGACAAAATATTTATTAAATATTTATTAATATCACCATTTTACTCTAAATTAAATGAAACATCTATCTAGCATGGGAGTAAATAAGCATTCAAGGGGATGAGGATAAGTTATAAATGAAGTAATCATAACTAAACAAAAATCGAGACAAAAGCACACCTCAAGTGAACTAAATAAGGTAGGGCACATATATATATATATATATATATATATATAATATAGTAAGTAAAAATACTGAAAAGAAAAGTCTAACCTAAACATGCTGATGATCATATGACATATGCTAATTTAAAATATAAATTTAAAAATGGTACATATAATAAGCAGTAAAGTCGAGCATCATATATATATGTATCTACTCAAGTAAGCAGGTAACATATGAAAAATATAACTAACTGATATAAAATATATCAACAACATAAAAAATAGTAAGCTGAACTAAAGAGAACTTATAATTGCTATATTAGAAAGAATTAGCCAGTCTAGCCCAATATATTCCCGTAGCCTTTATGGGCTAGGACGGATATAATATAACAATATAATACAATATGACTGAAGAGACAGATAATACTATGCAAATATCTTTTAGTTATTTTATTTTTGTTTTTGTGGATAATTTCAGAAATAGCTGAGGAGTCAAGCATGTCTACAAGACTAAATGGGCTCCAAGCTTAACACATACTTCTCAATGAGTAATGTTAAGAATCCTAATCTCTCCTTATCCCTGTCCATTAAAGTAATATACACCATAATCCACCATGAACTGAACCCAAATACAAATATTTTCCTAATATTCTAAGTTTTCAATTTTTTTATGCAATAAAATTTTTCTTATATGACATGTTCAAGAAAAAATAAGCACAAAGTTCAAGGAATGCGTAGCACAAAATCAAGTAGTAAGCAATGGACTCTACTAAATATGGTGATATCATTTGTTATCTAATCAAACCATTCTAACTATTCAAAGTTACATAAGTTCAGGATCTCTAATTCCTACTATCAAGTGTAACTTAGAAGTACGTCCTTATAGGTTACAAAATATTAGGTTTAGCTAGGTCATAATATGATTAAATCGATGTCGACTATAAGAAATTATCACGACCTAGTTTATGAGTTGAGACATTCTAAACTAAAAGCTTGTCCAAAATCTACCAAGCTAAAGATTATGGATTAAATACCATGAGATTGTGCTTAATCATATAACCCCAAAGGTAAGACTTAAGATTTAGGTTAAATCAAAATGTGAACTAATGATTAAGATAAATTATATTAAGTAAATCAATCTTAATAGGATGAATCTCCTATCCTAAATTTAATATTGAAAGACAAAATAATCCAAATAAGTTGTAAAATCTAGAAACTAATAAAACCAAAGATTCATTCATTGAATAACCCCATTATTTATTGAATTAAATATATCCTATGATCTAGCCCTAATCTTAGGATAATTCTATTGTGAGGTGTTGACTTTTCTAAGGAAAAGGCTTAGAGCAATTTTAGGGATTTTAATAAATTTGACTTAATAACTGATTTTGCTCACTTAGTGGATTCTAATACAGTTTTAATTCTTATTTTATTGACTTAGAAGATAATATAGGAGTTAAAAATACTTAACCTAAATTTTGGACAAAATGACCGTTTTCCCAACTCATGGGTTCGAAAAACTACTTTTTTTATTTAGAGCTCTAAGTTGAGATTTCTTATTATCAAACAATTTCTTACTGTCTAACATGAAGATACACAATAAGTGCACCAAATTTGGATAATAAATAGGTCATATAAGTCCAAACTAAGGTTTTTGACCTAAGGGGTATTTTAGTAAATTTCATCTAATAAAATCTAAATGTACACGTAGTTCACTGCTAGTTGTTGTTCAAGGATTCCATAGAGTCCCAAAATACTAAATTTTGAGGTTTAATGAATTAGTTATAACCATTTCAATTCCTAAGGGTAATTTGGTAATTTTTTAAGCTAAGAGGAGGTCAAAAAGCTAACTTTTTCATTTAATATCCAAATTCAACAAACTCAGTAGTTATAGCTTCTCTATATCATACTGAGTATTTTAACTGGGAGTAGACCCAAATTAGACTTTAACTGGTCAAGTTATGACCTAATTAAGGTTAGGGGTATTTTGGTCATTTTTGATTTTTCTAGGATTCAAAACTTAAATATTACTTCAGATTATTGTTGCCACTAGAATTTTAAGCTATCTAACACTTTGAATTTTTTGATTTGGAGTCTAATTGATTAAGATATGATCAAACCAACATTTAGGATTTTAGGGGTGATTAGAGACTAAACTATCATCTAATGCAAAATTAGAAATTCACCTACATATTTATACAGTGCTCAATTTTATCTAAATTAGGTTCAAATTTGATATAATTTAATGCCACTAGGGTCCTAGGGTTCTAAAAATTCGAAAATGGTGAAATTTTGGCCATTTTTAGCTGGTTCTGGACCAATCCGGACAGTTCTGGATGCTACGGTGGGCAGTGGCGCCTTTTAGCAGAAAGCCAGGCGCTATGGCGTACTGCGGCGCACTGCAGCGCTTTTGATGCTACGACGCACTGGGCAAAAATTAGCATTGTAGCGCGCTTTAGTGCTTTTGATGCTACGCGCATTACGGTGGTTAAACTTTAGAATTATTGTTCAATTACTTTACCTATTGATTTCATACGATTTTCTTGAAATGACGCTGCAGCCCGCCGTGGCGCGCTGCAGTGGTTTAACTTTCGGGTTACTGTTCAATTATTTTTTCTATTGATTTCCTATAGTTTTTCTGGAAATAACGCTGCAGCCCGTTATGGCGCGCTGCAGCGATTTGCTTCCAGACCCTAATTTAGATCCAAAAGAGTTGTGGTGTGCTGTAGCACGCTATGGCGAGCTATGGCAGATTCAATACGAAAACCGTGAAGGGTCAATTTTTGGGCTCAGATACTCTCAACTGAGAGCACTTCACGAGCGGTACTATATACTGATGGAAAGGTCTTTCCGGAACCTTTCCATTGATATTCAAATCGACACCAAATGATCAAATTATTAATACAAATAGTGGGGTTAAGGGACTAGGTGTGCAGAAATTTATATTAGCAGACTTACATATCATTCCTTATTATCTACAGATTTTCATGAGTTCCTACATCTTAAACATGGCTTCATAGATGCACAACTAAGGTAGCACAGAATCTTAAACATACCAATAAACATATATACAAAATAGAATAGCCATTAGATTAACTAGTGGAGGGAAAGGGAGTACCTTAGTTTTCAAATGAAAGAAGAAGGAGGAGGAAGCTTTGTTTTCTGCAGGGGCTTGGGAGCTTGAGGGCTTCTTTAGCAGCACGACAATGAAGGAAGGAGGAGAGGAGCTCAGCTTGGTAATAAGGGAAGAAAGAAGGGGTTGAGATCCATTTAAAGGAGAAGAGGAGGCTAGCCTTGGGATGGGATAGGAATGAGTTATCCCATCCAAGGCTTGGAGGAGAAGATGGTCAAAAAGGGAAGGAGGGGGGGGGGGGGGGGGGTATGGCTTGTAGCTAAATGGGAGAGCAAGAGGTGCTGATTTCAGTAGAATTTAGGGAGTGGGGTCCACCTTAGGGAAAATATAGAAAATGGATTTTTTAAGAATCCTAATTTATTTAATTAATTAATGCTAAAAAGTCAGATTTTATAACAAGTTCTGAAAAATCCCAAAATTTTACCCTTAGCTAATTCGAGGGTGAGGAACGCAATGGCGAAGTCGGATTTTAATTCTGATGAGTATTTAATTTTCCTATTTTTTGGTGTATTTAAATATTATTAAAATATTCGTCGAAATTTCGACGACTTCTAATTGACTCAAAAATATCACCCATAGCTAATTTGGGGGCATTGAGCGTAATGACAAAGTCCGATTTTTGATTTGAGATCAATTTAGATAGGTCAATTTCTAAAGTTTCTGGATTTCTTAAAAATCAAAACTTGATCTATTTGACTCCTGATTTGGACTAGGTCTTAGTGGATGACTCCTATTGACTTGATAAATGCTTAGGATCAAGATTTGGATGGAGATTAGTCTTAATTGATAAGGATAACAACTTAGGTTATTACAGATGACTTAGACATAGAAGTTCTAAATAAATTGAATATGATCTCATAATAATCTATGTGTTGAGACAAAACCCTAATGTGGTCACCTTGTACACTAGATTTGAACTTGTTAGAATTAGAGGACCAATCTAAGGAAGATAATATTCACTTGATTAATTGACATGATAATAAGTACTTAAAAATTATATGAGTCGAATATAACACCTGTCCCTAATAAATTACTTGATAAAAACCTAACTCTCCCTTCTTAATAAAATAGTATCTTAATTTGAGTTCTTTGCATTATTTATTTAGGAACCAACAAAAACAAAAATACATATTACCTAGACATTATTGAAAATATATATAACTTAGTAACAAAACCACCGTTCCCTGAGGATGAAAAAATCTAGAACTCACCATTCCCTTATTACTTCGGACCACGTACACTTGCATGGAAGTGCAGACACATATTTGTGGTCTGTCAGTGAACGAAACCTTCTTTTGTTTGCCCAGCACTTTGCATTCATAGAAATCCAAGTTTACTGACTTCAGTCCTTAGAGCTTCCCCTTTAAATGTAGGGATTTTAGTTCTCTCTCGCTCATATGGCTAAGCCTCTAGTGCCATAAATATGCATCTATCTCTTCTACAGTTGCAATAGAATCAAACACTTTGTTAATCAAGTAATGTGTACCCTCCATAGAGCCTAGTGTAACAATGAGTGTACCCTTGGTGACCTTCTATAAGTCTCTAATGAAACAGGTGTTGTAGCCCTCCCTGGCTAACTAGCTCACATAAATTATATTTCTTTTTAGACATGTAGGTTTATCTTTTAGCTTCCAACACCTCTATCAATGATGTCACACACTTTATCATCTACAAGATATCCTTTATCTAAGTCACCCTTGGTGTAGTTCTTGAAGGTACTCCTCGATGGAGTTGCATGAAAGGATGTGCCCAAGTCTACTACCCAGGACTATGAATTGAAAAGTGAGAGGATCAACGCATCTTGATACTCCTCAGCTAAAATATTCACAGTCAAGTTCATCATTTTACGTCTACCACTTAGTTACTTCAGGGTAGGGCAGTTCTTCTTGAAGTGACATGCCTTACCACAGTTCCAGCAATCCAGCTTTGCTTTTTTGGGTCATGATTTTCCTCATCAAGACATTAATATATTTCTATTATGTTTCCTTTCTGTATATTTTTCCCTGCTTTCAGCATTAATTGCTGAGGTGGATACCTCCCCATGGGATTTCTACCACACCTCCTCATTTAGCACAATCCTAACAATGTCATCGAATCTCAATGACACATACCATGATGAATTGCTAATGGTTGTAACCAACCCATCCCAACTGTCCTGCAATGAAGAGAGGAAAAACAAAGCTCGGACCTCGTCATCAAAACTGATGCCCACCGAACTTAACTGGCTCATCACCATGTTGAACCCATTGAGACGTTCATTCACTGAATAGCCATCCATCATCTTCATGTTAAACAATCTCTTCATTAAGAAAATCTTATTTAAAGTTGAGGGCTTCTCATACATCCTCATTAGAGCATCTATGAGATATATAATACTTTTCTCATTAAAAATGCTAAAAACAAAATAAGAAGATAATGATAAATGAATCAAACCTAGTGCAGTTCTATCGAGAACTTTCCTCTCTTCATCAGTCATAGTTGTAAGTTTTCTATCGGCTCCTTTTAATGGAAGATATAACTTCTTCTGGTAAAGCTGATCCTCCATCTGCATTTTCCATAACACAATATTCATTTCACTAAATTTCTCTATCTTGTGTCTCATCTCATTGGCCATTACTCCCACTCAAACAGCAAACCATAGGACCAACAGGGTAACCTCTTTCTCTGATACTAATCGTTGGTCAAAAAATAAGAAACCTTCATGCACCATTGAGAACACTCTCCACAGTGGAAGTAGTTTGACTAGTGCACTTGATTGAGGACCTGGGTTGCGTTGACGGTTACCAAGCAAATTTGAGATCACATATTCACAAATGAAATATCATAGCACATGTATGCAAAGCAAACTCAAGCACAAAAACATCAAAAATATAGAAATTATGTGGAAAACCCAAGAATGGGAAAAATCACAGAGCCACACCACAAAAATGTCAATTAAGAATCTTGAAGAGTACAGAGTTATTAAGAGCTTAATCTTGATAGAAAATACATAAGCTCTTACTCTAAGATGAAGAGGAGATGAAGCAGCCATTACCAGGAGTATTTTCTCCAATATATAAGAGCTCTCTTGCACTGCAGCTTCTTTAGGGCTTCACCTTGGGATCTCCTCCTCACAATGACCAAAGCTTCTTAATCTGAACTGCCAACTTCTTCGATTGCATAAGAAACTCCTCCATATGTTCTCTTAAGTACCCAAATCATTTTTGAACCCTAAATGGTCCAAAATGCCCTCCAAATTACTTAGGGCGCAATCTGAACTAGAGCAGAACTCTACCAGGCGTTACGGCATGCTGTGGCGCATGGGTCTCAAGTAGTCAGCTGCTGCGATGCGCGGTAGCGTCCGCCTCTTAATATGCTTGCCACTGCGGCATGCTGTAGCTCTAGCCTCCCGGGTTACCTACCGTTGTAGCGCACTATAGGGCACTGTAGCGCCCGCTTCTCTATTTGCTGATCGCTAAGGCACGTGGTAGAGCCTCCATCTTAGGTGAGGGACCTTGCATATGTCTCGTCGAGACACTTGTTTCAGTATATAGTTTGTAATTTTTGGAGTTCAAATGGCTGTAGATCAGGGCTCGAGAATTTTCAGCCACCTGATTTAAATCCAATAGTTGATTTTGATTAGAGTTTGGCTATATATTCTAAATCAACTCTAACCTAAATAAGCTAAAACCTAATTATTCTTTTCCCCTCAGCCTCAGCCGCATCCTTCTTTCTCATCTCCTTCGTCCTCACTCAGCAGGAGGCTCAACATTAGGTTGAGCAGCTGCTCTGCTGTCCCTCTCCTTTCGATAGGAGGCCAATAGGCTTTTGATCTTCCTCTCCTCTCAGTAGAGAGCTGAGATCAACCACACCCATTCTCGCTGATCTCTCCCTCTCTCACTCACCAACGCTCTTTGAATCGGGTCGCCGGTTTCATCTCTTTCTACGCGCCAGTTGCCAGCATGGATCACACCAATCCCTCCTTCCATTCGGCTGAGACCTGCAGCTATTCTTCCTTTTCATGGTAAGGATTTCTCCCATTGTAGGTTGCACTTCTCATTTGGGCTTGAGATTGATTACTTAATTGTTATGAGGCTTGATGAATGAATTTCCTTAATTAGATCAAGATTGGCTTATTATTATTTTTATGTTGTAAGCATATCATTTAGACTTTTAAGATCAAACATTGTTCTTATATTTTAGCATTCACTAGTTCCATGTTTCATATAAGAACTTCACTATCTGCTTTGCCATTTTGTGCGGTAGCCTTTAGGGTCATGTAAGAGTTAGCCGAGAAAATGAACAATATATGTTAAGTGCCTTGTCGAGATATGCATAGTTACTTTTCGATCTACTGTCCATTGCTTGATGCATGATAGATTGACTCCCCATTTAAGCTTAATGTTATATATGATATTGCTGCATTAGTGTGGCTTGCTTCATTAAGTTTTGCTTAATAATTTTAATTGATTTTAACTTTCATTTATTTAACTCAGAATTTATACAATCACCACGATGTTAAAGTTATGTATTCCTGAAGTATGGGCTGATTATTTAACATTAAGCTTTGCTATTTTCAAAACTAGCAGTATGGAATATTTGTCACTTTCATTTGTTTGCATTGAAGTGAATATGCGCAATTCATGCATAGGTCATGCAAATTAATGAACCATTTTTCATGTTAATTATAGTTAACATGAAAATCTACACTTAAGATTGGTGTTGGTTGTGATTAAATATTTTAAGTTCTTACTTTATTCTTTTTTTATGCTTGAATGTGAATCTAATTCATTAGATCTAATTATCTCTTGTAATTAAAATAGCAAATGTATGTTTGAATAATTAGTGGATCGATAGCATTTGATTTAAATTTATTTGCATATATTAGGTTGGCTTATGTATGATTCAAATGGATTATCCATCACCCATGACCTTGTCCATATAAAGCTTAATGTTGAGTAATTTGAATAAGGTTCGTATAGTTTGGATTGTTAATAAGGAAAGCAGCTCTTATCAAAATCTTTATCTCTAGTCGCATCCTACTCAATTGTTGCAGGTGATGAGAATGGCGCTTCATCTCAATAGAAGCATTAAGCTGCAAGCTAATCATCATTAGTCAGAAGCTCATATCGCATGCAAGGTACGTTAAGTACTTAGAACTTTATTGAGTTTTGTATTCATTTAATTATATTATTTTCTTGAGCTCTATGTACATGGCAAGTTCTCTCAGATCGCCTGAGTAGATGAGGCCTAACTGGGTGGTAGAATGGGTCTCCATCTTTCCTACACTGGGGGGCCATTCTCTGGGCTTTGCTCTAATCGATCAAACCTAGTAGTCTCCGGCTTTCGTTTGGTCTGTAAATGAATCCGAAGGCTTATTGGAATGGAGGTATTCTGCTTCACAGCCTTGACATAATTTTTGATCTCTTTCATTTCAAACTGTTGGCTTTTAGATGGCCTTGTCAAGTGCGTACATCACTTGCATAGATCTTAGCATCGTTAGTAATTTATTTTTTTTGTAAACCATGGAATTAGGGCGTAGGAGCAACTTGCTATTGTAGGAGAGCATTGCTATTTAATGAATTTTCACTAAGTAGCGATATTAGTTTACTTAAAATATTAAGTTTGCACTACATAAATGAAACCTAGAGTTTGATGAGAAATGTTATTAATTACCCTTCCATTTAGGAAAACATTAGTTAGTCTTGTAAGATCGGTACATGTCCAATTAGGGTGTTTGAGGAGTTGATTTACTCCTTGGACAATATTCATATCATCAAATTAGAATTGTTTCACTTAGAATCGAATTCTCAAAATTTATCTTTTTGACTCTTAAAATATTATGTTTTAAGGGAATGAGGTTAATTGTATAGAATATAGTCAAACCCATTGATTTCTCTCATGACACTAACATAAATAAAAAGTTAGAACTTAGATATTTCATTGAGTCTAATTAAACTTAATGGAACTCCCTATATGTAACAACCCTAGTTTTTACCATAGCTAAGTTAGATTAATTAAGTTAAATTAAGCTCTAATTTTGATTCCATTAGACTCAATGGGTCATTTAAACCTAACCATAGAAGTTTGAAATCAATCGGAGCTAAATTGAGAATTTTGACATTTTTGGCTATTTTTGAGTCCTGGAAAATACTTAAATTAATTTGATCTCTAAATCAAAATCTAATTTCATTTTTGAATTCCCCACCCCCAAATTAGTTAAGGGTGAAATTTTGGGAATTTTTGGAGGATATTTAGGCCTATTTTGGATTTAATTTAAATTAGTTCAATTGCAAATTAGGGTTCTAAATAATTCATAATTGCATTGTACCCTCCCTCCAACGGTCGGCTGACCCCAAAATCACGGGCGCCATCTGGGTCGTTCATTCCATGGATCTGATCCAATGACCCGCGCTTTCGATTGGATCTGTCTTATCTCGACCATTCCGCGGTTTCGAGATTCCAATCCAACGGCATCTAGCTATCCACCGTAAGTGTCCTCGATCAACCGTAGGAACTCCTGATCTGATCCAATGGCTGATCTTTTACATACGTTTGTTCATTAAGTGTCGAAAGATCAGAGCCATTCTGCATCGATTGATGATCAATCAGACGGCCCGGAGCACCCTGACCACTGTGGATCGTCTCCCTCACCTCGCCCTCCGCGTCTGGTCCCCCCCGACAACTAGGTAACCTCTAGCCCCGGTGGCAGTACGGGGGATGCCGAAATTCCTCTCCTACCCTCAGCGCGTCCTCCTACCGGTAGTAGTATCCCCAAATTGCCCATGACCATTGGAACCAAGCCTTCCCTTCAGCCTGAGCCTTCCTCCATTCCCGAGCTCTAGTATCCACCCCCATTGCTCCTTCTGCCTATAAATACTCCCAAAATATCACAGTGAGTCCCTTTGCTCACAGTGATCTCTCAATTTCCCTGCCAAAGTCCCCTGTAGCTCCCGTCACACTCGGTGAATTTTGGCCTTTTCTAGAACTGCGAACTGCTGATAGGGGTCCGTCTGGTGTTCAGACCCCCTGTGAACTTGCGCCTACTGCTTGGGAAGCTCTAGCTCACCTCGATTTTTCTCGGCCGTGCTTGTAACCTCGACTTCAGGTACAGCTTCTTCCCAACTGAGCTGTGTGAGATTAGTTCTCCATCATAGCTTCTAATTGAACCTCTAGATGTCGTATAATTGACCTTAGCCCCCTAGGAAACCTAATCTGATTGTTCCAGGGTCTGAGCTAGCTCTGATTGATTGTATCGATCGATTGAGCTAGCGGCTGAGCCATGGCTAAGTCTGAGTGAGTAAGGACTCAGTAATTGGCTGCACCCCAGGCTGTGAAACCTTGGGGGTTCGACTCACCTCACCTCACTGATGGTGTAGGGATCATGCCCCATCCGTTTAATATTTTAGGAGAATTATCCCCTCACAGCAAACCCTAATCGTCTATAAATGGATATTTCGATGGAGTAGTTATCTATCATTCTGGCTCGCTCCAGTTAGGGCTTTCAGATTCAATCGACACGCCTTGACCTCCTGAAGGTGCGGCGATTGAATGCTGGTCGCGGCGTGGCCTATCGGCACAGTATCAGGGACGAAGCACTGGCGCTTCAGGCCAGGTCAGACCTCGATCCGTGTGGTTCTGATTTCAGGCCGCGAGTTTATTTAAATTATTTAGGAATTATTTTCCTTCAATTAATTCTTATGTAAATAGGTTTAATTAAACACCCTATGGTTTGATTTAAATAAAAATGCAGAATAAATTAATGAAATAATTTTAATTATACTTATCCAAATGATATGATCCAATATACTATTTTAATCAGAAAAATGCAAAGAATAATAATATAAAGTACAATCAAGGATCCAATGGATTGATTTAAAATAATTGCCTAATCTTTCTCTATTTTTTATTTAAATCATAATAAATTTATTTATTATCCAAAAATGTTAAGTAAGGTCTTTGATTGCTCATAAGACCATAAAGAACCTATGTAGACCCTTAAAAGTAATTTAGGATCCTTAATTTTGCTAATCACTCCTTAATTATCCTAAAATGAGATTAGTGAATTAAGCCATAGATTAGTCTCTAATTTTGATAAATCTAGTTCCTAATGTCTTTTTAAGTATGTTAGCACCTATAATTGAGTTTGGATCATCTTAGTATGCCCTAATTTCCTTAATCACCTTAATTGGCCTTAATTTGAGGTTAGTGCTAATTAAGCTAAATTAAATATCAAAACCCTAAGATAAGTGTTTATCCTACTTTATTAATCAATATGAAGCTTATTAAAATATATTTGAATCAATTTGGATGATTAAATCCTAAAATTCCATTTTTAGCCTTAAGAGGGATATTTTGGTTATTTTGACCAAAATGTGCTTAAGTACCCTTAAACCCTAAGAATCTCAAGTAAAATGATTATAATCAATAATGAAATGTATTAATATCAATTGCTAAGTGGTATCACCTCTTGATTGAATCTTAGTATTTAAATCTTAAAATCCATAAGTAAGCTCTTAAGATCTTAAGTGATCTTAAGACCCTTCTTAAAAGTCATAGCTTCATCAATATTAATATTTAAGTTTCTAATCCTAATTATCTTGCCTAAGTTTATTCATGAATTATAGTCTTCAAGAAAGTAAAAGCAAAAGCTTTAAAGAACCCTAAGACTCATTAGTTAGATCTAAGTGATCAAACTTCAGACCCTAGATCTTAGATCTTAGATCTTAACCTTTAGATCAAATTGAATTGATTTACCTTCATTTGGAATTCCTTACTTGATTAACTATTTAATCCTATTGAAACTTTCCTTGTGGGTGTATGATTGATTCAATCTTTAGAATAATATAATTATCCTAGAGATTGAATATAGATCTTAGATTCTTAATTTTTAATTGATTATTTTATCTTATAACTAGTAGAGTAACCTTTCATTAAGATCTTAGTTTCTAAATATTTCAACATATAAAATTCCTTATCTTTAAATTGTGTTTGTGTGAACCCTAAATCCTCATTAGGACATCACCTTGGATTCAGGATTTGAACACCAAAGTGGAGTTTGGATCCAGAATCCTTAATCTTGATTTACTTAATCAATATTTGGGTTAAGAGAGGAAAATAATAATAATAATTAAGTTATTGATTTATTTACTATAAACCTTTATAGTCATCATATGATTATGAATTAGAACTTGTTAAGTTCTAATGTTAACATTATGGCTGTGAATCTAGGATTATACTCGATAGCTGGATATTAGAGATTCAAAACTTGTATCTTCTCATAATAGTTAGATTTGGATAAATTAGATAACAATAGATATCACATGAGTCTAGTTGAGTCTCTTGCTTACTTGACTTGATCGCTTTGCACACCTTGAATATTGAGCCTCGTTCCTTGAGCATAATAGGTAAATTTAGGATATGGAAGATACATCCTAAGTTAGTTTTTGGAAAGCATAACATTCATTCAATTCTTTTAGTACTTTCAATTAATAGAGTATGTCCTAGCTTAGTCTGCCTCTTTAGTTCTAGTTTTATTATAGAATAGAATCGGACCTAGCTCTGCAGATAACTAGGATGGTACATGTCTTATTCTATAAGTTCAACTCGGACCTAGCTCTGCGGATGCTTAGGATGGACACATGTTGAACTTTCAGTTTAGAGGCTCTGTAAGGCCTATTTCTGTTATGGTAGTACTATGTCTTAGGCTTACTTCTACTTCTGTTCAATTTTTAGTATTTGTTTTGCTTTGCCACATGCTTCAGTGGCCTTACTTTAGTGCTTGGCTTGCTTTGCCACATGTTTCAGTGGCCTTACTTTTTGCTCATTCATGTACTTAGTTTACTTTTACCACATGCCTCAGTAGCCTTTTCCATATTAATCTGCATGCTTGTATGAATGCTTTTATTAATTAGTATTAAATATTTGCATGTTTAGGATGCTAGAATTGTATGTTTATTTTAGCACTTGTATTTTTTATATACTCAACATGTATCCATATGATCATAAGCATGTTAGGATCAAATTTATTTCAGTAGTTGTAGTTATTTTGCTTTTTGCCTCACCATGTTTAGTTGTTATTTTGTATGTTATTTTTACATACTTGTTGATTAGCTATAAATGATTAGTTTATGGCTATCCCGTTCTTTGTAGCTTGTAGCACCTTATAATGCTTGTATGTTTAAAACTCTTAAATATGATATCTTAAATATTCAGTTCACTTAAATAGCCTAAAATATACTTAGATAATTGTCTAACTGCAACCTTTTCTTTTATTGGTTGGGGCCCTGATCGACAAATGATAGATTTGGAGCTGTTCATTGGTAGTACTGCAGGAGAGGAGCCGGTGCAGGAGGAGGATCTTCCCACTATTGTTTAGTTAGATTTTCCTTCTTGTAGTGAGATTTTGAGAGATCTTTCTTTTAATTTAGTCAGTAATAATTAAATTTCAGATGTATTTACTTTTCTGCATTTGATCTGAGTTACTGCTTCTCTTACTCTCTTATACTATATTGTGATGTGGATGTTATATTATAATATTTTTTTGCCTCCGTCACTTTGATTTGTATTGATGTATGTTCATAGTTCCAGGTGACAAGTCCTTGGCTTAAAGCAGATTGGGTCATACCTGATTTTACTTAAGTTTGAGATTTTCCACAGCTGGAGCACCGCACTCCTCGTGTTTGTGCTAATATCAGTATTAGCATGGCCGCGGAGGGTGCGGGGCCCCGCACTATAGATCAAAATTTGAGTATCATATTAAATTAAATAACTTAGACTTTAGATGCTTAGAACCTATGTTAAGAGACTTAAGCCCCATGCTGGAGTTTAATCTCTTAACTTTTAATCTTGATAAATTTTATCAATATTCGTTGTAGAAATGGAAAAGTGTAAATTAGGTCGATCGATTATTTCATTAAACTTTTGTCGATGACTTTCCTGATTCTGTATTAGAATTTGTTAAACTAGGACAACATATGCATAGGGTTCAGTTTTTGATCAAATTTGTGCACTTTTACCCCAATGGATAGGGGTAAGGAGAATAAGGATTACTTAGCACATACTCATTGAGGAGAGTTGTGTTAGTTGGGACCTGCTTAGTCTTGTAGATGTACTTAACTCATCAGCTACTTCTGGATGTGTCCACAGAAGTAAAGTAAATAATAAAAATCTTACTAGATTTGAAATTTTTGCCTCTTCAGTTCAGTTCTTCTTCGTTATTCCGTCTTAGACTCTTATGATGCTAAGTGATTTTCCATCTTAGCCTCTTATGACGCTAAGTGATATTACATTTTTTTTTTCAGTTCAGTAGGCTAGTTTAGTCCTCCTTCTGATATGGCAATCTTTACACATATACTTTCTATTTTATTATTACTTTTACTACAGTTAGCCATTACATTACTTGCTTACTTATATATTTATAGGATGTTAGATTTCTTTTCTTGCTTACTTATATGTACTATAGTTAGATTACTTTCTTTTAGACCTACATAAACTATATGATCATAAGCAAGTTTAGAAAGGGTCTTTTCTATCAGTGTTTTCTTTACTTTACTTATACTTATATGCCTAACTGTATCACATCTTTGGTTTTGATGTATGATCTTCTACCTCCTATATTGCTTAGTTATAATTGTCTTTATTTATAACTTTTTCACATCCCTATGTATACTTGTTGCACCCATATGCTTTGCTTATTTTATAGTTTAAGTAATTGGTGATATCATAAAATTCATGTACTTATTAATAGCTTAGGTTGTACTTAGACTTATTAAGTCTAAGTAGATTGATGGATCATTGGGTGAACCATTGGGTGATTTATGGAGAATTAATGTGAGGGGATGTTTGGGAAAAGTATGTCACAAGTGATGTATATGTGAATTTGAGAATTTCATCTAAGGTGAATTATGCATTATTAGTAGATTGATGGATCATTAAATAGGTTATATATTTAAATTTGGTTTGCTATGTTTAGAAGGATTAAATTCTTTAATTCAACATTCATGAATCTTAAGGAAATTTCTGGACTTTGGGAATATCTTTATAGTTTAAAGTGTGCTTAGCTTTGGAGAATTTCCTGTGAGGTTTTAAATCTTAGAATCTCCTTGAGGTAGATTAAATTTTGTGATTAGGTTGGATTTCTTAAGTTGTCCATTTCAACTTAGGAGGTTTAGTAGTGTATAAATGATGAATTTTGAGGATGGTAATCTTAGGATTATGATAGAGAGTCTTAAGTGTTTGTTATAATTATAAATTATTTTCAAAAATATAAAACTATATTTTTCACACACACACACACACACACACACACACACACACACACACACACACACACACACACACACACACATATATATATATATATATATATATATATATATATATATATATATATATAACAATTGACTTAGGATCAATACCTTAAGTTAGTTTGGGGTTCAAATAATTAAAATTAGATTGCAACAGGGCATTACTTGCTTAGTTTACTTTAGAATTTCCATTGAATGTTGTTGTGCTTTAAAGCCTTAATCAATTAATCATAATCATTGCACAATAATAATTATTACTAAATAAGGGGTTTCACTCAAGGTGAATTAGTTTGTATAATCATTTGAGCCATGGCTGGTTATGGAGTGATCCAGAGACCTCACATATCCTTGAGGGAGAATATGTGGTCATACATGAGACCCCGTCTTATATAGTTTGGTAAATGTACTTAACTCTTCTTTTTGTTTTGTATGAGCCCACAGAATATAACTTAATTAAAATACTAAATATTAATTAACTGCCTCACATGTTCTTATAGACATTATTGCATATTACAACTGTATTTGTTCCTTTAATATACTTGCTTATAAAATGCTAGATGTTATCTTTTATCCCTTACTTGCATATAAGATGCTAGCCTTTATCTTATTTAGCTCTTTTACAAATGCTATGTATACTTAACCTTTCTTGTGTAGGATAACATAATGTACTTTAGCTTACTTACTTATTTTACTTTTCTGTCATTTCTTAGTTTCAGTTTTATATTTCATACACATATTGCATTGTGTACACTTACTGCTTAACCTAATAAGATATCCTTAAACTAAAATAGTTGAAAACCCTAAAGTGTGATTAAACTTTATTAGTCTAACAACTTATTTTTATTTTATTAGCTGTGTCTTATCATGTTAAAAGCTAAACATGGTAGATCGGGAACCTAGAGTGGAGATTGCAGGTGATCCAAGAGAGGAGAAGATCCAAGAGGTTATTTGAAGATCTTGGTGGATTTTTACTTTTATTTTATTTTATGTGAGGATGAGGGGGTTTTCTTTTCATATTTACGTTAATGTTATAGTTTAAATATTTTGGATTGTACTATTTATTAAATTATGGATCTATATAATGGAATGTAAGTTTATTTCTCTTACAATGTATTTATTTTCCTTATCTTATAGATCCTTTGTCTTATTAGTGCTTAATAGTGGATTATGGAACACTAATCCAGTATTAAGTATTACAATGGCATTCAGTATTGGGACAGAACATCAAATCTAACACTGGGCCATTTCAAGTCAGCCTCCATAGCACTCCATTTTTTTGTCAATAATTTCCCCTTTAGCAGCACTTATGATCCACAATTAATTAAGTGAAGTGTTGTGTTAATATCATTAACCCAAAACTATTTCACAAGTCCACATGTAAACACAAGATAAATATCTCAAACCATTGACACTACAGTGTGCCCTGACACCCAATCCTGAGCACCAGACGCTACGTCATGCATAGACATCCCAAAGACCATCGAAATTGCACATTTTTGCACCCTATCCCGAAGCACTGAAGCTATGGCATGCAGTGGTGCTGACCCTAGAGAGCCATGCACCATGGCACACCATTGTGCCCCTTTAGAGCAAAACAAAATGTGGAGCACTGAATGCAAACTGAGCCACGGGCCCCGAGGCACCAGTTGTCCTGAAAGCCTAGTAAAGTTTAACAGTTGGGAGTTCAAGGGAATTAATTTATTAATATTAGCTCCCAAAGCTAATTTAAGAGAGAAAAAGTCAATGAATTAAGCATTCAACCCCTTCAACTCCCAATACTAATTAAAAAAGGAATATTCAAAGAATTAAGAAATTAAAAACCTTAGCCCCCAAGATTGATTAAATGGAAGAATTAATTAAGAATTAACTTATTGGGCTTCCAAGGCTAAAGAGGAAGAGGAGGAATTTAAGGAAAAAAGATATCAACTGTCAAAATATTTTTGGAGGATTCAGATTAAGAGAAACCTTTGCCGAAAATAAGAAAATACTTTAGGAGTTTCTAAAGAAGGAAGGCAGTCAAAGACAAGGAGAATAGTTTAGGATAGAGGATCAAATCAAGAGAAGAAGATTATATATATGTGAGAAATGTAACCCATTATTCTTTTTGTATTATATCTCTTTTTCTATCTTTATTTAGAATCATGTGTGAAGACATATTGTAATTATGTGTTGAATGTATCTTTGAGCTTATTCACTATAATGGCACCATAACCCTCCTCTTAGGGAGGCTTAGGCTAAGAGCTAGGTTGTGCAATTTTTTATTGTGCAATACAATCAGTTTCATTTTTTAGTATACATGTGAAAGTAATCATGTGGTCATAACAAAGTATTTATTTGCCAAATTATAATAATTACATTGCAATAAGATAAAATAATCAAATCTATTAATCATTGATCTTTCACTACTCAACTTTCTGATAATAAGCTTGATGCATGACAACCATGATTAACTCATGTTTTAGTTATTTGGACTCAACAATAAATCTATTGCTTAGATGTAAGAGTAAGTTTTAATAGAAAAATCTATGCATATTTGCTTGCATAACTAATTTTGATAACTAAATAACATGTGTGTTTTTCTAGAACCATAGCACATATCAAAACAGAACCAAGTAGAGTACAATAGTAATTAAAAAACATCATCACAATCAAAGCTGAGATTTGAAATGAAGGGGTCTCATAGAAGATCGACTAAAGAGGATCTCAGAGTTGAATGTGATGAGAGATTCATGTACGTGAGACATCACTAGTGAATCTACATAATTGCAAATCCATGAAAGAAGTTAATAAGTTATCTCTCACATGTACTGGATAGAATAGCAATGCACTAATTTCTTTTATTCCATATGTTTTAGCATAACACTCTTTAATCTTCTCCAACTGATCAAAACCTAGTAGTTTAAAATCACAATTTCGGTAATTCAAATATTATTGAAAATAAGAAGTATTTAGTAACTAGCCACACTGTTCTATTAGGATGATAAATTGTGAGAACTAACTATCCATATATTACTTCAAATCATGTCCACTTGCGTATTTATGTAGACGCATAATTTTAGGTTTGTTAAATTTTTGGCATCATTGCAGGGGAACAATTGTTAGTATCAAGGAAATATTTTTTATTACAAAGTGATTTAAACATTTTATTATTTATTTACTACTTGTTTATCTTATTTTTTGTTTTAATTTAATTGCTTATTTTGTTTTTGTATAAATTTTGTTAAATAATATCTGTGAAACACTTGTTGCAAGACTTTTGCTTAGACATGTGACATAACTTGTGCTACTTAGTAGTGTTAAGGGAGTGTAATCGTATAAGAGGGTATGAAAACTTGTTTTTCGACCTTTAAACTAAATGAACAATCGATAGGCATAGTCAATGAATTAGGATAACTATTCAAAACCAAATGGCTGACCATAATTTAGGTGAAAATTTAGGTGAAGTCCCTAGAACAATTTGGGTAGATCTCTTAGAGATTATGCTTACCAACTATTAGAGGTGTACCGAATGTCATAGTAAGACTGAATGTTTAGTCTAACAACTTTGAGATAAAACCAACCACTCTGCAAAATGGTTCAAAATTTCCAATTTTGTGGACTACCTAGTAAAGATCCCAACACTTACATTTCAAACTTCTTAGAAATATGCGACTGATTTAACTATAACGGTGCCAATAACTATGCTATAAGACTTAGGTTGTTATCTTTTTTCCTAAGCAATGGAAATAAGAGTTGGTTGATCTCATTGTATAGTAATTCAATTATGGAATGGGATGAACTAGCAAAAACATTTCTAGCCAAGTACTTTCCATCAACCAAAACTGCTAGACTCATAATAGAAATGTCAAATCACACTCAATTAGAAGGAGAATCATTATACAATAGTTGGGAGTAGTTTAAGGAATGTCTTAGATGCTGCCGGATCATGGGTTTCCTTTTTGGATGCAAGTTCAAAATTCAATAATGGATTGAATGTACCCATGAGAACCCTGATTGATGTAGCTTTTGGAGGTTCATTAAATAGTAAAATACATGAAAAGGCATACAAACTCCTTGAGTAAATGGCTAATAATTAATAGTAGTAGCTGATTGAGTGACTAAATGATAATAGAAGAGAACCTTTGACGCTGTAGAAACCAACCAGATAGTTACTCTGCATTAGGAAATAACCTTACTAAATTAAAAATTAGAAATAATGAGTGTGAATGTTGCTCAAATAGTTGTTTGTGAATTGTGTAAGGGATCACACCCGAGGGAGAATTACAACTTAAATAATTCTCTTGTATAAATAGGTCAGAATAGGTGCATTTTATAAGAAATAACTTTAACTTCCAACACTCATTAAACTTATGATAAAAAAGCATTAGCCAAATTGGGAGAGTGAAAGAGTTTCTCTAGAGAAATCTATGGAGAAATTCAAAAATTACACTACCAACTTCATGAATTGAATTGATGCATCATTGAAAAGACATGAAGTAACATTAATGGACAAAGAAAATACACTAAGAAAAATGGAAGCTCAACTTAGGTCTATTTAACTTTAGTTAGCAAAATATGCCTTAGTTGGAGTGATAAATGAATGTGGGAAATAATAGGGGAAATGAATTACCTTATGTAGTGGAAAATAATGATTTTGGTAAATCATGACAACCAAGAGAATAAACCTCAATTAACACAAGAAAATTTTGAAATATCGCAAGAGGTGAAGCCTGCTCTGGAAGAGCATGTAGAACAACCTCAACCAAAACTGCAAGAAGGCTAAATAAATTACAATCAATCTATACCATTTCCTCAATGTATGGCTATACAAAAAGTAGGCATGCAATTTAAAATATTCTTCAAAATCTTCAAAACTTAGCAGATAAATATACAGTTTGCTAATGCTTTAGAACAAATGCCTAGTTATGCAAAATTTATGAATAACATCTTATCAATAAAGAGGAGAGTGGAGAATAAGGAAACTGTTGCACTAATATAAGAATTTAGCATAATAATATAAAGAAAGATCCCCATCAAAAGAAAAGACCTAGGAAGTTTTACAATACCATGCATAATAAAAAATCAAACTTTTTCAAAGTAACTCTGTGATTTAGGGGAATTAATAAACCTTATGCCTTATTATGTATATAGAGAATTAGGTGTTGAGAGCCTAAAACCTACTAAAGTGCTATTGCAGCTAGTAGATAAATCATTAAAACTCCTGTAGGAATTTTGGAAAATGTATTAGTAAAAGTCGATAAATTCATTTTTCTTGTTGACTTCATTGTGCTAGACATGGACGAATAAAACTAAGAAGTGCCAATAATTTAGGGTAAGCTATTCCTAGCAATGTGGAAAACATTTGTAGATGTTGATAAATGAGAACTAAGCTTAAGATATGAAGGAGAAGAAATAAGCTTCAATATTTACAATGCTATGAAACACCCAAACAAAATGAATGAGAGCTGCTAGAGAGTAGAAATTTGAAGAGGTGTTCACACATGTTCTAAGGGAAGAAGTAGAATAGCTAGCTAATGAGAATGATAAGAAATAGATTGCATTATTAAGGAGCTCAAAAAAAAGAAAAGTAGGATCATCCCATAAATTGAGAAACCCCCAGATTTGGAATTGAAACCTCGTCCAACTCATTTGGAATATGTTTATTTAGGGGAAGGATCCACTTTATTGATGATAATTTCAACTTTGGTGGAAACTAATTAGAATGAACATCTGTGCACAATGTCAAGAAATCACAAACTAGCAATAGGATGGAGTATTGTAGATATTAAAAGAATTAGTCCAACTTTGTGTATGCATAGGATTTGATAGAATATAATTTTAAACCAACCAGAAAGTTAAAGCGGCGATTTACAAGGAAATTGTTAAATTACTGGATGTATGAATAATCTTTCCTATCTTCGATATTCATAGGTTAGCTCAGTTCATATAGTGCCAAAGAAGAGTTGTATGATGGTGATGGTTAATGTAGATAATGATTTAATTCCAACAAGAATTATGACATGATGGAGAGTATGTATCAATTATAAGAAATTGAACAAAACAACCTATATATTCTCCCCTCCCATTCATTGACCAAATGCTTGACAGATTAGCTAGGAATCCTTTCTATTGTTTCATATATGGGTACTTTAGATATAATCAGATTCTCATTGCTCTGGAAGATCAAGAAAAAATGACCGTTACATGTCCATATGATACATTTGCTTTTGGGTTGTGCAATGCTCCTGCAACATTTCAGCGATGTATGATTGCTATTTTTTTGCTATAGTTGATATTTTTTTTGGAGAATTTCGTGGATGATTTTTCTATTGTACGATCAACATTTAGTGACTACTTTAAGAATTTAGCAATGAAACTTAAGCGTTGTGAGGAAACTAATCTTGTGTTGAATTGACAAAAATGCCGCGTTATGGCAAAGGAGGAAATTGTCTTAGGGCATAAGATTTCCTTGAATGGAATTAAAGTATATAGAGCCAAAATTGATGTGATAGAAAAACTTTCACCCCATTGACATTAAGAGATATAAGGTGTTTTTTGAACATGCTCAATTTTATAGAAGATTCATTAAAGACTTTTTGAAACTAAGCCTCCAAAGGTGTAAATTATTTGAAAAAAACATTGAGTTGAATTTTGATGCACATATCTTAATGGCTTTAATATATTAAAAAATGTATTCACTTTTTCTTTTATAATCTCAACACTAGATTGGAGGTTTCTTTTTGAAATTATGTGTGACATAGTGATGTAGCTGTAGGAGCTATTTTGGGACAAAAAAAAGATAGGGCATTTTATTCAATCTACTACACCAACAAAGCTCTTAATGAGGCACGAAAAAACTATTCAACCACAGAAAAAGAACTTATGCTTGTGGTTTTTGCATTTGATAAAATCTAGATCATATTTAATAGGCTCCAAAATCATTATGTTTACCAATCATGCAACCATTAAATACATAATGCAAAAGAAAGAAACAAAACATGGTTTGATTAGGTGGGTGTTATTACTTCAAGGGTTCAATTCATAAATCTGAGAAAAAAAGAATGTGAAGATGTTGTAGCATATCACTTATCCAGATTGTCTCATCATAAATCTGATTGTATAGAAGAAATTTTTGAAAATTTTCATGATGAATAGCTTTTTGCAATTGCAATATTAAAATCACCCTGGTTTGCAGACATTACTAATTACCTGGCATTTTGCCCATAGAAATTACTTGACAGCAGAAAAAATGATTTCCTTTAGAAGCCAAACATTACTTTTGGTATGACTAAATTCTCTATAAATATTATGCTGACCAAATCATGAGAAAGTGTATACCAGAGAGTGAGATCAGTGATATTCCATTTCATTGTCATTTTTCACATTATGGTGGACACCATGGATTTGAAAGAATGATAAATCTATAATTGATATCTTAAATAAAGAAAAAATTTATTCATTTTCACATATTGAAATTACTTCCTCAATCAAATTTTGCCTACTTTTAGGAAAAAATGCTTACCCAACAAAGTCTGAACAAATCTAGACAATTTCAAAATATTTCTGGAAGAAATCCGCTGCAGTGCGCTACAGCGGATCAACATGCGTGATTCTGGCGCCATAGCGCGCTACAGTGGACCAACTTGCAGAATTCTAGCGCCATAGCGCGCAGCAGCGGACCAACTTGCGAAGCTCTGACGCTATAACACGCTACAGTGAACCAACTTGCGAAACTTTGGCGCTTTAGCGCGCTGCAGTGGATCAACTTGTGAAACTCTGGTGCTATAGCGCACTGCAGCGGATCAACTTGCGAAGCTCTGGCACTGTAGGGTGCTGCAATGCGCTGCAGCGGGTCAACTGGCAAAAATCTGTCGCTATAGCGCGCTACACTACCCTGTAGCAACCCATCAATGTACAAACCAGAATGCCACAGTGGCAACAGCGGACCATTTCACAAAATTCAACCACTATGGCGTGCCATAGTGCGCTACATCACACTGCAGCGGATCAACTTGTGAAGCTCTGGCACTGGAGTGCGCTGCAGCGGATCAACTGGCAAAAATCTGTCGCTATAGCGCGCTACAGTGCACTGTAGCGGCCCATCAATGTACAAACCAGAACGCCACAGTGGCCACAGAAGACCATTTCACAAAATTCAACCGCTATAGCGTGCCATAGTGCGCTACAACAACACGTCAAAATTTTTTCTGAACAGGTGCGTTAAATGAGGCTGGGACAAGACCCCCAACTTGCCCCTTGTGTCCCAGCCATCATTCCTTCAGTAGCAGAATTATTTTTAATGGAGAATCGATATTTTAAAGTGATGTAAAGACTAAAGAATGGAAAATTAGAGGTCACTTCACCCCTCAAGTTGCATTTGAAATGATGATAGCAGATTTTTGGAGAAGGAAATGCAAAATTTGAAAAGAGAGGAAGAGGAAGGCAGCCCCTCTATAAATTCAACTCTTCTTGACTTAAGAGGGGTTCCCAACTTGGCTCACTAACATACTAAGTAAGGAGAGAGCTGCTTTAAAAGAGAAGGAGAACTCTCCAAGGGAAGAAAGACTCCATTGCTAAAGAGAAGAAGGAAGAAAGGCAGCACTACGGACCTAGAAGAAGCAACCAAGAACAAGAAGAAGAGAAAATCTGGAGAACTCCTTAAAAGAACGTTCCTAGTACTCTCTAACTCTTATCTTTTTATCTTTCTTAGTTGATCATGAAAGGGTCTTTAATCATGTATGTGTTCTTCTTAATATCTTGTGTAATGGAGAGCTAAACTTCCCTTGGGGAGGGTTGGGGCAATCCTACATAAATTGAAAGAGACTTTTGTATGAAAATTTTCTGAAGCTTTAATAAAATTTGTGAAGTAAATGACTTGTTAAAAAAGTGTAAAGGACTATTGTGAATTTGAATGTGGACCAAATGACAATGAACTAAATGACATCAAGACTAAAAACATGTCCTGTGCTCCATAGCTCACCCTTAGTTTAAAGCTATAATCATGAGTGCATAAGAGCTTAGAACTATGTGAGAAAGTTCTTGAGCCTAATGCACCTCGATCTATGCTTAACTAAGGAGTTAAAGCATGTGATGCTAAGACCCACTAAATATGCTCCGCTTCTTAGCATACGTGAAAGGATGGAGGGATTTCTTTGAGTGCTCATGAATGAGGTGACATAGTCATTGAGCCAAAATGAAATCACTCCATTATCTAAACAGTGCATGATACGCATGAAGCCCTTAGTGGAATCAATGCTTGAAAGATATTAACAGAACAACCCTCATTTATATGATCAAGAATTGAGAGGAAAACTAATAATCAAAAAATCTTATAAGGGTCTTTATGCTGAAATAGAACCGATTATGTGTTCATTTCAAGCACAAGATTTGAACTTGTAAATCTTGAAGTTAAACTCTAAGGAGGACAATGTGCACTTGATTAAAAATTAAAGAAAAAAGGGAATGCTTGAGGAATCATCATACATAAGTCATCTAACATATCATGTGGGAGAGACCCAACTCTCCTCTTCTTTTATCATAGTATTTTTCTACTAAGAATTGTTGTGCTTGTTTAGAAACCAATTTGACAAAATACACATAACTTAAGCATTTTTGAATGTAGATATACCTTAGTAACAGAACACTCAATACCTTGAGGACGATAAATCTCGGAACTCACATTCCAAATTATTACTTCAGACCACGTACACTTGTGTGCATGCACAGATGTATTTAAAGTCTGTCAAAGAACTATCGCAAAATTTTTACAATATTGATTCTTTTGACCATCTCTATTTAAAGATGAATGCAATTATGTAAAAAGTTGTGATCAATGCCAATGAATAGGAAAAATAAGTAAGAGGGATGAGCTCCCTCTTCAAGAGATTTTTGAGGTTGAGCTTTTTGATGTTTGAGGAATTAATTTTATGGGATCTTTTCTCACATCTAAACTCAACAAATACATTTTGATAGCAGTTAAGTACGTGTCCAAATGGGTTGAAAGAATTTTATGCACTAGTAATGATTCAGAAATAGTAATTGCCTTTAAAGGAAGATCCTAAATCATTTTGGTACACCTCAAATTTTGATTAGTGATGGAGGTAAGCATTTTTGCAGTAGGAAGCTAGAAATTTTATTGAAGAAGTATGGAGTGATAAATAAAATTGGAACTAGGTATCATCTGGAAACTAGGGGTCATGTAGAAATCTTAAATAGGGAATTAAAGCAAATGCTTGAAAAAACTATGAATCACAATAGGAAGGATTGGGCGTCAAAAGAGGATGATGCTTTGTGGGCTTATAGAACAGTATATAAAGCCATCCTAGAAATGTTCCTTAATAAAATTATCTATGGAAAATTATACCATCTACCTATAGAACTAGATCACAAAGCATTTTGGGCTAAGAAAGCTCAATTTTTATTTCAAACAAGTAGGTGAATGATGAGTACTTTAACTAAATGAGTTGGATGAAATAAGAATGAATGCCTTTGAAAATTCAGGAATCTACAAGGAGAAAATCAAGAGAAGCATGATAAACTTATCAAAAACAAGAACTTTGTGCCTGGGATGAAAGTTCTTCTATTTAATTCTAGGTTAAATTCATTCCCTAGAAAATTGAAATCCAGATGGTCAGGACCTTTTACGGTGGTAAAAGTGTATCCCATGGATCAATTGATATATCATCAAAAGAATGAGTATTTAAAGAAAATGAATAATGATTAAAACCTTATTTTGAACAGGAACCTATGTAGGAAAAGAATAGCTTTCTTTTGCAAGATGCTCTAACTGAACTTGGCACGTAAAGCAATAACGATCAGACTGAGGACAATAAACAAAGAAATATTAGAAGGCAACCCAAATTTAATAAGGATGTATTTTTCTTTTCTTTCTTTATGTTTTTGTTTCTTTCTATTTTAGCTTTATTTTATGTTAGTCATCCATTTACTTGTTCATTTAATAATGAATTTGAGAATTTTATCTTTTGAAAATCTGATTAGAAACCAAACTTGATTATGTAACATCAAATGGGATTGGGCGTGCGATGAATGTCGTGAAGAAAAAAGAAAGCAAATGAAATAGGGTTAAGTGAAATAAAACATGATAAACTAGCCAAAATAACTTCTCAGCTTAATCAAGTGATGAAACATGCAAAGTGCGGGGGAGGTGTGGATATGAAGAAAGGACTTAAATGGTTTTTGAACCTAGGTGTGCTAGGATTCTAAAGTATTTAATAAATGTAATGTGTATGCTAAGTTTGACATATGTTAAAAAATAATAATAAGAATGGGATGAAGAAAAAATCTCTCTCATTAAGAAAAAAAAGGATGAAGAAAATATCTCTTCCACCAATAAAGGCATTACATTTCATAAGAAAATACACACATGACACTTAAAATATTCCTAAAGCAACTACTATAATTAGTCCTTTCAAAACAAACATAATACTTCCAAACTCTACTCTACAGTAATTATGGCATTAAGTAAGGGAGTTCAATGAAACTTGAAAGTATTTGGTGACAAATTCTAAGAAGTATTGATCGTAGTGATCCACCAATTTGATCCAAATTGAATTTCTTTTGGCTACTTTAACTCAAAATATCAAAAGTCTAGTTCTTATTTACTTAACTTCAATTTATCAGGATATTATTTAATAAAACTTACTCAAGGAAGATCAAGAATTTAAGTATAGGGGTGTGATGAACTCTATATTTATAGTAATATTGTATGCAAATTTAAGTATTTTTATGTGATTTGTGCATTTTCAAGCATTATTTGTGCAATTTTATTTTTTGTAGCTTAAGGATAAGCTATGGTAAAATAAACAATATTGCATTTCAAAAGTGCAAATATCCAGGCATTACGGTGTGCCTTGGCACCCAATCTAGAGCATCGGGAGCTACAACGCACCCTAGTGCTCAATACAGAATGCTATGTGCTACATCGTGCCATGGTTCATAGTAATAAGAATTGCATAAGACAATTCTCATGAACCGAGGACACAAAAGCACATCCTAGTTCCCAATCCAGTGTGCATGGTGTTACGAAACTCCTAGGCCTCTTGAAGACAATTGCAATTGCACATTTTTGTTCCCCAACCTGAACTGCTGGCGCTATGGTGCGCCATGGAACTGTCTTTAGAGAGCCATGTGCCACTGCGCACCACAACACACCTTTAGAGTAAAAAGACACCTATAGAAAATTCAAATCAAGCCACGGGCCCCCAAATGCTTGTCCAAAAAGCCCAGTAAAGTTGAACAGTTGAGAGTTCAAGGGAATTAATTTGTTAATCCTTTTATCATCTAAGGTTGATTTAAGAAAGGAAAACTCAAGGAATTAAGTATTCAACTCCTTCAAATCCCATGAATGATTAAAAGGGGAATATTCAAGTAATTAATCAATTAAAATCCTCATCTCCCAAGGTTGATTAAAGGGGATAATTAATTAAGAAATAAAAAGAATTAATTAATTCAGCCCCTAAAGCTGAAGAGGAAGATGAGCCATTTAAGTGAAGAAGATATCAAGAGTCAATATCCTTTTGGAGGACCATATTAGGATAAACCTTAGCAAAAAATAATAAAATAGTTCAAGAGTTTCTAAAGAAGGGAGAAATCTAAAGATAAGCAGAACAATTTGGGACACAATGATAGAGGATCAAGGCAAGAGAAGAAGATTAAATCTACATGAAGAATGTAATTCACTATCTCTCTATTGTATCTCTTATTTTATCTTGATTTAGAAATATATGTAGAAGATGTATTGTAATTCTATGTTGAGTGTGTCTTTGTGCTTATTCACTGTAATCGTAGCCCAACCCTTCTCTTGGAGAGAGTTAGGTTAAGAACTGTGCTTATCTACTTTTTTATTATGCAATGCCATCAATTTCAATTTCTAATATATTTGTGAGAGTAATCATGTGATTAGTAACATTTGCATTCACACTAAAATAACCCCATTATTTTGTTCTATTTTATATTAGAATAGATTCCCTTAGAATTATTTTTGGTTTATTTTGTTTCATTTGGTGTTTTTTGGAATTCAAGAGCAATTTGGCTAAATTTATCCTTGGAAGCATACATGATAGCAGTCATGTGTTCAAGAGCACCTGGGCAGCAAGCACACTTGGGCAGTTTTACATTGCATCCAAGCAAAGCATCTAGAAAGCTTGATGCTCATGATTGCTCAAGCGTTAGTAGTGCAAACAAATTTTGAAGGTCTGGCGCCCAGGGGTTCTTAGGCGCCACACAACACAAATGAAGACAAACACCTAAGCATTTAGGCATGCCTAAATGCGAGCAATTTGGAAAGCCAAATTGAAATCTAGCAAGCTGGACGCTCAAGTGATCCTTGGCACCACAAGCAAAAGTTCTTATCCAGAGAACCATGTGCTTAGCCGTGCCTATGCGCCCGTGTTACAGCAAACTGGGCACCCAGGCACACCTAAACACCCAATGGATTCAACTTGCAAATAGGCAAATTATCAGTTTTGGGAAATCAATGTGCAGCCCAATCCCTTCCATGGTCATGCTAACACGTATATCAATATGATTAAGGTAGAGTGGTCAGTGTGATAAATCTCCAATTATAGTCAGATTAGATTTTCCCCCTAATTTATCAATAACTACAAGATATGCCACCTGCTTTTAAGTGAATCACCAAATATGCATACATAAACATCAGAGTTTGGAAGAAAAATAAATAATATCCATATCCATAGTGCATAAATATGAGAATATAACTCAACTCAGAATAAAAGTACAAAAAAAAAACATCAAAGTCCTGAATTTTTACATTTATGAATAACAGTTTAACTGAAAAAATAAACACTCTTCCACACCAAATAGAAATAAAATAACTAACTAAACATCGACAACACTAGGAAGGTCCTCCTCCTGGACAATCCCCTCACATGGAGCTATCTTCTCAAAAAGCTTTGAATTTGGCATGTTGGTTTATACATGCGAGGGCCCCAACCAAAAAAAGAAAATATTGCATTAGATAACTTTCTAAGTACATTTTATGATGATTTAATGATTTCCACAGTTTTTAGGATATGACCTTTTAACTTTAAGCAATAACAAACAAGCTATGGGTGCAATAAGCCTCAAAAGAAAGGAGAATATATAAATTAAACATTTATAACTTATCAAAATGAGGTAAATAAAAGAACATACCTCAAACTAGAAGCTACAACGATGTTAGACAATACTACATATAAAGCTATAAAATTACTATAAAGACTAAAAGATCATCCTAATGGAAATATGATCATTTAGATGTATGCTGAGTAAACAATAAAAAAAGTGGAGTGGTAATACATATTAGTAGACCAAGTCAAATAATAATTAAGACTAACATCCTAACATGCATATATGTACAAGTAAAAGCTGTATAAAGGCTGAAATAGAAGTAAAAGCATGCAAAACTAAAATTAAATAAGTAAAACTATCATATCAGAAGCCTGGCTAACAAAGCCACTATAATTGTAATTGAACTGGAATATATATATCATGCAATCATTTAGCTACTCATAGCTAAAGCATAAACAAAACTTAAACTAAACTAAAAAGGCATGAATACAATACAAATTATTTTAGTTATATTTTTTTACTTTTGTGGATACATCTAGAAATAATTGAGGAGTCAAGCATTTGCAAGACTGAGATGGATTCCCGAACTAGACACAACTCTCCCCAATGAGTATGTGTAAAGTAGCTTTATTTCTTCTTATAGCATGTTCGTATGCTGTAATGTGTATACATAATCAATCATCCTTATATAAACGTGATGCAAATGTTATCTTAATTTTACTAAGTTTTCATTTTCATGCATCAAATTCATCTTATGTGACATGTTCAAAGCAAAAGGCTCAAAACAAAGAAAGCAAAACATCAAATTATCAAGGAATAAGCAAGAATATACTAAGACTTATGTGATATATGTTGTTATTTAATTTATTTATTATAACTATTCTTAGAAAATACAAGCTCGGGATCTCTAATATCCTACTATCTAGTAAATTCTAAAAGTCATAGTCCTATAAGGTCAAATTTTAGAACTAATCAAGTTCCAATTCAAAATCAGATAAGTTCACCTACAAAAGTTTAAATAAATAGTCATCCTAATTGATACATTTATTATCCCAAAACCAATCTTGATTAAACTTACCAAGATTTAGGGATTTATAGCTAAACTCCAAACATATAGGTGAACCTCTAAACCTAATGTACTAACATTTTAGGATCTAAAGTTTTCTCAACAATTCTCTCATTCTACTGATTTAGGAAATCTTATTGAATAAACTCAATTGAAAATAGGATGAATCCTTCTAATCACAAGATAGGCTAATTGGCTAAAGTCAAAGACAAAATAATCAGAACTACAATTAATAAGTTTAACTCTTAATTGAAAGCTTCATCTTAAGCAAGGTTCAATCTGTCAAGTTATTTCATTATTTAATAGAATTGAACTTAAAGAAGTAATAAAGGAAGATCTAAAGCTAAGCTTTTAGAAGGTTTGCTCCTTAAGGATTTTCTTAAGAATTTCATTTAGTAGTCTACTTAGGAAAATATTTTGAAAAGCTTAATTGAAGTTTAAATTGGATATAACTGATTTAATAAGTTTCATTAAATCTAGAATGAAGAATATGTGTGTTTCTATATTCACAATTTATTAATTTATTTAAGACTAATTATCTTAAGGAAAAATTTAGGTTTAGACCATTCAAGCTAGCTTACAAGTTCAATTGACCTCCAATTGATTTCAAACTTTAGTTTACTGAGTTTTAGGGTAAGGGAAAGATTAATAGGCTCTAATTGCACTTTAAACCATATTTGGCCAAAATGATCAAAATGCCCCTCATTAAGGGTCTAATTGGAGACTTTAAGTCTAAGGTTCCTAATTGAATTATTCTAATGTCAAAAGGTTCCTCACCGCCTAAGATAAGGATTAACATTTTAAACACTCAATTTGATTAGGAATTATGGTTAATGAGCTCTAATCAGGGTTTGAGCTCATTAAGAGGTGATTAGCAAATTTAAGTGTGGAAATTGCCATCTTAAGCTACTAATAGGCTCTACTCTATCTAAGGAGCCCATAGATGCTAAGATCACCAAAATTAGAGCTCATTTAGCTTAATTATTTGCTAATTAGGGTTTAGAGTAATTACTGAATTTTATCACAGAAAAATAATTCTAACTTCCCAACATGTTCTCCTCTATCCAATGAGATTTAGAGACCTTAATCATGAATTTTGGCTAATAAAAGAGATTAATATTCCCTCCATTTTTATGTAATTAGGGCTTAATTAAGAGTTATACTCATAAAAACTTGCCTTTATAGTTTATTATTCTTCACATGTTTTAGAGTAAAATGGTATATTAGATTATATAATTTGGATTTGAATTAACTAGTCTATTCAAATTGTTTAAATGGATTCTTTCTACTTATTAAGCCATAGGCTTTAGAAATATCAGTTAAATTTCCTGAAGAAAAATAATTCTAGGAATTTGATTCATTTAAATGAACCATACAAAAGCACAGGTCGGGGGATGTCCTGACTGGTTACTGTTTATTTCTTCAGTGTACAAATTTGCCAACAATTAGATGTCTAGGGCTAGATTCTGACATCAAATTCAATAGAATCAATCCACCTGATGACCTAGCTCCAATCTCTAAACACTCCTTACAGCATAGTATGTTGATTGCATGACAAAGATCTAAGGGGAATACCTAGATCACTGGGAGCTTGTGTGCCCTAAATCGGTCCTAATGGGGATCTAGGGTTTTCTGAGGGGTGCAAATTATCCCCATATAGAACTTGCTGCCACTCCGTCTCGATCCCAACACAATCAGGGATTGTATATAGAGTGATTGGGCCATTGATCAAGTGTTATGATCATCCTAATCATTGAGATCTTACTGACAATAGTGCACTATAGTGCACTATTGCGAGTTAGATCAATGTCGATCGATTGAATTGAATCGATCGACTCCGATCGAACTTGATGGTTTCTTATCTTTAACAATTACCTCTAGAAGTGCTTGGGAGTTCATTTAAATCCCAATTGCCAGGATTTTGCCAAGGCTGTATGGGTCGACAGGTAGCGTCCACCCAAATAGTGAACTTCAATGTATGATTCGTTGCTTGATATTACTAGAACTCACTGTTGGCTTATAAGAAAAAGTCCTAGCATAGCATCTAGGTTAGTCGAGCAACATCACCATGGAAATTTTGATGAATTATCATACCAGGAAAATATAGGTACATGGCTGGATGAATTGTAGATAGAAAGGGTGGATTGGATTAGATTTACTGATCTTCATAATTTTCTCAAGCTCTAATATAACTACTAGCTTAAACACTAGGCCACTCCCACTAGCACATTGGAGATGATGTTTGAAAGGCAGGGAAGGTTGACTGGATACTGGAGCAAAAGCACGAGGCTTTGAGGAGCTTAACGATCATCAGAGTGAGAAAATGGCTCACTGTAGAGAATTCATGCTTTTTATAGCTCTAAAGGATGACAGATGGATGGGCCGAAGCCTGAGCTCATGTCAAAGAGCTTAGCACTCAATTTCCAAATGTGGATTGATCATGCCTCGTGGCCCATTGAGAGTTTTCAAACAATTTGGGAAGATGGGCAATGGCCATCTAACATGGCATGGGAGTGGAAGACAGGCTATGGCAGCCATTGGTACAAGAGTATATGCGATGTCGAGAGAGAGCGAGTGAAAGAGATGATCCACAGTATCAGGAGCTAGACTAACTGTCTGATGGATCGAGCTAAGAAGCACTACTGTCCAGATGCGGTCGATCCCAATATCCAGATGCAGGATGATCGCAGCCATTGGATCGCAGTTGCATTCTAATGGTTGGAGATGGGCTCATGCAGAATTGTACGCACACTAAAAGATCTAGGACTAGAAAGAAATTCGACAGTCTAGATCTGCTTCGCCTTCTTAAATCAGCCGATCGTTGGAAAATAAAAAGGAATTAATAGTTAATTTAATTTAATTAATTAAACTAAATGAAGTTAAACCCAATTTAGTTCTAAATGACTCCCAAAAATTCCAAAAAATTTACCTCTAACTATATTTGGGGGTGAGGAATTCAAAAATGAAGTTAGATTTAGATTTAGAGATCAAATTAATTTAGCTAATTTTTTAAATCAAATAATTGACAAAATAGCCAATTGATTCAATCATGGTCCGATGGATCACAAATTTTTAGGGTAAGGTTTTAATGACTACTTAAGTTTAATGGAATAAAAAATAAGGCATGGTTTATCCCAAATTAGCTAGGGTAATAATCTTGGGTTGTCACAGACTCGTCCACTTAAGTTATGTCATCCTTGACATCACCTAAGCGGCAAACAAGGAAAAGAATTAATGACAAAAAATTAAAAGGAATTTGGAATAGTACTAGGGTTTTCAATTAGCCTTGGATAATTTTTCCGCATATCAGAATTTTTCTCCTAAGTGGCTTCTTCAGTTCTGCAATTTTTCCACTGAACTTTAACCACCTGGATAGAATGGCTTATGAGATTCTTTTGATCTTTGCTTAGAATTTTAATAGGTTGTTTAATGAATGATAAATCTAGCTAAATGTTCACTGAAGGAATGGAGATGAGATGATTAGATTCTTGGAGGCACTTTCTGAGCGATGATATGTGGAATACACTGTGCATTATACAGAAATTATCTAGTAGCTGAAGCTTGTAAGCAAAGAATTCAAATTTTGATATAATTTTAAAAGGTCTTACATATCTCGGATTAAGTTTACCGGCTATGCCAAAATGGTAAACACCTTTCAACGGACTTACCTTTAAATATACGGAATAACCTTTCTGAAATTTGAGGGGATGGTGACGAGAATCATAATATTTAATCTGCCAATCTTGTAATGTCTGAATCCTCTGTTGATTGTGTCTGACTTTCTTATTAGTCTCTTAAAATAATTTTGGCCCATATAACTGAACATCTCTAGTTTCAGACCAAGATAATGGAGTAGTACATGTTCTTCCAAACAAAGCTTCATATAAAGCCATCTTGATGCTAGCCTGGAAATTATTATTGCAATCAAATTCCACCAGTGGTAGATGCTCTTCCCAGCTTCCATTGAAATCCATAATATAGAGTCTAAGCAAATTTTCAAGAAATTGATTCACTCTTTTTGTTTGGCCATCCATTTGAGGATGGAAGGCCATGTTCATAGCTAGGGTGGTTCCCAAGTCCTGATGCACTGCCTATCAAAACTTGGAAGTGAATATGCTATCTCTGTCAGCTACTATCAATTTAATAATACCATGTAGCATGCTTTTTTTTTATTTAGAGCTTGGCAAGCTTTTCAATTTATTCAGTCTGATGGATAGAAATAAAGTTGGTAGATTTGGTTAGATGATCGATGATGACCCAAATTGCATCAACACTAGATTTTATGTGAGGCAATCCCATTGCAAAGTCCATCGAAATGTCAAACCATTTGCACTCAAGAATATCTAACAGATGTAATAGATCTCTAAGTCTTTGGTGTTTAGCTTTAACTAGATTATATGCTTGACACTTTTCCACAAATTTAGCAACACTCTTTTTTTTGCCTGGACACCAGAATGATTGCTTCAAATTCTGGTATATCTTGGTACTCCCTGGATGAATCTTATAACCGATGTTGTCACCTTCAATGAGAATCTCATAATGCATGAATTTTGGGATCCAAATTCAGTTGCCTTGATAGATCATAGAACTTTAAAGTTGGAGATCAGTTTGAAGACTGTTCTCTCTATCAGTCTTGAACTTCTGATAGTCTTCATCTTTAGTTTGAAATAAAGTGACATCTCTAATACTGTTGGCTTAATCAAACTTAGCACAATCATCTCATTAAGCATCTCTCCTTAGACTGGTTCAAGTCACAACTTGTAGAATTTTTCTACTATTGAACTTTCAGCAATTATATCACACAGTGTAGCACGATGGCTAAGAGCATCCACTATGATGTTTGCCTTTCGAGAGTGGTATTGAATGATTAAATCATAATTACCAATTAGTTATAACCATCTTTTATGATGGAAATTTAGTCCACACTGAGTAAATATATACTTTAGACTCTGGTGATCAGTGCAAATTTCACACTTTACACCATATAGATAATGACTCCAAATCATTAGAACAAAAATAACAACAGCAAATTCCATAACATGTACAAGATAATTCTTTTCATGCGATTTTAATTTAAGAGAAGTGTATACAATATCTTATTATTCTTGCATTAACACACATACCAAACATATTATAAATTCATTAGTATAGACTTGGTAGTCCAAACCCCTTTGCTAGACAAGCATTTGAGTAGTTGAGAGTGCATCTTTAAGCTTCTAAAATGCTTCCTAACAGTAAGGATCTCAAATGAACGACACTACCTTTTGAGCTAGTTTAGTTAATGGAGATGCAATCTGAGAAAATCCTTTTGCAAACTTTCTATAATATCTGGCTAATCCCAAATAGCTGCGAATGTCTGTTACTGGCATGGGCCGCACCCAACACTGAATTGCCATAACCTTTTTTTTTTATCTACACAAATTCCTTGGCAATCATTGACATGACCCAAAAATTCTATAGATTCTAACTAGAATTCACATGTAGAAAATTTTGCATACAAACGATGAGCTCGCAATATTTCCAACACTGCTCTTAGATGATCTTCATGCTCCTTAAGTTTTTTCGAATAAATAAGGATATAATCGATAAAGACTATGACAAATTTATCTTGATAAGGCTTTAAGACTCACTGCATTACATCCATGAAGATAGATGGTGAATTAGTAAGTCCAAAGGACATTACTAGGAACTCATAATGACCATAATGGGTACCAAAAGTTGTCTTCTCAACATCAGAGTTTTTCACTTGCAATTAATGATAACCTGATCTTAAATCAATCTTGAAAAATATTACTGCTCTAGACAATTGATCAAACATATCATCTATTTTAGGGAGGGTACATTTATTATTAATGGTGACTTTATTCAGTTCACAATGGTCTATACACATGCACATAGACCTATATTTCTTCTTAATGAAAAGAACTGATGCTCCCCAAGGAGACATGCTAGGTCTAACAAACCCTTTATTCAGCAACTCTTTAGTTGTTCATTTAATTCTTGTAGTTCCTTGAGTGCCATTATGTACAGAGCCTTGGATATAGGCTGAGTTCTAGGAATTAACTCGATAGAAAATTCTACTTCTTTAACAAACGACAGACGAGGTAGGTTTGTGTGCGCTTGACATATAAGCCGCACCAAATACTTGATCGGGGAGCACATTTGAGTTTTAATTTTAGTGAAATAAAACCTTTTGCACCTTTGAGCACAAAGCCCATTAACTACACTGATTATGATTGCAACTTTCAAGATTAACCTACTTACCTTGATTTGAAAATTAATAACAAAAATTGGATAAATGAGCTAAAAAACTTAGAAAATTCCATGGAAAAATTTAAAGGGTATGTGAGGAATTTCATGTAAAAAACTGAGGCAACCTTGATTAGGCACGAGCTGATATTGAAATATCAAGATAATGCTTGTAAGAGAATTGAGGCTTAGTTAGAGTTTATATTATAACAATTGATTGTACATGCTAAAGAGACAGTTGACAATGAGCATGTATGAGAACAAGCTTTATAAGTTCCAATGTATAATGAGGAAGCTCTAACTCAAACAAATAATGGCCATGAGGAAGAGTTAGAGTTAGAGTATCAAATTAACTTAGAACATTCAGAAATACAACAAGAATTGCAAACACAAAAAAGTTGATCAAATGCAACCCAAAACTTGTATCCTTGACACACCTCAAGTACCATTACCTCAATGTTTAGCAATAGATAAAACATTAATTGATGTAGAACATGATAAATTGATACAATATTGTGATGATGTGGAAGTCATTTGTAATATCTCAAATGTCATAAAACCCTTTTGCAATCTTGATGAGAATTGTTTGCAAGTTGAATACAATGAGAAGTGCTTGGAATGTGCCCCAATAAAAATTCAATTATGCACCTTTATACAAGATGAAGCCCAGAATGAGGTTAATGATAAATTTGATGAGTTTATTGAAAACAAAAGGTGAGACATAGGAAGAGAAAAAATAAAAGGAACAAGAAAAATTATAGTAAAATAGATGATATAAGTTAGGTTTGGAAGAGATAAAATTGCACAACTAATATCCATAAAGATTATACTATTAAACAAGCCCGTTCACATCCCAAAGCCATAATAAAAATTTGGAAAAAAATTCTAAATACATATAACCCTTTATTTGTCATGCCGAGGACATTAAATCAAGCGCTAGTAGGGAGGCAACCCAACATATGTTTTTTATATTTTTATTTCTTGTGTGTTTTAGGTTGTTTGTCTGGTTAAGGACATTAAACCAAGCACTTTCGAGAGGCAGCCCATCTTACTACTAGGTTGGTGTTGTTTCTCTTATTTTATTTTTATTTTTATTCTTTTGAAGCACAAATCATAATTCCATTTGTACAATTGTTCTCCTTAAGTAATGAAATTAGTGAATGGAATTTTTAGAAATGTGCATTATTGATTGTGATTGTACTATCTTCTATTATAGTAAATTATAAATGGAGGATGGTGTTGCGTGATCTAAGTTGTGGTTGATTTTTTTTTGCAGACTAGATTTTAGTCTTACTTGTTTAATCAATTAGGCTTGGATGAACTAACCCACAAAGTTTTTTGCCATTATGGTTAATGACATTGACTAAGTGTGGGGGAGAATGAGATTGAGTTATGGGGTTAGTATAGACTATGGAATAAGGAATTCTAGGCTCTAAAATAATTCTCATGAGTATGAAACCTCTTGCCAAAGTGCATGATGTATAAAAAAACAAAATAAAAAAAATGAAATGAATAAGGGAATGAAAAAAAAAATCTCTCCGTATCATAAGAGTTATAATTCATGAAAAGGATGCATCTATGATAACTAAAAATCTCAAATCATGTTCTATGCAAATTTCATTCAAATGACTAAATTTAAAACCACACCAAACTCATAAAGATTCATGAATAATGACATGGAACTATTAAAGTTAGCAACACTATGATCCTAAAAGATTTAACCTAGCTTGGATATTGAATCATTCCATCAAATAAAATATAACTTGCAATAACATTATATTTTATCAAATTTATATGTTAATAAGATGATCATTTCAAGTTCAAACATCTACATATAATCATTTAACCACATTCCTTAGTTCATCTTACTTGAGGAAGAGCAAGAGTTTAAGTGTGGGGGTGTGATAACACTTAGATTCACACTAAAATTACCTCATTAATTTGTGCAATTTTATATTAAAATAGATTTCTTTTGATTTATTTTTGGATTGTTTTGGGAGTTCTTTCAATATTTTTGTTATTTAAAAATTTAGAAGAAAATTGTTTAATTTCATCCTTGGAATGCACATATAATAGTAGCTAGGCACACAGGCACGCCTGGGTGCCTCCATACAACTTCTAAGTAAGAATCTAGAGGCATGGTTCCCAGGCGCACTCTAGCGCCTACAGTGTAAGCAAATCTAAAAGGCCTAACGCATAAGCGAACAGCACAAAGAAAAGTAGAAACCTAGGCGCACATGTAGACTTAGGCACGAGTCATTCGGGAGGCCAATTTGACATCCAACAAGCTGGGTGCTCAAGCGCTATTAGGCGCCACACGAAAAAAATCATATCAAGAGAACCACGTGCCTAAGTGTACTCAAGTGTTTGTGTTACAGTAAGCCGGGCGTAAAGACGTGCCTAGATGCCCGATGAATTCAACTTGTGAATAGAAAAATTGGTAGATGAAAGGAGACAACTGAGTCCGCCATTAGAGACCTAAAGAAGGAAGAAGAAAAAACAAAAATAAAGAAAAATCTAAGGACGTTCCTTCAGTAATATATTTTTTTAATTCCTTTATATTTTCTCTAAATTAAATTTGTGTAAAGCATCATGATGTTGTGGAAAATTATGTTTTTTTTTACTTTTGATTCATTTTATAAGGTATTTAAAGTCTCCTTTCCGAGTAGGGTTAGACTAGAGCTATGATGTAGACCTTTCTTATTTTATGCTGAGTTTGATTTTGGCAATGTGTGATGAGTGTATGTCTTATGTATCAAGCAAATCTTATATATAATAAAACATAGTGTAACAACTATAGTAGTGTTACCAATTATTGAGTAGCGTAATTAGTTTCATTGCACTTCTAGTGCTCTTATAATAGTATTATGAGCATTCACCTGAAGTTTGGTATAATTTGGAGATCGTTTGAGATCGATTATTTTTTATTATTTTAATTAATATGAAAATACCTAATTTAATTTGACATCAGAATCAAAATTGGAGTTTGTCATTGGGCTCATCACCTTCAAATGAGCTAGAGGTGATATTTTGAGAATGTTTGGAAGTTGCCAAATTTTCTTCGAATATTTTAATAATATTTAAATGCCCAAAAATTAATATAATTAAATTGATATTCGATCAAAAATTAAATTTTATTTTTGAGTTCCTCACCCCTTATTTAGCTAAGGGTGAACATTTGGAATTTGTTAGAGTCCGTTTGGTTATTGAATTTTGATTAATTAAATAGGTTATAATTAATTTATTAAATAAAGTATTTAAATCAAATTAATATATATATATATATATATATATTTTTTTTTTTATTTCTTTTTTTTTATGTGTGGCCGGTGGGATTTGAATCCATGACCTGGGATAACAAATCCTGAGCCTCAACTACTAGGCTACAATACTATTCACATATACACACACACAAATATATATATATATATATATATATATATATATATATAGATATATAGATATCTAACTAATATTCATGGAAATACACAAATCAGCTCAGGTAGGTCAAACACGGCCAGCATTTGTAGCCGATCTGGACCGCTGAGTACGTTATTAGGATAGATCAGATGATGTGAATCTAATTTGTTAGATTTATATTGGATTGTCGGATCGAATGCCTGATCCGATGGTCGAGACCTCACCCTATATGTCGTCCTGACTCGCGTCTGCACACTCCAGGCGAAGGACGGTTCTCGCATTATAGCCATTATCGCGGTCTCCTTTAACCCCATTTCTTTTAGATTCTATCCATTTTTGAGCATTCGAGCTGTTGGAATCCTCGATTTGAAGTAGGGAGCTCGGGAGCAGTTAGAAGTGGAAGTGCCAATCGGGAGCTACAATTTGAGAGACCCTAACCCTTGACTGAGAACGAAGGAGCCATGTATGCAATTATATCCTTACAATTATTCCATTTTCATTTTCACTAGCTATTTTACTTGTATTTGAATCAAACGTGAAGATTGAGTCGAGCCAATTTGAGACAAAACGAGCTCAACTTAATTTTCCTCTACTGTGTAAAACCCTTACCGATAAACCAGGGAACTAGGGTTACGTCATGCAGCAGCTGTAGTCGTTGGCTCGAGTCGATTCCTAGCTTGGAACGACGGCCGCGACGTCGGCTTCATGCCAATGTGCGGGCCAGCCCGTGAGGGGCCCGTCATCGGCCAGGGATCAAAATCCTCGTTCAAGTTCTTTGCACCCTCTATTGAGAAGACGGGTTCGCACACGTTCCGTTGATCTGGGCCAGTTCAGTTCCACTGAATCGCGAAGACAAAATCACGCATTGAAGATCTGCTCCGTTTTCAACGTTGAGCGATGATTAAATGGATAATTTCATAATTAATAATATAATAAATTAATTATTATTAATGCTATTTTCATTTAATCATAACTTGATAAATAATTATCCAAATTATGCAAAATCATACTGTCATTGTAATAAAAAATTTTAGAGGAACACAAAGGTGAAATTTAATTTTAAATTTGAAGTTTAATTTTTTTAATAACTTTTTAATCACAATTAGAAGTCCCGAAAATACTAATTTTCCAATATTATTCGATTTTGACCCACTTTTCTCCTTATGATATGAGTATTACATAAGTAGATTAGTAAGTTTATGATTTAAGCCTCAACATTATGAGCGATAGGGTAGGTTGAGAATCCCTATCCTTGATTGTTTTCAATTTTAAGTATAGCTAACCTATTCATAGGTATAGTTAATTATCAAAATGCCTCTACTTACAGTATGTGAACATATTAGGATCAATTGCTAGCACTTAGAATTTAGTTTAATGAACATTCCCTTCTGCATTAAAACATCACTTTAAGCTTCTTAATCATTAATTTAGCATTTTTTAGCCATTTAGTGTGATCTAGACCCCTTTTAAGCAATAGTACCCTAATAATTATGAGTTAACTTAGATTTTGTAATTTTACAACCTTTCATTAAACTTTGCACTTAGAACTTCCTAATGGTGTGCTTAGCTAGTTTAGTAAGCTATTAAGCTAGAAATCATCAAATCTAAATTATTTTAGTTAGATTTCAGTAGTTGACCTACAACTTGCACCTTTTTAGTATAGTGAATCTACCACTTTTATCACTTCATATTAGTACTTTAAGCCTTGAATCTAGTAATAATAAAGATTATGTGGCTTAGGAATAGTGTAGGATTAGAGTCATAATGCATGCTTATATATATATATATAAATATAAATATATAAATTATTTTGTTATATAAATTAAACCTCAATTAAACTATTATTTTCTAAATCTCATTTACTTATAGTATTATTTTTAATTGACTTAGAGAGATTGATATGTCTAGGGCAATTGAGAGCTTAATTAGCTCCAATCATTATGTTATATAACTAAATTTTAAGCAATGATGGATATCACATAATTTTCAACTACTTGAATTTCTTGAATGTTGCTTTTCTTTGAGACTATAACCTTGAACATTCATAAATATATTGTACATAAATAAGATATTCAAAATACAAAACTTAGGAGTTTCAGATGTAGGATGTCAAGCTAAGGCAGGCTATGGAGTAATAAGGAGATCTCACATATCCTAGAGAGAGAATGTGAGTATTTTGGAGACCCCACTTTTCTACTTAGTTTGGCAAATGTGCTTAATATTATGTTATATAGACCATTTAGTTCATCATGGAGATGTTAATGGTGCACTGATGAGCTTCTGATTAGTTCTAAGGTGATTCAGAACAAAATCAGAAGTTCAATAATACCACAGGCGCTATGGTGCACCATCGCACACCGCAGCGCGCCTTGGCACTCCTCACCCAAGAAGGAGGCCCTATCATGCGCCACAGTGCCAGTTGACCGAGAAGCAGGCACCATAGTGGAATCAAGCACTGCAGCAAAATTAGGTGCTGCAGCACGCCCCAGCAGAAGTCATCTCGAGATGCGCATGCAATGGCACAATGCAGTGGTAGGCAAATAGAAACCAGGGCATTACAACGTGCATTGCTGCTTGGCTACCCATGCCATAGTACCTGGCAGAATTATGCTCTGGTTCATATTTTACTAAAAGTAAATTGAGGGGTATTTTGGACTAATTGGGGTAAAATATTATGCTAGATACTTAAGAGAACAAATTGGAGGAGTTTCCAAATAATTGGCATTTTATTTAGTTAGGCTTTAGTTGCTGTGGGAGGAGAGTCCAAGGAGAAATCCTAAGGGAGAGCTTGTTGCGCCCCACCCCCAGATCCACAATATTAGATCAAGGGGACGTATGCCACGCTAGCTAATCCCTCACTTATTATTAGATTAATGTGTGATCCATAATTCACTAATATGGGAAGGATGTTCCCTTAATAATACAGCGGAATCATTTACTAAGTGGATACATTCAATAGAGTGCAGAAGCAAAGGAAAGTAAAATGCTACATCCAATCCACCATAATGCAAGATAAGAAATAAACATGAAGCTCAGAATAAAATAGTATAGTAAAAGAACATATATGGGTACCTGAATTATTACGTCCATTTTAAGATAAGTTTAAAATCAAATAAATCACTCATCCTCACAGAATAAAATGACAGCCACTCTATTGATCTTCTGCTCTAACCTAATGCTCTTTCAAGTATGGCTCCTTTTCAGGTACAAGGTCCTCAAATTGCTCAAATTCTGATATTATCAGTTTCACAATGCCAGGGCCCCAGCTAAGAAAAGAAAATCTTATTAAATATATTGTCTAAGTATATTTTAAGCTATTTATATTCATGAATTTTATGATATCACCATTATTACTTAATTACTAAAGCAAGCAATGTAATAGGGTGCAACAAGCTACAAGATGATGTGAAGAAGTTATAAATAATGCATTTATAACCGGTGCTCCAAAATCGATGAAACTTCATGAGCATCTCATAAATAATATATTTAATACAATGACATTAAAACTGATGAATTTGAACACGTATTTAATGTTTTCAATTTATTAAATTTAAAAAGTTCATAAAAACAAAGAGCGGTTTAGATTCCTTAAGTTTGCTGAGCCACAAAGCTTGATTGGTGAGCCACAAAGCTTGATTGGTGGCTCTTGGCTCACATGCATCGATCTCTCGACTGAGCTCAAATAATAATACCTTTAGACTCAAGAGCTTGTCATTGGCTATAAGCACTAACAAATATATTTTTAGCTTTATGCCAATTGATGAGCTATGGAGCTCAAAGAGATTGAAGTTACCGAATCAACCTTTCATTTAAATCTCAAGGTGCTTACACCGAGAGTCCTTGCAGAGCGAACATGCATTGGCAAGGACCTTTATGTGTATTCCCTTAAGCTTGAAATGTAGAGTTGGTTTAATATTATTTTCATTATAAACCATTAACAAAATTAGAAAAGCATTCATTCCACAGACATGCAACAAAAGTAACATATCTAAATCAAAATGAAACAGATTTTTGTTCATTGAACAAGATTCATACAAACACCAAAGGTCCTTTTTACTCATTATATGATGTCAACCCAACCTTCCCCAAGGAGGGTTTAGCTTTCCATTATAAAAGAAATGCTAGAAATAACATATAAGAATATGAACCTTTGCAAGATTCTACTAAAAGAAAATGAAGAAAGAGTTGAGAAGAATACCTGAAACAACCCTTTTGGGTGTTCTCTGGATCTTTCCTTACTCTCCAACTTCATCCCTTCCTACTGCTTGAAATGTTCTACTTTTCTCTCCTTGAATGGTACTCTTTTACTTCCTTGGCGAGGGACTCCTTTTCTTTCTCACAGTAGTTTTGATTTTAGACACTTGGAATTTCAAAGAGGGGAACCCTCTCTAAGTCTTTCCCCCTTTCTTTTATAGTGAAACCTTCAGCCCCTTAGGAATTAATTTTGTCCGACCATCTAACTCCCTTTATTTAATAGCTTGTTCTTGATTATTTTATTATTTCTCTTGAGAATGAAAATATTAATTGTATTTGGAGTTAAGGTAGCTGTGGAAAGGCAAAAGATTTGAATTTGTGGCCTTCCCTATGCTAAATTAGTTGCTTATTCCTGGATGGAATTCCGGCAACACTACGGCGCGTTGCAGCGCGCTTGGGCGTGCTGCGGTAGCTTTTCTTCAAAAATTGATGTTAAGTGATTGCCCGCAGCAGAGTGCGGTAGCACTAAGCTCTTGGGTTTGAACTCGCTGCAGCGCGTGGTAGCACCGAGCTCTCGGGTTTGGACTCGCTGTAGCACGCGGTAGCGGTCTTCCTTAAGTGTTTGATGAGTCTGGGTTTGGTGAGTTTTGTTACCGTGCGCGATTGCACCAAGCTCTGGATGTGCGCCTACTGAGGCATGCAGTAGCACTGAGCTCTCGGGTTTGGACCCGCTGCGGCACGCGGTAGCGCCAAGCTCTCGGGTTTGGACCCGCTATGGTGTGCGGTAGTGGTCTTCCTTAAATGTTTGCTGAGTCTGGGTTTGGTGAGTTCTTCTGCGGTGCATGGTAGCACCGAACTCTTGGGTTTAGACCTGCTGCGCAGTAGCGCTGAGCTCTTAGGTTTGGACCTGCGCATGGTAGCGCTGAGCTTTCGAATTTGGACCAGCTACGGTGCGTATTAACACCGAGCTCTCGGGTTATCCGCTTGAGCGCGCTATGGCGTGCTTGGGAGCGCCATGGCAGTTTTCTTTCAGAATTTATATTTTGCCCAGTTAGCTCAACTTGTTTTTTTTCTTGAAAACATTAGAAAACCCATCAAAATAGACTATTCTATAATGATATTATTTGTATTTCTTCTTTTATTTTAATATAAATCCTGGACTTATCATACCCCCACACTTAGTTTCTTGCTCATCTTCGAGTAAGCTCAAAATGATTTTTTTAAAATTAGAATTATGAAATTCAATTATGATTATAATGTGAAGAGTTTTTTCAATTCATTGTTTGCTTAATCAGTGTAATTTATAGAATTCAGCTTCAAATAAATTCCAAACTAAAGTGTAACTCCTTACTTTCTTTTCTAGTCTCCAATATTTAATTGTGATGCTGTTTCTTAATTAGGGGAAAAGTTTTCTAGGAATTATTAGAGACAATAAGCCTGAATGAGTGAATTATATTTGTCTGCCATATGTGCTCCTTCTTATAAATCATAATGAACAATTTAAAATTCAGGAGAGATACTTTTTATCATCCTATTTTTCTCAATTTTTAAACTTTGGGAGGGATATTTTTTTTAATCCCAAGCTTTTGTTTTATTTTCTTATGCAGCTCAAGGGAGAGATGTTTCTCTTCATCATTATCTCAGTTCATTGTGATCATGAAGTCATACAGAAGCCTATCACAATCTTAGGTTCACTTATTTTTTGCTATTCATTGACTAAGTTCCTTAGATCCCCCCCCCCATACTTAGACTCATAGCATCATTTCTCTTTAAGGTTTTGGAGACTTGATATAATCTTAGGAAGAACACTTGGTCTGTAAGGCATTAGGGCTGTCATTTTAGTTCAATCACATGTTTTTTAAGCAAATTATTGTGACAAAATTTTCACACTTGATTTCTCATTGAATTCATAGCATTTTTAATTTTCAAAAAAGTTTATATTTGCAATCTCATTTTTTATAGCATATTATGGGGATAGGAAGTTTCAAGATTTCATTCAAATAAAAAACCAATCGGTGCCAATAGATGGGTTAGCGCGCATCTTGGCGCACACCAATCGGGATCTCCTCCGCGTTAAGATTAAATCCTACACGTTGGATCTGACATTTGCATCTAATGGCTGGCATCCAACCCATGTAAGTAATCCATTAGGATCGTTCAGAGCCAATGATCAATCCATCCGACGGCTCTGAAATCCTCAGGCACTATTGATCACCATCCACACCTCGATCTCCCCAGGCGCGCTGGTCCCTCCTGACAGCCAAATCTTCCCTGCCTCATGGTAGTACGGGAAATTGCCCCATTCTTTCCCATTTCTCCTCCGGTTAAACGACTGGTCGGCAGTGCTCTCCCCAACCTGCCCTCAAATGGTTAAACCCAAGGCTTTCCCTTGGCCCTAGCCTCTTCTCCGAGCCTGGGCTCTAGAAGCCACCCCCATGGTCTCTCTATAAATACTTCCATTGATCCCACAGTGAGCTCCTTTGCTCACTGTAAACCCAAAATTCTCCTCTGCTCTCTGTCTCGGTGCTCCTAGTTCGTCCGGCGACTGAATCTGCTTCATTATCTGATAGTGGGTGTGGTTTGGAGTTCAAACCCCCAGGCCGCGGTTGAGGGAGCCCAGGATTCGCCAGTGATCTGCTAAGGTGCTCGACTTCATCTTCTTCCCTGTCTTCAGGTACAGCCTTCCTCCATTAAAATTTTCTGATTCAATTCTTCATATGGTCTTAAATTGAACCTCTATATGTCGCCTAACTAACCCTAGCCACTTAGGAAACCCAATGTGATTGTCCTCAGGGTCTGAGCTAGCCTATTTTGATCGTCTGATCATCAGGTTTGTGCCTCGAGCACGCAGCAGAGCTCGAGTAAGGACCCAATGATCCAGGGCTTCCCTAGGCATGTGGCCAGAGGGTTTCGATCCGCCTCACCACCAGGATGGTGTAGGGATCGAGCTCTGGCCAAATGGTCATCTCTGTGAGGAGAATTGCTCCTCACAATGAACCCTAATCATCCGTAAAAGGGACAGTTCGGCTGAGTAACACTTCAGCGATCCACCGTCTCCCCATTAGGGATTCATAGTCCCTTCGATGCGTCTTCACCCATGGAGTGTGTGGGGATTAATTGGAGCCGTTGGCGAGGTCTGAGTGCGATGAATTTAGCTCTGGAAGGTATCCCTATGGAGCCAGCGTCGGGGGTCATTGCGAGAAAGAGGATGAAGTCACGGGTCGGGTCGACCCGTGACCCACGCATTTTGAAATCGGGCCGACAGAATAATCTTAGAATTTATGGAATTAAAATTCTTAAGGAAATTAATTCATAATTAGATTCCCATAGTTTTAATTTAAATAAAATACAGAATAAATTAACTCAATAACTTTAGCTATACTGATCCAAATAGTATGATCCAATATACCATTTGAATCAGAAAAATACAAAGAATTTAAATATAAAATAAAATCACAAATCTAATAGTTGGATTTAAAATAATTAATTAAACTTTTTTCTATTTTTAATTAAATCATAATAAATTTAATTAATGACCAAACTAATTGATTAAAGGCTCTGAGTGCTTAGTAAACCCTAAGGAATAATTTCAAACCCTTAAAACCAATTTTGGATATTAAATTTTCTTAATCACTCCTTAATCACCTAAATTATGGATTAGTGAATAAAACCCAAATTAATGCTTTGATTTTTTAGCAAGAGTAGTTCTTAATGATATCCTAAGCATGGTAGGACCTCTGGGTAAGGTTGGATTGCCCTAAAAATGCCTAAATTCACTAATTACCCCAATTGGCTTAAAGGAGTGATTAGTGCTAATTAGCTTAATTAAGTTGTCAAAACCTAAGATAAGTGTGTTTCCCACTTTATTAATCCATATGAAACACATTAAAACATATTAGATTCAATTTAGGTAACTAAACCATAAAATCCCAATTTTAGCCTTAAGAGGGGTATTTTGGTCATTTTGACCCAAAAGTGTTTAAGTACCCTTTAAACCTTGTAAAATTCATTAAGCTACCCTTAGATAGATTATAAATGTTTTACTGGACTCTTGGACTAATAATGTTGGTCATGTGGAAGTTTATTTAAGGAATCTTCAATTAGCCCTAATCAAGACACTTAGACCTTAAGTGATCCTAAGGAAGTCACTTAGCCCTAATATTTGAATCTAATGATTTTAGATGTTAAATTTTAGTTTAATAAACTCAACTAAGTTAGTTTATGAGCTTAAATTCTAAAAGAGACATATTTAGGAAATCCTAAGTTAGAAAACCTAGCTAAGTCTAAAGTGATCAAATAATCAGATCTTAGATCTTAGATCTTAGACTTTAGATCTTCTACTTGAATCAAACTATCTCCAATAGAAATTCTTAAATGATTCATTGTTTAATATTTTGAAGCCTTCCATGTGGGTATAGGATGATTTAATCTATAAGATAATGAAATTATCTTAAAGATAGAATATAGATCTTAGATTCTCAAGTTCTTAATTAGTTATTTTATCTTATGATCAGTAAAATAACCTTTTACTAACTTCTTAGCTCTTAGATCTTTCAGCTTATAGGATTCTTTACCTTTAATTTGGGTAGTAAATGTGAATCCTAGATCCTTAATAGGACTTTTACCTTGGATTTAGGATTTGGACACCAAAGTGGAGTTTAAGTCCTAAATCCTTAAATCTTGATTTACTTAATCAAGATTTGGGTAAGAGAGTAAAATATTAATAAATTAGGTCATTGATTTATTTACTTAAATGTTATAGTCATCACATGATTTTGGATTAGAACTTGTTAAGTTCAAATATTAACTTTAAGGATATAAATCTGAGATTCTACTCGATAGCTGGATATTGGAGAACCTAAACTTGTACCTTCTCAGAGTAGCTAGATTTGGGTGATTAGACAACAACATATATCACATAAGTCTAGATTGAGTATCTTGCTTACTTTGAATATATTTGCTTAGCATAACTTGGATATTGAGCCTTATTCCTTGAGCATAATAGGAAAACTTAGGATGTGGATGATACATCCTAAGTTAGTAATTGAATTGCATATCATTCAGTTCTTGCCTTGCTTGCAGTTGGTAGAATATATCCTAGCATAGTCTGCCTCTTCAACAATAGTATTGTGTAAAATTGACCTAGGCCTAGAGGATTGGGATGGCCTATTGGCTGGGTATTGATTGATATTTTAGCATTGGGGCCCTGGATGGCCTATTAGTAGTTGGTACGGTAGTACTATGTCTTAGGCTTATTGCTACTTTAGCTGGATTGTTCAATATTGTTTTCTGTTTTGCTTTGCCACATGCTTTAGTGGCCTTACTTTCAGTACTTGCTTATTTTGCCACATGTCTCAGTGGCCTTACATTATATTACTTGCCCTGCTTTTGCCACATGTCTCAGTGGCTTTACATTTCATATATTGCATAGCTTTTGCCACATATCTTAGCGGCCCTTTTCCTTTTCTTTTCTTTTGTATCAATTAGCATGTTGTATGTATACTCTTATGGCTTACTTATGTATATTGGCATGTTTAGGATGCTAGAATTGTATGTTTATTTTCAGCATTTGTATCATTTATATACTCAGCATGTGTTAATACGATCATAAGCATGTTAGGTTCAGAATTTGTGTTACAGTCACTGTCTCATTTAGCTTTGGCTTTACCTTGTTTATTTGGTATTGCATGTTACTTTTCATACTAGTTGTTGGCTATAAATGGATAGTTTATAGTTGCCCATTTCTTTCATAGCTTGTCGCACCCATTATTGCTCGCATGTTTAGATAATTTAAATGTGATATATTTAAAATGATCAGTTCATTTAAATAAGCCTAAAATATATTTAGATAATTATCTAACTGTAATCTTTTTATTTTGTTGGCTGGGGCCCTGACATTTGTGACACTGACAAATGTCAGATTCAGAGTTGTTCGTGGGAAGTGTCGCATAAGAGGAGCAGGTTTAGGAGGAGGATTGTGCTACTGCTGTTTAGATAGATCTTGCATTTTATTTCAGTGAGATTGAGAGACATTTTCATTCTATTTAAACTTCAATATGTAATAATTAATTCTGTATATATTTCATTTCTGCATTGTGATGAGTTACTATATTGCCTGCTTTCCTTTCTAGTACATTGTGCTTGTGGATGTTACTACTCGCCTATTGCTTCCGCCACTTTGATATATGTATGTATATTGACGAATGTTATAGTATTCTGGTCATGGATTCTTGGCTTAAGGCTAGTTGGGTTTTCACTTGATTTTACTTAAGCTGGGGATTTGCCACAGTTGGAGTGTCGTACTTCCTATTATCAGTACGGGGGCCCCACAATAGCGCTATTGCTTCGCAAAATGTTACGCTGCGGCGCGCTGGAGCGCCAGCGCTTTGCAAGATCGCTTGCTGCAGTGCGCGATAGTGGATTTTTTTTCCAAAAAATATGGAAAATTATCTATAAATGTTCAAAAATTGTTGGATAAGCATTTTTCCTGAAAAAGTAGGCAAAATTGGATTAAGGAAGTAGTTTTAATATGAAAAATGAATGAAACTTTCCTTTATTTAAGATATAAATTATAGATTTATCACATGGCATTATCATCGAAGAGTTCGTTCAAAATTTGGAGGCGCAGGTGATCGGGGAAAGCAATGGCTTCAAATACCGTGGTAGCACAGAAGAGACGTTCCCTTGATAAATGTGGAAAACAGCCATCTCGAAACACACTATACCTTAAAATTTTGTTCAAAATATCTCCTCCAACTGTAGATATTTCATAGTAGACATGACGAAACATCATATCGTACCAATGATCATACTCCCAATAACGGAAGAACAATCTAGTAAAATATCTTAGTTTAGTCTTAGAGTTTGCCATCAAAAAGTTTGATATAGTTTAAGTTAGAAATTTAAATCAATTATTAAATTATTAAGGCGTTTACTATCCTAAGATGTCTTTTGATTGTCTTTACTATTTTGTGTTGTTTACTTTTGGATAAATGGATATCTTTTATCTTAACTCAAAATTCTCAACTTGTCTCTGATACCAATTGTGATGACCCCAATAATGAGTATTAACTAATCTCAACATTGATACATCACCACAACACCTTTTACTGGATTAGAAGGAAACTAACCCAATTCATTAGATGTTATGTTTGGCCAAGGATTTAGAAGAGGGTCTTAAGTTAATATGGGAAAATATTTATGGAATAATGCAAGAATTACTTATTATAAATATAAATTAAAAATGTATGGATAAATCAATTCATTCTTATGATCTTTCCAAAACAAATCTACAATAAAAGAAATTCAACAACCTAAAACTAACATTAAGTCAATCTGTTACATGGGATTACTTTTTTCCAATTCTAATAATTTTATGTGAGAAAAATATATGAAGCAATTTTCTATCCTGTGATACACACATCCTACATCATTTACAAAATTTAAAAATAAGAAATTAATAACTAAATTCCTGATAGGTATGCACTACAATTTTATTTAAGTATTTATTCATCCAACCCAATCATTTAAGTAAAAGATTTAAATTATAACACAAGCATAGTAAAAACAAAACAAATAATTTTAATTATTACAAGCCAAACTATACAGTAAGAAAGTAAATAAGCAAAAGTCTCTCTCTCACTTGAATAAAAAACAATAACTTTAATAAAATTTGGCAGAAGTAATTATTTTTCTTGAAGCGCTTGGTCCAGCTCCACTAGCCTCCAAGTGCACCTGATCTATCATATTTTAGCATTTTAATATGATAGTGAAAAGCAGATAAAAAGAAAATATGGTTTGACTAAATAGTTTAATTACAATTTAAGATTAGGCTAAATATTTTATTGCTCATTTTGGATATCACAACCAGTTACAATCTAAGCATAAACAAGGGTTCTAAATGAAAGCATAAAAGTATGGAAAAAGAAGTAAGTAAGAGTAGGGAAAAGTAAAGTGAGTAAGAATACTCACCTAAATTTACATTCTAGCCTACAAGTAAAATAACGGTAAAATCATCCTAAATAGGCAAGAAAAGTACTAAAGTGTATATGAAAGTAAATGAAATAAAGCATGTATATGTTCAATGAACTTATGCTAAGTAAAGAAAAGAGACAGTAAAGTATTTAAACATAATTATAATAATATTCACTATATTCTAAGTGAACTATCGACAAGTAAAGTACAATACAAAAATATGAAAAATGTAAAGTATGGAAATTGAAGGAAGATCTTAGATTATCAGTCTAAGATTCACAAAGTCTAGAACTATGGAAAGTAACATAGCTAAATGCTATGATGAGTCTCAATAATCAATAAGATTATAGAAGATCTCAAATTTTAAATATTAAAGTTGTTTTATGAAAGTATTCATTTTGCAGGCAAATACAGAATAAAGTGAGGAGTTAAACACGACTATTTAACAAGTAAAGGAAAGCAGGGTCAAACTAAATAACACTCACATTCACCTTCTGAGAATGTGAGGTCTCCTTATTACTCCTAATTAGCATCCTCTTGTGTAACAACCCTAATGTTGTTACTCATCAATTAGTGACATAATTAACTCTAATCTTTTTTCATTAGTCTTATAATAGTATTAGGAGCTTCCGTTTCAATTTTCATGTGTATTGGAGATCATTTATCAATTTTGAATATTTTTTGGTTTCTGATAATTTTGAGAATGCCTAATTTATTTAGACCTTAGAATTTAAAATGGAGTTCGCCATGGGACTCAGCAGCTCCAATATAGATAGGAGTGAAATTTTGGGAATTTTTGGAAGTCGTTGAATTTCCTAGGTATTTTATTTTTATTTCGAGCGCTAATAAAGTTAAGTTGAAATCAAGATCCCAATTCAAGTCAAATAAAAATTAATAAAAATTTAATCATGTAATGCCTTTTTAAGGGATCCTACTGCGAAAGTTTGAGCGCATTTGGGATCCCGAACTGTCCTCAATAAATTTGTGAAGTTTAAACTTCAAAGACAAATAATAAGAAAAATTTTAATCAAAATTTAGAAATTTTTATATATTTAAGTTATGCCTCAATTAAGGATTCTATATTTTAAGTTTAACTAATTTTTAAGCTCCCGATTTATCATAATTAATTTTTAAAGTTTTTCACTTAAAATTTAATACAAAATAAAATACTCATCGAAATTAAATAATTTTTAGACGCTTACGTTCATCTCATCGAGACAGTCGTTTTGATACCAAGTTTGTAATTTTTAGAGTTTAATCGGCCATCAATCAAAGCTTGAAAATTTTGAGTGGTTTATTACCACTCGATCTTGATCGAGCGGCTCTCAACAACCTGAATAAGTATATATGCACCCTCTCATTCAGCCATAACACCTTCTAACCTAATTTTTGTTCTAAACCTAACTCTCCCTCAGCCAAAATACTCCTCCCCTCTATGTGAGGAGCCCGATCCTTCATCCTTCCTCTCAGTTGGAGGCCAAAAGCCAGCGAGCCAGCCCTTCTTCCTCTCGACTAGAGGCCGATCACGATCTTCAATTCATCTCCTTGTCCTACAACTTCATCATTTTAGGGTTCCCTGGTAGTTAGCAATTGCTTTCGGCATGCGACGACTCATTTTAAGGATACACGAATTATTTGAGATTCTTACAGCATCGTTAATCTGATGATATGGATCCCAATGTCGAATTATCCATCAATTCCTCAAAGGCTCTTTCCACTCATCCTCCGCTCAATGAGCAGATACTGTCATCCCTGTCCAGGCAACTTGTGGCCACTCACCCTTAACATGACCTTGAAATAGGTCTAGAGGCACCTCAAATTTTTTAATTACATTTTGGAGATTGGAAAGAGAAGTAAGGTGAAATTTGAACTTCACAAAGAGACTAGGCTAATAGAGGTAGACCATGTTCTTTACTCCTTAGTGGCGTATCTCCACAATAATGGTTTCCTTCCTCAAACATTCTATGAAGACATTGATCCCATTGATGTTCTTGTCCTCATGCAAGAGCCGATCCTCCCAGGATGCTTCCTTCGTGCTAAGGCTATAGGTCTTATGCTTATGTTCGATCGGGGAGAAAAGGATGACAAAATAATTGTTGTTTGTGCAGATGATCCTGAATATAGACATTACACAGACATAAAGGAGCTCCCGCCTCATCGCCTGGCTGAAATCAGACGCTTCTTTGAAGATTTCAAGAAGAACGAAAACAAAGAACTGGCTGTGAATAACTTCCTGCCTTCTAGTGCTGCTTTTGATGCTATTCAGCACTCCATGGACCTCTATGCCACTTATGTAGTGGAGAGCCTGAGGAGTTAGAGTGGGACACGATTATTCAACTACAGAACTCAATACCTAAAGAGCACTATTGATCTTCATAATAAGGATATTATATGAAAGTTCTTTTTTCTTTCCGGCATTCGTTACTTAAGAAGATTTTAGGCGTTGGGATTGATGTCTCATCCCAATCAATTATTGAGCTTCAATTTAAAATCACTCATGCAAGGTACACCGATAATTACTTTTCCTATTGCATACAAAATCCCTTTAATGTTGTTTAGTAATTGAAACGAAAATCACATTTGCATTGATTCCTTAGTAATTCGATGAATTCTTTATCATGGCCTTGAAGAATGGGGTTGCTTTCTTTTGTTTGTGTTCATTAATATACTCTTCTTTGCAAGTTATGTTTTATAATGGATGCTGGCTTTGATTTTAGCATAATTATAAATCCCTATTGATCTCAAAAGATCACTAATGGCTGAATCTTATTCCATAATTATTTTGCTTATAAGTTCTTAGACAAGATTATGCTATTTTCCAATGGATTAAAGTATCCCAAAAATTTATGTTAAACTACACTTTCATGTGATCTTTGAAAAGAATGATGATGTTAAAGGTAATGGGCCTGAGATTGAGACTCATTTATGAGTCCACGTCTTTAGGTACGCAGCTGCAACTTCTATAAATTTATGGGCTATCATTGGCCCGTATTCACTCATGATTTTCATTGAGCATGCAATTATTATGAGTTACATGGTCTTAACTAGAGTAAAAAGAAAATTTAATAAATCTATTGCAATTGTTTTACAACTAAAAATTACTTGAAGTTATAAATTAATTTATCAATTCTATTTATATAATAATTTCCTTAATAAATTCATAAGCTTGCAATTAACCTATATCATTAAAATTCTTAAAAGAAATATGCATACATTAGAGAAATAATAATTGAAAGATATTATTGAATATTAAAATATTTGATCAACATTCTAAGTAGATTTTCATAATTAAATCAAATTTACTTTTGATCAAATTTAAATTCCATTTACTAATTATATACCAAATATGTCAATGATTTCAATGCAATTAACATATATCATTTTGTTATCAAACTATCTTGGAACTAGATTATATTATTGATCATATATTATATCGATTTTCTTCATTCATTCATTCGACTTTTAAGATTTACTAAGGCTTAATAATTTAAAATAAGTAAATCTTTAAAGCCTTGGTTTATGATCAAAAAAATTCCAATTTGGACACTTCAATAGTCTATTTCACTCACAAGAATGTGAGAGACATTAATATGAAGTCAAATTTAGGTTTTTAAATTCTAATTTTATCAATAACTTTTTGATCCTAATTAGGAGTTCCAAAAACTCTAAAATCTCAATGTTGTCTGATTTTGACCTACTTAGTGTCATTCTTCTCCTTATACAATAAGGATTTCATATTTATGAATTTTATTTCATTTGGACAGTAATTAGTGATTCTAGGTTTTGGCTCTTTAATTAGTATTACTTAAATAATTTCTTAATTTCTTAATTTCATGCTATAAGTGCTTAAAGCCCTAGGATATCAAACTTGTTTTACCATTTTCCTCCCATGTCAATTTTCCATGACATGATTATTTTTGAGCTTAGTTCTCATAATTTAATTGTATGAATCTTTAGCAAATTGCTTGATTCATCTTTCAACCTTAAGATATAGCATATAAGATTGATTATACTAAGTAATTAGGTTAGAGCTTACTTCACTCCACCCTAGTTCTTAAATCCTTTAAGGATTTGTGTTAGGAGTCCTAACTTCATAAGAACAGCTTAGGAATCCTATTGAATTCCTTAACCTTCAACTTATGAAAAACATAGAGTTTTAGTTTCAAATCCTTCTTTCCTTTTTCCCTTAAAACTTTCCTATTTCTTTAACCCAGCAAGATTAATTGTCAATTTGATTAGATCTTTCTAATTTAACCTAGTTAGATGAGTTTAGTGAGTAGAACCTTAACTCTTAGCTTCCTCATTGTAGTTTTTTACTTAACCCTACCTTTTTCTAACTAATTTCCTAAACCTTGATTTAGTTAACATATTTCAACTTTTGATTTAGGATTATATTATAACTAGTTTCTTTTGATATTATTATATTTATAAATTATTTTGTCATCTCATAGAATGAAATGAAGCTACTATTTTCAAAGCCCCAATTACTACTTTTGTTTATAATTAATTTGAGATCAATATCTCAAAGTTAATTGGGAGCTCAATTAGCTCTAATCATTAAGTAGATCATTAAAATTAGATAACTTTGGATATCACTTAGTTGCAATTATTGAATTTTCCTTGAATACTTGCTTAGCTTTGAGCCTTTTTCATTTGAATCATTTATATAAGACAATTGTGCATAAATAAAACTTTCACATTAAAAATAATAGAGGTTTATATTGCTGGATCAGCTAAGGGCAGGCTAATAAGGAGTAATAAGGAGACCTCACATTCTCAGAAGGTGAATGTGAGTGTTACTTATTTTGACCTCGCTTTCCTTTACTAGTTAAACATACGTGTTTAACTCCTCACTTTATTCTGTAAGTCCCTGCAGAATGAGAAACTTTCTAAAATAATTTCAATTAAATTACATGTGAAATTCTCTACAATCTTATTGATTGTGAAGACTCATCATAGGTTTTCTTAGTTGTGTTACCTTACATAGTCCTAGGCTATATGTATCTTAGACCAAGAGTCTAAAATCTTCCTTCAACTACTATGCTTTGCACTTTCCATGTTAGTACTGTACTTTACTTATTTACAGTTCTTTTATATTATAATGAATGTTGTTATAATTTCATTTAAATGCTTCATTGTTTACTTTTCTTACTTAGCATAATTCCATTGAACATATACATATTTCATTTTATTCACTTTCATATGCACGCCTTAGTATTTTTCTAGCCTATCTAGGATGCTTTTACCCTTATTTTTTTTGCAGGATAGATTGTCAAATTATGTGAGTATTCTTACTCACTCTATTTTTTCATTACTTTCCTTACTTTCTTTTCCACATTTATATGCTTTCACTTTTGAACCCTTATTTGTGATTATATTGTAATTAGTTGTGATATCCAAATTAAACAATAAAATGTTTAGCCCAATCTTAAATTGTACTTAGACTGTTTAGTCAAATTATATTTTCTCTTTTTTGGCTTTGCCCTATCATATTTAAATGCTAAAATGTGATAGATTAGGTGCACTTGGAGGCTAGTGGAGCTGGACCAAGCACTTAAAGAAATATAGTTGCTTCTACTTACTTTATTCAATTCTTGCTTTATATTAAAAGTGAGAGAGAGATTTTCATTTAATTACTTTTTAATGTTTATTCATGGCCTGTATTAATTAAAGTCTCTTACTTTGTATTTACTATGCTGTGTTGTAAGTTAAATTCCTCACTTAAATGCTTTGTTAGAGTTGAATGGATATATATAGATGAATGGATACTTAAATGAAAATTTAGTTATTATTTTTCCATTTTCTTATAAATGTAAATGATGTAGGATGTGTGTACCTTAGGATAGAAAATTGTTTCATATATTTTTCTCACTTTAAATTATATTTGAACTAGATATAAGCAATTCTATGTAACATATTGATTTTATATTAGAATTGGAAATAAGCAATCCCATGTAACAGATTGACTTTATATTAGAACTGGAAATAAGCAATCTCCTGTAATGGATTGACTTTATATTATAATTGGAAAGTTTCTGTACTTTTAATTAATCTTTCATTGGAATGAAAGACTTGTATGTTGAAATTGCAGGTGTATATTTGAGCAAATACAGTAGAGATCATGCCGAAATTTTTAAGATTTAATTGACTTAATCTTATATTGTATATTGTACACTCATATCTCATATACTAATTGATAAATACATAATTTATATCCCAAATAAAAGAAAAATCTCATTCATTTTTTCATATTGAAATAACTTCCTTGATCAAATTCTGCCTATTTTTTAGGAAAAATGTAAGCGCAACAATTTCTGGACAATTCTGGAACGTTTCTGAAATTTCTTGAAGAAATCCACTGCAGTGCGCCACAGCGGGAAAATTTGCGAGACTCAGGCGCTATAGCGCGCCACAGCGAGCAAACTTATGGGACTCGGGCGCTATAGCGCGCCACAACGAGAGACCCCCAATCTGCTCCTTATCTCCCAGCCATCATTCCTTCTGCATCAGAATTGTTTTTAAATGGAAAAATGACATTTTGAAGAGATGTGGAGTTAAAAGAATGGAAAATTATAGTTCACTTCACCCCTCAAGTAGATTTACAATCATCATAGCAGTATTTTGGAAGAGGAAAAGTAGATTTTGAAAGGGAAGAAGAGGAATGTAGTCCCTCTATAAATACAGCTCTTCTTCACTTAAGAAGGGTTCCCAATTTTGCTCAAGAAAAATCCTAAGTAAGGAGAGGGCTGCAAAGAAGAGATAGGAACTCTCCAAGGGTGTAAGAACTCTTATTGCCAAGGAGAATAAGGAAGAAAGGTAGCATTACGGACCTAAGAGAAACAACTAAGAGCAAGAAGAGGTAATATTCGGAGAACTTTATCAAAGGAATGTTCCTAGTACTCTCTAACTCTTGTTATTTTTTTATTTTTTTTTTCTTAGTTGATCATGAAAGGGTCTTTATCCATGTATGTGTTCTATTTTATCTCTAATATAATAGAGAGCTAAACTCTCCCTTAAGGAGAGTTGGGGTAATCCTACATGAATTGAAAGAGATTATTATGTATAAAAACTTTCCTCAAGCATTAATAAAAAATTGTGAATTAAATGACTTGTTAAAGACATGAAAAGGACTATTATGGACTTGAATGTGGACCAAATGATGAAGGACTAAATGACTTCAAGGACTAAAAAGTTTTGTGCTCCATAGCTCACCCTTAGTTTGGAGCTAAAATCATGAGTGCACAAGAGCTTAGAACAATATGAGAAAGTTCTTGAGCTTAGTGCACCTTGATCTATGTTTAACTAAAGTGTTGAAGCGTGTGAGCTAAGGCCAATTAAATGAGCTCCGCTGCTCAACATACGTGAAGGGAGGGAGTGGATTCTTAGAGAGCTTATGAACGAGGTGACATAGTCATTGAGCCCAAATGAAATCACTACTTTATCAAAACTGCGCATGATGTGCGTGATGCTCTTAATGGAATCAATGCTTGTAAGTTCTTAAATAAAGAAACAACTCTCATATCTAAAAACTAGGAATGAGAGGAAAACTAATAATCTAAAATCTTATATGGGTCTTTGTGCTGAAATAGAACCGATTGGGTGTTCATTTCAAGCACGAGATTTGAACTTGTAAATCTTTGAGCTAAACTCGAAGGAGGACAATGTGCACTTGATTAAGTTACATAAAATTAAGTAAAAAATACCAATGCCTGAGGAATCATCATACATGAGTCACCTAACATTTCATGTGGGAGAGACCCAACTCTCCTCTCCTTATTATCATAGTTACTTTATACTAAAATTTATTGTGTTTGTTAAGGAACCAATTCAACAAAACACTCATAGTTTAAACATTATTGAATATAAATATACCTTAGTAACAAAACACCTAATTTCCTGAGGATGATAAATCTCAAAACTCATATTCCAAATTATTATTTCAGACCACGTACACTTGCGTGCAAGCGCAGACGTGTAATTTACAGTCTGTCACTAATCATTAGAATTTAATGTCTTATATGAATGATTCAAATGAATAAGGCTCAAAGCTAAGAAAGCATTCAAGAAAAATTCAATAATTACAACTAAGTGGTATCTAAAGTTATCTAATTTTAATGATCTATTTATTGATTGAAGCTAATTGAGCTCCTAATTAACTTTTAGATATTGATCTCAAGTTAATTGTAAATAATAGTAGTAATTGGGGGTTTTGAAAATAATAATTTCATTTCATTTTTATGAGATGACAAATTAGTTTATAAGTATAACAATACAAATAGAAACTAGTTCTATTCTAGTCCTAAACCATAAGATTTAAATAGGTTAACTAAAATAAGGCTTAGAAGACTATAACGAAGGATTGAGGTTATGAAATTTTCATACTTAAAAGAGATAGAAGTTAAGGTTCAATTCACTAGAGTTCTCTAGCTAAGATGTATTTTGAAGGATCTATCCAAATCAAATACTAATCTAGCTAGGTTAAAGTAAAATAAAAGGTTGAAAGTAGAGGAATAAAAAAATTATAAACTATAAGTTATATGTTTTTTAAAAGGTTAAAGGTTAAAGAAATCAATAGGATTCATAAACTATTCTAATTGAATTTAGGACTCCTATTATGAGCTCTTAAAAAATTTAAGTGAACACTTAAGAACTAAGATGAAATTAATTAAGCTCTAGTCTAGTCACTTAAATATAGTCCTAGTTATTCATAAACTACAACTACAAATTAAGTAGCAAATTTAAGGAATTAAAATTAGGGTACCTAAAACATGCAAATTTAAGGAATTAAAATTAATGCAATAACACTAATTAAGTAGCCAAAAACCTAAAATCAATAATTATTGTCCAATGGAAATAATATACATAAATTTGAAATCCTTATATCATAAGGAGAAAAATGACAGTAAGTAGGTCACTTTTAAACAATATTGGAAATTGAGGATTTTCGGAACTCCTAATTAAAGTTAAAAATTTATTAAGAAAATTAGAGTTTAAATATCAAAATTGGTTTCACATTATTATTACTCACTTTTTTGTGAGTGAAATGAACTATTTAAATATTAAATTTGGATTCCTAATTATCAAGTTATGATACAAACAAGAATTGAGATTAAATGCAATTAATTAATTGCTCTAAAATAATAACTAGTTAAAACATTCTTCAAAATAGGAATTAAATTGCATTTTATTAATCTATATATTTTTGTAATCAAAATGGTATATAAATTTGCATTATTTGGATTAGTATTTTTAAAGTTATAATTAAATAAAATTTAAATTAAATTTATCATTAATAATTCCAGAATAATCATTTAATAGTCTCTGATTAATCATTAATGACATTAATACAGATGAATTAATCATTACATAGAAAACTAAAAACAATGAGTTCAATGGATGTGATGGCTGGCAGTGGCTCCGTGATTGGGCGCTGCCAGACATGCGACAACTCTTACGAGTGCCACGTGGCGACACGGGACCCGCGACTTAAGCAACTGCGGCTCACGGTCGAACCGTCCTGGCTCAACGAGGGAACCTAGGCCGCAGTGCACGCGGTCTGGACCGCTTCGTCCCCGTGAATATCTGAAGAGACCTAATTAGGGATTTAGTCCCTGGTCGACTTCGGTAGTCCCCCGGCACGGCCCGCACCTTGACAGAAAGCCTTTGCCAAGGCCGACTTAGTAAGCCTAAAATTAACTCACGGAATCAATGGTGGTGTCAACAATATTAAACCCTAAGGCTCAAAGGAATGGACCTAGGTATCACTGTTGAATCCAAAAGGCAAAACCAGTTGATTAGGCTCGATCGAGCCTGATCGAACCTCAAGTCGATTGCTAAAGATGCGAAATAGATCAAGCTACAATTAAATTAGGAGAAGGATGATTAGAAAAGTACTTATAGGTGGAAGAAGAATTGAAATTGACGATCCTTCAGAAAACCCTAGCTAGCACCACATACGCTCCCAGCTTCAGCTAGACCCCTCAGCACGTGCCAAAATCTCTAAGGAATGGAATGGAAGGGTTAATTACCCATGAGGAGGCCTACTGGAGGGAATCACTATGCGGTCTAAGCGTCAATAGGCGCACGATCGGGCGAGATGATGGAGACGTACAAGGAACAAATCCCAGTTGTTCGTTTGATCGAACAATCGAACGACTGGATCAGCTCGATTGGACTGGGTCGTTCCCGGACCGTTCGATCCCTCAACGAAAAGGCGCAACGGCCAGAATCTACACGGATCACTGTCCCATGCACTAGCCTCACGCATGGGATCAGTGTGGTTTCGAATATTAACCGATTGAATTATTATTGAATATTTATATTAGTTAGTTTAAATACTTTATTTAAATATTTAATTATATACATTTTATTACCTAAAATTAAATAACCAAACGCACTCCAAAAAATCCCAAAAATTCACCCTTACCTAATAGAGGGGTGATGAACTCAAAAATATAAACAATTTTTTTATCGGAGATCAATTTAATTATTTTATTTTTATGAGTATTGAAATAATATTAAAATATTCGAGAAAAATTTGATGACTTCCAAACACTTTCAAAATATCACTCCTAGCTAATTTGGGTGTGTTGAGTTCAATGGTGGACTCCATTTTTGATTCTGAGGTCTAAATAAAGTAGGCATTCTCAGAATTATTAGAAAACTTGGAAATATTGGAATTTGTCGAACGATCTCCAAATCGTACAAAAATTTAAATTGGAGTTCCTAATACTATTATAAGACTAATGGAAAAAGATTATAGTCAATTAGATTACTAATTGATAGGTAACAACACTAAGGTTGTTACATGTATGAAGATCTCTGGCTACCGGGTGAGCAAATGGGGATGAAGGTTTACAGTGCTAGGGTTTGCATCCACCATCTAATTGCTGAGCTATTAGAGAAGGAGGGCTTGATGTGATTCTAGTTAAACAGAACAGCAAATGAAATTCCAGTCATTAGATTGCGAATGCGATCTTGCAACTGATGAGGGATCTAGCCATAGCCCATCAACGTCGTTAAATTAATACGCCAGGATTCGTGCTATCCCACCCATTCTTTAGGATCGCTGTGCTGTTGTCGGGACCCCGCAGCAGATCTGCCGTGGCCCCGATAGCAAATCCCTCAGATAAATAAAATTAAATTATTTAATTTTAATTATTATAAATCCTTTAATTAATTATAATTAATTCTAATAATTTATAAACCCAATTTAGGATAAGATGAGCTCCAAAAATTCCTAACAATTTACTCTTAGCTAATTATGGTACAAGGAATTCAAAAATGTAATCAGATTTAAATTTAAAAGTATATTCTTTTAGCTAATTTTTAGGATCCCAAAATAGGTAAAATAGCCAGATTGATCAAATTAGCTCTGATTTATTTCAAACTTCAATGGTTAGGTTTAGATGGCCCATTGAGTTTAATGAATTGAAAATCAAAGCTTGGTCTAGCTTAAATTAACTTGGAACTAGTTAGGGTAACAATTAGGCTTGTTATATAGGGTGCACTGTAACATCTTGGTCTCTAGCGCTTTGGTGCTGGGGCATACTATAGCATGCCACCATGCACTATAGTGTCCTAGCCTCTAGATTGCCCACCATTGGGGTACTCTACCATGCCCAAGTCTCTATCTGCTTCCTGCTATGGTGCACTATAGCGCGCTACGATGCGCTACAATGCGCTGTGGTGCCTACTACAGCTGAGCTTTCATAACTTTGTTTCATATCACCTCAAAATGTCTTTAAAGCTCATCAGAGTTTCATTAGTATCTCCATGATGATCTGAATGGTCTCCACATTCAAATAATCTCCTACCAGAAGGTCTTTTGGAATTAATCCTCTTCTAGCCTTGATCCTTCATTATCTTCTTCAATCTTTACCAAAAATTTGGTGTTGCTCACCCCCTGCTTTCTTTTCACATGCCTAGGCCAACTAAAATAGTGCATAGCTTTAGTTTCTCCACTATTACTGGTGTTTGAAGCATGTCAGTGGGAGTCTTTGAAGTGAGAATCTTTTCCAATCCAAACTGTCATTCTTGCAACAGTGTCCTAATGAAATGGCACCGAAGATATATGTGCTTCATCCTATTCCATTTTATAATATTATGGTATCTTATGTTAACCACATTCGTGGGCCAACCCTAATTAAATCCAAAGTATGAATTAGAGATCAATTTAATTACAATGGGAGGCTAAACCCCATTCATACTAAATGACCAAATAGGACTTTTTCTTGATCACATTAAATGCAAGCCTAAACTATCTTGTGCTAACTTAGGACAAAGGTACCCATGTGATTAGCTAAATCAAATCAAAGGCAAGGTGAACCTCATGTGAAGACCTTATGGATGGGCTTGATCTAAGAACCTCTTTGAATCACTTTTGGTAATTTTGAGTCAACCCGTGGGTTGGATGAACCTAATGGGCACAAGATTAAGCTAATGGTTTAATTGATATTCCATAAGTTAGATCAACCCATCTTTATACACTTTAGATTGGGCTCGAGGGGAAAAATTATGAAAACTTGGGAGTAGCCTCTTTTGGGATAACTTAGTCATCTTGGGTGCACTTAGGTTAAACTCTTAGGTGATTATAAGCCCAAAAATAAGCCAAGGCAAACAAAGGTGATGAGATGATTTTGGATGCAATTGACTCATATAAAATATGCTATGAATAGAGTTTGAATATCTAGGAAGATACCATCAATTCTTTCTTTCATTGGCTAACTCATGTTTAACCCAAGAACTATAACTTATAGATTTGATCATATATTTAAAATATAATTAATTAGACTAAGTTAAATCAAAGAGAAATAATTAAGAACCTATCTAAGACATTGAGATGCTAAGTGAGCCTCACATAGACTCTTATGACTAGTATAGGTAAGCTTAATCGCATAAGAGCCTTAGCTACATTAAGACTTTGCCCAAGCCAATCGTTGACTATACATAATAAAGATGGATACTTATATATTATAATAATGAAAATGTCATTCCATGAAACCATAAAGCACACTTTTATATTAGATTAGAAGTAAAAATTAAGACAGCCATCCTCATATCTCCCTCCATTTGGATTGGCTCAACTTCAGCTAACTAAAGTTGATCCAGCATTCACAAAATCCTACCAAGCTTAGAAGGTGTGGTCAATGATAATGGAAGACTCATAAGTGGCTTTTCTAATAACCAAATAGGTAAATCTTAAATAATAATAAGTATCTTGCTAATTTTAATAGAAGGAATATGGAAATAAATAATTAACTAAGCAAATGAGCATTTAGAGCCCAATTTCATCATCCATATTTATAGCCAACTCATGGAACCTTAGAGTCTTCAAAGACTTCCCAAAGAGCTTAGTACCCCTTTATGTGATCATTAGCTAAATGGATAAGATTGAAATGAAATAAAAAGATAATGAATGAAATAAGAATTTTCAATTCCCAATCATATATACTTACTTTAGATGAAGGCATGCTAGCGCTGTCATTCTATCGATGCCATCGGAGCCCAACCTTTCAAGATACCACTAAATCGAAGGAATATGCCAATAGTAAGTGATTTCCCTCTTAGTGGTCCTAGGTCTCTGGAATTCAAAGAGCAAAGGCTTGAAGAAGGGGAAGCATAAAGCCATACTCAGATGTGTTGTGAGCTATTTTAAGATGTAATAGTAATTTATGTATCAATTATTTTCTTACTCTCTAGTATTAATGTTATGTGCAGTACTAAGAGAGTTGTAATAGTATTTTAACGATCAATTAAATGAATGATTTTTCTACTACTATTTTTTCAAGGCTTATGCATAAACAAATTATATTTAAAGAAAAAGAAATATAAATAAATTAAAACAAAGATAAGATATGCAAGTATTAATAATCCAAATCCATATTGATTTTATAGACTTAAGAACTACATAGAGCTCTCAAAATGTTTTTTCTTCTACTAGTTGCAGGAGCTCAAATATTCTATATTTACAATAAGTACTTGCATTCCTACATTATATTTCTCAAGAAGTGCATCTTTTCACTTGTTGATACATGCTTTGAAATAACTGCACATTAGCAAGTACACTTACCAAATATTGATACATGTTTTGGAATACTGCCAGCTAGTACGCCTGTTAAGCAACTCTACTATTGACACATGCTACCAAGTTGCATAGCTAGTGTATTTTTCCTTCATATAAATATAAAGCATATGATGGTTAAAAAAATATAAAATATGAATGGTTCAACATGGGTGTTAAACAAAAATCTATATATATTTTGATGAACAAGGGTTCACTAGGGTGATAGAAAGGCTTGCTTAACTTAAGGAGAGTTAAGGTAAGTAAGAAATAATACAAATAGGAACAAACCAGCTCAGTAGATGTACTGAGACATAAAATTCTCTAATCAAAATATTATACAACAAATGTTATATGTTCAACTATTGCTATTATCATATAATTGGTTAAGCATGACTAAATTAATAAATGATTTCAATCATAGATGACTTAGTCCTTTATTTTGATTTATTGTATAATTATTCAAATAAAATTAAAAAAAGCCAAGTGGATGCCACTTTGATGATATGTCGCTTATTTATGGCATGTTGAATTCCTTTTACTATCATATAAGGAAAATTTGTTACTTTGTACAACTTTGGCATTATTTGTACAATCAATTTTGCATGATTTTAAATCAATTGTACGTCACTTTAATTTCCAAGTACTTAGATCACTCTATTCGGATTCAATTCCCTGGCTTCTTTCATGTGTCATGTCAGGTAGCCTAAGAGGAATAGTCGCACAAAGAAAGGCTTTGAGGTGAAGAATCTGACATGAGGAACTCTTTTTTAGTATGATTTTTAATATATATACTGTGAATATTATAAATTAATATGTTATTCCTTTAATAAATGTTCTAAAACACAAACTCTAGTGAAGGTATACTAGTGTGCTTGATTTTGTTTGGTTGAATTATTATATTTTGATTTTAAGTTTTATGTACTTAATCCTTAATACGACCCTATGGAAAAGAACAATCAGTATTAGGATCTAGAGCTTTTAATTTCAATTATTACAGTTGAAATCAAAATTGTTATCTAACATTGTTTGTGTTAACAAGTATCATAATTATTGTATTGGGTACAAGCTATTACTTTTGTTATTAGAGCGGTAAGTGTTGTATCAACCATAACAGTTGATATCAGAGATGTCAGTCTGATATCTGTTATCATAATCAATTATGTTAGTCTAGTACTGACCATTAAATACTAAAAGCTTGAGATGTTCCCAATTATGCTCCTGAAATGACATGAAAGTTACTGAATCTAATGCCTTTTCATCTAATAATAAATCCACACCTTTTGAGAAAATTACTATTGGAGAGCTATCGAATCTTCTGGACAAGCATGATCTAAACCTAAGGAACATGGTGAGCTTAGAGAAAGGTTAGGATGGACTTAGAATTGATTAGATAATTCCTTCTTGGCTTCTCCAAGAATTTTATCAGGCAAACATTACTCCTCTCTCATTTTAATTGCTTGATTAATTAACTAATGGGATAATTATATAAAGAGATTTTATATGATTTTAAATAATAAAATTAGTATTTAATCAAATATTTGGCTAATCATCCCACTAGACCATTTTATTTTGAAGATAAACCAATCCATAAATTTCTCTCTCCTATATTAAGCTTGGTGAATCTTAATCATCCCTCAAGTTGGTTGTGATCATTGCAAGACAAATGATCAGCCCATGATTAATCTTATAAGGTGATATTAGAGAATTTATACCCTTGTAACTATCTCGCATTTAATTAATTTGAGTTCTGTTTAGATTTCCTAAATTAATGATTAATTGGTGATTAACAATATTTTGTTTAGTTGAGCTAATTGTTATCCTTTGAATCCATTAGTAATAGGTTGATACTCATGGCATATTCATAGACATATAAATTTGAAGGAGCTAAAGCAAATCATTGTATAATTTTAGTAATAAAACATAATAAATAAAATGTGCTAAAAATAAATATATATATATATATATATATATTATGCAGAATTAATTGATACTATACAATATATTTGTTTATAATTTTATAGCGGTGGCAGAGAGAATTATTGGATAAATGATATGGAGGTGGGTATACGACCGTTGCCGGGAGCGGAACTCAACAGTAAAGCGAAGATGAACCTGAAACAAACCTTCCTAAAATAATTGTTTCAAATCAGGAAAGTCGGAAGGCTATAAGACCGGATGAGAGGAGCAGAGAATCGAGAAGAGAGCTCGAGAAAGCCCGCAGCGAATGATAAAATGTTCCGCCGGTGCAATGTTCTGTTTCCTTCGCAGGCTAATCTTGGCAAGACGGTCACCGTCATCAAGGGTTGGGTACCTGCGCTTCCCCGTCCTCCGCCATCGCCTTCGATCCTTAGCGGCGTCAAGATGAAGAGGGAAGAGGAAATTCCTATAACAGAGCACAGCCGCATTGCCATCAACCACTCCAATGATTCTGCAGACTCCTCTAGTGATGCTTCGACTGCCACAAGCCGTAGGATCTTTGCACAAGAGTGGGAGGATCCACTGGCGGAACAGACCGCCAGTGACAGTGAAGGCTTCCTTGGCCTTCTGTGCGAGGCGGCACTAATAGCCTCTAGTGACCACATAAATGGCACCAAAGCAGAGGATGGGGATGATGAGAAAGCGTCTCCATTGTTTCCTGCTGCTGAATCTCTTGGAGCTCTGAAGAGAAAGCGGTCCAAGATGATGAGAAGAACGGAAAGCACAGCTGCTTCGGCGAAATTGTTCGGTGTCGACAAGCCACAAGTCTTTGTTAGGTCGAGCAGAGGAAGAAAAAGAGCACTTCCATCACGTTATCGTGACTCCGTTCTCCTGCCATTGACATAACTCGCCAATATCGCACTTATATTCTCATATTAATGAATTGAAAGATTTCTTCCCAATTTGATTTCTGTTTTCTTAAATTTTTGTAAGCAAGTATATGATTTTTATATGAAACCAGGTTTAAATAAATAACCACAACAGAACCTACTCTATGAACGTACTTCATGCATTGATCAAATTTTTTATTTATATTTTAATTCATCATCAAATCTTAAGAAAATATGGATCGTTTTGCTATCAGGTTCTTTTAAATATTAGAACTTGTAACATGGAAACCAAAGTTTGGAAGCATTCAGTTCAAGTCTTGCTAGAACTTCAATCCGACCCACATATCTTGAGCTGGTTCTTTATGATTCCAGACTGATTCATTCTTTTTAGAGGAATAACCCTTGCATGGGAAAATTTTCCTACTTAAAACCTAATATGCTAGTGCTTGGGATCAGTTTTTTTCTTGCCTATTTTGAGCAGATTTAATACGGTTCAAAATCATTTTGACCTCAGTTGTAGTAGCCTCAATCATAATATGCTTTGCTAATATGACTGCAACTAATATCTGACACTCTATGGCTTGCTGTGATATCATTTGTAACAGCTCAAACTCTTAAGCACCAAGGTATTGTTTGTTTTGGCCTATAAGACCTCATAATTTTATCCTCGGAAGATAACTTCCCAGTAAATCACCCATCATGGAAGTGCTCCCACCTGAGCCCACTTAACTTTGGAGTTCTTATCAGGAACTCTACCGTTATCTGAAAAGGCGTCTCGATGTTTAAGTGTTTCACTTATTAATACTAAGTGGGTCTTTAGCTTGCGCAAGCGAAGTATGAATTAGAGACACGACGGGTCATCACTCTAGATGACAACCCTGGATTAGTGTTAACAAAGTAAGTGTCTACTGAGAGACCACTGACTTTTCCAACACTAGTCCTACTGAAATGTCTAAATAACCAACTACTTAAACATATAATTATACCCTGAACTATCCTATAACGATAATCATAATTCGGAGTACAATTAAATAAGTGCAATAGATAAACAAAGTACGGAAGCTGATATAATGAAATACATTCATACATCACATTTAAGAAATAAAATAGTATATAATATGAATAATACAGCCTAGATAACATAATGCTGAAACAGAAAACATAAAATACATAATTAAGCTATTATATGCCATGGTTTTTTGAAAGTTGGAATAAAATCACTCTCTTCAAAAATGAAATAACAACTAAAGATTAAGCAGTTGCAAATGGATCATTTTTGTGCTTTTGCTCCTCAACTGAAACTGGATTCTAGAACTGCTCTAAATTTGACATGTTGATTTTTACATGTCAGGGCCCTAGCCGAGAAAAGAAAATATCGAGTTAGACAATTATCTAAGTACATTTTAGACTAATAAATTATTATTAAATTTTAGGATATCACAAATCATTTTAAATCGTAAGGTGCTACAAGGCAATAATTAAAATATGAAAAGCTATAAATAATGCATTTATAATATAAACAAATATATAAGGTAAGTTAATATAACTCTAAACCAAATAGTTGCAGAAAGTTTAAGCATTTTGTATATGTATTAAACTACTATAATACAAAAAAATTCATAAATATATATAATTTATAATATATGCTGATTTAATTAATAAAATCACAAAATCATGTAAAGCAATACAAAAAATTAGCATCCTTACACGCTTATATAGAAAATTATGTATAAAACCAAAAATCTATTGAAAATAAATAAACACAAAAAGTATTGAAAGCTGAACTGAACTAAGCTGTAAATGACTGGAAAAAAAATTATTTCATTTTAATTGAATGTATACCTAGACTAGTTCCTCCATAACAATAACTGGCTATTCATAGCCACTGAACAAAAAGTTCCAAATATATCATCTAGACTACTCATGACTAGATCCGAGCCATACTATAGAATTAGATATGTATCATCCAAACCTCTCATGGTTGGATCCAAGTCGATTCTTTCTCAATAATATGAACTAAAGAGGCAGACTAACTAAGACACACTCCATTAAACTATTATATAATTTACTAAATTTACTAATAATTAATGCCAATGTTTTATGCATTTCAAAACTAATATAGAATATTCATCAAATATTCTATATCTTAGTTAAATATGCCAAAATAATAAGGCTCAAATAATAAGGTAAGCAGTGCATAAAAATCAAGAAAATAAATAGTACTAATCATAAATATGTAATATTTTTTATTTTTAAATTTATTCATTCTAACTATTCTAAGATTATACAAACTTAGAATCTCCAATATCCTATTATCTAATATAAGCTTAGAGTCATGGTCCTATAAAATTACTCATTAGAACTAATCAAGTTCTAATTTAAATCAAATAGTATCACCTACGCAAGGTAACAAATTAATTAGCTATCATAATTATTATATTTATTAACTCAAAACTAATCTTGATAATGCAAATCTAGATTAAGGTATTAAGAGTTAAACTCCAAAATATAGGGTTTACACCTCTTAACTAAAGGCACTAAAGTCTAAGGATCTAAGATTTCTCAAACTCTCACATATTAAAAGTTAAGATAATCATATTAAGTATAATCAAACACAATAAAATGGATCTCTAATCTTAAAGTAAAGTCAAAATGCAAAATAATCAAGACTAAGGATTAAAAGATCTAACTCTAACTGAAAGCTTAATCTAAATAAAACTTAAACTATTGAGTAATTTCATTACTCAATAGGGTTGAGCTTCTAAAGAGAATCTATGAAAAATCTAAGGCTAAGAGTTAAAGGGACTTAATCGCTAAGGAAACTCATAAAGATAACACAGAATACTTCTAAAATTAAATAAAGTTTAATGTGATTAATACTGATTTTATAAGATTCATTGATTCTAAGGATGAATTAAATGAGGAATTCTACATCAATAATTCAATACTTAACTTACAAACTAATTAAATTAGGGTTAACTTAAGATTATGTTTCTAAGGAAAAATTGAAAGTCCAAATGACCTTAGGCTGATTCTAATTAGTAAGTTTACCGATTCTAAAGGTAAATGACAAATGGGTATGCTTTAATTTTACTTAAAATAATATTTAGCCAAAATGACCAAAATGCCCCTCATTAAGTGTCTAAATGGAGACTTAAAGTTCTAGGGTTCCAAATTAGATTCTTATAATGTCAAATAAGGTCTAAATAGAGACATAAAGCTCTAAGGTTCCAAATTAAACTCTTATAATGCCAAATAGTTTTTTGCTGTCAATTATGAGAATTAACACTAAGAACACTTTAATTTAGTTAAGTTTTTTGGGTTAATAAGCTATATTTTAAGCTCATTAATGAATGATTAACCAAATTAACTAAGGAAACTTATATTTTATGATATAATTAGGTTCTAATTTGTCTAAGGAATCCATAGATACTAAGATTTCTAAACTAAAAGATCAATGACTTAATTATGAACCAATTAAGGAAATATGGATCTTAACCACTAAAATTACTAATTTAAGGTTTTGGGAGGAGAATATGGATTTTAAATCCACAATCTAAGCCCTTAATAAGTTACATAAACTCAAATATTAACTAGGATTTAGATCTAAGAGGTTTTAAATGAGTTAAATTGATCTAAATTAATGCTCTAATCATTTTATTCACTGATTTGAAGGTCATGGGAGAAATAAGGGGTTTTAATTTTACCTTCTAAATAATTTAACTTCTTCTAATTAAAATAATAATATTTAAGGGTCCAAATATTAACATTGAGATTTAAGGTTCCAAATTAAAATTTCTTTATTTATATGTGTTTCTTACAGTCTAAGGAGTAAATCAACACCTTAAACACTTAATTTGGACAAGTATTGATCCTAATATTCATTAATCTAGTCTTAACCTAATTATGAGGTGATTAATAAAATCACCCATTGAAAGTTGAATTTTATTTCATATTTAGATTTCTTATATTTTTCTAATTTTATAATAAAGAACCAAGAAATATTTATTGGATATTATTGAAATTAAAATTGATTTGTGTTTCTTATATTGTATTTATAAAATCTGTAATGGAGTAATTATATGTTTGAGCTCATGGTAGTTTGTTGCATGATTTTCTTATTTTAGTCTTACTGCAATATTGCTTACTTTAAGTCGCATCTCTTTGCATTAATTATGGATCATCTTGCTAAACACCTTCAAGTGGAGGTGTTTTGATACATGTTTTACAAATAATAATATTCATGTTCAAAGAAATAGAGATGAAGCTAAAGCGAAACACGAGCTTTAGAGAACTATCTCTTAGTCTTAAGAATTTTGTATTTGTAAGCCTAAAATGAAATATATGTAGTGCAAGTTTAAGCATAATAGAAGTTATTCTATTAAATATATGCCAATTGAAATTCATCTAGAAGAATGTGATGTTTACAAAATTTGGTTCTATTTTAAAAAAAAAATTGAAAATAAAGGGTGGTGTGATTTACAAGATCAAGACATTTTTAATGAAATGGAAAAGTATTTTTGGAATATTATGTAAAAAAAAAAATTCACCCAAAAGTAAAGTTATTTATAATAACTATATGACTATCAATGTTTTATGGAGTAGAATGTTGACCTACAAAGCAAAAGGATACTATAAAATCAATTATTATAGATATGAGTGCTTAGGTGTAAGTTGATACAATGAGAATGGGTACATTTGTTGCAAGGAGTAGCATCAATTGAGGTTAAGCTCAACAAGTTTGTCTTTGGTAGTTTGGAAATATTAATGCATACCATTGGATGCTTTAATTAAGAAGAAAGACAAATGAATTTTTCCTTTGCTAAATGGAAAATATAAAAAACCTAAATATGAAATGGAAAAATGAACCATTTCAACTCCTAAGAGAGAATAAAAAGATTCTTTATGGAATTACAATTAAAAACTTCAGTTTTCAAGAGGGAATGAAGGATATTCCAAGCATATGAACTTAATGAATTCAACTTTCAAGAAATTACTCAAGAAGAAATTAAAGTAGAATTTGAAAAGAATGGGTGAATAGGGAAGACCCTAGCTTAACCTCTATAAAACCCCTAAGTTTTAATTATGAATATTTTATTTATGAAAAATGTCTTATATGGTTGTTCAATATTATAATCTCAAAGCAAAGTAATGTTTCAAGAAGTTCAAGTAATTATAAATTATGTGATATCCAAAGTTGTCAAATATTTAGATTATCTAACTTAATGATTGGAGCTGATTAAGCTCCAAATTAGCTTAGAGATATTGATCTATAAGTCAATTGTAAGTAATACTATAAGGGATCTAAGTTTTATAAAATAGTAATTTAATTTACATTTATGAAGTGGCAAAATAATTTATAAATATAATGGTGCAAAATGAGGCCAATCCTATACTAATCCTAAACCACATAATCATTATTGGCTACTAAATTCAAGGCTTAAGGAACTAATGGAGGAAAGCAATGGTTAAGGACTTTCTACACCTAAAGAGGTGAAAGTTGAAGGTCACTACTATAGTTTATCTAAAGTAGCTTGCGATTAATGGGATCTAGCTTAATTATTCACTAGACTATTTAGGGTCATTATTAGGAGAGGATTAATTATATAAAAGAGGAAATATTTCAAGCTACAAGTTCTAGTTAACTAAAGGTTGTAGGTTATTGAATCTTAGTGGAGACCTAATTCATACTAGTGATCTAAGGAACACTATTATTCAAATGCTATAGAGCTTAAGGTAAAGTTGGGAGCTAAAAGGGAATGATTACTAAATTCATTTATAAGTGTTGGAAACTTGCCCTAATATGTTCAATTACTATAAAGAAACATGTGTTAAGGTTAAATATACTCAATGGAAAGGTTAGTTAGCACTTAGGATTACAATCAATCAAGGCTTCACTCCTATAATAACTTCTTCTAATATTGAGGCTTGATATTGAAAGTTTACTAACCTATGTAAAGAATCTAATTATTCTAATCTAATCTAATTATCACAAATTAAACCAACACAAATGATTAATTAGATGATATACTTGTCATCCAAGGGATAAAACACCTAATTAAGCAAGCAAATGAATGTGTAAAATTACATTTATGAAGGAATTAGGGAACCAAAAACCCAAGTTATCGCCCAAACACAAATGTAATTACAAATATAAAATCCTTATATCATAAGGAGAAGAATGATACTAAGTATGTCAAAATCAGACAACATTGGGAAATTAGGGTTTTGATACTACTAATTAGGGTTAAAAGTGATTATAAAAATTAGAGTCCTAATCATAAATTAAATTATACTAATGTATTTGTCTCACTTTTCTGAATAAAATGATATATAATTTTATATGATTTGGATGTATATATTTAAAGTTATGAGGGAAACAAAATTTACATTTAAAATAATTAATTAAGTTTAATTAAAATAGATTAACCGTCGACACTAAGAACCAAACAACGCTGAAACTGGAAATGGAAGACAACAGGATGACACCAACAGAAAAAAGGCTGTGGTCTGGGCTGATTCGGAAGTGGGCGTAGACGTCCATGCATCTACTTCAAATTCGAGGCAATGCGTGTCATTTCTTGGATGTGCACCGAAACCGTGCTAACGACGCAGTCCAAAGAAACGAACTGGTCCGGTCCAGGAAGACAACCTGGATTGAAAGCGGGTCACGGGTCAGCCGCTTCGTCCCCGATGCAGTCTGAAGAGGCGCACTTAGGGCTAGGTTTCCTAGTCGAACCTGAGGATCCCCCAGCGTGAAGCTCTCACCAAGGCCTACCTAACAAGCCATCGATCGGTCCCCAGCGGTTATGATGCGGCTGACAGGGGAAGCCTTAGGATCCAAAAGGGCAAATCCGGACACTCCCTGTAGACCACTGTGGCCGGTTCAATAATCCAGAGCTCAATCGAGCTCAAACAAGCTCAATTGAGCTTCGATAAAATTAAGGCCTCGGAATAACGCTAGGGATAATCAATTACAGAGGATAAGGGAAGGATCGGTACCTGACAGGTTTGCAAGTCACCAGTTATGTTGAGGCTAAGGCTAGGGTTCAGCAGTCGTATCTCCTTTGATAGCAGCTCCTTATGCTCTCCTGAGCTCACGAACAGCAAATGTGGTAGGGAATGGGAGCCTAGAGGACTAGGGAGGCTGCTAAGCGAGCGAGAAAAGCAACCTGTGGTGCCTGCGCCCACTACAGCCCTGCTAACACAATTATGGTGAAGTAATCGCCACAATGCAATCCCTCACTTATCATTAGATTAGATTTTCATCCCTAATCCATTAATAAGGAAAGGATATACATTATATACAACTTAGTCCTTCACTAAATAATCATACATAAATATCAGAGTGCAAAATAAAATAACAAATTACATCCATGTAGCCATAATATAGAAATAGAATAACATTCAGTTCATAATACAAATGTGCAGTAAAGAAAAAAACAATAAAATGCATGTATTATTACAACATTCAATAAGTTCTATGAAAGCAAAAAATATCACTCATCCTCACCGAAATAAAATAAACAACAATTTAACTAAGGCTCCTCAGCTTCAAGATGATATTCCTCCTAACTCTGTTCCTCCCCAGGTGTTATATCCACAAAGTGCTTAGAAGATGATATTGTCAGTTTTACAATGTCAGGGCTCCAACCAAAAAGAAAAAAAATGGTTATACAAATTGCCTAAGTATTTTTAGGCTATTAACTTTCATGCATTTTATGGCATAAATCATCTTAAGCATATAGGAGCAACAAAGCATCAATAGAAAGAAAATAACCTATAAATCATGCATTTATAACTTAAATAAATTGTGAGGTAAACAAATATATCTCAACCCAAAGCTATTGAAAAGGTTAAGCAGTTCATATGTAAAAACTGCTAAGTACAAGAATTATCCTAAGCAAATATGATCAATTCCACTTATGCTAATTTTCTGAATAAAAGCAATATAACCAAATTGAATTGAAATCTTGCATCCTAATATGCTTGCATATAAAACTAAAGTTGAAAATACTGTAAAAACTGAAAGGCACTAGAAATATTGAAACTAAACTAATAATATTCTTTATTGGACATGTGCCTACATTAGAACAACCATAATAGAAAAATTATCTAAGCTAGCCATCGAATATAAGACTGAAGCATCTAGGACACTAATGCTTAGATCAACAGGTCCATTAAAATTGAGCTGAAATCATCTAGGACACTAATGCCTAGGTATTAAATTGAAATTATTCAGGTCACTAATGCTTGGGTACTGAGCTGAACTACACCGTATATCCAAACTATAAAGGAATTATAACTAGGACACATTCCACTAAACTATTATATTGTTTACTAAGTTATTTGATCTATCTAACACATCTAATCCTCTTTATATTCATGACTTATGCAATTTCAAATCTAACATTGAATATCCCATATTTCACCTGATATGCCAAAATAATAAGACTTAAAATAAGGAAGAAAAGCATACATTACAAGGTGCAATCAGCACTATACAAACATCTGTGCTATCACTTATTTTTTAATTTAATCATTCTAGCTAATCTGAGATTATACAAGCTCAGGATCTTCCTACTATCTAGTTAAACTACAAATATTGGGGTTTAACCTCTTAATCCAAAGGTGCTAAGGACTAAGTTAATCATAACTCTTATGTTCTACATGTTAAGGCTATCTTAATAAAAAAAATCAAACTTAATAAGATGGATCTCTAGTCTTAAGCTAAGGATTTAAATATAAAATAATCATAATAAAGGATGAAATCCAGAAACTAATAAAACTAAGGTTGCATCCATTGAGTAACCAATTTACCCAATGAATGAACTCTAACCTAAGCTTACAACTGTGGTGCCCCGCCCCTTAACCACCGGCAATCAAGGCTAATGAGTGGTGTGTCACTTTGGCAAATCTTTCACTTATCATTAGATTAAGGTGTAATTCCTCAATCTAAAAAATAATGGAAGGATGTGCCCTGAATAATGCAGCATAATTATTCACTAAGTATATACATTCATTAGAACTAAACATGTAAAGATAATAAAATATGATATATCCAATCCATCATAATACAAGTAAGAACTAAACATGTGGCTCATAATAAAATAGTACAGTAAAAGAACATACATAGGTACCTGAATTATTACATCAATCTTAAGATAAGTTGAAAATGAAATAAATTACTCATCCTTACAAGAATAAAATGATATTAAATCTATTGATCTTCTGCTCCGACCTGATGCTCCTCCAAGAATGACTCCTCTTCAGGCACAATATCCTCAAATTGCTCATAACCGGCTATTGTTGGTTTCACAATGATAGGCCCCCAGACAAAGAAAAGAAAATTTGGTTAGATATATTGTCTATGAATATTTTAGGCTATTTAAGTTCATGTATTTTATGATATCACCATTTTAGTTAGACTATAAAATAAGTAAAGTGTAAGGGTGCAACAAGCATACAAAAGGATATGGAAAATTATAAATACAACATTTATAATTGAGCAACATATGAGGCAAGAGAACACACCTCGATACTAAACTATGACAAGGTTAGGCATATTTTTATAAATATGTAAGAAAAGTACTAAAAGAAAAGACTCATCCTAAACTTGTTGATAATCATATGACATATGCAAGTTAAAAATAAATAAATAATAAGCAGTAAAATGCGCACAGTAAGTGGTAAACAATAAACAGTAACACAAATAGTAAGCAGGTAAAGTAAAGCTGATTGAAGTAAGCAATAATAGAAAGTTGTGGTCATTTTAATAAGTAGTAACAGAAAGTAGCATCCTATAAGTAAGTAAGCAGGTAAAGTAAAGTTGATTGAAGTAAAATGTCATAGTAAATGGTAAATAGTAAATAGTAAATAGGTATGTAATGATTGTCATATAATAAGATGGCTAATCTAGCCTGCTACAACAAGTATATGTATATATTCCTAGCATCATCTAAGGCTTGGCTGGAAAAGCATAACAGAAATTAAATTGAAGAGGTAGTAATCACAAATACAGTAATATTTTAATTACTTACTTTACTTCTATGGACATATCCAGAAGTAGCTGAGGAGTCAAGCATATCTGCAAGACTAAGTGAGTTCCAACTTAACTTAATACTCCTCAATGAGTAATGTCAAGTAATCCTTATTTCTCTTTACCCCTATCTAATAGGGTAAAATGCATATGATCAACAAGTAACTGAACCATATGCAATAGTTGTCCTAATTATTCTAAGTTTTAATTTCATACATCAATGTTTTTATATGACATGTTCAAGGTAAAGGCACAAAGTACTAGGAATGAAAAACCAACAAATAAGTTAATAGTAAGCAAGGGACTCTACTACACACAAGTAATATCTATTGTTATATACTTAAATTATTCTAAATATTCCTAGTTACACAAGTTTAGGATCTCCAATTCCTACTCTTAAGTGTAACTTAAAAGCATGGCCTTATGAGTTAAAAGAAATTAGAACTGATCAGGTTCTAACATAGTTCAATCAATATTTCCTACAAGTTAAATAAGAAATCAGCATGTCCTATTTGATAAATTTAGATGTTCTAAATTAAGATTTGATCATGATCTATTAAAACTAGGGATTATGAATTAAATACTATGAATTGGAGTTAATCACATAATCTAAAGGTAAAGCTTAAGGGCTAGATTTTAAGTTTAAATGTGAACTAATGATTAAGGCAAATCCTATTAAGCATAGTCAAAACTTAATAGGATGAATCTCATAGTTTTAATCTAAAATTGAAAAATAAAATAATCATAGTTAAAGTATGAAAATCTAGAAATTGATAAAACCAAGGTTTCTTTTATTGAATAACCCACTTTATTCAATAAATAAAATCTAACATAGCATCTATTCCTAATCTTAAGGAAAAGATCCTTTGGTGAAGTGTTAATTCCTAATAAGCTCCTAATGTAATAACTTTAAAAATTTTCAAGCCTTTAGTGGGAAATTTTACCAAATTACTTAATTATGAGGTTAATGGCTCTTAATTGATTCTAAATCAGTTTTATTATTGATTTTTAATGATTTAAATAATATTTTGGAGGTTAATGACACTTAACCTAAATTTTGGGCAAATGACTATTTTGCCCCTACTTAAGGGTCTATAATGCTACTTTTGATTAAGTGCTCAAAATTAGATTTTATTGATGCCAAATTATTCTTTACTATCTAACATAAAGATAGACAGTAGGTATATCAAATTTGGGCAAGTATTATGTCATAAGGATTCAATTTAAAGATTTTAACCTATAAGGGCATTTTGTTAATGATACTAACTAAAGTTTAAGAATTCAGTTAGTTTATTATTCTTTGCTATCCAAGGATTTCATAAAGTCTAAGAATACTGAATTCTGATGTCTAATAATTAAGTTATGGTCATTTCAATGTTAGGGTTCTATTTTCATAAAAGAGGTCAAAACCTAATTTTTTTCATATTCAAAAATAACCTACAATTTTATACAATGCTTAATTTTACTAAACTCAGGTTCAATTTTGATATATTTTCAACCCATTAGGGTCTTAGGGTCATTAAAATACGAAAAATCACAAATCTGGGCAATTTCGGATAGTTCTGGGCGCTCCAGCGCGCTGCATCGCCTTCTGGCCAAAAGCCAAGCACTACAGCATGCTGTGGCGAGCTACGACATGCTATGGTGTAGCCAACCTAAGACACAAGCGCTCCAGCGCACTGCAGCGCTTTTAGGCACTGCGGCAGTTTTCAACAGCGTGGCGCGCGGCAGCGCTTGAAGACGCTGCGGGGCGCTACGACGCCCAATTTCCCAAGAGTTGAATGCTACGGCACGCTACAGTGCTCCTTGGTCAAGAGCCAAGCGCTACGGTGGATTCAACCTGAGACTCGGGCGCTACGGCGCGCAGTAGCTCCCGACGATGATTTTGCTTGTGCAAAAACCGTAACGAGTCTTTTTTCGCACTCAAATACTCTCAATTTATAGCACCTCAAGTGTGGTGCCATATACCTATGGAAAGGTATTTTCGATACATATTGATGCCAAAATCAACCCAAAATAAGTATTCTAACTATGTAAATAACGAAGCTAAAGGTTAGTGTATGCAGAAAGAAGGAAAAACAGAGCTGATTTTCTTCCCTAAACTTTTCTATCCCAAGGAGCTCTAATGGATTCTATATCACAATCACGGATTCTTAAGGATTCAAAATAAGCATATGAGCATGATGAAGTTGTCATTGAATCCATTGAGTGGGGGGAAAGGAGGTACCCTAGCTTGTGAAGAGAGATTACTCTAAGGATCCTTCGGGTTCGAGGGCTTGAATGCTATCCTTCAGCAACAAGCACAATAATGGAGGGAAGAGGAGCAGAGCTCAGCTGGCCAAATGGAGGAAGGAGAGGGCTTAGGGTCCATCTTATAGGAAGAGGAGATGGAGGTGGCTCCAGATGATAGGGCATGGCTCTTGGATGGGATGAGTTTGAGTGATCACATCACAAGTATGGGGAGAAGACTTGGGCAGCAATGGAGAGGAGTCGGGCTTTCCCTTTTGCATGCGCAGGTAGGAAAGAAGAGGCGCTGATATGTGTAGGAAAAAAGAGGAGAGAAAATTAAAAGAAAATAATGGATTTTTTTATAATTTTATTTTATTTAATTTTATTAATTAATGCTTTAAAAAGTTAGATTTTATAACGTGTTCTGAAAATTTCCAAAAATTCACCCCAAATTAGGCGAAGTCGAATTTCGATTACGACGAGTATTTAATTTTCTTATTTTTTAAGGTATTTAATTACATTAAAAATATTCGCGAAAATTCGACAACTTCCAAACACATTCAAAACATTGCCCCTAGCCAAATTAGGCGAAGTCGGATTTCGATTTTGAGATGAAATTAAATGTTATTAAAATAATCCAAATATTAAATTGAGCTCTGAATCGCTCCAAATTTTTGGGGATTGATTCTAGTGACTAGATAAACTCAGTGGAATGATAATTATGATGCAATTAAGCTAAGTAACAATCTTTAGTTGTTACAATAACTAATTTTTAAAGAATATTCCTATGGGCTTTATGGAAGAAACAACTTAAGGAAATTTGCTTAAAGAAGGGACTTAGGGAATGATTCATTTATTTAGCATTAAAATTATTGACATCTTTGCTATTCATGATTACTAATTTTGAGAATTTAGGAGAGACATAATGTGGATCAAATTCAACATTATAAAACTTAAAATTTTCTTAAAGAAAACATTAGGGTTTGCTTTTGAATTTAATTTAATAAGTTCAAATAATCTATAATTTATTATAAAATTACTTTATTTACTGATTAGAATGAATATTTCAGGTTTCTAAGGCTTAATGATACTAGTTCAAATTTTTGGGCATTGAAATTTAATAATTATTATATATATTAATTAATTTAAATATATTAATTAATTATTTAATTTAAACTATTTAATTACTCAAATTTAAATAATCAAATCGATTCTAAAAAATCCCAAAAATTCACTCTTACCTAATTGAGGGGTGAGGAATTCAAAAATGCAATCAAATTTTTGATCGGAGATCAATTTAGTTATCTTAATTTTTTGAGTATTTAAATATTATTAAAATATTCGGGGAAAATTCGACGACTTACAAACATTCCCAAAATACCACCCATAGCTAATTTGGGGGTGAGAAGTCCAATGGAGAACTTCGATTTTGATTCCGAGGTCAAAATAAAATATGTATTTTCAGAATTATCAAAATAATCAGGAATGTTCGTCAATCACAAAAGATCTACAAAGTGCACCAAACTTGAGGTGATGACTCATAATTTTATTATAAGAGTACTATAAGTAAAATGGAGCTAATTAAACTTCTAAATAAAGGGTAACAAAATTAGAGGTATTATAGTGGTAGCCAAAGTAAGAGGAAGAACAACAATAAGGAGTAGGAGTAAAGCATTGAGAAAGGAGAAGACAAAGAGAATGCCAGAAGCTGTTCATAGTATCATCTTCTTAACATTGCTTTTGTATTTTTACTATTTGTAAGAATAGAATGCATGAATTTACAAATTCATGTATTTCTCTTGTCATATTCATTGTGATGTCAACCTTATCTCTCCTTTGGGGAGGGTTTGACGAAAAATATGTAATGAGTATTAGATTTTGTATGTGTTTAAGAATTCGATCTTAATATAATTATCATGATTTTTGAGCTGAAAGTAATCTTTCAATTTTAAGGAATGAAAAGTGTTGATGAATGAAAAAATATTTAGAATATCATTAAATTATATTCTTAATGAAATCTTATAGCGCTCAATGATTGTCTTCATTTAAAACTTATGCACCTAGAGTTTCCACGCTGTGATTGAATGTGACATAATTCGTTGGGCATAACTCTCGTGCACAAGCTATAACTCAATGACTTGATCAGCTGAGCTATAAGCAAATTTTAGTAAATCTCTGAGCTCCATAGCTCAATCCATAACACTTAAAGAATGCATATTATGTAGTGGACGATATAGCATGCTTCACGTAGGCCATTACTAACTCTAAGTTAAGTTATGGATTTGATGCATGCGAGCCGAGACTCACCTATTGAGCTCAATTACTCGCTTGTGATTTATGCGTGATAATAGAGCGCGTCAAGTTGTGAGCAATGTGGCATAAGCTCATTTAGCTTCATAGCTCATTATCTTAGCTAAATCAAAAGTAAAAGCGTATGAGCCAAAGATAGAATCAAGATTGAGTAATCATAAGATAAAATATGAATTTTCTTGCTTAGATGTAAAGATAACTTTCATTATAAGAAGATCATAAATATATCAATGAGCTCATTTGAGCGCTAGAGTATTCATGATAGCACTAGATAAGGTCATGGTGAATTTAATGCCAAAATGATAAAAATAAACCTTTTGATTAGGAGAAGAATTATTGTGCACAAATTTACTAAAAATTGCATGTTTGAAATCTAGCACTCCCAAACTTAATCAAATTAATAAAAAAATTAATTTAGGATAATCTAGCATAATTTTAAGACAAAAAGACCAATTTTTGTTACTTTAAATATTATTGAAAGGAAATATAGTTTAGTAACAAACACACTATTTTCAGAGAACGATAAATCTCGAGATCTCAAAATCTCATTTTACATCAGATCATGTACACTTGAGTGCAAGCATAGACAACATAATTTAGGTATGTCAACAGGCCCATTCGATTTGAGCTCGGATTGATCTCCATCAAGCTCGAATGAGCTCAAAAATCATCAAGCACTATGCGCAATGGTTATGGAAAGAATTATGGACGTAATTTAAATTGAATTTGCAAGGGAAGGGAGGAGTACCTGCGTCTAATGAACTCGCAGAATTGCTGCTTCTTGGAACGAAGATTTGGGGATCCTGAGCCTTGGTTCTCCACTCGCTCAGCTGCTGGAGTCAATAGGAGTGAATGGACAGTTGTTGTATTAGGCAGTGAGTGGAGTCAATGGCTGGCATTAAGGGAGGGGAAAACCGCTGTGAGGACAGCCGTTGTATTCGGCAGTCAGCACCGTTGCAGTCGTGACTGAACTAGACTGAGCATAGCGCTCCATCAAATCTCAGCTGCCTGATCGATCAAACGGCTTCGATTTGATCCGTGGCTACTAAACCGCGGATCTATACTCAGTCGTTGGATCTGATCCTGGATTTAACGGCTAAGGTCAAATCAGGTAGCGGTTTAGAGGCTAGCCATCTTATTTGACTTGTGGAAAGGGTTGGACAGCCCATATTGAGCAATTTAGTTGTCTAGTATGGTGATTATTACGTCGGATTTTTACCAAAACAAATAAATTCGTTGGGATAATAAATTAATTTGTTAAACTAATTATAATTAATAAAATTTAAATTAATTGTATTTTTCGACCAAATGAGTTCAAAAATTTCCTAAAAAATTCATTTCAAGTTAATTTGAGTGCGATAAACTCAAAAATAAAATCAGATTTTTTATTGGATGTCAATTTAATTTATCTAATTTTTGTTAAAATAATCAAGAAATTTATTCTTGATCCGATCTATCCCAAATTATAAAGATTAAGCTCTAATAATATTTAAAACTTAATGGTACGGTCTAAATAAGCCTAAATTTAATAGGATAATAATTTAGAGTTATTGTACAGAAATCCCTAAATCGCCCAAAGAGGAAATCATCTTTTCATAGTTATTTGAAAGGGAAAAGCTATTGTTCGCCTGAAATATGTAGAAGAATGGTTTCCGGATTTCTCCTAAAGCGCCAAAGAATGTGTAATTTCATTGATGTCAAAAAAATTCATTTAATAAAATTTGGATATCATTTCAATATATTTTTAAAATAATATAAATAAATATTAATAAAATAATAGTTAAATTTCATTGGATGAGCTTTTTTAGATTACACATCAACGAGTCTAAATAATATTTCTCTCTCTAACGTAATATCAATTAATTTATTTTTGGAAAAAGATATGCTTAAAATAAAAAATAAGTCTACACCTAATGAGAATTAAATATATAAATAAAAAATCTATAACATTAATTTACGAAAGCCTTTAAATAATGTAGTTCTAATTACAGCTCTATTTAGAATTTTACAACAAAAGAACTTAGTATTTATAATTATAAATATTGTTAATAAAATTCCTGAGTTTAAGAAATTATTCTTTGAAAACTTTAATAAAGCAATTCATTGTTGTTTTATCAAATTTGGAAAAGAATGGCTTGATGTGTTATTTAAAAAACTTATTTAATTGAATATCATTTTAATACAAATTTTAAAAATAATATTTGTATTATTTTAATATATATAAATAAATACTAATTAAATGATATCTAAATCTTATTAGATAAATTTTTTTAAGTACTACATCAAATCAACAGATCTAAATAATATTTTTCAAAAATAAAATCTCTACCATTTAGGATACCATCTCAGAAGCAACTCTAACTTCACTCCCAATGGAAAGTTATGATAGTCAAATGGTAACTCATAAAATTAAAAAGGAGATGATTTTTTCGCTGCACGTAGGTGAATTTTCAGTGAACCACATAAATTTTGGTATCTCTCCTATGAATTGTTTTTGTTTGTTTCAATTTTTCACTTTGACGACCTATTTTGGGATTTATTATTCTTCAAGGATATTGTTATGATCTCAACAAGTTGTATCAGAGCGGTTGTTGTGCTGCAAAATTATTGTTAATTTTACAGATTTTTTATTGTGCAACCATGGTAGAGAAGGAAAAAATTTTATCAGTCTGTGATGCACTTGAAAAATTCGTGCATCAAATTATATCATATCCTGAAAAAATTGATGTCCTTAAATTTGAAGGAAATAATAACTTTTGTATGTGGCATTACAATGATGGATGAGTTGTGTACCATAAATCTTGAAGTTGTTCTAGAAGACAACGGGAATATGGGCAATACATCCAAAAAGGATTGGGCGAAGATGAACATGAGAGCTTGCAGATTGATCTGTAATTGTCTTACGCAAGACATCAAGAATTCCATGATGCAGAAAGTTCAGTAGAATTGCTATAGCAAACATTATATCAATGATACTAATCATTTTTCTCCGTGATGAAATTGGTTCCATATTCACAAATGTGTTGCAGAGTAGTGTTGTCATGATGGAAACAATCCTGCCTTTCATACAGTTGGTATTGGGAGCATTTTTGTGCGCTTGCTGGATAGGGTGGTTCGAGAATTGAAGGATGTGCGACATGTCCGCCAAGATTGCACTATAGAAAATATGTATAATTAATAATAATTTTCATTGCACAACAATCTCTCTAATACGATTTGTTGGGATCGCAATAATGTTCTCGAAGAACGATAAATCCCAAAACGAATCATCGAAGCCTAAATTTACAAAAACAAGATTTTACATGCTATGTTGAGAATTACCTACATCCGAGGGAGAATTTCACAATGTATGAAAGACAAATATCTCACGCACTTTAGGATAGACATTCAATCAAAAATTCGACTTCATTTTGAATTCCTCACACCCAAATTAGCTAAAAGTGAAATTTTGAGAAGTTTTGGGATCCACCTGGTCTAAAAATTTAGCTTAGTTTAAATTGGATTAATTTATAATAATTAAAATTAATTATTTATATATTTAGTTGCCAATTAATGGATTTAACCGTCGACAGTGGAAATTCGTTGCACTGCTCTGAACACCGAGAAGCGGAATTCACTACATATGTGTCGTCCATCCCTATTTTGGTTTAGATCTAACAGCGAGATCGACTCCGTGGGCGAAATGCGATCCAGCCCTTAGATCGAGATTTTGATACAACGGTCGAGACCTCACCCGCTTGCAATTAGCTCAGCCGTGAATGCTCAGGGAGCCCTGGTGCCCGCTCGTAATGGACACTTCCCCGCCCATTCGTCGCCAAAGCCAACGTCGCCACATGAGAATTTACGATCTAACCTACCTGAAGGAAGGCTCGTCCGATGCTCTCAACTACGCAGCGTGACACTAGGACCCAATGTAGTATCTGCTCATCGGACACCAGATACTTCTCCTACCCAAGCCTATTGTTATTAATTTTTCATCGTTCAATTTTGTTTGAGTATTAGCTTTGATGCCCCATCGATAGATGAGTCCAATTGGACTCACCGAACACATTCGAGGCTCGAAGGCTTAGGCACTGCATAGTGTTGTATAGTGCTGATCTGAAGGAGTTCCTGATACATAAGCTGAGTAAGGCAAGCCAATGGCACCCAGGCCACAGCATGGGGTTCACCGAGTTGTCCACGGTCGGTGAACGTGCTGGGAACTTGTAGGGCCCGTGAGGTGTCTTGTGGAGGGAGCAATTTCTCTCCATAGTAAACCTGAATGTGTGGCTATACAAAAGACCCCAATATATACAGTTGGGCAGACATATCTAATTCTTCGTTATTCTGTATGAATCTACAGAACAAAACAAAAATAAAATATAACAATAAATTACATTATAACTGACAATCTGCATTTATTTACTGCAGTTTAGCTTTACTTTTCAACATCTTTACTTAGCTTTTAAGTTGCCATAATTTAATTATATAACTCATACTTGAATATTATTATTGCTTAACTAGTCTCTTGCAAGGAAACATTATGTATATTAGTACACCTACTAGGTTTTACTTATTTTATCAATATATTTTATTTTCAGTATTTCCTTTATAAATGCATTATGCACCTTTAATATTGCTTGCTAAAATGTGATATTATCTAACTAAAATAACATAGATATCCTAGAATGTGGTTAAACTTATGTAAGTCTAACCCCTTATTTTTTTTATTAGTTGTGCTTTATCGTATTAAAAATCAAATACAATATACCAGAAGCTTGAGTGGAGTTAGCATGTGTACCCTGAGTGGAGCTAGAGGATCAGGAGTAGACCTAAAGATTTCATTAATTTTTAAATACCTATTTTTGTTATAAGAGGATGAGTGTGTTTTTAATTATTGGAATGCTATAATATTTAGTAATTTAGACATTTTATTTATTCTTAATCTGAGACTAATATTTTTCCTTATCTTATCTAGATGAATGTTTTGATAAGGTATGTCTCTGTATATGAAAAATGTATATATATTTCCTATCTTATAGGTCCTTTACCTCTAGTAGTACTTAATAGTGGCTTAAAATATGTTAATACATTATTATGTACTACAATGACACTCAATGTTGGGTCCCAATTTCTAATATGACACTAGGTCATTACATTTACTATTAAAGAAGTTTAAGATAAGGAAGGGATAGATGCATAAAGGATTACCATTGTAATCAAATTAGTAAAATACCAAAAAATATACTAGGGTTAGTTAGAAGTGAACTAGTAATGGTTAGTTAATGAATTCATTAAGTAGGGCTAATGAGAGTTAATGTAATTAAGCATATGGCTAACCATGAGATGGACTTAGACTATTATACTAGGCTATTATATTTGTACTAGGATAGTAAACATCTGCACTACACCAAATTATGGAAGATTTATTACGTCTTTGAATTTTATACTTTGGAGGAAATTGGGAAGAGCATTTAACTTAAATAAAGTTCACTTATAAAAACATTTTCCAAGCTAGCATAGGCATGGCTCTTTATGAAGCACTTTATGGTAGAAGATGTAGCACACCCCTAGCATGGATTGAAGTGGGAGATGTGCAATTATATGGATCAGAACTAGTTGAAGAGATGAATAAGAAGATACAATTAATAAACAAGAGAATGAAAGAAGCTCAAGACAAACAAAATAAGTATCATGATGCTCGATACTATCAGCTAAAAATTCAAGTTGATGACATAGTCTATCTTAAGATTAGTCTAATGAGAGGAATGTAGAGGTTTGGAGTATCTAGAAGGTTAAGTTCAAGATATGTGAGACTATTTTGAATTTCAGCTAAAGTGGGAATGTCAGCATACATACTGTATTTGCTAAAAAAAATTATAATTGTACATAATATTTTCCATGCTTTTCATTCAATAACTTCATTTTATTCATTAAATGATAAAGAAGATTTTAACTCAAACATGCCATTTTATTTTTATTAATGGAATATTATATGCACAACATTCAAGATTAGCTACATATTCTTCACCAAACCCTCCCCAAAGGGGGGTTAGGTGTAACAACCCAAGGTTATTACCCAACTTGATTTTAGTATAATTGTATCATAATCATTATTCTATTAAGTTTATCAAGTCATTAGAACCAAACATTGAAAGTTTGGAGCAATTCAGAACCCAATAGATTATTTTGGAATATTTTAATATTTATTTAATTAGAAAATTGAGGTATTTATTTTAACCTCGAAATCAAAATCCGACTTCACTATTGCGATCGTTACCCCCAAATTAGCTATGGGTGATGTTTTGGACGCATTTGGAAGTCATCGGATTTTCATGAATATTTTAATAAAATTAAATGCATTGGAAAATGTAATAATTAAATAATCATCGAAATCAAATTCCGACTTTACCGTTGAATTCCTCGCCCCCAAATTAGCTAGGGGTAGATTTTTGGAAATTTTTGGAGCACATTTTAAAAATCTGAATTTTGAAATAATTAAGAAAAATAAATAAGTAATCATTGAGGCCCTAAATTGTAATTTTCCTTATCCTTCAAATGTTTTTTATTGCTCACAGCCCCATGAAAATTTGGCTGGCCATCCCTCCTCCTCTCCCCTTAGCCATGCCCCCTCTAAGCGTCATGATGGCCTATTCCCTAGGCTCCTCATTGCTTCTCCTCCTTTAAGAAGGAGCTCAAATCCTTCATCCTCTCCATTTGCAAAATTTGAGAGCTCATCTCCTCTTCCCCCTCCATTGTTTGATACACTTGTGTTGAAGAAGAAGGAGTTCAGCTCACCTCTAAGACTTTGGAGAAAGATAAAGGATCTCTCTTCCTCCACCCCTTGCAAGGTCTAAAGGTACCCCTTTACCCCTTTACCCCTCAATTTTGTCTTCTTCATATAGCTATAATGCTTGAATGTATCCTTAGAAGCCCATAAGCATGTATGGAAGCCATTAAAACTCTTAAAAGCATCATAAAAAACTGCTCTATTTTCCTTGTATTCTGCATACCCTTGTATTCGTCAACATATTTCATATATCTAGGATACTCCGTTTGTGCTGATTTTAGATTTGATGGAAAGGTATCAAAAAGACCTTTCCATCGATATATAGCACCACTCATAGAATGCTCTGAATCGAGAGTAATTGAGCTCAAAAGTAGGTCTTTCAGGTTTCATCCTGATGAAATCGTCGTCTAGCGCTGCAGCGCCCAATTTTGCAAAAAAGGCCGCTGCAGCGGCATTTCAGGAAAAATTAAATAAAAGCTGTTATTAAATTAATTAAAACAGTTTTTCGCAAAATCAACCGCTGCAGCGGAAATTTTTTGAAAACTTTAGGAAATGTCGAAATAAATTAATGGAACAGTAATTTTGCAAAATGAACCACTGCTGCGCACCGCAGCGGGTCGCAGCTCACCCCGGCGCGAAAAGCGCTACAGCGCGCTGCCGCGCGAAAAGCGCTCCAGCGCGCCATAGCTTTGATATTTTATTAATCTGAAAAATTACCCAGTTTTGGTTGAAATGGCCAAAATTTCACTATTTTGATATTTTAAGGTCCCTGAGACCCTAGTGGGACTGAATTATACCAAATGTGAACCTATTTTAGTTAAAATTGAACATTGCATAAATTTCTATATGAAAATTTAGTTTAAAAACATTATCATTTTTAATAAGTGCTCACAACCTACCTTATGCCTTAAATGTATTATGCAAATTGCTAGATAACTTAGAATTTCAGTGCCAACAATAACCCAAAATAATATTTAGATTTTAAACCCTAAAAATTAGAAGAAATGATCAAAATACCCCTTACCTTAGTTAGGTCATAACTTAACCAATTGAAGTCCAATTTGGGTCTACTCCCAGTTAAAGTACTCAGTATAATATAGGGAAGCTATAGCCACTGAGTTTGCTGAAATAGACACCAATTGAAAGAATTAGCTTTTTGACCCCTCTTAACTTAGAAAATTACCAAATTACTTTTAGAAATTCAAATGGCTATAAGTAATTCATTAGATCTCAGAATTTAGTGTTCTTAGACTCTATGGAATCCTTGAACAGTAACCAACAGTAAACTGTATGAAAATTTAGGTTTTATTAAGTGTAAATTACAAAATTGTCCCTTAGGTCAAAAAGCTTAGTTGGGACCTGTATGACCTGTTTCTTGTCTAAATTGAGTGAACTTACTGTCTATCTTCAAGTTAGACAATAAGGAATCATTTAGTACTAAGAAACTTTAATTTGGACCCTTAAATTAAAAGTTGACTTTTTGAACCTTAATTAGGGGCAAAAATGGTCATTTTTCCCAAAATTTAGGTTAAGTGCCCTTAACCTCTAATCTGTGTTTTAAATTACTAAAATTAGTATTAGAACTATATTAGAGTCGTCTAAGTAAAAAAAATCAACTACTAGGACAACTCATCAAAATTCCTCAAAATTTTTCCAAGTCTTTTCTTAGAATCTTTTTACCTCACATTAAAATCATTCTTAAGACTAGGACTAGCTCATATGTTAGATTTCATTTATAGGATAAGTGGGTTATCCAATGAATGAATCCTTGGTTTTATTAATTTTTAGAAATTTTATAACTTATTTTGATTATTTTATCTTTCAACATTAGATTTAGGATAAGGAGATTCACCCTATTAAGTTTGATTTACTTAATAGGATCTATCTTAATCAATAGATCACTTTTAGACTGAAACCTAGATTTTATGTCTTAGCTTATTTGGATTATGTGATTAAAGGCAATCTCATAGTATTTAATCCATAATCTATAGTCTAGTAGATCTTGATTAGATCTTAGATAGGACATCTAAATTCATAAAACTAGGACGTATGATTCATTGATTAAACTTATAGTCGTATTTGATTGAATTAGATTAGGACCTGATCAATTTTAATCCTTTTAACATATAAAGCCATGCATTTAAGTTACACTCGATAGTAGGAATTGGAGATCCTGAACTTGTGTAACTTAAAATAGTTAGAATGGTTAAATTAGATTACAACAGTGTCACCATGTATAGAAGAGTCCATTGCTTACTTTTCGCTACAGTGCGCTGTCACGAGATTTCTGCAGAGGCGCGGTATACCCGCTGCAGCGCGCTGTCGCGGAATTTCCGCTGCAGCGCGCTGTAGCACTGCAAAAAAAAAAAAAAAAAAAAAAAAAAAAAAAAAATATATATATATATATATATATATTTTAATTAGGTTGCCTCCCAATAAACGCTTAATTTAACGTCTTTAGCTAGACTCACTAGTGATCAACTAATCAGATCTGGAGGTTTCTTCTTCCATAAGCTAAAGATGCTAGAGTGAGCACAACCATCAGGGTGGCTCGAACCATTGCCATCTCTTACTACTCTCAGCGGATCTACTCCTTCGAGTTCAAGCTTAGTGGGAGTCTTCTTCTTTCTTTTTTCTCTTCTTGTTTTTCTTTTTCTTACTCCTTCCTTGCTCCCCTTTTCCGAGGAAGGAGTCGAGCTATTATCAGAATTCTTCTCTTCTAACATTAGATTCTTAAGAACATCATCTACTCATAATCTTTCTTCTCTTAATTTCTTCTTCTTTCTTTTTTCTCTTCTTGTTTTTCTTTTTCTTACTCCTTCCTTGCTCCCCTTTTTCGAGGAAGGAGTCGAGCTATTATCAGAATTCTTCTCTTCTAACATTAGATTCTTAAGAACATCATCTACTCATAATCTTTCTTCTCTTAATTTCTTCTTCTTTCTTTTTTCTCTTCTTGTTTTTCTTTTTCTTACTCCTTCCTTGCTCCCCTTTTCCGAGGAAGGAGTCGAGCTATTATCAGAATTCTTCTCTTCTAACATTAGATTCTTAAGAATATCATCTACTCATAATCTTTCTTCTCTTAATTTCTTCCTTACTTCTTTTTCCATTTCTCTTCGTTTAAAGATGGTAGGTTTGAGGTCAATTAATTCAATTTTCCCATTGATGTTTACACTCATAATCCTGCAGCCTATATCAATAATAGCTTTTACACTCATCAGGAAGGGTCGCCCAAAAATGATCATGGAATTCTAATTCCATCGATCCCACTCACACACCACAAAATCTGTAGGAACAATAAAACTTCCCAATTCGACTGCGTAACAGACCAAACTCTTAAGCACCAAGGTATTGTCCGCTTTGGCCAGAAAGGCCTCACTGGTTTTACCCTCAAAAGATAACTTCCCAGTAGGTCACCTATCCTGGGAATGCTCCCACCTAAGCATGCTTAACTTTGGAGTTCTTATCAGAAACTCCACCGTTATTTGAAAAAGCGCCTCAATTTTAAGAGTTTCACTTATTACTATTTAAGTGGGTCATCAAATCTCCCAAACTTAAGTAACTGACATCCTCATCAGTATCCACACACAGATCTAAGAACCATCCATTAGGTAAACAGGACTAGAGGTGACCCCTACAGGTGCAAGAGGTACCCACAACCATGTAGCACCTTAACCATTATGGGTTCAAGAGGCTGCTCACATGAAGTGATACTTTGCCCTGTATGGCACTTAGCTCCTATCTGACACCCTATGTCCTGCTCTGATACCATTTGTAATAGCCCAAACTCTTAAGCAACAAGGTATTGTCCACTTTGGCCAGAAATGCCTCACAATTTTACCTTCAGAAGATAACTTCCCAGTAGGTCACCTATCCTGGGAGTGCTCCCACCTGAGCACACTTAATTTTGGAGTTCTTATCAGGATCTCCACCGTTATCTAAAAAGGTGTCTAGATTTTTAAGAGTTTCACTTATTACTATTTAAGTGGGTCATCACAATGGACCATTTGTAACAACACAAACTCTTAAGCACCAAGGTATTGTCCGCTTTGGCCAGAAATGCCTTACAATTTTGCTCTCAGAAGATAACTTCTCAGTAGGTCACCCATCCTGGAGTGCTCCCACCTAAGCATGCTTAACTTTGGAGTTCTTATCAGGAACTCTACCATTATCTGAAAAGGCACCTCTATTTTTTAAAGTTTTACTTATTACTATTTAAGTGGGTCATCATAATCTCCCCAACTTAAGTAACTGACGTCCTCGTCAGTATTCGCACACAGATCCAAGAACTATCTATTGAATAGATAGGACTAGAGGTGACCCCTACAGATGCAAGAGGTACCCACAACTATGTAGCACCTTAACTATTATGGGTTCAATAGGCTGCTCACATGAAGTGGTACTTTCCCTTGTATGGCACTTAGCTCCTATCTGACACCTTATGGCCTAGTCTAATATAATTTGTAATAGCCCAAACTCTTAAGCACCAAGGTATTGTCTGTTTTGGCCAAAAATGCCTCACAGTTTTGCCCTCAGAAGATAACTTCCTAGTAGGTCATCTATCCTAGGAGTGCTCTCACTTGAGCACGCTTAACTTTAGAGTTCTTATCAAGAACTCCACTGTTATCTGAAAAGGTGCCTAGATTCTTAAGAGTTTCACTTATTACTATTTAAGTGGGTCATCACAATGGACCATTTATAACAACATAAACTCTTAAGTACCATGGTATTATCCGCTTTAGCTAGAAATGTCTCACAGTTTTGCCCTCAGAAGATAACTTTCCAGTAGGTCACCTATCCTGGGAGTGCTCCCACCTGAGCACGCTTAACTTTAGAGTTCTTATCAAGAACTCTACCATTATCTGAAAATACGCCTCAATTTTTAAGTGTTTCACTTATTACTATTTAAGTGGGTCATCACAGATTGCAACATTCCTTACCATACTGATAGGGGTAAGGGATTCAAGATTGGAAACTCTAAAATCATGGAGGTGTATTCCATTCCTCCTACCTTCAGTTATTCGTAAATATGGTAGGGCATAACATTGATCAAAGCACCAAAATCACATAAAGAATCAAAAAATACTTCGTTTTTAATTATAAATGGAATGCTCAATCTCCTGGGATCTTCACATTTTGGAGCTATGAGCTTCTTACATTCATTGCCCCTTTCTCCTACCCATGCCTCTAGCTCATAATCTGTTGCACTTATTTTTTCAGTATTAGTTCCCCCAAACACATCTTCCGAATGAATTACACTAACCAACTCCCTAGGGTTTACTTCGGTGGAACTGGGTAGAGCCCCTTGCTACCGAGTGGTCAGCTTCTTAGAGATTTGCCCCAGTTAGGTTTATATATTTCTAAGGGAAGCTTTTATCCCTTGGATATAGGCATCGTGGAGCATGATAGTGGCTTCGATGCAGCGCATAAATTGGATCATTTTAGCCTTGAAGGAGTTGAAAGCTCCCTCTAAGTTTGGGTGATGATTGTTATTATTATTTCTATTATCTATACCTTATTGATTTGATGAACTTCCCCCATATTGATTTCTATTATTATTATTGTTACTCTAAGAGAAATTAGGGTGGTTTTTCTACCCTGGATTGTAGGTATTGGAGTAAGGGTTGTTCATTGAGTTATTGTTTCTTAGATAATTGACTTGTTCAGTGTTTGTTTGCACAAAAGGGTTATTTAACTTGTAGCTTTTACTGTTATGACTACCTCCGCATAACTCACAATATACCTCCAAAATAGCATTAACATTTATTCTTTCTATTTTCTCATTCAAGGCGTGTATCTCTTGCTGTAATGCCATTATTTGGTTTGACTCGTTTACTCATATAGTTTCCTTTTTTAGCCTTTTAGAAGGCCATTGATATGCATTGTTAGCCATTTCTTCCAAGAGGTCGTAAGCTTCCTCTTGGTCAGAACCCATGATGTGGGCAATGCCTTAAGCATTCTTTAAATCGTGCTCATCCATCATAGAGTGTCTCCCCTTCTAACTGAGTGAAGTTTGTTATCTCAATTCTCAACCGAGCAGTTTTTGCCAGAGAAAAATATTTGGCTAAGAATTTCTTAGCCAAATCGTCCCATATTCAGATGGAATCGCTTGGAAGAGAGTTGAGCCAACTTTTGGCTCTATCTTATAGAGAGAATGGGAAAAGTCATAATTTAACTACGTCTTCAGAGACACCGTTAAACATGAAGGTGTCACATATTTCAACTGTGAATTCGGATCTTCAGTGGCTAATCCCCCAAATTGATTATTTTGAACCATACTCAGAGTGAAAGGTTTGATCTCAAAATTATTAGCTTCTATATTAGGCCTAACAATTGCATAGGGGATTCCCCTAATAGTGGGAAGTGCATAATCTCTTATGCTCTCCCCCTCGGCACTCCTACTAGCTCTCCTAATGGCTCTACAAGATTTTCATTATCATTATCCATAACGGCTTGTTGGTTCGAAATATTTTGTTCTATCTTAGCTTGCAAGTAGGTTTTTTCAATTTCTGGGTCAAACAGATACTTTGTGCAAACTCTTCTACTCATACACTACAACAATTAGGCTATCAAGAATAAATTTAATAATAATGTTTAGAAATTCAACAAAAATAAAAGAAACAGAAAAGAAACAAAAAAATAAGTTGTTAGTGCTTATAATTAAAAAAATCAAAAACTAAAAGTACATTCAAAGAAATATTTAAATCACTAGCTACTTATAGATTATCCTTAATACGAAACAAATTCCAATTCCCCGGCAACGGTGCCAAAAACTTGACAGATTGTAAATACATGTTTACGTTTGCACACAAGTGTACGTGGTCTGAAGTAATAAGTGGAAAGTGTTAGTTTCTAGGATTTATTGAACCACAGAGAATTAGTTGTTTTATTACTAAGGTTTATCTATTCTTACTAATATTTAATCTATGAGTAATTTATTTGAGTTGGTTCTAAACTAAGCACAATAATCATTAAGTAGAAATTAAGTCAGATAAAAGGAAGATGAGAGTTGAGTTCATCCTGTATGTCATGATGAGTTACTAATGCATGATGATTCCTCAAGGGTTGTCTTTCATTTACTTTAAATTAAATCAAGTGCACATTGTTCTTCCTTGAGTTTTATCTCAAGGTTTCACAAGTTCAAATCTTGTGCACAAAATGAACACATAGTCGGTTCTATTTTGGCACAAAGATTCTTATAAGATTTTAGGTTTTTAGTTTTTTTATCGTATCTCTTGATTAAGGAGATAAAGATAATTAAGTTTTTTTAGATCTTATGAGCTTTGATTCCACTAAAAGCATCACTCGCATCGCACATAGTTGAAATGAAGGAATAATATGTTGGGCTCAATGACTATGTCACCTCATTCATGAGCACACAACTATTTTTTCCCTCCCTCAATTATGTTGAGCTAAGGAGCTCACTTAGTGGGTCCTAACATCACACGCATCAATACTTTAGTTGAGCTTAGATTAAGGTGTACTAAGCTCAAGAACTTTTCTCACATAGTTCTAAGCTCTCATGCACTTATAGATCTAGCATCTAAGCAAATGTGAGCTATGGAGCACAAGACACTTTAGTTCTTGAGTTCATAATTTCATTTTCCTTTAATTCACAATCAAGACTATAGTAATAATAAGTATTGCTTGAGCAAGGCATTGAGTTTATACATTTTATTAATACTTGAGGAAAACTTCATATAATTAAAATGTAACTATCAAATACATGGGATTACCCCAACTCTCCCCAAGGGAGATTTAGCTATCCATTACAAAAGAGATGAAAAAAAACACATACACGGATAAAGATCCTTTCATGATCAACTAAGAAAAAAAATTACAAAAGAAGAGTTTAGAAGATACTATGAACGTTCCTTAGAAGTTCTTCGGATCCTTCTTCTCCTTCTTGAAGTTCCTCTCTTAGGTCGCTAGTGCTGCCTTCCTTGGTAAATTGGATCTTCTACCCTTGGGGAGTTCCTCTCTTCCACTATGCAACCCTCCTCCTTACTTAAGTGATTTGAGCAAAAATTGGAACCCTCCTCTAATCAAGAGGAGTGATATTTATAGGAGAGGTGCTGCATCCTCATACTTGAGTTCAATAACCAGTAATGCTAATAAAAATTATGAGTAATGATGTCAAATGTAAGTTGAAGGTGAGGTGACCAATAACTTCCATTCTTTTATCCTTCTCATCACATCAAAATCCATTTTTCCAATTAAAAATATAGCAACTACAGAGAGAATGATGGCTAGGGATAAGATGTAGGCTGGGGGTCTTGTCCCAACTGCATTTAATGCTTCTGCCAGAGAAAATTGCGGTGGGCCGCTGCAGCACGTTGCGGCGTGCAATGGCGCAAGTAAAATCTGCCAAGTGTTCCGCAGTTGTACACTACCGCATTTTTTTTTCTTAAAGTGACCCGCTGCAGCGCACGACAGTGCTAGCATTTTGCAAATAGCACCGCTGTAGCGAAAGCATTTCGTAAAAGGCTCCGTTGCAGCGCACGGTAGAGCTAGAATTTGCAAATCGCACTGCTGCAGCGCGCTGGAGCGGCATCATTTCACAAAAAGCTCCACTGCAGTGCGCGATCAAACCCGCGGTTCATAAACTGAACTGCTGCAGCGCGCGATCGTGCCCGCAGTTTTGCAAACTAAACTGCTGCAGCGTGCATCAGTGCCTGATTTTGCAAAATGACCCGTTGCAGCGCCCTGGAGCAGCAAGCGCGCTGCAGCGTGCGGCAGCGCGTGGCAGCGATCTCCTTTGAAAAAATGGGAAATTGCACCAATGGCTCAAAATTCCTTGGATAGGCATTTTTCCTAAAAATATAGACAAAGTTGGTTAAGGAGCATTTTTTTGGATCAGAAATGAATGAAATTTTCTTTTATTTGATATAATTTATGGATTCATCAATTACTCATTCAGAAGTGTGTGTTAAGCTTAAAACTCATATAGTCTTGCAGACATGCTTGACTCCTCAGCTGTTTCTGGACATGTTCATAGAAACAAAGTAAACTAATTAAAAGATTATGTATTTGTATTTACTGTCTCCTCAATTTTGCTGCTAGTTCTGTCTGCCCTAGCCCATAAAGGCTATGAGAATTTATGTCTGCCCAAGCCAAGAAAGGCTTTGGGGATTTCACCGGCCCGATGGCCAACTTTCTGATATGGCAGGCTTTACATACTTGTTTAGTTCTTAGCTTACTGTGTACTGTGTTTTGATGCATATTTTAGTCAGCTATGTTTCTTTAATTACCTGTTTAGTTGTACATATTTATAGGATGCTAGACTTTACTACTTACTATATGTATCATTTTTAGATTTCTTTTTTTAATTAACATATGTCATATGATCATCAACATATTTAGGGTTAGACTTTACTTTCAGTACTTTTACTTACTGCATTATTTATCTATATATGCTCATTCCTTGCTTAGTCATTGAGGTGTGTTTTTACCTCATTTGTCATTTAATTATAAATGCTATATTTATAACTATTCTTATTTCTTTGTATGCTTACTGCTCCTACTACTTAGTTACTTTTTGTTGTGCTTAAGTTAAAGTGGTGACATTAATAACACATGTAAAATATTTAGCCTAAAATATACTTAGATAATTATCTAACAAGATTTTCTTTTATTGGCTGGGGCCCTGGCATTATAAAACTGATAATGTCAGATTCAGATAAATTTGAGGAGCTAGGTGTTGAAGGAGAAGTGCCTTATTCAGAGGAGGAGCTTCAGTCAGGGGAGCCAGATATTGCTTAGTTCCTATTAGTTTGTGAGGATGAGTGATTTATTTTCAATCTTTAAAACTGTTTATTTAATGTTGTAATAATACAGGTACTGTGATTGTGATTTACTTTCTGCATTTTATTATTTTCTGAGCTATCTTATTTCTATTTCTTATGTGATGCATGATGAATGGATGTACTACTTATTTCATTTAGCTTCCGCACTTTGTATGTATATTAGATGTAGTGACTGATTTTATTATTATGCTATGCACATCATTTCCTTGGTAGTGGATTGTGGATCTCGCCTAATCCAATGTCGAGTGAGGGATTTACACTAGTGACACTCCGCTCCTTAGCCTAATAATTGAGGGCTTAGGGAGAGGGGAGCCACATTGTTACACCCACTTAGGGTCTAAATAGAGACTTTAAGATCAAGAAATCCAAATGAAATTCTTTCAATTCCAAAAGGTTTTGTACTATCTAAGGAAAGGATTTACACTTTAATCACTTTATTTGGTTAAGAGTTAGGGTTAATGAGCTCCCTCAATGGTTTAAACTCATTAAGAAGTGATTAAAAATTTTTAAGTATGGAAAATGAAATCTTTTTAAGCTATTTATAGGTTCTGCTCTATCTAAGGAGTTAATAGATACAAAAATCACTAAAATCAGAGTACTAATGATCTAAATATTTAATAATTAATATTTAGGGTGATTTGTCAGTGATTAGTGAAATTAAACATAAAAAAATATTTTTAACTTCATAGTTAAGTTCTCCTCTATTTAATGAAGAGAAAGAGACTTTAATCATAAAATTTGGCTAATGATTGAGCTTAGTATAAATTAATTCTACTTCTAAGATAATTAGGATAAATTAAGAAAACTAATTAGAGAAACTTAAATATTCTTGTAGTTTAATTTGCATATTTTCATAATTAAAATGATAAATTGGATCATTATATTTAGATTTAAATTGACTAAATTATTCAATTAATTTAATTAGGTTTTTTAATTAAGAAATCATAAGATTATTATTTTTCCTTAAATTTTCCTTAAGAAAAATAAATCCAGATATTTGAGTTATTTAAATAACTCACTACAAAAAGGCACAGGTCAAGGCTCGTCTGGCCCATCACTGTATATCTTCCACGCAAAAAATCCTAACACAAGGAATGCCTGGGTTTTTTATTTTCAACTAATTCTCCACACAGAAACCACCTGACAACTTGATTCCAATCTCAAAATAATGCATGCATGCAGATGCGTTGATTCCACCCTAAAGACCTTTATGGGAATTTCGGAGATAGCGGAGTGCCGGTTGCCCTAATTTTCCCTATTAGATATTTTGAGTTTACTATAGGTAGCTAATTCTCCCCACAGGACGGGTGTTGTCTTTCTGTCTTGATCCCTACACAATCAGGAACCATATGCAGAGCAATTGGGCATAGAATCAAGGTAGGTGGTTCATTAGATTGTCAGAATTGTATGTAACAACCATAGTGTTATTATCTATTATTTAGTAGCCATATCGACTCCATTCTTTTTTCAATGCAATTATATTAGTGTTAAGAGCTTCCACCTCAAGTTTTCTGCGATTTAGAGATCATTTGAGACTTTCCAATATTTCTTGACTTCCCGATAATTCTGAGAATGCCTATTTTATTTTGATCTCAGACTCAAATATGGAGTCCGCCATTAGACTCATCACTTCCAAATTAGGAAGGGGTGATATTTTGGAAGTATTTAAAAGTCATCGAATTTTCTATGATTATTTTAATATTATTTAAATACTAAAAAAATTACGATAATTAAATCACCTTTGATAAAAAATCTGATTATATTTTTGAGTTTCTCACCCCTCAATTAGCTTAGGTTAAAAATTAGGAATTTTTTGAAGTCTGTTTGAATACTTAATTTTGAATAAATAAATTTGTTAAAATTAATATTTAAATAATGCATTTAAATATATATATATATATATATATATATATATATATATTAATTTTAATTAAACTAACGGGTATTCTAAACGACAGAGATCCACCGAAATATGCCTTGAATAAAACAACCAATCTCCTTCATCTGAACGTTGAACGAGTTTAGATCTAAATCTGACGGCTTTCTTTAATTAAGCGGATATGGTCGTTGGATCAGCACTTGATCTGATAGCCCAAATGCGATTCTAGTACGTCTCTGCCGCTAGAGAGGTCGTGGACGCAGAGGGCATGACGTCGTACCTACGACTCTTCTCCAGCTCTATTCCCATCCGAATGAGCATCCAAGAATCATTATTTGCATTTTCTCCGATAAAGGCCAACTGCTGGAGAAGTTTCTGAGACCTGCGGACGAAGGCTTGATGCGGGCCCTAATTTCCAGTCGGCATAAGTAAAGTAGGCGAGCCCTTCAGGTACTCCATCTCCTGCTTGAATTACTCTAATTGAGCTTTGTTTAGCACCACAATAACTCAGGTTTACTTGTCAAGCCCCGATGAGTTCGAATGGACTCTTCTGGGGTTCATTCAGACAAAAATGGTGTATCGTTGATAGCACTCTCATTTTTAATCCATCTGCAACACGAATGTATTTCTGTTTAATTAAGTTAAGCTTGTTGAATTTCCTTTAAGAGTATTGAATCCTGTTTATCAAAGCTCGATTTAGGAAAGGTGAATATCATTCTGCTCATCACTTTTCTATTTTTGGATTTACGATTTTAGAAGAATTTAGGATGCAATACTTAATTGTTGAATAGATTATAATGTAGTACCTCTTAATTGCATTAAAATTGCACTGATGGAATCTCCTGCTCATCCATTTTTGCGATCCCTAAAATGAAATTTTAGATTTCTATTTCGCTTACTTGTCACCGTGAAAGGATGAAGAGGAGAATCCTGGGCCCGATATTACAGCCCAGGAACGGTCCAGTTAGTTCTGGCCCGCGCCTAAATGATGGGCCTTTAACATTGTCTCGACCCACTAATTAATCGTAAAGCCCTATCAGGCTTTTGTCCTACTGGTTAAATTTCCAAGTTGGCCCAGCCGCCGCCTAATACTTAAAATTAATGCTTTAAGATATTAGTGAGTGAATCATTTAATAATTATTAGAAATTGAACAATCTAAATTTCATTTAATGTATAACTTTAAATATACTTAATCAAAATGTACAAATATATATTATTTCATCCACAAAAATGTGATTGAATAATATTATAATGTTAGAATTGCATTTTTATAAATTAATTTCATTAATCATTATTTTAAATGATTAATTAAATTAATTATTTCATTAAATATTCTTTACATCATAAGTTGATCGATCATTGTTCAAATTTAATGATTAAATAGTCTATTTCAATCATAAAAATGTGTAGGACAATAATATGAAATTATATTTAGGTTTTGAACCCTAAATTTGCTAATGACTTTTTAAATCATAATTAGTAGTTCTCCAAACCATAATTTTTCAATGTTGTTCAATTTTGACATACTTAGTGTCATTATTCCTCTTATATTATAAGGACTTCATATATGCTTTCATATTTACATTTGGACAACATTTGGATGATTTAGGTATTTTGCTCCTTAATTAGTATAATCTTGCATTCTCCAAACTTTCTAGATTGCATGTTTTAGGTGTTTTAAACTCTAGAATAACAAAAATGTCTATCTTTATTTATTTAACATATAAATTCAATTGCATGTTTGGGACTTAAATTTTATATACATGATAATTGGAATGCTTGGTAATTATTTGATTTAATCTACATCCTTAATAAAATTGTTATAGGATTGATTTGAAATCATTTTGCTTGTGATCCTTAGAGCTAGATATTATTTCCAATTAATGTTGATAACATTAACACTTATGTAATTGCAATGTTATGAATTTAGTAAGACTATTTACACAGCATATTCTAGAATTAATTTTTCATTAATATAATAGTTCTTATAAAATTTAGAAACTTAGCTTGTGTGATTTGCCATCAAAATTTTAGTTAAGCCTTTTCCTTGATGGCAAATCACACAAGCTTAAAGAACTTAGTGTATGCCTTAGTTCTATGAGAAAACTTATTACAACTAGTGTATTAAAATTATAATGAAACTTAGTGATAATCCCATAACTTCTTGATCTTATCTTAAGTCCTCTAGCAAGTTGACAATTAGTATACTAATAGTGTACCTTATTTTACTAAGTGATCTTAATAAGACTAGTGCCCAACAAATTAATTATAATTTAGTACACATCTCCCTTAGCTTTAAATTTTCTATTAAAGATTTTTAATGATTAAATTAGAAATCCTTAAGTTTCCTAAATGTGCTTAATATATAGCTCATATACTGCCTTTGACCTACAACTAGGATGAACTATCACTTGTAGTTAGTAGTCTATTTTCTCCCATATACTTAGACAATTTTTACCAAATGATCCTAATTAGGTTAGTGAATGTTTTGGTTGGAAATCTTTCATTTTGTAAGCTAATTAGATGAAGTTAGGAGGTTGTACATTAACCTCCACTTAAAGTAGCCTAGTAAACTATTAATTTTACTCTTTCCTACTAGTTTCCTAAGCTTTAATCATTAATTTGTTTGATTTGATTTGCTTAGGATTAGTGTAAAATAAGCACCATGTTGCATGAAAATACTTATAAATTATTTTCTCATTTTATAAATAAAATCAAACTACCATTTTCCAAAACTTCTTCACTTCTACTATTACTTATAATTGTCTTTAAGCTAATTGGGAGCTCAATTAGTTCCAATCATTATGTTGATCATTAAAATTAGATAACTTTGGATATCACATAGTTTACAATTATTTAAATTCCTTGAATACCTGCTTAGTTTTGAGCCAATTCCTTTGAAACTTACATACAAGATTTAGTGCATAAATAAAATTTTCATAAAACTATAGGGGTGTTATAATGGTGGATAGCCAAGGACAAGCTAAATAGGGGATATAAGGAAACCTCACATTCTAGGACATTGAATGTGAGTGTTTGTTTTCTATGAGACCCCATTTCCTTTTACTAGTTAGGCTGATGGGCTTAACTCCTCATTTATTCTATAACGTGCCCGCGGAATGAGTCTTTCTATAAATAACTTCAACAAATAAAATATGAGTTCTTTTACAATCTTATTGATTGTAAGATCTCATCATAGCTTTCTAATAATATTTACTTTTTATAAATTTAGGCTGTGTTTTGAATCTAAGAGATTAAGATTTTTCATTTACTTACTATGCTTTGCACTTTCTATTTTTAGTACTGTGGTTTACTTACAGTTTATAGCGACCAAAGTCGATACTAGGATAATTATTATTAAACCTGACTTAAAAAATTAGGACCCCAAGTGACTTCAAAATTTGGAAAAACTAAAAATACCGTTGGATATAATATATTTTTATGAACGTAATGCTCAAGTTTGGGAGCAATCTGGATAATGAACGGTCTTGAATTAATTTTTGAATAGTTTAAATTTCGTAAATTGGGAAAATTAAAGATGACTCAAAATTCAGCAATTTTAGTGTCGTTGGTTTAAGAATATTATAAAAGGGCTGCATGTGGGCATCGTACATAATGGAGCTTTCATATTTGTAACTTTCATTTGTGTTATTTTTCTCTAGATTGAGTCTTTGAAGAGGAGCTGATACATAATAAAGCAATATAAATATTGATTTTCTTAAAGTTTTAAATTTTTGCTTAGCGTGTAACAGATTTTGTAAAATAATTATTATCATTGTAATGAATATATTTTTTTTATTGTTCTGATATTTATGAATATTGTAATAAATGTGGAAGTGTGTATTTTATACTCCTCTAAATACATTATTATACCAAACCCCAATATGATTCTGGGGAGTGAGCACCTAACGCTGGATTAGATATGCTGACTCAGCGGAGGGTTACCACATAATTCATATAGAATGCAGTGTATGTTGCTTTAATTTTATTTAAATGTTTCACTGCTTTTCTTTACATTACTTAGCATAATTTCTTTTAGACATGTACATGTTTCCATTTTATTTACTTTAAATGCACATAAGTTTCTAGTTTTATTTAGAATACTTTTCCTTTACCTCTTTAGTTGCCGGCTAGAACGATTATACTTGTGAGCTCTTTTACTCCTCTTCCTTTCCTACTACTCTTCTTTATAGTTACATTTACTTTCTTTCCTTACTTAAATGCTTTTAAATACTCAACTGCATTTTTCAAATAGTAAATTTACTTGTGATATCTAATTTAACTTCAATAAATAATTAGCCAATTTTTGAATTGCTTAGATTGTTTAGTCTAACTACCTTTTTCTTTTTCTTGGCTTTGCCCTATTAAATTTTAAATACCAAAAATATGATAGATCAGGAGCAATATCAAGCAAGTGGAGCTGTACCTAGTATATGAAGGCTATTTAAAAATCTGCTTATGCATTTCAATTACTTTACTGCTTATGTTAGAGAGTGACTTTATTTATTACTCTTTCATTTTAAAGGCTTGTAATAATAATAATAATAATTTTTGTGATGTTCTTACTTCTTTTGTGATGAGTTTACTTGCTTATTACTTGCTTAGGTTGAATGAGTGAATGATTTTACATATTCTACTTACACTTGTTTCATATCCTTCTTATTTCTTCCAATGTAATTTTTTTAATTTAACACCCTCACAAAGATACTTGGCCATACAGCACTTAGTATTGGGTTAGCTTTCTTCTAATTCAATATTAAATGCTATGGTAACGCTCCAATGTTGAATTGAGTTTCTATTCAATATTGGGGTCGTTACTCCTTACTCGCGACATTGCATTGTTGTGCACTGTCGCAGGTTCGATGAACCTAGATTGATTAGGATAGCCAAATCGATCAAGGGTCTACCTAACAATCGAGTATCGATCGCAATACTATTCCTTGACAAATAGACCTCTTGAGATGATGTCTATTGTCAGAGAGAGTGGCGAAGAGATGCTGTTTGGCAGCACCCACCCAGGAAGCAAACCTCATTGCCTAGCTTGCTCCCATACATCAAATCTCTACCTAAATCTTCACTAAAGTCTAAGCTCATTCATATATTAATTGGGATCGAATTTAGAGCAGAGTATGTGTTGAAATGAGTTGAGTTAGCTCATGTAGACATGCAGTACCTTAACAGACAATGAGCAAATGGTTGACTAAGAATTTGGCACTCTCTAGGGATTGGAATAGATCACAGAAGGTTTTAAGAACTTTAGGAGCATCTACGGACCTGAATGCTAAGTGTAGCTCCCTGCCCCGTGGCCGCGTGCAATGGTACAACAGATCAGCGGCGGAACAGCGCGCTACTCGGGATGTACAAACAACAGCATCTTCCCGAATAGGCTTACTAAAACTAGCCACACTGAAGGCTACTGACTCAAACCCAAGAGTAGGATCGAGAGTCAATACTTAAGATAAGAGTAGTGTACTTGTCTTAAGTATTAGACTAACACGTACATTGGATTTAAAGAAGTAAATATGAATCCAGTATACGTTATCCATATATCAGTATTTTCAGTATGCTGATTACATCACAATACTAAGTATAGTAGTATAACAGAGTGCAGAAGCTAAAGCAAAACATTCAAAATATATTCATCACAGAGCAGTAGTACACATTCATTTCAGAAAAGAAAAGTAAAATACATCCATAATTATTACAAATTGATTTTAAATGACGCAAAAGTAAAGTCTATCTGAAATACTAAAGCATAAATAGTAAAGTAAAATGGTGGAAGACAAGTTCACTAAGGCTCCACGTACTCCTCCTGGATCTCCTATAAGTTCTCCGGTCCTGCCTCAATAAGCTGCTCGGGATCTAGCAAATTGCCGGATCCCAAAAGTACCCCGTGTTTAACAAGAAGTCTAACACACGCAACTAAATTAAGCAGTGCTAAAGTAACTACACATAAATAGTAAAGTAAACAAAACTGTAGAAAAGCAGTAAAACACTGAACCATCGAAAAATGTAAAGACTAAACAAGGTAAAAATGAACTAAAAGCTGAACGCTAAAAGTAAGTGAAAACATCAAATGCTCAGAAACCAAGATAAAAATGTCCAACGCTGTACTATATGTCACCAGGATAATGCATCTAAATTTGTCACAACACGGTATGCCACAGATATGTGACAGAACTATCACTGAAATGTTATGAGTCGTATGATCCAATATATACATACACCTAGTTGGGAAGTCAGTAAGGTGATGCCGATGCATCCTGAAATTTTTCAGTCAATGTATGCAATATTTCGTAACCCATAATTCATCACTGATACTCATACGTCACCACTGAATCATTCATCATGCTCATACTCATGTTTGTGCCCATGCTTCTATTATATATGAGGAAAATCTAGAAATCCATAAAGCTTTAAATACTAATGATAAATTCAAGTCTCCACTGTACAGAATCTTGCTAAAAGTATTCTGACTCTTAGCTTCTAGAACAATAATTGGTTAAAGTTGAATATTTATTTAAAAATCATTAGATGGGATGATTTTTTATCATGTTGCAAGAAAGGTGGTGCTTAACACTTAGTTTGATTAAGCCACCCTAACGAAGCGGTCTTCGACAGGAGGCATCGCCCGATGGCGATTTGCATCTCAAACTAAGTCATTAAGATGCCCGACTCACAATCACACTCAGTGTCTAAAAAAGGTGATTTTATTTACTTAGTTTGTTGTGCCACACCTATTGAAACGGTCTTTGCTAGGAGTTATCGCCCATTGGCGATTTGTATTTCAACCAAACTAAGGAATGAATATCTTGTTAATACACTCTTAGTGTTGGGAGATTTATTCTAACGAGACTGTATTCGTCTAATCCCTCGGGATAGCACCTACTCATAAGTCCATATTAGAGTGAATTAACCAATTCTGAATACTACTAAAGAAAACCAGTACTATGGATATACCATACCATACCAACCAATAATATGGGTTCATACAACTCTATTTAATCAACAAGGATTTATCAAGACTATAAAATTCTATGCTTAATAGATAAGTCCTATACAAGGTTGCAAGAAAATGTGATCAAGGATCACTCAATACAGTTTTTCCACAAGGAAAGGTATTATTCTAAAATCTTTAGTGATTTCTACCACAAGAAAAGGAATTATTCGAATATCTAAAGTGATTTCTACCACGAGGAGTTAAGATCAACTTCTAAAGTTAAGGGATCATCTAAGCTTCTACCCCAACGAGTTATACAAAATTCTCCTAGCTCAATGTATATTTAAATTTTAGGTCTTTAAAATATTTCAGAGACGATCTTATGGTGAGATACCTAAGATCTCACATTCTTACTTCTAATGCTAACATTTAGGTTTTACATATCATTTAGGTTTAGAGTGATCAGATCAGATGATTAAGTCATCTGATCATAACTTATGCTAAGATTATGGAATTTAAATCAAGGATGTCATTAGACTTAGATCACTTGTTCAATCAATATGATTCAATTAGTCTTCTTATGCTAATAGTCTTATTTAAGAGAAAATCAAGTATCTAAAATTTAGATTCAGATTAAGTAATAATATAGCTTTATTATTAACCTTAAGATCAATACCAAATTAGATGCATTATTAGAATAATAACGATTGCATTATCTTATAATCAATTAAATTTAATAAAGTTTAAGAGTTTGAATCTTAATCAAATAGATTAGGGTTAAACCCCTTACTCATGTCTAATCAAGATCAAATGTTTATTTATAAATCAATATCAATTCAGTAAATTTGGGATATATTATTGATGACAATCTTAGATTTAGATCATGTCTTAATAGCTTGATCAAAGTCTTAAGACTTTTAAGGTTAATTAAGAGGTTTAAGTTCTCAATTTTAGATTTATTCAATTTATAGATCATAAATTTGCATACATGATTTCAATACATTTACCTTACTGTTCTGAATCATATTAATAGAAAAATTTTAGAAAACAAAAAGTAATTAGTACTAATCAAATCCTAAATCAATCTAAAAGGATTAGCACATAAATACAAATCCAACCATCAGAAATTCATGCAATGTGGCACATAAATTCTAATTTATCATACAATTAATTAAAGACTAAGTTTGATAAGATCCAATGGTTACAAACCCTAATTTTCACTAATCATGATTTAACAAGATTAGGGCGTAAGTTCAAATATAGAAATCAGGAACATAAACTACTTAGCACTTTCATTCCACTAATCATAAGAAAGCTAATGACACCCTAAACATAAAATTTGGTTAAGTATAATTGCTAACCAACCCTAATCAAGATATACAATAATTCAACAAAAATAAAAAATCTAACCATTGGATGTTCAATATTATTATATATTCTTATTCATGAGGATTTTCTGATCAATTTGATATATAATATCATAGGGTTTAGACCAGTGGATTAAAAGTTATTTCATTAATACATTCTGCATTTTTATTTAATTAAATTCTTATGATTGGAATAATTGAGGAAAATAATTCCAATTATTCGAATATTATTTAAAACGGGATCGGCTTGAATCCAAAACACGTGAGTCGGCTCAGCCCGGGGACCCGTTACTGCCAAACTGCGGGGTCATGGGCAGCCGACCCGCATAGTCCATCTTCTACCCCTCACCAGCCCCGACGCCTCACCGATTAGGGTAACCATAAATGGCCAAATCTGCGGCTAAGGCACAACGCCACGACTTCGGGTTGATCGAGAATCGATCCTCTAGTCAAGACACGCCGATTAACACTCGAAGCCCCCTGTGAGAGGGTCTGGATCGGCCGGACCTTACTTACCCGAGGGCTCCCTTAATGGATCTACTGTGGGGAGACAATTTTCCCCACAGAGGCCATGCTAGACCCAGAGTTCGATCCCTACACCTTCAGGGAGGTGAGACAAATCGAAGCCCCTTGATCTGAGGGCCTGAGGTGGTCTGGAACGTCGGGACCTTACTCACCCGAGGGCTCCCTTAAGGACTTAGCCCGATCAATCGATTCGATAGATTGGGGCTAGCTCACTGCTCAATTATGATAGCATTAGGTTTGATTCGATAATACGCAGTAATATGAGTCAAATGGAAGGGAGTCTGAGCCTAATTGGCTCAAACTAAGCAAGAGGGGGTACCTGGTTTCTCGGTTGAGCTCGGCACGGTAGGGAGAGGGTTCGACTGACCTTAGCTAAGTTTCCAGGCATTGCAAAGGATCCTAAACTTCAGGAGAGCCTTTTATCAGTGGTTCGAGAGCTCATGGGATTGCCTACGCTAGCTCGAGTGATCAGCAATGGTGGAAGTTGTAGAGAGCTCAATTGATCAGCAATGATCAAATGGAGCAATGCTAGGGATATTTATAGCCTCGGCAGAGGATTGGGAAGCTTCTGGAGGGTTGGCTTGGGCTAGGAAAGATCCGAGGGGTCGAGCTATGGCCGAGCTCTTATTTTTCCTAATTGAGCTTGGTTGGGTCACAAGGCCGATCAAGACTGATATGCCGTTGAGGGAAGATCCCCGACGGCATGCTGAGGTGGAACGGGTAGTGGGGGACAGGCCAGGCTGTCCAGGATCCACATAATTTCATCGATCAGACGCGAACATGGCGAAGACGAAGATCCTTAGCGCGGGTGCACTGTGGGCCGTTTGATGGATCGATCAGGACCGCAGAACTGTCCTGATCCTTCGGATCCTAACGGCCAGATCCAATTTGATCCACGTCGTAGGATTCACGGGGCACATCTGACGGCTGATCCTTGGTTCTGTAGGATCTAATCCTAGCCGTCAATTATTTAAGCACAACAGTCAAATTTATGGGACTCTGTTGTCGCGCAACCCGGGCTCCGCAGCGGATCGCCCGCGGTCCGCACAATGGATCCTGATCGTTATTTTAGTTTTAGGGATATATTTGCAATTTGGAAAGATTAGGAACCCTTTTATGCAATTAGAACATTTTAATTAAATCTGAATTATGGCCTAAATGATTTTTAAATTGCACCAAACTTTCACCCCTAGTTAATTTGAGATTGAGGAATTCAAAAATGCAATCAAATTTTAGTTTTGAGATCAAAATATTATAGGTCTAATTTAGGACATTTAGATTGATCAAAATGTCATTTTTGACTTAGAGATGTCCAATGGATTTTAAATCTTCATAATGGGCTCAATTTGATGTTCTATAAGTAATGATTTTAAAGTTAAGGAGTATTTAAGTTATATTTTAATAGGGTAACAACTTTGGGTTGTTACAGACTCTCCCACTTAAGAATGATGTCATTTCAAGAGAGAAGACAACCATGCAAGATTTTGAAGAATAGAAATCAAATTTAGAAAGTTAAAGGGTACTTAGATTTTCAAAGAGACTGGGATACTTTCTTTTCATATCTGCCTCTTTCTCTCAAGTATATTCTTCTAAAGAGCGATTTCTCCACTGAACCTTTATCATTGGGATCGAGCGATTTCTCAACTGCTTTTGATCATGAGCTAAGATCTTAATTGGCTCCTCCGCATAAGAAAGATTCGGCTAGAGAGACCATTGGAAGTTGAATTTGATGAGATGGGTTGCGAAGACACCTTTGCAGAGAGGAGATATGGAATACATTATGGACTGCAGAGAAATCTTCAGGAAGCTGCAATTGATAAGCTACAGATTCAATCTTCTCTAGGATTTTAAATGGTCCGACGTAGCGGGGACTTAGTTTCCCAGCTACACCAAAATGATACACGCCTTTCAACGGACTGACTTTAAGATACGCAAAATTTCCAATATTAAATTTCAGGGTACGATGATGAGCATCATGATACTTACTCTGGCGATCTTGAGCTGCTTGGATTCTTTGCTGGATCAGTTGAATCTTATGATTCATTTCTTCAACTAATTTAGAACCATATAATTGAACACCGCCTGTTTCAGACCATGCTAATAGAGTACTGCATTTCTTGTTATACAGAGCTTTATATGGTGTCTTTCCAATACTCGTCAGAAAACTATTGTTGTATGTGAACTCTACGAGAGGAATATGATCTTCCAAGACTTGATTGACTGTTTTCATTTGACCATCTATTTGAGGATGAAAAGTGGAGCTCATGGCTAGAATAGTTCCCAAGTCTTGATGCACTGCTTGCCAGAATTTGGACGTGAAATGGCTATGTCGATTCAGATACGATAAATCTGGGAGTTCCACGGAGCCAGATAATTTCCTTGATATACAACTTTGCTAATTTCTCCACAGAATCATTTTGATGCATAGGAATGAAATGTGCTGATTTGGTCAGTCGATCGACAATGACCTAAATTGAATCGGTATTGGATCTGGATTTAGGTAAACCCATAACAAAATCTATAGAAATATCGAACCACTTCCATTCAGGAATTGCTAAAGGATGAAGAAGTCCTCCAGGCTTTTGGTGTTCGGCTTTAACTAAGTTGCAAGCATGACACTTTGCTACAAATTCAACAACGCTTTTCTTCATTCTAGGCCACCAAAATAATTACTTTAGATCTTGATACATCTTGGTACTGCCAGGATGTACTTGGTAACCAGTATTGTGACATTCTACTAGAATCTCTTGATGCATGGATTTGGGGATCCATAGGCGATCTCCTTGATAGATAACATTATTTGAAAGCTGAAGATCAAAGTGATAGCCACTTTCAATGTCTACTTTAAATTCAGATAGTCTTCATCCTTGGTTTGGGAGATGGAGACATCGCGATAAAATGTGGGCTCAGCTGAACTCATGGATATCAGTGTGCTTAGCATGGCACCACGCACTAGCCTGATTTTGTTTTAAGAATTCTTCTTATAGAGAACTTAATAATGTCATAGAAGATAGAGTAGCATGAAAACTGAGTGCATCTGCTATGACGTTCACTTTTCCTGGATGATACTAAATGCTTAAATCATAATCACTTATTAACTCAAGCCATATTCGTTGTCAGCAGTTTAGCTCACGCTGAGTGAAGATGTACTTTAAGCTCTGATGATCAGTGAATATGGAACACTGGACGCCATAAAGATAATGACGCCAAATTTTCAGAGCAAAAACTACGGCTGCTAATTCGAGGTCATGGACAGGATAGTTCTTTTCATATGGTTTTAACTGACGAGATGAATAGGTTATAACTTTTCTTTCTTGAATCTGCACACACCCCAAACCTATTCCAGATGCATCAATATAGACTTGGTAGTTGAGGCATTCTTTATGTAAGGTTAGAACTGGTGCAGAGGAAATAACACCTGTTAACTGATTGAAATGCTTTCTCGCATTCTGGACTCCAGATAAATGGTACTGCTTTCTGCGTCAACTTTGTGAGAGGAGACGCAATTTGTGAGAAACCCTTAACAAATTTTCTATAGTAACCTGCTAGTCCTAAGAAATTTCTGATATCAGTCACAAATTTTGGTTGTGACCAATCTTGAACTGCGCTTACTTTGTTTTGATTGACTTTGATTCCTTGAGAGTCGACGACATGACCCAGAAAAGTGACTGAGTCAAGCCAAAATTTGCATTTGGAATACTTAGCATATAGCTCATGGCTTCAGAGCTCTTCTAGTACTAATCATAGATGGTTCTCGTGATCTGTTTTACTTTTCGAATAAATCTATACATCGTCAATGAAGACGATGACGAATTTATCTAAATACTCTTTCAACATGCGCTGCATTAAATCCATAAAAATGGATGTCACATTTGTTAAGCCAAAAAATATTACCAAAAATTCATAATGTCCATAGCGGGTTCTAAACGCTGTTTTCTCCACATCTGGATCTTTAACTCGCAATTGATGATATCCAGATCGCAAGTCTATCTTTGAGAAAACTTTAGCTCCAGATAATTGATCGAATAAGTCATCGATACGAGGTAGATGATACTTATTCTTGATGGTTATTTTATTTAATTCCCTATAATCAATGCACATTCTCATTGATCCATCTTTCTTCTTTACGAACAAAACTGGCGCTCCCCAAGGAGATGAACTTAGACTAATAAGACCTTTCTCCAACAGTTCTTAAAGTTGCTTGTTCAATTCTTGAAGTTCTTTTGGCGCCATACAATACGGAACTTGTGATAGCGGTTGAGTTACGAGAGTTAATTAAATTGCAAACTCTACTTTTCTAACTAGAGGAAGACCGGGTAGGTCTTTAGGGAAAATATTAGGAAACTCACAAACTATACGGTTCTCAGAAATAGGCATGACTTCCTTTTTGTCTCTCAACATTGTTACGATATACGCATCGCATCCTTTCCTGACTAGCCTTTTTGTTGTCATTGCGTTGATCAATGATGCTTGGGTGCTAAATTTTCCAATATATGATTTTGATTGACTTCCACTGCCCAACGTTGTTTTCTTCCTTTGGCAATTTTTGGAAGCACCATGTTCACTTAATCAATTCATGCCTAGGATTATATCAAAGTTTGCGATTGGCGGTACAATTAATTTAGCCCCATAATTTTGTTCACCAATAGGAATATCTATGTTGCAAAATTGTTGGGACTGCATACGAGCTCCAAAAGGTAATCAGATGCTTAACAAGCTAGCTAATCGATAGGTTGGTAGCTTAAGAATTTTGGTCCAATTTTCTGATACGAAGGAATGAGTCGCTCCTGTATCAAAAATGATGTTCAAAGATTTGTCGTTTATTGATAAGGTACCTATGATTATAATAACTTAATAAGAATAGCTACTCAAACATTTAAAAATACTGAAATAGTAAACACTGATTACTGAAACAGTAAGAACTGAATAAAAATTAATTTAAGGCGTACCAGAAACCACATCGTTGTCCTTAGGAGCAGAGGCGGGAGTTAACATATATACCCTTATTGGTGCTGAGGGTTATTTGTTCTGGGGCCTTTGACCCTGATGATCATAGTTCAGCTTTTGTGCAGGTACAATTGCTTTAAAGTTCAAAGTAGTAGCTGACATTATAGCAGGAGCAGGCTCTCGGCTATTCATTGGTTGTGCACGAAATGCTTGTTTATGATGGAAGTGATTAATGAGCACTCCATCGATTGTATTATTCTCATTGCATTCGAATTAGCAGTGGCCGCTACGATCACAAGTAAAACATACACCACCGAAGTGGTAGCATTTTTTGTGCCGATGCAATTGTTTACACTCAAGGTTCTGTGGCTAGGGTTGTGTAGTCTCCATGCTATAGACTTTTGCCATCTTATGATGATCAAAATGCTCCTTCCTAGGCTGCACAACTATTGCCTTTCTTTTCTAGTCCAATTGACCTTGGAATCCTTCTTGTAGATGGACAGCCTCGATCAATTCAGTCAGAGTTTTGATCTGACGAGATACTAAGTGTGCTTTAATAGATTCTCTCAGACCCTTCAGGAAATGGTGACATCTGGATGCTTCTGTTCTCACTAGGTTCGGAACGAAATGTGACTGACAGACTGTAAATATACGTCTGCGTTCACACACAAGTGTACGTGGTCTGAAGTAATAAGTGGAAAGTGTTAATTTCTGGGAATTTATCGATCCTCAGAGAATTGGTTGATTTGGCACTAAGGTGTATCTATTCTCACTAATGTTTAAGCTACAATATATTTGGATGAGTTGGTCTAAAAATTAGCACAATAATCACTAAGCAAAAGAGCAAGATGAGAGAAAGAGGAGAGTTGGAACCATCCCACATGACATGATATAATAATTATGTATATTAATTTCTCAAGCTTTATCATTCATTTTGATTAAAATCAAGTGCACATTATTTTCCTTGAGTTTAACTCAAGGTCTTAGAAGTTCAAATCTCGTGCACAAAATGAACTCACATTCGGTTCTACTTCGGCACGAAGATTCCTGTAAGATTCTTTGGATTTAAATTTTAATCTTATTCTCTTGATCAAGGAGAGCTTGATTATTAAATCTTAGGATCTTACAAGCATTGATTTTCACGAGCATCACTCGCATCTCACATAGTTGAGATGAGGGATTCATATGTTGGGCTTAATGACTATGTCACTTAGTTCATGAGCACTCAACACTTCCTTCATCTACCTCAATTATGTTGAGCTAAGGAGCTCATTTAGTGGGTCTTAGCATCACTTGCATCAACACTTTAGTTGAGCTTAGATTGAGATGCATTGAGCTTAAGAACTTTGTCACATAGTTCCAAGCTTTCATGCACTCAAAACTTAGCATCCAACCTAAGGTGAGCTAAGGAGCACAAGACTATTAGTTCTTGAACCTTTTTTATTCTTTACTCTTATTCCACATTCAAGACTAAATTAGATAAAATATTTTTTAGCAAGATATTAAGATCACAAAATAAAATATGCTCGAGGAAAAAAATATTTATACATGAATACTACATCATGCACATGGGGCTTCACCCCAACTCTCCCCAAGGGAGTTTAGCTACTCATTACAAAAGAAAAGAAGAAAAATACATACATGGATAAAGACCCTTTCATGATCAACTAAAAAGAAAATACACGAATATAATTTAGAAGATACTAGGAACGCTCATTTGGAAGTTTTCCGGAATCCTTCTTCTCCTTCTCAATATTCCCTTCTTAGGACGCTAGTGCTACCTTCTTCCTTCTCCTATAAAGCAAGAACTTGCTTTGCCACCCTTGGGGAGTTCTCTTTTTTGGCACTCCTCCTTACTTAGTGGATTTTTGGCTAAAATTGTGAACCCCCTAAAGTCAAAAGGAAGGGTATTTATAGGAGAGGGGCTGCCTTCTTCTTCATTTCAAAACCAGCATTTCCATTTAAAATTCCGAACTCATGATGGCAAAATCCTCCATTGATGGTGAGGTGACAAATATCTTCATTTGTCTACCCAAAATATCACTCCAAGACTTTTTTCAAATAAAATGTAGCAGCTGCAGGGAATGATGGCTGGGGACAAAATGCAGGATATAGGTCATGTCCCCAGCCGCAATAAATGTTGTCTGGAAAAAAAAATACGGTGGGCCGCTGCAGCTCGCTGTGGCGCGCTGTGGCATGCAATGGTCCTTAGCAAATTTGCTAAGTCCCCCGCTGCCGCGTGCTACCGGGCACTACCGCGTTTGAGCTTTGGAAGATGTCCCGCTGCAGCGGGTCATTTTGCAAATTCTACTATTCAGTTACTTCACTTTTCATTTTTAAAGTAATAATATTTTCACTGTAGACCACTACAGCGCGCGACCGCGCACTGTAGCGGCTCATTTTGCAAAAAACACTGTTCTATTAATCAATTTCCCCATTTTATAAAGTTGGAAATATTTCCGCTGCAGACCGCTGCAGCGCGTGACCGCGCGCTGTAGCGGCTCATTTTGCAAAAAACACTGTTTAATTAGTTGAGCCCTCCTATTTATAAATATTAAATGATTCTGCTGCAGACCGTTGCAGCACGCGACCGCGCGCTGTAGCGGTTTATTTTTCAAAAATACTATTTAATTAATCGATTTCCCCGCTTTATAAAGTTGGAAATATTTCCGCTGCAGACCGCTGCAGCGCGCGACCGCGCGCTGTAGCGGCTTATTTTGCAAAAAATACTGTTCAATTAGTTGAGCCCTCCTGTTTATAAAGATTAAATAATTCCGCTGCAGACCGCTGCAGCGCGCGACCGCGCGCTGTAGCGGCTCATTTTATAAAAAACACTGTTCAATTAGTTGAGCCACCTATTTATAAAGTTTATATAATTCCGCTGCAGCCCGCTACGGCGCGTTGTAGCGGATTTTCTTTAATAAATTTTAAATGTTTCCAGAAATGCCTCATAACTCTCTTGGATATCTTTTCCCTGGAAAAAATAAAAAAATTAATTTTAGGAGCATCATAAAGATCTAAAATGAATGAAATTCCCCTTTATTTTATATATAATTTATGGATTCATCACACCCCATACTTAAATTCTTGCTCGTCCTCGAGTAAGCTTAAAATGATATATTTTCTATTTTGTAAGGATGAAAGTCACAATAATGCAATTAGAATATGTATAAGTCAAGATGTGTGCATAACAAAAATGAAATGAACATTTTAACAATATTAATATTTTTAATTGTGGCACTAAGGTGGTTTAATCAATGAATCTCTAAATGTTTGAATTTTCAATGCTTGATATTAGGTGATGGGTACAATTCATTGTGAACTCTAGACTATAGAAGTGGTCAAAATTTCCAAGAGTTGTGTCATATGTGCTCCTTCTTATGAGTCACAAAGATGAAAAGTTTAAATGAGAGATATTTTTCTTTATCCTTTCATATTTTGTTCATTTGGAAGAGATATTTTTCATCATCCCTTTTTTAATAAATATTTTGTTCTTTTCATCTTTAGGGAGATACATTTTTCTTCATCTCTAATATACATCTTTATGATCATGAAGTCCTACGAGAGCCTACTACACTCTTTTTAGAATACGTACCATATCTTTTTAGTCTAAGTCCTATGCCTTCCCCCATACTTAGCTCAAGCATTTATTTAAATTTTTGTAGATTAGGTTATCCTCTATTCATTCCTCAATTACAACATTTTCCTGCTTATAATGCATTTAATCATTTTTGTTTACGCATTATTTTACTTATGTCAAATTCGATTTTTACATTTTTGTGATTTTCATTTCTTTTGAAAAATTCAAAAAAAATATGTCAATTAAGAATATCATAAAAATGAGGGGATAAGAAAAATTCATAAATTAAATTCTTAAAATAAAAACATACTAAAAATAAAGATACAAAAGAAAAAAAAAAAATTTGAAAGAAAAGAACAAATACAACCTATTTAGTTATTGAGTTACCTCCCAATAAGCGCTTATTTTAGTGTCTCAGCCTGACACAATAAAGATCTTATGTGATTCCTTCATCAGGAAGGTCCTGAAGGGTCCATCTGCCATTCTCTTGAAAAACTCCTTCCTCCAATTATAACTTCAGATGATTTCCATTCACCTTAAAAGTGCTATTATTGGAGGAAACTTCGACAGCTCCATGAGGAAAAACCTTTGTGTGGTAAATGGTCCTGTCCAATGTGATTTTAGTTTTCCAGGAAAAAGTCTTAATCTACAGTTAAAAAGTAATACCTTCATTCCTGGTTGGAGGTGCTTAGGTTTAATTAGCTTATTATGCCATTTTTTTGTTTTTTCTTTATACAACTTGGCACTCTCATAGGCGTTTAACCTAAATTCATCCAGTTCATTTAGTTGTAGCAGTCTTTGCGCACCTGCCTTTTGGTGGTCAAAATTTAATTTCTTCATTGCCTAAAAGGCACGGTGCTCAAGTTCCACCGGAAGGTGGCATGCTCTTCCATAAACGAGCTTATACGGGGACATTCCTAGAGGGATCTTGAAGGCAGTTCTATAAGCCCAAAGGGTATCTTGAAGTTTTGAAGTTCGGTCATTTCTATTTTGGTTCACAGTTTTTTTTTTAAATTTGTTTAAGTTCTCTATTGGAGACTTCAACTTGCCCACTAATTTGAGGGTAGTAGGGAGTACCCACCTTGTGTCTCACCCCATAGCTTTTTAATATATTCTCTAACTGCCCATTGTAGAAGTGTTTTCCCTCATCACTGATCAAGAATCTGGGTGTCCCAAATCTAGCTAGCACGTGTTCTTTGAGAAATTTGATCACAGCTTTAGCGTCATTATTGACACATGCCACAGCTTCAACCCATTTTGAAACATATTCAACTGCCACAAGGATATACAAATTGGCTTAAGATGAGGGAAAGGGTCCCATGAAGTCAATTCCCCATATGTCGAATAGTTCAACTTCAAAAATCCCATTTAAAGGAAGCTCGTCTTTTTTTGTTAAATTTCCGGTTCTTTGGTATTTGTCACAACTTTTGACAAAATCAGCGGCATCCTTGAACAAATGGGGCCAAACGAATCCGAATTGAAGCACCTTTGCAGCTGTTCTCTCAATTCCGTGGTGTCCTCCATAAGGAGATGTGTGGCAGTGGAAGAGAATATTCTTGGTGTCAGAATCAGTAACACATTTTCCTCAGGAGTTGATCATTGCAACATTTATACAGAAAGGGATCATACCAAAAGTAATTTTATATATTCGCAAAAAATTTCTTTCTTTGTTGGTAACTCATATCTTTTGGTATGATTCCTCCTGCAAGGTAATTGGCAATATCAGCAAACCAGGGATGATCATTTGTAGCCACCCCATAGAGCTTCTCGTCGGGAAAGGATTCACTAATATCGGTCGACTTATCATGATCAATGTGGGTTAATCTGGATAAATGATCAGCGAGCACATTTTCACTCCCCTTCTTATCCTGAATTTCGAGATCAAATTCTTATAAGAGCAACACTCAACGTATTAAGCGTGGTTTTGCCTCTTTTTTTTGGAGGAGATATTTAATGGCAGTATGATTCGTGTAAATGATAGTCTTAGACCTGATGAGATACGACCTAAATTTAGTGAAAGCAAAAATGACGGCTAGAAGCTCCTTTTCCGTGGTGGCATAATTTCTTTGAGCATCATCAAGGAGTTTATTAGCATAGTAGATCGAATAGAAGGTTCGCTCTCTTCGCTGTCCAATAACAGTGCCTACTGCAAGGTCACTTGCATCACACATAATTTCAAAAGATGAATCCCAGATTGGAGCAGAGATCAAGGCAGTTTCTATTGTATTGAATCCTTTTAGACAATCTTCATCAAAATAGAACTCGACATTCTTTCCTAGCAATCTACAAAGCGGCATACTTTAGTTTGAAAAATCTTTGAAAAATCTTCGATAAAAACTAGCATGTCCTAGGAAACTTCTAATTCCTTTTACATTGATGGGAGGAGGAAGTTTTCAATTACTTCAATCTTTGCATTATCGACCTCTATCCCTCTCATAAAAATTAGATGACCAAGAATAATACCCTCTTTAACCATAAAATGACACTTTTCCCAATTCAAGATTAAATTTGACTATTCACATCTTTTTAACACATTTCCCAGATTAATTAGGCAATGATCGAAAGAGGTTCCAACCACAAAAAAATCATCCATAAAAATTTGTAAGAACTCTCCTATCATGTCAGAGATAATTGCCATCATACAGCGTTGAAAAGTAGCTGGGGCATTGTACAATCCGAAAGGCATTCTCCTAAAGGCAAAAGTTCCAAAGGGGCAAGTGAAAGTTGTTTTCTCTTGGTCTTTGGGCGCAATCAGGATTTGATTATATCCTGAATAACCATCAAGAAAATAGAAATAAGGATTTCCTGCTAATCTATCAAGCATTTGATCGATAAAGGGAAGGGGATAATGGTCTTTTCGAGTTGTTTTATTTAATTTCCTATAATCGATGCAAACTCTCCAACTGGTCACAGTCCTAGTAGGAATCAACTTATTGTTGCTGTTGAGAATAATGATCATCCCACTCTTTCTAGGAACTACGTGTATTGGGCTCACCCAAGGGCTATCAGAAATTGGGAAAATAATCCCAGCATCTAAGGGCTTGATGATTTCCTTGTGAACTACTTCTTTAATGTTCGGGTTTAATCGCTGCTGAGCTTCAATTGAAGGTTTGGAGTTGTCCTCCAATAGGATACGATGCATACACATAGTTGGGCTATCCCCCTTCAGATCCGCAATACTCTATCCTATTGCCCTCTTACGTTCTTTTAAAACCTTACATAAGAGATTCTTTTGATGTTGAGTTAACAATGAGGAGATTATTTCAGGAAGTGATTCATATTCTCCTAGGTACGTGTATTTTAAATGTGAGGGAAGAGATTTTAATTCAATTTTCGGAGGGAAAATTATCGAAGGTTGGATCATCTTCTTTTCCTCAATCAATTCTTCAATAACTTCCATGTTAATGGGATCTTCATAGTCATCATTTGCCAACATTCCCTCTTCTCCCACATCTTCCATTAACCTAGCTTCTTCTAATAAATTGATCTCCCAACAACTCTCATTTAATTTAGAAGGGTGTCTCAAAAAATCATTCACATGGAATTTAATCTCTTCCTCCCCATAATGCAGCATCAGTTCCCCTTTGTCTACATCAATTAAGGTTCATCTTGTGGCCAAGAAAGGACTACCTAAAATAATAGGAATTTCTTGATTTTCATCTTCCATGTACAAGATTATGAAGTCTGCAGGGAAAATGAACTTGTCAACCTTTACAAGAATATTTTCCACAATTTCTAAAGGAGATTTTACAGATTTGTCGGCAAATTAGAGTAGAACAGAGGTAGGCTTTAAATGATCAATTCATAGTTTCTTGAATATGTAGAAAGACATCAAATTAATAGATGCACCAAGATCGCAAAGAGATTTTTGAAAAGATTGGCATTCAATCATGCATGGGATAGTGAAACTCCCTAGATCCTTCTTTTTGGTGGGAATTTTTCTTTGAAAGATTGCACTACATTCTCTTATTAATGCCATTGTCTCTTTTTCATCAATCTTCCTTTTCTTGGATAAGATGTCTTTCATAAACTTAGCATAACTAGGCATTTGTTCAAGAGCTTCTGTAAACAGGATATTGATATGAAGAGTTTTAAAGGTCTCAAGGAATTTTTGATATTGAACATCGAGTTTCTCCTTAGCCATACGCTGAGGATAAGGTATATGAGGGGTCTCTTTAGGTGGATCTCTAGGCTCTTCCCTCTCGGTTTCCCTTGCCACACTTTTTTCCGTCCTGATTGTTTCTCCTTCCTCCTTTTCCTCTCTTGTTTTTGTGATGTCTTCACTATTTTCTTTTCTCAAAATCTCATGAGTAACCCTTACACTTCTTAAGGTTATTGCGTTCCCCGATTCATTCTCATATTCTCCGATCACCCCCACTAGTGAAGGTTGTTATAACTGCTTCATTATGTCTTTCAATTTTTGTTCAACTCTTTTGACCGTCTTCTCTTGTCTGAGGAGAGTGTGCTCATGCCTGTTTAGAGTAGCGTCAATTTTATTCATGAATTCAATAGTGGAGTTTTTAAATTCCTTAAGTGAGTTTTCAATTTTTTCTCCATTCCTTCCTTGATTCATGATCATATTAACATCTCTCGATTTCACATCATTCTCCTGAAAGGAGCTTATATATCCAAATTATAGCTTCTTATTAAGTTGAGAAATTTGATTTTGCAGTTTTAGGATTTGCTGTGAGTTTCCTAGTGAATTAAACTCTTTTTTATCTTTGTAATTGTTCCTTTGGAGGGGCCATTGGTAAGCATTATTTGCCATTTCTTTCAAGAGGTTGTAAGCTTCCTCTTGGATTTTTCCACTAATGGAACAACCAGCAGCTGCATCAATGAGTGTCCTCATTGGAGTGTTCAAACTATTGTAGAAGGTTTGCACTTGCATTCATAGAGGGAACCCATGATGTGGGCAACACCTGAGATACTCCTTAAAGCGATCCCACCCATCATACAGAGTCTCACCTTCCAACTGAGTGAAGTTGGAGATCTCAATCTTCAACCATGCGGTTTTAGCCGGAGGAAAGTATTTGACTAAGAATTTCATAGCCAAGTCGTCCCAAGTCCGGATAGAATCACTCGGTAAAGAGCTGAGCTAACTCTTGGCTCTATCTCTTAGAGACAAAGGAAAAAGCTGCAATTTAACTGCGTCTTCGGAGACACCATTAAATCTGAAGGTATCATATATTTCAAGGAAAATTGAAATATTTGAGTTAGGATTTTCAGTGGCTAATCCTCCAAACTGATTATTTTGCACCATACTCAATGTGGAAGGTTTGATTTTAAAGTTGTGGGCTTCAGTATTTGGCCTTACAATTGCATGGGGGATTCCCCTAATAGTAGATAGTGCATAGTCTCTAAGTGCTCTTCCCCTAAGCTCTTCTAAATTTTCTATGCAATTATCCATAACGGTTTGTTGGTTCGATAGGTTTCATTCTCGCCTAGCTTGTAAGTATGTTCTATCTATTTTAGGATCAAAAAGATATTCAGTACAAACTCTTTTACTCATACAACTAACAATATGGCTTATCGAGAATGATTAATAATATAGATCAAACAATTTTGCAGAAATAAAATAACTAAAAGGTAAAATGTTAGCTTTGATAATTACAAAAAATGTAAAACTACTAATATATGCAATTAAATGCTCAAATCGCTAGTTACTTATAGATTGTTCTTAATTCAAATCAAGTACCAATTCCCCGATGACGACTCCAAAAACTTGACAGACTGTAAATACACGTCTGCGCTCACACGCAAGTGTACGTGGTCTGAAGTAATAAGTGGAAAGTGTTAATTTCCAAGAATTTATCAATCATCAGAGAATTGGTTGATTTGGCACTAAGGTGTATCTATTCTCACTAATGTTTAAGCTACAATATATTTGAATGAGTTGGTTTAAAAATTAGCATAATAATCACTAAGCAAAAGAGCAAGATGAGAGAAAGATGAGAGTTGGAACCATCTCACATGACATGATATAACAATTTTGTATATTAATTTATCAAGCTTTACATTCATTTTGATTAAAATCAAGTTCACATTATTTTCCTTGAGTTTAACTCAAGGTCTTACAAGTTCAAATCTCATGCACAAAATGAACTCACATTCGGTTCTACTTCGACACGAGGATTCTTGTAAGATTCTTTGAATTTAAATTTTAATCTTATTCTCATGACAAGGAGAGCTTGATTATTAAATCTTAGGATCTTACAAGCATTGATTTCCACTACGAGCATCACTCGCATCTCACATAGTTGAGATGAGGGATTCATATGTTGGGCTCAACGACTATGTCACTTAGTTCATGAGCACTCAACACTTCCTTCCTCTACCTCAATTATGTTGAGCTAAAGAGCTCATTTAGTGAGTCTTAGCATCATTTGCATCAACACTTTGGTTGAGCTTAGATTGAGGTGCATTGAGCTCAAGAACTTTGTCACATAATTCCAAGCTTTCATGCACTCAAAACCTAGCATCCAACCTAAGGTGAGCTAAGGAGCACAAGATGATTAGTTCTTGAACCTTTTTTATTCTTTACTCTTATTCCACATTCAAGACTAAATTAGATAAAATATTTCTTAGCGAGACATTAAGATCACAAAATAAAATATGCTTGAGGAAAAAAACATTTATACATGAATACTACATCATGCACATGGGACTTCACCCCAGCCCTCTCCAAGGGAGTTTAGCTATTCATTACAAAAGAAAAGAAGAAAAAACATACATGGATAAATACCATTTCATGATCAACTAAAAAGAAAATACAAGAATAGAGTTTAGAAGATACTAGGAACGCTATTTTGGAAGTTCTCCGGAATCTTTCTTCTCCTTCTCAATGTTCCCTTCTTAGGTCTCTAGTGATGCCTTCTTCCTTCTCTTCTAAAGCAAGAGCTTGCTTTGCCACCCTTGGGGAGTTCTTCTCTTCTTTGGCACTCCTCCTTACTTAGTAGATTTTTGGCTAAAATTGTGAACCCCTCTCAAGTCAAGAGGAAGGGTATTTATAGGAGAGGGGCTGCCTTCTTCTTCTTCATTTCAAAACCAGCATTTCCATTTAAAATTCTAAACTCATGATGGCAAAATCCTCCATTGATGGCGAGGTGACAAATATCTTCATTTGTTTACCCAAAACATCACCTCAAGACCTTCTTTTTCAAATAAAACATAGCAGCTGCAGGGAATGATGGCTGGGGACAAAATGCAGGATAGAGGTCATGTCCCCAGCCGCAATAAATGCTGTCTAGAAAATAAAAATACAGCAGGCCACTGCAGCGCGCTGTGGTGCACTGCGGCGTGCAATGGTCATTAGCAAATTTGCTAAGTCCCTCGCTGCCGCGCGCTACCGTGTTTGAGCTTTGGAAGATGTCCCGCTGCAGTGGGTCATTTTGCAAATTCTACTATTCAATTACTTCACTTTTCATTTTTAAAGTAGCAATATTTCTGCTGCAGACCGCTGCAACGCGCGACCGCATGCTGTAGCGGCTCATTTTGTAAAAAACACTGTTCAATTAATCGATTTCCCTATTTTATAAAGCTGTAAATATTTTCGTTGCAGACCGCTGCAGCGCACGACCGCGCGCCGTAGCGTGGCTCGTTTTGCGAAAAATAATTTTCAATTAGTTGAGCCCTCCTGTTTATAAAGATTAAATAATTTCGCTGCAGACCGCTGCAGCGCGCGACCGCGCGCTGTAGCGACTTATTTTGCAAAAAACATTGTTCAATTAGTTGAGCCCCCTATTTATAAAGTTTAAATAATTCCGCCGCAGCCCGCTACGACGCGCTGTAGTGGGTTTCCTTTAATAAATTTTAAATGTTTCCAGAAATGCCTCAGAACTCCCTTGGATGTCTTTTCCCTGAAAGAGATAAGAAATTTGATTTTAGGAGCATCATAAAGATCTGAAATGAATGAAATTTCCCTTTATTTTTGATATACTTTATGGATTCATCAGTGACAATCTCCGAAATTCATGTTCATAGTCGAACATTGAATTTTTGCCTTGTGTGAGATGGAGGAGCTCATCCTCCATAATTGCTTGAGCTGATGCCGGTATGAACGCTTCACGGAACACTTCCAAAAACATGTCCCAAGGAATGACTTCTACTTCATAATCAGCATAATTGTTGTTTCACTCATTCTCCCACCAGTATTCGGCTTATTCTTAAAGTATATGAGATACTAGGCGGATGGCTTCAGAGTTAGGGCACTTGATACTGGCTAAGTTCTCTGAAATCTTGAGCCAGTTTACTGTGTCCATTGGATTTAAGGCTCCATTGAATGTAGGAGTTCAGAGGCGAAGAAAACTGTACAGGATTCCATCACCCGTATAATGGGAAGATGAAGAGAACCCTGCAGGCTATTACCTAACAGAAAGGATAAAAGCATGTGTCTCTTGCGCCTATTGCACATTGCTTTCTATTAAGGCTTTTACAAGACTAGCCATGGGGTTTGATCCTTCGGGTCCGTCTGACGACGAGACCGTGTTCTTGATCGGACTAGGAACAAATAGAGATCCCAGATTCATGACTGTAATTGCAAGTATGGATTTAGAAACATAAAATTTACTGTACTTCCATTCATTCATTTCTTTCTCACAAGAGAAGATACATGGATCCACAAAACATATAACTATAATGAAAGAAAATGATATAATAAGATCTCAAAAATTCTAATTATAATATTCTACCCAAAAGGCAGCGCAAAAGTCATCATATGTGACTATGTGGCTTCTCCGAGCTAATCTCCTATATACCCAATACCACCAACGACTCGTTGATCCTCTCAGTAGGATCTCTACGATCTCTAGACGATACTCCTTCGAACAGGCTGTCTCTTAAAGTACGGTAGTAACGCGATCCAACCATTCTCTAGCGAGTGCTGGAAGACTAGTGCCTCCAAAGGATGAGTTGATAAGTATTTTTTCTAGCACCTCAACTCCTCGAGGTGACACTCCATTGACATCCCTTCCGTAGATCTAGCCATCTCGGAGGTCATCTACCCAGTAGTCGTCAAACCTTCTAATGCAGAACCAAAATGCCGACTGCGAGTATTCCATTCCTAAAATAACTCAACTCATAAGTATTTCGTTCATATTTTATCATTATTTTCAAAGTTTGTTCAAGTCCTAAAATACCTTTTTAGTATTAAAATTCATAGCTTAAATCAAGTTATTATGTGCTTTAAATTCCTAGGATGTCATCCATCTAGACATAGTCAACCCTTTTATTTCTGAGGTAACTTGATGAACTTTTGGATGTTTGTTTTTTTTTTACTACACTTAGTAACTTATGATATTGACCTGATACAAAGAATAGATCATAAAATAGATAGGAACAAAACTCTTTATCTAACACTTTATGATACTTCTTTGATACCAACTGTAGCGCCCCGCCCCGTGGCCACATGCAATGGTACAACAGATCAGTGGAAGAACAGCGCGCTACTCGGGATGAACAAACAACAGCATCTTCCTGAATAGGCTTACTGAAACTAGCCACACTGAAGGCTGCTGACTCGAACCCAAGAGTAGGATCGAGAGTCAATACTTAAGATAAAAGTAGTGTACTTGTCTTAAGTATTTGATTAACACGTACATTGGATATAAAGAAGTAAATATGAATCCAATATACGTTATCCATATATCAGCATTTTCAATATGCTGATTACATCACAATACTAAGTATAGTAGTATAACAGAGTGCAGAAGCTAAAACAAAACATTCAGAATACATTCATCAAAGTGCAGTAGCACACAGTCGTCTCAAAAAAGAAAAGTAAAGTACATCCAGAATTATTACAAACTGATTTTAAATGATGCAAAAGTAAAGTCTATTTGAAGTACTAAAGCAGAAATAGTAAAGTAAAATGGTGGAAGACAGGTCCACTAAAGCTCCACGTACTTCTCCCGGATCTCGTGTAAGTCCTCCGGTCCTGCCTCAACAAGCTGCTTGGGATCTAGCAAATTGTCGGATCCCAAAAGTACCCCGTGTTTGACAAGAAGTCTAACACACGCAACTAAACTAAGCAGTGCTAAAGTAAATACACATAAACAGTAAAGTAAACAAAATTGTAGAAAAGCTGTAAAACACTGAACCACTGAAAACTGTAAAGACTAAAGAAGGTAAAAAGGAACTTAAAGCTGAACGCTGAAAGTAAGTGAAAACATCAAATGCTCAGAAACCAAGATAAAAATGTCCAACGCTGTACTATATGTCATCGGGATAATGCATCTAAATATGCCACAACATGGTACGCCACAGATATGTGACATAACTATCACTGAAATGTTATGAGTCGTACGGTTTAATGTATACATACACCTAGTTGGGAAGTCAGTACAGTGATGCTGATGCATCATGAAAGTTCCCAATCAATGTACGCAACATTCTGTAAACAATAATTTGTCACTGATACTCATATGTCACCATTGAATCATTCGTCATGCTCATGCTCATGTTTGGGCCCATGCTTCTATTCTATATGAGGAAAATCTAGAAATTCATAAAGCTTTAAATACTGATGATGAATTTAAGGTCTCCACTGTGCAGAATCCTACTAAAAGGATTCTGACTCCTAGCTTCTAGAACGATAATTGGTTAAAGTTGAAGATTTACTTAAAAATCATTAGATGGGATGATTGTATACACATTTTTATCACATTGCAAGAAAGATAGTGCTTAACACTTAGTTTTATTAAGCTACCCTAATGAAGCGGTCTTCGATAGGAGGCATCGCCCGTTGGCGATTTGCATCTCAAACTAAGTCATTAAGATGCCTGACTCACAATCATACTTAGTGTCTAAAAAAGGTGATTCTAATTACTTAGTTTGTTGAGCCACACCTATTGAAGCGGTCTTCGTGAGGAGACATCTCCCATTGGTGATTTGTATTTCAACCAAACTAAGGAATGAGTACCTATTTAATACACACTTAGTGTTGGGGGATTTACTCTAACGGGACTGTATTCATCTAATCCCTCAGGATAGCACCTGCTCATAAGTCCACATAATAGTGAATCAACCAATCCTGAATACTACTGAAGAAAACCAGTACTATGGGTATACCATACTACACTAACCAATAATCTGGGTTTATACAACTCTATTTAACCAACAAGGATTTATCAAGATTATAAATTTCTTTGCTAAATAGGTAACTCCTATACAAGGCTCCAAGAAAATGTGATCAAGGATCACTCAATACAACTTCTACCATAAGGAAAGATATTATTCTAATATCTTAAGTGATTTCTAACACATGGAAAGGTATTATTCTAATATCTTAAGTGATTTCAATCATGAGGAGTTAAATCAACTTCTAAGGTTAAGGGATCATCTAAACTTCTACCTCAATGAGTTATACAAAATTCTCCTATCTCAATGTATATTTAAATTTTAGGTCTTTAAAATATTTCATAGACGATCTTATGGTGAGATACTTAAGATATCATATTCTTACTTCTAATGCTAACATTCTAGGTCTTACTTATCATTTAGGTTTAGCGTGATCAGATCAGATGATTAAGTCATCTGATCATAACTTATGCTAAGATTATTGAATTTAAATCAAGGATGTCATTAGAGTTAGATCACTTGTTAAATCAATATGATTATATTAAACTTCTTATGCTAATAGTTTTATTTAAGAGAAAATCAAGGATCTAAAATTTAGATTCAAATTAAATAATCATATAGCTTTATTATTAACCTTATTATGTATAATCCAAATGTTCAAGATCAATACCAAATCAGATGCATTATTGGAATAATAATGATTGCATTATCTTATAATCAATTAAATTTAATTAAGTTTAAGAGTTTGGATCTTAATCAAATAGATTAGGGTTTAACACCTTACTCATGTCTAATCAAGATCAAATGTTTATTTATAAATCATTGTCAATTCAGTGAATTTGGGATATATTATTGGTAGTAATCTTAGACCTAGATCAAGTCTTAATACCTTGATCAAATGTCTTAAGACTTCTTAAGGTTAATTAAGAGGTTTGAGTTCTCAATTTTAGATTTATTCAATTTATATATCATAAATTTGCATACATGATTTTAATACATCTACCTTACTGTTATGAATCATATTAATATAAAAAAGTCAGAAAACAGAAAGTAATTAGCGCTAATCAAACCCTAAATCAACCAAAAGGATTAGCATATAAATACAAATCAAACTATCAGAATTTCATGCAATTTGGCGTATAAGTTCTAATTTACCATACAATTAATCAGAGACTAAGTTTGCTAAGATCCAATGGTTGCAAACCCTAATTTTTACTAATCATGATTTAACAAGATTAGGGCATAAGTTGAAATACAAAAATCAGAAAAATAAACTACTTTGCACTTTCATTTCACTAATCATACGGAAGCTAATGGCACCCTAAACATGCAATTTGGTTAAGTATAATTTCTAAATAACCCTAATCAAGATCTACAATAATTAAGCAAAAATGGAAAATCTAACCATTGGATGTTCAATATTATTTTATATTCTTATTCATGAGAATTCTCTGATCAATTTGATATATAATATCATAGGGTTTGGACTAGTAGATTAAAGGCTATTTCATTAATACATTCTGCATGTTTATTTAATTAAAATCCTATGATTGGAATAGTTGAATTATTTTCCTTGAGGAAAATAATTCCAATTATTCGAATATTATTTTAAACGAGATCGGCCCGAAACCAAAACACGCGGGTTGGCTTGGACCGGGGACCCGTTACTATCGAAACACGCAGGTCATGGGTCAGCCAAATCCACACAATCCATCTTCTTCCTCTCGCCAGCCCCGACGCCTCACCAATTAGGGTAACCCTAATCGGCCAAATCCGCGGCTTAGGGACTACTCCACGACCTCGGGTTGATCGAGAATCGATCCCCTAGTCAAGACGCACCGATTGACACTCGAAGCCCCCTGTGAGAGGGTCTGGATCGGCCGGACCTTACTCACCCGAGGGCTCCCTTAATAGAGCTACTGTGGGGAGACAATTCTCCCCATAAAGGCCATGCCAGACCCGGAGCTCGATCCCACACCTTCAGGGAGGTGAGACAGATCGAAGCCCCCTGGTCTGAGGGCCTGAGGTGGTTTGGAATGTCGGGACCTTACTCGACCCGAGGCATTCCTTAAGAACTTAGCCCGAGCAATCGATTAGATAGATCGGGGCTAGCTCATTGCTCAATTACGATAGCATTAGGTTCGATTCGACAATACACAATAATACGAGTTAAATGGAAGGGAGTCTGAGCCCAATTGGCTCAAACTAAGCAAGAGGGGGTACCTGGTTTCTCTGTTGAGCTCGGCACGGTTGGTAGAGGGTTCAGCTGACCATAGCTGAGCTTCCAGGCGCTGCAAAGGATCCTGAACTTTATGAGAGCCTACTATCAGCGGTTCGAGAGCTCCTGGGATGGCCTACGCAAGCTCAAGTGATCGGCAATGGATGAAGTTGCAGAGAGCTCAATTGATTAGCAAGGATGAAATGGAGCAATGTTAGGGCTATTTATAGCCTTGACAGAGGATTGGGATGCTTCTGGAGGGTTCGCTTTGATCCACGCCATAGGATTCACGGGCAGCATCTAACGGCTAATCCTTGGTTCCGCGGGATCTAATCATAACAGTCGATTATTTAAGCGTGACAGTCAGATTTATGGGACTCCGCTGTCACGCGACTCGGGCTCTATAGCGGATCGCCCGCGATCCGCACAGTGGATCCCAGCCGTAAATTTAGTTTTAGGGATATATTTACAATTTGGAAAGATTAGGAACCCTTTATGTAATTAGACCATTTTAATTAAATGTGAATTATGGCCTAAATGATTTCCCAATTGTACAAAACTTTCACCCCTATCTTATTTGAGGGTGAGAAATTCAAAAATGTAATCAAATTTTAGTTCTGAGATCAAAATATTTTTGTTCTAATCTAGGACATCTAGACTGATCAAAATATCATCTTGGACTTAGAGAAGTCCAATGGACTTCAAATCTTCAGAATAGGCTCAATTTAATATTTTATAAACAATGGTATTAAAGTTAGGGAGTATTTAAGCTATATTTTAACAAGGTAACAACTTAGGGTTGTTACACTAGGTTTCACCCATAGGACATCAGGAACTAGAGTTAGAATTACTAGAAAGCTGACTGGTTGCTGGGAGGTGTACATGGATACATAAACTTCATAGAGATTAATTAAAATTATGAGGAGAGACACTCTGAGCAAAGTGCTCATTGTGAGCAAATTTAGGGCTATTTATATCCCTGAAGCTTGCTAGGGAGCTAAGGCTGACCTAACATGGCTGACCCAAACAAAAAAGGTTTGGGTACGAATCGATGAGGGCAAACTCGAGAGCTTGCTCGGCCAAGCTGTTGGGATTCGGTGGAGTGGGGAACATGGCAAATACTTTCATACTTCTAGCATGGTAGACAGCTGAAGTGGTCGAAGGGGACCATTTGGGCTAAAACCTTCAAGGACAAAGGTGGATAGTCTCGGTTTATGTCACGGATGTCTGGTCTTGGCCAGATTAGATGGCTGTAATGTAGAGATAACTTAATTAAATGGGCACCATTACATCTGAAAATCAGATGGCTAGAAAGCACCAAGGATTGGGTGTCGCACGATATGAACATCATAGCAGAGTGCCCGCAGTCTGCACAGCGGATCCGAGCATTTTGCCGACTATCAGAGGATTTAAATACAATTTAAAATTTTAACAAACCCTTATTTGCAATTTCTCAATTTAAATTAAATCCAATTTAGGTTAAAATGACCTCCAAAAATTCTCAAAAATTTACCCTTATCTAATTTGGAGTAAGAAATTCAAAAATGTGATCATATTTTAATTTGGAAATCAATTTAATTTAGCTAATTTTCTTGTTCCAAAAATTGGCAAAATAGCTAATTGATGCCAAATTTTCAGGGTTAGGTTTTAATGACCACTTAAGTTTAATGGTACAAAAATTAGGACTTTGTTTAGTCCAGATTATCTAGGGTAGTAACCTAGGGTTATGTAACGCCTCGTCCCATCACTGTGCGCAAAAGAGTTAACAATTGACGGCAGAACGGTGTGTTACTTGGGAAGGACTGTTGAACTTGTGAAGACCCACTTAAGTAGTAATAAGTGAAACTCTTAAATATCGAGGCACCTTTTCAGATAATGGTGGAGTTCCTGATAAGAACTCTAAAGTTAAGCGTGCTCAGGTGGGAGCACTCCCAGGATGGGTGACCTACTGGAAAGTTATCTTCTGAGGGTAAAATCGTGAGGCCTTTCTGGCCAAAGCGGACAATACCTTGGTGCTTAAGAGTTTGGGCTATTACAAATGGCATCAGAGCAGGCCGTAGGGTGTCAGATAGGAGCTAAGTGCCACATAGGGCAAAGTACCACTTCATGTGAGCAGCCTCTTGAACCCATTATGGTTAAGGTGCTATATGGTTGTGGGTACCTCTTGTGCCTGTAGGGGTCACCTCTAGTCCTATCTACCCAATGGATGGTTCTTGGATCTGTGTGTGGATACTAACGAGGACGTCAGTTACTTAAGTTGGGGAGATTGTGAAGACCCACTTAAGTAGTAATAAGTGAAACTCTTAAATATCCAGGCGCTTTTTCAGATAACGGTGGAGTTCCTGATAAGAACTTCAAAGTTAAGCGTGCTTAGGTGGGAGCACTCCTAGGATAGGTGACCTACTGGGAAGTTATCTTCTGAGGGCAAAACCATGAGGCTTTTCTGGCCAAAGCAGACAATACCTTGGTGCTTAAGAGTTTGGGCTATTACAACCTCCCCGACTATCTGCTGAATAAAATGAGCTACTGAGACTCAACCTCAAAAAGAGAAGAGGCTTGAGTTCAAATTCATAAGATAAGTGTAAGATCTTTATCTTAAATATTAAGTAACATACTGATGTACATTGGATTATGTGTATGGAAGAAGGATACAATTTACATGAGCATTAGCATTTCATTTATACTGATCACATCACAATACTAAATACAAGTAGTAAAGTGTATAGAGTGCATAAGCTAAAGAATTCATCCAGATCATTCATTAGAGAAGTTAAGTTAAGCATTCATCTTAGAAAAGAAAAAAAAAATACATTTAGAGACTAAAGTTATTACAAATAGTTTATTTATTAAAATATAGATAATAGTCTAAATATTGAACTGAAAGTAAACTATGGCAGAGAAAAGTAATGTTGAAGAAGATTTCTCCAGTGCTCTACGAACTCCTCTTGGGTCCCCTATATATTCACCTGATCTTGCTTTACGAACTGTTTTGGATCTAGCAAATTATCAGTTCCCAAAAGTACCATGTGTTAGAAAATAAGTCTAACACATCGAAAGCTATTCTAAATAATTATAATTATCTAATATTTGACATTTAGATAAAATTGCAAAAAGTATAAAAACAACTAAAAGTGTCCAAAATAATACAAATCTAAAGTAAAGTAAAACTAAAACTAAAAACTGAATACTAAAAGTAGAGAGAACAGTAAAGAAACTGTAATCGAGTAAATAATGAGTTAAAAATGTGTTGTATGATATTGAATTTATACAAATGCATCTGAATATGCCACAAAATATGCTGACTTTGTGTCACATGACACCCCACAGATCCTAGGTGAGCAAACGCTCCACTAACAGAGTTCTTAGGTAAGCCAAGCACTTCGTTAATGCTGACATAATTTATGCATTTATGATATGTCAAGGATTTAAGAATTATATGCTTAAAGTCATCAAAATTAGGAGTCAGAGAATTCTGACTCCTGATTTAAGTCTATTATACTATTAGGATTTCTTAGTATAATTACACATTAAATCACCAAATGGGAAGAGTTGTATATGCATGATTGGTATGTTTATAAGAAAGGTGGATTTAAGATTGTTTGTTTAACTGCTCTTATCAAAATGTATTATGATAAGGGATAGAATCGTTTTACAGTTTATTCTCTCAAACTAAGTTGTTAAATACCCTAATTGTAAGCATACTTATAGTACATGTGAAACACTTAGTTAATTTAACTGTACTTATCGAATGCATAACGAGAAGGCATAAAATCCTTTTTACAGTTTATTTTCTCAAATTAAGTTGTTCAATCCTCTACTTATAACACTCTTGGACTTGAGATATTTATCTTGAATTGAACTGTAATTATTTAATTACTTAAGATAAGACCAGGGCTCTACAATTCTATTCAGGATAATTCAACCAATGCCACTTTCTATTAAAATAAATTAGTTATATGGATATATATAATCATCTACAACTGATAATTTTATTAATTCTCATTCTAACTAGTATATATATATATATAAATTGAAGAATACAAGCTAATGAATCCACACTCCATTGTGGTGAGTCCTACATAAAAGTTCCACGGATGTGATATGAAAGTCACTCAACTTAGAATATTACCACAAGGATGAATCTCATTTTATCATTAGATTATTTTATCACAATGATCTAAGATTAGAGTCTAAGGATGATAAGGGTTCATCTAAGCTTCTGCCTCAAAATCAGATGATAAGCTCTTCCTACCACAATAATTATCATAAATGAAGGAAACTATCTCTTAATTTAATTAACTACTATCTTTACGTTCTAAAGATCTAAGCACTAGAAAGTACAATTATTCAAGTTATAATCTAAGTTATACAGATTTATTTGATCTTACAATCCTTAAAGTGTTCACTTGAATTATACAAATCAGATGAGGAAACTCACTTGATCATGGCCTAAAGTACAGTCATGGAATATAATCATATGAATTATTGAGAATTGATTGAGTTTACAAATCCATTTCATTTTATAATTTATCTTATGCTAAGTGTCATATATAAGAGAAAATCAAAGATCAAAAGATTAGATTCAGATGATCAATCATATGAGTTTATTATAATTCTTGCTTCTTCTAATTTACTTGCTTAAGATTGAATATCAAATCAATAAGTATTATTGAAATCATGCAAGTTCTTTTAATGTTCAAATCAAGTGTTTTATTTTAGATAATTAAATTTTGAGTCTTAATCTAACCAAGTTAGGATTTAACTCCCAAATTGACCAAATCAAGGTTGTTTTCTTAGATATTAATCAATAATTAAATAAGCGATCTATTGTTCATTATTGATGTTCAAAATGAAGTTACATCAATTATTATTTAAATTAAGAATTTCCTTAAGATCATTAAGGGTTTAAGTGTTGATTAATAACAGAATCAATTATTTAAGTGTCCAAATCAAACTTTAATATTTCTAATATACATACTATTGTTTATGAAGCATATAAACATTACCTTGATAAAAATAGAAAGTAATTAAGCCTAATCAAACCCTAAATAAAGCAAAAATGGAATTTCACTTAATTTAATAATCTAAATTTCATGCAATTTAGTAATTAGGTTTTACTTATTCATGTGAACAATCAAAGATTAACTTTGCTAGATTTGATTAAGTGTAAATTCTAATTTTTACTAATCCTGCATTTCAAGGATTATAGCATAATTAATAAAATATAGATCAAAAAATTAATCTACATAGCACATGCTTTCTACAAGGCATAAGGAGTCTAATGAAACTTAATTTCATATGATTTGGATAAGTGGATAAAAAATAATTCAAATAATTAATCTACATTATTTCAACTAATTTTTTCTATGATTTGATTAATCATATTATTTTCCTTAAAGAAAATAATTTTGATTATTCATATATTATTAAATGTGCTAGGCCTGTTTCAAAAAGGTGCGGGTCGGCTCGACCCGAGGACCCGCCACTGACGCACCGCTCGGGTCACGAGGCTACCCAACATGGGGTCGATTAGGGAAACCCTAATCTCCCAATTCACAAACATTCAGGCCATGGCACGCCCTCCTAGCAATCGCATCATGATCACCATGACCAGATGCCCGGATAAAGACCTAAAGCCCTAATTGGGAGTACCTGGGTTGCTGGAAGGATTATATGCCTAAATCCACCGAATGAACTTTACTGTGGGGATCTATCGTGCTCCTGATAGTGAATCCCAACCGTTATAAGGTATAAATGCAATTCTCCCAATTTTAATTAAATTTAATTAATGCCTAAATGACCTCCAAAAATTTCCAAACTTGCACCCCTAGCTAATTTGGGAGTGAGGAATTAAAAAATGCAATTAAATTATGGATTAGATATCAAAATATTTTGGCTATTAATTAGGATACCTAAATTGACTAGAATACCCATTTGACCAAGAGAGGTCCGATTGATTCCAAAATTTTAGGATTAACCTCTAATGATCTAGTGAATGTAGTGGGATTAAAATAAAATCATGATTAAGCTTATAGTTAAGCTAAGTAATAACTTAGGGTTGTTACAGGTTATTACATCAAAAAAAATTTCTAAAGGATCCTACAACCTAAAGTGAAACACAATGAAATTTTGTTAATGGGACCCTTTTGTTGATATTACCCATGAAGTGTCGATTGCCCCTGTTTGGGTTAACTTACCTTGTCTTGGACTGCACTTTATAACTAAAGAGATCCTCTTCAATATTGCTAAAGCAATTGGAAATTGTTTTACCTTGATTGAAACATTGTAATAAAAAAACATGCTACTTCTTCTATGGTGCTGGTTGTGGTGGATGTCACCATCCCCTTCCTGAACAAATTTAGCTAAATCAAGAGAATGTGGTTATTTTCAAATAGTTTGTTATGAAAATTTAATAACTTTTTGTAATTAGTATTATTCTATTGGTCATGATACCTTCTGTAGTACTTTTTATAATAGTAACAATGCTCTTATCAGGTCTACAACTAGCCGGGTAACTCCCTCTTCCTCTAGCATATTATAGGTGTATGAAGTTAGACCAAATTTATTAGATAGGCTAAAAGAGAATGAGCTCATTAAATTTAATAATAGGGTTGATAAAACAAATAGTGACAAGTTAAATAAAGCTCATAAAGTGGCTAATAATGATATTATTGAGATTTCTTTAAATACTCTTGATAGTAGGGAGTTAGTTGCCACATTATAAAATCTCTCTTATTCCATTGATGCTAAAATTCCTGTAATAAATTATGGAGCCCCATCCTCCTGTGGTCATATTAATACTAATATTAACATGGTTATGGTAGAGAGGTCACCATGTGACAGATTCCAAATTAAAGTCAAATTAGGTTTACAACCTAATCCACCGACAATAGCAATATATGCTACATGTAACTGTAATTCATTCATCATATATATATATATATATATATATACACACACACACAAGAATAGAGTGTGAAAGTAAAATATGCATAACATCCATTTTCATAGCACAAAAAGGAAAGAACAATAGCTCAACTCAATGTAAAAGTTCAAAAAGCAAATGTATCAAAAATATTAATTATTACAATACTAAATTTAAAATTTAAGAAAATGAACACTTGTCTCACAAACAAAAAACCAAAGCCAGCTAAGATTCAGCAACACCAGGAAGGTCCTCCTCCTGGCTAAGCTCTTCACTTGAATCTACCTCCATGTATAACTCTGAATCTGACATTGTCGGTATCACAATGCTGGAGCCCTAACCAAGAAAAGAAAAACTTGCGTATTAGGCAATTTTCTAAGTACATTTTAGGCCGATTTAATGAATCTGCATATTCTTAAGTTATAACATTAAATGAACTTTTAAGCAAATATGAGGTGTGATAAGAAATAAGGAAAAATATGATAGCTATAAATAAAATATTTATAACTTAACCAAAAAAATGAAGTATTCAAAGAGACATACCTCAACCAAAAGCAACAACAAAATCAGGTGATATATGTATATTAAATTAAAAAAGATTGAATGAAAGTCATAAACATGCATATGATCATATGAAGTATGCTAATTTAATAGAAAGTAAATCTAAACTGATATAAAATAGAAATTGAAAATAGCATCAAACCAAATCTAGCGTCCTATAACCAGTGGTAAAAGACTAAATTGAAATATTAGTAAGACATGCTGAATAAAAAGTAGTAGGTAAATATGCCAAAATAAAAAAGCAGGCCAATAAAGCCACTGAAATTTTACTGAAACTAAACAATCATTGAAATTTAGAGATGTGCCTAAGTTAGTTCTGATATAATAGAAATTGGTTAAATGAAGCCACTGAATAGAAAGTCTCACATGTATCATCTAGCCAAGCACAGAGCTAGATCCAAGTCAAACTATATAATCAAATATGTATCATCTAGCCAACCACAGAGCTAGATCTAAATTGATTCTTATGCAAAAGAACAAAATTATAAAGGTAGACTAACTAGAACTTACTCTACAAAACTAATAATTGAAAGTACTGAATGTGCTGATTAAGTTAATAATGCATATGCATTTCAAAATTGACATAAAATTCTCATTGAGAATCCTAAGTTTAATTATATATATCTATGGTATACTGGCTCAAATACAAGGTGTACAAAGCATCAAAGTCAAAGTAAGTAAGACTCTACTAAACACATGTGATATTTGTTATTATCTAATTTAATTGTTATATCTATTATGAGTGAGTGCAAGTTTGGGATCTCTAATATCCAACTATCAAATAAAATCTCAAATTTGTCGCCTTATAAAGTTAAATAATATGACTTAACAAGTTCTAATTTGGAATGGAAAGGTTGCCTACAGATGTTAAGTAATAAATCAATGAATTAATTGATGTATTTTAATAAGTCCTAACAAATCTTGGTCAAGAAGATCAAGATTTAAGGATTTAAAGTAAAACTCTAAAATTGGGGTTTAAGCTCTAAACCGAAAGCACTACTAACATATAAGGATATATGATTTCACACAAAATCTCATCCCAAAGATAGAGAATTATAAAGATAAAAAGATTAATGAAGATGAAAAGATTTTAATTTATAAAGGTTGAAGTCTAAAGTCATAATACAAAATAATCATTCCAAATTATTAAATCTAGGAAATAGATTTAATATATTAAATAACTTCAATATTCAATAGAGTTGAATTCACTTAAGCTAAAAGAAGAGAATCTAAAGAACTTAACACTTAAGAGATTTTTAAGGGATATTAATAACATAAATTGATTCTTTATGATTTGGAGATTGTAAGTCTTAAGAAGACTAAATCTATTGAGTAATTTGTAATTTAATTACTCAATAAATATAAACTACCAAAATCTAAGATTGAAGAATTAAGGCTAAGCTCTTAAGATCCTAACTACGGTTGGGCTTAAGAACATATAAAAAAACTTAGGATAGGAATTAAGAATGTTTTAGATATTATTTAAGTTAATTAGTAAGCATTGAATTCAATTTAATGAAGCAATATTGAAGATCTAAGATTTACCTTAAGTATCTTAATAACTTGTTAAGGAGATTCTTGGGAGAAATAAGGTTTGGCATGTAGAATTCAGTCTTCAAGTATAAGGGTTTCTAAGATGATCTTAACCAATTATCTTGCTAATTTAACGCATTTGGATGGGTTCTTGTAGTTTAAGAACCCTTAAACCAACCTTTGAGAAAAATGACCAAAATGCCCCTCCTTAAGGGTCAAAATTTTTATTTCAAGATCTAGGGTTCTAAATTTATTCTAATCAATTATAATATGTTTATTACTATCTAATGAAAGGATTAACACATTAAATATCAAGTTTTCATTTAGGACAGATTTAATAAGCACTAATCCATTTTTAAGGTCATTAAGGGTGAATAAAAAAATATAGGCTACGAAAATGAGAATTAGGTTCACCAATGGATTCTATATGACTTGTGGAGTTCATTGAAACCAAAATCCTAGAAATCACAGATCAATTAAGCTAATTATTAACTAATCAATAATTAGGGTAATTAATAGGTGATTTGTGAAATTAAACTTTAAAAAATATTTCTAATTTCATAATTGAGTTCTCCCCTATATAAGGAAGATTTAGAGACCTTAATCATGCAATTTGACCAAGGAATGGGTTTAATATTCACTAATTAAGATTTTAGGTTAATTAGGCTAAATTAAAATATGTAATTACAGAAACTAAAATATTATTACAATTTATTATTCCTTGCATTTTTCTTTGATCGTATATTAGAACATATTATTTGGATTTAAATTTAGTGAACTATTTTGAAAATACATTGGAATGTTTTAATTTATATGATTATAGTGTTTTGCTTTAATCATTTATTTTCCTTAATAAAATAATTAGGCCCGAAAACCAATTGGCGCGGGTCAGGGTGACCCAGTCCGTTATTGCTCGCCTTCTCCAGCTTCGACTCTCGACAGACAGACCTTTAGAGTTTGCTTTTGTGGTGAATTCTCCACTGTTAGGCCACGTTATGCCTTATATTGAATCGCAAAATGATCCCTATCGCCAGATGTGTCGATTAATCTGGGAAGCCTTGTATGGATCGCACGGTAATGTTAGATGGCTACTCGACCCTAATCGGCCCTAACACAGCATTGAAGGTTTGCTATGGGGGTGAAATACTCCCCTTAGAGAGAGCCAAACCAGTGAGGTTCAATCCCTACACCTTCAGGACGGTAAGGGAGATCGAAGCCCAACATCGGTACGACATAGGAGGCATCAGATCGGTAAGTACCTACTTGGGCTCCAGCAATGTGCATTGCTGTAGCCCGATCGATCGGGGCTTACCCGAGCTTTTGTGATGATCTCATTGAATTTGATTAGCCAAGGGATGCTATCACTAATTAGGCTAAGCTGGAATCAATAACAGACATCCAGTATAGTAACTTCATCTCCATTGGATAGCTGCTCAATTCAGACAGCAGGTCCTTGATGTTTGAACTAAGCTCAGCCTCTCCAATCACATAACAGTCGGCCTAGAAGGTTAGAAAGGTTTGCAGCATCACAAAACTATCCTAATGCACTTTAATTTATGTTGAGTTCACATGACTCAATAAGGAAGAAGAAAGTACCTAGGAAGCTGACGGTAGGCACAACTGGAAAGAATAGAAGGAATGTTATAGCTACAGGACAATCTAGTAGCTGCACAGAGGGTTTGAACTTTAGACTGCACTCTCAGATCACATGGGAATGGAGCTGGAACATTAGGGGCTGGTATTTTAGCACTGAGTCATCGATAGGACAGAAGAGAATTTATTGAGGGAGTCATAGTCAGAAAAGGAGTTCACCTTGAGGAGCCTAGGCTATTTATAGCTTGCAAAAAATGGTTTGAGGGAACAGGTCCATTGTCTAAACTTGAGCCGAGGGTTCTCTCTTCGGCTTCTACAATTGGAGCTACCCGGGCCACCAAGCTCGATTGGCATGCCTTACCACTAGAGGAAGACATGTAACGAGTTACTTGATGTGGCACGGGAGTGGTGATAAGGCTGACAACGGTTTGTACGTAGAAATCCCTCTATCGGGGATGGGTGAGCTGGGGACGATGTTGAACAGGGATAGGCGTGTCTATGATCGTCTGATGTAATTTGAAAAAATGTGCTACAGCCTCGATTTGATCTATCTTAATAGACAATCAAGCAAAAGATCTTAGTTGTCAGATCGCGAATGCGATCTGACGGCTGGGAGGCGATCTGAGCGAAGGAAGATGAGAACCGCACGATCTAGCTTAGGAATGATGAAACATCCAGGATTTGACTGGTAAAACGGTTGCCGACCATTGTATTTAAATAGAAATGGATTTAAATAACTTAATTAATTTAATTAATTCAAATTAAATCCAAATTTAGCTTAAATGACTTCCATAAATTCTCTAAAATTCATTCTTAGCTAATTTTGGGCTGAGGAATTCAAAAATGCAGTCAAATTTTATTTTGGATTTCAAATTAATTTAACTAATTTTTGAGATCATAAATTAACAAAATAGCCATTTTGCTTAAATATGCTTCGATTGATGCCAAAATTTTAGGGTTAGGTTTAGTTGGTCATTTGAGTCTAATGGAATGGAAATTAAGACTTAGTTTAGCTTTGATTAGCTAGAGTAACAACCTTAGATTATTACATAAACATGGCAAAATATATTCCTAATTTTGATCACATAACTAAGGCTTCTTATATCAATGATGTTGAAACTATTGTAACTAATTTTGTTGTGACTATTTTAGATAATGTTAAATTTATTTTTATTAAAGAGTCAACCACAGCTGATAGAACTACTTTTGATCCTATTATAACGGTTGGTAAGGATGACATAGTTGCCACTAATGGTGAAGCGGTTAATATGGTTGACATGTCTTCGTCGTAGATAAATGTGCAATTCTGATTTCAAATGTTGACATTGCTACTTTTGTTAATAAAATAGCTAAAGTTGATAGAACTGGCTATTATCGCACTATTACTGTCTGTAAGGTTGATATTTCTTTCACTAAACTTGATGTGTTAAATGTGGTTGATATTGCTAATGTTGATAATGAGATATCCATAATTGGTGGTACTGATTCTGATTACATGGTTCATGTTGGTGATAATATGAAAATAATTGACCCACACATTGAATAATGAATTTTATTGCTTATTGAATTGATAAACCTTTCAGGTCTTAAGAATTTGCCATTCAGTGTAACTGATTATTTTAGTGCAGGCCAAGAATAAGTAAAATCCCTTATGAAGAAGAGATGGGATAAAAAAAAAATAGCAGACTGTGAGAACTCCCCTTAAAAGGCTGTAAGTTCCAATTTGATTTATAATGATATGCAAGGCACTCAATTCACAACAGACACTTCAGAGGATCTGTGCTTCACTACACCAAATAACCCTTATAAAAGTAAAAGTACTCGTATCACAAGCAAAACTAAATCTTGCATTGTGTTAGCCAACATGTATAATTCTTTTACTGCCATAAATAGAGATATAGATAATGATATTCATCAAAATAATAAATGTTTAATTAGTTCTAATGCTAGTAGTCAAATGGTTCCCAGTGAAACCATCTATAGTTTAATTATGAATATTTTGTTTTATTTGAGGCATTGGTAATGTCTCCTCTAAAAACAGGTTTAAACACATCATTAAGGAGCACAAAATAAAATTGTGGTTTTATTTAAACCTAAAATCAAGGCCTAGGTTGTCTATTCAATTGGCCATTATTCTAAATTTGATAATTTTACCACCTCCAATTTAAATAGAATATCGATTATGTGAACTTACTCCTAAGAAGCTCAAATTCTCTCTCATTGTGATCAAGCAATTCTCATGAGAATTCATAATTACAATTTAAAATTTTTGGCCATGTTCGATCATGCTCATAACCTTATATCTGAGCACCTAACTATGTGGGATTTCATTAAAGAGTGCATCTCTTCTTCTTTTCCTTGGGTGGTGGGTGGAGACTTTAATATTGTCCTTAATCCTATTGAATATAAAGGTTATTTTGGAAATCACTCATCTTCAATTTTTGATTTTAATTCTTCTACCATTGGTTGTGGGCCTTACAATTTTGAATACGCAAGTGCTCCTTCCACTTGATCTTCTCGCAGAAAATTTGCTCGCCTTAATTGTTTCCTCATTAATAGTATTTGGTGCAACTCTTTTTCTGATTTCAAAAATTTCTCTCTCAACTCTTTTGTCTCTAATCACAATTCAATCATTCTTTCTTCAATGAGTAAAAACCTCTCATTTATAAACCCATTAGTTTCCAGTTATTTTGGCAAGAACATTGTGAGCATCTTATTAAGTATGTGTGGAATGAACATTGTGAAACCTATGTGCTAATTTGTTTGGTTGATAAAAAATAAAAAAATTGAGAAAGGTCCTAAGTATCTGGAACAGAAAGTTTGTTAAGAATATTTTTAATAATCTTAAGAGACAAGAAAATTTAGTTTCAACTCTTGAATCTAGGTTGAGTCTCATCCTTCTAAGAAAAAATGCATTACCTTTCATAAAGCTAGAGCTAATATGATCCAAACTCATAACGAAAATAAAACCTTTTGGAAACAAAAATATTGTATCAACTGAAAACTAGAAGGCCAAAAAAATACTTCTATTTATCGTAAATGGGTTAACAAAGAAGACATACCAATCATACTCATTAAATCACCACTCCTTAAGGGATCACTCTTTACAAGCTTAATGATATCCACTCTTCATCTATTGATTTTTTTTAGAGACTTTAAAGTTCAACTGTTAGACTATTTCTATTTTCAACCTCAAAACTCCAAATCAGTGTATCACTTGGGAAGACAATCAAATGCTTAATAAGATAACTTCTGATAATGAAATTAAGGAAGAAGTTAAAAACCTCAAAACTAATACTTTTTTTTGTATATATTGACACATTATTAAAGATGATATTTACAATGGAATCAAATAAATTTTCTATGTGTACCTTTGCCAAAATTCTTCACTAACACTATTTTCTCATATCCCCTAAAAAGATAAGGCTAAATAGTGGTCTAACTTCAGACCTATATGTCTTTGCTCTATCATAAAAAAAATTGTGGCCAAAATTATTGCTTCTAGACTGCAAACCTTGCTTCCCAAGCTGATTGATACTAATCCAACTAGTTTTCTCTCAAGTCGACAAATTCAAGATAACATCTTAACTACCCAAGAACTTTTTCATAGCCTTAAAAATAAGTGTTGGGGTCATAATCTAATTTTTAAAATTTATCTTGAAAAGGATTTTTACAAACTTGATTTAAACTTTCTTATCAAACTTTTAATGTTTATGAATTCAACAAAACCCTTGTTGATAAAATCAAATTATTTATAAAAAAAAACTGGCTCTGAATCCTCATTAATGACCATGCTCAAGATTTCCTAAATCCGAAAGAGGTCTTAGGAAAGTGATCATTTATCCTCAATCTATTTATCTTAGATATGAACTAGTGGTCTTTCATATTAATCACAATATTCAATTTTTATGGAGGGAAAAATCATGGTTTCTCATCTTGCATATGCAGATGACCTAATTATTTTTACTAATGAAGGTATTTGTTCAGTTAATAAACTCAAAAGACTTCTCAACATTCTTGAACATCATTCGGGGCTAAAACTTAATCCCTCTAAATCTCATTTCTTCTCTAGTGATAAAGTTTCTCAGCACAAAAAAAGTACTATCACTAATATGTTAGGTTTCAAGCTAGATAAATTTCCATTCAAATATCTTTGTATTCCTATTTTCACGATGCATAACAAAAATTCCCACTACAACAATATCCTTGAAGCCATTTTCAAAAGACATCATGGTTTGGAGCACAAATTTCTCTCGCAAGGTGGTAGGCTCACTCTTCTTAAATATGTGCTGAGAACAATCCCGCTCACTAGCTTGAGGTCACTTCTACGGTAATGTTATAAAAAAACTCAAAATTATCTTTAATAAATTTATTTGAGTTCATAGTAAAGGTTGCAAAATTATTTTGAGTTCTTGGAACCACATCATGCTTCCAACAAAAGAAGAAGGGCTTGAGCTAAGAAGTCGAGATTCTCTTCATAAAGCTTTTTCATTAAGACTTTGGTGGAAACTGCGCAATTCCAATTCCGTTTGGCTTTCAATTATTAATGCTAAGTATTATGCTAATTATCATCCTTCTCAAGTTAAAAATAAATTCACTAACTCTAAATCTTGGAAAAGCATTCTTGATAATAGAAATATCATTGAAAAAAATCTTCGGATTTGGGACCAACTTGAGCACTCCAACTCTTTATGATTTGATGAATGGAAGGACTATGATGTGTTAAGGACTATGTATAATGTTATTCTTCATAAGTTGACTTTAATAGATTTTTTAATGATAATGGTAGGAATACTAATGTTATTTAAGCTCTTCTTCTTGACAAGATGGCTACTCAAATTCTATCTTCAAATCCCTCCATCTCAACCACCAAGCAAGCTAATTCTTTCCTTTGTGTTAGTAATAAAATAAAGCTAAATAACCTTTGGAATATTTACCGCCCTCATGCTCTCCCAAATTTTCCTAATTGAATTTGGCATAAATTTATTCCCATGCTTATCAGTCTTTTTCTTTGGAGGATGTATACCAAATTCATAAGCAGTAATGATAAAATGCAAGATAGGGGTTTCCATATTGCAGCCTAATGCTAATGCTATTTTGAAAGGGAAACTCTTAGCAATATTTTCTTTGACAATTTCTATAGCCCTTGAGTTTGGAATGCCTTAAATTTAAGCACTTCTATTGCCACATATACCAACATCCTTTCCCACATGGAGAGATGGCTCAATAATAATCCAACTTCAGAACAATTAGATAAGGGTCAACAGTTTGACACTTATATGTTTTAGCAAATATAGGATGCTAGGAACAAATTAAAATATGGGAATTCACCAATTTGCTCATTCATAATTATTTTGTGTATTCTCCGAGATGTTCAAGCTACAAATAATGCTTATTCTAATTCAAATTTTATTTTGGCTGATTTGAAAGATACTATAACTGCCTTGTTTATTAATTTTAAACCTTCCAATGGGAGTTCTTAGTTTGGCTATGATGGTGTTTGTTGTTGCAGGTTTTAATAGTTCTAGTTTTGGTGGCTGTGCAATTCCAAATAATGCTGGGATACTGGTTTGTTCTGTTGTTGTTTGCTTTGATTTCTTTTTTCTTCTGTACGACTCTATTTAGACTTATGTTTATGGGTTGGTTAGTTCTGAGTAGCATTGTTTGTTGCTCATTCTGGTTATTATTTATTATATTTATGGATTGGACCCTAGATGGCCAGGTGTATATGTTCGATAGGCTCTGCTTTGGGGTAGTTCTTTCTATTTCCTTGAACTAGGCTAGCTAGCTCTATTTGTGGTTTGTTTGGTTGTCTCCTTTTATTCCTATTGGCGTGTTTGGCTAGCTCTATTGGTGGTCTGTATGATTATTTGTCTAACTGGTAATGAGTTCTAAAGTTTTCATCAAAGAATTGTGCATTTTTTATTTTTTGTTTTGGGAGAGCGAGTTAGCAGGCAGCATCTATTTTGCAGGCTTGGTTTTGGGGCAGTACTTTTTATTATCTTGCAGTGGGGTAGAAGGCTCTGTGTGTAGTTTGTTTGACTATGGTCTCTTGCTCTCGTCCTGGTAGTATATTCTAGTTTGGGTTGAGAGCTCAGTGGTTCTAAATTGCGTCTCTGATCAGCTGGTCATTTTTGTTCTATTTATGGTTCTTATTTTCTTTTCTTTATTGCCTATATTGGCTACTCATTTAAAATTTTTATGTTTGTTTGTTTTTATTCTATTGCATGGAAAATTTTTGGTTATACCCTGGGACCCTACCTTTTGGGGCTGGTTTCAAGAGTTTTATTTCTATCTAAGATCTTGTAAACTCTCAACCCTATCATGTATCTTTCTGCTTTTATCTATAAAATATGCCAAGATGGCTTAAAAAAAGTATATATATATATATATCTACAAATTTTATTGATAACAAAATGATGATACAAAAGGGGGCTCGGTGGTTACAAGACTTAATTCTAAAAGCCAAGATCCAATGCCAAAAATGGATGCACCTAGGGAGTATCCTAAGCGACCACTCCAAGTAAGGAAAAAGAAATAAAACATAAATAGCTAAAGAGTTCCAAAGGCTCAAGAATAACAAATCATGCAAAACAAAAGAATAAGGAAATAGATACAAAAATAAGCCTTTAATCCAGTAATAAATGCCCAAACATACAACCAGTGCAAGTCACAGAAATCTACAACAATCCAGAGCAATGAAGAGATGGTTAAAACACACCCTAAACAAACAGATCGTCATAGAAATCCATAGCAAGCAATAGCAACAAATAACCATAGCAATCCATGGTTATTTATGTATATATATATATATATATCATTATTATTATTATTATTATTATTATTATTTTGACAAACCACAAAATAGTGTCACTTTTGATCACACGCAAGTTTACGTGATCTGAAATAATATAAGGATTTTGAGTCCTTGATTTATCATTCTTAGAGATTAATTGAGGGTTACTAGCTACTATTCTTTCTTATAATGCTCAGAAATCAAGATTTTGGTTTTGTTGCTAAATTAGATCTAAGCATGCAATATAATAATATAGAATTATGAGTATATATCAAAGTTTTAAAGTTCAAGTGAGCTAGGCTGATCAACTATGATTCAACATTTTTAGTTCTTTGTGAGTTTAAATTTGCGTTCTAATGAGAATATTAATCTTATATTTCAAGGGGCTATGGATAGTTAAAATCAATAATGATCTCTCGCAAACATAGGTCACTCAACACTAACCTCTAAGGTCGCTTTCAGCCAATCTTGTATGGGACCTCTTGACTTCGGACCTTAACATCTGAATGGTGGCTTCCTTAAATTCTATTAACAATCCTTGTCTAGTGTTAATGGAACTAAATTTTCATCTCTGTTCTCACATGCACATGGACATTATCATATTTAAAGCAGAGACTGTAACAACCCTAAGTTGTTACTAATAAATTTTAGATTTATATTAAATTAGATTAATCAAAATAAATACATTTTACAAAGATTTGTAGCTTTGATATGCTTTTACTGATTTTCAATACAAAGGAGAGCTGAATTCAATTCTGCAGAGAACCAGAACATCTAGAAGAATCACGCTACGGTGGGTAATAGCGCGCTATGGCATAAATCAATTCGAAAGTGCCACGCTATCGTGCGTTGTAGCGGACCCGAGACTGAGACTACCGTGCTATCGGGCACCGTAGCAAACCTATGACCAAAAGTCAAACGCTACTGCACGCTACAGCAGTTACTAATTTGAAAGTCTGGCGCTACCGAGCGCTACAGAAGATATGAGATATTACCCAGTGTTTCACATCAATGCAATTATTTGAAAGTGCCACTCTACCACATGCCGCATCAGTACCTAATTCAAAAGTGAAATGCTATCATGCACTGCATCATTATGAAGACCAAAACTCTAGCACTACAGCGCACCGCAGTGATACATAATTCAAAAGTCTCACGCTACCACATGCTGCAACTATATCAAAACCAAAACTCTATCGCTACCGCACGCTGTAGCACTACATAATTCAAAACTCTTGTGATACCGCACGCCATAGCACCCTCATAACTGAAACTCTTGTGATACCGCTCTTGGCGCACATGCTGAGAACTTGATGCATGTGCGCCAAGAGCCATCGGTTGAGCTCGATGTCTCATGCTAAGTTTTTGCAAGGATTACAATGCATTGTGTGATTATGGGTGATGTGACATAACTCACTTAGCCCAAGGGCTCTCTTCCTTAACTAAACCTAAAACTAATGCATGTGAGCCATTGATGGAATCAAGCTTAGGTGATGCACAACTAAGATTGCAAATTTGATAACTTAGAGACAAGCATCGAATTCAACTAACATTGATCACGTGAGGATCTATGTGCTAAGATTGAACCTTCTTGTGTTCATCTTCGAGCACTAGGTAAGACTTAGTAGATTTGGGAGATACACTAGAGAATACTATGTTTCTTGATTATTATTAAAACATCTAATTCATTTGACACAAAAAGTTGATAAAGAAGAGTACTTACATAAATCCTAATAAATTGCATGCTAAATCTAACTCTCCCTACTTTCTCAACAAGTAGCTTCTAATCCAAAAAACTCTGATTTGCTAAAATTTGAACCAAATCATTATTCAAACATTAGTAAACTCAAATACACTTTTGTAACGAAACAACACCATTCTCAGTGGACGATAAATCTTAAAATCTCACCATCCCAATTATTACTTCAGACCATGTGCACTTGTGTGTAAGTGCAGACGTACAAATTCAGTCTATCAAGTTTTTGGTGCCGTTGGGGAATGGTGAATTGTTTTGTATTAAAGATAATTTATTAGTAATTGGTGATTTAAAATTTTTATTGCATATATTTTCTATTTTTGTGATTATATTACAATAGTTTTTGTGTATTTTTTACTTTACTTCTTTTCCTTAATTTTTTGCTATTATTTGTGTTAATTGCTATGAACTAGCATCTTTTAGTTGTAATCTGAATGCATGTGAAGAAGATAGTGTTCAAACTTCCTCTTTTATCCTATAATTGACAGAACATATTTAAGAGCAAGAAGAGAACAACTAATAACAAATCAAATTCAACTAGAATGGGAAAATATTGGAGGGAATCCGGGGAAAGTACTAGAAAATAATAGAGGTAGGCCCTTAGAGATTATGCTCTACCAACTGTTAGGAGAGTTTCTCATGCTATTGTTAGACCCGCTTTAGAAGCTAGTAACTTTAAAATCAAATCGTCAACTTTACAAATAGTTCAAAATAACCAGTTTAGAGGCTTAGCTACCGAAGATCCCAATTCGAATATTTCCAATTTCTTGGAAATATGCAACACCTTCAGATTTAATGGTGTCTTTGATGAGCCATTAGATTAAGATTTTTTCCCTTCTCATTGAAAGTTAGAGTTAAAAATTAGCTCAGCTCTCTGCCTGGCAATTCAATTCACACATGGGATGACTTGGCTAGAAAATTCTTAGCCAAGTATTTTCCACCTGCGAAGATTGCCAAGCAGAGAAATGAGATCTCTAATTTCTCTCATCATAATGGAGAAATTTTTTATGACAGTTGGGAGCACTTTAAAAAATGCCTAATGAGCTATCCTCATTATGGTTTTCTGCTGTTGATACGCAACTGCAAATGTTCTACAATGAATAGAATGCACCCACCATGACACTTATCGATGTGCTACAGGTGGATCCTTAAGTAGCAAAACCCAAGAAGAGGTTTTTGACCTCCTAGAGAAAATGGCTAATAACGCTTATCAATGGCCGACTGAGCGGCTCAATTCCAATAGGAAATAGGGCAATAACCTGAATGAACCTAACCAAATGTCGGCACTGCAAAGGGAAATTGATTTATTAAACCAAAAATTTGAAAGCATGAGTGTCAACATAGTTCAGGAATTCAACTGTGAGCTGTGTGGAGGGCCACATGGTAGTGAGTGCTGCATATTAAATAATACAGTTGCACCTTCCAACATGGAACAAGTGAATTTCCTAAGAAACAATAATAATAATAATAGCAATAATTCTCAGAACAATTCTTACTCTAACATATATAATCAAGGGTGGAGGAATCACCCCAGTTTTTCTTGGAGTAATGGAAATTCTCAAGGAAATTTTAGTATTGGAAATCAATCGCAAAATAGGCAAGCTCAAAATTTCAACTATAATTATCAGCCTAATCAATAAAGAACCCAAGACCTGGATTAGAAGGAGGCTTTAATTCTTTTAAGGCTGAAACCATATAATTCATGAAGAGAATGGAGCAAAGCATAAGCAGTCATGAAACTTCAATTTAAGGAATTCAAGTCTCTCTTAGAAATATTGAGGTTCAGCTAGGGCAAATCTCTCAACAATTGTCTACACGCTCACAAGGGATGTTGCCTAACTCAACTGAAGTAAATCTTTGGGAGACGGTTAGTGCAATAACCTCTGATAATTATGTTGAAGAAGTTATTACGGGTAATTTGGGTGAGGGAAGTTAGAAGGATGAACTTGAGAATAAAAATGAGAATCCTCAAAAAGAAAACATAATAGCTATCAAAGGACTAAACTCTGGAAGACTAAATATTTTGTGTCATTGAAGGAGAAGTCCTTTTAGATCCCTTGTGTGATCTTGAGGTCTTCGTCAATGTCATGCCCTTACATATATATTCCCGGCTTAGGGTAAGGAGGATGGAAGAAACCCCAATCATTTTTGAATTTGCCAACTTGGGCTATATGTCCCCAATAGGAATAGTAAGAATAAACCCTGTGGGGTTAGGAAGCTTCAGAATTCCTACCGATTTTATCGTATGTGAGTGGGACAGATGGAATGAAAATTCCACTGTCATCTTTGGGAGACCCTTCCTTACGAGTACTAGAGCCATTATAGATGTTGAAAGGGGGGGTGATGACTGTTAGGGTAAACGAGGAGGTAGAAGAGATAGATCGAATGCCCACCATGTACAAACAAAAAAAATATCAAATTTAGGTGGCAAAATAAAATTATGAGTAAGACTCCTTACCTTGAACCACAGACTCAATGTAATAAATTAAGTGAAGCTGAATCTAAAGAAACATACTGCACCTCAGCTGGAGGTGGTAGTGCTATGGAGGAAAAGATCAAGAAGAAAACGCATCAGGGAAAATGAAAAAAGAAAGTAATAATAGCTAATGCATCTCCAGCAATTAATTATGAGTGCTTGAATTTGAGCACAACAGCAGAAAACCCTGTTAGTGCTCACCCAGGACCTCCAAAATTTGGAGAGAAATTTCTCCGAGAGATGAAAATTAAAAATGCTAAAATTGCTCGGGCTGATGCCGTTAAACCAATCGCTTTTAGGAGGCAACCCAATCCCTTTAGAGTATTTTTTTTTTTGCTATATTTAGTTTAGCAATTTTGCTTAGGTAAAAATAAAACTGGCAACCTAGTTTGTAGAAATAGATAAGAAGTAAAAATATTTTTCCACCAAGCGGTTTAGCGCGCCATAATGCATCTCAGTGTTATAACGCGCCGAACTTCGATGTTGTGGCGTTACAACGGAATTCGATGTTGTGGTGCGCTGCAGTGGACTTCCAAGCTATAACGCGTTGTAGCAAACCCTGAGTTTGAAAGTAAGGCACTATCGCGTGCCACGGCGCGCTTCTGCGCGTGACACAAATTTCTATAGCTGGAATTTTATTGACAGGGAGGGAATTCCCAAGCAGTCAAAATCACTACAGCGCGCCTTTTGAGCAGGAACCTGAAAAAAGTGCTGAAAATATACTTTATTTTATCTTCCAAAAGACTGATTTCAACTCACATTTATGGCATGCATTTAAAGTCTTTTGACTAGCAATTAGAGTGAGTGGAATCAGCATTTAAGAGAAAAACTTATTGAATTTTGGGTGTATAAATTGAGAGGGGTGGAGTGAATTCTCACACAAATTCCACATATATTTCCTGCCTCTAAATCCTAAGAACCCAATCCTTTCCTTCTCAAATGGCTTCTCAAAAGAAAATCATGGCCAAACGACCCGAAGATATTCATATCTCTAGCGTTATACTCAAACATTTATGGCACGCCTTGATCGGGCCTTGCGCAATTTTATCTTTTGGATCTTTAATTTCTGGGGTTTTCCTTGACCAAGGTGTCAAGGTAGTCTCTAATGACATAGTGGTACTTCCTCGCATTCCTCTTACCAGTTACAACTTACACTCGCATTATCAAGAAGGGAAGAAGAGCAAGAGAAGAAGACAAGGGGAGGAAGGAGAAGCATCTTCTTCTTCTTCAGGCATAATGCCAAAACTGAAAAATTTATTAAAAGGAATGTCCAAACTGAGGAAGTATCAAAAGAAAGTGGGGAAATGTATGGAGGTAGACATGCGGTACTACAAAGCCGCTTTGTCTCAACAACACCGGTTCCAAATTGATTTCCACTTGGCTCTTGGAGATATACTTTTAAACTAGAGCCTGGATAGTGGACTGGGAGAATATGTCCTCCCACAACCCCAGCTTTTGAACTCCCTCCAAACTCACAATGGCCTAAAGAGGATGAAGATGATTATGAAGAAGAAGAAGAAGAAGAGGAAGATGATGATGAATGAACATGTTGCCATTTTGTTTTTATTTTGTTATTTTCTTAGTTTTATATGTATTTTGTTTTATTTTTGATAAATCTTAGTGAAAAATCATTCCCCAAGTGTCTTGTGCTGCTACAATTTATATTTTATGATTCTAATTTTCTAGAAAATATTTTTTGCACAAAAATTTATCTGAAATGGTAAGAGTGAAAGCTACCTAAAATTTGAATTACTAACAAAATGTGAATTTTGAAAATTATTGATTCTAAAGTACTTATGTTGAAGTAAGATTACTCTATAATCAGTAAAATACCATCAACTAAAAAATTAATGTTGTTGAACTCTATGTGTGGGGGAGGGAAATTGAGGAGCTTTATTGAGAAGAGCAAGAAATGGTGAAATTAAGAATGTGCTGAATTTCTTTAGGACTTGTTGAACGCAATGAATGATTATAAAAGGGGATGATAAAAAATATCTCTCACTCAGAATGAAAGAAAAAAGAAAATGAAGGGATGAAGAAAAATATATCATCCAAAGAAAATTATGAAAAGCAGGATGAAGAAAAGTATTTCTCCTAGAAAGTATCAAGAAGCTAAGTGTGTGGATGCCATAAATCTAAGATTTATAGTAAATTAAGCTAATAAAAATAAATAATTTTCACTAGGATTTGTATAATTTGATATGCTTTTGCTAACTTTCAGGACAAATGAGAGCTGAATTAAATTATGCAGAAAAAACCAGAAAATCTGGAAGAATCCCGCTACGACACGCCACAGCACGCTGTGGCAAAAATCAATTCAAAAGTGCCATGCTACCGCACCCTATAGCGAACCCGAGACTGATACTATCGCGCTACTGCGCGCCATAGTGGACCTATGACCAAAAGTTAGAGATTACCCCGCACTGCAGCGGTTACTAATTCAAAAGTTTGGCATAATCGTGCTACAGCGGATATGATATATTACTCAGCATTTCACATTAATGCAATTATTCGAAAGTGTCACACTACAGCGCACCGTAGCGGTACCTAATTCGAAAGTGCCACTCCATCGTGTGCTGTAGCGGTATTAAGACCGAAACTCTAGCTCTGCCACGTGCCGCAACAATACATAATTCAAAAGTCTCACTCTGTAGCGCGCTGCAGTGGTCTTAAGATCAAAACTCTGATGCTACCGTGCATCACAGCACTACATAATTGGAAACTCTCGCACTACCGCGCCCCATAGCGCCCTCAGAATTGAAACTCTTGCGCTACAGTGCGTCATAGCGCCCTCCTCAAATTATGCCAGGCAAAAGCATTTAAGACAGCATAGGGAAAGCTAAAGATCATAACTCCTCCTCTTCCCACAATAAGGAATTATTTCAAATGCATTAAAGTTCCCCTTTCCAAGAGCATAACAGAATAAAAACTTAAAGGAATTTCAATTCTCAAAAAATGGGAAAGGGTGGCTGATTAAATGCCGAAGGATTATTTGGAGCGCTATAAAAGCGCAGCATCAAGACTAAAGAAGGGTTCCATTTTTTGATAATCTAGTCCATTGGAGACTGAAGCTGTTGAGCATTAGAAAGGAGAGTACCCCCTACCAAAGGAAGGAGAAGGTTCTGCAATGAAGGAGAAAGGATCATGTAACCTAAAATAGATTTGCATGTGAGCCATTAATGGAATCAAGCTCATGTAAAGCACAACTAAAATTGCAGATTTGATAACTTAGACGTAAGCATCAAATTAAACTAACATTGATCATATGAGGATCTATGTGCTTAGATTGAACCTTCTTGTGTTCATCTCCAAGCCGTAGGTAAAACTTATTACGTTTGGGGGACACCCAAGAGAAGACCATGTTTCTTGATTATCATTAAAACATCCAATTCATTTGACACAAAAATTTGATAAAGAAGACTACTTACGTAAACCCTTAATAAATTGCATGCTAAACCCATCTCTTCCTACTTTCTCAACAACTAGTTTCTAATCCAAGAAACTCTAATTTGCTAAAATTAGAACCAACATCAACACAAAATCATCATTCAAACATCAGTAAAATCAAATACACTTTAGTATTAAAACAACATCATTCTTAGTGGACAATAAATCTTGAAATCTCACCATCCCAATTATTACTTCTAATCATGTGCACTTACATGTAAGCATAGACATACAAGTTCATTCTGTCTGTTACCCAATATAATCAAAGTTTAATCAATCCCTAATTTTCATTCCATTAGCTTCATCAAGTTATTAGAATCTAACCCTGAAGTTTTGGAGTCAATCGGACCTCAATAGATTGAATTGGTAATTTTGCCAATTTTGGAACCTAGAAAATAGCTAAAGTAATTTGATCTCCAAATCAATTTATGACTTTATTTTTGAATTTCTCAACCTCAAATTAGCTAGGGGAGCAAGTTTAGGAATTTTTGTAGGTAATTTAGACCTTAATTAATTTTATTTTAAATATGGAAAATTGCGTTTATGGGTTCCAAACAATTTAAAATTGCACTTTAGCCGTCCAATGGTGGGCTCCTTTGGAATCCATTTGTAGACTGTAGACTGATCTGCTGCGAAGCCTGGCTCACACAACAGTGGGGCCAGCACTATCTGGTAGTTGGTCCACGCGAATTGAATGACCTAGATTAGATCTAGCCACATCCAATCTTTGATGTTGGATCACGCTCATGATCCAACATGCGAGGCTCTATCCTTGTTTGGCCATTATGGTCCATGCAATCAGAACTGTTCCTCCTTTATTCTTGATTGACCAGATGGCTCTCATCATACATGAACTTTTCATCTTCATCTCCAACCTCGCCTCAGCCCGACAGAGAAAATCACGACGTAATGTCACGTTAGATGTTGTCCCCATGATCCCTAACGGTCGCCAATGCCTACCCCATTGTGGAATAAACTTCCTGTCAGGTTGCCTCGACCCGACTCCGCCAATCCTGGCAATTAAGGTCATTTGTTCTCAGGCTCAGGCCCAACATCATGGCCCAAGCTCTCAAGACTCCAGAAGCGTACGAAGTTTCAAGTTTCAAAAGGCCGCGAAGTGGATTCATATGTTGCTTTCTTTGCTCCTCCTGAACTAGCCTATCCCTTATGGAACCTCAATTACTCTGTCTTCTTCTTCTCCTTATAGCCCCAGTCAACCCAATGTTTTGATGCTCCAATCCCTGATGAAATCTGTGGGTGAGACTCAATGTTTGAGTCCCCGGTAGCTAAGTCGTAGTCTAGGGAAGCTCTAGTAGCCATTTCCATCCCTCAGTCCCGTCTTGATCGCTCAACACCTGTCAGACTTAATCCCTGACCAAGTACTTGCTTTTCCCAATGATGAGCAGGCCTGCATGCCTCTAGCCTTCTCGATTGTTGATTGAAATTGATATTTTGTTGATGCAACCATTGATTAGGTTTGATTAAACTGATCAAGCAACAATTTGATCATGCCTGTACAGTGGGGTACAATGCTCGAGCCAGAGTAAGCTTCCATTGATCTGGCTCCTCTCGAGTCAAGCTAGACTGAGGTTTCACTTCACCGTGTGACACTGATGGTGTCGTACGAAGCAGGAGTCATGCCATTGACTCTGTGGGGAGATTTTTCTCCGCGCAATAAACCCTGGTCGAAATTTTCATGTGAGTAGGGTCTGGGTGATCCTGGTCGACTCACAAGGGGCTTCTGGGTGCCTTAATTGCATTAAACCATGGATAGTGAAAATTATTCTAAATATTTACCAAAATGGCATGCTTAGTCTTATATTGTTCATTATGATGTTTAGATTTTATTGGAAAAGCTAGATTTATTTTTTGTAAATTATTTTTTTAATTATGTGCTAATTACTTTGGAACTTGATTAGTAAATTTAAGCACCTTTTATAATCTTATTTTTGTTAAACCTAGTAATTATAAGATTAGTAGACAAAAATTAACCTAATGTAAACCTTACATTTCTTAACAAATGTATTTCATTCATAATTTTTTATAATTAACCTTGAAACCATAATTAGTTAAAGTAACATTTTGGCTTAACCAAAATGGGCTTTCTCACTGATTTGGCATTCAATAACCAGCAATGATTAACTTAGCATTTACTAATTTTGTCATTTAATATTAGAATGGCATGTTAGAAGATTAGGTTTTATAGTGGCTAATATGATTCTTCATCTTAATCTAAATCTTAAATTCTTTTGATTTTCTCTTAAGTAAGAAAACTAGCATGAATTGATCATTAATAAATCAATAAAATGTGTTTGATTATCAAACAACTAACTCCTAATTATTTTATGATGTATTCCATAACTTGAATGTTAAATGGTAGAAATAGGAGTTAAGAGATTATCATTCTTGATTGTTTCTTTTAAACATGTGATTGAACTCATGGAATTTGCATGAATTATATTCATCTTGATTTTAGAATCAATATTTAGTAATTGTAGGCTGAAAAAATAAGTGTTAAGAGTTTAGATCTCTCACAGGTAAAGCTAAGTTTTATGTTAGATGAGTAATATGCATTAAATTAGATAACTTTGAGGTAGGAAATTCCTTGTTGAATATATATTGAGGTAGGCTACTAGATGAACCTCATGAATACTAGATGATTGATATTATGTCCTCATAGTAAAGCAACCTAAAGATATTTGGTTTGAGCTTATTGAATTGTGATAGCTATCCTAATTTGAAAGACATTTATGTTATGTCCTTGAAGCTATGTGCTTAAGACTTATTACAATGGGGAATGGATTCATTAGTTTGAAAATTCTTATGTGCTAAATTAGTTAATTTAGAACCAAGTAATAATAATATTAATATGTGGAAATTGTAGGGCATATCCATAGAGCTGACTTGATTCAGCAGGATATAGAATTGGTTGATTCATCCTAAATAGAATTATAGAGTTCTGGTCTCATCTTAGGTTAATAGATAAGTATAGTCCAATATAAACATCCCAATTCCAAAATATGTTATAAGTAAGGGATTGAACTGCTTAGTTTGAGAGAATAAATTATAAAATGATGTTTGTCTTATCTCTGTGCATAGGGATAAGTGCAGAACAAACTAATTATTTCAAGTTACCTTTTCTAGAACATTCTAAGTATGTATATGCACTCTTACCATATAGTAATTTAGCATGATGTGAATGTATAGCTTTGAATAAATATTGCTTTTAATTGAATTAGATCTAAATTAAGGTAATTCATACTTAATTAAATGTTTTGATTTACATGGAATTTTAGGTAAATGTGCATATTAAAGAAAATATATTAAATTGTTAGATAACAAGAAGAGATGTTTACTTTGGTTTTCATAGTTTTCAATGTTTAAAAGCATTTAGCATCAATTGCATAAGCATAAGCATCAAGATCATTTGTGAACTATAGGATGCAGCATGCATCAGTATATTAGGATTTCCTTGGATGTAGTGTAGAATCAAGTGCATATTTACAACATATTTAGTGGCATATTTAGATACATATATAGTACCATTCAATACAGATTTGCTTTCAATTTATTTTAGTTTACTATTTCATTTCAGTTGTTTTACTTTCAGCATTTCGTTTTGTTACAATTTTCCTACTTTTAATTTTTGTGTTTAGATTTACAGTTGCAATTTTTACTTCATTTTTAGGTAGTTTGATTTCTATTTTTATTGAATGTTAAGTAAAATCCTTTTAATGTATTAAAATGCTAGTTGCTGCCTAAAATGTACTTAGACTTATTGTATAATAAGATTTTCTCTTTTTTTTTGCTAGGGCCCTTGCATTGTGAAACAGATATCAGATCCTGAGCAGTTTGAGAAGCCAGCTTTGAAGGCAAATTAGGAGATCTAGGAGGAGTCAAAGGAGCAGTAGCTAGCACAACATTTACTTATTCGCTTAGTTTACTTTCTGTTGTAAGATGAGAGAATTTTATTGCTCATTTAAATTTAAACCATGGTTTATATTTTTCTTTTTTTTTTCTGAAATGAATATTTTTACTTAGCTCCAGTGATGAATGTTATGGATGAATGCTAAAGCTTCCGCACTATATTATTATTACTACTTAACTTTGTAGTATGAAGTGATTGACTTGAAACTCATATGAAATACTCATAAACATTGAATACATTTTTTATTCTTAAAATTTAATGTGTATAAGTATCTTAACAAATAGTTAAGATAAGAATGTTGTACTTGTCTTAAGGATTAGTATTCAACAGAAAGTCAGATTAGGGAAACTTAAGATTTCCCAAGTACGCACCGTTCCACCGTCAATTATGTGTTATTATTATCACTATCTTTCTGTTACGCATAGCGATGGGACAGGGCATTACAAAGTGTGTTGATATATCTACTCCGGCAATCCTTATTTGGTCTAACCTTACATCTAAGCTAACACTAAGTGTCAAGTGTGTCCTAGTGTCAGATTAGATGTCCTAACCTAACACTAAGTGTCATTGTAGTACTTGATACTAGATTAATATCACTTAACCCACTATTAAGCACTACTATGAGTAAAGGATTTATAAGATAGGAAACATAGTTAAATTTTATATAAGAGTATGAAACATACATTACCAGTACATTCATTCATAAGATAAAAAAAAAATATTTATCTCAAAATAAATAAATAGTAAAGTCCATACAATTTTAGGTATACAACATTTTTAAATAAATAGTACTATCATCCTCCATAACTGAAAATAAAAGTAAATAACTCTACTAAGTATTTAGGCCTACTCCTGATCTTCCAGCTCCTCTTCTGGTTCATTTGCTAGTTTCACTCCAGGCACCTGATTTACTATATTTAATTTTTAATATGATATGGCACATCTAATAAATGAAAAATAAGTGGTTATACTTATAAAATCTTAGCATATTTTAGGGTGTCTAGCCAATTTATATTAAGGATATCACATTTATGTAAGGTGGTAAATGAAGCACAATTCAGTATAAGCAAGGGAAAAACTAGAAATATAAGTAAATGACATTAAATGTAAGGGCAAATGAATGTGCTAAGTATTCTTGCAAAAGAGAGGTTAAGCAATAAAGAATTTGTATAAGAGTTGTATAAGACATTTTTGAGCAACCTAAATCCAACTATATGTTTAAAGTAAAAATGAATTACAAAAGTAGAAGTGAGCTATAAAAAAAATGAAATTTAATATTATTTTATGTTGTATTATGTTCAATGAGCTCAATAGGACAAAAGAGGAGTTAGGCACATCTACCCAACTATCCGTATTGGGGGCTCCTTTATAACCACAAATTCCTCCTTAAAGAAATGTGTGGTCACCTGATCACTCCATAGACAGCCCTAGCTCAATATATGTATAGATTATCCACCTTATATGAAACCCCTACTCAATTAAGTTTATAGTTATTATTTTGCAATGAATTGTGATCAACTGAATAAGGTTTCAAAGCATAGCAGCATTTCAAAAGAACTACCAAAATTACAAGCTAAGCAAGCGATACATGTTTATTACCTAATTTTAGTTATCTATATTAATGATTGGGGCAAACTGAATCTCTAACTAACTTAAGACATAAGTATTTAATCAACTCATAAGTATATATATATATATATATATATATATATATATATATATATGTATGTATATATATATATATATATATAATATGTTTATGAAAAATTAAGTTTTATAGTTTAAAAATAAGGTTTATAAATCTTATAGTTATATATAACCTTAATGATTATATATCCTAATTCTAAGGTTATTATTCTCAAAGTTCACTAATGGATCACTAACTAAGATCTTAAGATGAAATGATTTATCATAGGGATTTTACTTAAGTTCTATGGTTCAATATACCTCAAGGAATTTATAAGGTCTAAAACCTCACAGGTGATTTATCTACTCTTAGAGAAGTTTTAAACTCTATTGTAAATTTCAACTTCTAGAATTTCTTCCCAATTTTCCCAACCTATTCTGAACTAAAGATTCTAATTTTTCTTTAGCTCATACTAGCATTTACTAAAACTATATGTAACAACCTAAGATTATTACCCTGGCTAATCTAAACTAAACCAAGCTTTAATTCCCATTCCATTAGACTCAAATAGCCATTTAAACCTAACCCTATAAGTGTTGGATCATCCGAAGCTCATTTGAGCAATATGGCTATTTTGTCAATTTTAGGATCCTAAAATTTAGCTAAATTAATTTGATCTTCAAATTAAAATATGATTGCATTTTTGAATCCTTCACCCCCAAATTAGCTAAGGGTGAATTTTAGAAATCTTTGGAGATCCTTTAAACCTATTTTGAATTTAATTTAATTAGGTAAAATTGCAACTTTCCTTATTTGCATATCTTCCCATTCCAACGGTCGACTTCCAAACCCCAGGAGCCATTTAGGCTGTTGATCCCGTGATTTTGATCAACCAACTTGCGTTCTACGATCAGATCCTCTCATATTAGCCATTCAGTGTTTCCTAAGGCGTGATCTGACGGCATCCGTTATTCATTTTAAGTTTTCCCCGATCCTCCGTTAAATATCTAAGTCTAATCAAACAGATAATCTCCTCCCCGCAATCAGTCATTGGATGTCTGAAGATCTGGACCATCCCGCTTCAATTGATGATCGATCAAGCAGCTGCTGTGTGCTGGGAGTTGTTCACTTTTGTCCCAAGCCAAACACTCTTGATAGAAGAAATTTCCCTGTACCACTAGCACTAGAGACCTATTCCCTACTTCTGTACCATGCCAGGGAGGCCATTATCCTCCTTCTCCACTTGGCGAGACCCCCCAGCTTGGGCTGAATGGTTCAGGGGAGGAATTAAGGATAATGCCAAAGCCAAGCTTTGGCATGAGCGATTATATTGGACCCGAGCCAATTGGCTCCTCATTTCTTCCTCTTTGGCTATAAATAGCCCTCACCTAGCACAGTGAGCTCCTTTGCTCATTATGATTCCCGAAAATTTTCTTCTTCTTCCTTGTCAAAGTTCATTTATGGTGTTGTTTCGATGAACCAGCTCCAATCTCTAGTATTCTTAGGGTGAAGTTTAGTGTTCAAACTCCCTGTGCTGCTTCCTGGATCATCTTACAGCTTTAGGCACCCCCAATTCCTTCTGACTGCATCTTCCCTCTTGAGTTCAAGTACTGCCTTCTTCCCCATTGAGTCGTGTGGGCTCGACGTTAATTGAATTGCACTATGGTTGCTCTACAATGCCATTCAGTTTCTCCTAGACCCATAGGGCGTCTGTGCGTGGAAATTGGGATTGAATGGACTCTGTGCAGACAATGATCAGTTGCCATCTATACGATGTAAGCATTTAGTGAAGTCAAAGCTACTCAACTAAAACTCGGATTCCATTCCAGCTCAATTCTGCTTTGAGTCTGCATCTCCTAGCTAGTCAAACTCAATGCAAATGTCACTAGGGCTTGAGATAGCTCTGATCGATCGTATCAATCGATTGTATCGATAAATCGGACTGCAGAGCATCTCAAGAGTCGAGTTCGAGTAAGGACCGAGCAACCGAGTATCTCCCACGCTTCAAGGCCATGGAGGTTCAATCCACCTCACATTTATGATGGTGTTTGGATCGAGCCCCAATTGAATGGTCACCTCTATGGGGAGAATTAACTCCCCACAAAAAGCCTTAGAGGAAGGTCCCGGTCCAGCAAGGTCCCAACGTCTCCAGCCGCTAGACAAAGGGCTTTGATGCTCAATCGATGTGTCTTGATTCATGGTTGGTAAAGCAATCTAATGCATGCCGTGGCTTGGTCTATTAGCAGAAAATTCACCGATTATGGTTAGCCCTAGTCGCCCTATTGATAAATCTAAGATTTATAGCAAAATAAGTGAATAAAATAAACACTTTTGTATTAGAAATGTATACTTTGATGTGTTTCTGCTGCTATTTCAGAATTAAGTTGTGCAAAGAAAAATCTAGGCTAAATATAGAATTCTGGAAGAAATTGCTACAGTGCGCCGCAGCAGACAGAAACCCGAGAGCTCGACGCTACCGCCCACTGCAGCGGGCACAAATAGAGAGCTAGGCACTACCGTGCGCTGTAGCAGACTCAAAACTGAGAGCTTGGTGTTACCGGCTACCGCAGCGGGCACACACCTGAGAGCTCTGTGCTAGCACACGCTGCAACGGACACAAACCCAAGAGCTCGACGCAACCGCGTGTCGTAGTGAGCATTCACTTAGCAAATATTCTAAAGCAAAATTGCTACAGTGCACCTAAGCGCGTTGTAGCACACCGTAGCGCTCGTCGTGACTTCAGCCAGGAATAAGCATTAAAGGCAGTATAGGGAATGCCAAAAATCTCAAACCTTTCCTTTCCACATCAGCCATTAATTCAAAATAAAATCAATTATTCTCCTTTTCAAGAGAACAAAGGAATATTCCGTTTAATTCATTTAATTTTTGAGTAGATGAAAAGTTGGCTACAATAATGCAAGGTACCTTGCTCAGCATCTATAAAAACTGAGAAAAAATACTGAAGAATGGTTCCACCCTTTAACACTCGAAGGTCCAGGAAATATGAAGTTACAGCCATAGAAGGAAAGAGAAACTCTACCCAAGGACGGTAAAGGCTGACATCAAGTTAACCTGGAAATAAACTCAGGAATCAGAAAGGAGAACAAGGTCGGAGAGCGAGAGAAAATTTGGTGAATGCGACAGCTGTTCCTTGTACTGTATCTCAACCCTTACTTTGATTCCTTATCTACAAAGAACCATGCAATGGTTCAAGATCCTATTTTATCTTTTTTATATTTCTTTTGTGATGGAAGGCTAAACCCTCCTTGGGAAGGGTTGGGCACAATCATGTAATAAATTAAGGGACTTAAAGGTTTTTGTACTCAATTTTTTTTAATGAATAAAATTCTTAGTCATTTATGATTGTAGATATGAAAACTTGCTTGAATGAAAGATGTGTAATGAATGATATATTTAAATTAATTCTTTTAATGGAGAAACTATCAGGCTCGCTTGTCATTATAAAATAAAGGATGTGCACATAGAGCGTCCTCGCTGCGAATGTATGTGACAATATTTGCTGTGCAAGAATGATCGATGCAAGTCTTTTGCATTTGAAATGATAAGTGGAGCAATAGAGAAATTAAACACTCTTAGAGATCCCCTGCTCACCATTAGGTTAAGCTAGGAACATGTGCACAAGTGTTGAGAGCCCAGTGACAAGCTCTTAAGCATTGTAGCATTGTTCCTCTAGCTAAACTAAGAAGTTGATGCGTGTGAGCCAAGAGCCACAATTGTTCTCCATATGTGTCTAGTTAAAGGAGGAAAATGATGTGTTAAGTGCATACAGGTGATGTGACATAACCCATTTACTCCAGAAAGTCTCTTACTTTGTTAAACTTAGTGCAGATGCATGTGGTGCTATTTTGGTGGAATCAAGCTCGCGTGATCGCACAATTAAAACTGTATATTTGAAACTTAGACGTAAGTAACAAATCTAACTAACATTGATCACGTGAGGGTCTAGTGCTGAGATTAAACCTTCTTGAGTTCATCTTTGAGAACTAAACACAAATTAGTACGAATTAGGGGACAACATAAGGAAGACTAATCTTGCTTGATTATAACTTAAACATTTAAGCATTTTAACATTAAAAGTTGATAAAGAAGAGTACTTACACCAAATCCTCAAATGAATTGCATGATAAACCCAACTCTCCCTACTTCTTCAACTAGTAATTTCTCATTTAAGAACTTTGCTTGTTAATTTGGAGCCAAAAATCACAACTCATCCATTATCTAAACATCATTAAAGCAAATACACTTTAGTAATGAAAGACTCCATTCTCAGTAGACGATAAGTTCCTAGAACTTCATAATCCCTTATTACTTCAGACCATGTGCACTTGCATGTGAGCACTGACGTGTATTTATAGTCTGTCATCTGTCGTATGAGTAAACGTGGAGAAGGAGAACAGTAGTGGGCCGTGTCACCCCTCGACCCACACCTTTTCATTTTTAGGCTACATATTTCGATGGATTAATTGGAATTAAATTCCTTAAGGAAATTAATTGGAAAATCGACTTAATTATTTAAGCCTATGATATTTTAATTGAAATCATTCAATATAAATTATTTAAATAATTTTAGTTATATTGATCCAAATAGTATGATCCAATATATTATTTTGATTAAAAAAATGCAAGGAATCTAAATCTAAAATAAAATTCCACTATCTATAATTAGAATCTCTAATTTAGCCTAATTACTCTCAAATCTTATTTAGTGAATAATTAAGTCATTTTTTGGCTAAATTGCTAGATTAATAGCTCTAATATTCATAAGGCAGAAGAGAATCTATTGACGATAAACTAATAATCAATCTTTATACATGCAACAATATCTTTTAGAGATAAATGAAAATAATAGCATTTAGAGATACTTTCTGAAAATCAAATAATAATTTGTAAAATTATTATTTTGCTTCTCATAATCTCATCTAATGAACATGATTATGATTGTTTTGTTGTGTAAAAATTGATTCAAATTTGAGCATGTGTGCACACACTATTTGTGATATTTTCATATGTCGAGCAAAAATTGGCAAATTTATTTAAAGTTGCTACATTTTAATTACGGGTTGGTGGTGGTGTTTGGTGTTGTAGCTGCATTTTAATTGCTGGTAGGAGTTAAATTTTAGATGATTTTTAATGATCTTGTTTAAAGTAGTGAAGTTTTGTTGATAGTACTGGTAAAATAAAGCAACTTTCATTTAATTCAATCTTGATAAGCGAAGGGGCATCTTTGCAAAAGAGTGTTTTCTTTAAATCTTAACATTATATCTTTATTAGTTTTTTAATATGAGATAATGAGGGATGATGATGAAATTGATGCTACATTCTTCAGTTTGCAATGCTTTCCCCTTGTTCTTAGCTAATTGACATATACTCAATGTAGAATACTACTATGGAAAGGATCCCCGAAGAGTCATGACCTTCGCCATACTTCTAATCGAGGCACTAAGTTTAGAGTCTCATAATTTTAGTTTTTTGTTTTACTTTTGCTATTTTTTTATACTTTTTGTTTTACTTTTGATAATATTGATAAAATATTTATTGTCAAAATATTTAAAAAACTTTATTTTATCAATAGAAAGATTATTTTATTATGGAACCATCTGGATCTCAGACTATGTCGAGTATGCATAATGTGTGTGAGAAAATCATTTTTTAAAGATAAAGATCTAATATTTAATCATTTCTTAGAGATAAAAGGTCATGATGAAAAGAGGCAATACAAATGCTTATATTGTGGTATTATTTATAAGGGTGGCGGTATAAATAGAATGAAACAATATTTAGTATGTATTAAAAGTAATATTAGTTGACTAATCCAATAAACATAGGTAATCTAGTGTTAGAATTTACATTTTTCATAAGAATAGTTGTACTTTGATATATATTTTTATGGCATTTTAGGAAGAAAAATTTAAAATTTAGATAAAAGAGAAATATGGGTAAGAAAGGTGTTGTAGTGGCCACAGCAGGCACAGACCGAGAGTAACGTGCTACAGCGCACTACAACGGACTCAACTCGAGAGCAACACATTCCAATGCGCCACAACAGACTATTTCCTAAAAGCTGGGCACTATAGCGCACTGCAATGACATACTCAACCAGAGAACAATGCCCTCTATTGCTTCGCATCGAACAATTTTCTAAAAGCTCAGCGCTCTAGCTCGCTACAGTGGCCTTAACCAGAGAGCTCGGTGATACAGCTCACCGCAATGGACCAAAAACAGAAGCGTCATAGTTCCCGTCGAACAGAAGGCTTGGCTCTACAGTTCGTCGTAGTGCCCGCCGAACAGAAGGCTTGGCGCTACGACGTGTTGTAGCGTGCGCCGCCGAACCGCTTTGTAAATAGGTGCCTAGTTAGCAGTGGAAAGAGAAATGGACTTATTCTTTCAAATTTTCTACAACATAAATTGATAAATTTCACTAAAACTCATTCATTACCAAGGGAATAAAGGAATAAATCTTAAATGAAAACTTAATTTTCAAGGAAGAGTTGAGCTGGGTGTTTTGATGGCAAGAAGGTTGAGGAAAAGGTTATGAAAGAGAACATTGAGGACTTAGAAAATGTTTCCAATTTCAGTTTGAGAGCTTTTGATCCTGAAGATTGTGAGCGGAAGATATTGAAGAGAGTCCCTTATCCAAATGAGGAAAATGCTACAGCTAAGGAATATAAGTAGCACAGAGAGCAAGGAAGCTAGAAGAATTAAGAAAGAAGAAGTCAATGCAAACACGACAGCAATTCCCTAATAATGTACTATAGCTTTTTTCCCTTATGTTTTCTTTACATCATTTTCTTGTTGTTTGTCTAGTACTTTTATTTTAGTGGCAGCCGAAATCCCCTTTGGGGAGAGTTGAGCATGAGCATGTAAAAACATATGAAAGTAATGTTTGCACTCATTAATTCCATGAAATATTACTTAATTATTGATTGTTTATATATTACGAATGATTAGAAAATATGAATTCCTTATATAAATTTATGCATATATACTTTCATTATATAAATCTCATAAAACTTAATAATCCCCTTATCTTAAGGCTGTCCATGCATGAGCGTTGACGCGGTGAATGCTCATGATAACATTCGTCATGCAAAAATAGCACATGCACAATATTTGACAAGTACTTATCATTCGAGCTATGAGAAATGTCAACACTCTCTCAGCTCCATAGCCCATTACTGATTTATGCAAGGTAATTATTGCTGTTCACATATTAAATTTAAATACTCTTATAAATAGTTTTATGATTACATTTACACGCATATTATTCTTTTATTGAAGTTTCATTATATATAAATTTTCTATTCAAAATGTTTTAGAAATTAAGAAATTAAATTTTATAGACACGATAGCATTTTTTTTAAATAGTAATGCAAAAAGATTAAAATATTAATTTTATGATTTTTTTTCTTATATATTATATATACTTAAATATTTTTAAATAATTAATTTTTAATATTTATATATATTATTTAATTAAAAATATTATTTATTAAATATCACAGTTGACCGGGCTCCACCATTTTTGAATAATCTCTCGCCTCCACGATTCTTAATTCTGAATTAGATTTTGTTTTTGAAAAGTAAATTGTGCTGCGGCACCGGAAGTCTTGATTCTCTAGAAGGTATTGAAGTGATACATAAAAAATCTTATTTTAATATAAATTTTAAAAATAATATGTGTTATTTTAATATAAATAAATAAATATTAATAAAATAATATTCAAATTTTATTAAATAATTTTTTTTTAATATTACATTAACAAATTTATTTTTTTTTATTTAGTTCATTAGATCATCATTTTATTATAAAAAGTCGATTATTATTTAAGTGCCTAATAACTAACTTAAAATACATAAAAATATTAATGAGTTAGCATTTAATTTTTATTTTCATATGATTGAAATTATTTGATATAACATAAAGTATAATTAGAGCAAATATAACCTAATTAAACATGTAAATAGCAGATAACTCATTTTAGAAAGCAGCTTAATTTATTTAATATGAACATCCCAACACCTCAACAGATTTTATTCTTGTGCACGCACAGAGAACAGACGCATGCGCGCATAGCTAGCTAGCTATTCTCTTAGACCGCTAGTACATGGATATGTATAATTCATTGACCTTGTTCTGTGCTGCGCCAGACGCCGCCGCTGTGCCGTTGCTGTGTGGGATGACAGTGATTTCAGCATTTCCAACGTTGGTGTGGGTTGCCCAAATCGCATTATTAGAATTATCGTATATGACGACGTTACGATCTCTCTGAAGGATCAGATAGTAGTTACCGTTTTGGCGATTGGTGTTGCTTGCCCATATTGCCCTGCTACCGCTATAAATAACGAGGTTGCCATCATTCTGCATCTTAAGGAAGCAGTTGGAGGCCTTTCCGTTGGTTCCTGATGCCCAGACCGCTCTGTTGTTATCATATAAGACAAGATTACAATCGTTTTGTATTATGAATAGGTAGCCGCCTTGTGCTAGTGAGCCCCCGGTATCAAGTTGGTGGCCGGAATTCAAACGGTCTGAAGCGAAGGCCGGGATGGCTGACAAACTCATCATTGTTGTCACGGCAAAGAACAGGATTACCGCAGTGCTTGCGGATGCTGCCATGGCTGCTTGATGGCTAGGTGGAATACCTGTGCTACTTTGCTTGGGAGAGTGCTTTGAGAAAGGCTGGTTTGGTGTCCTTTTATAGCGGAACGATGCTCCTTACCCGATGCTTCATTTATTGTACAATGTTATAAATTTAATTAAAATATATTAAATAATACCAACTAATACTCACAGTAAACATAATAGTTAAATTGACATGCGCTAATCGACGTCCCACCACCTTTTTGTTATAATTATGCAGATATATTAGGCAGTTGATTAAGTGGTTGCCTCAACAAAATATTACAAAATGGTTATTTTACTCTTAAATAGGTTCTCAAAATATCGATTGATAATAATTTTAGTTTACGAGTATCCGAACTATTGAGAAAATCCAGATCGCATTTGTCGTTGAGAGTAAAATATACTAATACAAAAGAAAATTAAAACCAAGTCACATGCGTAAACAGAAGCTTTCTTATGTGAAAACCCAAAAATGAAAAAAATATGGAGACAGGTAGTGGAAGAAGATGCTGCTGCCACCTTTTCAGCCTCCAAACAAGACTTTACAAAGCTCCTAATCTTCACCCTAACCCCTCAGTCAAAGTTTACAGAAGCCCTAATCTCACACTAACCCCTAATATTATCCTCACTCTTTTTCACATATATATTCACACTTAGAAAATAGACATAAGCGTTATTTTAACCAAACCATAAACCGCTCTAAACCAAACACAATAGCGCACCTGGGCACCCAAGCCTTGAGTTCTCTGCGCGCGAAAATTCTCGTCTGCCGTGGCATAATTGCCGCAGGCGCCAGTTACCCAGCCCTCTAGTTGAGGCTTGCCAGACCCAGGTTCTGGGCTCCCTAGCGTTAGACGGAAGCTTGACTGGGTGCTAGGGAGTCGGGGTCATTGTCGTGCCTAGCAACTCCATGTGTTGCCTTGTGCCAAAACTCTGTCGGCATCTCTTCTGTTGATCCATCCAGGCTCCACACCATAACAGTCTCTCACTTTGAGACTGATTTTGATCGATCTATCTTCAAATCTTGAATTTCTTCTCCTCGGCTTCAAACAATGTAAGATTTGAGGTGTGGCAAAGTCCGCCTTTTAATCACATTCCAAGATCAACTGAAGCTATATGCAGTGATAAACAAAATTTGTAAATCTGCGCTTGCAGGCAATTGTACGTGATCTGAAGTAATATAAGATGGTGAGATCCTGAGATTTATCGAGAACGGTGTGTGCTTATTATTAAAGTGTACTTCTTTTCAATAATGTTTAAACTATAGATAATTGAGGTTTTATTCTAAATTCAATCTAGATTGTCCTAAATTGATATTTTTAATCAGCTGGATAAAATTGCGAGAGTTGAGTTTCAAACATGCAACTTATTATAAACCTGTGCGAAAGAATTCTTCTCCAAATGTCATATTTATTGTCCCATCATTTGGTTTATCATTTCAATTATCAAGAGGATGAATTTCTTTTCTTGGATATTAATTTTCTTCAAGCTTGTCTAGTGCTATCTTGAACAATCTATTGTTCGAATCAAGCAAATAGATATCCTTGTACTATTTCTATGAATGAAAGTTATTCTTATGTCTAAACAAAAAAAAATATAGTTTATATTATGATTACATGGTCTTGATTCCATATATGGCTCACATGCTTCTACTCTTGATTGAGCTAAGGAAACGAGCAGCGAAGCTCAGTGAGCTTATGTCACATCGCTCACAGCTTATCGTGCTTTATCATCTCGCTTGAATCATGAGTTAGCAATGGGGCTCCATAGATGGGTATCAACATCACATGCGTCAAATCCATAACTTAACATAAGGATAATCAATGGCTTGCGTTAACTTATGTCACTTTATCCACTGCCTTGCATGTCATCCCTATGTGTTATGGATTGAACTATGGAGTCTAAAGAATTACTTAAATTGTTCTTGTTGGGATAGATGATCAAGTTGTTGACTTAAAATTTATGCACGAGCAATCACGCCCAGTAGACATATGTTACATCATTCACGGTGTAGACGCTCTAGGTGCACAAGCCTTAAATCAAGACGATCATCAAACGCAATAACATTTTTGTAAAATATAAATTACTAATCTTCAAAAGATAATTTTAACAATAAAAATATATTCAATCCACAAAAAAATATAAGACAATTATTAAGCTAAAAGCCATGTTATTTCATTAAGGAAAGAATTCCCATACTCGACAAAACCTATACTAATTACATGTTCTTAGCAAAACCCTCCCCAAAGGGGGTTTAGACTGGCATCACAATGAATACAACAAGAAAAATATTTAGCTAAAGCATATACTTCGTTCTACAAGATACAAGAAAAATAATAACAGAACTAGAAAGGTGATATGCAGGGACTGCTTTCAGAGTTCTCTTTGTCTTTCCTTCCTCAATGCTTTACTTCTTTTTGTTGCTGTATTTCTCCATGCTTTCACTATCGCCTTCTTCCTTAGGAACTTGCTTTGGTTAAGGTTGCTCCCCTTAAGGCTGTGATTGAAAATAATTAAAGACCCCTTCTCCTTCCTTTTCTTTTTTTGCTTAAATAACTCTCCTCCTCAGCCATTTTCAAATTCTATTTTAATTTCTCATTGAATGAATTCTTTGAAAGTTGAATTCATTAGGTGCAGATGCTTAGAATATTTCTTTATTCTTTCTTAAAAACTAAAGAGCCGTCCTTTTATCTTTATTTTGGTGCTCGGAGCTAGATGAATTAATTGACTTTGACCTTTTGAATTCCTTGTTTTATTCTAACAGAGCCTCAAATCTCTTACATATATGCTCTAGTTTTAGCTCGTGCATAATCAAAATTCATTCAATTTCTTTCATATAGTTGTTCACATACCCATTAAACTCTTCCATTTAATTTTCTAAGTATGATTGCTCATTTGTCAAATTTGTGTTATTAATGCTCTTGTCAAGGTAAATATAATAGTGTTGGAAGTTGTGATCATACATAATATTGTTAATGGGCATTGTTCTTGAAAGTGCACCTGAATGTGTTCTTCCGCACAATCTACACCAATTCAGATTATTGTTGTACATGACCATGAAATTTGGGTACTCCATATATAAGTAAATAAATAAAAAAAATGAAAATTAAAACTAAAAATAACAAAAAAAAGAAATGTTCAAATCACTATTTAGTTAGAAGTTTTCTTTAATACAAATAAATGTTTCCCGACAACGATGGCAAGAACTTGACATACTAAAATTGTAAGTTTGCACTTGCACACAAGAGTACGTAGTCAGAAATAATATGAGATTGTGAGATTCTGAGATTTTTCATCCTCTGAGAATAGTGTTTATTTCTTCTTAATAATGTTTAAACTACAAATAATTAGGGTTTTGTTATAAGGTTTATCTAGATTGTCCTAAATTGGTTTTTTTAATCAACTGGATAAAATTGGAGAGAGTTTGGTTTCAAACATGAAATTTACTATAAACCTGTGTGAAATAATTCTTCTCCAAATGTCATTTTTACTATTCCATCATTTTGTTTATCATTTCAATTATCAAGAGGTTGAATTTCCATACTTGGATATTCATTTCTCTTCTAGCCTATCTAGTGCTATCTTGAACACTTGATGGTTCAAATTAAGCACAAAGATATCCTGATAATCTTTTTATGAATAAAAGTTATCCTTACATCTAACTAAGAAACTTTATATTTTATATTATGATCTCACTATCTTGATTCTATCTATGGGTCACACACTTTGACCCTTGATTGAGTTAAGGTAACGAGCCACGAAGCTCAGTGAGCTTATATCACATCGCTCACGGCTTATCACGCTCTATTATCTTGTTTAAATCATGAGTGAGCAGTGGGGGCACAATTAATGGGTCTCAACGTCACTAGCGTCCAATCCATAACTTAACATTGGGATAAGAAATGTCCTATGGGAACTTATGTCAGTTCATCCACCACCTTACATGCCATCCCTATATGTTATGGATTGAGCTATGGAGTCTAAAATTTTTTTTAAATTGTTCTTATCTGCTCAGACGATCAAGTCTTTACTTTATAGTTTATGCACAAGCAATTATGCTTAGTGAACTTATGTTGCATCATTCCATCATAGACTCTCAAGGTGCAAAAGCCTTAAATTAAGATGATCATCGAGCACAATAAGGTTTTTGTAAAATATAAATTATTAACATTTAAAAGATAATTTTAACAATAAAAATCTATTCATTCCATGAAAAGATATAATACAATTCTTAAGCTCAAAATCATGTTATTTCATTATTGAAAGATTTCTGATACTCGTATAAAACCTATACTAGTTACATGTTCTTCACCAAACCCTCCCCAAAGGGGAGTTTTGGCTACCATCACATTGAATACAAAAATTAAATACATGATTTATATAAAGCATACATCACATTCTACAAGATAGAAGAAAAATAATAGCAAAATTAGGAAGGTGATATGTAAAAGCTACTTTCGGCATTCTCTTTGTCTTCTCTTATCTAAATTCCTTGCTTCTTCTTGTTGACTCCTTGCTTTTGTTGTCGCCTTCTTCCTTAGGAACTTCCTTTTATCAGGATTTTCCCCCTTAAGGATGTGATTGGAAATGATTAAAGAACCCCTCCTTTTCTTTTTCCTTAAAAAACTCTCCTCCTTAGCCATTTTCTCCAAATTCCGTTTTAATTTCTCATTGAATGAATTATTTGAAAGTTGAATTCATTAAGTGCAAATACTTATAATATTTTTATATTCTCTCTTGAAAATGTAAGAGTCATCATTTTTTTTTAATCTTGATGTTGGGACCTGGAGGAATTAATTGACATTTATCTTTCAAATTCCTTGTTTGTTTAGGTTTTTAGGGCATATTCATGGGTGGGCGCTATGGTGGGCTTTGGCACCATGGTCTTGATTTGTCCAGTGCTATAATGCTCTGTATTATTCCACCTTTTATATTCATATCTTCAAATTTTTATGTTGTAGTGTGCTATGGCGTGAGGTTTGCGATGTATTACTGCTGCAGCACGCTATGGCGTGATGGTTTTGGCATTTAGCACTGTAGTGCATGATGACATTAGTTCTCATTTCTTGGCTCTACGTGTTGGCACACTGGGATGACTTTCTAACAAATTTTTGCGCTGTGGCGCGCCATGGTGGGTCTCTTGAGATTTGTCCAGCACTGCAGCGCGCCATGGCGCCTTACTTCATGAAAATTCTCCTTTTGCATGTTTTGATCAATTTGAGTATAAATATCACATAAATATATTAAAATAGCAGCTAAACATATTAAAAATATACATCCAAAATAAAAAATAACTTTATAAATGAGGCTCTTCATGCAGTTTTAGTTTCTCCACTATTGCTACTTTTGTCAACATGTTTGCTATGTTCTTCGCCTTGTGAATATTTTCTAATGAGAGTGAACTATCTTCAAATAGTGGATGATGAAATGGTACCATAACTAGATGTGTTTTTTCTGGCATGAAAGGCATCATTCTTTTCTTTGAGTAGATATTATATATATGTTGTGATGTTTACTAAGCTATGGCAAGATTATCAATGCTTTTATTATACTTTTCTGCGTTATTTGATTTGGATAGATGCATGTTCACTTGATTCCTTTTCCTCAACCTTAGCTCTGATACCAGCTGTAATGACCCCAATATTGGATTAGGAACTCAATTCAACACTACGTGTTACCATAGTACTTAACACCAAATTAGAAGGAATTTGACTCACCCATTAAGTAATATGTGGCCAAAAAAATTTGTTTGGGATAATAAAATTGTAGTAAATATGAACAGTAAGCAATACATATGTAGGAACATCTACATTTATCATCCAAACCAAGCAAATATATAAGGATGAAAATGCATTCATCACAGAAAAAGTAAGTAAAAATATATAGAGTGAAAGTTATAACAAATAGATTAAATATTATAAAATGCACTTATCATCATAAAAAGTAGTGAAAGGTGCAAGTCTTCAAGCTAATGATGGCTGGTGCTTGTACCAACTCCAAGATCCACAAGATGCACCTAGTTTACTATATTTAGTATTTAATACGGTAGGGCATTGCTAACAAATAAAAACAAGTATTTAAAATTCTAAGAATATTTTAGGGTTGCACTAAGTTTTAGTTAGATTTAGGCAGATATCACATTAGCCTTTTATAATTATTTGAGTAAGCGAAGCATTAATCATCAAAGGAATGGATATGAAAGTATGCAAAAATAAAAAACTAATGTAAGAAAGTAAAGTACTCACAAGTAGTTTGCCTTAGCCTGCATCTAATAAGTAAGGAAAGTATACATCTTATAAAGGCTAAAAATAACTAAAGTGCATATAAAAATATGAAGGGATACACGAATATGTCCATTGAAATTATGCTAGGTAAAAATTGAAAGAGAGCAGTGTAAGCATAAATGTATGTGAAAAGCAACTTGCACTATAAGTAGATAAAGTAAGGATTGTAATGTAAGATAATAAAAGATACTATATAGTAATGTAAAGTAAAATTCAATCATATGGACTGAGTAAGTAAAATCAAAGTCTATGTAGGCCAATCACAATCAAGAAGAGTTCGAGAAATGTAAGAACAATCTTAAAGTACTATAAAATATTAAGTTATTTATCTTATGTAAGGTTTTGATTTGCAAGCAAAGCTATAGAACAAATGAGGAGTTAAGCAAGTTTGTCTAACTAAGTAAAATAAAGTTTTCTATAGCACACACAATTCCCCTCTAAGATATGTGTGGTCTCTTTATTACTCCATAGCATATCTTTGTATTAGTCCACCATATGAAACCGATATGCTTGATGTTTTAAAGTTTTATTCATGCACAATATTATGTATATTTAAAGTTGCAGTCTCAAAGCATAGCAGAATTCAAGGAATTCAAGTTAATTGTAAACCATGTGATATATATTGTTATCTTATTTAGTTGTATACCCTAATGGTTGAAGCCAATCAAGCACCTAATTGATTTAATCATTAGCAATCTTTAAGTTAATTGAAAAATAATACTATAATTAGTTGAGGTTTGGAAGATAATATTTTAATTTAGGATTTACTTATGTGACAAAATAATTTATAAGTATATAAATGTAAGATAATTTTAATGCTACCTTTTTTCTAAATCTATCATTCCTTATTGGTTACTAAGCTTAGGCTATGGCTAAGGCTCTATAACTAAGAGGTAGATTGTAGGTTTCCTACATTTAGAGCTTACTATGACTAATAAGGGTTTGATATTATACTAGCTTATAAGTTTACTGCAATAACCCTTGTGTTGTTATGCATTATTGGATAGCCCAATTAACTCCATTTCACTTATAGTGCTATTATAATAGAATTAGGAGTCTTCACCTCAAGTTTGGTGTAAATTGGAGATCATTTACGATCAATAAATATTATTGATTATTTTGATCAACCAAAAATACCTATTTTATTTTGATCTCAGAATAAAAACAGAGTTCACTAATGGACTCCTCACCTCCAAATTAGCTAGGGGTGATATTTTGGGAATGTTTGGAAGTCGCCAAATTTTCCTCAAATATTTTAACAATATTTAACTGCTCAAACAATTAAGATAAATAAATAGACCTTCGATCAAAAATTCAATTATATTTTTTAGTTTCTATCCCTCATTTAGGTTAGGGTGAATTTTTAGGATTTTTTGGAGTCCGTTTGATTACTTAATTTTGAGTAATTATGTGTATTAAATTAATTATATAATTAATATTTTTAAATTAAATTTTATTTGTTAATTAAAATAATTCCAATGGCTAAATTTTGAAACCACACAAATGCGCTGTGGGGGGCCGAGCATGGGACATGTGTTGGAAAAATTGTGGACTAAAATTTTACATCACCGAGAGCACACTGTAGAGAAAGCAATTTTAGAGCGCACTCGATTGAGGACCAGAGTTGCGTTGATGGTTACCAAGAAAATGACAAAATCATAATATCCATAAATAATGTATCACAACATGTGCTTGCAAGACAACCACAAACATACAAACATCCAAACATAATAAATTATGTGGAAAACTCAAGAATGGGAAAAACTACAGAGCCACACCACTAGAAATTTCTATTATATAAAGTCAAAGAGTATACAGTTAGAAAGAATTTAACCTACTTAAGAAACACTAGCTCTTGCATTAGGATGAAGGGGAGAAGTAGCAGACACCACATGGAATAATTTCTCAAACATGCAAGAGCTACCTTGCAGAGCAGCTCTTCCTTAGGTTTCTCCTTGAACTCTTTATCACAATAGCCAAAGCCTCATAATATAAAATGCCAACAACTTGGAAACTCCTCCAACATGTTCTCATATGTATCTAGCTCAATTTTAGACCCCAAATAGTCTAAAATACCCCCAATTAACTTAGGGAGAAACCTAAATAAAAGCATAAATCTGCTAGGCGCTATGGCACACCATAGCGTCTGGGCTTCGGGTAGCCAGGCGCCAGGGTGCGCTATGGCGCCCTTGGTCTCTATTTGCCTACCGCTGTGATGCGTTGTAGCACTAAATTCTGCTATGGTGCGCTATGGCACTGATTTTTGCTGTGGCGCACTATAGCACCCGCTTCTTTATTTGGTGGTCTCTGAGGCACGTGATAGCGCCTCCTCTCGTGTGTGGGGGTGCCAAGGCGTTCTGCGGTGTGTCATTGTGCCCGTAGCGCCTGAACTATTTTTAGACTTCACACTTTGTTTTGAATTGCCTCAGAACCTCCCGAAAGCCCACCGAAGCACCATTAGCATCTCCATAATGAACTAAATTATCACCACATCATAACAATCTCCACTTGGAGACCACTTTGGAATCATCCCCTCTTCAATTCTAATTTTTTATTATCTTTTTCAATCTTTGTTAGGAATGTGGAGTGGCTCACCCCCACTCTTATGTCACATACTAAGGCCAACTAAAGTTGCATATAGCTTCTATTTCTCCACTATTGCTGCTTTTGTAAGTATATTAGCAGGATTCTTAGAAGTGTGAATCTTCTCCAATCTGAGCTGCCCTACTTTTAACAGTGTTCAAAAGAAATGGTACTAAAGGTGTATATGTTTGTTCTGGCATGGAATGCAGCATTTCCTGCTAGGTGAATGGTGCTCATACTATCACTGTAAAGCTTCACATCCTCCTACTTCTTGCCCAATTTTGCCATAAAACTCTTCAACTAGATCGTCTATTTAATTGCGTTTACAATGGCAATGTATTTTGCCTCTGTGGTAGATAGTGCTACAATGTTTTATATCCTATAGATCCATCTCATGCTACACTTTCCAATGTATACACATATCCTATTGTGCTTCTTTAGCTATCAACATCTCCTGCAAGATCTGAGTCTACATAACCATGTAAAATAATGTCAGATCTTCCAAAGCATAAAGCTTTGCATGATATACCTTTCAGATACCTTAAAATTCACTTGACCGCAACCCAATGGAGCTTCCATGGGTTTCCCATGAATCTGCTAATCGCTTCCACTGCATGGGCAGTATTTGATCTTGTGCAGATTATCACGTACATCAAAAGCTCCCAACTACTGAAGCATAAGAAACTTTCAGCATATGTCCTTCTCTTCATCAGACTGTAGCATCTAATCCTTTGAAAAGCTGAAGTGACTTGCTAGGGGAGTGCTCACTAGCTTTTCCTCACTCATGCTAAATTTTTCTAGCACCTTTTCAACATAGCCTTTCTGAGACAGCCTCAAAATTCCTACACTTCTTTTCCTATTGATTCTTATTCCAAGAATTTGCTTGCCTGACACCAAGTTTTTCTTGTCAAACTCATTTGACATTAGCTCTTTCAGCATTCTTATCTCTTCCATGTCCAATACTGCGATAAACATATCATCCACATACAATAATAGAATAATATAAGAGGAGTTACACTATTTTATCTAACAATAGTGATCTACCTGGCATCATTATATCTAGATTATAACATAAACCTATCAAATATCTTGTACCACTGCTTTGGCACTTGCTCCAAATCATAGAGGTTATTCTTGAGCTAATACACTAGCTCAACTTTTCCTTTCTCTTAAGCCTTGTACCCTTCAGGTTATTGCATGTACAACCCCTTTTCCAGCTCTCTATGAAGAAATACAATTTTGACATTCATTTGTTCCAGATGCAAATCCTCAGCTGCAACACAGTTCAACACAACCATGATGGTTTTCATCTTTACAACTGGGGTGAAGATCTCACAGTATGTCGTCCCCATGCCGCTGCTGGAAGCCCTTTACTACAACCCTTGCCTTATAGTGTTTGCTCCCATCTGGTTCTTCCTTCACTCGGTAAACCCTCTTATTCTGAAGGGCCTTCTTCCAGGCTGATAGAAGTGCCAACTCTCATGTCAGATTTGGCATGAGTGATGCCATTTCATCATTCATGGCAGCCTCCCACTTGATTGAATTTTCAATTTCAAGTGCCTCTTCCAAACTTTTTGGTTCATCACTGTCTGTTAGAAACATATAAAATAAGGAAGGAGAGTACTTTTGTTGCAATCTTGTGACTCCTGGAAATCTCCTCAATATGGGTATTTGGGGTTCAACATTGACACCCTCATAAGTTTCTTCATGTATACTTACATCTAGATCAATGCTAACATCATTTTCTTAGTGTCGGGGCTCACCATCTAAAGCATCCTTGGAATCAATCATGACTCCAATATAGTTCTTGTACATTTCACTTTCATTTAAAGTGACATCCTAGCTTTTAATAACCTTCTGGTTCTGATTGTCACATAATCTATAACTAACCTGCCCACTCAGTATCCAACAAATGTGCACTTGATCGCCTTGGCATCAAGTTTGCTCCTAGATCCTGCATCAATGTGCATATATGAGGACCGGCCAAATACCTTGAGGTGGTTTAGTTTCACCTCCTTTCTTCTCCAAGCCTCTTTAAAAATCCCTTCATTTAAGGGTACGAAAGGTTCTTGGTTTATCAAATAAATAATTGTGATACTAGTTTCAGCCCAGAACTACTTTGGGAGACCTACATGCAATCTCATGCTCTTGGCTCTTTCTGTGATGGTTCTATTCATCTATTTTGCAACACCATTTTACTCTGGCATTCTTGAAACTATAAATTCCCTCTTGATTCCTTTCAAGACACATAACTCCTTGAACTCCCTGTCATAGTACTTGCTGCCATTATTGGATCTCAAGCACTTAAGCTTCAATCCTGTCTCATTCTCTGCCAAAGCCAACCACTTTCTAAGCACATCAAACACATCAAATTTATATTTTAAAAAGTAAACCCATATCTTTCTTGTGTGGTCATCAATGAAGGTGACAAAATATGTGGCTCCACCTATGGAAGTGGTAGGAGCTAGCCCCCATATGTCTGTATGCACCAACTTAAGTTTCTTGCCTTTCAACTCTATTCCAACCTTGGAGAATGAAACTTTTTTCTTTTTGCCCAGCACACAGTCTTCACAAAAATTTAAGTCTACTAATTTTAATCTCTAGAGCTTTCCCTTTGACTGTGAGGATTTCAACCCCCTCTCGCTCATATGGCCAAGCCTTCGATGCCATAGATCTTCGTCTATCTATTCTACAGCTGTAATAAAATCAGACACTTTATTGATCAGATAAAGTGTACCTTCCATATTGCCCCATGCAACAATGAGTGCACCCTTGGTGACCTTTTATGAGTCTCTGGTGAAATAAGTGTTGTAGCTCTTTCTAGCTAATTGGCTTATAGAAATCAAATTTCTCTTTACACCTGGTACATGTCTAACATCTTTGAGCTTCTAAACTACACCACTTGGTAGCTGAACATCTACATCACATCTGCCAATGTTGTTGCATGCCTTTTCATCTTTGTAATAGCCAAAACTCTTAAGCACCAAGGTATTGCTTGCTTTGGCCTAAAAGGCATCATGGTTTTGTCCTCAGATGATAACTATTGTATAGGTCATCTATTTTGAGAACACACCCACCTGAGCGCACTTAACTTTGGAGTTTTATCAGGAACTTCACCGTTATTTGAAAATGAACCTCAACATTTAAGAGTTTCAGTTATTATAACTTAAGTGGGTCTTTACAATCTCCCCAACTTAAGTAACTGATGTCCTTATCAGTATCTAAACACAGATCTAAGAACCATACATTGGGTAAATAGATTAAAGGTGGCCCCTACAGGCTCAAGGGGTACCCACAACTATGTAACACCTTAATCATCAAAGGCTTCTCACATGAATTAGTAATTTTTCATATATGGCACTTAGCTTCTATCTGACATCTAATGGAATGCTTGAATACCATTTGTAACGGTCCAAACTTTTAAGCACCAAGGTTTTATTCGTTTTGGCCTGAAAGGCCTCATAGTCTTGCTCTTAGATGATAACTTCCCAACAGGTCACCCATCCTGAGAGCTCTCCTACCTGAGTACGCTTAACTTTGGAGTTCTTATCAGAAACTCCACCATTATCTGAAAAGTCACATTGATGTCTTAGAATTTTACTTAGTACTACTCAAGCAGATCCTTACAATCTCCAGGATATACTTTTCCCAAGTCACCCTTAGTGTAGTTCTTGTAGGCACTCCTCTACGGCGTCGCATGAAAGGCGCTTGAGTTCACCATATAGGACTCCATGTTAACAAATAAAAGGATCAATGCATCCTGATCCTCCTCAGTTGAAACATTCACAAATTCATAGTGGGGTTCATCACCTTACATCAACCAATTGGCTTCTTCAGGGTAGGACAACCCTTCTTGAAGTGACCTGCCTTCCCACAGTTCCAGCAATCCAACTTTCATGTTTTGGGTATGGATTTTTCTCATCGATACATTGACCTATTTCTATTATGTATCCTTTCTGTATGTTTCCCTTGCTTTCAGCATTCAACGTTGAGGTGGATGCCTCCCCATGGGATTTTTTTGCACATCCTCATTCAGCACAAGCCTATCAATGTCATCAAATCTTAATGATGCATTTCTTGATGAGTTACTGATGGCTGTAACAGCCCATCCTAGCTATCTGGCAATGAAGAGAGGAACAACAAAGCTCAGACCTTGTCATCAAAACTGATGCCCACTGAACTTAATTGGCTCATCACTGTACTAAGCTCATTGAGGTGTTCAGTCACTGAATATCCATCCATCAGCTCCATGTTAAATAGTCTCTTCATCAAGAAAACATTATTTGAAGCCGAGGACTTCTCATACATTCTTGTCAGGGCATCGATGATATATACAGTATTTTTCTCATTAACGATGTTAAATACAACAAAAGAGGATAATGATAAGCAAATCTAAACATGTAGAATTCTATTGAGAACTTCCCATTCTTCATTAGTCATAGTTGATGGTTTTTTGTCAGCTCCTTTCAATGGAAGGTAAACTTCTTTTGGTAAAACAAATCCTCCATTTGCATTTTCCATAACACAAAGTTTGTACTGCTGAATTTCTATATCTTACGTCTCATCTCGTCGGCCATTTCTCCCACTAAAACAACAAACCCTTGGACCAACAAGGTAAACTTGCTCTGATACTACACTATTGAAAAAATTGTGAACTAACTTATTACACCACTGAGAACACATCGCAGTGGAAGTGGTTTTGGAACTCACTCGATCGAGGATTGGGATTGCGTTGACAGTTACCAAGCAAACAACAAAATCAAAAAATCCATAGGCAATCAAACACAACACATGCATGCAAGATAACCATAAAAATACAAACATTAAAACATAGAAATTTATGTTGAAAATCCATCAATGGGAAAACCACGGAGCCACACCACCAAAAATTTCCACTACATAAATTTGAAGAGTATAAAGTTACAAAGAGTTTAACTTTCTTAAAAAATACTAGCTCTTACTCTAGGATGAAGGAGAGAAGTAGCAGCCACCACCTAGAATGTTTTCTCCAACATGCAAGAGCTCCCTTACACAACACTTCTCCCTTAGGGTTTCTCCTTGGAATCTCCTTCACAGTAGTCAAAGCCTCACAATCTGAATTCCAACAGCTTAGAAACACCTCCAACATGTTCCCTTAAGTATCCAACTCAATTTTAGACTCCAAATGGTCCAAAATACTACCCAATTAATATAAGGCAAAATCTGAACTAGAGCAAAAATTTGCTAGGCGTTATGGCATGCCATAGCGCCTCAGCTTCAGGTAGCCAGAAGCCAGGGAGCACTATAGCGCCCAGGTCTTTGTTTGCCTGCCATTGCAGCGCCCTATAGTGCCAATTTTTGCTGCGGCGTGCTAGGGAACCAATTTTCACTATGGCGCATTGTAGCGCAGACTTCTCTATCTATTGGTTGCTGAGTCACGCGATAGCATCTCCTCCTTGGGTGTGGGGTGCTAATGAGCGCTGTGGTGCACTTGAGTTATTTATGGACTTCACACTTTGTTCCAAATTATAACGACCCAAATTGCTACTTAGGTCAATTAGGACTAAAATAAGTTCTAATTATAATTCCAGTGCTCTAACTAAGTTAATAGGAACTCACTACTAAGACTTAATCTAAATCAGGAATCAAATAGATCAAATCTTGATTTTGGGAATTTCCAAAAATCCTAGAAATTGACCAATTTAGTTTGTCATCATATTCAAAATTTGACTATGCCATTGCGCTCATCACCCCCAAATTAACTAGGGGTGATGTTTTGGAAGCATTTGGAAGTCGTTGAATTTTCGACAAATATTTTAATATTATTTAAATACCTCAAAAATTTGAATAATTAAATAATCATCATATCAAAAATTCGACTTCGCTGTTGCGTTCCTCACCCCACAATTAGCTAGGGATGATTTATTGGAAATTTTAGAAGTGCATTTAATTAATTTTAATTAATAAAATGTGTGAAAAATAATTTAAATAATAATGTTATTTAAAGTACTTAACGACAACCGTTAGTTGATAGCTAACACCGTCCCTAAAACCTAATATTGCCGTTAGATCTAACAGATCCTCTGATCCATCCGATCGAAGAATTAGACGGTCTGAAGACTGTCTCCCTCATCCAGACCGCGAGAGCTACCGCGTGTCTGCATGCATGCACGCAGTGCTCACCGCTACTCCAGGTGGCCTCCTGACAGACTGTAGAATACACGTTTGTGCTTGCACCCAAGTGTATGTGGTCTGAAGTAATAATTTGGAAGGTAAGTTTCGAGATTTATCGTCCTCAGGAAACGGCGTGTTTTGTTACTAAGGTATATCTATATTCAATAATGTTTAAGCCATATGATTTCAGTTTTGAGTTGGTTTTGTTATCAAAGCAATAATTCTGATTTAAGAAATTATTTGATTTAGAGAAGAGAGTTGGGTTTCCTCCATGTGAATTGATGGGGACTCTTGTTGAATTACTTCTCAAGAACTTCTCATTATTTCATGGTCATGCCAAATAATCAAGTGCACATTGCATTCCTTAGAGTTTTCCTCTAATTCTTACAAGTTCAAATCTTGTTCATGAAATGAACATACTAGGATTCAATTTCAGCACAGAGATCCTCATGAGATCGTACTTAGGGCATCTCAGTTTACCTACGTCTAGGTTGCCAAAACAATAGTCTTAGTTAAACGATCTCATGAACATTGATCCCTCTAATGAGCATCATGCGCGTAGTCCACAGTTTAGATAAGAAAATGGTTTCATTATGCTCCATGGACTACGTCACATCATCCATGAGCTCTCAATAAATCCACTTCCTCCTTTCACGTATGCCGAGCAATGGAGCTCCATTAGTGGGTCTTAGCTCACACGCTTCAACTTCTTAGTTGAGCTTAGAGCATGGTGTGGTTGGGCTCAAGAACTTCTCACATAGTTCTAAGCACTAATGCACGCATATCCAGCTCTAAACTAAGCAATGAGCTATGGAGCACAAGACATTAATTAAGGTTTTAATATTTATAGTTATAATTACTTTACATATTTTTCATTTAGTCCATAGAATTATTTTTTAGTGATCTCATTAAATCATTCAACACAGATTTTTGTTTCAATACTTAAGGAAGTTCTCCAATCATTCATTTAAGTCCCTTATATATCACAATAGATTCAGCCTAACCCTCCCCAAGGGGGTCTAGCCTTCCATTACAGCTGAGATAAGAATAAAAACATACAAGGATGAAGACCCTTTCATGATCCACTAAAAAGAAATCGAAAGCAAGATTTAGAAGTTACTAGGAACAGCCCTCAATGGGGTTCTCTGGATCTCTTCATCTACTTCCTCTTTTCCTTTCCCTTAGCTCCTTAATGCCGCTTGACTTCGCTCTCCTATAGCAATACCTTCTTCAACCTCCCTTGGAGAGGTCTCCTTCTTCTTCAATGTAGCCTTCTAAAAACTAGAATTTTTGAGTGAAAATTGGGAACCCTTCTATTGTGAAGAAAAGCTGCATTTATAGAGGATTCAATCTCCTTTCTTGCATTCAAATTTTGCCTCTTTCCCTCCATATTCATGCTGTCATGAGTGCTTAGCCCACTTGAGGCAAGACATGACATCTCCTTTTTCATTTCTTAATCACAAAATCATTTTAAAACCCTCATTTTTCCCTTAAAAAAATATTATGCTGTAGAAGATATGGCAGCTGGGAGAAAAGGAGCAGGCTGGGAGTCATATCTCAACCACAATTTAATGCCCTGAGAAGATAGACCTTCAGTGCCTGCTGTAGCCCACTATAGCGTGCTGTAGTGCACTGTAGTGATTAAGTTTCAAATCCTCACCCACTGCAGCACGCTTAAGCATTTTTAAGTACGAAAACTTGCTAGCTGTAGTGTGCTGTGGAGATTGAGTTTTGAAAACTCACCCGCTGCAGTGCACTGCAGTGGTTTTGTGTTCGAAAACTTGCTCTCTACAACGCACTGTAGCAATTGAGTTTTAAGAACTCTCCCGTTGTAGCTCTCTGTAGCGATTCAGTTTTAAAAACTCATTCGCCGCAGCGCAGTTGTAGTGCTTTAAGTTCAAAAACTTACCTGCTATAGCGTACTGTAGCGATTCAGTTTCGAAAACTTACCCGCCGCAGTGCACTATGGCCCATTGTGGCACGCCGTAGCGGAATCTCTCCAGATTTCAGAAATCCCCTTAGGTTAGTGCTTTCCACATGCTAGTAGCCGGAGTTTGCTATGGCTCGCTGTAGTGCGCTGCAGCGGTTTTCTCCTAGAAATTGCATAAATATTTTAGATTCTCCAAGAAATTGCTGAGCTCACATTCTACCTGAAAATAAGCAGAATTTGATCAAGGTGGGCTATTTTTAATAAGGATTTGCATGAGATTTTTCTTTTAATTAGTATATAAATTATGGAATCATCACACCCCCACACTTAGATTCTTACACGTCCTCGAGTAAGCTCAAAAATAATTTTTCTACTTTTAATGTGTGAGAGTCAATATGTAATGTCAATGTGAAATTGATTGCAGTTCAAAATTTATGCTTATCTGAAATGACATGCAATTTTTTGCCATTATACTTTTCCAACTCCAATTATGAACCGTGATTGATAGACTAGTCTCCAATTTTAAGTTATGTAATGCTTGATGCTAAATGATGGGAGAGGTTCTTTGAAATTCACTAAACTAGTGATGAAGCAAGTAATCAAGAGTTTTGTGCCATATATGCTTCTTCTTATGAATCACAAAGATGTTAAATATTTTTAGGAGAGATATTTTTCATCATCCTATTTCATTTTTTTCTTTGGGAGAGATATTTTTCTTCATCCCTATTTTTGTTTTCTTTTTTTTAGCTTTAGGGAGAGATATTTTTCTTCATCCCAATTCCAATTCTTTGTGATCATGAAGTCCTACAAGAGCCTAGCATAACTTTTAGTTTACTCAATTTAATCACTAGTTTTGATTTCTAAGCTTTCCCCCACACTTAGACCTTAGTATTGATTTTGTTAAATTTTTGGAGACTAGCGACAACCTGGGATCATTCCTTTGTTTAGATGATTTAATGCTGTCGATGAGTTTAGTAATTTTTTGTTAAGCAAATTTTGGTTGACAATTAATTCTTACATTGATATTTTTGTAACTTTCATAATCTTGAAAGGTTCAGAAAAATTTGTCATTTGCAAATCATAGAAAGATTTTGAAAAATATGAGAATCCATTATTTATTTCTTTCAAGAAAAAACAAAACACAAAGAAAATCTGGAAATGAGAACAAGAAAGATTACAATCTAACTTAGGCGTGGGTTGCCTCCCTCCAAGTGCTTGTTTTAACGTCTCAGCTTGACATGAGTAAAATCTATTATGTGATTTCTTCCATAGGAAGGTCTTGTAAGGTCCATCCTCCTTTCTCCTGCAGGTTACTATCTTCCAAATAAGGCTTTAATCGATTCCCATTTACCTTGAAGGTTCCTTCGCTTGAAGTAACATTTATAGCTTCATGAGGATAGACCTTTGTAACTGTAAATGAGCTCGTCCACATTGACTTTAATTTCCTTGGAAATAATCTAAATCTTGAATTAAAAGGTACTTTCATTTCTGTTTGAAAATGCTTTGGTTTAATTAATTTATCATGCCATTTTTTTGTTTTTTCTTTGTACATTTTAGCACTTTCATAAGCATTCAATCTGAATTCATCAAGCTCATTTAATTGAAGCATTCTCCTTGCTCCTGCATGCTGGAAGTCGAAGTTCAATTACTTGATGGCCCAAAAAGCACGGTGCTCCAACTCCACGGGCAGATGGTAAGAGTTACCATACACAAGCCTATAAGAGGACATTCCTAAGGGAGTTTTAAAAGTAGTTCTATATGCCCAAAGGGCATCTTGAAGTTTTGAAGTCCAATCTTTTTTATTTTGATTCACTATCTTCTCCAAGATCTATTTAAGTTCCCTATTTGAAACTTTGACTTGTCCATTAGTCTGAGGGTGGTAGGCAGTTCCCACCTTATGTTTTACTTCATAGCTTCTCAGCAAACTCTCAAGCTGCCTATTCAAAAATGCTTTCCCCCATCACTTATGAGGAATCTAGGAGTACCAAATCTCGCAAGCACATGCTCCTTGAGAAATTTGACAACAGTTTTAGTATCATAGTTTACACATGCAAGCACCTCTATCCACTTTGAAACATATTCAATAGCAATAAGAATATACATATTAGTTTGGGATAAAGGAAATGGGCCCATGAAATCAATTCCCCATACGTCAAATAGCTCAACTTCTAAGATTCCATTCAAAGGGAGCTCATCCCTTTTGCTAAGGTTTCCGGTTCTTTGGCATTTATCATAACTTTTAACATACTCGGTGGCATTTTTGAATAGATGAGGCCAAAAGAACCCAGATTGAAGCACCTTAGCTACAGTTCGATCAATTCCATGATGCCCTCTATAAGGGGATGTGTGGCAATGGTAGAGAATGTCCTTAATTTTTGAATCAGGCACACATCTCCTTAGGAGTTGATCATTGCAACATTTTTAGAGGAAGGGATCATACCAAAAGTAATTTCTTATGTTAGCAAAGAATTTTTTTCGTTGTTGAAAGTTCAGGTCTTTTGGTATAACTCCTCCTGTAAGATAATTTGCAAAGTCAACAAACCAAGGAGGTTTTGTTGATGAAATACTGTACAGCTTCTCATTGGTGAAAGAATCACTTATATTGGTCAAATTATCACTTTCAAGGTGGGTTAATCTAGATAGATGGTCAGTTAACACACTCTCACTCCCCTTTTTATCTTGGATTTCTAGATCAAACTCTTGTAAGAGCAGCACCCAATGTATTAAGCAAGGTTTTTCTTCTTTCTCTTGAAGGAGATACTTAATGGCCGCATGATCAGTGTAAACTATAGTTTTAGACCCAATGAGATATGACCCGAATTTAGTGAATGCAAAAATGACAGCTAAGAGTTCTTTCTCCGTGGTAGTATAGTTTCTTTGGGCATCATCAAGGAGCTTACTAGCATAGTAAATTGAATAGAAGGTTCATTCCTTCCGCTGCCCAAGGACAACACTAACTGCAAGGTTGCTCTCATCACACATAAACTCAAAAGGGTGTCCCAATTTAGAGTAGAAATTATGAGAGCAGAGATCAGGGTGGTTATAATAGCATTGAAACATTTTAAGAAATTTTTGTCAAATTTGAATTCAACATCTTTTCCTAGTAATCTACAGAGCGACAAGCTTATGTTGGAGAAGTCGTTGATATATCTTTTGTAAAATTCTGCATGCCCAAGGAAACTTCTAATTCCTTTTACATTGATAAGAGGAGGGAGTTTTTCAATTACCTCAACCTTAGCTTTATCAACTTCGATTCCCCTCTTGGAGATCAAATGACTAAGAATAATACCTTCTTCGACCATAAAATGACATTTTTCCCAATTTAAGATTAAATTCGATTCTTCAAACCTTTTTAAAACCTTTCCCAAATTAGCGAGACAATGTTCAAAAGAGCTTCTGACAACAGAGAAATCATCCATAAATATTTCCAAAAATTCGCCTATCATGTCTGTGAAAATAGCCATCCTACAACATTGGAAAGTGGTCGGAGCATTGCATAACCCAAAGGGCATTCTCCTAAAGGCAAGAGTCCCAAAGGGACAGGTTGTAACAACCTTAGGTTGTTACCATGCAAAATATAGGTTGCTTGATTTAATTTTTAGTATCATTGCCTTTAGAAAATCAATCTAGGCCTAACTAGAAGACTTGAAGCTCATTAGACTTCTCTAAGTCAAAATTGGCATTTTGATCAATCTAGATGCCTTAGTCTAGACCCAAAATATTTTGATCTCAGAATTAAAATCTGATTGCATTTTTGAATTCCTCACCCCAAAATTAGCTAAGGGTGAAAATTTGGTGCAATTTGGAATTCATTTGGGCCGTAATTCAATTTAAATTAAAATGGTTCAATTGCATTAATGGGTTTCTGACTTTTCCTAATTGCAGATTTACCCTTAATACCTAATATAACGCCTGGGATCCGCTGTGTGGACCGCGGGAGATCCACTGCGGAGCCCGGGTCACTCGACAGCGGGATCCCTCAAATCTAGCCGTCGCGCTCTCTTATCCAACGGCTAGGGTTAGAACCGCGGGTCCGCTGTTCGATCAACCCAAATGATCCTATGGCGTGGATTTAATCTGATTCAGCCGTTAGGATCCAGATGATCAGGGCCGTTGCGTCTATCCGTTCGATACATCAGACGGTCCACAGCGCACCCGCACTGTGGATCTTCATCTTCGCCACGCCCGCGGCCGACTGAAGGAAATCCCGTGGATCCTCGACAGCCTGGCCTGTCCCCCACTACCCATTCCACCTCAGCAAGCCATTGTGAACCTTTCCCCAACGGCATATCAGCCCTGGTCGGGCCTTATGACTTGGCCGAGCCAATTGGTGAAACGGAGAAGCTCGGTCCTGGCTCGACTTCTCGGGCCTCATTAACCCATTCAAAGCTCTCCAAAAGCTTCCTTGTAAGCATCTGAGGCTATAAGTAGGCTCAACGAACATTCCTCCGACCGTTTGCTGGTCAATTGAACTCTCTGCAAACTCGCCGCCATTGCCGAGCTCCTGAGTGCTAAGCTTCATCCCGGTGCTCCCAAGATTGCGTACCGCTGATAGGAGAGTCTCTTGGAGTTCAGGAACTCTCAGAGAGATCTAAGGCAGCTCAGCAAGGCCGGAGGAGACCTCTTCACCATCTGCGAACTCCCGGATGAAACCAGGTACTCCATTTGCAGGTTTTGAGCTAATAAGGCTCAAACCTTATCCCATTTGATGCGCTTTTATACTTATTGTCGATACGAACCCAGCCATATTATAATTAGGGTCTAGGTTAGCCCTGATCGATCGAATCAATCGATCGGGTTTAATTCCTTCTGGATCACCTCGGTCGAGTAAAGACCCAGCAATCCAGACCACCCCAGACCCCCAGACCAAAGGGCTTCGATTCGCCTCAGCTCCCTAATGGTGTAGGGATCGAGCTCGTGGTCTGGCATGGCCTCTGTGGGGAGAATTATCTCCCCACAGTAACTCTAATAGAGGAATCCTCAGGTGAGTAAGGTCTGGCTGATCCAGACTATCTCACAAGGCGCTTAGAGTCCCAATCAATGCGTCTGATCATGGTGATGGAGTAGCGATCGAATGCTGGCCGAGCCGTGGCTTGGATGCGCCAGAATTTTGGCGATTAGGGTTCCCTATTCAGCTCTATCCGTCAGGACAAATGAACGGGGACGACGGCACTGTGCGGGCCGGGTCGACCCACGACCCGTGCGGTGCGACAGTGCCTGGTCTCCCGGGCCTCGGTCGACCCGCGCGTTTCGAAATCGGGCCGAGCCGTTTTAATGAAATCGGAATTTTGGAATTATTTTCCTTAAGGAAAATAATTCAGTTATTCAAATCATAGGATTTTGATTAAATAAAAATACATAATGTATTATTTAAATAACTTTTAATCCACTAGTCCAAATCCTATAATATCATATTTGAAAATGATCAGAAAAATCTCAAGAATCTAAATATCCAAAAAAATCATGCATCTGATGGTTAGATATTTAATTATTGACTAATTATAGTGGATCTTAATTAGGATAGATTAGTAAATTTACTTATCCAAATTGTATGTTTAAGGTGCCATTAGTTCACTTATGTTAATCAAAATGCATGTGATATGTAGAATATTTTTTTTGAGCTCTGTAATTTTAGTTATTCCCTAATTTTGTTAAAATATGATTAGTAAATATTAGGGTTTATACTTATTGGATCATATCAAACTCAGGTTCAGACTACTTGTGTGATTAATTAGAACTTACATGCCAAATTTCATGTGATTTTGATGGTTGGATTTATACTTATGAGCTAATCCTTTTTGATTGAAATTAGGGTTTGATTAGCACTAAGTAACCCTTATTTTAAAACTTGATTTATCAATCAGACTTATGATAGTAAGTAAATGAAATGAATTATCCTTATAAATTTATTAAGCATGCTTGAATAAATCCAAAGATCTAAAATCTTAAATATCTTAATTAACTTGAGAAATCCTAAGATTTGAATCAAGCCATTAAGACTTGATTTAGGTCTGAGATTGCCACCAATAATACATAATTAATCCACTAATTTGACATTAATCTTAAATACATAACTTGATTTTTCTTAAGGCATGAGAAGGGATCAAACCCTAAGCTACTTAAGAAGGGGCAAAACCCTTAAGAACCCTAATTTAATTGATTTGATGCAAAACTTTGGATTAAACATTTTTTTAATAATGCATTTGATTTATTATTGATTCTAAATATTTGAATTAGACAAATTAAGGTTAATAACAATCTTTGGTGATTTCACTATCTGAATCAAACCTTAATATCCCTAATTTTCTCTTAAGTAAGAGGACTAGCATAAGAAGATTAATAAAATCATATTGATTAATCAAGTGATCTAAGTCTTAAAACTATTCCTGATTTAGATCCCATAACCTTAGTTTGAGTGTGATCAGATGACTTAATCATCTGATATAATCAACCTAAACTTAAATATGAAACAGAACCTAAGAGATTAATATCAAAATTTAGAAGAGAGAAACTTAAGTATCCCTTCATAAGATTGTCTTGAATTATGTAAAAGACCTAAATTCATATATCATGAGGTAAGAGGCCTTGTATGAATCATTGAGGTAGAAGTATAGAAGATCCCATCACCTTAGAGATTGATCTATTCTCCTTATGGTAGTAATCACTTAAGACATAAGAAGAGATACATCTCCTTGTGGTAGAATCCATATTAAGTGATCTTGGATCACATTCACTTGATGACACCTTGTATAGGACTTACCTATTAGTTTAGGGCTTGTAGTTTTGATAAATCCTTATTCTATTAAATAAACTTGATTGAACCTTGATTACTGGGTAGTGCAGTATAGTATACCCATATAACTGGTCTCCAGTAATATTCGGGATTAGTTGAGTCACTCCAAGTGAGATTTATCTTTGTTGCTATCTTGCGGGCTTAGGCGTATATAACCTCGCTTAGAGTAAATCAATCAATCCTAAGAGTGTATTAAACGGGTGCCTATTCCTTAGTTTAACTGAAAAATAAATTGCCATCGGGCAATGCCTCCTAGCAAAGATCGCTTCAATAGGTTTGGCCCAAATAAACTAAGTAACGGGATTCACCTTCCTTAAGACACTAAGTATGATTGTGAGTTTAGCGACTAAATGCTTAGTTTGAGATACAAATTCATTATCGGATGGTGGCTCCTAATGAATATCGCTTTGTTAGGGTTGCGTAATCAAACTAAATGTTGTTAGTCCTATCTTTGCTGCATATTTGATATGTGTATACAATCACCCCGCCTAGCAATCTTTAAGTAAATAAGCAACTTTAACTAAATATAGATCTAGAAATTTGAAGTCAGAATCCTTTTAGCAGGATTCTACATAGTGGAGACTTAGGATTCATTACTATTTCTTACTATATTCTTCATGGATTTCAGGATTTCTCATTCATTCAATATGATGGCATAAGCATAAGCATAAACATGAGTTGAACTCATTCCTTCTGTTGTGACCCGTGGTTATCAGTGATACAGTATGAGATACAGAATATTATACACATAGATTGAGGAATTTTAGGGTGCATCTGCATCACCATACTGACTTCCTAACTGTTGTGCTTACATTGGACCGTACTACTCATAAACTTTCAGTGATAGTTCTGTGATATACCACGGTAAAGCATATTTGTGAGAATTGTTTCAGTGGCATATAGTGCCGCTTATAGCATCTTTTCAGCATTTGACATTCCTTTCACATTGATTTATGAGCATCTGATATTTCATTTACTTTCAGTATTTAGTTTTGATGCAGTTTTACCTTTCTTAGCCTTTACAGTTTCAGTTAACTAGTGCCTTTACCATTTTTTTGCGCTTTTACTTTACGTCACTTGTATATTTGTTATGTTTAGTTTAGCTTTGCATAGCTAGTTTCGATGTGTTAGACTTCTTGTCTAACACGGGGTACTTTTGGGATCTGGCAATTTGCTATATCCCGAGCAGTTTTTGGTGGCAGGTCAGGAGGACGTACTAGAGACTCCAGAGGAGCAATTGGAGCTGTAGGGGATTGAGCACCTACATTTACTTTCTAATTCTTTCCAGCATTCTAGATAGACTCTTTATATTTCTGCATTTTAATGGTTTGTAATAAACTCTGGATGTACTTTTACTTTTCTTTTCTGAGATGGACATTTACTATTGCTTGAGATGAATGTATTCTGGATATTATGCTTTTAGTTTCCGCACTCTGTTATACTACAATACATAGTATTGTGATGTGATCAGCGTACTGGAAACGCTGATATATTTTATAATATACGTGGGTTCTTTCTCGCTCCCTTGAACCTTATGTATGTGCCAATCTAATACCTAAGATAAGTATTTCATTCTTATCTTAGATATTGACTCTCGAACCAACTATTAGGTTTCGAGTCAGCGGCCTTCAGTATGGCTCCGTCTCTAGCCTATTCGAGAAGATGGGTTCTACTTGTATAGCCCACCGTTCTCGAGTAGCGTATCATTTCGCCGCTGAACTATTATTATACTCGTCTTTTACGCACGGTGACGGGACGGGGCGGTACAGTTGGTATCAGAGAAGTATTATAAAGTGTCAGATAAGGAGCTTGTTTCTATCTACTTTATAATCTGTTCTCTGAGTCAGGACAAGATCACAATTACTATGTGTAGTGCAAAGCAATCATTCAAAAGGTTCATCAAGTTGTCTCAGAATAGAAAGGAAGATTATGTTTACAATACTGGAACCCTAGGGATTAAACACACTTAAAATAACATCTTAGGATTTGAATGAATTTTGAAAAGAATAAATAAATGAAATATTTATGGGTTGAACTATTTTAGGGGATGGAATACTCGTCGTCCGCATTTCATTTCTACCTTAGGAGGTTTTATGATTATTGGATAGACGACCTTCAAGATGGTCAGATCTACGGGAGGATGGTAGATGGAGTATCACCCCGAGGAGTCGCAGTACTAGACAAGATACTGGTTAATTCATCATTTAGAGGTACCAGTCTTTCGGCACTTCCAAAGAGTGGTTGGATCGTGTTACCACGGCACTTCGAGAGACAACCTGTCCAGAGAAGTATCGCCTAGAGATTGTAGAGATCCTACTGAGGGGATCAGTGAGTCGTTGGTGGTATTGGGTCGATAGGAGATTAACTCGGAAAGGTCACATAGTCACATATGATGACTTTTGTGCTGCCTTTTGGGTAGAGTATTATAACTAGATCCTAGGAATTTCCTTATGTCATTTCTTGTTATCTTGTTTACATATTTTGATGTATCCATGTATCTTCTATTTTGAGAAAAGAACTTAAAAATGAATGAAATTTTATATTTCTAAAAATTTACATTTTAACTGCAGCTATGAATCCTAGTTCCCTCTCTGCTCCCACTCCTATTAAAAAGATGATCCCATCGTCAAGCGGACCTGAGGAATCAAGTCTTATGGCAACTTAATAAAGGCTTTAATTGACAGTAATGCACAACAGGTGCAGGAGACATGGTCTCTCATCCTCTTAGTCAAACAATAATCCTCCGGATCTTCTTCTTATAATTCAGGTGACGGAGTCCAACACAATTTCCTTCATTTCTGTACTCCCACATTCAACAGGGCATTAAACCCCATGGATATAGTAACATGGATAAAGTAGGTGGAGAAGAATCTGGCCTTAATTAAATGTCCTAATTCTGAGGCAATCCGTCTGGTGACCTACCTGTTCCAAGAAGAAGCGAAATACTGGTGGGAAAATGAACAGAATAACAGATTTATGGAGTTCGAGATGGAGGACATTCCATGTGATATGTTCATGGAAGCATTTCACGAAGCTTTCATTCCAACCTCAGCACAAGCAATTCTAGAAGACGAACTTCTTCACCTCACACAAGGAAATAAGTCAGTGTCCGAGTATGAACAAGAATTCAGGAGACTGTCAAGGTTCATTCCAGATCTTGTGAGAACGGAAGCATCCAAGTGTCACCGCTTCATGAAAGGTCTAAGATATTCTATTAGAGCGCACCTAGTCTCACTACAGTTCAAAACTCTAATAGAATTAATTGAGGCTGCCCGTCTGCCAGAAGGATTCCAGGGTGTAACAGCCCAAACTCTTAAGCACCAAGGTATTGTCCGCTTTGGCCTGAAAGGCCTCACGATTTTGCCCATATAAGATAACTTCCTAGTAGGTCACCCATCCTAGGAGTGCTCCCACATGAGCACGCTTAACTTTGGAGTTCTTATTAGGAACTCCACTGTTATCAGAAAAGGTGCCTCGATGTTTAAGAGTTTCACTTATTACTACTTAAGTGGGTCATCATAATTTCCCCAACTTAAGTAACTGACGTCCTCGTCAGTATCCACACACAGATCCAAGAACCATCCATTGAGTAGATAGAACTAGAGGTGACCCCTATAGGCGCAAGAGGTACCCACAACCATGTAGCACCTTAACCATCTTGTGTTCAAGAGGCTGCTCACATGAAGTAGTACTTTGCCATGTATGGCACTTAGCTCCTATCTGACACCCTATGGTTTGCTCTGATACCATTTGTAACATCCTAAACTCTTAAGCGCACCAAGGTATTGTCGGTTTTGGCCTGAAAGGCCTCACGGTTTTGCCATATAAGATAACTTCCCAGCACATCACCCATCCTGGGAGTGCTCCCATATGAGCACACTTAACTTTGGAGTTCTTATCAGGAACTTCACCATTATCTGAAAAGGCGCCTCGATATTTAAGAGTTTCACTTATTACTACTTAAGTGGGTCATCACACAGGGTCAGCTGGACCGAAAGAGAAAAGCCATGATCATGCGCCCACGAGACGAGCGCTTTGGCCATCACAAAATGGCCAGAGTATACAATATGGAAACTACACAACCTTAGCCTCATAATTCGAAATGTAAGAGGAAGCATCTGTACGGGAAGTGCTACCACTTCGGTGGTGTATGTTTCACTTGTGGTCGTAAGGGCCATCGCTACTATGAGTGTAGGGAGAAAAATACCATCGATGGTGTGCCCATCGACCACTCCTGCCATAAGCAAACCTTTCGTGCTCAACCCGTGAACCAGCGGGAGCCTGCTCCTGCCATAATGCCGGCTCCTACAACAAACTCAAGGGAAAGTGTACGTGTGCAAAGGTCAACATACAACCGCCAAGATTCTGGGAACCAGAATAAACAACCCTCGGCACCTGCCCGAGTATATATGTTAACTCCAGCTTCTGCTCCTAAAAACAATGACGTGGTATCAGGTACGCCTTAAGTAAATTATCTTTTCTTGCTGTATTAATAATTGTCCCTTACTACTCTAGTATTTCAATTCTTGAATAATTATCCTTACGCAAAATTATCGCAACTGTAGGCACATTAACAATAAATGACACAACTTGTAATGTTTTATTCGATACGGGAGCGAGTCATTCTTTCATATCGGAAGAGTGGGCTAAAACACTTAAGCTACAGACACATCAACTAGCCAGTTCATTAAGTATTGGGCTACCTTCTGGAGCTCGTATGCAGTCTCAACAATTATGCAATCTAGATATTCCTATTGAGGATCAAAACTTCAGAGCTAAGCTAATTTTACTGCCAATTAGCAACTTTGACATAATTCTAGGTATGAATTGGTTAAGCCAACATGGTGCGTCCATAAATTGCCAAAAGAAGAAAATAACCTTGGGCAGCGGAAGAAACTCCAAATCATTCATGGGAAAATCTAACACCCAATCGTCGTTAATCAACGCCATGGTGGCAGAGAAACTAGTTAAGAAGGCATGTAGTGCGTACCTTGTAACAATGTTGGGGGAAAAGAAAGAAGTCATACCTCTTTGTGAGAACCGTGTAGTTTGTGAATTTCCTGATGTTTTCCCTGAAGACATGCCCGGTCTTCCTCCGAATAGAGAAGTAGAGTTCACCATAGAAGTAATTCCCAGAACTCAACCACTATCAAAGGTTCCATACCGCATGGCGCCAAAAGAACTCCAAGAGTTGAACAACCAACTTCAAGAATTACTAGAGAAGGGTCTCATCCGTCCAAGTTCATCTCCTTGGGGGGCACCGGTGCTGTTCGTTACGAAGAAAGATGGATCGATTAGGATGTGCATCGATTATAGGGAATTAAACAAAGTAACTATCAAGAATAAATACCCTCTGCCGTGTATCGACGATTTGTTTGATCAGTTATCTGGAGCAAAGGTCTTCTCCAAGATAGACTTGCAATCGGGGTATCATCAATTGCGAGTTAAGGATTCTGATATTGAGAAAACAACATTTCGAACTCGTTATGGACATTACGAATTCTTGGTGATGTCTTTTGGATTGACGAATGCACCATCCATTTTTATGGACTTAATGCAGCGGGTGTTGAAAGCACATCTGGATAAATTCGTCATCATCTTCATCGATGGCATACTAATTTATTCCAAGAATAAGATCGATCATGAAAAACACCTTCGTATAGTACTTGAAGAACTCAGGAACCACGAACTCTATGCTAAGTATTCTAAGTGCGAGTTTTGGCTCGATTCTATCACCTTTTTGGGGGTCACATCATCGACTTTCAGGGGATTAGAGTGGACCAAAGCAAGGTAAGCGCAGTCTGAGATTGGTCACAACCAAAATCCGTGATGGATATCCGATGCTTCTTAGGTCTGGCAGGCTATTACAGAAAATTTGTCAAAGGTTTCTCATAAATTATGTCTCCTCTCACCAAGCTGACTCAAAAAGCAGTACCTTTTATTTGGAGTCCAGAGTGTGAAAAAGCGTTCCAAACATTGAAAGATGCTCTTTCTTCTACCCCAGTTCTCGCCTTACCCAAGGAAGGATTGAATTACCAAGTTTATACTGACGCATCTAGTATAAGTTTGGGATGTGTATTAATGCAAGAAGGGAGAGTCATAGCCTACGCATCTCGGCAGTTGAAACCACATGAAAAGAACTATCCTGTTCACGATCTCGAACTAGCATCAGTAGTCTTCGCTCTAAAGATTTGGCGTCATTATCTGTATGGAATCCAGTGTTCCATATTCACCGACCATCAGAGCTTGAAATATATTTTCACCAAACACGAGTTGAATTGCCGACAGCGAAGATGGCTCGAGTTAATAAGCGATTATGACTTAAGCATTCAGTAACATTCGGGAAAAGTAAACATCGTAGCAGATGCACTCCGCTGTCATGCTACACTATCTTCTATGATTATCACAAGTGCATTGGAGGAAGAATTCCAAAGGTTTGAAATCAGGCCAGTGCGTGGAGATATGCTAAGCACACTGGTATCCATGAGCTCAGTTGAACCTACCTTTCGTCATGATGTCTTCATGTCTCAAACCAAGGATGAAGATTATTTGAAGTTCAAAGTCGATATCGAAAGTGGACGTCGCTTCGACCTTCAGCTTCGTGGTAACATAATTTACCAAGGTGATCGTCTATGCATTCCCAAATCCATGCATCAGAAGATCCTGGTCGAAGGCCATAATTCTGGTTACCAAGTGCATCCAGGTAGTACCAAAAGGTACCAGGATCTGAAGAAATCATTCTGGTGGCCTGGTATGAAAAAGAGTGTGGCAGAATTTGTGGCAAAATGTCATGCTTGCAGTCTAGTCAAAGCCGAGCATCAAAATCCTGGAGGACTTCTTCACCATCTAGCAATCCCTGAGTGGAAGTGGTTTGACATCTCTATGGATTTTGTTATGGGTTTGCCTAAAGTAAGATCTGGTGTGGATTCAATTTGGGTTATTGTCGATTGATTGACCAAGTTAGCTCACTTCATCCCTATGCATCAAACGGATTTAGTGGAAAAACTGGCAAAGTTATATATCAAGGAAATTATCTGACTCCATGGGATTCCGAGATCCATTGTATCTGATCGAGATAGCCATTTCACTTCTAAATTTTGGCAAGTAGTTCATCAAGACTTGGGAACTACTCTAGCTATGAGTACCGCCTTTCATCCTCAGATAGATGGACAAACTGAAAGAGTCAACCAGGTTATGGAAGATCTCCTTCATCTCTGTATTCTGAACTTTGGAGGATGTTGGGAGGACCACCTCCTATAATAGAATTTGCGTACAATAATAGTTTCAAGCAAGTATCGGTATGGCTCCATAGGAAGCCCGGTACGTCAGGAAATGTAGTATGCCTTTAGCATGGTCCGAGACCGGCAGTGTTCAACTTTATGGGTCAGAACTAGTTGAAGAAACAAATCGCAAGATTCAACTGATCCAGCAAAGAATCAAAGCAGCTCAAGACCGACAGAGTAAATATCACGATACTCATCATCGTGCTTTGGACCTTGAGGTGGGAAATTATGTGTACCTTACAGTGAGTCCAATGAAGGGCATTTTTTGTTTTGGAGTAGCCGGAAAGTTAAGTCATCGCTACGTCGGACCATTTGAAGTACTAGAAAAGATTGGTTCTGCAGCATATCGATAAAAGCTTCCTGAAGATTTCTCTGCAGTTCATAATGTATTTCACATCTCCTCTCTGCGAAGATGTCTCCATGATCCATCTCACTTAATTCAACTTCCAACCGTATCACTACAACTAGATCTTTCTTATGCAGAAGAGCCGATTAAGATCTTAGCTCATGATCAAAAGCAACTAAGGAATCGCTCAATCCCAATGGTAAAAGTTCAATGGAGATATCACTCTTTAGAAGAATCTACTTGGGAGAAAGACGAGGATATGAGAAAGAAATATTCCAATCTCTTTGAAACTCCAGGTACTCTTTAGTTTTAAAGTCTTATTCGTGTGCTTCACTCTTCCTTGTTTTCTTCTCTTTAAATGATGTTGGGGACGACATCGTTCTTAAGCAGGGGAGTCTGTAACAACCCTAGGTTGTTACCATACAAAATATAGGGTGCTTGATTTAATTTTTAGTATCATTGCCTTTAGAGCATCAATCTAGGCCTATCTAGATGACTTGAAGCTCATTGGACTTCTCTAAGTCAAAATTAGCATTTTGATCAATCTAGATGCCTTAGTCTAGACCCAAAATATTTTGATCTCAGAATTAAAATCTGATTGCATTTTGAATTCCTCACCCCCAAATTAGCTAAGGGTGAAAATTTGGTAAAATTTGGAATTCATTTGGGCCATAATTTAATTAAAATTAAAATGGTTCAATTGCATTTAAGGGTTTCTGACTTTTCCTAATTGAAGATTTACCCTTAATACCTAATATAACAGACGGGATCTGCTGTGCGGACCGCGGGCGATCCGCTGCGGAGCCCGGGTCACACGATAGTGGGATCCCTCAAATCTAGCTGTCGCGCTCTCTTATCCAACGGCTAGGGTTAGAACCGCGGGTCCATCGTTAGATCAACTCGAATGATCCTACGGCGTAGATTTAATCTGATTCGGCTGTTAGGATCCAGATGATCAGGGCCGTTGCGTCTATCAGATCGATACATCAGACAGTCCACAGCGCACTCGCATTATGGATCTTCATCTTCGCCACACCCGCGGCCGACCGAAGGAAATCCCGCGGATCCTCGACATCCTGGTATGTCCCCCAGTACCCATTCCACCTCAGCAAGCCATTGGGAACCTTTCCCCAATGGCATATCAGCGCTGGTCGGCCCTCGTGACCCGACCAAGCCAATTGGGGAAATGGAGAAGCCCGGCCCTGGCTCGACTTCTTGGGCCTCATTAACCCATTAAAAGCTCTCCAGAAGCTTCCTTGTAAGCATCTGAGGCTATAAGTAGGCTCAGTGGTCCTTCCTCTGACCCTTTGCTGGTCAATTGAACTCTCTGCAAACTCGCCGCCATTGCCGAGCTCTCGAGCAGCTAAGCTTCATCCCGGCGCTCCCAATCTTGCATACCGCTGATAGGAGAGTCTCCTGGAGTTCAAGAACTCTCAGAGAGATCTAAGGTAGCTCAGCAAGGCTGGAGGAGACCTCTTCACTGTCTACGAACTCCCGGACGAAACCAGGTTATCCAGTTGCAGGTTTTGAGCTAATAAGGCTCAAACCTTATCCCATTTGATGCGCTTTTGTACTTATTGTCGATACGAACCCAGCCATATTGTAATTAGGGTCTAGGTTAGCCCTGATCAATCGAATCAATCGATCGGGTTTAATTCCTTCTGGATCACCTCGGTCGAGTAAGGACCCAGCGATCCAGACCACCCCAGACCCCCAGACTAGAGGGCTTCGATTCGCCTCACCTCCTTGATGGTTTAGGGATCAAGCCTGAGGTCTGGCATAGCCTCTATGGGAGAATTATCTCCCCACAGTAACTCTAATAGAGGATTCCTCGGGTGAGTAAGGTCTGGTTGATCCAGACCATCTCACAAGGGCATCGAGTCCGAATCGACGCGTCTGATCACGGTGATGGAGTAGCGATCTAATGCTGGCCAAGCCATGGCCTGGATGCGCCAGAATTTTGGTGATTAGGGTTCCCTGCTCGGCTCTATCTGTCGGGATGAAGGAACAGGGATGATGGCACTGTGCGGGCTGGGTCGACCGACGACCCGCGCGGTGCGACAGTGCCGGGTCTCCCGGGCCTCGGTCGACCCGCCCATTTTGAAATCGGGCCAAGCCTGTTTTAATTAAATAGGAATTTTGGAATTATTTTCCTTAAGGAAAATAATTTAATTATTCAAATCATAGGATTTTGATTAAATAAAAATATAGAATGTATTATTTAAATAACTTTTAATCCACTGATCCAAATACTATGATATCATATATGAAAGTGATCAGAAAAATCTCAAGAATCTAAATATCCAAAAATTTTATGCATTTGATGGTTAGATCTTTAATTATTGCCTAATTATAGTGGATATTAATTAGGAGAGATTAGTAAATTTACTTATCCAAATTGCATATTTAGGGTGCCATTAGTTCACTTATATTAATCAGAATGCATATGATATGTAGAATATTTTTTTGAGCTCTGTAATTTTAATTATGCCCTAATTTTTTTAAAATATGATTAGTAAATATTAGGGTTTATACCTATTGGATCATAGCAAACTCAGGTTCAGATTACTTGTGTGATTAATTAGAACTTACATGCCAAATTTCATGTGATTTTAATGGTTGGATTTAAACTTATGTGCTAATCCTTTTTTATTGAAATTAGGATTTGATTAGCACTATGTAACCCTTGTTTTAAAACTTGATTTATCAATCTGACTTATGATAGTAAGTAAATGAAATGAATTCATCCTTATAAACTTATTAAACATGCTTGAATAAATCCAAAGATCTAAAATCTTAAATATCTTAATAAACTTAAGAAATCATAAGATTTGAATCAAGCCATTAAGACTTGATCTAGGTCTGAGATTGCCACAAATAATACACAATTAATCCACTGGTTTGACATTAATCTTAAATACATAACTTGATTTTTCTTAAGGCATGAGAAGAGATCAAACCCTAAGCTACTTTAGAAGGGGCTAAACCCTTAAGAACCCTAATTTAATTGATTTGATTCAAAACTTTGGATTAAACATTTTTCCAATAATGCATTTGATTTATTATTGATTCTAAATCATTGAATTAGACAAATTAAGGTTAATAACAATCTTTGGTGATTTCACTTTCTGAATCAAATCTTAGGATCCCTGATTTTCTCTTAAGTAAAACGACTAGCATAAGAAGATTAATAAAATCATATTGATTAATCAAGTGATCTAAGTCTTAAAAATATTCTTGATTTAGATCCCATAACCTTAGTTTGAGTGTGATCAGATAACTTAATCATCTGATCTAATCATCCTAAACCTAAATATGAAACAAAACCTAAGCGATAAATATCAAAATTTAGAAGAGAGAACCTTAAGTATTCCTTCAATAGATCGTCTTGAATTATGTAAAAGACCTAAATTCATATATCATGAGGTAGGAGGCCTTGTATGAATCCTTGAGGTAGAAGTATAGAAGATCCCATCACCTTAGAGATTGATCTATTCTCCTTGTGGTAGTAATCACTTATGACATAAGAAGAGATACATCTCCTTGTGGTAGAATCTATATTAAGTGATCTTGGATCACATTCACTTGATGACACCTTGTATAGGACTTACCTATAAGTTTAGGGCTTGTAGTTTTGATAAATTCTTATTCTATTAAATAGACTTGATTGAACCTTAATTATTGGGTAGTGCAGTATAGTATACGAATATTACTGGTCCCTAGTAATATTCAGGATTAGTTGAGTCACTCCAAGTGAGATTTATCTTTGTTACTATCTTACAGGCTTAGGTATATATAACCTCACTTTGAGTAAATCAATCGATTCCTAAGATTGTATTAAACGGGTGCCTATTCCTTAGTTAATTGAAAAAGAAATTGCCATCGGGCAATGCCTCCTAGCGAAGATCGTTTCAATAAGTTTGGCTCAAATAAACTAAGTAACGGGATTCACCTTCATTAAGACACTAAGTATGATTGTGAGTTTAATGACTAAATGCTTAGTTTGAGATACAAAATCATCATCGGATGGTGCCTCCTAATGAAGATCGCTTTGTTAGGGTAGCGTAATCAAACTAAATGTTGTGTTTCCTATATTTGCAGCATATTTGATATGTGTATGCAATCACCCCGCTTAGTAATCTTAAAGTAAATAAGCAACTTTAACTAAATATCGATCTAGAAATTTGGAGTTAGAATCCTTTAAGCAGGATTCTGCACAGTGGAGACTTAGGATTCATTACTATTTCTTACTATATTCTTCATGGATTTTGGGATTTCTCATTCATTTAATATGATGGCATAAGCATAAGCATAAACATGAGTTGAACTAATTCCTTCTGTTGTGACCCATGGTTATCAATAATACAGTATGAGATACAGAATATTATACACATAGACTGAGGAAGCATAATTAGGATAAGTATCCTTATAATTATTAGTATATCATTTTAATACCTAACCTTGTTGTAGCAGAGTTTTAGAGGTAAGTGCTTACCTTCTCTTATTTAATTTGTAAGCCTATTGTTTATAGCTTTCTATTCCTTTCATATCCTTTCTTGCTCATATATATTGTGTTTAGTTATTAAGTTTATAGTGATATATAAATTAACATAATAAAGTATCAGTCTAAAATATACTTAGACATTTTGTCTAACTAATATTTTCTTTTCTTTGGCTGGGGCCCTATCATTATGAAACCAAAAATGATAGATTCAGAGTTATTTGAAGTTGTGGAGCCATCCGAGGGCTTGCCTTTAGAGGAGGATCGTGTTGTTGAAGACTCTTTTGTTCTCTTTTCATTCTGTTAGTGAGGCTGAGTGTCCTTATGTTTCATTTCTGCTAAAATATTTAAATATATTGTAATTATATAGATTAAACTTTGCTTTTTACTGTTTTACTTATTCTGAGTTGAATGTCTGGAATCTCATATTATAATGAATGAATATGTACTATTTTCCTTCCGTACTCTGTTTTCATGAATATTTCATCTAGTGATGTATACTTAAAAATGGTAAAGGCTCTAATTATAATGGATTAGGGTGAGTACCTAATCTAATTATAATTAAGGATCTTGTCATTTGGTGATCACCTCACCGTAATTATGTTAACTTAAGAGTTAATAGGACCACGACAGGGTAGGCCACCATAGTTTGTATCAGAGAATTTTATAAGGTGTCATATTGGAATTTGTATCCCTTTCTACCTAATGGATTGTTCTTATGCCACTTCATCACTAAATGGATACTTGAAATAACATCCATATCATTATGATTGTAAATTAGAATATAGTAAAAGATAAGAAAACTAAAAGAAATGATAAAGTACAAATAAGCTAAATAATAATACATCATTCAACAAACTAAATGAATTTTATGATATTTATAAGTATAAGAGACACATAAGAATGTCATTCCTAGTTCACCTAAGAGAATTTGAGGCTATTTGGAAATATGAATTTTAAATGGGTCAAATGCATGGAAGATATATAGGAGTATCTGATGAAGGAGTGCTAGTGCTTAACAAAATGCAGAAGGAAGGCATCTACTGAGGGTTTGATTTTCCCATTCTAGCCAAAGAGTGGCTTTTAAGGGTGGACCGTATTCTTAGTACCATGGAATGGCTGGATAACTTTAAGGTAGATGTAGTGTTATGTCTCCTTTGAGATTCTGCAAGGGAATGGTGGATCGACACCTATAAACATTTATCTAAGAAGCTTCGAGTGAGTGCCGTGAACTCACTTATGAAGGCTTTCATGTAGTTTTTTATGCTAAATATATAGGCTAAGATCTATTACTATAATATGAATCTGTTCTATGTTTTCCAATTTGTAATAACTTCATCTTTGAGTAGTAATAAAAATTGGACAATGTTCTAGTTGTTTTTCATAAAATTAAGAATGATCATTTTTATTTCAAAAATGAATCCTGCCACTTCCCCCAATAATACTCCGATCAATGCCGCCAGTTATTTTAATGACCCCCAATCAATACCATTGCTGCATCCAACGATAACAATATTGATGAATCAGCTTCCATTAGGAGCATGGTAAATACATTGAACCAACAAGCTCTGGCTATTCAGAGGCTAGTGTCACCATTAATGTCTGTAAACGCCAACACGTCATCAGCGTCACATGTTGTCCACTCATACAACTCTAACTATTAGTTTGGTGATGGATTACTACATAACTTCTTAATGTTAAGACTACCTACATTTGATGGGACTTTATCTCCAATAGACATGATGGCTTGGTTTAGAGCAATAGAGAAGAACTTGACTAGCCTTTGTTATCCTAATTACCAAACAGTTCGATTAGCTACACACTTGCTTCAAGATGAAGTTTATCATTGGTGAGATAACATTAGAGAGACTCATTTTGAAGAATATGAATTAGAAGATATTGAATGGGATTGGTTTGTGAAGGCCTTTAAGGAAGCTTTTGTGCCCCCATCTGCGAAGAACATCACCGGTGACTCTCTATTGAAGTTGACTCAAGGAAGTCGATCTGTGGCGGATTATGTAGCAGAGTTAAGAAGACTCATTCATTTCACACTGAATTTGGTACCCACAGAAGAAGATAAATGTTACCATTTTCAAAGTGGTTTATGTGAATCCATTAAAGATCACGTCATTCCATTTTAATTAACTAACTTTGAGAAAATAGTAGAGACAGCACGGGTGGTAGAACACCACCAATCGCTAAAGAATTTCAAGAGAAAGGCATTCTCCATATCCAACAGTTATGAAAGTTTCAAATGTCACCATCCTAATCAAGGGAGGGCTTATCAAATTGAAACCACCAAAAAATTTGATCCAACTTCAGAATGTCAAAGACCTCACCCATATGGGAAATTCTATCATTATGATCATCGATGTTTCACTTGTGGTCGCCAGGGCCAACGATATAAACAATACGACACCATAAAAATAATTGATGGAGTTGTGATTAACCGTTCTCACTGGGATTAAGTATTATAAGCCACTCCCCTAAATAAGAGAGAACCAAGGATGGCTCTGATGCCACCCCCAGCCGGAGAGAACCAGGCTTCTCCCAAAGTACAAGTTACTAATTCCCGACCCTATATTCAGAATCAAGCAAGGGTCAAAATGGCAAATAATAGACCTGCAGGAACGACCAGGGTATATAACCTCACTCAAGTTGAAGCAACTGAGGACAACAATATTGTCTCAAGTACATATCCTTAAATATTTCTTTACTTATAGCATTACAGTTGTTATTAAATGTTTTTCATTAAAATTAGTTAAATTAGGCACCATATGTATAGAAGAAAAGTCCTGTAACATATTCTTTGATACTGGGGCTAGCCATTTGTACATCTTCGAGAACTTTGTCAAAAGACTGAATTTACCTTCCTATAAACTCACTAAAACCTTAAGTGTTGGACTCTCTGGAGACCAACTTAGCATAGTCAAGTTCTGTGATTTACAAATGCCAATTAATTTAGCGCCCCAACCCGTCAATGTGCACAAAATAAACTAAATTTGGCGGCAGAGTGGCATGCTACTCGAGAAGGAATAACCCATCTCCCCAAATAGGTAGGCTAAAGAAACTAGCCACACTGAAGCTTGCTGACTCAACCTAAGATAAGGGTCAAGAGTCAATTCTTGAGATAAGAGTAAGATACTTATCCTAAGTATTAGACTAATACATACATTGGATTATAAAGGTAAGTAAGGTATCCAATATATGTTCATAAATATCAGCATTTTTAGTATGCTGATCACTTCACAATACTAAGTATAGTAATAGAATAACATAGTGTGGAAGCTAAAGCAAACATTTAGAATACATCCATCATAGAACAGTAGTAAGAATTCATCTCAAAAAAGAAAAAAATAAAATGCATCTACAATTATTACAAACTAATTACTAAATAATACAGAAGTAAAGTTCAGCTAAAGTACTGAAATAAAATTGGGAAAGTGACAAGGCTGAAGGATGATCCACTAAGACTCCAATAACTCCTCTTGGATCTCCGGCGAGTCCTCTTGTTCTGGCTCAATAAACTACTTAGGATCTAGCAAATTGTCGAATCCCAAAAGTACCCTGTGTTAGACAGGAAGTTTAACACATTGAAACTAGACTAAACAGTTCTAAAATATTTGCAATTTAATAATAAAGTAAATATAATTGCAGAAAAGCTATAAAGGCAACTAAATAATGGGAACTATGTAAAACTGAACTCTAAACTAAATGCTGAAACAAATGAAAACAACGAATGATCTGAAACTAAGGTAAAAACATCCAATGATGTACTATATGTCACTAGAATCATGCATCTGAATATGTCACAATACTAAATGCCACTGATATACAACATAACTATCACTGAACTGCTATGAGTCATATGGTCAAATGTATACATACATCCAGTTGGGCTTACAATTTAATGTGATGCCAATGCATCTAGAAATTCCCTGGTCAATGTATGCAACATTCCATAACCCATAAAATTATCATTGATACTCATACATTATGCTTATGCTCATGCTCATGATCATGCTTTTATACTACATGAGTTAAATCCGGAAATCCATAAATGCTTTGAAATCTGATATTTAATCTAAGATCTCCATTGTGCAAAATCCTGCTAAAAGGATTTTGACTCCTCGATTCTAGTTTCGATAATTTGTTATAGTTAAGATTTTACTTAAAAATAATTTGTTGGGAAGGTTGTATACACATACTTAGCATGTTTCCAAGAAGGGTGGTTTTTAACACTTAGTTTGATTAAGTCACACCTACCAAAGCAATCTTCAATAGGAGGCATCACCTAATGGTAATTTGTATCTCAAGGAAAGCTGTTAAAATACCCAGATCACAAGCATACTTAGTGTTCTAAAGAAAGTAACTTGAATCACATAGTTTGCTTGAAGCATACCTATGGAAGCAATCTTTGATAGGAGTCATCACCTGATGGTGACTTTTATTCAAACAAACTAGTGGTCTAAATCCCTATTCATTACATTCTTAAGATTGTATAATTTATTCTAAGTGGGACTATATCTGACTAAACTTGTAGGATAAAATACAGACATAATCCTACACTAAGATGAATTAATTAATCATGAATACTACTGAAATATTCTAGTATTATGGGTATTCCCTACTATACCTAACCATTAATCTGGGTTTAGACAATTCTATTTAATCAATAATGATTTATCAAGCTATTAATCCTTACTATAAATGGGTGAGTCCTACACAAGGCTCCGAGGATGTGATCAAAAGATCACTCAATATAGATTCTTACCACAATGGAGAAGTTCCATTCTAAGCACTTTAGGTGATTCCTACCACTAGGTGTTAAGATCAACTTTTAAGGTTAGGAAGGATCATCTAATATTCTACTTAATAAGTTACAAAAATTCTTCTTATCTCAATGCATCAACATTTAAGGTTTTTTAAACATTTCAAGAATGATCTTATAGCAAGATCATTGAGACCTCACTCTTCTATTTCTTAAACTAATATTCAAGATTTACTTATTAACTTAGTTTAAAGTGATCAGATCAGATGATTAAATCTATCTGATCTTATTCTATTCTACAATCAAGGGATGAATTCAAAGGTATTATTAGAGTTATATTATTTCATAAATCTTTACAATTTTATTATCCATCTTAAGCTAATAGTCTTATATAAGAGAAAATTAAAGATCTGAAGCTTAGATTCAAATGATTCAATCACACATATTCATTATTAACCTTAGCATTTCTAATTCAATGATTTAAGATCAATACTAAATTAAATACAATATTGGAATAATGTTAATTAGATTATCTTACAATCAAGTCATTTGATTAAGTGATTAAGGATTTAGATCCTAATCAAATAGGTTAGGGTTTAACCCCTATCTTTTTCCAATTATGATCAATTGTTGATTTATAGATCAAATATCAAATCAGTAAATTATTGATGTATTATTGGTGTTAGTCTCAAATTTGGATCAAGTATTAATAACTTGATCAAGATTTTAAGACTTCTTAAGATTGATTAAGAAATTAAATTACTTAACTCAAGTTTGTTAAATAGATCCATTGTGTATTAACATATATGAGTTGAGTTTATTCACACTACTGATATAAGGCATATTAATAGAAAAATTCAGAAAAATAGAAGGTAATTAGTGCTAATCAAAACTTAATACATAATAAGAGAATTAGCACCCAATTATAAACCTAAAAGCCCTACACCCTTAGGGTTTTTAGATGCATCTAGAGGACCCTAAATTGCAAGCTGGGGAGGACGAGATGGCTGGGGTGCTACTCTCCCTAAATCGGGTGAGTACCCAATTAGGGGCCTTCACTATGAGGGGAATTTATCCTCATAGAAGCCACGCTAGAACTAGAACTCGATAGCTACTCCATCAGTGTAGCCAGATGCACTAGATGCGTGGGTCCTTACTCAGGCTGATTTCTGAAAATTGCAGAAATCGCCTGAGCCATGGCTATACACTGGGTTGAGTTGCAACTAGCCAGATCCTATCAATTGGATAAGTGTAAACACATAATTGCATAAGCAAAGAGAAGGAGACTATGAGTCCACTTGACTCACAGTGGAAGGAAAGGGTACCTGGGTTTTCAGAATAGACCTGGATATGAAAGGGCTTATTACTCAACTCTTTTTGAAAGTTTCAGATGGAGAGAAATTCACTGGATGCAGAGCTTCCAAAGAGCACACAGGGGTCATGAACACCAGGAGAGCCCACTATCAGCAAATGACAAGTGACAAGGATACTTAGAGAGCTCGGGAAGACCAGCAACGGCAAACTCAAACTCCTCTTCAATTAAGCAGCAAGGAGCTATAGGAAGTAGTGCTGAGGCTATTTATAGCCTTAGCAGAGGTTTGGGAATGTTTTAATGCCGAGGAATTGGGCTAGAGGTGGCCCAAAAGTTCAGGTCACCAAGAGCTCTCAGAGTTCCCAATGGGGACCTATTGGGCCTAGGAGCCCGGTTAAGGAATTTAACCAAATTGAGAATGGTGCTAATGGACTTACTGAGCTGGAGGGAGAAGTGGGGGACAGGCCTGGTTGTTGGGGATCTTTAGATTCCTTCGGTTGGGCACGGGAGTGGTGAAGACGAAGGTCCACAGTCACAGGGGGTCCAGAGCTGTCTGATTGATCTATCAAAAAGGCATGACGGTCCTGATGCTCTGGATCCTAACAGCTAGATCTGATTGAATCTACACCATAGGATCCATGGGACGCATCTAACGGTTGATCCGCAATTCAGCAGATCTGAAACCTAGCCATTGGATTGATAGGTTGAATGGCGGATACGGCAGAAGCACCGCTATTGCTCGACCTGGGCTCCACAGTGAATAACCCATGGTTCGCACAGCGGAGCATGGCCGTTTAAATGGTTTAAAGGTACATTTGCAAAATTAAAATGTTGGAAGCCCTAAACTACAATTAGACCAATTTAATATAAATTGAATAATGGCCTAAATGATCTCCAAATTTTACCAAAATTTATATTTTAGGTCTAATTTAGGGCATCTAGACTGATCAAAATGCTAACTTGACTTGGAGAAGTCCAATTGACTTCAAATTCTTAGGATTGGCTTAACTTGATCTTTCAATTGCAATAGGATTAAGACTAATGCCTAATTAAGCTGAGAATTAAATTAGGGTAACAACTTAAGGTTGTTACAATTAATAACAACACCATTCAAGCGAAGTTGATTATTTTGCCCATCGCAAATTTTGACATCATACTAGGAATGAATTAGCTTTGTATGCACAATGCTACTATAAATTGTCAAGAGAAAAAGATCATCTTACAAACACCCAATGCCTTAGAAACCTTCATAGGAAGGTTCAGTACTAAGAATTCTTTAATTAATGCAATCAAGCCAAACAAATTGGTGAATAAAGGTTGCATGTCCTTCTTGGTGACAATGATGGGTGACAGTAGTGAAGAAGTTCCTATTTCAAATATAAAAGTGGTTAGAGAATTTGTAGATGTATTCCTAAAAGACTTGCCTAGATTACCACCAACAAGAGAAATAGAATTTGCTATTAATTTAGTTCCTGGTACACAACTATTATCAAAAGCCCCATATAAAATGGCTCCAAAGGAGTTACAAGAACTAAATAATCAACCGCAAGAACTATTGAATAAGGGATTTATAAAACTTAGTATGTCCCCATGGGGAGCTCCTATCTTATTTGTAAAGAAGAATGATGGGTCTATGAGAATGTGCATAGACTATCAGGAATTAAATAAGGTAACTATTAAAAATAAGTATCCTTTTCCTCAAATTGATGACCTTTTTGATCAATTAGCTAGTGTAGTTGTATTTTTGAAGATTGAATTAAGATCAAGATTCCACCAGTTAAGGGTAAAAGACTCAGATGTGGAAAAGATAGTGTTTTGTACACGATATAAACATTATGAATTTCTCGTGATGTCTTCTGCCTTACTAATGCACCATCCATGTTTATGGATTTAATGCAACGAGTCCTAAAGCCCTACTTAGATAAATTTGTTATTGTTTTTATTGATAATATCCTTATTTATTCTAAAACTCCAGAAGATCTCGAGGATCATTTGAGAATAGTATTAGAAACAAAATTCGAGAGCATGAACTATATGCAAAATTCTCAAAATGCGAGGTTTGGTTTAGCTCAGTATCTTTCTTGGGGCATGTGGTAGATGCCCAAGGAATTCAAGTGTTCAGCATAAGATTAGTGCCATTCAAGATTGGGCTCAACCTAAATCAGTTATAGATATCTGTAACTTTTTGGGATTGGTTAGATATTATCGAAAGTTTGTTAAGAGTTTCTCCGAGATCACTTCTCCCCTCACAAAGCTAGCTCAAAAAGCAATACCATTTGTTTGGTTGCATGAATGTGAGAAAGCCTTTCAAACCCTAAAGGATGCCCTATCTTTTGCTCATGTGCTAGTCCTTCCCAAAGAAGGAATAAACTGCCAAGTATATATAGATGCCTCAAGTATTGGCTTGGGATGTGTTCTTATGTAAGAAGGAAAGGTTATAACATATGTGTCTCGTCAACTGAAACCACATGAAGGAAATTATGCAGTCCGCGATATAGAATTAGCAGCAGTAGTCTTTGCTTTAAAAATTTGGCACCATTATTTGTATGGAATTCAGTGCTCTATCTTTACAAATCATCAGAGTCTAAAAAACATATTTACTTAGAAAGAATTAAATTGTAGGCAAAGTAGATGGCTTGAGTTAATTAGTGATTATGATCTGGATATTCAGTATTATCTTAATAAAGCCAATGTTGTAGTAGATGCCCTTAGTCGTTGTGCTACGCTTTCAACCATGATCGCCACTAGATTTTTAGAGGAAGAATCTTGTAAATTAGAAATTAAACCAGTTTGCGGAGATATGTTAAGTGAGATGATCTTAATGAGTAATGTGGAACCCACTTTTCACAAAGATGTATGCATTTCCCAGAATAAAGATGAAGAGTATTTAAATTTCAAGCAAGCAATAGAAAGTGGCCACCGTGCAGATCTTCATTTTCATAGAGGTGCTATCTATTAAGAGGATCATTTATGGATTCCAAAATCTATGTAGCAAAAAGTGCTAATAGAAGGCCGTGGCTCTGGGTATCAAGTTCACCCAGGAAGCTCCAAAATGTATCAAGACCTAAAGTTATCATTTTGGTGGCCTGATATAAAAAAGAGCATAGCTGAGTTTGTAGCTAAGTGCAATGCCTACAGCCTAGTAAAGGTCAAACATCAAAAACCCGATGGTTTTCTTCATCCTCTAGAAATCCTTGAGTGTAAATGGTTTGATGTATCAATAGATTTTGTTATGGGATTACCTCGATCCAGGTCTGGTGTTGATGCAACTTGGGTGATAATAGATTGGCTAACCATGTCTGCTCACTTCACTCCCATCCAACAGACTGATTCTATTGAGAATCTTACAAAGATCTACATTAAAGAAATTGTCAGACTTTATGGTATTCCTAAGTTGATAGTATCAGACAGAGATAACAGGTTTTCCTCAAAGTTTTGGCAAGCAGTACATAAAGATCTAGGGACAAACTTAGCCAGGAGTACAATATTTCAATTCATTAACTCTAGCTTATTTCAATTCATTATTCTATATCTGCCTTATTCGTTCCACTAGAATGATGTTGAGGATGACATCATTCTTAAGTTGGGGAGTCTATAACAACTAAGGTTGTTACTTAGGTCAATTAGGACTAAACCAAGTTCTAATTGTAATTCTATTGCCCTAACTAAGTCATTAGGAACTCACTACTAAGACTTAGTCTAAATCAGGAATCAAATGGATCAAATACTTAATTTGGAAATTTCTAGAAACCCAAGAAATTGACCTATTAACTTTGACCTCAAACTGAAAATCCAACTTTGCCAATGCGCTCATCACCCCCAAATTAGCTAGGGGTGATGTTTTGGAAGCATTTGGAAGTCGTTGGATTTTCAGCAAATATTTTAATATAATTTAAATACCCCAAAAATTCGAATAATTAAATACTCGTCGTATTGAAAATCCAACCTCGCCGTTGCATTCCTCATCCATCAATTAAATAGGGGTGATTTATTGAAAATTTTAGGAATGAGTTTATTTAATTAATTTTAATTAATAAAATGTGTGAAAAATAACTTTAATAATAATATTATTTAAAGTACTTAATGACAACCATTAGTTGATAGCTAATGCCTTCCCTAAAACCTAATCTTGTCATTATATCTAATGGATCCTTCGATCCATCCGATCGAAGGATCGGATGGTCCAAAGACCATCTCCCTCGTCCAGACCGCGGGAGCTTCCACGTGTTTGCATGCACGCACGCGGTGCTCACCGCCACTCCAGGTGGCCTCTACTAATGTAAGCTACTGCTCTAGGGAAGATTTAAATTCCTCGACCTTTCCTTTGGCTTAGTTTCACTTTCTGGACACTAAACACGATCGAAAGACAATCTGTGGAACCCTAATTTTCATGAGCTGTTCGATCAAGGTACCCCGATCTCCAAATACTTGCTTTTGATTCCAAATTTCTCAGTTTGTATTGTTATTCCACAGGCTATATTAGATATTGTCTGGCTTGATTGTGTTTGATCGAACCCGATCAAGCGTATTTTGAGTTCAATCCACATTACAAATTATTGTCGTCTTTGATACTGACCCTAAGTGGCTATGGCTAACCATGGCCAGCGATCTAGGCTACCCCATCTCATGGTTTAACCTCCCTCGGGTAGGTCTCGCTCTGACCTACCTGTAGGTAGCAGGTCAACCCCTAACTCTGCTGGGATGACCGTGCAAACCTAGCCCTAGTTCTGTCAGCTTGAGGAAGAAGAAGGCTTCGGGTCGGGCTGGGTCGACCCTAGCTTGACCCAGGCACGATCGGTGCATGAACGTAATGCGTGGGGCTAGCCTCTCGCGCGGTCTCCTCGGTCCACAGTGGGTGGGTCCGCTCCACGAATCACGCGCTGCCGCGTGTCTTCCGCGGGGCCCACTGTCTCTTCGACCATCGGGTCAGTAGGACCCACCACTGTTTATTAAGTAATTCTCATTATGTTAAATAAAATTTAATTAATTTGTGCTATAATTATTGGTACAATAAGCATAGTTTAATTTAAATAAATCCAAAAATTTTAGGCATCTATAACTATTGAACTGATAATCCAGATATATTAAATATATATCTCATTTTAATTAGAAAAATGAGAGGAATATTATGACACTGTTCAATTTCCTGTATGATGAATATTTAACCTAGTGATATTTTAAGACATTCACATAATTGTGCCAAAACTTTAAACCCTGATAACTTTGCACACACACACCCAAACATAACTAATATGGGTCTTAAAGTAATAAGAAGAACCTCTAAATTACTTGGATGGTGTCAACTTCTATGTTTGGATTGTATTTAGCTTAATCACTTTTAGGACCTAACCGTAATTACCCTAATTAAACCTTGAACTTCAGTTATCTATAACCTAGTCAATTGAGCTCCAAATTAGGTCATCCAATATACTATTTTGATAAGAAGATCTAATAAACAGTAAACTGCAATAATAATTAGGATTTGATTGTTAGATTCCTAAATCAGCACTAATTACCCCAAAACTTAATTACTAAATATTAACAAACCTAGTTATCCAAACTGAGTAATTCAAGTTCTTGATAGCTCATAGAGTAGAGTAAAACCTTGTGGTGTGATTGGTTTTGTGATTCTGTGATTAATTTCACTAATCACTCAATAATCACTCTTAACTCTAATTGTATCATAACTTTAACAAATGTAGTTCAAATTGGGTCTACTCCTAGTTAAAATACTTAGTGTATTATAGGGAAGCTATAATCACTGAGTTTACTAAATTTGGACTTCAAATGGAAAAGTTAGGTTTTGACCACTCTTAAGAAACCCTAAATTACATTTTAGAACCCTAATTTTGTTTTGGCTATAACTTAGCCAATACATATAAGAATTCAATAATTTTAGGTTCTATGGAACTCTTAGATAGTAAGCATTAATAAACTAATAAAAAGTCTTAATTTCATTAGGACAAATTACTAATTTACCCTTAGGAGTCAATTTCCTTAAATTGAGCTCATGAGACTTATTAATTATCCAAATTTGATGTACTTACTATCTATCTTCATGTTAGACAGTAAGTAATCATTTTTACTACTAAAAATTTATAATTTAGACCTCAAAATTAAAAAGTAAACTCTTAAACCCTTAATTAGGGGCAAAACAGACATTTTACCCAAAATTTAGGGTTAAGTGCCTTTAAGCCTTAAATTCATAACCTAATCACTAAAATTCAGTAAGTAGAGTGATTTAGAAGTTAATTCCTATGATTAAAGTAGATTCCAAATCAAAACCTTAATTTTGATCTTAAATAAATTCTAAGTAAAATATTAGTTGTATAATGTGAGATTCATCTCACATCATACCCTTCTTTGAACCTTCTAATTCCTCTCTTAAGTCCTATTAATATTAGTCAGGATTTGTGTATCAGTGTTAATCTTAGTGCTTTCCTAAGAAATTAAGAATATATCTTATGCTAGAGTTCATCTATTGAGTAAATTGGGTTACTTCATAAGTGAAGCCTTGGTTTTAATAGTTTATAGATTTTCAAAGTTTATTAATGATTATTAGATCTTTTAACTTTAGACTTAAGAATAGAAATCCATCTGATTGAGTTTAATTTCACTCAATAGAATTTGTTTAAATATTAATTTGTGAGATTGGATTATAAGCTCTAGTCATTTAGGATCACCTTTGGATTAAGCAATTAAACCCTAATAATTGGAGTTTATTTCTTAATCCTTTCATCTTGATTTGGCTAATCAATATGGTTTGGGTTGCTTAAATTATCAAAATAGGTCAATTTATTTACTTATTTAAACTACGTATTGATATTGATTCATTTATAATTATGATCAAGCTAGTCCTAATTATTCTCAATCTATAAGGCCAAAAATCTAAGTTACATATAACGTAAGAATTGATGATTCTGATCTTGTGTAACTTAGAATAGATAGAATGAATAATTAGATAACAATGGATATCACTTGTGTCTTAGTAGAGTCTCTTGCTTACTTTGAACATTGATGCTTTGCTTACCTTGTAAATGAGCTTTATTACCTTTGACATATGTGTTGGGATATTTGAGGAAGTACGTCATGGCAAATTTGATTTACATAATAGCATTGGCATTTGTTTTACCAGTGATTTTGGTTTTAATATTTTTGTTTAAGTAGCGTGTAGCCTAATTAGTATGCCTTCTTAGTTCTATGCCCTTGCTTTAGTATAGGCCATGCCTAGGCTTATGACCAGCTAGGATTGTATCTGCCTCTATTATAAGTCTAACAAAGCTGAGGCCTATGATTGGCTAGGATGGTATCTGTTAGACTATATATTCAATTCCTTATTATGGCAGTACTAATTTTGGTGCACTTCTATTCTTTAGCTTGATTCTTTTACCTTAGCCCGTAGGCTAACTAAGATTATTGTTCAATTTTAGTTTGAGTGGCTTATTTAGTTATAGCAATTTTTAGTTTTGTGCTTATTATTTCAGATCATTTTACTATAGTTTGGCATTATTGTCATATAGCATTCCATCTTCTTTATATGTCTGATTTCTTAACTTTAATATTTTCATATGTGCTAGGCTATTAGTCTCATTCATTATAGGATGCTAGTACTTTATGCTGATCATATCTAGGATGCTAGAATTATATATCTTATTTTATATAGGATACTAGATGTATTTTAAATTGTTTTTAATTGTATTTCATGATTCATTTGAATTATATAAATTAGCATGAGTCACTTTGATCATAAGCTTAATTAGGATAAGTTTCCATACAATTATTAGTATGTTTTCTTTTCATTTTAAAACCTAACCTTATTGCAGTAATTATATTTCTTTATCCTATATATTTTTCTTAGTTATTAAGTTTATGGTGATATATGTAATAACCCGAGTTATTACCTTAGCTAATTAGGATAATTTAAGTCCTGATTTTGATCTTAGTACACTAATTAAGTTATTAGTAGTTAACCACTAGGACCTAGTCCAAATGAGAGGTCAAAGGGATCAAACTCTGATTTTGAAAATTTCAGGAACCCTAAGAATTAACCTAATTATTTTGACCTCAGAATGAAAATCAAACTTTGCCATTGCACTCATTGCCCCCAAATTAGCTAGACGTGATGTTTTGGTAGCAATCGAAAGTTGTTGAAAATCCATCAAATATTTTAATAATATATATTTAATTAGAAAACTGAGATATTTAATTCAACCTTAAAATCAAAATATGACTTTGCCATTGCGCTCGCCACCTCTAAATTAGCTAAGGGTGATGTTTTGGACACATTTGGAAGTCATCGAATTTTATCGAATATTTTAATGTAATTAAATACCCCAACAAATAGGAAAATAAATACTCATCGGAATCAAAATCTGACTTCACCGTTACGTTCCTCACCCTTGAATTAGCTATGAGTGAATTTTTGGAATTTTTCAGAGCGCGCTTATAGAATATGATTTTAAAGCAATAAATAACCAAATAAATTAAATTACAATTTATTAAATATCTTTTTAAGTTTTTTTATTTTCCCTAAATTCTGCATATGCTACCCCTCTGCCCATTCAGTGCTCTGTCACCCTGTGCTTGCAAAGGAGGCCATCCCTCTCCTTTTCTCCATTTTCTCCTATAATATCCTCTCCCTCCTTCTCCTCTTCCTACAAGATGGACACTAAGCCCTCCTCATCCTCCATTTGGCCAATTGAGCTTTCCTCTTCTTCCCTCCATTTCTGTGCTTGTTGCTGAAGGATCTCTCAAGCCTCTCAAGCTTCTTCCCTCAAGCCCTTGAGGTCGTAGGACTCTATCTTCTCCAACCAAAGGTACCTCCCTTTCCCCCATTGAATGTATTCAATGGCTAATTTAATTCTTTCTTATGCTTATTTTGTATCCTTAGACATCTATGATTGAGTATGGAAGCCATTTAAGTTCATTAAGGTATTAAATTTCATTGTAAATGAAATGCTTTTATTTTTCTTCCTTTCTGCATACCTAAGCCTTTAACTCCATTGTTTGTATAATTAGAATAATTATTTTGTGCCAATTTTGGTATCGATGAAAAGGTCTCAAAAATACCACTCCATCTGTATATGGCACTGCATATGAAGTGCTCTAGGTTGATAGTATTTGAGCTCGAAATATGACCCGTTACAGTTATCACACAAGCAAAATTACCATCGGGTGCCACGGCGAGCCGTGGCGCTCGATTCTAGGGCTGAATCCATCGTAGCGCACCACATCACATTGTAGCGGCATATTAATTTGATGCGGCAAATAACTTTCATGAAACATTAGACTTTGATGAAGCTTATATTTTGATAAAGCATATATATTTGATGAAATTTAATTAAATGGCTAGAGTGCTGAAATCTGCCACAGCGCGCTCCATTGCTTAAAAGCACTGCCGCGCGCCACAACACCCAGATCTGGGAACGTTTTAGCACCACAGCACGCCTGAAAGCGCTGTCGCGCTCTCTAGCGCCAAAATCCGCTACAGCGCGCCGCAACAGCATCACTCGAAAGTGCTGCAGTGCACCGTAGCAGCCATGCTTCAAAAAAGCAGGCACCACAGCATGCCGTAGCACCTGGCTCTCGGCTAGGAGGCGTCACAGTGCGCCGTAGCGCCTAGAATTGTCTATAAGTGCCCAGAACTGTCCGAAATGGCCAAAACATCATATTTTTCGCATTCTAATGACCCTATGACCCTAATGGGTCCGAAATATATTGAATTTGAATATGGAAAAACTAGGTATCAAAATACAATGTTCTTGGATAAAATTGTAGGTGATTTTTCGGAATATGAAATAATTAGGTTTTGACCCCTTTGATAAAAAAAAGAACCCTAACATTGAAATGACCATAACTTAATCATTAGATATCAAAACTCAATGTTCTTAGACTCTATGGAGTTCTTGGATAGTATGCAATAATAAACTAACTGAATTTTTAGATTTCACTAAGTGAAACTACCAAAATGCCGTTATAGGTTAAAATCCTTAAATTAGACCCATGGAACTTAATACTTGTCCAAATTTGTCGTACCTTTTGTCTATCTTCATGCTAGATAGGAAGGAATCATTTGTCATCAATAAAATCTAATTTAGATCCCTTAATCCAAAAGTAATACTTTAAACCCTTAAGTAAGGGCAAAATGGTCATTTTGCCCAAAATTTAGGTTAAGTGCCCTTAACCTCTAAAATATCATTTAGATCATTAAAATGATTAATAAAGCTGATCTAGAATCAAATTAGACTCTTAAACTCATAAATTAAGTGAGTTGTTGAAAATTCAATTTAAGTCTTATAAAATTCTAAGTAAAATTTATTGTCCCTCAACTTAGTTAAAACTCATCCTAACTTCTTTAAATGAACAAAAATCATCAAATGGTGGTAAATTATAAAAAATTTCAACAAATTCTAAAATTTGCTAAGTCATTTTATTAGGAACCTATTAGGAATCTACACTTCACTTAGGATCTTTTTCTTAAGATTTGGAATATATGCTAGGTTATATTTCATTCATTGAATAAAATTGATTATTCAATGAATGGAACCTTAGTTTTATTAGTTTATAAACTTTCATACTTTAATTCTAATTATTTTATTTTTCAACTTTAGATTAAGATTAGGAGAATCATTCTATTAAGCTTGATTATGCTTAATAATACTTGCCTTAATTATTAGTTCACATTTAGACTCAAACCTAACTCCTTAAGACTTACCTTTTAGAGTATATGATTAAATCCAATTCATGGTGTTTAATGCATAATTCATAATTTTAATAGATCTTGATCAAATCTTAGTTTAGAGCATCTTAATTCATTTATTAGGGCATAATGATTTCTTATTTAACTTATAGTCATTATTGATTGAATTAAATTAGAACATGATCAGTTCTAATTACTTTTAACTTATAAGGCCGTACTTCAAAGTTATACTCAATAGTAGGAATTAGAAATTCTGAACTTATGTGATTTGAAATAGTTAGAATGTTTTAATAGATAATAATAGTTGTCACATTCTGTAGTAGAGTCCCATACTCACTATTATTTTACCTGTGCCTCTGCATGCCTTGTATTATGAGCCTTATTCCTTAAACATGTCATACAGGATATCATTATTACATAAATTATCCTAATTAAATAATTAGGATAACATTTGCATAGGGTTCAGTTACTTGTTGATCTTGTGCATTTTACACTACTGGACAGGAGTAAGGAGAAATAAGGATTACTTAACATTACTCATTGAGTAGTGTTGTGTTAAGTTGGAACTCAAACAATCTTGTAGATGTGCTTGACTCCCCAGCAACTTCTAGATATGTCCACAGAAGTAAAGTAAAATAATTAAAATATTACTGTATTAGTGATTATTGCCTCTTTAGTTCAGTTTCTATTCTGTCATTTTGGCATAGCCTCAGATAATGCTAGGAATATACATATACTTATTGCAGCAGGTTAGATTAGCCCTCTACTAATATGGAGCCATCTGAGGGCCTACCTTTAGAGGAGGATCATCCTGTTGAAGTGTGGCAGCCTAGCCCCACTATGGTCCTATTAACTCTTAAGTTAACATGATTACAGTGGAGGGGTTATCAAATGACAAGATCCTTACTTATGACTAGATTAGGCACACATCCTAACTTATTATAATTAAGAAGTTTGCCATTTATAAGAACTATTTCACTAAATAAACATTACATAAAAGTAGAGTACGGAAGCAAAATAGTAACATCCATTCCATCGCAATATAATAGTAATAACATACAACTCCGAATATTAGCAGTAAGAGAAAATATAATTTAAACCTGCATTATTACAACATTATTAAAGGTAAATGCTGAAATGAAAAGAACAACACTCATCCTCATAGCAACAGAAGCAAATAACTAAAGATCTAAGGTTCTTTAGCAACTTGATCCTCCTTTTGAATCTGGCCTTCAGAAGGCTCCACCACCTCGAAAAACTCAAAGTCTACCATTATCAGTTTCACAATGATAAGGCCCCATCCAACAAAAGAAAAATCTAATTAGACAAAATGTCTAATTACATTTTAAACTGCAATTTTATTAAGTTATTTAGATATCACCATTAAACTCAACATACAAGCAGTTATAAGAGAAGATCACATATGAAAAGAAAAAGGCAGTTATAAATAATAAGTTTATAACATAAACAAAAGAGAAAGTAAGCATATACCTCCAATTATAGTTGCAACCAGGTTAGGCATAAAATAAAGACTAAATACTAATAATAATAAGAAAACCTAATCCTAAATGTGCTTATGATCAATATAAGTTTATGCTAATCAACATAAAGTAAAAGAACATGTGAAGCATTTAAATAACTGAAAGCAAGACTAGCATCCTATATATATAAGCAACGAGCAAGACTAGCATCCTATATGTAAATAAAACTAGTAAATGTAGTAAGATAGTAGATAAGAAAGTACTAAAATGCAAAAAAGTAAACTAAAAAAAGTAAATATAAAATTAAAAATTGTTATGGCTACTCAAGCCATTCAAACTGAAAGCAAAACGTCAATCTCACTTAGCCTGATGGGCTAAGGCAAAAGCTCTGAACTGAATATGCATGAAATCACTTAGCCTGATGAGCTAAGGCAGAAAATACTGAACTGAATATCACTAAAATCACTTAGCCTAATGAGCTAAGGCAGAAGTACTAAACTAAATGTCACTAAGTAAAAGTGCACCTACAATTAGAACTACCATATCAGATCCTGACTAATAAAGTCAAATGGGCGCAAAGTCTATTTCTCGCCACCCTAGGCATCCAACGCTTAACCAGGCATGGATAGACTTACCAAACTCTAGCCGTCGCTGTGCTATGCTAGACCCAATGAACTGAAGAGGCACATTAGTTAATTAACAGCCTACTAAACTGAAAACTAGAAAACTGAAATCACCGATAAAAATATGAATGATTTTTATGCAAACTTCAAAGTTGACACGAGATACACATCAAATATCTTATGCCCAATATATGGATCAAGGTATATAGCTCAATACTAGATAAGCAGGGCATCAATTGTCAAAGTGAGCAAGAGACTCTACTAGGACACAAGTGATATCCATTGATGTCTAATTTATTCATTCTATCTACTCTAAGTTACACAAGTTCAGGATCTCCATTTTCTACTATTGAGTGTAATTCAGATTCTAGACCTTATACATTGAAAACAATTAGAATTGATTTGGTTCTAATCTAATTAAATCAATGTCGACTATATAAGTTAAATAAGTAAATCAATCGACCTATTTTGATGATTTAAGCAACCGAAACCCATCTTGAATAAGACCAAATCAAGATGGAAAGATCTATAAACTAGTAAAACTAATATTTCACCTATTGAGTAACCCAATTTACTCAATAGATGAATTCTAACCTAAGTCTTATTCCTATTTCTAAGGAAAAAGCTCCTAAGCACTAAGAAGAACTTTTAGACACAAAACCTAACTAATGTTATTAGAAAGATTGAGGATGGATTAAGGAGGTTTAGAAAAGAGGTATGATGTGAGATGAATCAATCTCACATCATACAGCTAATAAATCAGTTTAAATTTTCCTAAAGAAGAAATTATGGTTTTTAATTAGAACTTAATTTAATGGCTTAAATTAAAGGAGTTAAATCAGAATAGCTTTGTTTACTAATTTTATAGATTATAACATGAAACTAAGGATTAAAAGCTGTTAACCCTAAACTTGGGAATATAACAACCAAAGTTATTACTTAGGATACTTAAGTCTAATTTAAGTCTTAATTGAGGTTCTAGTACACTAACTAAGTCAATCAGTACTCATCTCTAAAATCTAGGTCAAACTTAAAGTCAAATAGGTCAAATCTGGATTTCTGGAAAATCCTAAAAATCTAGAAATTGACTTTTTATTTTGACCCTAAAATGAAAATCTGACTTCGCCATTGCGTTCACCACCCCCAAATTAGCTAGGGGTGAAGTTTTGAAGGCATTTGGAAGTCGTTGGATTTTCGTCAAATATTTTAATATTATTTAAATATCCAAAAAAAATCAAATAAGTAAATACTCGTCGAATCAAAAATCCAAATGCGCCGTTATATTCCTCACCCTTCAATTAGCTAGGGGTAATTTATTGGAAATTTTTGGGATGTATTTAATTAATTAAATCTAATTAATAAAATAGGTTTAAAATTAATTAAATAATAATATTTTTTTTGTACTAAACGGCACCGTCTACTCATCTAACGCCGTCTGATCGGACGGATCAGTCGATCCGTCCGATCGAGCAATCCAACGGCCGAGAGATTTCTTCTCCGCGAAGAACACGCGGCAAAACGCTTGACACACGTCACTTAGATTCTTCGCCCGCACGTTTATCGGCCAAATCCACTGCTTTATCACCTCTATAATACTCTGATTTCACCTTGTCAAGGAAAGGCTGGGATTATTCTTGACGAAAAGCTGCATAATCAAGCCTTCGTCGAACCCTAAATTCTGAACCATAGAAACAAAGGTACTCTTACTCTCGATCTATGCTCCCAATTACTGAATTTCTTTGTTTGAATATCAATTTCATAATCCTGATTGAATTTTGAGCGGACTCGATCGAGTCGACCAGGTCCGGTTAACTCGAATTTGGCTAAGGTGCAACAGTTGAAACTGTTATATCCCTTCTCGCCGAGTGTAGAGAACAAGGGTTTGATTTTACGGCTAAGATAGACCACCTCTACCATTGATTTGTATACCATTCGATATCCCTAATCATCCTTTATTCGTTTATGTGCGGGACAAGTCATACCTCTGGTGGAAACTGTGCCAAAAGGCATGCCCTAAGTTGTGGCCTTCGGGAAAGAAGAAGAAGACGATGGGTCGGGTCGGGTCGACCCGGGCCCGACCCGTGGCCCAGCCAAGCGGAGCCCGCAAAGCACAGATCGCACGCTTCAGAAAAGCAGCGTGTCTTCCACGGGACACCCGTTGTGATCCCATGCCTTCGTACCGGCGGTAGGGCCCACCCCTTAAATTCATCACTTCTGCCCGTGGGACCCGCCTCTGCCGCTTCCTTCTGGTCATCCAATACGCTCACGCCACGTGGATGGAGAGGGACCCATCGGCTGTCCAATTCCTGTAGATGGATTAGTCATAAAATAATAAATTATAATATAATATATATATATAAATATATTAAATATTTAGATAAAATCTAATCACTTAAATAAAAATTATATATATATATGTGTGTATATTTAAACATACATATATATATATATATAGTTTAATTAAGCAGAAAAATAACATTAATTAATATAACTAATAACAGATTAATTAAATAAATAGAACTATTAATAATGTATATTCATGTATTTAATTAATTCCATTAAATCTTAAACTTTAGGAAACCATATCTCAATAAATATAAGACCAAATATAACAATTAAATATACCATTGGATTCAAAAAATTATAAGGAATATTATGGAACTTTGAATTTTTCATTTAAAGCTATAAATCACGTAGTGACATTTTAGGTATTTACTTAATTACCAAAAATATCCATTTCATTCAAATCACCCTAACTTTGCACACACTAATCCAAACATACTGAATATGGGTCTTAAAATACTTAGGAAACCCTAAGGAATATTTTAGTAGTGTTAACTTTGCTGTTTGGATTAGATTTAGACTAATCACATTTAGGACATAACCCTAATTAGGTCAATTAATCCTAGAATTTCAATTGACCATAAGTTGGTCAAATGAGCTCCAAATTAAGTGATCCAAATATTTATTTAGATCAAAAAAACCTAAATTACAATAATATATAAAAATATTTAGGATCCAACTGTTAGATTTGCTAATCAACCCTAATTACTTTAAAACTTGATTAGTGAATATTAGCAAATCTAATGATCCAAATTAAACAAATTAAATTTTAAAAAGCTCCTTAAGTACATTAGAACCTAATGGTGTGGTTGGATTAGTGATTTTGTGATTAATTTAACTAATCACTCACTAATCACCCTAAAACCTAATTAGGCCATAACTTAGCCAATTAGTTCCAAATTGAACCCACCACTAGTCAATAAAATCAGTGGATCATTTGTGAATCATAGCCACTAATTTTGCTCAGTTTGGACATCAATTGGAGAAGTTAGAAAAGTTTGATCTTAATTAAGAACCCTTAATTAACATTTAAACCATAGAACTTGTATTGGCTATAACTTAGCCAATACATATCAGAATTTGATGATTTTAGGTTCTATGGAAAGCTTAGGACTTAACCTTTAATAAACTGAAAAAAAAAAAATTTAGGTATCATTAAGGTAAAATTACCAATTTGCCCTTATAGTTCAAATTCCTTAATTTGACCTTATTAGGCTTAATACTTAACCAAAATTAATAAACTTACTTTCTAAACTCATATTAGATAGTAAGTAATCATTCCACTGTATTAAAATCCAAAATTTAACCCTAATTTATAAAGATGAAATTTCAAATCCTTAAGTAGGGGCAAAACAGTCTTTTCACCCAAAATTAAAGTTTAATGAATTTAAGACCTGATTTTATGTCTAAATCATTATATATAGTAATTAAAATGATTTAGGCTTTGATTTAAATAATTATAAATCTCAAATTAGAAATTTGATGAAAACCCTAAGTTAAGTCTTAAGTAAAACCTAAGTGACATATGAGAGAGCTTTCCTTTCCTTTGAACTTCTTAGCTCATCCATAGGTCTTATAACCTTAGTTAGGATGCGTGTCTGAGTGATACTCTTAGATTTAAGAAATTTAATTTCTAAGATTAGGAATAGATCTTAGGTTAGAATTCATCTAATGAGTAAAGTGGGTTACTCATTAAGGTGAAACCTTGATTTTACTAGTTTCTTAGATTTTTCATAGTTTATAAAATGATTATTTGATCTTTTAATCTTAGAATTAGGTTTAGAAAACTATCCTATTGAATTTGACTTAATTAAATGGGATTTACCTTAATACTTAATCAGTGAGATGGGATTAAAACTTAGTCATTAAGATGACCCTGTGTTTAAGTAATTAAACTTTATTCTTTGGAGATTGATTCTTAATCCTCTAAATCTTGATTTGGCTAATCAAGATTTAGTTTAGGATTTATAAAATAATAAATTAGGACGATTGATTTACTTATTTAATTTTATAGGTGACATTGATTCAGTTATAATTAGGACGTAGCTAATCCTAATTATGTTCAACTTATAGGTTCGTGACTCTAAGTTACAGATAGTGTAGGAATTGATAATTCTGAATCTTATGTAACTTAGAGTAGATAGAACGATTAAATTAGAAAATAAGTGATATCATAAAGTTTGTGTAGTGCTATTATTCCTTGAATTTGAATTGCCTTGCTTTCCTTATTGTTTGAGCCTTTTATACTTTTGGACATGCTTAACATATATACTTAATACATACTTTATAATATACTTTGAATTACATTCATATAACATTTGTATATAAATAAAACAAATAACATTATACTTGTGGTTTATATTTTACTTAGCCTGCCATTTAGTATAACATTACTTTAGGACAGCTTTTACCTAGGGAATTTCCCCCATGGTATATTACTTTGGCATTGGGATGTTTCTTCCTATATGCTTATTAGGTACTTTGTAGCTTTTACTTTAATCTGGGATGTTTCTCCTCGATTATTTAGATGGTATTTTACTTTAGGATCTGGGATGTTTCTCCTAGATGCCTTTTTGGTGGATATTACTTTAATCTAGGATATTCTCCTAGATGAGCAGATGGACTTTACTTTTTGGCAGACTAAGTAAGAATGTCTCATATCGTACAGTTACTTTAATTTACCTTTCCTTTTCAGTTATTGTACAGTTACTTTACAGTCTCTTTACAGTTACTTTACATATTTACTTTACAGTTTAGTATATTTTTTATCATATTTTTTCATTTTCTGCAGTTCCTTTATATTTCAAAACTTTCTGTATGTCAGTCGATTTACTTATTTGAGAGCATGTTAGAGTGATAGATTTATTTTCAAGTACAGTACATTTACTTATATTATAAACTAGCATGTTTAGTTTGATCATATTTCTTAGGACTTTTCTTTGTACTTAGTAAATTTACATTTGTACTTTACTTACCTTTTTATGCAGCCTGAGTTGAGGTATGTTCCTATCTCATAACTTGTTTAAGTTATAATTTCTTATTTTAACTTACTTTCCTTTCTTTGTCACTTTATCGCTATGTTATGCTTAATTTCAGTTGTGATATCATTAAACTACATTAAAACTCATTACCTTAAAATGTACTTAGACGTTATATCTAACTAGATTTTTCTTTTGTTGGCTGGGGCCCTACCATTATGAAACTGATAATGGTAGATTCTGAGCTTTTCTAGGAGATTGAGCCTTTAGAAGAAAAGATCCAGGAAGAAGTGCAGGTTCATGAAGATCATTAGATTATGATTCCTAGTTCACTTTATTTATATATATGAGAGGGTGAGAGTCTTTATTTTGATATTTCAGGCCTTAAACTTTAATGTTTGTAATAATATAGGATTAAATTATACTTTACTTTTCCTGCATTGTATATTCTGGGATGGATGTTTTACTTTGTAATATAGATGAATGGATGATTATTTCAGTTTGTACTTTTCTTCCGCACTCTGATTTCATAGTATACTCATTAAGTGATTATTATCCCTTGCTCTATTATGAAAAGCACATCTTTCTCTTAAGATTGGATTGGAGTCTTAAATTCCAACCTAATGTTAAGTAAGGAATGTGCTTAGTGATGACCACACCCTAATCCTTATGATTAAAGGGGGCGGCCGCCACAGTTGGTATCAGAAAACTCCATAAGATGTCAGATTGGAATTTGTATTCTTGTCTACCTAATGGATAGTTCTTCTGCCATACAATCACTAAATGAATACTAGAATAGCATCCATATTTCCATCATCCAATATTCAGAATAGCATGAATAACACACTTAGAGTAAGAATACAAGAGTAATCAAACCCATACATTAGGAACTCTAAGAACCAAATAATTATGTTATAAAGTTCTTACTTCAAAATAACATGATTAAAACAATAAAATAAAATACCCTATCATTTTATTCTCCTAAAGAATGTTTGTTATTCATATTCAGGTGTAATAATGAATCCTGGTCAGTCTTCATCTACTCCTGCTGCATCAAGCAACTATTTATCTGAGATTAACACAATACTTGAGATAGTTAAAACCTTAGTAGATACAAATGCTAGGCAGTCTGAAAAGATAGATAGGTTGATAGCTATGCAAAATAATCCTTCTCCTGCATCGGTTAATCCTATACCTTATTCTCAATAATACCAGTAAAATACAGATGGACTTCTTCATAGTTTCATTAGATTGGGGACTATAGTATTTAACGGGACAATGTCAGCCATGGATATGATTAATTGGCTTAAGACAGTTGAGAAGAATCTTACTAGCTTAAATTGTCCTGAATCTGAAGCCATTCGATTAACCACCCATATGTTCCAGCAAGAGGCTGAATTCTGGTTGGAGAACATTCGTAAAACATTATTCACTGGATATCGTATTACTGAGATTCCCTGGAATAGTTTTGTAGAAGCATTCACAGCAGAATATATCCCTCCCTCTATTCAAAATGATTTAGGGGATATGTTTCTCAACCTCAAGCAAGGGAACCGCACCTTATCTGAATATGAAACAGAGTTCAGACGATTGTCCAGATTTGCACAAATCATGGCTCAGACAAAAGGCGCTTGATGCCACATATTTCTCAGTGGCCTACGAGAATCAATAACAGATTAGATTATTCCATTAAGACTATCCAACTTCATGGAGCTGATGGAGACAGCTAAAGTGATTGATCGACACCAGTCCTTAAAGGAGAATAAGAGAATTTTTAATGTATCTTCGCAAAGAAACAATGATCCTAGGAGAATTAGGCTTCCTTCAGGAAAAATATATCAAATAGAAGCTGAAGAACCACCATCAAATCCTTATAATGGATGTACTATGCCACATCCATTTGGAAAATGCTATTATAACCAACAATGCTGCTACAGCTGTGGTAGAAAAGGACATTTTTACCAACATTGCAGGTATGATATGACCATCGATGGTGCTCGTATTGATCATACAAAATGCAACCAAGTGCTAAATCCAACTCCGATCAACTGTCGAGATCAACCATTAACCATCATGCCTGCTCAGCAAACTACAAGGTCTATTCAGAGAAAGGATGGAGGAAATTTAAACCAACCCAGCACCTCCAAAGCTCCTCAAAAATAGGTTTTTAATAAGAAACCTGCAGGATTTGCTAGAGTTTACACTCTCACTCCAGTGGAGGCTGCTGAAGATAACAATGTCATAACAGGTACGCATATTTAATTATATTCTAAGTATTACTAAATTCGAATAATCAAAGTTAAGTGCGCATAGTTCATATTTCATTCTTTAAGATTTTAAGTAATTTTGATTAAATATTAGGTACCATATGTGTTAACGATTGCTCGTGTAAGATACTATTTGATATGGGAGCTATCCATTCATTTATATCTGAGGCTTTTGCCAAGAGTTTAAATTTGCCATGCGACAAAATGTCAAGGACCTTATCTGTTGGGCTTCCATCTGGAACTCAACTCAGTACCACTCAGTTTTACAATCTTTAAATACCTTTGAATAAGCAAACATTTCAAGCCAAATTAATAATCCCACCTATAGTAAACTTTGATATTATTTTGGGAATGAACTGGCTTAGTACCCACAATGCAATCATAAATTGTCAACAAAAGAAGATAACCATCAAATCGATGAATACCTCGAAAACCTTTGTAGGAAGGTTTAGTACCTTAAGTTTATTAATCAATGTAATGATGGCAATTAAATTAATGAACAAGGGCTGTTCAGTATACTTAGTTACCATGCTGGGAGATAGTAAAGAAGACATTCCACTTTCTAAAATTAAAGTTGTTAATGAGTTTGCCAATGTATTTCATGATGATTTACCTGAATTGCCTCCACCAAGAGAAGTTGAATTAGCAATCAATTTAGTTTTGGGTACTCAACCAATTTCAAAGGCTCCTTACTGAATGGCTCCTAACGAACTTCATGAGCTTAGTGAGCAATTAAAAGAACTATTAGACAAGGGTTTTGTTAAGCCAAGTATGTCACCATGGGGTGCCCGAGTGCTATTTGTTAAGAAGAAAGATAGGTCTATGTGAATGTGTATAGACTACAGAGAATTAAATAAAGTCACTATTAAGAATAAATACCCACTTTCCAGAATCAATGATTTATTCGATCAGTTATCTGGGGCAATAGTATTCTCAAAGATTGATTTAAGATCTGGATATCATCAACTACAAGTAAAGGATTCTGACATGGAAAAGACAGCATTTAGAACCCGTTATAAACACTATGAATTTCTTGTGATGTCCTTTGGACTCATAAATGCACCTTCTATTTTCATGGACTTAATGCAGTGAGTCCTAAAACCATTCTTAAATAAATTTGTAAAAGTATTCATTGATGATTTACTCATCTATTCAAAGACTATGGAAGATCATGAAGACCATTTAAGAATAGTATTAGAGACTTTGTGAGAACATAAATTATATGCCAAATTTTCAAAATGTGAATTCTGGTTAAAGTCAGTAGCATTCTTGGGTCATACTGTGGATGCTCAGGGAATCCAGGTTGATCAATAGAAGATCTGTGCTATTCAAGAGTGGAACCAGCCAAAATAGTAACCGATATAAGAAGTTTCTTAGGTCTCGCTGGCTACTATTGAAAATTTGTCAAAGGATTCTCTCAGATAGCGGCTCCATTAACCAAGCTAACTTAGAAAGCTGTTCCATTTATCTGGGCTCCTGAATGTGAAAATGCATTTCAAACCTTAAAAGATGCCCTTACTACTGCTCCAGTATTAGTGCTACCAAAAGAACGATTAAACTATCAAGTATACACAGATGTCTCAGGAACTAGATTAGGTTGCATGTTAATACAAGAAGGAAAAGTGATTGCATATGCTTCACGACAGTTGAAGCCACATGAGAGGAATTATCCAGTACATGATCTAGAACTTGCTGCAATAATTTTTGCATTAAGAATATGGCATCACAATTTGTATGGTGTTCAATGCTCTATTTTCACTAATCACCAAATCTTAAATACATCTTCACTCAATGCTAGCTGAATTATCACCAAAGAAGATGGCTTGAATTGATTAGTGACTATGATTTAGATATTCAATACCACCCAAGAAAAGCAAATGTGGTGGCATATGCCCTAAGTCGGAGATCAGTATTGATCACTATAAGTTCATTAATAGAAGAATTTCAAAAGATGGAAATTAATCCTATTTAGAGTGATGTAATGAGCTCAATATTAACTAACATAAATGTAAAACCCACATTTCATAGAGATGTTTCCATCTCTCAAACCAAAGATGAAGAATACTTAAAGTTTAAAATGGACATTGAAGGAGGACGCCGTCATGATTTACAATTGCACGAGTCAGTGATTTATCAGGATAATCGTATATGGATTCCTAAGTCCATGCATCAGGAAGTGTTAATTGAAGGACATAATTCTGGCTATCAAATACATCCTGGAAGTTTAAAAATGTATCAAGATCTGAAACAGTCCCTTTGGTGGCCAAGGATGAAAAGAAGTGTTGCAGAGTTTGTTGAGAAATGCCATGCTTGTAGTTTGGTCAAGGTAGAACATCAGAGACCTAGCAGTTTACTTCAACCACTTGAGATACCTGAATAGAAGTCGTTTGATATATCAATGTATTTTATAATGGGTTTACCTCGATCAAAATCTAGATCTGATACAATTTGGGTGATTGTTGATAGATTAACTAAATCCACTCACTTTATTTTTGTACGACAGATAGACTCAGTGGAGAAACTAGCCAAACTGTATATCAAAGAAATAATCAGGTTACATAGAATTCCTAAATCGATTGTATCCGATAGAGATAGTCGGTTTACCTCAAAGTTTTGGCAAGTTGTCCATCAGGACCTAGGAACTACTCTGGCAATGGGTACCGCATTCCATCCACAAATGGATGGCCAGACAGAAAGAGTGAACCAAGTATTAGAAGATCTACTCCGCTTATGTATGTTAGATTTTCAGGATCCCTGGGAAGATCATATTCCTTTAATAGAATTTGCATACAATAATAGTTTCCAATCCAGTATTAAAATGGCACCATATGAAGCATTATATGGTAGAAAATGCTCAACTCCACTAGCTTGGTCCGAGACAGGAGGTACTCAATTATATGGTTCTGAGTTAGTAGAAGAAACAAACAAGAATGTGAAACTCATCCAGCAAAGAATCAAAACAACTCAAGACAGACAAAGTAAATATCATAATAATCGTCACCATCCTCTTGAGTTCAAAGAAGAAGACTTAGTATATTTAAAAGTGAGCCCGATGAAGGGAATTTATCACTTTGGAGTCTGCGGAAAACTCAGTCCAAGGTATGTTGGGCCTTTCAAGATCATGCAGAAGATTGGATCAGCAGAGAATGAATATATGCATTCTCCAAAATGATAAAGCGCCCCACCCCCTAATCCATAAGATTAGGCCTAAAGGGTGGTGTGCCACTCTAGCAAATCCCTCACTTATCATTAGATTAGGTCATATCCATAATTCACTAATAAGGGAAGGATGTACAGAGAATGAATATATGCATAAGTCACTACATCAACATAAACACAGAGTGCAGAAGCATAAGAAATGTATAGTACATCCATTTCACGATACATCAACAAGAAATAAATGAAATATAGCTCAGAATATATCATAGTGTAGAGAAGTAAACATAGTCACAAGGTACCTGTATTATTACAATATTAAATTTAAAACTTAAAGAATGAGATAAAGCATCACTCATCCTCACAATGAAACAAAGTCAACTAAAGATCTTCTATTCCAAGATGCTGCACCTCCTCTGGATAAGGCTAAATATTTGTTAAGCATTTATTAATATCACCATTTTTAACTCAAACAAAATATTAATAGACTATCTAGCATAGAAACAGTAAGCAAATAAGGAACTAGATTAGTTATAAATGTAACATTTACAACTAAGCAGGAATTGAGGTAAAAGCACACCTTAAGCAACTAAATATGGAACATGCATACATATAAAATACAGTAAGTGAAAGTACTGAAAGAAAAGTCTAATCCTAAACATGCTGATGATCACATGACATATGCTAATTTAAAATAGTAATCTGAAAGTGGTACATATAGCAAGCAATAAAGTCTAGAATTATATATATATATATACATACATACAAGTACCATTGGATCAAATCCGTAGGACTTGATTTAAGGTGCGACCGTTGGATCAAATCCGAGGAACGGACGACCCGGATGGTGCCCATGGTTTGGAAATCACCCGACCGTTCCACGATTTTGAGATCTTGATCCAACGACATCTAGATCTCCGTCTTAAGTAGGCCCAATCTCCCGTTCGATCCTTAGATCTGATCCAACGGTTAATCCAACTTCCTCCTTCGGCCTTTAGATGTCGGGAGATCGGAGCTGTTCCGCGTCAATCGGCAATCCATCAAACGGCTCTGGAGACCCCATTGATTGTGGATCGTCTTCCTCCTTAGCTCGCACCCGACAACCGAATCCTTTCATACAGCCATGTCCTCCAGCCGGTCTGCCACTCCCGTTCCATGTTAGGGAGGCCGTTGCGACCTTGCCCTAGCCTTCCTAGCACTCCCAGCCAAGATGGAGGCTCTGCCCACCTCAATTTTGGAAATTGAGGGAGCATCCCTGAACTAAGCCTATGCCAAGGTTCCTAATCTCTGCAGCCACCCTGGACCTCCCTTAGGCCTATAAATACCTCCAGGATTTCACAGTGTGCCCCTTTGCTCACTATGAATCTCCAATCGTCTGGCGGAAGGTCTGCTGGAGTCCCCATCTTCCCAGAAAGTTCCAGGACTCTTGGAGCTACGAACCGCTGATAGAGGGGGGGTGTCTGGAGTTCAGAACCCCTACTAGCTCGTGTAGATCCCTTGGAAGCTCCAGCTACCCTCAGTTCTTCTCGGCCGAGCCTACAACCCCAATTTCAGGTACAACCTTCTCCCATGGATCCCTTCGATCCATTTTCTCTTCTGTCCTTGAATTGAGCCGCTGTATGTCATCTAGATTACCTTAGCCACCTAGGAAACCTAGTGTAATTGTCACCTGGGGCTAAGCTAGCTCGAATCGATCATATCGATCGATTGAGCTAGTGGTTGAGCCAATGGCTTAGTCCGAGTAAGGACCCAGTGATTGGCTGCACCCCAGGTTATGAAATATTGGGGTATCGACTCATCTCACCTCCCTGAAGGTGTAGGTATCGAGCCTTGGTTGGATAATGGCCTCTATGAGGAGAATTGTCTCCTCACAGTGCGCTTGAAACACTCGTATTGAAGGCGTCTCGGGTGAGTAGCACCCCGTCGATCCAGAGGGATCCAGATGGGGGTTCTTAGTCCAATCAATGCGTCTCGACCCAGGAACGTGTAGGGATCAAGCCGAGCCATCACCAGTCGTTTGAGCTCTGAGAATTTCAGGGCTAAGTCTCTCCTGGGACGGACCCATCGAGAGGAGGAAGACGATGCACTGGCGCTTCAGGCCGGGGCTACCCCGGCCCGCGCGGTCTTAATTTCGGGCCGCGTCTATTTAATTAATTATAGGAATGCATTTTTAAAGGTTATGCGAATAATTAATTAAATCCTATAGTTTTAATTTAAATAAAAATACAGATTAAATTAATTAAATAATTTTGGCTATACTGATCCAAATGATATGATCCAATATACTATTTAAATCAGAAAAATGCAAGGAATCTAAATATAAAATAAAATCACAGATCTAATGGTTGGATTTAAAATAATTGATCAAACCTTTTCTATTTTTAATTAAACCATAATAAATTTAATTAATAACCAAATTTAATAATTTAGGGCTCTGATTGCTCATTAAACCTTAAGGAATAATTTCAAACCATTAAACCTAAATTCAAATGTTAAAATTCTTAATTACTCCTTAATCACCCTAATTAGGGATTAGTGAATTAAACCCTGGACTAGCCTCTGATTTTGGGTAGCTCAGTCCCTAATGGCATATTAAGTACATTAGAACCTCTGGGCAAGATTGGATTTCCCTAGAATGCCCTAAATCCTCTAATCACTCTATTAGGCTTAAATAAGTGATTAGTGATAATTAGCTTAATTAAATTGTCAAAACCTAGGATAAGTGTGTTCCCCACTTCATTAATCCATATGAAGCACCTTAAAATAGATTAGATCCAGTTTGGATAACTAAACCCTAAAATCCTAATTTTAGCCTTAAGAGGGTCATTTTGACCAAAATGTGCTTAAATGCTCCTTAAAACTTGGAAATTTCAGTGAACTACCCTAAGATAGATTAAAAATGTTCTCTAAACTCTTAGACTAATAATAATGTTAATGTGATCATTAACTTAAGAAATCTTCACTTAAGCCCTAATTAAGACACTTAGATCTTAAGTGACCTTAAAGAAGCCACTTAAGCTTAATAGTTAAATTTAATCATTTCAATTATTAAAACCACTTTGATAAGTTCAATTTAGTTAAATTATGAGCTTAAATACTTAAAGAAATGCCATTGGTAAAAGTGAAGTTAAAATCTAGCTTAAGTCTAAAGTGATCAATAACCAGATCTTAGATCTTAGATCTTAGACTTTAGACATTCTATTTGGATTAAACCATCTCCTTTGTAAATCCCTTAAGTGATTGATTGTTTAATCTTTTGAAACCTTCCATATGGGTATAGGATGATTCAATCTCTAAAGATAATGAGATTATCTTAAAGATTGAATATATATCTTAGATTATCAAGTTGTTAATTAATTATTTTATCTTATAATCACTAGAATAACCCTTCACTAAGTTCATAGTTCTTAGATCTTTTAGCTTATAGGATCCTTTATCCTTAACTTTGGAATAGAGTGTGAACCCTATATTATTATTTGGACACCCCCCTTGGATTTAGGTTTTGAACACCAAAGTGGAGTTCAAATCCAAGATCCTTAAATCTTGATTTACTTAATCAAGATTTGGGTAGAAGAGTAAAACATTAATAAATTAGGTCGTTGATTTACTTACTTAAACTATATAGTCGTCACATGATTTTGGATTAGAACTTGTTAAGTTCTAATATTAACTTTAAGGACATAAATCTGAGATTCTACTCGATAGATAAATATTGGAGATCCTAAACTTGTACCTTCTCAGAGTAGCTAGATTTGGTAATTAGATAACATCAGATATAACATGAGTTTAAATTGAGTCCCTTGCTTACTTTGATTTGATTTGCTTGGCATACCTTGGTTATTGAGCCTTATTCCTTGAGCATAATAGGAGAACTTAGGATATGTATGATACATCCTAAGTTAGTATTTGAATTGCATATTATTCAGTTTTGCCTTGTTTATAGTTGGTAGAATATGTCCTAGCTTAGTCTGCCTCTTCAGTAGTAGTATTGTATAGACTGGACTCAGACCTAGCATATTTGGATGGCTAGGCTGGGGATTGATTGATTGATATTGGAGGCCCTATATGGCCTATTGGCTGGTATGGCAGTACTATATCTTAGGCTTATTCATACTTTAGCTGGATTGTTCAGTATTGTTTCTGTTTTGCTTTGCCACATACTTCAGTGGCCTTATTTTGAGTACTTGCTCGCTTGCCACATGTCTCAGTGGCTTTACATAGATTGATTTGCTTTTGCCACATGTCTTAGTAGTCTTTTCTTTGCCTTTTCTTAATTAGCATGTTGTATGTATTCTCAAATGGTTTACTTATATATATTGGCATTTTTAGGATGCTAGAATTACATGTTTTCAGTACTTGTGTTTCTTTTGTATACCCAGCATGTGTTAATATGATCATAAGCATGTTAGGTTCAGAATTGTATTGTAGTTGCTGTTTCTTTTTAGCTTTTAGCCTCACCTTATTTATTTTACATTGTATGTTCTTCATACTAGTTGTTGGCTATAAATAGATAGTTCATAGTTACCATTTTTCCATAGCTTATTGCACCTATTACTACTTGCATGTTTAGCTAATTTAAATGTGATATCTTTAAAATATTCAGTTCATTAAAAAAGCCTAAAATGTACTTAGACAATTGTCTAACTGTAACTTTTTTGTTTTGTTGGCTGGGGCCCTGGCATTTGTGATACCCACAAAAGTCAGATTCAGACGTGTTTGTGGGCAGTGTCACAGAAGAGGAGCAGGTTCAGGAGGAGGATCGTGCTATTGCTGTTTAGATAGATCTTGCATTTTATTTCAGTGAGATTGAGAGACATTTTCATTCTCTTTAAAATTCAGTTTGTAATAATTAATTCTGGATATGTTTCATTTCTGTATTTTGATGAGTTACTATATTATTTTCCCTCTTTCTACTATGTATGCTTGTGGATGTTACTACTCTTCTTTTACTTCCGCCACTTTGATATTTACATATATATATATATATATATATATATATATATATATATATATATATATATATTGATGAATGTTATAGTACTTGGTGACAAGTCCTTGGCTTAAGGCAGGTTGGGTTCACCTAACTTTACTTAAGTTAGGGGTTTGCCACAGTTGGAGCACTGTACTTCCTTGTTATTAGTATGGGGCCCCACAGTTGGATAACTTATCATAACTCTGCTAGAAGAATTATTTCCCATCTTTTATTTGCAGATGATGCCCTGATCTTTAGTAAAGCTTCTACGAAAGCTTTTAACTCAATGTTAAACATTTTGAGAAATATGGAGAAATTTTTGGGATAGAATTAATATGAGTAAATCAAATGTGGTTTTTGGTAAACATATCCCAAGTAGAAGAAGAGCTAACCTTTTAAATATTTCCAATTTAACTCAGGACACTCTTCCTATAAATTATTTGGGTTTGCCTTTGATGAAAGGTGTTGCTTCTTGGTCTCATTTCTGAAAAATTTTAGACGCAATAACTGAAAAGATTAATAGTTGGGCTGCTAAATGTCTTTCTTTTGGTGGTAGAATTACTCTGTTACAATCTGTGATAAATTATATGCCAAATCATTATTTGGCTATTTTGAAACCCCCAAAAAAGTTTTTGAAGATGCTTAATAAAGTTTGTAACAATTTTTTGTGGGGTAACTATGGTTCTAGGAAATCTGTTCACTGGGCAGGTTGGGTTGACATTGCTATCCCCAGAAAATTTGGGGTGTTGGGCTTTTTGCCGTTTAATAATATAGCAGATGCTTTCTGTGTGAAATATTGGTGACGATTGAGGAAAGGTGAGGGCCTTTGGGCTGCTTTCATGAAAGATAGATATGGAAAGATGGATCATATGGTGATTAGGGGTATTAAACAAAATGATTCGGTTTTTTGGATGAATCTTTTAAGGTTCTGTAATGCAGCTAAAAATTGTATTTTTTGGGATATTGTGGAGGGAAGTATTTCTTTTTGGTATGATTGCTAGTTAAAAGAGGGGGCCCTTTTTTGTATTGTGCCTGTGAGGGGTAATGCTGATGCAAAGATTTCAAATTTTTGGAAAGATGGAAACTGGAACTTTCAAAAAATTAGAGAAGTGATCTCTGATGGAAATATTATCAATTCTATTAGTAAAGTCCGAATAGGAATAGGCAAAGATATTATGAATGTGGTTATTGGGAAGAAGTTGAAGCCTTGTCCGAAGTCTACAAAGAAAATGCTTCCCTTGTTATATCCTTTATCTCCTTGTGATTGGTTTTAAACTGCCTTCTTCTGCCATTTCTTTTTTTATTTGGAGAATCTGGAAAAATTTTATTTCTACAGATGATGTGCTTAAAGGCAGAGGTGTTTCTTTGGCTTCAAAGTGTGTTTTTAGTAACAGTGAGGAGTCATTGTCTCATCTTTTTCTCTCTTGTATTTATGCTAGAAGTTTATGGCAAAATTATGATCATCTTTGGCATTTTAATAGCCAAGTATTTTCTCTTGCTGCTCCTGATGCTCTCCTTATGTGGAAGAAAGGGGCAGGTATTTTTGGCTTTACGCTAGCTTGTTTGGTTTGTTGGCAAATATGGAAGGTCAGAAATTCTATCAAATGGAAATCTGAGTGTATTTCGACTAAGAGATCTATTTTTTCTATTGATAAGTTCATGAAATTAGCTATTGATACAAGATTTTTTTTGCAAAATATTACTTTTCCTCTGTATTTTGATTCTTGTTGTAATCTGGCCATCTGTGCTTGGAAATCTGATTTCCTATTTTTGGAAAGTAATTCTATTCTGTCTTTTAAAGTGCAAATTATTGAATATGGGAAATTTGTTCTGAAAGTTTCCTGGTTGAGAAATGTATTGAATTATTTGGTCTTCAGTTGCCGGGAAATTAATTTTTTCATGGATGGTATTCGTATGTGGATGATCCCTTGGATTTTTATTTACTGCATAATTTTGTCAGGTGGTGCTATAGATCTTGTGTATCTTTCGGGTGATGAAGAGTTAATGCTGTATGTTAAGAAGGATTTACGTGATAAAGGTAGTGTTATTTCAAATCTATATCAACTATGGATTGAAGTTTTCAAGTTTAGTTTTTGGTGGCTGTGAGTGCTGTTGTTAAGATTTTGGCAGAGCTTTGATTTTTTCAAGTGATTGTCTATTTAAATTGATCTCAGATTAAAAAACGGACTTCGCCACTACGCTCATTGCCCCCAAATTAGCTAGGGGTGATGTTTTCGTGTCAATCGGAAGTCGTCAAAATTTTGATGAATATTTTAATAATATTTAGATACCTCGAAAAATGGGAAATTAAAATACTCGTCGGATCGAAAATCCAACCTCACCATTGCGTTCTTCACCCGTCAATTAGCTAGGGGTGAATATTTAGAAATTTTTTGAATATAACTAATTATTTTATTATTATTTTTATTTTTATAGAAAATCAATTATTTAATTCATTAATTAAATTGATTTTGGCACTTAACGGGGCCATCCCCGCGCCGCTCCCCCAATAGTGTTTCCGTCGCCCCTCCCGTCAAAGTAAACGGGAGTCTCGGGCCGTTCGATTGAATGATCGAACGCCTCCGAGCCGTCATCCCGATTCATCCGTCTCGCGCAGGACGCGTGGCCTGGCGCCGCTGCCGCTGCCAACCACCGAGCGAGGTGGCCTCGTCGCGTTTGCCACTCGCTTATAATCCCTCCCTTGAGCTATCTCCTGGAGGCGAAAGGCATTGGCGTGAGCAAGGGCAAGCAAAATCACTCGAGAACCCTAAATCTCTACCAGGACCATCGGTTAAGGTACGCGCCTCTTCCCTTGTACTTGCAATTTCAATTGCAATTGCCTGATTCAATCAAAATGTAACTGGGACAATCCATCTATCGTTAATCTGCGAGTGCGTATCTGATGATTCGCTGAGTCCGGAGTTAGGTTAGTGACACCTAGGGTTAGAGGTCTCGGCAGCCACCGTCCACCTTAGGTCTCGCTGTCGGTGCGTGCAAGTCGGGCTCGTTGAGCACGTTCGTTTGGCGTCCGAGTCAGGAGCCCCGACTGCCAGGAAGCCGTCCCGCCACCAAACCCTAGCTGCGAGGTCCCGATACCTGTCGGGAGAGGCGCTGCCCCGGTTCATGGCCGGGCCGGGTCAGGATCGACCCGAAGGCAGCGCTCGGGCCGTCGCTTTGCCCTTAGCGCCAAAGGCTGCGTGGCGTGCTCGTATTGGCGCGCGGCCTGCAGGCGTCAGCGTGGCAGGACGTGTGGGGCCCGCAGCCTTCTCTCAGCCGTTTTGGTGCTGTCGCGTGGCGCGCGGGCCCCGCCCGCAGCACTGCGGCCAGTCCGTTTCCGCCACGTGGCAGTGGCGGGTCCCTCCTCCATTAATACCTGCACAGAAAAAAATATAATATGATTATATCTTACAAACATATATATATATACAGATTTCAAATATGTATAGTTATATTAATAATCTAGCTGTATATGTTCAGTTAAATCTTAGGTTAGTATCTAATTAGTTAGTGTTAAATCAGTTATTATTTAGTATTAATAATAGCTAGCAATTAAAATATTGCATAAGGATTAATACTTTTAATAAATGTTCCAATTAATTAGTTTATTATACTTAGTTAATCTGAATAAGTTATATAAACTTAATTAAGTACAGACAGTTAATTATTCTTAACTAATTAATTAGGAGCAGTTAAGTAATAATTAAAATTAAGTAATTAGCATTAAGTTATAATTAACCTTAAATCCAAACAGTGCTAAATAAATTAGTTAATATAACTAATATTCATTAAAAATAGTAAATGATTAAATTCAAATTTATGAATTTAATTAATCAAATTAATTAAATTAATTAATTAAAATTAATAATAGCTAATTAGGACTATTTAACATTAATCCTAAATATTAATATTAATCAGTAATATTAAAATTTAATGAAAAGATTAACCTATGATTAACTAATAGACTAATTAATTAAGAACTAATCAAATTAAATAAGTATTAACAATGTTTGAATTGATTAATGATAGATTAAATATTAATTATTTATTTATTAATATTAATTAATTATAGATAATTAATTAATTATATAATAAATATATAAAAAATTTAACTTTAGTAATGAATACTTAAATATTATTAAACTGTCTATTAATGGATTAATTAAATCATTAATTAATTTTAAATAGTAAATAATCTTAACCCTAAATTAATGATAATAGTATCATATTAAATAATTAACTAACAGATTAATTAATTAATTAATAAATAAATTTATGAATTAAATTAATTAATTAAATCATAGATACATAAGAATATTCATCTTTAGGAATACATAATAAATAATACAAATTGTACTTTTGAATAGTAAAACTTAAAAGTTTAATAACTTTTAATAGGATGATCCAAACATAGCCAATATAGGTCTCAAAATACTCAAAAAAATAAAAGGAATTGAATGATGTAATGCAGAATTTCGTTTCGTGGTACGCATAACAAAGTAGCATTCTTGGACCTCTTTAGGATCCCACAACTTTTGACCTAGTTGACCAAACATAGTCAATATGAGTTTTAAAATGCTCAGGAGAACAGCTCCATTACTGTAGTAGTATTAGTTTTCTTATTTGGATATCATGATAAAAAGTCAACCTATAACTTAGAGTTGACTTTAGTGAAAAATGACCAAATTGCCCTTAGGATTCAAATGACCATAACTTGGTCAATTCAACTCCCACTTAAAGAATTCAAGATGCAAACTTGTTTAAAATTTAGATGTCATCAATAAACGGAAATAATATTTAGGATATGAATCGTAGAAATTTAGAAAATTACCAAAATGCCACTAACCTTAATTAGGTCATAACTTGACCATTTGAGGTCCAAATTGGGTTTACTCCCTACCAACATACTCAGTGCATTATAGGAAAGCTATAAAAACTGAGTTTGCTAAAATTGGACTTCAAACGGAAAAGTTCGGTTTTTATCACCCGTTGACCGACACGAATTTACCAATTTGCCCTTCAAACTTAAAACACCCATAACTTAGACAATTGACCTCAGAATGCAGTGTTTTTGGACTCTATGAAATCCTTGAATAGTAGCCTATCATAAACTACATAAAAACTTAGTTTTGAGTGGAGTAAAAATTACTTAAATGCCCTTAAGTCAAAAACCTTAATTTGGACCCGTTTCTCGTCCAAATTGGACATACTTACTGTTTATCTTCAAGTTAGACAGTAAGAAATCATATAGAAAAGAGAAACCTCATTTTGGACACTTAAATCAAAAGTTAACTTTTCGGACCCTTAAGTAGGGGCAAAATAGTCCTTTTGCCCAAAATTTAGGATAAACACCCTTAACATTTTTAATTAGTCTTTTAAAATACTAAAATTAACATTATAACCATATTAGTGACATTCAAGTAAGTAAAGTCAACAGTTAGGTCAAATTCTAGATTTTTCCTTAAGTCTTTAACACTATATCTTATGGACCCTTCCTGAGATTTGGACTAGATAATAGGGTTGATTTTATTCATTGGAAAATGAGGTTTTTCAATGAATGAATCCTTGGTTTTATTAGTTTCTAGAATTTTTCGACTTATTTTGATTATTTTATCTTTTCATCTTAGATTTAAGATAGGAGATTCATCCTATTAAGTTTGATTACTTAATAGGATTAGCCTTAACTAGTAAATCACTATTAGAATGAAACCTAGAACTTAGGTCTTATCCTTTTTGGATTATGTAATTAAACCTAAATCTTATAGTGTTTAATTCATAATCTATAAGTTTAGAAGATCTTGAAAGATAGAATGTCTAAATTCACCAAAACTAGGACGTATGATTATGGTGCACATTTGCCCCGATGGATAGGGATAAGGTGAGATCAGGATGCCTAACATTCTCATTGAGGAGAGTGTGTTAGGCTTGGGACCTGTATAGTCTTACAGATGTGCTTGATTCCTCAGTTGTTTCTAACAGTTGCCCATAGAAACAAAAGTAAAATAACTAAAATATGTTGCATAAGTATTGTCTGCCTCTTCAGTCTTGCAGTATGTTTAGTATGTCTACAGATTGAGATGTATATATATGTGGGCCAGTTTGGCCAAGTCTTCTGATATGACAGTCAGTATACAGAGTCTGAAGTGCAGTTTTAGTATTTGGCTATATTTTAGCATTGCTTATTCAGTCAGCTATTTTTTTGTACAGCTTATATATAGTAGGATGTTAGATTTTGTTGCTGTTTATATGTATCACTGCTGAGATTTATTATTATAATTTGCATATTTCATTTGATCACCAGCATGTATTAGGATGTAGTATTTTCTTTCAGCATATATTTAGTTACTTATATTATATGCCTTACCTCGTTTACCTCGCTTTTGAGGCATATCTTAGTCTCTTTTTGCTTAAGTTATAAATGTTATTTATAGCTTTGTCCCTTTCTTATTGTATTGCCAGTCGCTCCTTTATATATTGTTGCTTAGGAAAAATGTGTAAAGTGGTGATATTATAAAACATATAAGAATGCATCAGCCTAAAAATTACTTAGACAAATTGTCTAACCAGATTTTCTCTTTGTTGGCTGGGGCCCTACATTGTGAAACTGACAATGGCAGGCGTAGAGCAGATAGAGGATCCAGTACCTGAGGAGGAGCTATACCTAGAGAAGGAGCAGCAGCTCGGACCAGAGCATATCTAGTCATTAGATTTATATGTGAGGATGAGTGCATTTGCATTTCCTTTTTATTTAAACTTTAAATGTTATAATAATATAGGTACCCTTGATTATGCATTTGGATTTATATGCTTATATTCAGAGCCATATTTGCACTTATATTATATTGTGATGCTTGGATGTCATTTATTGCTTTCACACTTTGTACGTTTACTTATATAGTGACTGTTATATTGATTCTGTGTTAATCCTTCCCTAATCAGGTGGATTGTGGATTTTATCCTAATCCAATGGTAAGTGAGGAGTTAGCCAGAGTGACACTCCACTCTTGGCTTAATCCTATGGCGGATTAAGGGTGCGGGTCGCCACAGCTAGTCTCTTGGATTTTTTCTCTGTGGCTTTTGCTGGTTCTGAGTCACTAGTTTTTTAGCATCTTGATTTTTCTTTGTAAGAGCGCAGATTGGACTTTTTCTTGGATTCGAAAGGCCCAGGTTTTTTCAGGTGCTGCAACTGGGTGCTTATGGTGGTTCTCATGCACAAATTCCTTGGGCTCATTCGCAGCTATTTGCCAATTATACATAAAATGTCTTGAACCAGCAATGAGTGACGTGCTGCAGCTGCTAAGGAAGGTGTTTGATATCACTTGGAAGGTGATCTGGACCATTGAAGTGGGTTTAATTTTGTTTTTAGCAATCTGCATTTTGTGTGGTTAATTATGGTTGCTATTCTTAGAGAGCATTTGGATTGGTTGAGCCAACTTTTTGTAGACCTATTTTTTGGCTATTTTGCTTATTTTTATCTTTTGGTTATCCTTATGAAAATCAAGTCCATCTGTGGATTGATTTTCTTAAAGGATTACTGTTCAGGTCAAAGTTTGTAAGAGTTTTTTTTTTATTTAAAAAAAAAAATACATACATACAAATGAGTAGGTAAAATAGGAAACATAACTAACTGGAATAACATACATCAACAACATAGTAAATAGTAAGCTGAAACTAAAATATAATGTATAACTGCCATATCAGAAAGAATTGGATAATCTGGCCCAGTATAATTTCCATATCTTTTCTGGGCTAGGGCATACAGAAAATTCCATAGTCTTCTAGGCCCGGACAGACAAAACAGAATAATAAATTTGAAGAGGCAAAAAATACAATGCAAATATCTTTTATTATTTTACTTTTATTTTTGTGGACACATCCATAAACAACTGAGGAGTCAAGCACATCTGCAAGACTAAACGGGTTCCAAACTTAACATACCTCAATGAGTAATGTTAAGCATTCTTATTTCCCCTTACCGCTATCCATTGGGGTAAATGTGCACCATAATCGACCATAAACTGAACCTAAATACCAATGTTTTCCTAACATTCTAAGTTTTCATTTTTATAAAACAATATTCTCTTATATGACATGTCAAAGGGAAAACAGCACAAAGTTCATGGAATACGTAGCATAAAATCAAGTAATAAACAAGGGACTCTAATAAATATGGTAATATCATTTATTTTCTATTTGAACAATTCTAACTAGTCTAAGTTACACAGGTTCAGAATCTCCAATTCCTTCTGTAGAGTGTAGCTTAGAAGCATGGCCTTATAAGTTACAAGGATTAGAACTGATCAAGTTCTAATCTAATTCAATCAAGTACGGCTATAAATTAAGAAATAAATCATAACGTCCTAATTTGATGAATTCAGACGTTCTATACTAAGATCTAATCAAGATCTACTAAGCTATAGATTATGGATTAAACACCATGAGTTTTGGTTTAATCACATAATCCAAATGGATAAACCTTAAGATCTAGGTTTCAATCTAATTGTGATCTATTGATTAAGGCAAATCCTATTAAGCAAAGTCAAATTTAATAGGATGATTCTCCTATCCTGAAACTAAGGTTGAAAGACAAAATAATCAAAATTAAATTGAAAAATCTATAAACTATTAAAATAAGGTTTTATCCAATGAAGAACCCATTTACCTAATGAATGAAATCTAATCTATGACCTAGTCCTAGTCTTAGGTATAGTCATAATGTGAAGTGTTGAATTCATAAAGAAAAGAATTAGAGAAATTTTAGGAATTTAACTGATTTGATTGAAAAGCTAATTTTATTCACCTAAATGATTCCATTACAGTTCTAATACTGGTTTTAGTGATTTAAAAGACAATTTAGAGGTTAAGGACATTTAACTTAAAATTTATGCAAAATAGCCATTTTGCCCATAGTTTAGGGTCCAAAAAGCTACTTTTTGAATTAAGGCTCCAAATTAGAATTTCTTACTGCCAAATGAATCTTTACTATCTAATATAAAGATAGGCAGTAAGTGTACTAAATTTGGATAAGAAACGGGTCTTATAAGTCCAAATTAAGAATTTTGACATAAGGGTTAATTTAGTAATTTACTCCTAATGGAACCTAAATTTCTTATACAGTTTACTAAAGGTTGTTGTTCAATAATTTTATAGAGTTTAAGAACACTAAATTCTAGGGTCAAATGCAATGTTATAGCTATTTCAATTTCTAAGGGCAATTCGGTAATTTCTAACGATCAATGGGGACAAAAATCATCCAGATGGTTTGCAGTACTTTTTGATGGAATTAACTTTAATCTGGGACTACTTTTCCAGATAAGTAGATGAACTTTACTTATGACAGGACTAAGTAGGAATATCTCATTTCAGGTAGTTACCTCTCAGTTACTTCATTTGTATTACAGTCACTTTGGAGTTGTCTTTTGTTTACTTTACAGTTTTGGCTCGCTTTTACCTTACAGTTCAGTTCACTTCTGCTATATTTTCATTTTATGAAGTTCTTAGTTGTCTAATAGTTCAATACGCCTTCTGCTATATTTTCATTTTCCGCAGTTTCTTTGTACTCACAACTTTGAATATTTAGTTTTACCTTTCAGCATCACTTTTACCATTGGCATGTTAGGATGCTAGAATCTTACTTTCAGTTATGTACTTTCAAATTAGTTATAAAGTAGCATGTTTTATATTGATCATATACTTAGAAGTTTCACTTGTGTTTAGTAGATTTCTTTATGCATTACTTAACCTTTTCTGTAGCTTGAGTTGAGGGATGTGCTTACCTCACATCTTATTAAGTTATAATTATGTTAATTATAACTTTGTTACCTTTCCTTAATGCTTACAGCTCCTATGTTACTTAGTATTGTGATATCATTATAACTTAATGATTTATAGCTTTAAATGTACTTAGACATTTTATCTAACTAGATTTTTCTTTTGTTGGCTGGGCCCTACCATTGTGAAATTGATAATGGTAGATTCTGAGCTGTTCGACATTGTGGGACCTTCTGGAGATCCAGTTCAGGAGGAGGAGCATACAAGAGAAGATCATTAGTCACTACCAGAGATTGTGAGGATATGAAAGACTTTACTTTCATTACTGCATAAACTTTAATATCTTTTTTTAATAATACAGAATTTAACTGCTTTACTTTTTATGCTTATGTATCTGATAGTTTTTATCTGGATTGTATGGATGTTACATTTGTTTTTCTTCTGCACTCTGATAAATTATAGTATACTCATTTAAGTAATTGTTTCAGTTGCTGCTCTTTGCTTATTAAGGCAAATCCTCCCTTGGCATTTGATTAAGAAGGTCCGTTCCTTAATCTGAATGTTAAGTGAGGGTTTGCTAAGTGACGACCGCCTCCTAATCTAGATGATTTGGGGGTGGCCGCCACAGGTGGTATCAGAGAACTCCATAAGGTGTCAGATTGGAATTTGTATTCTTATCTACCTAATGGATAGTTCTTCTGCCTTACAATTACTAAATGAATACTAAAATGACATCCATATTTCCATATACTCAGAATAGTGAGCATAAAATACAAACATACTTAAGATAGACATGAAACACACATTATATTAGCAATTTAAGAAATATAAAATTGCTCAATCAAATTATTAGGGTATGTAAAACTTGCTTCTTTTAAGCTCTCTCAAAATTACTGTGATTCCTTAATACAGGTATAAACATGAATCCCGGTCAACCATCATCACACCCTGCTGTGTCTAGTAGTAGTTCCACTGAAATCAATACACTGTTGGAGGTAGTAAGGACACTTGTAGCAATTAATGCTCAACAATCCGAAAGAATTGAGAGATTGATTTCAAGGCAACAAAACCCATCTCCCGAATCTATAAATCCCGCACCCTACTATCCTCTTCAACAATACCAACAACCTACGGATGGTCTCTTACATAGCTTCATTAGATTGAGAACTCCTAATTTCACCGAGAATATGTCGGCTATGGATACAGCCAATTAGCTTAAGATAGTAGAGAAAAATTTAACTAGTATAAACTGTCCAGATGCTGAGTCAGTTAGGCTCATCACTCATATGTTCCAGGAAGAGGTAGAGTATTGGTGGGATAACCTCCGCCGCACACTTTTTGCAAATTACTACATTGAGGAGATTCCATGGGATGAATTCGTAAAAGCCTTCAGAGCAGAATTGATCCCTCCATTAGTTCAAAATTATTTGGGTGACACGTTCCTTAGGTTGAGACAAGGAAGCCACACTCTAGCTGAGTATGAATCTGAATTCAGGCGATTAACTCATTTTGCTCCTGACATGGTACGAACAGAAGAAGCATGATGCCATAAGTTTATAAGTGGGCTTCGTGATTCAATAAAGGATCATGTGGTGCCACTAAGGCTATCCAACTTTACTGTACTGATTGAAATAGCCTGTGTGATTGATCAGCATAAATCTCAAAAAGAATCTAAAAGGACTTTCAGCTAGACTTCATACAGGGATAATAATCCCAAAAAGGCTAGAGCTTCTTCAGGGAAAGTCTACCAAATTGAAGCAGATCCTACACCCACAGAAATGTATAATGGGTGTACCAAACCTCACCCCTTTGGGAAATGTTATCATAATCAACAATTTTGCTATACATGTGGAAGAAAAGGACAATTCTATCAACCGTGTAATTTCAAGGTGACAATCAACAGTGCACGTATTGACCATCCTAATGAAACTCAAGTCCTTAATAATACTCAATTCAGTCGAACCAGTCAACCCCTTACTATGGTGTCATTTCAGCAACCTATGGTCTCCACTCAAAGGAGGGTTGGAAGTAATATCACACAACCTAGTACCTCCAAGCCTCCTCAGTAACAAATCCTTAGAAGATCATCTGGTCCTGCTAGAGTTTATACTCTTACTCCAGTGGAGGCTGCTGAAGATAACAATGTCATAATAGGTACGCATATTTAATTATATTCTAAGTTAAGTGTGCATTGATCATATTACATTCTTTAAGCTCTTAAGTAATTTCGATTAAATATTAGGTACCATATGTATTAACGATCGCTTGTGTAAGATACTATTTGATACGGGAGGTAGCCATTCATTTATAACTGAGGCTTTTGCCAAGAGTTTGAATTTGCCATGTTACAAAATGGCAAGGACCTTATCTATTGGGCTTCAATCTGGAACTCAACTCAGTACCACTCAGTTTTGCCAATCTTCAAATACCTTTGAATAAGCAAGCATTTCAAGCCAAACTGATAGTTCTACCTATAGTAAACTTTGATATTATTTTGGGAATGAACTAGCTTAGTACCCACAATGCAATCATAAATTGTCAACAAAAGAAGATAACCATCAAATCAATGAATACCTCAGAAACCTTTGTAGGAAGGTTTAGTACCTTAAGTTCATTAATCAATGCAATAATGGCAATTAAATTAATGAACAATGGTTGTTCAGCACACCTAGTTACCATGTTGGGGGATAGTAAAGAAGACATACCACTTTCTGAGATTAAGGTGGTTAATGAATTTGTTGATGTATTTACTGATGAGTAACCTGGGTTGCCTCCATTAAGAGAAGTTGAAATGGCAATAAACTTAGTTTTGGGTATCCAACCAATTTCGAAGGCTCCTTACAGAATGGCTCCTAAGGAACATCATGAGCTTAGCGAGCAACTAAAAGAACTATTGGACAAAGGTTTTATTAAGCTAAGTATGTCACCATGGGGTGCCCCAGTACTATTTGTTAAAAAGAAAGGTGGGTCTATGCGAATGTTTATAGACTACACAGAATTAAATAAAGTCACTATTAAGAATAAATACCCACTTCCCAAAATCGATGATTTATTTGATCAGTTATCCGAGGCAATAGTATTATCGAAGATTGATTTAAGATCCGGATATCATAACCTCCAAGTAAAGGATTCTAACATGGAAAAGACAGCATTTAGAACCCGGTATGGACACTACGAATTTCTTGTGATGTCCTTTGGACTCACAAATGCACCTTCTATTTTCATGGACTTAGTGCAGCGAGTCCTAAAGCCATTCTTAGATAAATTTGTAATTGTATTCATTGATGATATACTCATTTATTCAAAGACTATGGAAGATCATGAAGACCATTTAAGAACAATATTAGAGATTTTACTAGAACATAAATTATATGCCAAATTTTCAAAATGTGAATTCTGGTTGAAGTCAGTAGCATTCCTGGGTCATATTGTAGATGCTCAGGGAATTTGGGTTGATCAGCAGAAGATCTATGCTATTCAAGAGTGGAGCTAGCCAAAAATAGTAACCCATATAAGAAGTTTCTTAGGTCTCGCTAGCTACTATAGAAAATTTGTCAAAGGATTCTCTCAGATAGCTGCTCTATTAACCAAGCTAACTCAGAAAGCTGTTCTATTTATCTGGGCTCTTGAATGTGAAAAAGCATTTCAAACCTTAAAAGATGCCCTTTATACTGCTCTAATATTAGTGCTACCAAAAGAAGGCTTGAACTATCAAGTATATATAGATGCTTCAGGAACAGGATTAGGTTGCGTGTTAATGCAAGAAGGAAAAGTGATTGCATATGCTTCATGACAGTTGAGGCTACATGAGAGAAATTATCCAGTACATGATCTAGAACTTGCTGCTGTAATTTTCATTAAAAATATGGCGTCACTATTTGTATGGTGTTCAATGCTCTATTTTCACTGATCACCAAAGCTTAAAATACATCTTCACTCAATGCGAGTTAAATTGTCGCCAAAGGAGATGGCTTGAATTGATTAGTGACTATGATTTAGATATTCAATACCACCCAGGAAAAGCAAATGTGGTGGCACATGCCCTTAGCTATAGTGCAATGCTATCAGCAATGATCACTACAAGTTCATTAATAGAAGAATTTCAAAGGATGGAAATTGTTCCTATTCGGAGTGATGTAATGAGCTCAATATTAACTAACATAAATGTAGAACCCACATATAGAGATGTTTCCATCTCTCAAACCGAAGATGAAGAATACTTAAAGTTTAAAATGGACATTGAAGGAGGACGCCGTCATGATTTGCAATTGCACGGGTCAGTGATTTATCAAGATAATCATATATGGATTCCTAAGTCCATGCAACATGAGGTATTGATTGAAGGACATAATTCTGGCTATCAAATACATCCTGGAAGTTCAAAAATGTATCAAGATCTAAAACAGTCCTTTTGGTGGGCATGGATGAAAAGAAGTGTTGCAGAGTTTGTTGAGAAATGCCATGCTTGTAGTTTGGTCAAGGCAGAACATCAGAGACCTAGTGGTTTACTTCAACCACTTGAGATACCTGAATGGAAGTGGTTCGATATATCAATGGATTTTATAATGGGTTTACCTCAATTAAAATCTGGATCTGATACAATTTGGGTGATTGTTTATAGATTAACTAAATCCGCTCACTTTATTTCTGTATGGCAGACAGACTCAGTGGAGAAACTGGCCAAACTGTATATCAAAGAAATAATCAGGTTACATGGAATTCCTAAATCGATTGTATCCGATAGAGACAGTCAGTTTACCTCAAAGTTTTGGCAAGCCGTCCATCAGTACCTAGGAACTACTCTAGCAATAGGTACCGCATTCCATCCACAAATGGATGGCCAGACAGAAAGAGTGAACCAAATATTAGAAGATCTACTCTGCTTATGTATGTTAGATTTTTCATGATCCTGGGAAGATCATATTCCTTTAATAGAATTTACATACAATAATATTTTCCAATCTAGTATTAAAATGGCACCATATGAAGTGTTATATGGTAGAAAATGCTCAACTCCACTAGCTTTGTCCCAGACCGGAGGTACTCAATTATATGGTTCTGAGTTAGTAGAAGAAACAAATAAGAAATTGAAACTCATCCAGCAAAGAATCAAAACAGCTCAAGACAGACAAAGTAAATATCATAATAATTATCATTGTCCTCTTGAGTTCAAAGAAGAAGACTTAGTATATTTAAAAGTGAGCCCGATGAAAGGAATTTATCATTTTGGAGTCTGCAAAAAACATAGTCCAAGGTATGTTGGGCCTTTCAAGATCATGCAGAGGATTGGTTCAGCAGCTTATAAGCTAGAACTGCCAGAAGACTTTGCTATAGTTCCCAATGTGTTCCACATATCTTCGCTAAGGAAGTGTCTACGTGATCCTTCCCATCTAATTCAACTTCCAATAATAGAAATTCAACCAGATCTTTCAAACGCTGAAGAACCTATTAAAATTTTGGATCGTGATCAAAAGAAATTAAGGAATCATTCTATTGTAAGGATAAAAGTTCAGTGGAAGAACTGATCATGCAATGAAGCCACTTGGGAGAAGAAGTGGATATGTGACAAAATTACCCAAGCCTTTAACTAAGTAATTCCTCAACTCTAACCTATTACAATTCATTACTTTATATCTGCTTTATTCTTCTCACTTGAGTGATGTCGAGGATGACATCATTCTTAAGTGAGGGAGTCTGTAATAACCCAGGTTGTTACTTATATCAATTAAGACTAATCTAAGTCTTAATTGAGGTTCTAGTACACTAATTAAGTCATTTAAAACTCATCTCTAAAATCTAGGTCAAACCTGAAGTCAATTGAATCAAATTTGGATTTTTGGAAAATTCCAAAACCCTAGAATTTGACTTTTTATCTAAACCTCAGATTAAAAATCTGACTTTGTCATTATGTTCACCACCCCCAAATTAGTTAGGGGTGAAGTTTTGGAGGCATTTGGAAGTCATAAGATTTTTGACAAATATTTTAATAATATTTAAATACCCCAAAAAAAAAATCAAATAATTAAATACTCATCGAATAAAAAATCTGATCACGCCGTTGCATTCCTCACCCCTCAATTAGCTAGGTGTAATTTATTGGAAATTTTTGAAATACAATTAAATAGTTAATTTTAATCAATAAAATAGGTTAGAAATAATTAAATATTAATAATTTTTAATATATATAGTATTGATTTAACAGGCGCCCTCAATAATTTAACCCTTCCCGTCTAACTTCCCTAACACCATTTCCTATCACCGTTTGATTCATGGTTAGAGATGGACCGTTCGATCAAATTGATCGAACGACTCTTACATCTTCATCCCCGATTCAACGCGTGTCACAGGCGCTGGCACGATAGCTTTGCACGCCTTGCCAAATGGCTTCCTCACCGATTGAATGCCTATCCTTATGGCAAAATAAAACCTTAATCCATGAGGGAAGGGTATCAGCAAATATGAATTACTTTTGAACTTATCTGGGCCTGCAAGCATTTTCTTCCTCTAGTCTGCACGCCCTAAATCAGGTATTGCCTTATTCCTAAAATTTCTGAAATTTAAATTCATAAAGGAAGATTAATTGCTCTTGTATTGCAAAGATGATATTCAGTATTAATTAATTCAGTTGATTGAATGTTCATGAGCTCAGTCTGCGTCTGCATACAATCCATTTTTAATCATCTGTGCATCTATTCAATCAAGTTTAAGTAATATGCAAATCAGAAGAAATGAGTTATATGAGATAATAGAACTTAAATGGAATGGAATCGATTATCCATTGATTATTGAAGCATATTAGAAAGTATCGATTCTTGTCCCTGACAAAATTAGGGCATCATAGTTTGGCTTGATAGAAGACGTCCTATTGCAAAACCACAAGCTAGTCGAGAAGCCTGGATCGTAAAATTGAATACAAATGCGCATTTTGTCATTGGAAGATCTGGGATCGACGATTAATGGGGTGCCCTAATCTTTCTCGTTCTCAGCTTGGGAAAGAAGATGGGGCCCGATTGAGATCTTCGGGTCTTGCGTGGCCCGAGCGCGGAGACCCGGTGACCCGAACGTAAGGAGCCGGCCCAATTTTCCAGTGCCATCCACGTGGCCGTTGTTTAATGGGTGGGACCCGCTGCTTTCTTTAACCGTGGAATGAAGATTAAAGAGTTTTAAATTTAATAATTATTAGAGTAATTAAATATAGTAAATACAAATATTCAAATAACCATATCTCAATAAATATGAATCCAATTAATATGATTAAATATACTAAATTAATCAGCAAAAATTAAGAAATATTTTGAGACTATCAAATCTCTATTTGGACTAATATTTTGTATAGTGATATTTAGGGGTATTAAATAATTTAAATTATTGTTACAAAAATTCAATTAATCATAACTTTGAATTCTTTAATCAAAATATATCCAATATGGGTCTCAAAATACTCATAAAACCCTAAGGATTAATTTACTAGTATCCTATTTGCTGTTTGGATTAAATTTAGACTAATCTTATTTAGGACCTAACACTAATTAGGTCAATTAACCCTAAAACTTCATTTGGCCATAAATTGGTCAATTGAGCTCTAAATTGGGTGATCCAAATATCAATTTAGATCAGAAAAACCTAATTTACTATAATATACAAAAATATTTAGAATCCAACGATTAGATTTGCTAAGCAACCCTAATTACTTGAAAACTTGATTAGTGAATATTAGCAAATCTAATGCTCCAAATTGCACAAATTAAATTTCAGAGAATTCCTTAAATACATTAGAACCTAATGGTATGGTTGGAGTAGTGATTGGGTGATTTATTTTACTAATCACTCACTAATTTAACTAAACTCTAATTATTAATCCTAGAACTTGTACTGGCCATAACTTAGCCAATACACATCAGAATTTGATGATTTTAAGTTCTATGGAAACCTTAGGTTATAACCTACAGTAAACTAATAGAAACATTATATGTCATTAAGGTAAAATTACCAATATGCCCTTATAGATCAAATTCCTTAATTTGACCTTATAAGGCTTAATCCTTAACCAAAATTTATGAACTTACTGTCTAAACTCATATTAGATAGTAAGTAGTCATTCCACTTTAAGAAATTTCAGATTTGAACCCTAATTCATAAAGATCAAATTTGGACCCTTTAGTAAAGGGCAAAAAGGTCATTTTGCCCAAATTTATGTTTAAGCATCTTAAAACCTTAAATACATTCTTAAACCCTTAAAAAAATGATAATATAACTGATTTAAAATCATTTTATAATATTTAAACTCATTAAAATGATATTTTAGGAAAAACCCTAAAAGTGAAAAAAAATTAATCCAAGTCTTAAATTAAGTCTCATAAGGTGATTTTAGTTTACCTTATACCTTCTTTAAGTTAAATTCATCATAATAAGAAAGATCAAACCTACAGTTTAATTATTCTCTTAAGGTTTTCCTTCAAACTTTAGGATCTTAATTCCTTAGGATTTAGCTTAGAAATTAGGTTAGAGTTCATCTATTAAGTAATTGGGTACTTAATAGATGAAACCTTGGTTTTATAGTTTTCTAGATTTCATCCTTTATTTATGATTATTTTGTATTTAAACTTTAGATTTAAGATTAGAGATCAATCTTATTAGGCTTGATTTTGCTTAATAAGATAGCCTTAATTATAGTTCATGAGATTTGGGTTTAACTTTATATTGTTAAGATTAGAACCTATTGGATTAAGAAGTTAAAATTCAATACTTGGATTTAAACATCTTAATCCCCCAATTTTGATTCATACTAATCAGAATTGGATTTGGTTTTTTAAAATTCATTAATTAGGACGTTTGATTTATTCTTTTAACTTAATTAAGCGACATGTTATTTATAAGTGTTAGAACTTTATTAGTTTTAACATTGTTTTGACTTGTAGGCTCGATATTCTGAATTTATACTCGATAATTGGATATTGGAGATCCTAAATTTGTATAAGTTCAGATTAGTTAGAACGTCTTAAATAGAAAACAAAGTGATATCAGAAATGTTGTTTAGTGCTATTTTATATACATTAAACATTGCATGCTATGCTTTCCGTTTTGCTTTATACTTTCTTTACATTTGGATACATTGCATTAAACATAGAATATTGGATGATTATTTCTATGTTGATTTTGATTATATTCATATGGCATTTCATATTGTTATAAGGAAATTTGATGGAAAATAGCTTTACTAAACTTGAGAAGATATGTCTTTTTAGTCTGCCATCTGGTATGACTTTAGTTCAGAATGGTTTTGGGCTATGACTGCTTTCCTACTGCCTGTAGGATAGCTTTTGGGCTAGGACTAATTTCCTAGTACCTATAGTTTTGGGATAGGACTACTTTCCTAGTGCCCATAGGATAGCTTTTGGGGCTAGGACTACTTTCCTAGTGCCCATAGGATAGCTTTTGGGGCTAGGAGTACTTTCTTAGTGCCTATATTTTGGACTAGAACTACTTTCCTAGTGCCTGTGTTTTGGACTGGGACTACTTTCCTAGTGCCAATTGTTACTGGCTAGGATTACTTTTCTAGTGAATCTTGGACTACTTTTCTAGATACTGGTTGTTTCTGACTAGGACTACTTTCCTAGTGAATCTGGGAGTACTTTTCCAAATGATTTGCAGTACTTTTTGATGGAATTAACTTTAATCTGGGACTACTCTTCCAGATAAGCAGGTGGACTTTACTTATGGCAGGACTAAGTAGGAATATCTCATTTCTGGCAGTTATTTTTCAGTTACTTCATTTGTATTACAGTCACTTTGGAGTTATCTTTTGTTTACTTTATAGTTTTGGCTCGCTTTTACCTTACAGTTCAGTTCACTTCTGCTATATTTTCATTTTTTGAAGTTCTTACTTGTCTAATTGTTCAGTACGCCTTCTGCTATATTTTTATTTTCTGCAATTCTTACTTGTGTAAAATACCAGAAATGTAATTCCAATATGTTTATTAATAATTAAATAATTTTAACTTCAGATTGAAAATCTGACCTAACTATTGTGTTCACCACCCCCAAATTAGCTAGGGGTGAAGTTTTGAATGCATTTGGAAGTCATACATTTTTAGACGAATATTTTAATATTATTTACCTAAAAATTCGAGTAAATAAATACTCGTTGGATCAAAAATTCGAGTGCGCCGTTGAGTTTAGAAGACCTCAATTAGCTAAGATTAATATTTTTAAAAATTTTTGGAATATAATTATTAAATTAAGTTTAAAATTAATTAAATTGATTAAAATAAATTAAATAATTTTTATTTATTTATTTAAATCAAACGGCGCCGTCTCGATTTAAAAACTAATGCCGTTTGAAAGGTCCCCCGCGCCGTCTGGATAGACGGATCCTTCTGATCCTTCTAATCAGGAGGATCAGATGGTTGGAGTTCATCGTCTTCGCAGAAACAACGCGTGGAGACGAGCTCGCACGCGGCATCTCCACAGCCGCACAGGCGTCCATCCGCCGCTTCAAGAATGGGATTAAAGCCTTAGATAGACTCTTCGATACTCAATTGACTCAAATCTTAACTCAGAAAAATCGAAGGTTGCCTCGATTCGAATCTTTATTCTGGGCCCTCGAAGTGAGGTATTCCTCCATCTTCACTTTACTTCAGTATATCATTCCAGATCCAATTTGTAGGCTTATTTCAACACATGGATTAATAGGATATTGCATCTGATTGTCAAAACAAGGGTTCGATTAAATCAATTTTTAAGATTCATACACAGTACTTTTCGTTAAAATTTTCGTTCTAAAACATGCTGCTGGGGTTTGATATAGCTCAATTTGTAGACCTCCTTAGGTGACGAATTAGGTACCAATCGAAAGGTCTCTCCGAGACCTTTCGATCGACAAACAAATCGACCTCCGACGACCTCATTTCAGCCACCAAAAATGATGCCCTAGTAGTCGTCGTGCGGAGAGGGTAGCGAATGAAGAAGGAAGATTTGGGTCGGGCCGGGTCGACCCGGACCCGACCCGTTTCCACGGATTTTGTCCGGATGTGCAGACACCCGATTACGCGGGACTCATTCAGAAAAATGTTATATATATATATATATATATATATATAAATAAATAAATATAAATAATCGTAACAGAAAATTTTAAATAATATAATAAAATAATATTTAATAACTATATATTTAATAAAATAGATATTAATATATAAATATCAAATCAGATAATATAAAATATAAATCGAAAAATATTCTAATAAATACAGTAATTAATATATAAATATATCTAAAATCTTATATATTAATAAAACTAAAACTATATAAACAGATAAATAAAATAAATACATAGATAAACAGATATATAAATAAATAAATACATAATCAGAAAATATAAATATATCTAAAAACATATAAACTTAAAAACTATACAAATAATTATAAAATCACAGAAAATATAATATAATAAATAAATATAATAAACAAATAAAACAAAAGTAAATAATAAAATTAATACAAAACAAATAAAATACAGTAATTTATATATATATTCATAAATAGAAAAATAAGAATAATATAATTAAATAACATAATAATAATAAATAATAAATAATAGAAAAATTTAAATAAACGTAATAAAATAATATTTAATAAATATATTTTGGATTAAATAAAATAATATATGTAATTAATTTAAATATAATAATTAAAACATATAAATAAAATAAATTAATAGAAAACATAATTATATAAATAAATGCATAATACCTTTACAGATTTAAATAGATTAGAAATAGTAAATTTGTTAAAGGATATATGATTTAAAAAAAAAAAACAGAAATATTCGACATTAAATATTAGTATAATATATTTAAATCATTTAATTAGCAAACTTTATAAATTCATAACTCATAAAATATTTAACCAAATAATACAAATAAATGTATCAAATTTATCAGAAAATATAAGGAATTTATTAAAAATATTAAATTCCCATTTAGACTAATATTTAACATAGTGATATTTAGGATCCTTAAATTGAACCCTAAAAATCATAATATTTAGACTTGCCATAAATTAATCTATTCAACTCCAAATAAGGTGATCTAAATATTCATTTAGATCAAAAAATCCTAAATTTTAGTAAACTGCAAAAATATTTAGGATTCAACGGTTAGATATCTTAATTAACACTAATTACTCTAAAAACTTGATTAGTGAATATTAGTGAATATAATAATCCAAATTAAAGGATTTCAGTTTTAAATAACTTATAAAGTGAATTAGAACCTAAATGTATAAATAGTTTAATAATTGTGTCACTAAAATCATTAATCACTCTCTAATTATAATAAATCCTAATTATTAACCCTAGAAACCAGACTAGATATAACTTAGCCAATTCATATCAGAATTTGATAATTTTGGACTCTATAGAAACTTTAGGACATAATCTAGAATAAACTAACATAAACTTTATATTTTATTATTGGTAAAATTACTAAAATGCCCTTATAAGGTCAAATTCCCAATTTGACCTTATAAGGCATAATAATTATATAACTTAATAAAAATAATTCAAATAAATCAAAATAGTCTTTTTTGAACATAATACTACAAATCATGACAAAAACATTAAATTAATAAATTTCATTATTTTGGCAGATCAAGGAAATTAAATTGGTTAATTTTTGAATCAAAACAATTAGGTATACAAATTTACTTATAGGTCTTATTTCAGTATTCTTATTTGAGCCATTTTCCATTTGAATATTATTTACACTGCTTACCACATTTTAATCTATAAAAGAATTATATCAAAAAGCATGTAACAAAAAGAATATATATATATATATGTATATATATATATTATGGTGTTTGTCTTTGGTGGGTGGAACGCAACATTGAGAATTTGTACAGATTGGGCCTGCTGGCAGTCCCTGGGAGTTATATGGAGGGATTTAGCCTCTTATAGGAAGTAGGCAAATCCAGAGGAAAGACACACCATCAGTTCCTAATTTGAGTAAGCTACCGACGGGTGGCGAGATAAGCTTCCTACAAATTTATGCCTATGGGCTTACCCATTTGGGCTTAGGGGTCTCCAGACTCGACTTATTGTTAAAAATGCTTTTCATAAAATTTATTTCATATATGTTGATTTTCACAGCTATTTTGCAAGGCAAAAATTGTATTTGGAAATTGCTTACTTTATTTACAGTCTTTCTATTATTTTCATATGTAATTCATACCTATTATAGGATGCTAGATTTATTCTTATAAGAACAATTTCTGCACTCCTACATGACTATTAAACTGAATTTTTCAGATTTTGATAATTAAAAAGACTTAAAAGATCTGCCAAATTTAAAAGAAGAAGAAGCAGAAGAATGTATATATTTTATTTCATATTTTGTAAAATTCAAACTGTTGTAAATTTTCATATATGTTTTGGCTCTATGTTTAAAAGGACTATAAAATTTTATTATTTTTTTTTATGTCCTTTTTGAATTATAATAATGAATATATTTTTAATTAAGATGAATTATTCTTTAAAGACTCTCGAACTTCGATCCCCGGTCGTCACACTTGTCTTATAGTTCAGTACACCTTCTGCTATATTTTCATTTTCTGCAGTTCCTTTGTACTCACAACTTTGAATATTCAGTTTTACCTTTCAGCAGTTCACTTTTACCATTGGCATGTTAGGATGCTAGAGTTTTACTTTCAGTTATGTACTTTCAGATTAGTTGTAAAGCAGCATGGTTTATATTGATCATATACTTAGAAGTTTCACTTGTGTTTAGTAGATTTCCTTATGCATTACTTAACCTTTTATGCAGCTTGAGTTGAGGTATGTGCTTACCTCACATCTCGTTAAGTTATAATTATGTTAATTATAACTTTGTTACCTTTCCTTAATGCTTACAGCTCCTATGTTGCTGTGATATCATTATAACTTAACAATTTATAGCTTAAAATGTACTTAGACATTTTGTCTAACTAGATTTTTCTTTTGTTGACTGGGACCCTACCATTGTGAAATCAACAATGATAGATTCTGAGCTGTTCGAGGTTGTGGGACCTTCTGGAGATCCGGTTCAGGAGGAGGAGCATACAAGAGAAGATCATTAGTCACTACCAGATATTGTGAGGATATGAGAGACTTTACTTTCATTACTACATAAACTTTAATATCGCTTTGTAATAATACAGAGTTTAACTGCTTTACTTTTCATGCTTATGTATTATGATAGTTTTTATCTGGATTGTATGGATGTTACATTTGTTTTTTTTCCGCACTCTAATAAATTATAGTATACTCATTTAAGTGATTATTTCTATTACTGCTCTTTGCTTATTAAGGCACATCCTCCCTTGGCATTTGATTAAGAAGGTCCATTCCTTAATCTGAATGTTAAGTGAGGGTTTTCTAAGTGACGACCACCTCCTAATCCGGATGATTTGGGGGTGGCCGCCACAGGTAGGATGATTGATCTTTACTTTATTGATAGTTCATACTGCTCTGCAGTCCTAATACATATGGCCAGGTCTGCCACACATATAAAACCTATTACCAAAGTGATAACACTTCCCCTATGGATGCGGCTTCTGATAGCGGGCAATTTGTTTACCTTATTGGTACTGGATCATCTAATAAACATTAGGTCTTATTCATTTTAATGGCTCAAATTTAGGAGAAGACAGGTGGGGCTTTTTCTTCATCTCTTTTTCATCTAATGATGCTCAATCAATTTTGCTCCTTCCAATATCTTAGCAAAGTTATCATGATGTTGTGACATAAGGTGGTCCATTATGGAATATTTCAATCCCTTCTTGAAATGAATGCACCTAACTAATTCAGCGCCCATTAGGTCTGGAGCAAATCTCGATAACTTTCTAAATTCCATACTATAGGCGAGGATTGTTTTGTTTCCTTGGTTTAGTTGAATGAATTCATCCTCAATAATAGTATGAGTAGATGGCTATAACAATCTTAGGTTGTTAACCAACTTAATCTTAGTATAATTAAGCTCTAAGATTAGTGCCACTAAGTTCTAAAACTCAATAGGAGCTAACCCTAAAATTTGGGAGTTAATTGGGCCTCATTTAGTCAATAAGCAATTTTGCAAATTTAGGAACACTAAAAATTAGCCGAAATATTTTTGATCTCCAAATCATTTATGACTTCATTTTTGAATTCCTTACCATCAAATTAGCTAGGAGTGAAAGCTTAGAAATTTGTGGAGGTCATTTAAGATATAAATAAATTTATTTTAAATACCCTGAAATTGGAAAATTAAAATACTCGTTGGATTAAAAATATGACCTCACCGTTGCGTTCCCCACCCCTCAATTAGCTAGGGGTGAGTATTTGGGAATTTTCATAAATTAAATATTCAGATAGAATTAATATAAGATTTAATTAAATAGAATATTTAGTTTATTTAAATCAATTATCATTTAAATTCCTTAAAATCCATGCTCTGTTAAGCCATCCGCGTGTTGTTAGCCTTTGCCATTCGATCTAACGGTCCATCCGGACTGTCCGATCCGCGATCGGACGGTTCTTGCATCACCGTCCCCGCTCTCAAGAGCTAGGCGTGCGCGTGGCACGCCGCCTTCGCCAATGTGACCGACCAGCCCTCGAGGCCTCTGCCGGGCCTCGATTACGCCCCGGCTAGCTCAGGATGTGGGGCTCTTCGTGCGTAAACCCTTAGGCACGGTTTGGAGCTCCAAACAAACCAGTCGAACCTTAGCCCTGTCTTACCCGTCGATTGCAAGGTTTCCCTAACCCTATTCTGGAAATTGCATAAATGGGTTCCAAACAATTTAAAAATGCATATTAACCCACCTAACAGTCGTTTGGCGCCATAATCCATTTTGCAAACCATGGGCGATCCACTACAGATCCTAGGTCATGCAGCAGCCAATCTCAAGTCATCAGGCTATCCTTTCGCTCCCATCCAACATTTTGGATCGCATCGAGCCAGACCCGATCGCAAACATTGAATCGCGCTAGCAATCGTACTGCTGATAATTCACCTGCGTTCGGCCGCTATTGGTCAAAGTTTCATGATCGTTCCATTTTTCCTATCATTTGATCAGACGATCAAGAGAACTTCAACTATTATTGGCCTTCATACCCGCTTCGCCCAGCTCCCTGATAGTTGAATCTCTCATATGTCTATGTCAGGCTTGCCACCCACTACTCCCCAATAGTCTTTGTCGGCTAGCCTTCGCAACCCCAATCTTCCCATTGGATCACCTCAACCTTAATTTGTTATTTTTGGAAATGGAGGCTTTTGGTTCTTGGACTAGGGCTGATGCCATGGCCCAACCTCTCTAAGTTCCTTAAGCTATAAATAGCTCCAAACACTCTCTTGATGCTTTTTTGCATTATCGAGTCAGCTCTCCCCCCCCACTACCTCAATTCCCCCGTGCTCTATCTATCTATTGCTCCAATCTATATAAAAATAGAACCTTCAGTAGCCGGCATGTCCCGAATCAATATGAGGGTGAGAGTTGGAGTTCAATTCCCCTAGTAATTGCCATCAGCTCAAGGAACATACTGAGAACCAAGCCATCTTCACAGTCATTCAAACCTTTACAGATCCCTCAGACCAGGTACTCTCCTTCCCCTATAGTAAACTGTGTGAGCTCACTGCTTGCTTAATCCTTTTCATATGGAAGCTAAGGCTAGATGCTTGTGGACTAGGATCATATAAGATTAGATCAAAGTTATCAATGGGATAGCGAGGGCTTAGACAGTGTAAAGCACTGTCTAAACAAGGTCGTCATCTAGTAATGGCATGTCCACTCTCCACAAGATAATTGGCATCCAATTTGATCACCAATTTTTAGAAAAGCCCATCCTGTACCAAACCCATTTGAATCGATATGGTGGGGCTAGCTGGGGCTTTACTAAACTGTCATCCTCCACTCGAGCTGACGCAAAATTAAACAGCTCTAGGCTCAAGTAAGGATCCAACATCCATGCCACATTCAGGCCAGGCCACCATCGGGTTTTGATTCGTCTCAGCACCCTGAAGGAAAAATGAAATAAATTGTCTAGTCTTATAGGTACTAGGATTTATATTACACCTTTAAAGATTAGGAAATTATTAGAATCAAAAATTTTTCCTCTCCTTTCCTAATCTTAGTTTTTAAGGTTGATTGATGGTTATTGTGGAGAGAATGTCATCCCCACAGTAAACCCTAGGTTCCCATAAGGTCAGCTTTATGATGAGTAGGTTCCCAACGATCCCGGCGGCACCATAGTGGGCTTCTGCGAGCAATTGATGCATTTGGAGGTGTGGAACATCTTGCAAATTAAATCAAGGCGTGGTGTAGTCGGACAGCTGAGAATTGGCTGATGAATCCTAACCCTAATTTGGAAGGACATTGGGAGTGCGAGCTAAGGTGCCGAACCATGTTGAATCAGACCAGCCCACGACCCGCATTGTTCGACAGTAGCGGGTCATCTTGGCTTAACCAAAATGGAATCTATTGCTGATTTGAACCTCAATAAATGATAAGTAAATTAATGATAATCTTGCATGTCAAATTTTGTATGAATAGCCTTAATTATATCTTAATTAATTCAAACTCTAATTTAGCCTTAGATAAGGTCAAAAGTGAATTAAACCTAAATTTAAAATGCTAATTCTGCACTCAAAAATTTGCATGGATTTAACTCACACTTGCTCATTTTGTCATTTGATCATTTAACCTTGAATCTTCTTGATTTTTCTCTTAAAAGAAGAGGACTAGAGTGAAGTGATCCTTAACCAACAAGTATAAGAAAATTAATTTATTAATCAACCATATCATAAGTTCTTATTAATTTGCTTCTTGACTTGAGTAAATATGATGGAGTTAGAATTTAAGAAAGTAGTATGCATGACTTCTTCTTTTTTATTATATGATTGATCTCTTAACTTTACAAATTATCTCTTTAGTTGGATTAGTAGAATCATATTAGTAGAATCAACACTAATTATAAAAGTAAGTGTTAAGTGTTTTAAGCCTCTTTAAAGCTAGGTGATAGGTTTATGTTAAGAGAATAATTTTCCTTTGGTTAATTTAAATCTTGAGGTAGGAAAACCTTACTTATGATGCATTGAGGTAGAACCTTATATGAACCTTATCAACTAAAGATGATTGACCTTATGCCCTATGGTAGGACAACCTAAAAAGGCTTTGACTGAGTTATCTTTTGTGGTATTTATCCTAAATTGAATGACTTATCTATCATTTCCTTGGAGCCATTTGTGTAGAACCTACTATAATGGAGGATGGTTTCATTAGCTTGTAAGTCCTTGATCATTAAATTGATTATTAGTATGTGAATGTTAGTATTATTAGATGGAGATTATAGTACATATCCATAGAACTAATTAACTTAGTAGAATATGGAGTTGGTTGATTTACCTAGAATAGAACTGTAGAGTTTTAGTTTTATCTTAGGTAATTAGTTAGTACAGTTTGGTTCAGGATAAACATCCCAAGTCCTCTGTATGTTATAGGTCGAGGATTAAACAACTTAGTTTGAGAGAATAAACTGTAAAAGGATTCTATCTCTTATCTTTATGCATATTGATAAGTATAATTAAACAAACTAAGTGTTTTAGTCAGCTTTCTTAGGACATACTAATCATGTATATGTACTCCTAAACATGTGATGAATTAGGATGCTATGAAACCATAGTTTCAAGTAAATGTTAACTTTAGTAAAATTAAACTTGAATTATATAACTCATACAGTTAATATATTCTAATTTATATAACATTCAAGGTGAATGTGCATAAGGAATTTGGCTAAATAATTAGATACCAAGAAAAGCTATTTACTTTTGTTCTGTCTATTTTCTAGCTTTAACAATTTAAAAGAACTTTGTTTATTAAACTTCTTGGCATATCATGAATCGCATAAGCATATCATGTCATTAGCGAAGCAGTTCTGCTCACCTAGTATGTGTTAGCAGAGCAGTTCTGCTCACTTAAGATCTGTGAGAAACTATGTAGTATCAAAGTATGCATATTTAGTGGAATAAATTTAGCGACATATTCAGATGCATATACAATGACATACAACACAATTTTACTTTCAAATATTTCATACTACAGTTTCATTTCAGCCGCAGTACCCTCAGTACTTTTGTTTTGTTATAGTTTTCTTGCTTTTAGTTCAGCATTTAGATTTATAGTTTCTTTTTACTATTGTTTTCTATAGTTTGTTTTCATTTTTATTAAATGTTAAGTGAAATATTTTAAATGAAAAAAATATTAATTGCAGCCTAAAATATACTTAAATATATTGTCTGACAAGATTTTCTTATTTTTTGGCAAGGGCCTTGACATTATGAAACTAACAATATCTAATCCTGTGCAGTTGGAGGAGCCAGCTTTGGAGATATCTCAGCAGATCCAGAAGGTGCTAGGGTAGCTTTAACCATTTCAGCACTTATTGTTTTTAGTTACTTCTACAGTTTTTAATAATTAACTCTGTGAGATGAGAGACTTTTATAGTTTTTTTATTTTAAGCCATAGTTTATAATAATTAACTCTGGATGTATTTTCTCTTTCTTTTTTGAAATGAATGGTCTTACTTAACTTCTGTGATGATGTTATGGATGAATGCTAAGGCTCCCACACTCTGTTATTACTACTAGTTATACTCAGTATTATGATGTGGTTCACATGAAAATCATATATGACACTCATATACATTGGGTAATTATTCCTCATCCTTTCTAAACTCAATGTGTATAAGTACCTTAACAAATACTTAGGATAAGAATATTTTCCTTATCTTAAGATTTAGTGCTCACTAATAAGTCGGATTATGGAAAGTTTAGCTCTTCCCTAGTAATGCAGCATTCTACCATCGATCATGTTATCCTTAATCTCTCTATTGCGCATGACGATGGGATAGTGCATTATAGTTTGTATCAGAGATGAATCATAAAGTGTCAGATAAGGAGTGCGTTCCTATCTACTTTATGATCTATTCTCTAAAGTAGATATGATCACAATCATTAAGTGTAAGGAATGCATCATCCATAATTCATCAAGTTGAATCTCAGAAATGAAACCAAGAACATCTAGAAAGGACACCTTAGGGTTAAGCAAACCTAAAGAAGTAAAAGACCTTTAACTAAGGTAAACTCAATTCCTGGTCTTTATTAAAATAATATTATTAGAATGGAGAAACATTATTATGGGTTCAGTCACTACCTTAGGATCTTCAATAATTACTAGATGGATGACTTTCAAGACAACAAGGTTTATGGTAGAACCATTAGTGGATTATCTCCCATTGATATAGAAGTGCTTGATAAGATCTTAATTTGTCTAAAGTTCCGAGGAACCAGCCTTCCAATCCTTGCTCAAGAATGGTTAGATTATATGACTACCACTTTCAAAGAAACTGCATGTCTGGATGACAGTTCTAGACATATTGAAGACTTGAAAGGAAACAAATGAGAGGACAACACATTATCACTTATGATGATTTATGCAATTCTTTCATAGCTGAATTTTGTAATTGACTGTGTTATCAACTCGTATGTTCTTTCTTCATAGCATTATGACCTTTACTTATCCATCCCATGTAACTTCTTCTATAAGATGTAATGCTTGAAAATATCGATGTTATTTCATTTTTTGAGTCTTTATTCGTGAGAATTGTAGTCATGAACCTAGTATTCTCTTCCATGACTACTCCCATCAAGAACACTGTCTCTTCTTCTAGCGGGTCTGATGACCTCAACTCTTGGTAGGCCTAGTCAGAATTATATTTGAGAATCAGGCTCATCATGCCCAAGAAATATGTGATATGCTCGCATGTTAGCAAACTCCTGTGATTTGCATTGTTACTCCATCTGCCCAGCACTTATTAGCAGATGGTATTCTGCACAGTTTTCTCCATCTGGGGACACCTTTTTTCAATGGGGCTTTGAACCCCATGAACACGATTAGATGGTAGAGAATAATTTGACAATTTTTAAATGTCCCAATTCCAAAGCAATATGTTTGACCACCCATTTTTTCCAAGAAGAAGCAAAGTATTGGTGGGAGAATAAGTAGCACACAAAGTTCATCGATTTTGAAATCAAAAACATTCCATGTGAATCATTACTGGAAGACTTAAAAGAAGCGTTTCTTTCCTATATCTACCCAGACCATTCTTGAAGATGAACTGCTTCATCTCACTCAAGGAGGTAGATCTATCTCCTGAGTATGAGATGGAATTTTGATGTCTATCTCATTTCACCCCAGATTAAGTAAGATCAAAAGCACAAGATACAAACATTTTCAAAAGGAACTTAGAGAGTAAATCAGAGCACATCTTATTTCTCAACTGTTCAAGAACTTTTTTGAGCTCATTGAAGTAGCTAATATGCAAGAGCACTTTTAAAGTCAGATGGAAAAGATGAGGAAAGCTCACTTCATTCCACCAAAGAAAGAGGCTTTCAGACATCGAAAGGTAGCCAAGGTCTTCCATATCGAAGCTGAGCCAACCCTAATAGATGCCTCGGTGTGCAAACTTCCCCATCCCTATGGTAAGTGCTACCATCAGGGAGACGTCTATTTCAATTGTAGTAGGCCTGGACACCGTTTATATTGATGCATTGTCGAGAAGACTATCGATGGAGTTCCCATCATTCACTCTAAAAGAGATCAAGTTTTCCACTTCCAACCTCTAATAGCTGAGCTCCAGCTCTAGCAGTCATGCCACCACCTGCTCTTATTGCAGTTACCAAGTGTACACTTGCTCTTACAAATAATCGTTAGGGCTGTGCACCTCAAAATTGTCAACCTTCTGCTCTTGCTAGAGTCAACATGCTGACTCCAGCCCTCGCTCTTGAAGATAATAAAGACAAATTATATGTCTTAAGTTTCATTTTAGCTTCTACTTTTTTCTTATTGCCTTCTTTCTACTTGAATCGTGCAAGTAAAATAATGTTACTATTTTAAGTCACTTAAGAAATAAGTGGTAAACCATGTAGCATTCTTTTTGATACTGGAGCTAGTCACTCTTTTGTATTGCAAAGTTGGGATAAAGCTCTTAAGTTGCTAACAGAATGTAAATATATGTCTGCACTAACACGGAAGTGCACATGGTCTGAAGTAATATGGGATGGGGAGATCTTGAGATTTATCATCCTATGCTTAATAAAAATAAACACTTTTATATTGAAAATGTATTTTTTGATGTGTTTTCACTAATTTTTAGGGTAAAAGAAGAACCAAATTGAATCTAGGCTGAAATAAGGAATTCTAGAATAAATCTGCTGTGACAGGCTCAAGCGCGCCACAACGCACCTATTGCGGACCAAGACCAAGAGATCGGTGCTACCGCACACCGCAGCAAACACAAACCCAAGAGCTCGATGCTACCGCTCACTGCAGTGGGAACAAGACAGAGATCGTGGCGCTACCATGAACCACAGCAGACACAAACTCATGAGCTCGGCACTACCACGCGCCGTATTGAGTACTAGATAGAGAGCTTGGTGCTACCGCACCCTGCATCAAAAATTCTCATTGTAAAATCTGATAATATTTCGCCCCAGTGCACCACACTGGACACATGCCCGAGAGCTTAGTGCTACCACGCACTGCCGCCCATTGCAGCATGTACGAGATAGAGAGCTTGGCGCTACCGTGCACCGTAGAGGACACAAACCTGAGAGCTCGATACTCTCGCGCATCGCTGCGGGTACAAGACTAAGACCTCGGCGCTACGGCACATTGCATCAGGCATTTATTTATTAAAAATTTTAAAGCAAAACTATTGTAGCGCGTCCAAGTGCACTGTAGTGCATCATAGCATTCGTCGTGATTTCAGCCTGGAGTAAGCATTAAAAGTAGTATAGGGAAGGCAAAAAATCACAAATTATTTGCCTTCCCATTGCAGCCATTAACTTAAAATGTAATAAATTCTTCTCATTTTTAAGAGAACAAAGGAATATTTAGTTTAATTCATTTTATTTCCAAGGAAATGAAAGGTTGGCTGCAATATTGCAAGATACCTTGCTCAGCTTCTATAAGAGCTGAGAAGAAATACTAAGGAAAGGTTCCACTCATTGACACTCAAAGGTTCAAAAAATATGAAGCTACAACCATAGAAGGAAGGAGAAACCCTGCCTAAAGAAAGTATAGGCTGACATCATGGGAAGCAAGAAGCTAACTCAGGAATCAATGAGGAGAACAAGGTTGAAGAGCAAGAGAAAATCTAATGAACCTGACAGCCATTCCTAGTATTGTATCTCAACCCTTACTTTGATTTCTTTTCAGCAATAACCACGCTAGGGTTCAAGGTCCCATTTTATCTTACTTATATTTCTTTTGTGATGTAAGGCTAAATCCTCCTTAGGGAGGGTTGGGTGTAATTATGCAATAAATTAAGGGACTCAAAAGTGCTTGTACTTAACCTTTTTCAATGAATAAAATTCTCTAGTCAATCTTTTTGATTACTGATATGGAAGATGCTTGAATGAATGCAGTGTGTTGAATGATATTATTAAAGATAATTATTTTTTAAATAATAGAACTATCAATCTTGTTGATCATTTTAACTATGGACTTGCACATCGAGCATCCTCACTGTAGATATCTGTGATAATATTTACTGTGTGAGGATGATTAATACAATGAATTAGGATTTGAAATGATGAGCTAAGTAGTAGAAATTTAAGTGATCATAGAGCTCCCCGCTCACCATTGGCACAAGCTAGGAACAAGTTCACAATTGCTGATAGCCCAATGATAAGCTATTAGGCATTATTGCACTATTCCTCTAGCTAAGCTGGTAATTTGACGCATGTGAACCAATAGCCACCAAACATGCTCCATAGCTCATTCTAGTTAAAGGAGGAAGATGATGAATTGATATGCTTGGGTGAATGTGACATAATCCACTAGCCCAACGATTCATTTCCTTAGCTACATTACAATAGGTGCATGTGGCGCTGTTTGGTGGGATCAAGTTTACGTGACTGCAAAAATTAAAACATTAGATTTGAGAACTAAGATGTAAGTACCAAATTTAATTATATCGGTCTTTTGAGGGATTGTGTGTCAAGGTTGAACAATTTTGAGTTCACCTTGAGCACTGAACATGACATAGATGGAATTAGAGGACACTCTAAGGAAGGCTATTTTTGCTTGATTATAATTGTAAAATTTGAGTAATTTAATAAGTAAAGTTGACAAAGATGAGTACTACACTGAACCCCTTAATGAACTGCATATTAAATCCAACTCTCCCTTCAACTTCAATAAGTAATTTCTAATTAAAGAACTTTGCTTGTTAATTTCGAACCAAAATCACAACTTATGCTTTGTCTAAAATCATTGAAAACAAATATACTTTAGTAACTAAACATAATCTTCTCAGTGGATGATAAATTCCCGGGACCTCACAATCCCTTATTACTCCAGACCACATGCACGTGCGTGTGAGCGCAGACGTGTATTTACAGTCTATCAAGTTTTTGGCATCGTTGCTGGGGAACGGTGATCTGTTTAGTATTAAAGATAATTTGTTAGTAATTGGTGATTTGAAATTCTATTTTACTGCACATATTTTTCTATTTTTGTAATCACACATTTATTACTTTATTTAGCTTAGTTTTTGTTAAACTAGTTTCCTTCATTTTTTATTTTTATTGTTATTGCTATGAACCTCGCTCCTAGAGGTAGAAGTTAGGCTTGTATGAGTAGAAGGGACTATTCATACATACTTTTCAATCTTGATATAGAAAGAACTTATCTAAGAGCTAGATGAGAACAATTAACCTCAAATCAAGCCCTAGTAGAAATGAAAAACATAAATAATAATCTGATTGGGGGTATAGAAGAGCAAAAAGGAAGAGCTTTGAGAGAATATGCCTTTCCCACTATTAGGGGAATGCCTCATGAAATTGTAAGGCCAAATATAGCTACAAATAACTTCAAAATTAAGCCATCAACCCTTAGTATGGTGCAAAATAATTAGCTTGGGGGATTTGCCACCGAAGATCCAAACTTACACATTTCCAATTTTTTGGAGATATGTGACACATTTAGATATAATGGTGCAATTGATGATAATATAAGACTTAGACTATTGCATTTCTCCTTGAGAGATAAGGCTAAGAGTTGGCTCAATTTTTTGTCTAGTAATTCTATCCGCATATGGGATGATTTAGCTAGGAAATTCCTAGCTAAATATTTTCCACTTGCAAAGATTGCTAGGTTAAGAATTGAAATAACTAATTTTTTCCAATATGAGGGGGAAACTCTTTACAATAGCTGGGAACGCTTTAAGGATAGCCATTGGGTATGTCCTATACATGTTGTGCTAAAGAAAACTAGGACTACTGTAGTCTTAAATAATATCAATGAATTAATACCAACTAGAAAAGTAATTGGGTGGAGAGTGTGCATAAATTTTAAGAAACTAAACAAAGCCACCAAGAAGGATCATTGCCCATTACCATTCATAGAACAAATGCTAGATAGGTTAGCGAGAAACCCTTTTTTCTATTTTTTGGATGGATACTCCGGGTATAATCAAATTTTGATATCTTAGAAGACCTAGAGAAGACATCCTTTACCTGCCCGTACGTAACTTTTGTTTTTAGATGAATGCTTTTGGACTATATAATGCCTCTACCACTTTCCAACGAAGCATGATGGCAATTTTCTCTGACATGATAGGAGACTTCTTGGAAATTATCATGGATGATTTATGTAGTTGGAAAATCCTTTGACCATTGTTTAGCAAGTCTATGCAAGGTCTAAATAAATGTGAAGATTCATATCTTATTTTAAATTGGGAGAAATACCATTTTATGGTAGAGGAAGGAATTGTCCTTGGGCATCAAATTTCTAAAAAGGAGATTGAGGTCGATAAGGCTAATATTGAAGTGATTAAAAGACTCCCTCCGCTCTCTAATGTGAAAGGCATAAGATGTTTTCTAGGACATGCTGGATTTTATAGGAGATTTATTAATGACTTCTCAAAAATTAGTTTACCTCTTTCCTGTCTCCTAGGAAAAGATATGGAGCTCATTTTTGATAGTGAATGCTTAAACTGATTCAACACCACTAAAACTGCTTTTATTATGGCTTCTGTGATTTCCTCTCTAAATTGGGATCTCCCATTTGAGATTATGTGTGATGCAAGCGACCTTGTAGTCGAGGCAGTGTTAGGACAAAGAAAAGAGAAGATCTTTTATTCAGTTTATTATGCTAGCAAGCTCATGGATGATGCCCAAAAGAACTATACCATAACGAAAAAGGAATTATTGGCCATTGTTTTTGCTTTTGATGAATTCCATTCCTATTTAATTAGTTCAAAAACCATTGTCTACACCAACCACGCTGCTATAAAATGTCTCCTCCAAAAGAGGGAAGCAAAGCCACGCCTCATACGATGGGTCTTACTTCTCAAAGAATTTGATCTTGCGAATAGGGATAAAAAGGGTAGTGATAATGTAGTGGTTGACCACTTATCAAGGTTAGCACATTTGTCTCCTAATAAACTTAATAAAATTAGTGAAACCTTTTTAGATGAAAAGCTTTATGCTATTGCCTCCTCGAAACCACCTTGGTTTTCTGATTTTGCTAAATATCTCACTGGAGGCATCAAACCAAAAGATCTTACTTTCCAACAAAAGAAAACATTTCTCTCTAATGTAGAACACAATTTTTGATATGATCCCTCCATCTATAAATGTTGTGCAAATCAGCTCTTGAGAAAGTGCATTCCTGAATTAGAAGTTAATAATATCATTTTTGTTTACCACACCTCGCCTTATGGAGGTCATCATGGGATTGATCAAACTGCAGCTAAGGTACTTCTGTTTGGATACTGTTGGCCCTATATATTTAAGAATGCTACAAATTATTTTAAGCGCTATGACAAATGCCAAAGAACATGAAATATTAGTAAAAGAGATGAACTACCATTAAATGGATTCTTTGAAGTAGAGCTGTTTGATGTTTGAGAAATTGATTTCATGTTGCCTTTTCCTATGTCTAAGACAAATAGATATATCTTGGTGGCAGTTGATTATGTATCCAAATTGGTAGAGGCTATTGCTTGTTCAACAATGATTCTAAAACTGTGGTAAAGTTTCTTAAGAAAAATGTGTTGGCAAGATTTGGCACCCCTATAGCTTTGATAAGCGATGGTGGGAAGCATTTTTGCAATAAAAATCTTGAAAATCTACTAAAACATTATAGGGTGAAACATAAGGTGGGAACTGCTTATCATCCCCAAATAAGTGGCCAAATTGAGGTATCAAATAGAGAGCTAAAATAGAACCTAGAAAAAACTGTAAGTCAGAATAGAAAAGATTAGTGCTTAAAATTACATGATGCACACTGGGCTTACCGTACCACATTTAAAACTCCATTAGGAATGTCCCCATACAAGCTAATGTATAGAATATCTTGTCATTTACCAGTTGAACTTGAACATAAAGATTTTTGGGCCATTAAAAAATTGAATTTTGACTTAAAGCATGCATGCGAACGACAGATACTTCAGCTAAGAGAACTTGATGAAATTAGGCTTAATGCATATGAAAGTGCTAGAACTTATAAAGATAAAACAAAAAATTAGCATGATAAATTAATCAAGCTAAAAAACTTTGAACCAAGAATGAAAGTCATATTATTTAACTCTAAGCTGAGATTGTTCCTTGGAAAGCTAAAATCGAAGGTGAACCAGACCTTTCACAATAGTCAAGATACATATGCATGGTTCCATAGAAGTGGCATCAAAAGAAAATACATTCAAAGTGAATGGTCAATAGTTTAAACCTTATTTTGAGGAAGAAAACTCGCAAGAGAATGAAGAATGGATATTACAAGACCTCCCAATTGAAGGAGTCACAGAGATGACATCACAAAGGTCTAGCTGCAGATGCTAAATCAAGCGCTTCGTGGGAGGCAACCCATGAATAAATAGGTTGCTTTTTTATTTTCTTTGTTTTATTACTTTGGTTTTAGTTGTACTTTTTGTTTTGTTTAAATAAATCTTAGTGAATCATTTTCCCCATTTTTTATACAACTTGAATATCATTATCTCTGAAATTTTTATGAAACTTTAATTGGGCTGAATTCAATTGTAAAGAATTTCTTCATTCTAAAATCACTCAGCAAAAGGAGATCAAGCAAAACAAATACCTCTAAAATTTTCCATGTTAAACTGATTTACTCTCCATTTACTATAAGTCACTACAAATTAAAAATGTATGATGCTTAAGAGTTTATGTGTGGGGAGCGGTTAGGAACTTGACTTAGAAAGTTGAGAAACAGTGAAACAAAGAATGTGTTAGGCTTCTGTAGGACTTAATGAATGTAATAAAATTAGATGGGGATGAAGAAAAATGTCTCTCACATGAACTGAATGCAAAATGAAAATCCAGGGATGAAAAAAAATATCTCTCCCAAATTAAGGAAACTAAGAAAAGCAGGATGAAGGAAAGTATCTCTCTTGAAAAGAAATATTCATTGCGATTTAAAAGAAGATGCACAAATGGCTCAAGATTCTAACACACCAAATTTGGTTTATCTTAGTTAAGCAATCTTTGAAATTTCTCCCTTGGAAATGAAGGATCGAGCATCTTACATTTAGAAAATGGAAACTAAAATAGTCAAAAGAAAGAGAAACATTAATATGGGACTTGTTAGAAGTTGAATCTTTCTAATCACATTGTTAAGTTATATGGAATGGCAAAACCACTTCAAACATATCCTATTGAATTTTGTAATAAAGAAAATTAGAAAAATAATTCATTTTTAGAGCTTACTCGCGTACGAGCAAGAATTTAAGTGTGGGGGTGTGATAAATCTAAGATTTATATTAAAATAAGATAATAAAAGCAAACAAATTTTTGTTGGAAATGTATACTTTGATATGCTTTCACTATTTTTTAAGGTAAAAGAATAGTCAAATTGATTTTGGGCTGAAACATAGAATTTTGGAATAAAACTACTGCGGCGCGCTTCAGCATGTCATAGCACGCTCCAGCGCGCCTGTGCGGACCAAGATCGAGAGATTATCTCTACCGCACACTATAGCATACATAAATCTGAAAGCTCCGCGCTACCGCGCACCATAATAGATACAAGATAGAGAGCTTGGTGCTACCGCGCGTTGCAGCAGACACAAACCAGAAAGCTTAGCACTATCGTGTATCATAGTGGACACAAACCTGAGAGCTTGGCACTTTCGTGCACCGTAGTAGGTACATGACCAAGAGCTCAGCACTACCGCACGCCGTAGTAGACACAAACCTGAGAGCACGGCGCTACCGTGTGTCGGAGTGGGTATAAGATAGAGAGCTTGGTGCCACTGCATGTCGCAGCAGGTACAAGACAGAGAGCACAACATTACCACATGCCACAATAGAAATTCACTTAACAAAATTTGAAAACATTCAGTGATGGTGCGCCACAGCGGACACAAACCAGAGAGCTCGGTGCTATCGTGTGTCGCAGCGAGTACAAGATAGAGCTCGGTGCCACTGCGCACCGCAGCGGACACAAACCTGATAGCTCAATGCTACCTCACGCTGTAGCGGGTACAAGACCGAGAGCTCGATTCTACCGCGCACCACAGCAAGCTTTATTTATCAAAGATTTTATAGCAAAACTGCTACAGTGAGCCCAAGTGTGCAGTAGCACGCTGTACCGCCCATCATGATTTTAGCCAGGAATAAGCATTAAAAGTAGTATAGGGAAGGTCAAAATTCTCAAATCCTTTTCCTTTCCACAGCAGCCAATAACTCAAAATGTAATCAATTCTCCTAATTTTTAAAAGAACTAAGGAAAATTCAGTTTAATTCATTTAATTGTTGAGGAGATGAAAGGTTGGCTTCAATATTGTAAGATACCTTGCTCAGTATCTATAAAATCTAAGAAGAAATACTAAGGAAGGGTTCCACTCTTTTACATTCAAAGGTCCAAAAAATCTGATGTTACAACCATAGAAGGAAGGATAAACCCTGCCCAAAGAAGGTGGAGGCTAACATCAAGGGAAGCAGGAAGCCAACTCAGGAATCAGTGAGGAGAACAAGGTTGGAGAGCAAGAGAAAGTCTGGTGAATGTGATAGCTATTCTTAGTACTGTATCTCAACCCTTTGATTTTTTTTTTTGCAAGAACCATGATAGGGTTCAAGGTCTTGTTTTATCTTTCTTGTATTTCTTTTGTGATGGAAGGCTAAATCCTCCTTGGGAAGGGGTGGGCATAATCATGTAATAAAGTAAGGGACTCAAAAGTGTTTGTACTCAACCTTTTTCAATGAGTAAAATTCTCTATTCAATCTTTTTATTATTGATATAAAAGATGCTTGAATGAATGTGGTGTGATGTATGATATTATTTAAGATAGTTTTCTCTTAAACAGGAGAACTATCAAGCTTGTTGATAATTTTTTAACTAAGGACTTGCACATCGAGCATCCTTGCCATGAATAACTATGAGAATATTTGTTGTGCGAGGATGATCAGTACAACTACTTAGGATATGAAATGATGAGCTGAGCGATATAAATTTAAGCAATCTTGGAGCTCCCCACCACCATTGGCTCAAGATAGGAACAAGTGCACAATTGCTGAGAGCCCAATGACAAGCTCTTAAGCACTGTTGCACTGTTCCTCTTGCTAAGCTAAGAAGTTGACGAGTGTGTGCCAAGAGCCACAAAAAATGCTCAATAGCTCAATCTAGTTAATAGAGGAAGATGACGAATTGAGATGCTTGCGATTGAATATGATATAATCCACTAGCCTAACAATTCATCTCCTTAGCTAAACTACGATAGACACATGTGACGATGTTTGGTGGGATCAAGTTTACGTGACTGTAAAAATTAAAACATTAGATTTAAGAACTTAGAATTGAGTACCAAATTTAATTCATATCGGCCACTTGAGGGTTTGTGTGCCAAGGTTGAACCATTTTGGGTTCACCTTGAGCACTGATCATGACATAGTTGGAATTAGAGGACACTATAAGGAAGGCTATTGTTTCTTGCTTATAATTAAAACATTCGAGTAATTTGACATGTAAAGTTGACAAAGATGAGTACTACACTAAACCCCTTTAATGAAGTTCATATTAAACCCAAGTCTCCCTTCATCTTCAGCATATGCATAACTAACCTCGCATAAATCAAATGAGATCAATGGAGCTCAGAGAGTGGTACGTTACATTCCATGACTTAATTGAGCTGCTTAGGTATAAGGCATACACTGAGCAATTTCACACAACAAATGTTGTCACAGGCATTCACGGTGTTAACTCTCTAGTGTGCATCACCTTATGTCTAGGTGATCTTCTAAGTACGATGGGGTTTCAATGAATTGATGTTAACACCGATTTTATAATATAATGTTTTTTTCAAAATTCTTTATTCACATGATTTTAATAAAATGACTAAATGATATTCATTAAAAAAAAATGAAGAGTACACAACATTTCCATCATTACATAATTACACACTTAACAACCATCCCTCCCCAAGGAGGGTTTAGGATGCCAGTGATTTTTAAAAATTTGACGAGCTAAAGAAATGATCAACCCTTGCATGACTTGTACAAGAAAAGTAAGGGAGGTCTAGAAGAGATACAATATGAGCATACAACTTTTGCATTCTCCTTGCTTTCTCCACTCATTTGATCTTCCTCCTCTTGCTTTTTGTGCTACTTCTCTTTACAAGTTGCAGCCCTCCTCTGCCTTGGGAAAGGTCTCTCTATTCTTTTGTCTGCATTAGTCTCTAGGGAAAAAATCTTAGGCTATAGAAAATTCTAAAACCCTCCTTCAATCATGAACTTCTGCTCTTATAATCTCTGGATGTCTCTCATCATGAATGCAGTCACCACCCTTACATCTACTCAGAATTTAAGTGCTTCTATTCTCTTGAAAAAGGAGGAGGTTATATATTTTCCAATTAATTCCTATAGTGGGAAGGAGAGAACTTAAGTCGCCTCCTCTTCCCAATGCTTATTTGAATTCCCAATTTTTGGCACGGATGGCGCATCAGCACATGGTAGCTGACATATTTAAATTACACGTTTGTGCTCATACGGAAGTACACGTGGTTTGAAGTAATAAGAGATTTAAAGTCTTGAGAATTATTGTCCAATGAGAACGGAGTGTTTCGTTACTAAAGTATATTTGTTTTTGCTGATGTTTGTACAATGTCTTAGTTTGTGTTTTTGGTTCCAATATAGCAATCAGAGTTTTGTTGATTCTAATTCAGACTAAGTTATGCTTAGTGCTCAAAGATGAAATCAAGAAGGTTCTATTCTAGCATATCGACCCTCTTGTGATCAATAGTAATTAAACTTGATACGTCTAAGTTTCAAATCTATAGTTTTAATTTTGTGATCACATAAGCTTGATTCCACCAAATAGCGTCACATGTGTCAGTTTTAGTTTAGTTAAGGAAGAGAGTCATTGGGCTAAGCGGGTTATGTCACATCACCTGTAAGCACTCAATAATTTATCTTCCTTCATTAACTAGAATGAGCCATGGAGCACATTTTGTGGCTCTTGGCTCACATGCATCAACTTCTCAGCTTAGCTAGAGGAACAATGCTACAATGCTCAAAAGCTTGTCACTCGGCTCTCGGCAGTTGTGCACATATTCTTAGCTAAAGCTAATGCTGAGCAGTGGAGCTCTATGATCATTTAATTTCTCATCGCTCTGCAAATCATTTTTAACCCTAAAAATTTGCATTGATCATCCTTGCTCAGTGAATATTGTCACAGATATTCATGGCGATGATGTTCTATGTACATGTCCTTAGTACTAAAAGGATAAACTAGCTTGATAGTTTTTCTAATTTAGAAATATTAGCTTAAATAGATACATTCATGACACAATATTCATCCAAGAAATTTTTCATATCAAGAATCAAGAAATGACTGAAGAAATTAATTGACTGACAAATTGAGTACAAACACTTTCAATTCCTTCAAATTGTTACAAGTTTAGGCATAACCCTCCCCTAGGAGGGTTTAAGCTTCCATTACAAAAGAAGTACAAAAAATAAATTCATAGTTCTTTGCAGTAAAGAAATTAAGAAAAGAGTTAGAGATACAAAACTAGGAACTGCTATTGCGTTCACCAGATCTTCTCTCAATCGCTACTCTCTTTCCCTTTTCTATTTCCTGAGCTCAATTCCTCTTTCCTTTGGTGGTATCCTCTTCCTTACTTGGGCAGGGCTCTCTCTTACCTTTAGCTTTTGTACTTTCAAATATTTAGAAACTTGAATGTCAAAATGAGGAACCCTTTTTTAGTCTTTTCTCTCAGCATTTATAGATCCTAAATAGTTCCTTTAGCATTAGTGCACTCACCCTTTCATGTCCTCAGGAATTAATTAATTTTTAATTGCATATTGTTTTGTTCTCTTGAGAAGGAGGTGAATTAAATGTGTTTTGGTTTAATGGTTGGTGTGGGAAGATAAAAAATTTAAGATTTTTAGTCTTGCTTATACTGCTTTCAATGCTCTTTCTTAACAAAAATTCTGTCGGGCGCACCGACACGCTTCAACGGTTTTGATTTTGAATTTTTGCTAAGTAAATTTTGGCCTGTGTGCACGATAGCGCCATGCTCTCTGTCTTATGACTGCTTTGGTGCACGATAGCAAGGAGATCTCTATCTTGTGTCTGCTATGGCGCGTGATAGCGTCGAGCTCTCTATCTTGGAAGTGCAGCAGCGCGCTGTTGTGCCCCGGGGCGTGCTCGGGCAGTTTTCTTCCAGAATTTTATATTTAGGCAAGATTTTACTTTGCTCATCTATTATCTTGAAAAAGCAGTGGAAACACTTCAAAGTATATATTTATAACAGAAAAGTGTTTGTCTTTATTTACTTATTTTACTATAAATCCCAGATTTATAACACTCCCACACTTAAATTCTTGCTCATCTTCTAGTAATCTTAAAGTAAACTTTTCTAATTTTTTTCTTATTGAATAATTCAATAGGATATGTGTGAAGTGTTTTTTGTCATTTTAATGTTTTACTTAACAATGTGAACAGAGAAACTAAAATTTTAAAAAGTATCATGCCAATGTTTCCCTCTCTTTTTACTGTTTTAGTTTCTTCCAAAATGTATGAGACAAGGCCGGATTCAGTGTATTAGAAATTTTTGGTGCCATTTGTGCTTCTTCTTATAAACTGCGATGAATTTTTCAGGAGAGATATTTTTCTCAATTTTTTTTTTCACTTTGAGAGAGATATTTTTTCTTCCCTAAATTATCTTTTTGCATTCAATTTAAGGAGAGATATTTTTCTTCATCCCCATCTATTATTCATTGTATTCAGTAAGTCCTATAGAAGCTTAACACATTTTTTGTTTCACCATTTCTCACTTCTCTAAATCAAGTTCCTTAACCTCACCCCCCAAGCCTAACCCATTGTGTAGCATCATACATTTTTTATTTCTAGTGACTATAATGATTCGAGAGTAAATCAATCTAGCATGAAAAATTATAAAGCTGCTTTTATGTCTATTGATCACGTTTCATTTGGTAAATTAAAATATTGAAATCCTTCACATGTTCCATTATCAATTGAATTTAGTTTATTAAAAACCTTAGAAAAATGCTGAGATATAATATTAAGTTGGCACAAAAATTAGAGGGAATGTAATGCACTAAGATTTATTAAATAAAAACAAAAACACAAGTACAAAATGAAATAAAAGAAAATTAACAAAAAGAAAAGGAACTAAGAGCTTGTTTATCATGGGTTGCCTCCCACGAAGCGCTCATTTTAATGTCACCAGACCAACACTTATGAACACCTTCTATGTGATTCCTTCCATAGGAAGGTATTGCAATTTCCATTCTTCCTTTTCCTTCCAATTCTTTTCCTCAAAGTACAGTTTCAAATGCTGACCATTCACTTTAAATGGACTATCTTTTGATACAACTTTTATTGCTCCATAGGGATGAATTTTTACTATGGTAAAAGGTCCGGTCCACCATGATTTTAATTATTATTGAAAAAAATTTAGCCTTGAATTAAATAAAAGGACTTTCATCCTCGGTTGAAAATTCCTTGGTTTAATTAGCTTGTCGTGTGATTTTTTGGTTTTGCCCTTATAAATTCTGGCACTTCATACACATTAAGTCGTATTTTGTTAAGTTCACTTAATTATAAAATTCCTTGTTCCCTAGCTTGTTTCAAATTGAAATTCAATTTTTTATCGCCCAAAATGCATGGTGTTCTAATTCAACAGGTATATGGCATAATTTTCCATACAAAAATTATTATGGAGACATTCATAAGATGGCTTTAAACTGAGTTCTTTAAGCCCCACAAGATCTTGTAATTTAGTGGTTCAATCTTTTCTATTCTGGCTCACAATTTTCTCCAAAATTTTCTTAAGTACTCTGTTGGAAACCTCAACTTGATTACTTGTTTGTGGATGATAAGCAGTTCCCACTTTATATTTCACCCCATAGTTTTTCAGTAGAGTTTCAAGATGTTTGTTGCAAAAATGCTTCCCACCATCGCTTATCAGAACTCTAGGGGTGCCAAATCATGCCAACACATTTTTCTTAAGAAATTTTATCATAGTGTTAGAATCATTATTGCCATTTTGATACTTATTCAACTGCCATCATGATATAGCTATTTGTTTTAGACATAGGGAAAAAGCCCCATGAAATCAATTCCCAAACATCAAATAGCTCTACTTCAACGATTCCATTTAATGGTAGTTCATCTCATATGCTAATATTTCCTATTCTTTGGCATTTGTCACAGCTCTTAACATAATTTACTGCATCTTTAAATACATTGGGCCAAAAGATCCCTGACTGAAGTACCTTAGCAGTAGTTCGCTCAATCCATGATGATCTCCATATGGAGAGGCGTGGCAATAAAAAAGGATATTATTGACATCTGATTTAGGAACACACTCTCTCAAGAGCTGATCTACACAACATTTATAGAAAGAGGTATCATACCAAAAATAATATTTTACATCAGAAAGAAATTTTTTCATTTGTTGGTAAGAAGATCTTTTGGTAAGACACCTCTTGCTAAATAATTAGTAAAATTAGCAAACCAAGGTGGCTTCGAGGAGGCAATAGCATAAAGCTTTTCATTCAAAAAGGTTTCACTAATTTCATTAAATTTATTAGGTGTCAGAAGAGTTAACCTTCATAAGTTGTCGGCCACTACAGTATCACTACCCTTTTTATCCCTGATCTCAAGATCAAATTCTTAGAGAAGCAACACCCATCATATGAGGCATGAATTTGCTTACCTCTTTTGGAGGAGATATTTTATAGCATCATGGTCAGTATAAATAATGGTTTTCAAATTGATTAAATAGGAACATACTTTATTAAATGTAAAAACAACGACCAATAATTCCTTTTTCGTTGTGGCATAATTATTTTGAGTGTCGTCCATGAGCTTGCTAACATAATAAATTGAATAAAATATATTTTCTTTTCGTTGTCAAAGTACTGCCCCTACTGCAAGGTCGCTTGCATCACACAAAACCTCAAATGAGAGATCCCAATTTGGAGCAAAAATTACGGGAGCAATAATTAAAGCAATTTTAATGGTGTTGAATTCCTTTAAGATATCATTATCAAAAGTAAACTCCACATCTTTTCCTAAGAGCTGACAAATAGGTAAATTTATTTTAGAAATGTCCTTGATAAATCTCCTATAAAATCCTACATGTCCCAAAAAGCTTCTTATGCCCTTTACATTAGAGGGTGGAGGGACTCTATCAATCACCTCAATTATAGCCTTATTGACTTCAATCCCCTTTTTAGTAATTAGATGCCCAAGGACGATTCCTTCCTCTACCATGAAATCACATTCTCCTAATTTAGAATGAGATTTCTATTTTCACATTTCGTTAAAACCTTGCACAGATTTGCTAAGCAATGGTCAAAGTATCTTCCAACTATAAAAAAATCATCCATGAATATTTCTAAGAAATCTCCTATCATATCAGAGAAAATTGCCATCATACATCATTAGAAACTGTCAGGGGCATTAAATAATCCAAAAGGCATTCGTCTAAGAGCAAAAAGTTCCATACAGGCAGGTAACAATCGTCTTCTCCTGGTCTTCGGGATTTATCAAAATCTGATTATACCAGGAGTATCCATCTAAAAAATAGAAAAAATGGTTTCCCGCTAACCTATCTAGCATTTGATCTATAAACTATAATGGGTAATGATCCTTCCTATTGGCATTGTTTAGTTTCCTATAATCTATGCACACTCTCCACCCAGTTACTTTTCTAGTTGGAATTAATTCATCATTATCATTTAAGACCATAGTCATCCGACTTTTCTTTGGCACAACATGTATAGGACTTACCGAAAGGACTATTAGTAATTGGGAAAATATTTCAAGCATCAAGAAATTTAATGATTTTCTTATGCACTACTGATATAGCCAAAATTTGTAGCAAAAATCTAATGTTTAAATATTCATATCACTATATATTTCCCTATACTTTGAGTAGAAATTGATGTCTTTTTAGGAAAATGAAAAAAACAAACTGCAAAGGCTGATATACCAAATTCTGGACAAAAATCACCGCAGCGCGCTGCAGCGCGCCATGGCGTCCCCTTAAAAATGCCTTACTTAAAAGTAGAACTGTAGACCTTGAGCAAGACCACTGCAGCACGCCACAGCTCACCATAGCGCACCACAACATCATATTGATAAGGATAAATGAAAACCAGATAAACGAGTAATTGAATAGTAATAACGCAAGTTGCACACCGCAGTGCACCACGGTGCGCTGCAGTGCGCTACAGCGTCATTTGTCGTTGATTATTAAAATCATATAAATGAGTAATTGAACTGTAAATATGCAAGTTGCACACCGCAGCGCGCCACGGCGCGTTGCCGTGCTACAACATCATTTCTCATTGATTATTAAAACCTTATAGACAAGCAATTGAACAGTGACCCTGCAAGTTGTCCACTGCAGTGCCGCAGCAAGTGAATTTTCATTTTATAAAACCATATTAAAACTAATCAAATAGTGATCTTGCAAGTTGTCCACTGTAGTGCGCTGTAGTGTGCCTCAGTGTACGCTGTAGCGACCGAACAAAAAAGATATTAACTTATGTGCAAGAAATTCATTTGCAGCACTACTGCCACAGCGCGCCACAGTGGAACAGGAATTGAAATGCGGCTGCCACAGCGTGCTGCAGTGGAATAGTAATTGAAATAATGCTGCAGCAGCGGATGACCCAGAATTTTCCAGAAAATAATAGTTAAGAAGCATGGGGAATGCCACAAAAATGTGACCTTTGTCCTACCCCTAGCCTCTTGAAAACTAATATATTAAATCCTTGCTAAATCCTAGTAGTTTTAACATATAAAATATTAAAAAGGATTGGAATTAGATCAAGGAAGAGGAAAGGTCACATATTAAATGCTTTGAGGCTGAGAGAATCCCTATTCAAGGGCCAATTTCAGATCTTGAAAGGGTTCCAACCTTTGCTACTCAAAAGACTAAGAGAAAGGCTGCAGGAAGAGAAAGAAAAAGAACTCTCTAATGGGAAGAGAGGACAAAGAAGAGGATGGAAGAAAATACATCAAAGAACGAAGTGTGGAGCTTCAAGAGGACAACGCAAGAAAAGTAAAGAGATCCCAAAAAATCTCCGGGTGATTCCTTGTATTTCTCCTAAACTCCCATGATTAATTTCTTGCCATGAACTGATGGCGATGTTCACTTTTCTTTGTATATATGTTCTTTTTTGCTTATTAATGGAAGGTTAGAAACCCCTTGGAGAGGGTTGAGATGTAGTTTTAGAATTATGTAAGGGAAATATTAGTGTATGATGATATTATTTAATTGTAATGAAAAATTATTTGCTGAATTATTAATTTTAATATTGAATGAATGCTTAGATGAATTGAATTCTTATTTATTTTAATTAAAAGAGCTTGTGTTCCAAAGCTCATCAATTGGGTAAGAGCAAGGAAGGTAGTGCGAGTAGAGCTGAGAATTACGTGACAGAATTCATAAGCTCACTTGCACCCTCCATTAGTAGCTCTCCCAAAAGATTGATGCTTAAGAACAAAGTTCTCCATTAGCCTTGCTCTGCTACTCAGCAAAGTAGAAGGGATGAGAGGACACTAGGACCTTCAATGGATAATGTGACATAATTCATTGACCCAATACATCTTTCCATCTAGCTAAATTGCGTGTGAAGCGCATGACTCACATTAAATGGAATCTTACTTATGAGATCATTATAATTAAAAGATGTTTTTGGTAACCTAGACATAGGAAGTCAAAATTAAGTTAATGAAACTAGATCTCGTAAGAGTTTATGTGCTAAAAAGAAACCCAAAAGGAATTCTCTTTGTGCACTAAACTTGAACCCAATGTAATTGTAGGATACTTCAATTCCAATGGTGTTCACTTGATTTAATTAAGCAATTAAAATGAACGTATACATTCAAACAATAAAGTCTTATAACCAACCCTTGCATATATTACAACAAAATCTCAACTCTCTCCTTTTTAATCAAATTGTATCTTTACTCAAGTTTTGTGCATTGCTAATTAGGAACCAATAAAAATTAAACAAATTTGCATCTAGACATTAGTGAAAGAAAATATAACTTGGTAATAAAACAACCGTTTCCTGAGGTTTGATAAATCCTGGAAACTATACTTTCTACTTATTACTTCAGACCACGTCACTTGCTTGCAATCGTAGATGTGTATTTCCGACTGTCAAGTTTTTGGCGCCATTGCCGGGAAACAGTTTCGTTTTATAACAAGTATAATTCTCTAGTAACTAGTGATTTAGAATTACTTAACTTGTGCATATTTTTACAGAGCTATAGTTAATTTCTTTATTTGCCTGCTTGAGAAAAATTGGAAAAATTTTCTAAAAAGAACTTGTGCTAAATTTTATTGCATATTATCTTATTGTAAATTTTGCTACTAGTTGTGGTAAATATTTATTGCTGAATATTGATTGCTGAAACTGATTCTATCTAGTAACAGCTTATCTGCATGAGTAGGAGAAATCTTACAAAATTCTTTTATAATCTCAAAATAGACAGAACTTATTTGAGAGCTAGTAGAGAGCAAATCATTTTGAACCAACAAAATGCGCAAATGGAAGACTTAGATATGCACCCAGCAGAACCTATGGAAAATGCTAAGAGAAGATTGCTTAGAGAATACGCACTCCCCACAGTAGAAGGAGTTCAAAATGCTATTGTTAGACCTCCTATACAAGCAAATAATTTTGAGATAAAACCATCCACTTTGAATATGATCCAAAACAACCAATTTAGTGGGATGGCATCGAATGACCCAAATGCACATATTTTAACTTTTCCAGAAATATGTGACACCTTCTGATTTAACAGGGTATCTGATGATGCCTTATGATTGAGATTAATCCCATTCTTGTTGAGAGACTGAGCTAAGGTTTGGCTCAGTTCTCTACCCGATGAGTTTATAAGGACTTGGGATGACTTGGACAGGAAATTCCTTGCCAAGTATTTTCCACCTGCAAAGAACGCCAGGCTAAGAAATGAAATTTCAAACTTCTCTCAGCAGCATGGTGAGAACTTGTATGATTGCTAGGAACATTTTAAGGACTGCTTAAGGCGTTGCCCGCATCATGGGTTTCCTTTGTGGATGCAGGTGTAAATTTTTTACAATGAATTAAATGCACCCATAAGGACCTTCATAGATGCAGCCGCAAGAGGATTATTAAGTAGCAAAACCCTGGAGGAGGCCTTTAATCTCCTCGAGGAAATGGCCAACAATGCATACCAATGGCCAACTGAGCAGCCACATTATAATAAGTTGAAGGTAGATAACGTGAATGAATTAAATCAGATTGCTGAATTAAGAAACAAAATTAACATGTTAACCCAAAGACTAGAGGGAAGGCAATATATTTTGGATTATGAAGGAGAAACTGAGGGAGTGAATGCTATTCAAAACTATATAACCCAACAAACTAAGGAAGGAATAAGCTTAGAGTGTTCCATAAAAGAGTTTAAAACAAACACAACTAATTTTAAGAATAGAATGGATGCAACATTAAATCGACATGAACACACACTCTTAAATCAAGAAAAAGATGTTCAAAGAATTGAGTTAAAAATAAAAGAGATTATGATGCAACTAAATCAAACCTTTTTGGTGGGAGCCATAGGGGACTATAGGAATGAATCAGGTAATTCTATAACTCAGAGAAGCGAAAAAATTATAGAACCTTTGGTACTTGAAAAATCTGAAAATGCTTCTCAAGATTTGAGAGAGAGATCAATTGAGGAAAAAGAAATCAATAAGAACAAAGATAAAGAGATGAATGAGGAATTTAACACACTCCTCACATCCCTTATCCGCAAAGAATGGCAAGGGAGAAGATAGACAACCAGTTCTAAAAATTCCTAGAAACTTTTAAGACTCTTCATATAAACATTCCCTTTCCTGAAGCATTGGAACTGATGCCCAATTATGCAAAATTCATGAAGGATATCCTATCAAAGAAAATAAAAATAAATGAAAACGAAACTGTGGCCTTAACTGAGGAATGTAATGCCATTCTCCATTAGAATATCCCTCTAAAAAGAAAGGACCCAGGAAGCTTTACCATTCCGTGCACAATAGAAAATCATTCTTTTAAAAGGGCTTTATGTGATTTGGGTGCCTCAATAAATTTAATGCCATTTTACATATTTAAAAATCTAGGAATTGATTCGTTAAAACTTACCTCAGTCCTTCCCCAACTAGCCGATAGATCTGTAAGAACTCCCATGGGAATCTTGGAAAATGTTATAGTAAAGGTCGATAAATTTATCTTCCCCGCTGATTTTATTATGTTAGAAATGGAAGATGAAAACTAGGAGATTCCTATAATTTTGGGGAGACCATTCCTTACTACTAGAAAAACCTTGATTGATGTTGATAAGGGAGAACTGAGTCTTCATTGTGAGGGGGAGGAGATAAGTTTTAACATAAAAGATTAAATAAGGCATCCTTTTGGGCCAAATGAGGAGTGTTGGAAAGTAAATGCGGTGGAAGATGTGCTAATTTATGGAGATATAGAGGAATCAAATTTAAAGGAAGAAGAAGAAGCTGGAATTGAAGAGGAAGAAAACAACATTGATGAATTAATTTAGGTAAGGAAAAGAATGCAGCTGTCTATAGATAAACCCCCTTAATTGGACTTGAAACCCTTGTCCAAACACTTAAAATATGGTTATCTTGGGGAGGGAACATCCCTACTAGTAATAATTTCTACTTTGTTAAGCCCAGCCCAAGAGACTAAATTGTGTGCATTATTAAGGGAGCATAAGAGGGCAATAGGATGGAATATTGCCAATGTGAAGGGTATTAGTCCTACCTTATGCATGCACTGCATACTGCTAGAAGACAACTTCAAACCCTCCATAGAACCTCAATGAAGATTAAACCCGAATATAAGAGCAATGGTGCATAAGGAGATCATTAAGCTTTTGGATGCTGGGATCATTTTCCCAATTTCGGGCAGCCCTTGGATAAGTCCTATTCATGTGGTCCCTAAGAAAAGTGGGATGACTATGATCTTGAGTGAAAATAATGAATTAATTCCTATAAGGAAGGTTATGGGGTGGAGAGTATGCATAAACTATAGAAGATTAAATAAGGTAACTAGGAATGATCACTATCCTCTTCCATTCATTGATTAGATGTTAGATAGGCTAGCTGGGAGCCCTTACTTTTGTTTTTTGAATGGTTACTTGGGGTATAATCAAATTTTGATATCCCTAGAAGACCAAGGAAAACCAACCTTCACATGCCCCTATGGAACATATGCTTTCAGGAGGATGCCCTTTGGTCTATGTAATGCACCTATAACTTTTCAGAGGTGTATGATGGCCATCTTTTCTGAAATGATAGGAGATTTCCTAGAGATCTTTATGGATGATTTTTCTATTGTGGGAGAGTCCTTTGAAGATTGTTTAACAAACTTGGGTAAGGTCCTAAGAAAATATGAGAAAACTAATCTTATTCTTAATTGGGAAAAGTGTTACTTCATGGTGGAGGAAGGGATTGTCTTGGGTCACTTTATATCAATAAAAGGAATTGAGGTATATAAGGCCAAACTTGAAGTTAATGAGAAATTGCCCCCACCCTCTAATGTAAAGGGAGTTATGAGTTTTCTTGGGCATGCAGGGTTTTATAGAAGGTTCATAAAAGATTTCTCTAAAATCTGTTTTCCTTAAAGCCGACTTCTAGGAAAGGATGTTGAATTTAAATTTGATGAAAACTACATAAGGGGATTCAATGCCATAAAATCTGCTCTCATTTCAGTTCCTATAATCTCCACTTCTAGCTGGGATCACCCCTTCAAAATCATGTGTGATGCTAGTGATCTTGCAGTGGGAGCAATTTTAGGACTATGAAAAAAAAGATTTCTATTCCATTTATTACACAAGTAAGTTTATGGATGAGTCCCAAGGAAATAATGCCACCACCGAGAAAGAACTTTTAGCAATTGTTTTTGCATTCAACAAATTTAGGGCATATCTTATTGGATAAAAAGTAATCATTTTCACAAATCATGCTATAATCAAGTATCTTCTTCAAAAGAAAGAAGCACAACCATGACTCATACGTTGGGTTTTGTTGCTACAAGAATTTGACTAGGAAATCCGTGATAAAAAGGGGTGCGATAATGTGGTGGCTGATCACCTCTCTAGATTGACTCATGTAAAACATAAAGAAGGAGAAGATATTTGTGAAACTTTTCCTGATGAACAGCTCTACTTAATTGCAGCAAGAAATCCTCCTTGGTTTGCAAATTTTGCCAACTTTCTTACAGGATGGGTGATCCCAAAAGAATTTTTCTATCAGCAAAGAAAATTTTTTTTTGCTGATGTTAAGAATTACTTTTGGTATGATCCCTTCATATACAAATGTTGTCCCAATCAAATCCTAATAAGATATGTTCTTGAAATTGAAACACTTAATATCTTACATCATTGCCACACATCTACTTTTGGAGGGCATCACGGTATTGATCGGACAACGATGAAGGTGCTGCAATCTGGATTTTATTGGCCCAAACTATTCAAGGATACTGCTAATTTTTCGTAAAGAGCTGTGATCATTGTCAGAGGATGAGGAATTTAGGAAAACAGGATGAGTTACCTCTCAATGAAATTTATGAAGTTATACTCTTTGATGTTTGGGGAATTAGTTTTATGGGCCCATTCCCCACCTCCAATTCAAGTAACTACATATTAGTGGGAGTGGAATATGTTTCCAAATGGGTTGAAGCTATAGCTTATGCAAATAATGATGCCAAAACTATGATCAAATTCTTGAAATATTATGTCCTCTCTAGGTTTGGTACACCTCGTGTCCTAATAAGTGATGGTGGAACATATTTCTACAATAAACAATTAGAAACTCTATTGAAGGGGTATGGGGTGAAACATAAGGTAGGTACAGCATACCATCCTCAAACCAATGGCCAAGTGGAAGTGTCGAATCGTGAATTAAAGCAAATCCTAGAGAAAACCATTAACAAAAACAGGAAGGACTAGTCCATGAAATTAAACGATGCACTTTGGGCGTATAGAACCACATTCAAAACACCTTAAGGAATGTCCCCTTACAAGTTGGTTTATGGGAAATCTTGTCATTTATCGGTAGAGTTAGAACATCAAGCCTTTTGGACAGTTAAAAGGCTGAATTTTGATTTCAAACTAGTAGGAGAAAAATGGGTTCTGCAATTGCATGAAATGGATGAACTCAGGTTGGGAGCATATGAGAGTGCCAAACTATACAAGGAGAGAACTAAGAGATGACATGATAAGCTAATAAGACCAAACCATCTAGAACTGGGAATGAAAGTATTGTTATTTAACTCTAGGTTGAGGCTCTTTCTAAGAAAGCTAAAATCAAGATGGACGGGCCCATTTATAATCACGAATATATACCCCCACGGAAGTGTGGACATCACTTCATTGGCTGGGACAATTAAGGTGAATGGGCACCATCTAAAACCTTACTTAGATGGATATAAATCTCAAGAGAAAGAGAGTTGGTTATTGCAAGATCTCCCAAGAGAAGGAGTCACGTAGACAAACAAAATTGGTGTCGGACTGAGACGTAAAAACAAGCACTCTATGGGAGGCAACCCATGATTAATAAGGTTGTGCTATTTCCTGTTTTATTTGTTTTCTATTTTCAATTTTGTAGTTTTGATTTCAATCAATAAAATAAATTTCATATTTCGCACACACTACATTTTTGCTAAAATTGAACTTTAAAGAGAATTTTCTGAATGCGGTCAAGCTTTAGATTCAATGTCAAAAGAAACACTTATGGTATAGAATTAAAATGCAAGCATGTTTGAGATAAGATGAAAATGAAATCAAGTGACACACCTCTTATCGAGTTCATGAGTCTACTAAGCTTAGTTTCCAAGACTTAAAATGAAATGTGCTTAAGTTTAAGTGTGGGGGTGAAAATCTGAAAATTTAACAAAAGTGACAAGAGGTGAGTGATAATTTGAAGTGCTAGGCTCTTGTACAACTTCGTGATCACAAGGACTACATTATGGGATGAAGAAAAATGGCACTCTCTTTAAAAAGGAATTTGAAACTAATAAAAAATTGATATATAAAGGGATGATGAAAAATATTTCTCTCAAACTTAACAAGTGAACTTTTAGGATGAAAAAAAATATCTCTCTTAACATTTTAAAATATTCATGTGAATCATAAAAAGTAGCACATATGGCACAACACTCAAAAAAAAAAACTCACCAATTGCATAATTAAGGTTAAAATTTCAGGATGGCCTCCCCATATTTAAACACTAAGCATAACATTTTCATTTGAAACCAAAGGAAGTTTATATACATGAACTTGATTGGAGGGGTAGTAGAACTTGGAGACATGAAGTAATTTTGACTAGAGTATGCTTGACATCTAAATTCATGATACATGAGCTTAACGTATTAAATCCTTAGACAAGGACAAATTCAAAAATTCACATTTATAGAGCTTACTCGAGGAGGAGTAAGAATTTAAGTGTGGGGGTGTGATATAGCTAGAATTTGTAGCAAAAATCTAGTGTTTAAACATTCATATCACTATATATTTCCCTGTATTTTGAGTAGAAATTGATGTCTTTTTAGGAAAATGCAGAAAACAAACTGCAGAGGCTAATTTACCAAATTCTGGACAAAAATTGCCGCAACGCACTGCAGCGTGCCATGGCAAGACCTGGAGCAAGGCCACTGTAGCACGCCACAGCTCACTACAATGCGCCACATCGTCATATTGATAAGGATAAATAATCATACTAGAACATTGTTGCATGAAAATGAAAACAGAATATTTAGGATAACTTTACATTGGGTTCAGTTATTGGTTGATTTTTACTTATACTATAGGATGCTAAATTTTTGCTGCTTACTCATATGTATCACAGTTGGAGTTATTTCTTTTAATTTACATATGTCATATGATCATCAGCATGTTTAGGATGTAGTCTTTCTTTTCAGTATTTTTACTTACTTATATATGTATGCCTAGTCTTATTTTTAGCTTACTTTTGAGGTATGTCTTGTCTCATTCTTACTTAATTATAAATGCTTAATTTATAACTTACCACTTTTCCATTTGATGATTATTGCTCTTAGTTTAATTTCTACTACTTTAAGTTTAGGAAAATGGTGATAATAATAAATGCATAATAAATTTTAGCCTAAAATGTACTTAGACAATTATCTAATAAAATTATTCTTTTATTGGCTAGGGCCCTGGCATTGTGAAACCGATAATGTCAGAATTTGAGCAGTTTAGAGATCTAGTTTCTGAGGAGGAGCCTTATCCAGTGATAAGTAAGGGATTTGCCAAAGTGGCACACCATCCCTTAAGTCTGCTTGTGGATTAGAGGGTGGGGCACCACAACTTCTTTCCTTCATTCGGCTTTTGCACTTTCTAATATTTTGAAGCTTGAACTTCAAAATGGGGTACCTTTTCTTAGTCTTTTCTCTTAGCTTTTATAGATGCTGAATAGTTCCTTGAGCATTAGTGCAACCACTTTTTCATCTCCTCAGAAATTAATTGACCTTTAATTGCATATTCTTTTGTTCTCTTGAGAAGGAGGAGAATTAAATGTGTTTTGGTTTAATTGCTACTATGGGAAGATAAAGAATTTAAGATTTTTGGTCTTTCCAATATTGCTTTTAAGGCTCTTTCCTGACAAAAATTTCGATAAGCGCTACAGCGTGTTGTAGCACGCTTAGGCGTGCTACAGTGGTTTTGCTTTTGAATTTTTGCTAAGTGAATTTTTGTCAAGGCATGCAATAGTGCCAAGCTCTCTATCTTGTGTCCACTATGGAGTGCGATACCGCAAAGCTCTCTATCTTATGTCCGCTGCAGCACGCGATGGCGCCGAGCTATCTGTATTGATCTGCTTGGGCACACGATAATGTCAAGCTCTCTGTGTTATGTCAGATGTGGTGTGCGATAACAGCTATCTCTTTGTCTTGATTCATTTAGATGCACGATAGTGCCAAGCTCTTTGTCATGTGTCCATTACGGTGCACGATAGCGCGGAGCTCTCTATCTTGTGTCTACTGCAGCGTGTAATAACTCCGAGCTCTCTGTCCTGTGTCTGCTGTGGCGTGCAATAGCACCGAAGTTGCTGTCCTGGGAGTGTTAAAATGCGCTGTGACTCGCCAGGGTGTGTTGGGGTGGTTTTCTTCCAGAATTTTATATTTTGCCCAGATTTTACTTTGCTCATCCTTTATCTTGAAAAAACAATGGAAGCACATCAAAGTATATATTTGTAATACAAAAGTGTTTGTTTTTAGTTTCATATTTTATTATAAATCTTAGATTTATCAGTAGCGCCTAACTTTCAGCATTGATGGCACTGCAGCGCGTGGCACTGATGGTGCTGCAGCGCACGATATTGCTAGAATTTCGATCATTGGGGTCCTAGGATGTGCAGTAGTGCCATACTTTCAGTGTTTTGGGCACTATGGCGCGCAATAGCTCCAAACGGTCAACAATGAAGCTACAATGGTGCGTGGTGGCACCTGGATTTCATTCTTGATTTAACCACACTGCGCTGTGGTGCACCATTGCGTGTCTCTTCTAGATTTTTATGGTTCCCTTGCAAACTTAATTTTCAGCCCTTTTTATTCTGTAAGAAAGCAAACCAATATCAAAGCACACTAATCCAAAGTAAAAAAATTACTTTTAAGCTATAAATTTAACAATAAATCTGAAATTTATCAGTTACCTTTCTATTGTTTAACAAATTCTTTAAGCATGGGGTCACCTTATGAAGCCCGCATGCTAGCTCAACAGTTTTGCAATATAGCAATCCTCAACCGTTAGCAAGGTTTTGAAGCCAAGTTAATCATGCTCCTAATTGGAAATTTTGAAGTAATTCTTAGAATGAACTTGTTAAGTAAACATGGTGCCACGATGAATTGCTAGAAGAAGAAAATCACTCATGGCAGTGGAAGTCAAGCCAAGTCACTCATAGATAAGTTCGTTACTCAAGCTTATCTTATTATTGCTTTAAAGGTCAAAAAGCTGGTCAAAAAGTGTGTGATCCTTACTTAGTGACTAAGCAAGGTGGGAAGAAGGAAGATATTCCCATCAGTAAGAATAGTATCATTTGAGAATTCCCAGATGTTTATCTTGAAGACCTACCTAGTCTTCCACCAGTTTGGTAAGTGGAGTTTGCGATTGATCTTATTCCAGAAACACAACCCATATTTAAAGTCTCGTATTAAATGGCACCCAAGGAGATGCAAGAACTAAATAAACAACTTTAAGAATTGCTGGAGAATGGTCTCATTAGGCCAAGCTCATCTCCTTAGGGAGCACCAATTCTTTTTGTCAAGAAGAAAGATAGTTACATGTTTGTGTGCGTAGATTATAGAGAGCACAACTAGGTGATAATCAAGAATAAGTACCTGTTACTTCAAATCGATGACCTATTCCATCAGTTATTTGGAGGTAAGGTTTTCTCGTAGATTGATTTGACATTAGGTTACCACCAGCTGCAAGTCAAAAATGAAGATGCCGAGAAGACGACATTTAGAACTCATTATGGAAATCATGAATTTCCGGTGCTGTTATTCAGTCTAACAAATGCACCGTGCATCTTCATGGACTTAATGCAGTGTGTGCTTATGTCCTTCTTAGATAAATTTGTCATCATCATCATCGATAATATCCTGATTTATTCAAAGAGCAAAGAAGAGCATGAACACCACTTAAGAGTCATATTAGAAGAATTATGCAATCATCAACTCTATGCCGAGTACTCCAAATGTGAGTTATGGCTCAATTTGTGGCATTTTTGGGTCATGTGATTGATGCTCAAGGTATTAGAGTTTATCAAAAAAAGGTAGTGCTATTCAGTAATGGTTGCAGTCAAAATTAGAAGCTGATAATCGAAGCTTTTTCGGATTTGTTGGTTATTACTAAAAATTTTTTAAAGGCTTATCTCAGATTGCCTCTCTACTGATCAAACCAACTCAGAAAGTTGTACCTTTTATGTGGAGTTCCACATGTGAAGATGCATTTCATGCATTAAGAGACGCGCTCTCAACTGCCCTGGTGCTCATCTTGTCAAAGGAAGATTTGGACTACCAAGTCTACACTGAGGCATCTGATGTTGGCTTAGGATGCATGTTGATGTAATAAGGTAGAGTGATTACATATGCATCTCGCCAGCTTAAATCTCATGAGAAGAATTATCCAATGCATGATCTCAAACTTGCTGCCATTTTTTTCACCTTAAAATTTTGGCATCACTATCTCTATGGCTTTCAGTGTTTTTTTTTCATCGATCATCAGAGCTTTAAGTATACTTTTACTCAGCACAAACTAAATTAGAGACAAAGAAGATAGCTACAATTGATCAACGATTATGATCTGAATATTCAGTATCATCCTGGAAAAGTAAACGTTATAGCTGATACTCTTAGTCGTCGTTCTACCTTATGTGCCTTAATCACCAAAAGTCCTATCGTGGAATAATTTCATAAGTTGTGCATTGAGCCTATTAGAGGTGAAATGCTTAATCATTTGATCCAGCAAAGTTCTGTAGAACCAACCATTCATAGAGATGTCTCCATCTCTCAAACCAAGGATGAGGACTATCTTAAGTTCAAGGCTGAAATTAAAGGTAGCCATCTCCATGATTTGTAGCTGCATGGAGTTGTGATCTATCAAGGGAATCATCTTTCGATTCCAAAGTTCATGCATCGAGAAATTCTTGTTGAATGTCATATTTTGGGATATCAAATCCATCTTGGTTGTACAAAAATGTACCAAGACTTAAGCAACCCTTCTAGTGGCCTTGTAAGAAGCAGAGCATAGCAGAGTTCGTTGCAAACTGTCATGCTTGTAACCTTGTTATGGCTGAGCATCAAAAGCCTGGAGGACTCCTTCATCCTATGGCAATCTTGAATGGAAGTGGTTCGACATATATATATGAACTTTGTCATGTATTTACCTAAGTCGAGATCTAAAGTTGATTCAATTTGGATAATAGTAGATCAATTAACAAAGTCATCTCATTTCTTTCCTATTCGGTAAACTGATTCTGTGTAGATGTTGACAAAGATCTATATCAAAGAAATAGTCAGACTCCATGGAATTCCAAAGTCAGTTGTTTTGGATCGAGATAGCAGATTCACTTCAAAGTTCTAGCGAGCAGTGCATCAAGACCTGAGAAATACTTTGGCTATGAGCACCACCTTCAATCCTCAAACAAATGGATAAACAAAACAAGTTAATTAAGTTATTGAAGATCTTCTATGTTTGTGTATCTTAAATTTTGGTGGTTTTTGGGAAGACAACATTTCTTTGGTGGAGTTTGGTTATACCAACAGTTATCAACTAAGTATTGGCAAGGATCCATATGAAGAAATGTATGGAAGAAAATACAGCACTCCACTTGTGTGGTTAGAAAGTGGTAGTGTTTAACTTTTTGGGTATGATCTGGTAGATGAAAGTAGATAAACCAATAAGAAAGTAAAGTTAATTTAACATAGAATTCGTGCAGCACAAGATCGCCAAAGCAAGTATCATGATGCACATCATTGTCCTCTAGAATTCAATGTTTGAGACTTCTTGTATTTTAAAGTTAGCCCAATGAAGGTATTTTCCATTTTGTAATAGCCAGAAGCTTAGTCCCCATTGTGTCAAACCTTTTGAAGTATCAACAAAAATAGGTTCTAAAGCCTACATATTAAAGCTCCCTAAAGAATTCTTAGTAGTGCACAATGTTTTACATATTTTATCATTACAAAGATGTCTTTGTGATCCTTAATATTTAGTTCAACTTCCAGCAGTATCTCTCTAGCTCACTCTTTCCTATGTAGAGGAGCCAATCAAAATTTTAGCTCGTGATCAAAAGCAGTTGAGGAATTACACTATCCCAATGGTAAAAGTTTAGTAGAGGAATCGCTCTCTCATAGAATCTACTTGGGAGAAGTAGGAGGATATGCAGCAAAAGTTTCCAAGTCTCTTTGAAAATTCAAGTACTCTTATTTTCTATTCTTAAAATTTTGCATGTTCTTTTTCCTATTAGGATGATGTCAAGGACAACATCATTCTTAAGAGAGGGAATTTGTAACAACCCTAGGCTATTAACTAGCTTAATCTATGTTTAATTAGGCTCTAAGGCTAGTGTCACTAAGTTCTAAAACACAATAGGACCTAACCCTAAAAGTTTGAGGTCAATCAGACCTCATTAGGTCAAATAGGCAATTTTGTCAATTTATGAACCCTAGAAATTGGCCAAAATATTTGAATCTCCAAATCAATTTCTGGCATTATTTTTGAGTTCCTCACCCCCAAATTAGCTAGAGGTGCAAGTTTCAAAATCATTAGAGGTCATTTAATCCATATCTAAATTTATTTTAAATAGAAAAATTTGAATAAAAGGGTTCCAAACAATTTAAAATTGCATATTAACCCTCCCAAAGGTCAGCTGGCGCCAAGATCTACTATGCAGACCGTGGGTGATCCGCTGTGAGGACTACGGGCAATCCGCTGTGGTGCCTGGATCATGCAGCAGCCGATCCAGAGCCATCGGGCCATCCTTCCATTCCCAGATGATGGCTTGGATCGCATGAGCCAGACCTGATAACAAATAATGGATCACACCAAGGATCTGACAACTGAAAATCCACTCATGTTCATCCATTATTGGTCGAAGTAGCAAGACCATTCCCTTTTACCTATCATTTGATTAAACAATCAGGAGCGAAGCAAGCACTATTGGCCTTTGTCCCCGCTTTGACAAGCACCCAGACAGGTGAATTCCTCAATGGTCCACGTCAAACCTGCCCCCCACTATTTCCAAACGGTCTCTATCAGCTTTCCATTGCAATCCTAATCCCCCATAGGTCCTTTCGACCTGACTTTTCTATTTCTAGCAATGGAGCCTTCTGGTTCTTGGGTTTGGGTCGACGCTATGGCCCAACCTCTCTAAGCTATCCAAGCTTTAAATAGTGCGAGAACCCTCCCTTGATGCTCCTTTGCATTATTGAGTCATATTACCCCCTCCACTATTTCCCCTGTGATTCATCTGTGTTGCTCTAGTATGTCTAACAATCAAAGCTGAAGCAACCAGCATGTCCTGATCCAATCTGAGGATGAGACTTATAGTTGGAGTCCCCTAGCGATTATTGTCAGCTCAAGGAAACTACTGAGAACTAAGCTAGATTTCCAATTATTCAAACCTTTACAAATCCATTAGAACAAGTACTCCCATTTCCCTGCAGTGAGCTTTGTGAGCTCACTGCCTACTTAATCCTTATCATATGGAAGCTACGACTAGATGCTTAAGGACTAGAATTGTATAGGATTAGATCATAAGTTATCAGAGGGATGGGGAGATCTTAGATAGTTCGGAGCACTATCTGAGCTAGGTTATTGCCTAGCAATGACATGCACACTCTCCACAAGGACAATTGGCATCCAATTAGATCACCAATTGTTGAGAAAGCCCATTCTGTATCGAACCCATTTGAATCAATATGGTGGGGCTAGCTGTGGCTCACCTAAATGGTCATCCTCCACTCCGATGCACCACTAAATAGTTATAGGCTCGAGTAAGGACCGAAGATCATAGCTGCTTTCAGGCCATACCACCATATGTTTTTAATCTGTCTCGACACCCTAAAGATGTAGCGAACAAGATCTGGCTAGTTGATGGCTACTGTGGGGAGAATTTCATCCCCATAGTAAACTATAGATTCTCGTAAGGTTAGATTTAGGGCAAGTAGTGGCATGGTCGAATGGTAGAGAATTGGTTGATGGATCCTAACCCTAATTCGGTAGTAGGGCGTTGGGAGTGAGGGCGAAGGTGCGGAACAGTGTTGGGTCAAGCCAGCCCGTGACCCATGCTGTTCAATTGTAGCAGGTCATCGGGCCCCGATTGAGCCGTGTGTTTTTAATTTGGACCAATCCATCGGGTTTTGGTCAACCCAATCGGCCTAGAGCCATTAAAATGGCATAATTTCAAGTTAAAATGCATATCCTGATGCTTAGCTTAGGGATTATTTAAGGAAACTAGAGTTTCTCTATTTTGCTCAATTATTATCCGAATGGTATGATTCGATATACTATCTTGATCAAAAAATATGTAGAATCTAAAAATGGAATAATATTTAGGTTTTCTTGATTTATTTTGCATTTATTGCCTATTTAGGTTAAATATTGATTAGTGCTTAACTATTTTATTTGACATCCAAAATCTTCAAACTTAACTCTATGTGTTCACTAGGCAGTAAGGAATATTGTTGCATGCTTAATTTTTGAATTATGTAATGTAAATTGCTAATTAAGTTTTAATAACCTATTTGCATTCTTAATGAAGAACAACAAATCTATTTATTCAAATGGCAGTTTTTAGTTTCCATTACTTCATTTTAATACTATAAAGATAATTTCAAAGTTTGATTTCAATTTCCATGGTTAAGCTTCTTAATTATATATTAATTGTATAACACCCTAATTAGCTTAAATTAACATCTTGGCTTAACCAAAATGGAATCTATTCCTGATTTGATCCTCAATAATTGGTAACTAACTTGATGATAATCTTGTATGTAAAATTTTGCATGAATATCCTTAATTATGTCTAAATTAGTTTGAACTCTAATTTAGCCTTAATTAAGCTCAAAAATGAATTAAACCTATATTTAGAACACTAATTTTGCACTCACAAATTTGCATGGATTTAATGAACACTTACTGATTTTGTCATTTGATCATTTATCCTTAGTTTTTCTTGATTTTCTCTTAAAACAAGAGGACTAGCATGAATTGATCCTTAACCAATAAGTAAAAGATAATTAATTTATAAATTAACCATCTCATAAGTTCCTAATAATTTGCTTCATGACTTGAGTAATTAGGATGGAGCTAGAATTTAAGAGAGTAGTATGCATGACTTCTTCCGTTTGATTATATGTTTAATCCCTTTACAAATAACCTCTTTAGTTGGATAAGTATAAACAACCCTTAAATATATTGGTAAGTGTTAAGATTTTTATGCCTCTCTAAAGCTTACTAATAGATTTATGTTCAAATAATAATATATCTTTGGTTAAATTAAGCCTTGAGGTAGGATAGCCTTACTTATGATGCATTGAGGTAGGACCTTTGATGAATGTTATCAAATATATATGATTGACCTTACGCCTTGTGGTAGGATAACCTATAAAGGCATAGTTTGTGTCATCTTTTGTGGTAGTTATCATAAATTGAATGACTTATATGTCATTTTCTTAGAGCCATTTGTGTAGGACCTACTACAATGGAGGATGGATTAATTAGCTTGTAAATCCTTGATTATTAAATAGATTGTTAGAATGAGAATGTTAGTATTATCATATGGAGATATTAGTGCATATCCATAGAGCTAATTTGTTTAGTAGAATATGAAATTGGTTGATTTATCATGAACAGAACTATAGAATTTTAGTCTTATCTAAGGTAATTATATAAGTTTAGTTAAGTTAAGGATAAATATCCCAAGTCCTACATGTGGTACCCCACCCCTTAACCATATCAAGATTAGATCAAGGAGTGGTGTGCCACTCTGACAAATCCCTCACTTATAATTAGATTAAGGTATAATCCTCAAACCACTAATAAGGGAAGGATGTGCCCAGAATAATGTAGTGGAATCATTAACTAAGTATATACATTCAACAAAGTGCGAAAGCAAGTAAGGGAAAATGATACATCTAATCCACCATAATATAAGGTAAGAAATAAACATGTAGCTCAAACTAAAATAGTGCAACAAAAAGAGAAATACATGGGGTACCTGAATTATTACATCAATTTTAGAAATAAGCTTTATTATAAAATAAATCACTCATCCTCACAGAATAATAAGACAGCTACTCTACTGATCTTCTAATCTAACCTACTCCTCCTCCAAATATGGCTCCTCTTGAGGCACAAGGTCCTCAAATTGATTAGAACCCAATTTTGTCAGTTTCACAATGCTAGGGCCCTGCCAAGAAAAAAAAATTCTTATTAAACAACTTATCTAAATACATTTTAAGCTATTTATGTTCATGAGTTGTATGATATCACCATTTTTACTTAACTAATAAAGCAAGCAACATAATAGGGTTAAACAAGCTACATGGGGAGGTGAGGAAGTTATAAATAAATACATTTTTAACTAAACAACATATAAGGTAAAAATGACATACATCAACACCAAAGTTGTGATAAAGTTCAGCATATGGTAAAGAAATACTGAAAGAAAATACTCATCCTAAACATGCTTATGATCATATGATTTATGCAGGTTTAAAAGAATGTAATCTAGTTGTAATGCATATAAATAAGTAGGAAAAGAAATCTATCATCTTATAAGTATAAAAGTAAGAAAGTCAAGTAAAGGCTAATTATAATAAAAATAAATTGTAAAATAGAAAGAGTAAGTAGGTAAAGACTGCCATATCAGAAGGATTAGCCAATCGGGCCACTATACTGTAAAATTCCCATAGCCTTTCAGGGCTAGGGCAAGATATGTAAGATCCCATAGCCTTTCTGGGCTAGGGCAAGAAACTAAACTGAGGAGGCAAAAAATGCACATGCAGTAATAATTTGGTTATCTTACCTTACTTCTATGGACACTTCTAGAAGTGGCTGAGGAGTCAAGCATATTTGTAAGACTATTTAGGTTCCAACTTAACACAACTCTCCTCAATGAGTAAGTAATCCTTATTTCTCCTTGCACTTGTCTAGTGGAGGTAAGATGTGCAAGATCTGACTAGAAACTAAATGCAATGCAAAAGTTATCCTAATTTTATATATTTTTATTTCATGTAGTAATGTTATCTTGTATGACATGCTCAAGGAAAATGGTGCAAAGTACAAGGAATGCAAAAACAATAATAATTCAATAGTAAGAAAAGGACTCTACTACACATAAGTGATATCAATTATTATCTACTTAATCCATTCTAACTATTCCAAATTATACAAGTTCAGGATCTCCAATTTCTACTATTAAGTATAACTTTGATCCACAGTCTTATGAGTATAAAAATAATTATAACTGATCAAGTCCTAATTTAATTCAATCAGTGACACTTACAAGTTAAATAATTAATTAGTACATCTTATTTGATGAATTTAGACGATATAAGCTAAGATCTAATCAAGATCTACTAAGTCTAAGGATTAGAAATTAAATGCCAAGCTTTCGAGTTTAACCTTGTAATCCCAAAGGTAATACTTAAGGACTAAGATTTAAGTCTAAGTTGTTAAGTAATGATTAAGGCAAATTCTATTAGGCATAATTAAAGATTAATAGAATGATCTCCTGGATGTACTCTAAAGTTGAAAAATAAAATAATCATAATTAAAATCTAAGAGTCTATAAACTAATAAACCAAGGTTTCATTTATTAAATAACCCATTTACTCAATGAATAAAATTTAACTACAAATGACGATTCACTCAATTCCACCCAATTATGAGATTAAGAGCCTAAATTTTTTACAAATTAATTTTATTACTGATTTTAATATTTTAATTGTAATTTTAGAAGTTAAGAGCATTGAACCTAAATTTTAGGCAAAATGACTCTCTTGCCCCTACTTAGAGGTCTAAAAATCTAGTTTTTGATTTAGGGCTCCAAATTAGAATTTATTAATGACAAATGATTACTTACTATCTAACATGAAAATATGCTATAAGTACACCCAATTTGGATAAATACTATGCCTTATGAGTTTAATTTAGGGATTTTGGCCTATAAGGGCAATTTGGTAATTTCACAAAGTAAAGTCTAAAAATCTAGTCAATTATTTGCTTTTTACTATTTAAGTGTTCCATAGAGTCTAAGAACACTAAATTTTGATGTTTAATAATTATGTTATGAGCATTTCCATATTAGGGTTCAATTATGTAAATTTGGGTTTTATCAAAAACTTAACTTTTCCATTTGATGTCCAAATTCAGCAAATTAAGTGGTTCTAGCTTCCATATAATTACATAGTACTATGATTAAGAGTAGACCCAGATTGGACTTCATTTGATTAAGTTAGACCTAATCAAATTCTAGGGTGATTAGGGCAATTTAGGGTTTTTAGTTGTCAAAACTCAATTTTTATTTTAGTTTGTTGTTAATTAGGTTTTCATGATCTAAATGCTATGATGGATGACCTAATTTTGAGTCTAATTGACTAAGATATGGCTAAATGAATTTCTAGGTCAAATAAGATAATTAGGGAAAGGGTCCAAATGTCATTAGTCAAATTATTGACCTAATAGCAAAATAAACACTATCAAACTAATCTAAGCATTTTTTTTATTAAAATGAGACCCATATTAACTTTGTTTGTATCAATGGGTACAAATTTATGGATGTTTGAAGCTTTCCAGGGTTTAGGGTTAAGTGGAAAGTCATAAAATATCACTATATTAAATAGACACCCTATAAGAAAATTGATAGTACTATATTATTCCTCTCATTTTTCTGATTAAAATAATATTTAATATATTTTGATTATTGGTTTGCAAATTATGAGGGTTTAAAGTTTCTAGAAATTAATTAATTTAATTTATTCAAATTGAATTAATTCAGTTTCATTATTTAATTATATTTAATAGATTTAAATTAAATCATTTACTTTACTACGGTGCGTCCCACAGAATTCGACGGTCGAAGAGACAGTGGGCCCCGCTAAAGACACGTGGCAGCGCGTGGTTCATGGAGCGGGACCCATATGCTATGGATGGAGGAGACAGTGCCAGAGTCGGGCCCCACCCGTATGTACCTGCGGTCCAGGTTTGGGCCTGACATGCGACGCCAGCGGCTCGAAAGGCAATGGGTCTGGCCCGCGTCGACCCAGCCTAACTGAAGAACCATGCCTTCTTCCCCAAATTAATGGAACTAGGGCAGAGGAATAGAGAGTCATCCCGTTGGAAGTTTAGCCAAGCCCGCACGGAGAAATGGAGAGCACAACGAGGGCTTCATGATGGTGGCTGAACTGACGCGGGAAGTGCGCGGAGCAGTTAGATAAGGTCAGTCCTAACTAACTAGGGCTCAAATCAAGCTAACCTATGGTGCAGAACGATAGAGCAATGTTTATGTTTTATGAAATTTGAGTAACCTAATTCACTATAGGATGATCAGAGATGATCAACTCTTAATCTACCCTACATAATAAGCATATATTTTAGAAATATATCATTTACATAAGGGAAATAGAGATCTGAGGGGTACCTGATGAGCAGTTCACAGAGCAGAAAGAAGCAGAGCTGTGGTTTGACTCCAGGAGGACTCTAGTGCATGCAGAAGAGGGTGCGATCGCTCCTTTGTGGGTTAAGAAGAACTGACGGAGCCCTTGATGCGGGGGTCGCGCACGGCAATTGGGTGCGCGCAGCAGCCCTGACAGCGCGTGATGCGTGCCCTAGCCTGAGAGGGAGATGGGGAATGAAATATGCAGGCAATTTGATCATCTGATTAGGCTTTGTCGTTTGATCAGACAGCGAAAGCTAACGAAGCGGGAGAGGGAAGACGGCATCATTAACTGGAAATTAAAAATAATAATTATTTAATTCAAAAATCAAATTTCTTAATTATAATTAAATAATTATACGATTTCCAAAAATATCCAACTTTCCGACCCTAACTAATTGAGGGGTGAGGAACGCAACAACGAAGTCGGATTTTGATTTTGACGAGTATTTAATTTTCCTAATTTCTGAGGTATTTAAATATAATAAAATATTTGACTAACTTTCGACAACTTCTGATTGCCTTCAAATCATCACCCCTAGCTAATTTGGGGGCAATTAGTGCAATGTTGAAGTTTGATTTTTGATTTGAGATCAAAATAATTGGGTCAATTTTCAGGGTTTCTGGAACTTCTAGAATGAGGGTTTGATCCATTTGACCCCTAATTTAGACTAAAACTTCAGGGTGAGATCCTAATGAGTATTTAAATGCATTAGAATCAAATTAAGGGTTTGGTATACTCCTAAATGATCGAGGTAACAATCTGTCTTGTTACACTAAGTATATTATAAGTCGGTGAATGAAAAATTTAGTTTGAGAGAATAAAGTGTAAAAAGGATTATGTCCCTTATCTTTGTGCACATTGATAAGCATAATAAAATAAACGAAGTGTTTAAGTCAACATTCTTAAGGCATACTAATCATGTATATGTACTCATAAGCATATGACAAACTGGATGCTATGAAAGTATAGTCTTAAGTAAATGTTGACTTCAGCAAAATTTAACTCGAATTATATAACTCATATGGTTAATACATTTTGATTTGTATAGCGTTCAAGGTAAATGTGCATAAGGAATTAGGCTAAATGATTATACATCAAGAAGAGATATTTAGTTTGGTTTTTTCTATTTTCTAACTTTTATGATTTAAAAGCACTTAGTTTATTAAACTCATTAGCATACCATGAATCGCATAAGCATATCATGACATTAGCAGAGCAGTTTTGCTCACATAGGATATGTTAGTGGAGTAGTTCTGCTCACCTAGGATCTATGTGATACCATGTTGTATCAAAGTATGCATATTTTGTGGCATAAATTGAATCACAAGTTCAGATGCATATATAGTGATATATAACATTATTTTACTTTTAGTTATTTTAGATTATAGTTTCATTTTAACTGCTTTACTCTTAGTACTTTTATTTAGTTATAGTTTTCTTACTTTTAATTCAGTATTCAAATTTACAACTTTGGTTTGCTTTAGTTTCTTACATATTGATTTCTGTTCTATTAAATGTTCTGTGAAATTTATTAAATGTAAAAAATATTAATTCCAGCCTAAAATATACTTAGACATAATATCTAACAAGATTTTCTTTTTTTGGGATGGGATCCTGGCATTGTGAAACTGATAATATTAGATACTGAGAAATTTGAGTATCTAGCTTTGGAGGTATCTCAGAAAATCTAGGAGGAGCAAGAGGAGCACTAGCAATTTTAGCACTTACTTACTATTCTTAATTACTTCCTACTATGGATGAGAGACTTTTATTGTTCATTTTATTGTAAGCCATGGTTTGAAATGATTAACTCTTAATGTATTTTTTCTTTATTTTCCAAAATTAATGCTTTGCTTAGCTTCTATGATGAATGTTATGGATGAATGCTAAGGCTTCCGCACTCTGTTATTACTACTACTTATACTTAATATTATGATGTGAATCATATGAAAATCATATAAGACACTCATATACGTTAGGTTATTAATCCTCAACCATTATAAGCCCAATGTATATAATTACCTCAACAAATACATAAAATAAGGAAATTACCCTTATCTTAAGAATTAGTTCTTAGTAATAAGTTGGATTAGGGGAAGTTCAGGTCTTCCCGAGTAACACACCATTCTGTCATCAATCATGTTATCCTTAATCTCTCTGTTGCACGTGGCAACAGGACAGGGAAGAAATCTTCCCTAATTGCTTCCTCAAATTTGTCCCAGCAAAGCAAGACATAAGCTCACTATCCCACCAATACTTAGCCTCTTCCATGAATATGTGAGTGGCAAGGCAAATGGCTTCGCTATCCAGACACTTAATACTGGCAAGTCCTTTTTGATGACCTTCAGTCAATTGGCAATTTCAGTTGGTGACATATCCATTAAAGGTAGGAGGATTCGGTCTAAGGAATGTATGGAGACATATTTCCACAATTGGCCTAGATGCCTGTTGGGGACTCACATGGATAATTTGCGAAGCAAAAGGTGTTGTGACCCTCTCAGTAGTTCTAGTTTGCGTCCCTATCATTATCTTCATCAATTGCACTAGATGTTTAATCTCATCAGTGGTAAATGATGAACTAGAAGTTGTTTACTTAATGAATGAATAAATAGGGGTATCTGGCTCAAGATTCATTCCAGTGAAGAGAAAGAGATAACTAAGGAACAAAAATATAGGAAGTATTCCCATTAATACTAAGTTTGTAGTATAAGCTTGGAAGATACTAAATCAAAATTATAAATAAAAACTACTAATATAAATTAGTACAATCATTTGCAAAATGTAACATAAAAGAAAATCTCAAAGTTCAAATAAGTAGGAGCATAGTAGTAACTTCGGCTCTCACCGACTATCCTCAATTAGGCATGAATCCAACATTGTTTGGCATAATTGTCGAAGAGTTGATCCAAAACTCTGAAATAAAATGGATCAGGATAATCTATCATGTGAAAGGCTTCAGATACTCTACAGATCCATTCTAATGCCAACTCAAGTATCAAATTATCTCTGAACACTAGTAACTTACGGATCTTGTTGAGAACATCGCCTCCTTCTTGTAACACTCCAAAGTAAAGTCTCTAATACTTGAGCCCATTTTGATGATCTTTATCCCAAAATTAGAACTTCATAGTGTAATCATCTAAATTTGATTCATAATTCACCATCTGAGAGTTATTAGTAATTAAGTTGAGTTAGGTTTATTATTGATATGATGTGATGCTTACTAAGATTTAGCAGGATTAGCAATGCTTTTATTCTACTTTTCTTTATTATTCAATTTGAATAGATGGATGTCACTTGATTCCTTTTCCTCAACCTTGGCTCTGAGACCAACTGTAATGATCGCTATATTAGATCAAGAACCCAATCCAATAGTAAGCTTTACCATAGTACTTAACACTGAATTAGAAGGAAGTTGACTCACTATTAAGTACTATGTAGCCAAAAATCTTTTTGAGGCAAGAAAATTGTAGTAAATATGAATTCTAAATAATACTTATGTAGGAACATCCACATCCATCATCCAAACCAAACATATATATAAGAATGAAAATGCATCCATCATAGAAAAAGAAAGTAAAAATATCCAAGTTAAATTTATCACAAATAGATTAAATATTATAAAATGTACTCATCCTCACAAAAAGTAGTTAAATGTGCAAGTCTTCAAACTAATGATAGCCAATGCTTGTCCCATCTACAAGATTCACAAGTTGCTCCTTGTATACCGTATTTGGTAATTATTGCAGTTGGATACAACCAATAAATTAAAATAAGTGATTAGACTTAAAAGTCGAGGGGTTACACTAAGTTTTAATTAAATTTAGGCAGATATCACATTATCCATTTATAATTATTTGAGTAAGCGGAACACTAAGCATCAAAGGAATGAATATGAATATATGCAAAAATAGTAAACTAAAGTAAGAAAGTAAATTACTCACAAGTAGCTTACTTTAGCATGCATTAATCAAGTAAAAAAAGTATACATCCTATAATGGCTTAAAACTACAAAGTGCATATGAACGGATGAAGGGATGTATGTAATATGTCTATTGCAATTCAAAATAGAGCAGTGTAAGCATAAATGTAAGTAAAAAAGCAATATACGCTACAAGTTAGTAAAGTAAAGACAGAAATGTAAGACAATAAAAGGTACTGTACAGTAAAGTAAAGTGAAGTTCAGTCACAAAGATAGAGTTAGCATAGTCAAAGACTATGATAAGCCATTCTCAATCAAGAATATTGTGAGAAATGTAAGAATAATCATATATGAATATAAAACGTTAAGGTGTTTATCTTATGTATTCGCAAAATTCCAGAACAAATGAGTAGTCAAGCACATATGTCTAACTAAAGTAAAGTGATGTTTCCCATGGAACACATACTTTCCCACTAGGATATGTGTGATTTTCTTATTACTTCATAGCCTACCATAGCATATAGTCCACCATATGAAACACTTGCGCTTAATATTTTAAGGTTTTATTCAAGCATAATGTCTTTAAGTACGTTCAAGATTATAGTCTCAAAGCATAAAAGTATTCAAGGAATTCAAGTTACTTATAAATAATGTGATATCCATTGTTGTCTAATTTAGTTGTCCACCCTTATGGTTGGAGCCCAAATCTCAATATAAGGTTAATAGTTAGTACTCAAAATTAAGTGTCCAAATAATTTCTAGGGTTTTGCACTATACTACCAATTCTTTGTTGAAGGCTTGATTTTAAGTTTTCTAAGCTAATCGTCTAGTATCTACCTACAATCTTCAAGGCAAAAATCCATATTCTAAGTGGTCATAAAGATCCAAATCATGACCTATGTTTGCTATCTATAGGTTAATGGCCTATAACATACAAGTTCCAAAATAATGAAAATACATTTAATGATAATTTGAATTGCTAAGAATATAAATTCTCCAAATGTTGTCCAATTGAAATAAAAACTACAAATATTGAATTCTTATAGTATAAGGAGTGAAATGACTCTTAAGCAGGTCTAATTTGGACATCATTTGGTCTAATTAAGGTTTTAGGACATAATTATAATTAAAAAGGGATTAAGAAATAGCCATCCAATTTTAATTTAAACTATTTATTAATGTTCCTCACATTTTTCCAATCAAAAGGATATAAGTTTACTATATTTGGAGGTATAATTATAAGGTTATGTATGAAATTAAACTATTAATTTGTTTTACTCAATGATCTATTGTTCCCTGAGTAGACAGTAGCACTCACGCCCAAATTACATGTGCACCTCAGTCTTGTGCCAGCTCATGTGCCACAACAATGGACCCGCCATGCAGAGCCAAATGCTAAAGGGGCCGACCCCCCTGATATTGTGTTCCTGCCCTATTACCAGATAGTGGCGCATTAGGGCATCACACAATCAGCAGTTCTAGGCACATCTAGGTATGGCATGCATGTTGTAGTGAAGCTCACATCACGTCAACGTGCCAGATCCCAAGGCCTCGCACGCCGGTGACTCAAATGTCAACAAACTTGATGAATTGGCTAGGGTTAAAACATGCTTCATAGGGCTCGATCGACACCCTACAATCCCTCCTTAGGTGGTGAAGAAACGCATAACATTCAAATGAATAATGAACCGAGGAGTAGATTGCATACCTTATTTCTTGTCTTAGATGCGTTAAGGGTTCACTATATTTGCTCGATCCGTCGACAGCAGGAATAATCTGATGCCTTCTCATGCTCACAGGAGATAACAAGTGAAGATGAGGAGAAATGGAGGCTATTAGGTTTTAATGTAAGGCCCTGGGGGGGCTCTACAAGCATTGTAGCATGACCCACCTACACACGCAGGCACATGATTGCAACCCTAAAAGATGTATAGTGCTCTTTGGAGTGACTGTTGGATCGCAACGGCTCCCCTATTGAATTGCTCTGAGATCAGCCCAAAAGGCTATCCTATGCATTGGACTTGCACATGGGATTCACATGGTTCAGGGGTTAGAGGTCGTTGTGATTTAATAATAAATTATAATTAATTAAATAAATGTTTAATGATTTAACTTTTTAATTTGTGAAAATTAAGTAACGAAATGCGTTCCAAAAAATCTAAAAATTTAACTCTAAGCTAAATTGAGGGTGATGACCTCAAAAATAAAGTTGGATTTCAAATTTGACATTAATTTAATTTTCTCAATTTTCTGGGTATTAAAACGCATTAAAATTTTGTGAAAATTCAACGATTTCCTATAATTTTCAAAATTTCACCCTTGGCTTATCTGAGGGTTAGCTTTTCAATGGCGAACTCCGATTTTTATTTGGAGGTCAAATTAAATTATGTAATTTCTCGGTTATTTAAAATATTCAAAATATTTGATGAAAATGAACTATCTCCAAATCACACCAAAATTTAGGTTTAGCCTCCTAATACAATTATTAGTGCACTGGTAGTGAAAATAAACTAATTAGACTACCCAATAATATGTAATAATAATAGGGTTGTTTCACCTTACCTTATAATACTTACTAATATTAGGTTCTCCCTTCAGCTCGTATCGCATTTATTATGGAGATGTTTCCTTCCATTTGGTAGTTTAGATAAATCCAATGCCTGATTTCTAATGGGTGATTTCATGTATTGTGTCATGCCACAGTTACATGCAATAGAATATTATTAGCAATGGAATGGGTCAATACTTGAAAAAAGTAACCCATTATAACTTATTATCAACACATTGCTAAGGATGAATTAATAAGAGTCCCCTTGAGTTACTCTTTTCATATACTGAAAATAGCTGCTAGGACTAACACTAAGATAAGTGAAGTACCCTTATGTTCAATATTAACTAACATTACTCATACACATTGGTCTAGAGTTAAATAACGGGAAAATGGCAGTAATATATAACTAAGCTTTTCACAAGTGCACTGCTCACATCACAATACAAAGTATAAGTAAAATTATAAATAGATTGCGAAAGCTTAAACATTAATACATCACCTTCATCACAGAAGCTAAGCAAATATTCATCTTAGAAAATAAATAAAATACATTCAGAGGTAATTATTACAAACTAGTTTTTAATTATAAGAGCTGAAAATAAGGTCATTCATCCCTCAATAGAAAAATAAACTAAGTTAACACTGCAACACTACTTCTCCACTGGTTCTTCCTAAAGCTCTTGAATCTCTTCCCGAGCTGGGTCCTCAAACTGCTCAGTAGCAAACATTGTTGGTTTCACAAATGCCAGAGCCCTAGCCAAAAAAAGAGAAAATCTTATGATAGACAATAAGTCTAAGTACATTTTGGGCTGTAAAACTATGTTTTCTTAACTTTAAGGAATGTTACTTAACTTAATAGTAAAACAGAAAGTAGACTGACATACCAAAAATATATAGTCTGCATTTGCATGCAAGTGTATGTGGTTCAAGGGAATATGGGATGGTATGATCCCAAGAATTATCATCCTCAAGAAACAATATTTAGTTTAATTTATATAGTTAAATTAATTTCAAGAATGCTTAAGTATCAAATAGGTTTTGATAATGGTCCTAAATTGCAATCTCAAGGTTTCTTTGAATTGAAACTCTTTTTGGAAAATTAGGGAGAATTAGGATTCAACATACTAACAACTTGGGTTCATGAAAGTACACTTCTTCTCAACTTCATATTAAGTTGATTGTATTAATTTTCTTATTTCATAATCAAGAGATTTAGTTTTTTTAGTGAACTTCACTAAATTTACTGAAAATTTTCTAGTGCTCTGAAATAAACACAAGAGGGTTCAATTTTGGAACATAGACATTCATGTGATAATTAGCTTATGGTATCATCCCATACTTCTAAGTGATAAAATATGTATTTTGGGTTGAGGTTCATATGAACTTGATTCCACTAATGGCTCACATGCATCAACTCTTGATTTAGCTAAGGAAATGAGCTACTAGGATAAATTGGTTTATGTCACATCACCCTTAGCACTTAGCACTCTAAATCCTTGCATAAACCTAGGGTGAGCTATAGAGCTCAAATGCTAGTTCTCGGCTCACATGTGTTTACTCTCAATTTGCTAAGGTATTATGCTACGAAGCTAAATGAGATTGTCATATAGCGCATAGTTTAACGTGCACTAATTACCTTGCATAAATTAAAGTGAGATATGGAGCTCAAATAATTTTAATATCTATCATGGCTCCAATGATCAGGCACTTATCCAAGGTTGTGCATGGGTTGTCTTCACATGCAAATGTTGTTACAGACATTGACGGTGTTAATGCTCATGCATGCACAACCTTAGGCAAGGCGATGATTAAGCTCTATGAAGTTTGTATAATAATACTATTTATATGTATAAATTTGTATACATAATCCACATTTTCTAATCATTCATAACATATAAGCATTCAAAAATTAAATAACATTTCATTGAATTGAAGAGTATAAACATTACATCTATGTGTTTCTACATGCTCATGCCCAATGCTCCTTAAAGGGAGGGATTTAGGTTGCCATTAAAATGAAAGTACAAGGAAAGAAACAAGAGAAACTAAGCCTTTGTATGGCTCTTACAAATATACAAGAGGATAAGTTAGATCACAATATGAGGGAAAAGCTATCGCGTTCACCTTGAACTCCCTTGCCTTAGATTTCCTTGGCTTCTTACTCTCTGTTTTTCTCCTCTTCCTTAGCTGCAGCCTTTTCCTCCTTTAAGGGATGGGACTCTCCTTAATATCTCTTCTTATATCCTTCAAGATCAAGAGCTCAAAAATTGAATTTTGGAACCTTATTTAAGTCTTCAATTTCTCATTTTATAACTCTTTACTCAACCTTCATTCATCAATGCAAGCAACCAATTTCTTCTTGAGAATTGAATCATATTTATGTTATATTTATTCATTCTCTTGGTAACAAAGGAATTTTAAATGTTTGCAATCCCTTTATGCTATGGGAAGGGGAAAAGTTAAGTCTAATTTCCTCAATACTGACTCCAAAGCTTATTCCAAAGAAAAAATATGACGGGCACTACGACGCATTCTGGCGCAAGGCTTTTGGCACCCAATTTTTGGGTTAGGTCCACTGCGGTACGCTGTAGCATGTTGTGGCATGTTATAGTGTCGAACTTTTGGTTTCATGTCCGCCAAGGCACACTGGGACGCCTGGCTCTCAGGGATTTATCCTCTACGGTGTGCTCTAGCACCTCACTCTCGGGAATGATCCGCTACGGTGCTTTGTTGCACTCGAATTTTATAAACTTTTCTGCTACAATGTGCTATAGTGCCGAGCTCTTGGGATTGATTCGCCATGGTGCATTGCAGCATTGAACTTTGAGGTTTATATTTGCCAAGGCGCACTGTAGCACATGGCTCTCGGGAGTGATTTACTAGGGCGAGCTGCAGCACTTGGTTCTCAGGTTCATGTCTGCTAAGGCATGCTATGGCGCCTTGCTCTTGGGCTGTGTTTGCCATGGCGCATTTTTAGCGTGTTGCAGCGCCACTCTTTTCCCATTCTTCTCTTTGATAAAAAATGGAGCTCTTCTTCCTGAAATGCTTCAAAAATACACATCAATGCACAACTAGACCTATGAAAAACTTAATTTATAACACTAAATTACCTATATTTATTGGGTTCATCACACCCCCACACTTAACTTCTTGTTCGTCCTAGAGTAAGAAACAAATATCTTCTTGGAATATATGGGTATTGTATAACCTTGCTCTAAATTAAAATAGTTATGAAAATCTTATTATGAGTGAAAGTTCATTTAGCAAAGAGATGATAAATTATGAGTAACCTTCACTTGTCACTAGTTTAGTATTTGGCTCTTCCTACTACTCCTTCTCTTTTTCTCTTAGGACATCGTATGACTGCATGAAAGGATGTTTTGGGAACTTTTCAGCTTGCTAAGTAAAATTTTAAAGCTGGTGTTCTTAAGAATTTTCTGTGTCATACGTGCTTCTTCTTATGAAATGCAATGCTCACTAATTTTAGGGAGAGATAGTTTTTTTCATCCTGATAAGTTTCTTTTTCAGTTTTGCATGGGAGAGATATTTTTCTTTATCCCAATTATTTTTATTGTTCAAGGGAGAGATATTTTTTTTCATCCCATTGTTCATGCATTGCTTACATTAAGTCCTAGAGAAGCTTAGTGTATTCCTTATTTTCACCAATCTTATTTATTTCTCACAAGCTTGGTTTTCCCCAACACTTAATTTCAGTAAGTCACAAAATTTTGGTAAATGATTTGAGGCATTAGTTTCGAGTCGGCTTACTGAAATCTAAACATTTGATGATTACTCTCTTTCTTAATCAAATAATTGTTAAAGTACTAAATTTGTAAAAACTTTCTAACTTGTCAATCAAATTCTAAAGCTCAATTTGTAATGAAAATGGAAATTCTCAAAAAGTCTTTTTATTCTTCTTCTTCTTCTTCAAACTCTTGCCACGGGGCAGTTGGGGGTTCAAGTATTGGTGATGGTAGAAAGACAGTTTCTTTTGAACCACCGTGTAAACACTAATTTGTAATCATACTTACAAGTGTTGTGCAAACATCTTGGTTATATTTGTATTGCCGGTACACGACGGTCTGACAATATTTAAGATCCTCATCCACCACTAACCGACATTCTTTTGATATGCCCCCATCATATGAATTTCTCATCAAAGACATGTGTACCCCGAGCTTTAGCTTGTTGAGGTTGATGCTCCTTCATCCTCCCCGTTCTACCTCCTTTTCTTACTCCCTCCCCCCCCCCTCCCCCCCGGGGCATTGCCAGGATGAAAGGTTCGGAGGGGGGAAGCTGGGGTTCATCATTTTTTTTATTCCCTGCTCTATATTGATTCCAGTGATGAAGGACCCAAAGGCTAGAGCGACACATGCTCCTTGGAGGGCTTGCCATAGGTGATAAGAAATTATTGCAAATATGCTTATACTACATAGACATTGGATTGCATAATTTAGCACAGCTCAAGTTCGGATCACCTCACTTAAATGACTAGATGGAATTATTCTACTAGAGATGAGAATGTGCCGCTTGCTATGGTTAGAAAATTCTTTCGAATGTTGGCAACATTCACGCTCTAGTTGGCATTGCTACCCATTAAAGCTAGCATTACTTATTTGGGGTTAAACCCATTGCTTTTGTAATCATTGTAAGTGCATTCTACCAAAGAGTTAAACCTATAGAACCTTTTGACTTTCCCCAGTCTAAATTCCATATACTTCTCATGGACAAAAAAATATTACATCATCTAGCATTGATGGGTGTTTCCATACATCTCTTAAACAAGGAGCTGATGGGTCACATCTTGCTACTGTACCAGGTTCAACCAACCTTGATTGAAGACATTGGATTTGTTAACCAGGTAGGATTCAACAAATCTCATTCTGGGATCAGCTTCTTCGTTGAGGTGATCTGTAGAAATTTTTGTTCTACTTCAAGGGAGGCGAACCTCTTGTTGTCAAAGCTCCCTCCAAAGGTAAAAGTTGCTGCAGTCTTGCTTATTGTTTCCTTCTTGTGGGATGCCATTTTCTTTTAATGATGAGTGCTTTTGAATCACAAGGGAGAGGTGAAAATTTTAGGGGGAGCAATAGAGCAGCCCATTCCTCTTTAATATTTAAAGATACTCCAAGGGAATCAAAATTTCCACCTAGGCTGGTCAAAAAGTTAACATGAAGCCCCATAAGTGTAATTTAATTTCTAAGAATTAGAAAGACCAATAAGCAGCAAAGTAACAACTTTTTGATTGATTTTTTCGAGTGAAGTACGCTATAGCAGGTTTAACCCATTGGAATTTTGCACACATTTAATTGTTGAGCTGTTCGGTTTCATGTCGCACATTATTGCATATTAGAGAATCTAATGCAGAAGTTCAACTTGTAATTAGTTATACATGTTGTGGCATATTAGGGTGTGCTGGAGCCTGGTGTGGCCACTTTGGCATGCAAATATTGTGATGTTTTGGGAAATTTTGTCAGATTATGCTTATGTTTGAAACATTCCTATTTAATTAGCTATCAATATACTACCATTAAATTTGAATTAAGTAAATCAAAAGTATTGGGTTGCCTCCCAGCAAGTGCTTAGATTAACATCCTCAGCCTGATAATTTAAATTTAATTATAGCCCACATCCAGGTGGCACTTCCCTCCAAGTTTTCATAGAGCTTGGACTAGCACAAGCAGATCTAGCTTCCAATGTGCTCAGTATCAGTTTCTCCATGTAATTAGCTAAGGGATCACTATGTTCAATCTCGGGGTTGGATCTAAATTAATTTTCCTCTTCCCCTTTCAGATATTTGTCCTTACCTTAGATTTATTAGACTCACTTTCTCTGGATGAGGTGTTTGTCAATTTTTCATATTCAAATTCATAGGACAATTCTCCTTCATTATTATCCTCCACCATTTTTAATGTATCCCTTTCCATTTTCTTCCAATTTAAATAAAGACTCTTCCCTCTATTTAGAGTAGTCATTAAATCTATATCTTCTTCATCCCCATTGATTCTAATTCTCATTAATCCACTTCCAACATTAATTATGGCTCGAGTAGTAGCAAATAATGGTCTTCTAAAAATGATGGTGGAATTATTCCACCCATCCCATTCGCAAATAATGAAATCTGTAGGGATCATGAAATTTCCCAAATCACCAGCACATTGTTCAAGTTACCAATTTGTGTCATCGAATCTAGGTTGGCAAATTCTAAAATTATAGGGGTATCTTCCATTACCCCATCCCTAGTTATGTGTATATATGATATGGCATCACATTCATGTAGGCCCCTAGATCACACAAGAGATCTAAAAAGGCTTGTCCGTCAATCACACAAGCGATGTTCAATCTCCCCAAATCTCTCCTTTTCGAAGCCACTACACTTTTACCTATTGTAACTTGATTTTTAACACTCTTTTCCCCCATTTTTGTCACAAGAATTTACTTGAACTACAACAGTATAGGATTATGTTTTTTATATTTCATTAATTATCACCAAATCTCCTTCCAAATCGTCAGAATTAATGGCGCTCACCTTTTGCCTTGGATTAAATTTCATGGTACTAGGGAGAGTTCCTTGCTATCTATTAGTTAGCTGCTGGGAGATTTTTCATAATTGGACTTCTAAATTATGGAGAGTTATTTCAATTATTTGGAATGAAGAATCATGCCTACCTATTGTTTGCTCAGTTCTAGGCATAAAGGATTGAGTTTCAGCTTCGAAGGAGTTGAAGGCTCCTTCTATTCTAGGTTCTTAATATTTTTGATGTTGGTTTAGTGAAATATTGAAATTTTGTTCTTCTTTAGCTTGGTGGTTATTTCTAGTGGGGCGATATTTTTGGTTGTTTCCAATACTCAAATATAAATTAGGGTAATTTCTTCACCCCTAATTATAAGTATTGGAGTAAGAATTGTTGTTGTTTACTTGATTGTTATTATTATTTCTTAAGAAATTAACTTGTTTGGTGCTAGAGGGTGCAAAAGGATTCTTAGAATTATGTTTCAATTGTATGCCCTCCCCCACAAAACTAACAATTTAGTTATTGAACCATATTAACATTCATTTGTGCTATTCTTTGATTTAGCATTGCTATCTCACATTGAAGTTCAACAAATTTGGGGGATTTAGATATATTTTGGCACTCACTCCTCTTGGAATTCAGCCTTTGAGCAGGCCATTGATATGTATTATTAGCCATCTCTTCCAATAGGTCATACACATCTTCTAGGGTCTTGCTACTAAGGGAGCCACTAGTGGCTGCATCAATCAAAATCCTGGTGGGTACATTTAATTCATTATAAAATGTTTGAACTTGCATCCACTGAGGGATCCCATGATGAGGGTAGTACCTTAGGCACTCCTTAAAATGCTCCCAACTATCATATAAGTCTCCTAATTCTACTAACTATGGTTAGTGATCTCAATTCTTAACTTGGAAATTTTATCAGATGAGAAATATTTAGCTAGGAATTTCCTAATCAAATCATCCTAAGTGTGGATGGAAGCTCCATGCAAAGAGTTGAGCCTACTTTTAGTTCTGTCTCTCAATGAGAATAGGAATAATTGAAGTCTATTAGCTTGATCAGTAACACCATTCTATCTGAAGGTATCACATATCTCCAAGTAGTTTGAGATATGTGAGTTGGGATCTTCAGTAGCTTGCCTTCTAATTTGATTATTTTGGACCATTTATAAGGTTAATGATTTAATTTCAAAATTATTTGCCTCTACATTAGGTCTCACTATTGCATGTGGAATCTTCCTAATTGTTTGTAGTGCATAGTCTCTTAGGGCTCTATCTTTATGTTGCTCATGAACCTCTCATAAGTTGTCTTTTAAGTTCTCCATTGGATGCTGAATTTGAGTTGTTCTAAGTTGGGTTCTTTGTGTTTTTAATAGGGTTTGCTCAGTTTCAGGATCAAATAAATAATTGGCACAATTTCTTCAACGCATGCACAACTTAAATTAACAAGTATAACAGAAGATATTAAATGTATCAAAGAAAATAAAACTATAAATACAAAAAAATAAACAAACATATAATTACTAAAATTGAAAAGTATATGTATTAAAATCTTAAATCACAATTTCCTCTTAAGTTATCTCTAATACAAAACAAATAGACTATTCCCCAGCAATAACCCCAATAACTTAACACACCAAAAATATGTAGTCTGTGCTTGCACGTAAGTGTTTGTGGTCCAAAATAATATAGGATGGTAAGATACCAAGATTTATCGCCCTCTAGAAATGATATTTAGTTTAGTTACTAGAGTTTACTTAATTTCAATAATGCTCAAGTATAATTTAAATTTTGTTAATGGTTCGATATTGTAATCTCAAAGTTTCTTTGAATTGAAACTGTTTTTGAGAAATTAGGGAGAGTTGGGATTAAATATGTTAATAATTGGGTTCATGCAAGTACTCTTCCTATCAACTTCATATTAAGTTAATGGGATTATTTTCTATATTTCATAATCAAGATATTTAGTTTTTAGTGAACTTTACTAAATATACTAAATCTTATATAGTGCTCTGAAATGAACACTAGAAGGTTCAGTTTCAGCACACAGACATTCATGTGTTAATTAGCTTATGAGATCATTCCTTATGTCTAAGTGATAAAATATGTATTTTAGGCTGAGTATTACATGAACTTGATTCCACTAATAGCTCACATGCATCAACTCTTGATTTAGCTAAGGAAGTGAGCTACTAGGCTAAATTGGTTTATGCTACATCACCCATTCTCTTAGCACTCTAAAACCTTGCATAAACCAAGGGTGAGCTATGAGGCTCCAATGGTGGTTCTTGGCTCACATGCGTCAACTCTTAATTTATCCAAGGCAATGTGCTATGAAGCTAAATGAGCTTATCAGATAGCTCATAGCTTAACATATACCAATACCTCGCATAAATCAAAAGTTTCAAAGAATGTTAACATCTCACATGGCTTCAATGATCTAGCACTTATCCAAGGTTATGCATGGGCTGTCTTCGCACGACAAATGTTGTCACAAACATTCGTGGCGTTAACGTACACACATGCATAGCCTTAGGACAAGGCGATCATTGAGCTCTATGAGGTTTACATAATGAAACTATGTATATGTATATATATATATATATATATATATATATATATATATATATATATATATATATATGAATATATATATATATATGTATTTATATATGAAATTCACATTTTTCAGTTATTCATAACATACAAGCATTCGAGAATTAATAAATATTTCATTCAATTGAAGAGTACAAACATTACATTCATGTGTTTTTACATGTTGATGCTAGGTTTATGCTGCCATTAAAATAAAAGTACAAGGAATGTAACAAGTAAAACTAAGCATTTTTATGGCTTTTACCAAAAATCACAAGAGGACAAGTTAGAGTACAATACAATGGAACAACTATGTGTTTGCCTTGATCTCTCTTTCCTTAGATCTAATTGGCTCCTTGCCCTCCTACTCTTCCTTAGCTGCAGCTTTTTCTCCTGGGGGGATAGGACTCACCTTAATATCTCTTCTTATAGCCTTTAGGATCAAGAAATCAAAAACTAAATTAAGGAACCTTGTTTAAGTTTTGAATTTTTCCTTTTTATAACTCTTTACTCAACCTCTATTCAGCAATGCAAACAACCACCTTCTCCTTGAGAATTGAATTTATATTTATGTTTTATTCCTTTGTTCTCTTCATAATTAAGGAACTTTAAATGTTTGCAATCACTTTATGCTGGGAAAAGGAAAAAAGTTTAGTTTATTTTCCTTCCCAATGTTGATAAGTAAGCTTATTCTAGAGCACAAATATGGTGTGCACTATGGCGCATGGCTTGCGGCCCGTCCAGCGCAATGGCGTGCTGTGGTGCTTAGCTCTCAAATTAGGTCTGATGAGGCACATTTTAGCATGTTGTAGCACCAAACTCTTAGTTTCATGTCTGCCAAGTCATGTTGGGGTGCCCGTCTCTTAGAAATTTATCTGCCATAGCGCGCTATAGTGCCTTGCTCTTGGTAATGATCCGCTAAGGTATGTTGTAGACCCTGGCTTACAGGAATTTGTCCACTACGGAGTGTTGTAACATTGCCTCTTAGGTTTATATCCTCCAGGATGCACTGCAGTGCCTGGATCTCGAGATTGATCTGCCACGGCATGATGTAGCATCGAACTCTCAAGTTTATATCCACCAGAGCGCGCTGCAGTGCCTAGCTTTCAGGAAATATCTGCTAGGGCATGCTATAGCACCTAGTTCTTGGTTTCATGTCTACTATGGCGGGTTGTGGCGTATTGCTTTCGGGCTGTGTCCGCCATGGTGTGTTTTGAGTGTGCTATGGCTCACTGCAGTGCCACTCTTTACTCATTCTTTTCTTTAATAAAAAATGGAGCTATTCTTCCTAAAATGTCTCAAAAACATGCATTACAGCTGAACTAATCCTATGAAAAACTTAATTTTTGACACTAAATTGCCTATATTTATTGGGTTCATCACAGATTATAGAAAAACTAAAACAACAATAAATTGTTAAGCCAAATACTAAAACTAAGAAATAGTGGTGCCATGTACATTTAAAGTAAAGCAACTAAAATAAAGTTATAAACTGAACAAAATCTAAAAATTGAGCTATGTTATATGCCACTGTATATGCATCTAAATATGCCGCTAATTATGCCACAAGTATATGCAACTTTTGATGCTGCATTACATCCAAAAAGGAATTCTAAGTTTTGATGATGTCTGCTTCATCCCGCAGTTCCTACTCAACCTTGATGCATGTTGTATCTTGTAATTCTCAAATGATATTGATGCATTATTCTTATGCAGTTTATGATATGCCAAAATTTGATGAAAATAAAGATAAAAGTGTTTCACAATTCTATTTGTTATCTCGCCATTCAACCTATTTCTTTAACATGTTTCATGATTCATATGACATAAGGTTCAAATTTTTAATCATGAGAATTTAAATATATTGGGTTCTTTAACAACTTAGACCAATATACATCATGGTTACACTAACATACCAACCAACACATATACATAATTAGCACTAATTGTGGCATATACAGAAAGGAGATATTAGATACCTATGTTGCTTAACTGTATTTATCCCTGCTCATAGGGATAAGAGACATACAACCTCTTACAATTTATTTTCTAAGACTAAGTTGTTCAAACTCGTGATTATGACATACATTGGGATTGGGATGTCTATCCTAAACTAAACTGTACTTATATAATTACCTAAGATAAGACATAAACTCTACAATTCTATACGGGGAAAATCAATGAATTCCATATCCTACTGAATTAAGTAATTTCTAAGGATATGCGCTACAATTTCCATATGATAATACTAACATTATCATTATTTATAATTCTAAATAGGCTATTAAATAAACATATAATTTCAAGCTATATAATCTATTCTCCATTGTAGTAGGTTCTATTAAAATATCTCCAAGGATGTGACATTTAAATAATTTAGATTTGGTGAAGTACAATAATTAATATAAATTCAATCTACATTTTATTTGGCTATTGCTACCACAGAACATAAGATCAATCTCTACGGTTAATATGGTGCATCTTGGATTATACCACCAAAGATGATGAGTAAGGCATTCCTACCTCAAGATTTACCTTAACCATATTCTTACTTATACATTGACTCATTCTTTTCTTTACAATACTTCCAAGGTTATGGACTATTCTATTTAAAAATTGCAAGTTAAAACTAAAATCAAGATAAGTCCTACATAAGAATGCATACTAATTCATAATCTTAAATTAAAATTAGGAGCAAATCAAGAAGTAATCATCCCTATGAAACTTCTAAGAATCATGTGCAAATTCTTAAGGCCAATCATCAAGCTTAGAATTTAGTTGTTTGAACAATTAATCATTTTCTATTGACTAAGGATCAAATTATGCAAGTTCTCTTCCTTTGAGAGGAAATCAATTAATCTTAAGGATTAAGTTTAAGATACAATTATATTGATTCCTATTAGGTATTCAAAATTTATCATGCAAGATTAAGGATCAAGGATTAAATCAATCATTATTGCCTAATATATGAAAATCATTATTGAAATGAATTTGGCTAATTAACATGCTTAATAAAGGCTAATTAGGGTTTTAAGATAACTAGGAATAATTAAAAATAAAAAATGTTAAAACAAAAATGTAAGGCCATCATTAGATTCATTACTGCCTAATGATTTCATGGATATTAAGTTTGCTAAAATTTGATGATAATTGAGACTATTATGCACTAATTAAGCTTTAATGTGATTAATAACTAATTAACAAAACTAACCATGGAAAAATAAATCAAACTGTGCTATTAAGTTCCAAATAACATATTAAAGAATTAGAGACTAAAAGCATGCCATTTGCATAAGTGTACACCTTAAAATCACTAATCAAGATTAAATGTAATTAAAGCATAATTAATAAAAATATCCACAAAAATCAAAATATTCTTATAATTTATTAATCTACATATTTTTCTATTCAAAATAGTATATAATATCATAGCATTTGGATATGACTGATCAAAATATTGCAAAACCTAATTTAAATGCATTATTCCTAAGTTAGTACTTTAGGAAATGAAAATAAATTTAAAATTATTTCATTTTAATGGCTCTAGGCCGGTCGGGTTGATCAGGACCTGATGGGTCAACCTAGTATAGAACTACACAGACCACACGGGTCAGCCCGACCTATGCTGTTTGTCTTCATCCCACGGCGAGAGATGAGGATGGAGGGCTTAGGGTTTTGAATTAACCTTAAATCCTCCTCTCAAAGAGCAGTAAAAGGCTAAACGAATGCCTTAAAAAATGTTCACAGGTGAGAGCATTAAATGGAACCTAAAAACACTAACTGAAATGACACATTTCAACAAAAGAAAAAATCGGTTCATTCAAGTTTTAGGGTTTACTGTGGAGGTGCAATTCGCTCTCCACAATTCACCTATTGGGCCAAGTAGGATCCTTGCACATTTCTTGGGCTAATGATGATGTGGCACCCTGCTCCCTAAGTTCACAATCATTAGGCTAAGGAGTGGAGTATCACTCTGGCACATCCCTCACTTATCATTGGATTAGGTAAGGTCTACAATCCAATATTAGGGGAAGGACGTGCACAGAATATTTATGAAAATAAGTCACTAAATCTATATACTCTTACAGAGTGTGGAAGCAATAAGAAGTAACGATTACATCCATTCACCATACATCAGCCATGAAATAAAATGAAATAGCTCAGAAAATAATGATGTGCCGAAAGTAAGCACAATCATGAGTACCTGTGTTATTACATCATTTAATTAAAGTTTAAAAGACTGAAAATGATAATATCACTTATCCTCATAATAAAAAAAAGATAACTTGAGATCTCTTGCACCAGGCTGATGCACCTCCTCTAAATAAGATTCCTCCTCAGGCACTGGCTCCTCAAACTGAACAAGATCTGACATTGTCGGTTTCACAATGCCAAGGCCCGAGACAATAAAAGAAAAAAGCTTATTAGTCAAATTGTCTAAGTACATTTTAGGCAAGTAATTTATTAAGCATTCATTAATATCACCATTTTACTCTAAACCCAATGAAACATCTATCTAGCATGGGAGCAAGTAAGCACACAAAGGGATGAGGATAAGTTATAAATGTAATATTTATAACTAAGCAAAAATTAAGGCAAAAGCATATCTCAAGTGAACTAAATAAGGTAGGACATACATATGTAACATAATAAGTAAAAATACTAAAAAGAAAAGTCTAACCTAAATATATTGATGATCATATGATATATGCTAATTTAAAACATAAATTTGAAAATGGTACATATAATAAGCAGTAAAGTCTAGCATCCTATATATGCATCTACTCAAGTAAGCGGGTAACATAGAAAAAATATAGCTAACTGAAATAAAATGCATCAACAACATAATAAATAGTAAGTTGAAAAACTATAAAAAATGTACAAACTATCATATCATAAGGAATTGGCCAATCCGACCCAATATATTCTGTAGCCTTTATTGGCTAAGGCGGCCATAATATCACAATATAGTACAATATGACTGAAGAGGCAAATATTACTATGCAAATATCTTTTAGTTATTTTACTTTTATTTCTATGGACAATTTTAGAAATAGCTGATGAGTCAAGCACGTCTGCAAGACTGAACAGGTACCAAGCTTAACACATTGTCATCAATGAGTAATGTTAAGCATCCTGATCTCTCCTTACCCTTATCCATTGGAGTAATGTGCACCATAATCCATCATGTACTGAACCCAAATGCAAATGTTTTCCTAATATTCTAAGTTTTCATTTTTTTCATGCAACAATATTTTTCTTATATGACATGTTCAAGGAAAAATAAGCACAAAGTTCAAGGAATGCATAGCACAAGATCAAGTAGTAAGCAAGGGACTCTACTAGACATGGTGATATAATTTATTGTCTAATTTAAATGTTCTAACTATTCCAAGTTACACAAGTTCAGGATCTCCAATTCTTACTATCGAGTGTAACTTAGAAGTACGTACTTATAGGTTACAAAATATTAGGACTAACTAGGTCCTAATATGATTAAATTAATATCGACTATAAGAAATCATCATGACCTAGTTTATGAGTTTAGACATTCTAAACTAAAAACTTGTCCAAAATCTACCAAGCTAAGAGATTATGGATTAGACACCACGAGATTGAGCATAATCACATAATCCCAAAGGTAAGACTTAAGATCTAAGTTAAATCTAAATGTGATCTAATGATTAAGGTAAATCCTTTTAAGCAAATTAAACTTAATAGGATAAATCTCCTATCCTAAATCTAATGTTGAAAGACAAAATAATCCAATAAGTTGTAAAATCTAAAAACTAATAAAACTAAGGATTCATTCATTCAATAACCCCATTATTTAATGAATGAAATCTAACTAATTTTTAATTCTATTCTTAAGGAACGGATCCTAAGGTGAAGTGAGGATTCCTAATGATAAGATGTATAAAAATTCTAAGAATTGATTGAATTTCTTCACACTTACTGATTTTATTTAATTAGGGAGGTTAGAAATGAATTTTAACTAAGTAAGACATATTAACCTTAGGAATTTTCACATCTAAAATTGAGATGTTTTACAAATTATCCCAATTGAGAGATTTATGACTTAAATTGATCCTAAATCAATTTCTTTACTAATTTTAATGATTTCAAAGGGTATTTTAAGGGTTAAGGATATTTAACCTAAATTTTGGGCAAAATGACCATTTTGCTCCTACTTAAGAGTCCAAAAAGCTACTTTTTGATTAAAGATTCCAAATTGGGATTTCTTAATGTCAAATAATTCCTTACTGTCTAACATAAAGATAGACAATAAGTGCACCAAGTTTGGATAAGAATTGAGTCATATGGGTCCAAACTAAGGTTTTTGACCTAAGGGCATTTTAGTAAATTACACCTAATGAAATCTAAATTTTTATACAGTTTACTATTGGTTGTTGTTCAAGGATTTTATAGAATCTAAGGACACTAAATTCTGAGGTCCAATGAATTAGTTATAGCCATCTCAATTTCCAAGGGCAATTTGATAATTTTCTAAGCTAAGGGTGTCAAAAAGCTAACCTTTTCATTTGATGTTCAAATTCAGTAAACTCAGTGGCTATAGCTTCCCTATATCACACTGAGTACTTTAACTAGGAGTAGACCCAAATTGAACTTCAATTAGTCAAGTTATGACTTAATTAAGGTTAGGATATTTTGGTCATTTCTAATTTTTCTAGGGCTCAGAACCTAAATATTATTTTAGATTATTATTGGCACTGAAATTCTAAGCTATCTAGCACTTTAAATTTTGGATTTGGAGTCTAAATGACTAAGATATGGTCAAATGAATTTTCTGGATGCTACGACGCGCTGTAGCACCCGACGGTGATTTTGCCTGTGCGAAAACTGTGAAGAGTCACATTTCGAGCTCAAATACTCTCAATCTAGAGCATTTCATAAGTGGGGAAATATATCAATGGAAAGGTTTTTTTGATGCCTTTCCATTGACACCAAAATCGACATGAATGGATTATCCTAGCTATATGAACAATGGTGATAAAGGCAGGGGTGTGCAGAACAGACGAAAAATAGAGCATGAGGTATATTATTTTGAAGAACTATAATGGCTTCCATACTTAATCATCAATGTCTAAAGATGCAAATAAGCATAATAGAGGAATGAAATGACCAATGAAGGAGAATAAATGGGTACCTTAGCCTTTAAAAGAGGAAGAAGGAACCTTGGAAAGCTTGGAGGAGGAACTTCTTCTTCTTCTTCTTCTTTAGCACAAAGCTCAACAATGGGGGGAATGGTGAAAGCTTGGGAGCTTTTTCTTGACAGCCAAAAATGAAGAGGAAGAGCTGAGCTTCCATTTATAGGAGGAGAAGGAAGGGGGAAAACCATCATGAGCTAGGAGGGAGGGAAGGAAGAGGGATGGCCATAGCCATCGAACCTTGCCATTAAGGAGGGGGAAGGACGCGGGATGGTCATAGCCATCAAAGCTTTCAATTAATGAGGGAGAAAGAGATGGGTTAGTTCAAAGTGGAGGTAAGGGACAGCTAAATGGAATAGCCAACTAGGAGAGAAAGAAGGAAGAGGAAAAAAAGTAATTAGGAATAAATAGGTATATATTCCTTTAATTAATTAAAAATTTTGATTTTTGAAACGCACACCAAAAATTCTCAAAAATTCACCCAAGTTTGGTCGTGACGTTCGCAATGGTGAAGTTGGATTTCGATTCCGATGATTATTTAATTATTCTATTTTGCAGGGTCTTTAATTATATTAAAATATTTGCGAATATCCAACGACTTCCAAATGCGTCCAAAATATCACTCCTTGCTAATTTGGGGGTGATGATCGCAACAGCGAAGTCAAATTTTGATTTTGAGTTCAAAATAAATACCTCAATTTTCTAATTAAATTAAATATATTAAAATATTCAAGAAAATTCAACGACTTCTGAAAAATCCTAAAGTTTCACCTTTAGCTAATCTGAGGGTGAGAATCGCAATGGCGAAGTCGGATTTTAATTCCGACGAGTATTTAATTATTCAATTTTTGGGGTATTAAATATTGTTAAAATATTCATCGAAATTTCAACGACTTCCGATTGACTCGAAAACATCACCCTCAGCTCATTTGGGGGTAATGAGCGCAATGGAAAAGTTCAATTTTCAATCTGAGGTCATTTTATATAGGTCATTTTCTAGAGTTTTTGGATTTCCCAAAAATGAGGACTTGATCTATTTGACTCCTAATTTGGACTAGGTCTTAATGGATGACTCTTAATGACTTGATTAAAACTTTAGGATCAAGATTAGGATGGAGATTAGTCTTAGTTGATAGAGTAACCACTTGGGTTGTTACAGATGATCCAAGGAATGTTTCACTAGGACGGAAAATTGTCTGGGTGCCTCGGACCCTACTTGGGCTCAGGCACAGTACCCCACTATACAAGTTTGATCCAATTGCCTGTTGGTCAAGTTTTGTTCAACCTGATTGACGATGACAATCGATTAGGAATCAATTGAAATCATCAATCGGGTGCAATGGAAGTGAAATGAGCATTTCAGCATGTGAGGAGGGATGGCCATCACTAAGCATTAGCTCTGTCCAAATAGTGATTTCTTACTGTCTATACTAAGCCTAACAGTTCTAATACCTTCCTTATTAATGACTACATCTTAAAGGAGGCTCACAGTAATGCACAGTATTTGGTTGCTAAACAATCAAAAGGGAATTGAGCTTAATCAGCTTAATGGGGTGAGGAGGTACTTGGCTAGATGGTTTGGGGGAATGCATAAGTAGGAATATGCACTTGAAGCCTAAATTTGATTGTTGGAGCCTTCTTAAGCTGTGGCCTAGCTATTGGGGACTCAAATCTGAGTCTCACCCACATATTTCACTAAGTATTGCAGCTTTGAATCATCAAGTTGACTGGGAGATTTCATGAGCTATTTATAGCTCAAAGAGTCTTGGGAAGCTTAGGCCATGGCATCAGGCATGAGCCCAAGAGCGACTAACTCCAATTTTCAGGATTGGTGAAGTCAAGTTGAGGCAACTTGATAGAAAGTTGGGATTGTGAAGGGCCAGCCATTAGGGACTGTTGGGGTGTAGTGTGGAACAAGCATGACATGGGCATACAGGGGATATTCCCCATCGAGACACTGGCTATGCAGGGATGAAGATCAATAGTGCTGGTCTTTACTCGGCCATCTAATCAATCGATAGGTGGAGCGGAAAGATCCTGAATGAGCATATCGCAATGGCTACATGTACGAAAGTTTTCAGTCATCGGATTGCTGGTGCGATTCGATGGCTGATTTTAGATTTGCCCAAATATGATCTATACCATGTGATTGGAGCAGATAGACGATCATATGGCTCAGGATTGGTCGTTGTATGACCCGGGCTCTACAGCAGATCGCCCATGGTCTGCACAGCAAATCCCTGCGCTAGCAGATCGTTGGGAGGATAAAATTGTAAATAAGAGTTTTCTCATTTTAAAATAACTCTAATTATTGTCTAAATAACCTTCAAAAATTCCTAAACTTGCACCCATAGCTATTTTGGGGGTGAGGAATTCAAAATTATGGGTAGAAATTTGCTTGGAGATCAAGTTAATTAAGATAATTTCCAGGGTTCCAAAATTGGCAAAATAGCCAATGCAACCTATTGAGGTCAGATTGATCTCAAAATTTCAGAGCTAGGTTCTAATGACTAGACAAAGCCAATGTGATAAAAATTAGAAGTTATTTAAGCTTAAATTAGCTAAGGTAACAACCATGGCTTTTTACATTTCATCTCTTCATTTTTAACTAACTCCCACATATTCAAATTGTCAACCTGTACCTTTTAATATTCTGGCTCACCACTATCTACTAGCAACAAAGAGTACAAAGAAGAGAGTGCCTTTACATGGGTCTTGAGATTTTAGTATAACTACTTAATTCATTAGTAGGTTTCTAAGAAATTTATTGCACTCCACCTTCAAGAGTGCATGTTAAGCTTCATCATCCAGCTCATTATTTGCCTCTATCCATACATACTTGGCTATAATATTTGAATATCCTTTGAATCACTCTCAATTTTGTTCATGTCCTTATACAAGTTATTCTTATTGAAGGTGATGTCCCTACTTCTGATAAATTTTTTATTCTAATAATATTAAAACTAACTAATTCATATAATATCTTTAAATTAAGTTTACTCATGGAGCCTCCATCAATGTGCATATATGAGGAGCCACCAAACATCTTCAAATGATATAGATTCACCTTTTTTCTATTCTAAACTGCCTCTGATATTCCTTTACTTAATGGAATTGAAGGTTCCCTATTAGTTAATCACATTGTCATATTTACTATGATGGTTCCAATAAAATCTACATCATGAGTCAATAGAACCATCACATTGTTGTGGAATTGCTTCGATAATCCAACATGTATACTCATGCTCATAATGCATTCTGTTATGGTTCTATTCATGTGCCCTATGATAAATCCAAGATTTATAGCAAAATAAAAGATTAAAAACATTCAAAATAGCACATGAACAAGCATACTTTGATTTGAATCTTATCATTTTTTGGTAAAAATAGGAGAAGAGGCAAATTTGGAGAAGAAAAATAATTTCTGGAAGAAAAACGCAGAGGCAAGCCACAGCGGGCCATGGCGGTCTGCTGAATAGAGCTCACCTGGAGCATACTTGCAAGCCTAGAAGTAGAACTGATGTAGCACGCCACGGCGTCATTTCTCGAAAAAATATTCAAACATTAGATGAACTAATTGAACAGTACCGAATCCATAATTTTGAATATATGACTGCTGTAGCGCGCTCAAAGCGCGCCACAGCGCGCTATGCTTTATGAAAATTAATGCAGACTTGGGGCAAAATTTGTTGTTGCCCGCCTCAATACACCACGGTGGAATTTCACATTAATTATGTAAACCTTATATAAATTTATTGAGTGGTAGTTCCATGTTTTTGAAACTCAAACCGCCACAGCATGCTGTACCAATAAACCAAATTAATTTGACTGGCCACAGTGCACTGCAGCAGAACAGTGTTTCAAACCAGGCTGTCACAATGCGCCACAGTGAATTCCAGTAAACATCATGTATGGAGCCTTGAATAGCAGAATTAGATACAACTGCTGCAGGGTGCCACAATGCACTGTAGCTTTGGCGGCCGCCCACTAATCATCCGGATTAGGGTGTGGTCGTCACTAAGCACATCCCTTACTTAACATTAGTTTGGAAGTTTAAGACTCCAATCCAATTGTGCCCTTTTTAATAAAGCAAAGGAGAACAATCGCTTAATGAGTATACTATGAAATAAGAGTGCGGAAGAAAAAAAAACAAGCTGTAGTAACATCCATTCATTCATAATGAAAGTAAAACATCCAACTCATAATATAAAATGCAGGAAAAGAAAAGTATCATTACACCTGTATTATTATAAACATTAAAGTTAAAAGCTGATATATGAAATAAAGTCTCTCATCCTCCCAATGCTAAATATAAAGAAAATTAGAAGCAATCTACGGGTCTTCAGCAATCTGAACCTCTTCCTGAATCTGCTCCTCTGAAGGCTCAACCTCCTCAAATAGCTCAAAATTTACCATTATCAATTTAATAATAGTAGGGCCCCAGCCAACAAAAGAAAATTCTAGTTAGATAAAATATTCAAGTACATTTTAGGGTAATCATTTTTATGTGTTTTATTGATATCACAAACTTACTTAAGCATGAAAGTAGCAGTAAAGCAATAAAGAAAGAAAGACAAGTTATAATAATAGATTATAACTTAACACATACCACAACTCAAGCTACATAAAAGTTAAGTCATGTTCTAATGAAAAATCTACTAAGTACAAAGAAAAGTCCTAAGTAATATGATCAAACTAAGTATACCAATTTCTAATATAAGTAAAGATACTATACTGAAAAGAAACCTCTAGCATCCTAGCATGCTTTTAATAAAGTAAAGTGACTAAAATAAAAGAAGATCACAGAAAATTATGTAATACAAAAGAACTGCTGTAAATGAAGGTCTAAAGAAAAGTGTGCCAAACTATAAAGTAATAGTAAGTTAGAACTGTAAAGTAATTGAAAAGACAACTAAAAAGTGACTGTAAGTAAGAGTAATATAACTGTAAGGTAACTGTAAAGTAAAAGTAAAGTAAAAGTAATGTGTGGAGATACCCCTGCTTAGTTCTGCTAAAAAGTAAAATCCATCTGCTCATTTAGGATAGTGTCCCAGATTAAAAGTATGCTGCACTAGGAAAGTATCCTAGGCAAAGGTAATGTCCATCTGATCATCTAGGAAAGTGTCCCAGATTAAAAGTATACTGCACTAGGAAAGTGTCCTAGGCAAAGGAAAAGTCCATCTGATCATCTAGGAAAGTGTCCCGGATTTAAAGTATGCCGCATTAGGAAAGTGTCCTAGTCAAAAGTAACACGCACTAGGAAAGTGTCCTAGGAAAAAGTAACACGCACTTGGAAAGTGTCCTAGGCAAAAGCTGTCTCATAAGTGATGTTCTACTAAATGGCAGACTAAGTAAGACATATCCCACAAAGTATAGTAAAGTTTGTTTTATAAAGTTTTCTCTTTAAGTTATGCAAATGCCATATGAAATGTAGTCAAAGTTTAACATAGAATATTCATCAAATATTCCATGTTTAATATAATATATCTAAATGTATAATGAGGCTCAAAATAAGGAAACCATAGCATTTCAAAATCAAGGTGATAAATAGCACTACACAAACATCGTGATATCACTTGTTTTCTAATTTAATCGTTCCATCTACTCTAAGTTACATAAGATTCTAAACAATCAATTCTTACCCTGTTTATAACTTAGAATCAGGTTCCTATGAGTTGAACATAATTAGGACTGGCCAAGTCCTAGTTATAACTAAATTAATGTCGCCTACAAGGTTAAATAAGTAAATCAACCATCCTAATTTGTTGTTTTAAATAATCCCAAACCCAACCTTGATTAGCCAAATCAAGATTGAAAGGATTAAGGATAAACACCAAATGTTAGGGTTAATCACTTAATCCAAAGGTAATTCTAAGGGCTAGGGTTTAATCCCATCTCACTGATTAAATGTTTAGGTAAATCCTATTGAATTATGTAAAACTCAATAGGATATATGTCTAATATAAATTCTAAAATTAAAAGATCAAATAATCATTTAATAAACTATGAAAATATATAAACTAATAAACTCAAGGTTTTACCTAATGAGTAATCCAATTTACTTAATTGATGAACTCTTACCTAAGATCTACTCCTAATCTTAGGAATGAAGGTTCTTAAGTACTAAGAGTAGCACTCAGACAAACATCCTAACTAATGTTATAAGACCTATATGTGAGCTAAGAAGTTCAATGTAAGGGAAAAGAACTCACATATTTACTTAGGTTTTTATTTAAGACCAAAATTAAGATTTTACTTGGATTTCTAAAATTTGGACTTAAAATTATCTAAATTAAATTCTAAATCACTTTAATTACTAAGTATAATGATTTAGGGATGAATTCAGGACTTAAAAACATTAAACCCTAAATTTGGGCAAAATGGCCATTTTGCCCCTACTTAAAGGTCTAAAATTTATCTTTATGAATTAGGGCATAAATTTGGAATTTACTAAAGTGGAGTGATTACTTACTGTCTAGTATAAGCTTAGAATGTAAGTACATCCATTTTGGTTAAATATTAAGCCTTATAAGGTCAAATTAAGGAATTTGACCTATAAGGGAAATTTAGTAATTTTACATAATAAAATCTAATTTTTCTGATAGTTTACTAAAGATTATATCCTAAGGGTTTCATAGAACCTAAAATCATCAAATTCTGATATGTATTGGCTAAGTTATAGCCAATGCAATTTTGTAGGGTAAAATGGTAATTTAAGGTTTCTAAATTAAGGGTCAAAAATCCTAACTTCTCCAATTGGTGTCCAAACTTCATAAAGTTAGTAGCTATGGTTCACAAATAATTCACTGATTACATTGACTAGTGGCAGGTTCAATTTGGACTCTAATTGGCTAAGTTATGGCCTAATTAGGGTTTATAGTGATTAGTGAGTGATTAATAAAATTAATCACCAAATTATTAGACAAACTACACCACTAGGTTTTAATATACTCTAGAAGTTCTCAGAAACATAAATTTTTCAATTTGGATCATTAAATTTGCTAATCTTCACTAATCAAGTTTTAGGATAATTAGAGTTGATTTAGAAATCTAACCGTTGGATCTTAAATATTCTTATAGTTTATAGTTAATTAGGTTTTTTTGATCAAAATAAATATATAGATCACTTAATTTGGCATTAAATTAACAAACTTATGGTCAATTGAAGTTTATGGTTTATTGACCTAATTAGGGTTAGGTCTTAAATGTGATTAGTTTAATACTAATCCAAATAGCAAAACAAATACTACTAGATTAATCCTTAGGGTTTTCTGATTACCTTACAACCCATATTAGATATGTTTGGATTAGTGTGCATAAAGTTAGGGTTAATTGAATGAAATTACAAATTTTGATACTTAAATAAATACCTAAAATGTCACTAAGAAAAATATAGCTCCAAATGAAATTTTGATAGTTCCATAATATTCTTCTAATTTTACTGATCAAAATGGTATATAGTTTTGTTTTAGTTGGGCTAGTAGATTTTATTTTATGTATGATTGAACATTTGAAATTAATTGATTTAATTATTCTAATAATTATTAAATCAATTTCAAATCCTTTATTATTCGACTGAAAAATGGTGTGCGGGTCCCACCCTTCAGCAATCGGACAACTACTGCAATTTATGCCAGAGCAATGGGCCCCGCACTTAATCTCTCAGGCAGACACGCGGACCTGCGGGGCCCGCTCTTTCGTCTTCCTCGCGAAAGGAATCCTTCGATGGAATTAGGGCAGAGACGGACACGTAGTGCCGAAACTTTGCAGGCAGCAATTCATGAACCAAATGGAAGAGTAGATTTCTACCAATCTTCTAAAACTATATTCTTAACTCATTATTCATTTTTGCTTTAGATAGTATGATGCCCTAACTATCGAGTTACGATAGTAGAAGAAGAACGATCTAATTCCTTCAATTAACAAAGATTCAAATTGAATTAAGTGTAACTATTTATTTCAATGTAAGAAGTTCACATAATAGATCATCTATACTGCAATATTCGAAGTCAAAAAAATGGAAGAAATCAGGTACCTTGCAGAGCGTCGGGACGAAGGAGATCGATTGAATCCCAGCCTCTCGATTAGCCCTTCCCTGACCCACCTTTAGATTAGGAAATGAAACTAAGAAAAGAGAGAGTGAGGGCCTCGGAGCGATGGAGATAATGGCCTAGCTAGAGGTGTCGCGTGCCCTTGCGAAGGACACGCGCAGAGGAGACAAACTTGGGCGTCCAATCGGGACGGCCCGAACCACGCTGAGATTGAGCCATCCCAAAACTGATGGTGGAGGCGACGGCGTCAATTACAAGGGATGGTGCCAATTAAATTAAAACTTAATAAGAATTTATTAATATATAATTATTTCAAACCTATTTTATTAATTAAAATAATTAATTAATTTATATTTCAAAAATTTCCAAGGAAATCACCCCTAGCTTAATGAGGGATGAGAAACGCAATGGTGCAATCGGATTTTTGATTTGATGAGTATTTATTTATTTGATTTTTCAGGGTATTCAAATAATATTAAAATATTCAACAAAAATTCAATGACTCCCAAATGCATCTAACACTTCACCCTTAGCTAATTTGAGAGTGGTGAACGCAATGGCGAAGTCAGAATTTTTGATTTGAGGTCAAAAATAAAAAGTCAATTTCTAGGGTTTCTAAATTTTCCAAAAATTAGGTTTTTGATGCATTTGGCTCTTGATTTGTATTGGATCTTAGAGGTGAGTTCTAAATAACTTAATTAACACACTAGAACCATAATTAGGACTAGGGTTAGTCCTAATTGACCTAAGTAACAACTTAGGTTGTTACAGACTCCCCTACTTAAAAATGATGTCATCCTCAACATCACTCGAGTGGAAATATTGAATCATAATGAAATGACAATTTGAAATAAAATGAAGATAATTAAGTATAATTTATAGAAATTTAAATGAGTATATATTAATCCAATTGAAATGGAAGAGTCATCAATTAGATGATTTAGATCTTTGTCCAAAATTTTGACAAGCCTTAAGTTTGGTTAAATTCTTACTAGAGAAGATGGAGATTTCAGGCACATAAAGTCCTGCAATCATTGAACTGCAATTATGGCACTTCACCACTAATGTAGAAATGGATTCGGAAATGTAATCCTCAGCAGATAGGCATTGTCTTAAGAGTTGAAGATCTGATTGATGTTCACTTCTTTTGTTTGTCATGAATTCTAAGAGTTAATATAAGATTCAAACTATCCAAAATAATTAAGACTTAAGGTTAATTGAAGGATCAAGGATTCAAAATTTAGAATCCCTCATCAACTTATAATTTAAGGTTGGACCTTCAAAATTCTACCTAAAAGGCTAGGAATTTTAAGCCAGTTTCTAAGCTTAATCTAGCTAACCAAACTAAGTGATAATTATCACTCAATAAGGATATTAATAAAAGAAAGAGAAGCTATATTCACCCAAATTGAATACAACTTCAAGGGTCTGCTGGTTAACTCTAAACTCATAACTTAAGGTTTTATCATTATAATATACTATTTATACTTAATAGGTGACATCACACACTAAGTATAAGATCATTTCAGGATCTAAGATCTTAAAAGTTTTATATTTAAGCGATATTCACTACTTAAGAATATTTAAATGAGTTAGTTTATGTCACTATAAGACTTAATTGAGATTAAGGGATGATACAGATTCCAGTTTAATAAATTTGAAACCCAAAATTTTGGCATCAAAGAACTAGCATTCTTTAATTACTTATTCTATTAGAATTTTAGGAATTTGACAAAGATCTATTATCAAAATTTAGATCTAATAATGAATCCAAATGTTTTGACTTGTTATTTCTAACTAAAGATAAGTATGGACTAACTATAGGGATTAGTCCATACTAGGATTGAACTAATATCGAGACATTCATCTCTTACTAAAAGGTTCTATTCAGGCCAATAAGATCAATATCCATTTAGGATACATGGCTCAAGTTAAGGATAACTTAGGTCGTTTGAGTTACACGTGATGACTTAATACCCAAGATTTAGAAGAAATTGCTATTGACATAAGTCATACATTTTGATTTGGTAACGACAAAGAACTCACTTATCCATATGGATAAGTGTTAGGAGGTTCAATTAAGGACTAAGGCTACAATCATATGTCATATTCTATGACTTATGCCAAAGTTTCTGGAACCAACTGATAATATCCGAGTAACATGATGTGGCTTAGATCACCTTAGAAATCTAATGGTTATATTTAATTTATCTTGAATGAGAACTCATTCAAAATTATTAATAAATGCTTAAGTTAGATTATGACCTAGGCACATATTTAAAGGTTGAATTTAAACTATTTGAGAAAGGATATTTTCTTATTCAAAAGGATTAAGATTTTTCATAATTAGACTATTCACTTAAGTGACCCTTATCACTTAGTGAAAATTATAGTTAATAGAATTCTCATTCAATCAAGATGGACAAGAAAAGGATAAGGTTGATTTATTAAGTTACCATAAGTGACTTTAGCTAGAAAGAATTTTTAAAGGATAACTATAAATTTTAATCCATAGATTGTAATAAAACAAATGCTTTGCAATTTAGGAAGATTTAATTTTCAAAGAAGAAATGTTCTTTGACTTTAGACTTGATAGAATCATTCTCATAAGGCTAAGACTAAAATGAAGAAAGTTCACTATAGCTGAATTGATGAGTGAACACATATAAGTTAAAATATCAAATCATTATGAAGTCTCGCAAAAAGGAATATAGGGTGAACTAATTGTAAAATTAATTCACTATAAGCTTATATTATTAACCAAGTAATCATCCTTGGTTAAGGAATGGTATTCTAAATAAAGAGGGTGATAATCCAACTTGGATACTTAACCTCACGAGAATGAGAAGTTTATTGCATCCAGTCATATAAGATGACTTGATATATTGGAATTATAAGGGTTAAAAAGTTAAATCAGAACAATGGATTTGTGTTTCATCTAGGGTAAGATACAATCATAGGTTATTACTAAGAGTTTTATTTTAACAATATAAGGTTCTACAGTTATAATTTTCTCATTCCAACGGAAATGGGAATAGTCCTTCTAAGAAAATGAGGTGCTTGGAATTTTAAGGAATAATATAGGCAGATATTTCTAGTCATTATTGTGATTTATTCAACCAATAGTTTGAAGAATCTGAGTCAATCCAACCTAATGAATAAGAAGTTATTCACCTTACTGGGTAAGTTACTTCTTAGAAAAGAATTATTTTGAGAAGTTATAAAGGTATGATTTTGTCAAAGAGTCCAAGGTTTAATTGTTTTAAGTTAAGGAAGAGGTAATTACCTAATCAAGGATAAACCACTTTAAACACTATGCTAGGCTTACAAACAATATTTTTAATATATCCATAGCTAGGGATTTATCCTACCAAGATAAGTTAGAATTATCTACACTATAATATTTAGGTTAAGTCAAACTAACCCAACATCAAAGCTTGTAGATGGTTAGGAATCAAAAACTAAACTATAGGAACTAGCTTTACTTTATTCTAAAGAGTGAATTAAGTCTCAAAGCATAAAACTTATGTTTGAATCACATGATTCTAAATTTAAAGGTTACATACTAATTACAATTTAAGACAATTTATAGAATCATGAATATTATTGTATTTTGAGATTCTATAAGTTATTCTAAGATTGCTAAGCCTACATTTCAAGCCAAACTCTAACTAGATCCATAAAAGGTTTGACATCTTTAAGTTATTATAAAAAGAATCCGTGTTCTTAATTGGGATCCCTATAGTTGTACAGAATCTATCGATGAACTAGTAATAAGATTTGGAGGAATAATAGGGTATGAAGTTACAGGCACTAGTGAAGATTAGTTTTAGTTGCATTAAGCAATGAATGGACTTTTCATTGTCTATTTACTTTAGCTGAATATCTACTAATGTTATAATAGTTTATTCAGAGTTTAAACTCTCCATCAAATTTTGTTAAATGCAATAGGAGTAAAAGATAATTACCCATGGTTTATTCTACAATCTTAGGTGATTTTATAAGAAATATAATTTTACTAATTTTTCACCTTACTTGTAAAAGAGCAGCTAGGAGTGCAGCAAGGATGTGGTCAGGATACTCAATTTTCTCTAAGATTGTTTCTATGCGCTTTAAATCATATTTTAGTCAAATGATAAGGATCTAATTCTCTAAAGATAAGGTGGTATGTTGAAGAGTTTGTCCACAATAAGAATATTGAATTTCTATCTCCTTAATGTATTGACATTAGAATTTTTAATATCTTCTAGTATAAAGGCCAAGGTTTAACCATTTAGTTTATCTAATCCTATAGACCTTTTAAATGCTCTTCTTAGTTATTAATTTATTTAACACTTTCTAGTTTTAGTACGTACTTAACTTTTACTAATTAAGAAAGTACTTTTCCATTTCTTGCCTTTAATTCTGAGTATATGGTAATATGGATGTTATTCTAGTATTCTTTTAGTGATTGTATGGCAGAAGAACTATCCATTAGGTAGATAGGAATACAAATTTCAATCTGATACCTTATGGAGTTCTCTGTTACCAACTGTGGCGGCCACCCCCTAATCATACGGATTATGGTGTGGTCATCACTAAACACATCCCTTACTTAACATTAGGTTGGAAGTTTAAGACTCCAATCCAATCTTAAGGGAAGGATGTTCCCTTTTCAATAAAGCAAAGGAGAACAATCACTTAATGAGTATACTATGAAATAAGAGTGTGGAAGAAAAAGAAACAAACTGTAGTAACATCCATTCATCCATAATGAAAGTAAAACATCCAACTCAGAATATAAAATACAGGAAAAAAAAATATCATTACACCTGTATTATTACAAACATTAAAGGTAAAAGCTGAAATATGAAATAAAGTCTCTCATCCTCTCGATGAAAAATATAAAGAAAACTAGAAGCAATCTAAGGGTCATCAACAATCTGAACCTCTTCCTGAATCTGCTCCTCTGAAGGCTCAACCGCCTCAAATAGCTCGGAATCTACCATTATCAATTTTATAATGGTAGGGCCCCATCCAACAAAAGAAAAATCTCTGCTCATCTAGGATAATGTCCCAGATTAAAAGTATGCTGCACTAGAAAATTGTCCTAGGCAAAGGTAAAGTCCATCTGATCATCTAGAAAAGTGTCCCAGATTTAAAGTATGCCGCACTAGGAAAGTGTCCTAGTCAAAAGTAACGCACACTACGAAAATGTCCTAGGCAAAAGAAACACGCACTAGGAAAGTGTCCTAGGCAAAAGCTATCTCAAAAGTGATGTCATACTAAATGGCAGACTAAGTAAGACATATCCCACAAAGTATAGTAAAGTTTGTTTTATAAAGTTTTCTCTTTAAGTTATGCAAATGCCATATGAAATGTAGTCAAAGTTTAATATAGAATATTCATCAAATATTCCATGTTTAATATATTGTATCTAAATGTATAATGAGGCTCAAAAAAGGAAAGCATAGCATTTCAAATTCAAGGTAATAAATAGCACTACACAAACTTCGTGATATCACTTGTTTTCTAATTTAATCGTTCTAACTACTCTAAGTTACATAAGATTCAGAACCATCAATTCTTACCCTGTCTATAACTTAGAATCATGTTACTATGAATTGAACATAATTAGGACTTGCCAAGTCCTAATTATAACTAAATCAATGTTGTCTATAAGGTTAAATAAGTAAATCAACTATCCTAATTTGTTGTTTTAAATAATCCCAAACCCAACCTTGATTAGCCAAATCAAGATTGAAAGGATTAATGATTAACTCCAAATGTTGGGGTTAATCTCTTAATCCAAAGGTAGCTCTAAGGGCTAGAGTTTAATCCCATCTCATTGATTAAATGTTTAGGCAAATCCTACTAAATTAAGTCAAACTTATTAGGATAGATCTCTAATCTAAATTCTAAAATTAAAAGATCAAATAATCATTTAATAAACTATGAAAATCTATAAATTAATAAACTCAAGGTTTCACCTATTGAGTAACCCAATTTACTCAATTGATGAACTCTAACCTAAGATCTACTCCTAATCTTTGGAATGAAGGTGCATAAGTACTATGAGTATCACTCAGACACACATCCTAACGAATGTTATAAGACCTATATGTGAGCTAAGAAGTTCAAAGGAAGGGAAAAGAACTCACATATTTACTTAGGTTTTTATTTAAGACCAAAATTAAGATTTTACTTGGATTTCTAAATTTGGACTTATAATTATCTAAATTAAAGTCCAAAGCACTTTAATTACTAAGATAATGATTTAGGGATGAATTCAGGACTTAAAATCATTGAACCCTAAATTTGGGCAAAATGACCATTTTGCCCCTACTTAAGGGTCTAAAATTCATCTTTATGAATTAGAGCTTAAATTTGGAATTTATTGAAGTGGAGTGATTATATACTGTTTAATATGAGTTTAAATGGTAAGTACATCCATTTTAGTTAAATATTAAGCCTTATATGGTCAAATTAAGGAATTTGACCTATAAGGGAAATTTAGTAATTTTACCTAATGAAATCTAAATTTTTTATTAGTTTACTGAAGATTATATCTTAAGGTTTCTATAGAACATAAAATCATTAAATTCTGATATGTATTGGCTAAGTTATAGCCAATACAATTTATAGGGTAAAATGGTAATTTAAGGTTTCTAAATTAAGGGTCAAAAATCTTAACTTCTCTAATTGGTGTCTAAATTGATTAAATTTAGTGGCTATGATTCACAAATAATCAATTGATTACATTGACTAGTGGTAGGTTCAATTTGGACTCTAATCGGCTAAGTTATGGCCTAATTAGGATTTATAGTGATTAGTGAGTGATTAGTAAAATTAATCACCAAATTATTAAACAAACCACACCACTAGGTTTTAATATACTCTAAAAGTTCTCAGAAACTTAAAATTTTCAATTTGGATCATTAAATTTGCTAATCTTCACTAATCAAGTTTTAGGGTAATTAGAGTTGATTCTAGATTAATTAGGTCAATTGAATGAAATTACAAATTTTGAACTAACTTTAAGACCCATACCCAATATGGATCCATATTGGGTATGGTTGGTTTAGTGTGCAAATTTTGAACTAACTTTAAGACCCATATTGGGTATGGTTGGTTTAGTGTGCATAAAGTTAAGGTTAATTGAATGAAATTGCAAATTTTTATACTTAAATAAATACCTAAAATGTCACTAAGAAAAATATAGCTCCAAATGAAATTTTGATAGTTCCATAATATTCCTCTAATTTTACTGATCAAAATGATATATAATTTTCTTATAATTGGGCTAGTATATTTTATTTTATGAATTATTGAACATTTGAAATTAATTGATTTAATAATTCAAATAATTATTAAATCAATTTCAAATCATTAATTATTCGGCTGAAAAATGGCGTGCGGGTCCCACCCTTCAGCAATAGAGCAGTGGGCCCCACACTTAATCTCTCAGGAAGACACGTGGATCTGTTGGGCCCGCTCCTTCGTCTTCCTCGCGAAAGGAATCCTCCGATGGAATTAGGGAAGAGACAGACACACAGTGCCGAAACTTTGCAGGCAACGATTCATGAACCAAATGGAAGAGTAGATTTCTTCCATTCTTCTGAACATATATTCTTAACTCATCATTCATTTTTGCTTTAAATAGTATGATATCCTAATTATCGAGTTACGGTAGTAGAAAAAGAACAATCTAATCCCTTCAATTAACAAAGATTCGAATTGAATTAAGTGTAACTAATTCATTTCTATGTAAGAAGTTCACATAATAGAACATCTATACTGAAATATTCGAAGTTGAATCCCAGCCTCTCGATTAGCCCTTCCCCGACCCACCTTTAGATTAGGAAATGAAAATAAGGAAAGAGAGTGCGAGGGCCTCGGAGCGGTTGAGATAATAGCTCGGCGAGAGGCACCGCGTGCCCTTGCGAAGACATGCGCAGAGCATGCAGAGGAGACAAACCTGGGCCGTCCGATCGGGACGGCCCGATCAACGGTTGAGATTGAGCCCTCCCAAAACTGACGGTGGAGGGCGACGACGTCAATTACAAGGGACTGCGCCAGTTAAATTAAAACTTAATAAAAATTTATTAATATTCAATTATTTCAAACCTATTTTATTAATTAAAATTAATTAATTAATTTGTATTTCAAAAATTTCTAGTAAATCACCCCTAGCTAAATGAGGGGTGAGGAACACAACAGCGTGATCGGATCTTTGATTCAATGAGTATTTATTTATTTAATTTTTTAGGGTATTTAAATAATATTAAAATATTCGATGAAAATTCAACGACTTCCAAATCCATCCAAAACTTTACCCATAGCTAATTTGTGGGAGGTGAACGCAATGGCAAAGTTATATTTTTTTATTTGAGGTCAAAAATAAAAAGTCAATTTCTAGGGTTTCTGGATTTCTAAAAATCAGGTTTTTGATCCATTTGGCTCTTAGTTTGAACTGGATCTTAGAGGTGAGTTCTAAATGACTTAATTAAGACACTAGAACTATAATTAGGACAAAGATTAGTCCTAATTGACCTAAGTAATAACTTTTATTATTATAGCAGAACACCACAGCGCCCGACATAGTTTTTCTCAGGTCAAGGCATTAATGACAGCATAGGGAAGGCAGAGAAATTAAGCTTTTGGCCTTCCCTAGCTATTTGGAACTTGCAAAAGCAATAAATCCTATTGTATCCAAGAGGAATAAAGGAATAATATTAAATGTCTTTGCATAAATTCAAGGAAGAAAAAGGGTTAGGAAGAATTTATGTAGAAGGCTAAAGGAATCCTTATATAAACAACATTTTGAAACTAAGAGAGGGTTCCCATTTTCCACATTCAAAAATTCAAAAGAAGGCTACCAATAGAGAGAGAAGGAGAACTCTCCAAGTAGTAGGATCAGAGGACCCTTGCAAGATCAAGAGACAGGAGAAGTATAAGGAGCTTGGAGGAAGGAAGAGGATGGAAAACAATAAATCCAGAGAACCCCAAGAAATTTTTGGGATGTTCCTAGTATTTTCTCTTAACCTTCTCTTATTTTTTTTATAGTCAAATTGATGTCAAGTTTCTTGTCTTTGTATGTATCTATCTATCTTGAACCTGTAATGGAAGGCTAAACCCTCCTTAGAGAGGGTTGGGCTGTAGTCATGTGCCAAGTAAGGATAAAAGTGTTGTATGTTGAAATTGCTGTAAGTAAAAATATTGAAATGAATGTTTTCTTTATCTACATGTTAATGTGAATGCCTGGAATGATTATCAAATTTTAATTCATTACTAAATCAATTATGAAATGAGAATCTTAATACAACAAAGACATGTACTCAAATGCTCACTAATTAGATTAGAGCAAGGAGTGAGTGCAAGCGCAAACATGAATTTAAGGTATGTCAAGTTCTTGGCGTCGTTGTCAAGGAACAATTTTTGTTTTGTATTAAGTACAATCTTCAAGTAAATAATGATTTAGACTCTTTACTTATTTGCATATATTTTCATTTTCTGTAATTATATCACATTGTGCTAATTGTAGTGTAATTTAGATATTTAATTTAGTTTCAGTAAGTGCCTGAAATTTTTTTAAAATTGCTGAAATATGTGCTAAAGTGTTTGATAAAAAACTGAATTGCTGAATATTTGAACTGCCAAAAATTGAATTTGCTGAAACTAAATTGCTGAAATGAATTGTTGGAAATCTAAGTTGCTAAATTTGTTTTGCTGGAAATTATTTGCTAGAATTGTAATGTTTTTTTGCTCTCTTAATGTGGTTTGAATAGCTAAATTGTTCATCTTGATTACTATGATTATTTTGTTTAGCTGAATTTGTCAACTACATGAATATGAGAGAAAACATTGCAGACTTACTTGAGAGCTAGAAGAGAACAACACTTGCTGATTATGAACAGGTTGCTATGGATAATCTAGAAGCTAATCCATTAGAAAAACAACGGGGTAGAGCATAAAGAGTAAACATAGAAGAAAATCTCAGAGAGTTATTAGGAGAACCTAGGGGTAGAACATTAAGAGATTATGCATTGCCTACTATTAGAGGCATCCCTCATGTGATTGTTAGATTGAATATAGAAGCAAATAACTTTGAAATCAAACAGCTTGGTTCAAAATATACAATTCGGTGGATTAACCACAGAGGATCCTAATTCACACATCTCCAACTTCCTTAAGATTTGTGATACATTCAGATTTAACGGTGTTTCTGAAGACGTCGTTAAACTTTGGCTTTTCCCATTTTCACTTAGAGATAGAGCCAAGAGTTGGCTCAGTTCACTTCCAGGCAATTCTATTCGCACTTGGAATGATTTGGCTAGGAAATTCCTAGCCAAATATTTCCCTCCTGCAAAAATAGCCCGGTTGAGAATTGAGATAACCAATTTTAAACAATTTGAGGGGGAGACTTTGTATAACAGCTGGGAAAGATTTAAGAAGTGCCTGAGGTGATGCCCACATCATGGGTTTCCTCAATGGATGCAGGTTTAAACCCTTTGTAATGGTTTGAATGCATCAACGAGGACACTCGTTAATGCAGCTACTGGAGGGTCACTTAGTAGCAAGACCCATGAAGGAGCTTATGATCTCTTAGAAGAGATGGCCAGCAATGCTTATCAATGGCCAAATGAAGAGCTTAATGTAAGGAAAAGGGAAGTTAACCAACTTTCTGAATTAAAAAATCAAATTTGCTAATTAAACCAAAGACTTGAGTGTATGTAACTAAATTCATTTCATAATAGTGAAACAGAAGGTGTCAATGTCGTCCTAAGCTATAGGAATAAGCAAGGTGAGGATAGAAGAGGATTAGAGCTCTCCTTTATAAAGTTTAGAACTTTGACAATCAATTTGATGAACAAACTGATGTAACATTAAATCAACATGAACACACTCTCTTGAGCCAAGAGGAAATTGTTAAAAGAACTTAGCTGAAACTAAAGGAAATAATAAACCAAATAACTAAACATGTCCTAGTTTGAGCAATAAGGGATTGTGGGAATAAATTAGGAAATTCTATAACATTAAGAAGTGGGAAGACTACGAAACCTGCTGTGTTTAACAAATCTGAAAATACATCTAAAGTTTTGAGAGAAGAATCAATGGAGGGAAAGGAAATTAATAAATAGTAAGAGAAGTAATTAAGGGAGGGAGCTCAAATGCAGTAAACTAAACAATTTGAATACACCTCACATTCCTTACCCTCAAAGAATGGCAAGGGAAAAATTAGATATCTAATTCCACAAATTTCTAGAATTATTTAAAACCCTTCATATAAGCTAAAGCCTTAGAGCAAATGCCCAGCTACACCAAATTCCTGAAAGACATCTTGTCAAAGAAAAGCAACATAAATGGAAAGAAATTGTTGCCTTGATTGAGGAATGTAGTACCATTCTTCTGTAGAAAATCCCCATCATAAGGAAAGATACAAGGAGTTTCACAATTCCTTGCACTATAGGAAATCACTCATTTTAAAAGGCTTTATGTGACTTAGGGGCTTCAATAAATTTAATGCCATTCTACATCTTTAAGAAATTGGGAATTGATTTCTTTAAACCTACATCAGTCCTTCTTCAACTAGCTGATAGATCCGTGAAAACCCCATGGGAATCTTGAAAAATGTTCTAGTTAAAGTTGACAAGTTTATCTTCCCTGTTAATTTTATTGTTTTAGAAATGGAAGAAGAAAACTAAGAGATTCCTATAATTTTGGGAAGACCATTCCTTGCTACTAGCAAGACTATGATAAATGTTAATAAGGGTGAATTGAGTCTTCGTTGCGAGGGAGAAGAGGTAAGATTCAATATAAAGGATGTGATGAGGCACTCGATTAAGCCAATGAAGAATTTTGGAAAATGGATTTGATAGAAGCGGTGCTGATGTTGGGCGAAGTAGAAAAATCAGATTCTGAGATAGATGAGGAAGTCATAGATCTATAAGGCAAGGTAGAGGAACTAGTGCAGGAAAGAAAAAAAAAAATCAGCTTTCCATTGATGAACCTTCTGAGCTAAAACTAAAACCATTGCCAAACTATTTGAAATATGCCTATTTAGGGGTAGGGACCTCACTTCCAGTAATAATTCCTGCTTTGCTAAACAAAATTAGGAAGATCAATTGTGTGAGGTGTTGAGAGAGCACAAGAGGGCAATAGGATGAAACATTACTAATCTTAAGGGGATTAGTCCAACTTTATGCATACACCAAATTCTCTCAAAAGACAACTCTAAACCCTCTATTGAACCTCAAAGGCACTTGAACCCAAACATAAAGGAGGTAGGGCATAAGGAGATCATTAAGCTCTCAGATGCTGGGATAATCTTTCCCATTTTGGATAGCCCTTGGGTAAGCCCAATTCATGTGGTGCCCAAGAAGTGTGGAATAATTGTAGACCTTAATGAAAACAACGAACTAATTCAAACCCGAAAAGTGACGAGATGGAGAGTCTGTATTGACTATAGGAGACTGAACAAGGCAACCCGGAAGGACCATTATCCTTTACCATTCATTGATCAGAGTTAGATAGGTTGGTGAGAAAGCCTTACTTCTATTTTGTAGACAGTTATTCAGGTTACAACCAAATTTTGATAGACCTAGAAGACCTAAATAAAACAACCTTCACTTGCACCTATGGTACATTTACTTTTAGGAGGATGCCCTTTGGCTTGTGTAATGCACCTGCCACCTTCCTGCATTGCATGATGGCTATTTTCTCTGATATGATAGGGGAATTTCTAGAAATTTTTATGGATGCTTTCTCTGTGGTAGATAAGTCCTTTGGCCATTGCCTAGCTAACTTAAGTAAGGTTCTAAGAATATGTGAAGACACCAACCTTATTTTAAACTAGGAAAAATGCAACTTCATGGTTGAAGAAGAGATAGTCCTCGGTCATCTTTTATCTCAGAAAATGATTGAGATAAATAAGGTTAAAATTGAGGTGATTGAAAAGTTACCACCTCCCACCAATGTGAAGGGAGTTAGGAGTTTCCTTGGCCACACAGGTTTCTATAGAAGGTTTATCAAAATAAATTTGAAGATTAGTTTATCGATGTACAGGCTTTTATGAAAGGATATAGAGTTTGAATTTGACGATGACTGCATGAATGGATTCAATGCCATAAAATCTGCTCTAATCTTAGCCCTCATCATCTCTACCCCTAGATGGGATCTTCTTTTTAAAATAATGTGTGATGCTAGTGATCTGGCTACGGGATCAGTCTTAGGACAGCAAAGGGAGAGAGCATTATACTCTATATATTACGCTAGTAAATTACTGGATGAAGCCCATAAGAACTATGCCACTACCAAAAATAAACTGTTGGCAATTGTATTTGCCTTCAATAAATTCAGACCTTATCTCATTGGTTCAAAAATTATTATTTACACAGATTATGCTGCAATCAAAATACCTACTTCAAAATAAAGAAGCAAAACCATGTCTCATACGTTGGGTTTTGCTTCTACAAGAGTTTGATCTTAAAATCCATGACCAAAAGAGATGTAATAATGCGGTGGCTGACCACCTCTCAAGATTAACCTATCTTAAGCATAAAGAAGGTGAGGAGATTTGTGAGGCATTTCCTGATGAGAAACATTATACCATTGCAGCAAGTAGACCCCCTTGGTTTGCTGATTATGCTAATTTTCTCATGGGAAAAAAATTCTTTGCCGACATTAAGAACAACTTTTGGTATGATCCCTTCTTGTCCAAATGCTGTGCTGATCAAATCATAAGGAGATGTGTGCCCGAATTTGAAGTAAACAATATCCTATATCATTGCCACACATTCCCTTATAGAGGGCATCATGGGATAGATAGCACAGCTGCCAAGGTGTTGCAATCAGGGTTTTATTGGCCTAAATTATTTAAAGATGTGCTGAATCTGTCAAAAGCTGTGACAAATGCCAAAGAATTGGGAATTTAGGAAAGCGAGATGAGTTGCCACTGAATAGAATTTCTGAGGTTAAGCTGTTTGACGTTTGTGGAATTGATTTTATGGGACCATTTCCTTCCTCCAAGTCAATCACATACATACTAGTGGGAGTTGAGTATGTTTATAAATGGGTTGAAGCAATTGCCTATGCAAATAATGATGAAAGGACAGTCATTAAGTTCCTAAAAGAACATATCTTGGATAGATTTGGCACACCCAAATTTTGATAAGAGATGGAAGAAAACACTTCTGTAATAAATAACTTGAGAGTCTTCTGAGAGGATATGGGGTGAGGCATAAAGTGGGCACAGCATACCACCCTCAAACCAGTGGGCAAGTCGAAGTATCAAACCGGGAATTAAAGCAAATTCTTGAAAAAATGGTTTGCAAAAATAGAAAGGACTGGCCAAGTAAATTGTAAGAAGTACTTTGGGCTTATAGGACAGCTCTTAAAACCCCATTTGGAATATCAAGCTGATGTATGGAAAGTCTTATCACTTGCCGGTGGAGTTGGAACATCGGGCATTTTGGGCAATCAAAAAACTAAATTTTGACTTCAAACAAGCTGGAGAATGGAGAATTCTGCAATTGAACAAACTAGATGAATTTAGGCTGAACGTTATGAAAGGGAAAAGCTGTATAAAGAGAAAACAAAAAATTATCATGACAAAAAAATCAAATCCAATATTTTCAACCAGGAATGAAAGTGTTGTTATTAAATTCAAGATTGAAGTTGTTTCTAAGAAAATTGAAGTTCAGATGGACTAGCCCATTCACAATAAAGAAGGTATACCCCCACAGAGCCATTGATATTACTACAAAGGAGGGAACATTGAAGGTGAATGGGCAGCATATACAGCTATATTTCGATGAACATGACTTGCAGGAGAATGAAAGATATAAATTGCAAGACCTTCCTTGCGAAGGAATCACATAGGAGACTCAAAATGCATCGAGCTAAGACGTAAAAATAAGTGTTTGGCAAGAGGCAACCCATGCCTATAAGGTTGTACTATTTCTACTTGCTTCTATATTTCTGCTATTATTTTTCCTACAGTAGCTGTAATGTTAATTTCTAATAAATGAATTTTGGATTTCTTGCACTCTCATCTTTACTATGAATGTGCTAACTAGTTAAATTTTTTGAACAATATTACTTAATGGATTCAATAACAAATTCAAATGTGTAACATCAAGGTCACAATTATGCTTGAAGCTTAAGGAGATAAATCAACATTACAATCTCGCACCTCCTAATAAAGTAAAGGGCTCTAGTGAAATTTAGTTTCCAACAAATTAAAATGAATATGTGCTAAAGTTTAGGTGTGGGGGTGGGGGGAAACCTAGGGAATTAAAACTAGTAAAGGGCAAGGTGTGAGTGAATAATTAAAGGTGCTAGGCTCTTATAGGACTTAATGACTACAAGAAACTAAATCAGGGATGAATAAAAATATCTCTCCCTTGAGCTGAACAAATAGGGATGATGAAAAATATCTCTCCCAAAGTGCAAAAATTGATAAACTAGGATGAAGAAAAGTGTCTCTCTTAAAAATATAAATGTTCCTTATGATTCATAAGAAGAAGAACACATGGCACAACACTCTTGTCACTCACCAAATGCCCAGCTAAAGTTTGAAAGTCTTAAGGTGATTACCCCCCCCTAATAAGGACATAAGCAAGAACATTTGAGATTGGAGCTAGATTATAACTAGAACTTGGAGATTGAATGAGGAAGGTAGTAGAGGTTGAAATTCTAAAATCACCTTAACCTAGAGCATTGTTCAGTGACCAAAACATTTCACATTGACATCCCACATTGAATCCATGAACAAAAAAAATCAAAAAATATACTTTGAGTTTACTCGAGGACAAGCAAGAATTTAAGTGTGGGGGTGTGATAAATCCAAGATTTATAGCAAAATAAAGGATTAAAAACATTCAAAATAGTACATGAACAAGCATGCTTTGATTTGAATCTTATCATTTTCAGATAAAAAAAGGAGAAGACGCAATTTTGGAGAAGAAAAATAATTTCTGGAAGAAAACTGCTGTGGCGCACTGCAGCGCCACGGCGGGCCATGGCGATCTACTGAATAAAGCTCACCTGGAGCATACCTACAAGCATGGAAGTAGAACCATTGCAGCGCGCCACGACGTCATTTCCCAGAAAAATATTTAAACATTGGATGAACTAATTGAATAGTGCCGAATCTACAATTTCAAACTTTTAACTACTGAAGCATGCTCCAAGCACTCCACAGCACGCTATGCCTTATAAAAATTAATGTAAACCTGGGACAATATCCATTGTAGCCTGCCTCAGTGCGCCACAGCGCGCCACGGTGACATTTCAGATTATTTATATAAACCTTATATGAATAAATTGAATAGTGGCAGTTCAGTGTTTTCAAAACTCAAACTGCCACAGTACGCTATAGCGATAAACCCAATTAATTTGACTCATCACATTGCAGAGCAATGAAACAGTGTTTCGAATGAGGCTGCCACAGCGTGCCATGGCGGATCCCCAGTAAATAGCATGTATGGGGCCTTGAATAGCAGAATTAGATACAACCGCTGTAGCGTGCCACAACACACTGCAGCATACCACAGCGCGCTGCAGCACCCCACAGTGCGTCACAGCGTCTGATGCAGTTTTTTCCTTGTCAAAGCATTAATGACACCATAGGGAAGGCAAAAAAATTATGCCTTTGGCCTTCCCCAACTGTTTGGAACTTGCAAAAGTAATAAATCCTACGATATCTAAGAGGAAAAAAGAAATAATATTAATATTTTTTGCATGAATTCAAGGAAGAGAAAAAATTAGACAAAATTTATGCAGAAGGCTGAAGGAATTCCTATATAAATGCATTTTGAAACTAAAAGAGTGTTCCCATTTTCCACATTCAAAAATCCTAAAAAAGGCTGCTAATAGAGAGAGAAGGAGAACTCTCTAAGGAGTAGGATCAGAGGACCCTTGCATGATCAAGAGACATGATAAATGCAAGGAGCTTAAAGGAAGGAAGAGGAAGGAGAAGAAGAAATCAAGAGAACCCCAAGAAATTTTTAGGACGTTCCTAGTATTTTCTCTTTACCTTCTCTTGCTTCTTTTATAATCAAACTAATGCCAAAGTTCTTGTCTTTGTATGAATCTATCTATCTTAAATCTATAATGGAAGGCTAAACCCTCCTTGGAGAGGGTTGGGTTGTAGTTATGTGCCAAGTAAGGATAAGAGTGTTGTATGTTAGAATTGCATTAAGTAAAAATATTGAACTGAATGTTTCCTTTGTCTACATGTTAATGTGAATGCCTGGAATGATTATTAATTTTTAATTCATTACTAAATCAATTATGAAATGAGAATTGTAATATAACAAAGATAAGAAAGACTTATGCTCAAAGGCTTACTAATTGGATTAGAGCAAGGAGTGATTGCAATAGAGTTGAGGGATACGTGACAAGTTCTCAAGTCGATTAGCACCACTCCTTAAGCTCATCAGAGAAGTTGATGCTTGACAGACGGAAATACACATCTGTGTTTGCATGCAAGTGTACGTGGTCTGAAGTAATAAGTGGAAAGTTTAGTTTCTGAGATTTATCGAACCTCATGGAACAGTTGTTCTGATACCAAGTTGTATTTTCTTTTACTAATATCTAGATGACAAATTTGGTTGATTTTTATTTATTCCTAATTAGCAATACACAAGACTTGAGTAAAGATACGATTTGATTAAAAAGGAGAGAGCTGAGAATTCGTTACAATATATGCAAGGATTGGTTAAATGACTTTATTATTTGAATGTATACGTTCAATTTATTGCTTGATTAAATCAAGTGAACATCATTTGGAATTGAAGAATCCTCCAATTACATTGGGTTCAAGTTTAGTGCACAAAGAGAACTCTTTTTAGGTTCCTCCTTAGCACATAAACTCTTAAGAGATATGATTCAATTTTTTAGATTTTGATTCCCTACATCTAGGCTACCAAAAACATCTTTTTTAATTATAATGATCTCACAAGCAAGATTCCATTTACCGTGCATCATGCGCTTCACATACAGTTTAGCTATATGCGAGGATGCATTGGGTCAATGGATTATGTCACATCATCCATTGAAGTTCCCAATGTTCTCTCATCCCTTTGCTGAGCAGTAGAGCAAGGCTAATGGAGAACTTGGTTCTCAAGTGTCAATCCTTTAGGAAAGCTACTAAGGAAGGGTGCAAGTGAGCATTGAGAATTCTATCACGTAATTCTCAGCTCTCCTCGCACTACCTTCCTTGCTCTTACCCAATTGATGAGCATTGGAATACAAGCTCTTTTAATTAAAATCAATAAGAATTTAGTTCATCCAAGCACTCATTCAATGTTAAATTTTAACAATACAACAATAGTTTTTCATTACAATTAAACAATATCATTATACACCAATTTTTCCCTTGCATAATTCTACAACTACATCTCAACCCTCTCCAAGAGGTTTTTAGCCTTCCATTACTAAGCAAGAAAGAATATACATGCATAGAAAAGTGAACATTGCCATCAGTTCACGGCAAGAACTTAATCAAGGGAGTTTAGGAGAAATACAAGGAATCACCCGGAGGTTTTCTGGGGTTCTCTTTACTTTTCCTATACCATCCTCTTGAAGCTCCACCTTTCGTTCTTTGCTGTCTTTTCTTCCTTCCTGTTCTTGATCCTCTCTTCCTCTTGTAGAGTTCTCCTTCTTTCTCATCCTGCAGCCTTTCTCTTGGTCTTTTGAGTAGCAAAGGTTGGAACCCCTTCTCAATCTTCAAGTCTCCCTTTTATAGACTTCCTTTCACCTATTTAAAATTTAATTCAGCAAATAAATCTCATTTAGAAATTTGTGCTTTGATTAAATAATTATTCATTTATTTTTTTGGCAATGAAGGGATTTAGGCTGTTTGTATTTATGTTTTCTTGAGTATAAAAAATTTAATCAATCTCTTGTTCTTCCCCATGATGGCATAAACATGTGCTCCTTAAAATAATTTTATATAAGAGATTCCTCAATTTTAATTGCATCCACCCCTTCCATCTTCCTCATATTCTTAATTTATTTCTTCATGAATTATTTCATGAGAATGAGAGATTTTAAATTAATTTATATTAATTCCAGCTATGGGAAAGGGAAGAATTTAATTCTTTTGCCTTCCCTATGCTGCCTTGAATGCATATTTCTGGCAAAAACTGCGTTGGGCGCTGCGGCGCGCTGTGGCAGTAGCGTTCCAAACACTGTTTCACTGTGGCGCGCTGTGGCAGCAGCACTTCAAACACTGTTCCAGCATAAAAATTATTATCTTTTCTACGGTCACCGCAGCGTCCGCTGTGGCGCACTGCGACGTGCTACATCGGATAAACTTTTAGATTCACTATTCAATCAGTTTCTCTATAGTTTTATAAATGAAAATTTATCTGCTGCGGCGCACTACAATGGATAAACTTTTGGATTAAATATTCGATTTCTCTTTTATATAGTTTTAATATTTCTTCGAGAAATGACGCCATGGCACGCCGCAGTGCGCGGCAGTGCGCCGTGGTACGCTGGGGCGTGCTGAGGCGGTTTTCTCCCAAAATTGCATATTTAAGTCAAATTTTAATTTACTCATCTTTTATCCTGAAAAGCAGCAAAAGCACATCATAATATATAATTATAATTAAAAAGTGCTTACTTTTATTAACCTATTTTACTACAAATCTTGGAGTTATCAATGCTTATGAGCCAAGTCCCTTCCAATCATGCTCTGCAGCTCAAAAATGTAGAAGGAGGGAGAGATCATCGGACACCATGGATGATGTGACATAGTCCAGTTGGGCACGATGAATCCTCTCCCTTAGCAAAACTACGTGTGAAGCGCATGATGCTGCTAGGAGGGAATCAAAGCTTGTGATGTTAAATATAACTAAAAGAAATATTTGGTAACCTAGATATTGGCAGTAAAAATCAATTAAATTTTGATCTCATGAGAATTTAGGTGCTGAAGAAGAACCCTAGAGGGTTCTCCTTGTGCACTAGATTTGAACTTGTTAAAATTAGAGGACCAATCTAAGGAAGGCAATGTTCACTTGATTGATTAGGCATAGAAAATAACTTTATGAATTGCGATGACACGATTGCAACACCAAGTCCATATGAGTCACATGATAAACCACCAAGTCTCTCTTCTCAATCACATAGAATCTTCATTTAAGTGCTTTGTATGGTAAATTTAGGAATCAAACCAAAAACACTAAAAATAATTTTTCTAAACATTATTGAAAGAAGATAAAACTTAGTAACAAAACCACAGTTCCCTAAGGACAATAAATCTTAGAACTAAACTTCCACTTATTATTTCAGACCACATGCCCTTACTAGCAAGCGCAGACATGAATTTAAGATATGTCACCCTGCAGCACCATTATGTTGAGATGTTCTTGGAATAAAAAAGTTTCATCTGATTCCATTGAAAGAACAAAATTCTCTAGACTCTTTCTCACAATACTCATTTCCATTGACAGATCTTTGGCACTTGAGCTTCAATCTCACATCAATCTCAACCAGAGCTAGTAACATTAAGAACTACACCCATACCCTCCATGTATGATCATTAATAAATTTGAAAACATATGTAGCCCCTCCAAGAGAAGAGATGGGAGCTATACCCCATAGATTTGTCTATACTAATTTTAGTTTATGTTAGTTCAAGGCTCTCCCACTCATTGAGAAACATACTAAATTTTTATAAACATAATTTTCACAAAATTATAGCTCAGCATAATTCTATACTAGAATCATCCTTCTAGCTAATAGTGTATTACATTCAGATAATTACTCTTACTCATGGTCATTTTAAAGGTTTCCATTTACTTTAGGCTAATGATATTTTGTTATTTAGTGAAGCAACTTGTAAGAATATCATAGACTTTAAATTATGTTTGGATAGTTTTTTTGAAGCTTCAGGTCTATCTTCATCCATATATATTCCTAAGCATGTGGCTAGTGCTTCTAAATTGGTTTTGATTTTAAAGTTTAACATACCTTGCCCTCCTTTAATGTTTTAGAGGCTTTACGTTATGAATTATAAGATACAAGTTAAGCAACCTAGACCCTAGGTTGACTTAAACCTTTGGTTTGCCCCAAACGTATTTTCCTTTAGCAAGTTGTTTATAGTTTCTTAAGTTTTCTATTTGAACTTTATTATTTCATTGGTCTAGGGTTATTCATATTTAAGTGTATTTAAGCACATTAATAGCATGTGTGAATGATTTATTGATATTTGATCTAACTTTAGAGAAAAGCCTATTTTTTCTTCAGACTCAATTGCGTCTGCAATTAAAATTGAACCCCATAAAACTTATTGATATTTGATCTAACATTAAAATTGGATGCAAAGTACCTCAATGTTGATTTTACCTCTGCAACACTTTTCTTCTTATTGAATGGTGGAAGGCTAATATATTGAAACTACTTGATTGTTCTAATAGTTCCAACAAATATTTCTCTTGTTAAACCTTGAATTTTCACAAAAGGCATCTAATTATTTTGTTATATTTCATAGTTTTTAGGTATTCAAGATTAATTAGATGATTTTTATCCATTTTCACAAAAGAAGGGGCAACCAGGTGCTCAGACATTTCTGAGTTCCTCATTACAACCCTTGAGCAGCATCTTATGGAATCTACAGACTCAAACATGACTGTGACAAAGATCTGTGTGCACGGGCACGCCCAAGTGCTAGCCTGATAGAGACCTGTGTGCCTAGTCGCACCGAAACATCATCTTGATAAGGACCTGCAGTAGATCAGCCTCTTATCTTCGGTATCTCTTCCTCCTTCCCTCCTTTATAAAAATAGCCATAAACCTTCTCCTCTCCACTAAGCCCTCCTCCTCCCCCCAACAATCATCGCTGACTTCCGTCATCAGCCTCCAATGACAGAAGATCCCCTCTAAACATGATAGAAGAGAAGTGATCTCCTTTGAACATGAAAGAAGAGAAGTGATCCCCTCTGAATAAGAAAGGAGAGAAGAGAACTCCTCTGAATAGGGAAGCTGAACAAAAAGAGAGATGATGATGATTTTTTTAAGAATAATAATAATTACAAAAAAAAAGAATAAACTAATTTCTAACTTCCAACTTTATTTACTACTCATCACTATTTTTTTTACAGCTACTATCATTTTCTTCAATTATTTTTATTTTTGTCAATTACAATTAATAATATTTTTATTATTACTGTGATTTTCTTACTTTCATTTTTTTCAAGTCATATTCATTTGTGTCAAGTATATTATTATTAATATTATTATTATTATTATTATTGTAATTTTTTTATTATCATTTTCTTTCAAGTTATTTTTATTTCTATCATTTATTATTATTATTATTATTATTATTATTATTATTATTATTATTATTACTGCAATTTTTTTTATTGTAATTTTTTTCAAGTCATTTTTATTTCCGTCAATTATTATTATTATTTTTATAACAATTATTTTAAAATTTTCTTATTGTCATTTTCTTTCAATTCAATTTTATTTCTATCAATAATAATAATAATAATTATTATTATTACTATTATTAATATTTTATTATTATAATTCTTATTATTATTATAATAATTTTTTTACTATCATTTTCTTTCTTGTTCTTTTATTTCACTTAACAATTATTATTATTATTATTATTATTATTATTATTATTATTAATTATTATTATTAATATTATTTATTAGTGTCAATTCTTTTTATTTTATTTTTTTATTTTGTTATTATGTCAATTTCTTTTATTATTATCAATTTTATTTTGTAATTATATTTCATTTTAAGTTAAGAATAAAGAAAGAATAAATTATACTATAAAATTTTGTTAATGTTATAGAACTAAAAATAGTATTTTCAATATGATACTAATAAATTATTATTTGATAATTAAATAAGTAGTAAGTTGTGTAATCTCATCTAATAAAAATTACGTATACACAGATTTGAAAGAAATTAGCACAATTATCATTCTTTACCTTTAATGCTTTTATATTGATGGTTAGCATTGAACTTGAGCGTAATCCCATTTATTATAATATTTAAAACTATCATGAAGACAAATATTCATGAAATATCTTGATAATGGTGATGCATTATATTTCATTTTTGCTTAGTGGATTATCTTAAAGTCTGCACAAACAACTGTTTAGAGAGATAAAGAGCCTATACAAATAAGCATGCGAGGGGGCATATATAAATAGAAGTGGATGTTTATTTAAATATAATGAACCCTCAATGCCTCAGGGCCTTTGTTGCCTAATAAAATATTTTTAAATAATTGACAAAACATGTCCATATATATTTTGTATGTATTTTATAATTGACAAAAACTTATTTAACTATTTTACAAGGGCAAATCTCATTTTCTTACTTCCGCAAATCGCCTTTATTTGAAAAGGTTAAAAATTGATATTATTTAGTACTTAGAGTATTCTTTAATAGGCATTCAACTCAGGCATTTTCGTTGTAAATGCCAGATCATGAGCAAGAGAAAGTGCAAGGAAAAAATCATTGAGGTGCATTTTATAAAATTAAAAAGTCTACCCCACTACTTGCATTTTATTTCAAACTGTATTTCTATTAAATTTATGTACTTTTAAGTAAATATCTTATATTAAGAAAATATGAACTTAATTTTCCAAATATTAAATTAATAAGAATAGATGGATGATGAAATTTTATATGAAAATTAATGGAAATGCTCATCTATATTATTTCAAAATATGGTTATGCGGCTTCGATAGCTTAATGTTGGTTTAGCTCACGCTAACCTAGCGTCGGATCCCCACATAAATAGAGAGAATCAATTAGAGAGAAAATTATGGCTCCAAAGAAAGAAATTTTTAGCCACCATAAGAAGAGACCCTAAGGATACTCTCAAAGAACTAAAGGAGGAAGAAGAAGACAGCAAAGTTAAAGAGAATCCTCAGTGACATTTCTTCTATAACTTCTTCTCCACTTTCTTTATTTTATTTTTTATTGTATTATTTCACTGTAAAATTGTGATGCTTTTGAGAACCATAGCTTCTCTTACTTATGATTTAATTTTAATGGCAGCCTAACCCCCCTCCCTTTTTGAGGAGGGTTAGGCTTGACCTTTGTAGCAAATGTACTTATGTTAATACTGAGTAGTGAAAATCTATGATAAATGCTTGTGTTTATCCTTATAAAAATCATTTATTTTGCAATTACAAAATCAATCACTTAAATAAAAGAAGTACGCTTATAATAAACTATATGTTTGATCGAACTAAAAGTTAAGATCAAGGTCTATGTGCATGTGAACATACCAAATGTAAGTAGTACTAAACTCTAGATCGAAGCAAAAGTCTAGATCAAGGATTTATGTGCACTTGACATACAAGCAGCACCAAACCCCAGATCAAAGCAAAAGTCTAGATCAAAGATTTGTGTGCACTTAGCATTTCTTATCTTTCATGTTCCATACCTCAAGCGGTCTCACTCTTTGACATAAGTTGAGACCAAATAAGGGATTACATGAGTAGAGAGAATCTGCATGCTTTGCTTTGAACACAGAGATATCTATGTACATGTGAGAACATAGATGTAAATCTATTTCCATTTGCACTAGATAGGGAATGCTGATAGAACTTAAGGAAACCATAATTTAGAAATTTAATTCAAGATGTACCATACGAGATTAGCTGAAGATGACCATAGGGTTTAGTAGTAAGTGACCCATGTGCGTGAGAGATCATTAGTGGGTTTAATAATTCATTGCCCCTTGAAATATATTTAAGCTTATCCTTTTTAATAGAAAATAGCATTAAACTCATCAAGAGCTAAAAATGTTGAATCATAGTTGATTGGTCTTGTGACCTCCACAATCTTGATTTACAATGGAGGTACAGAATTTGGGGTAGCATCATCTGACTTGCTCAGGATTATAGTTGGAATTTAGAATAATAATATAAACATTATAAATAATTGATCAATTAATTGAAAATAATTTTTATTTCATTATAGTAGTAATTACCAAAGTAGACTTTTTTTTATTATTTTAAAATATAGGAAGAAATAAGGAAATAAAAGTGCTGCAATTTATTACTTAGTGTTGTTCAAGTTGTTCAGTGACATCCTGACCTAGAATTTACAATGAAAATACTCGAGTTGAACACTTGCTAGACAAAACTCAAAGTACTTTTGGATATTATTAATTATAATATATATATTAGTGGAAAGCATTGAATTACATTTGAAAAATTCAAAAAAACAAAATAATAAGGATTGAAGAGACAATATTTTCTCTTTTGAGAATTATTATGGCTTTTTCTATAAATTAATATTGAAACAATAATTTAAATAATAATTTAAATAATAATAAAAATAGCTTGTTACAAGTAAGTCATACTACATCAAAAATTGATATCTCTATCTCAAAAATGAATAAATAATAATAGCATCATTCTAGTAGGAAATTATTAAATCTTGAGGAATTAAGCACATCTGCTTGATTATCATATATTGGGTCCTAATGTAACATGCATATATACATATATATATTAAAGGCCTCAGCATTTAGTTTTATTAAGTAATTAAATAGATACATAAAGGGTTGTGAGGGTACAAGAATCAACCTAGAGAAACTAAAAAGCTTAAAATAGTCTCAAAAAGCTAGGTCCTAGGGTATAGCCTTATAGGACCCAGGAAAAAAAAAAGGAAACAAAATAAAAACAAAAGGAAAAAGTCACAAAACAAAATGAAGATAGGGCTACAGGCTACACCAAACCATAATCCAACATGAAGCATCATAGAGACCTGCAAAAAGGACCAACAAGCAACAAATAGGAGGATAATACAGAAACCAAACCTAAAGGGTACAGGGTGTCGCAATCAAAGTGGCCACCAGCAATCACCAAAAAATCACCACCTCCCAACTCCTTTAGCATGAAAAATTATCTCCAAACAAGTAAGTCAAAGGGCAAAACAAAAGCCTACAACACCTCAAATCAGGATGGAGATAACAATAGTGTCGCAAAGCTTCCGATAAAACTCCCAGTAGAAAACAAACAACCCTCGAACGAGAAAATGAAAAAACCTGCTTCACTTCAATTATAAGAGCCAACTGTAGAAAACCCTAACCACCACCATGGATAGCCAACTAAAAGCCCAATGGCCCCTATAGATGAATATTCATAACAAACACAACTGAGGAAGTAGCCAGACACAACAAGTTGACCCTAAAATATTGAAAGCCAAGCCTTTCAGATTGAAAACCCCGCCCACTACCAAGGACTAGCCAACTTAAAACCCATAAGGTCCCTATAGAGCACCAAAAAAAATAGCCAATTCAAGGTAGTAGCCAACAATCAAACAAAGCCACCATAACCAACTTGAAAGCACATGGGAGGCAACAGCCTTCAAGAACTGCCAACACAACCAGGCATTGCCAAGTCAGACAAAAAATATCAAACTAACTCGAATGCAAGAAAAAAACTAGTCAAAAACAAACCACTAAAAAAATGAGATCATAACTGAAAACCATAATCCAGATAATAGTTCTAATCCAAATGCTAAACAGACAAATCAACCCAGCTGATCAAGCTAAGAACCATAATCTAGATAAAAGAAGCTAGCTAATTATCCTAAGATAAAGGAGAATTAAAACTAGAAGTAATGACAAAGATTAAAAGCACAGCCGTAAGACAATCCCAATCATTTCAATGATTATAAGAAAAGCTCCAAACTAAGATAAAAAAAAAGGAACACATCATTTTCATAAATAAAACCACCTATCTCAGATCAAAAAGGTTGAAAGGCCGTTGGCACCTATCCTCAGAAAACCTGCAAGAGAACCTGAGGACAACACCATTCCTTCCTTAATAACATCCACAAAGCAGCAAGGAGATAATCCCAGCACAACCTTAAGACAATCCCAATCATTGCAGTGATTACAATAAATGCTCCATACTAAGTTTAAATAAAAGGAACACATACTTTTCAAAAATAAAACCACCTATCCTAGAACGAAAAGGTTGAAAGGACGCTGGCAGCTGGCCTCGGACAACCTACAAGAGAAGCTATGGGTATTCCCATACCTTGCCTAAAGTCATCCACAAAGCAGCAAGGAGATAATCCCAGAACAATCAAAACTTGTTCAAGAGTATTCCAGCACTGAGATGGTCTCCAGAGAGGAAATAGAGACCACTTCCAATGGATAATCTCAATGGTTTGGTTATGACCCGCAGCAATAACCCAAATTTGCAGCACAGTTAAAAAGCACTTGTCAAAATGTGTGTGTGTGTGTATATATATATATATATATATTAAATCTAAAACATTTTTATTTTATTTTTGACATCCAAAATATTATTATTTCCCCAAATAAAACAATGTTCATTGAAACCCATCAAAATAAGATTGATATTATATTATTGGCTAAATGGGGTTTATTTGAATATTTAGCCTTATTTTTGCTATCCCAAATATGTCAATGAGTAAAAGTAAAGAATAGATTACCAGTATGAAGCTTTTTATTATTTCCCACAGGGCCAGCATGAAATAGCTCAGCATTTGATTTGTAAAGCCTTATATACCAATTTCAGCAGTGATCAAATTCCAAACTAACTAGCTTTATTTATTTTCAAAATAGAAACATGCTCAACACTTTCAGATTTGTGACAATATTGACATTTAGATGCTAAGTAATAACCCATTCTTTACATAATTTCTTCCACATTAATGTAGTTATTATAAATTTTTCAAAGGAAGATATTTAGAATTGAGGGGATATACATTTATGCTAGATCCAAATTGGGAAGGTGAGAAGACTTCTAGCTCTACAAATACTCCAAAGCTTAGTTAAGTTTATTTTGCCTACCGTACAAAATTCAGAGTTTACTTTCTTAATGTGAGCCAAGGTTGGTTTAAGAAGGTTGATTTGGTTAAACCAATCTATTGGGAGGATGATTTTAAGTTAATCCTCATTCCAACCTGATATATCACATTCTATGAATATTATCAAAGGTCCAACAATAAGAACCATGGCTAAGAGTTCAAGTGAAAATTTTGAAGAAGGGCCCAATTACATGAGCCAAATTAAAAGTTCAATAAAGAGCCCAAATATAAGGCTTACCAGTTGTATTTTGTTTTTATTAATATTATACTTTTTATATTTATTAAGGCGCATGGTTGGCCAGCCATGTCATGAGAAAAATATGTAATGTAAGCAGATGGAGTTACTCCCTCACTAATTGCCAACTACCCATCTGTCCCACCAAATTTCCTTCCATATTTTCCCTCCAAAGCTCATAGGGCAAGAGACTTGTAGTACCTATAAATATGAGCTGAAATGAAATATAATGAATTAACATGAATGAAGGAATTTTTTTTGTGAATAGCTCTCATATTGTTTGGTGTTTGGTGGTGTCAATTTTATTGCCTATCTTTGATAAGTTAGATTATTATCTAATTTATATTCTATTTTCTAACTATACTCTTATCCTCATAACCTCAAACCATCCACACATCTTCTCCAGCATCTTATGTATCCTATTAAATTCTTAAATCATTATATAATCTCTCAAATGCACTCCAAACTCCATGACAACCTCCACAACTAAATCTAAAAATAGCTTGACCTAGTCTTATTCCCTACCACTCATCACCAATCTAATCATCATCAGACCTAGCCATCTACTCCAGATCCAAATAATACATCTTAGGCCAATTATATTATTTTATTTCCAGCCCCTTAACAAACCCAAACCCCACCTACAAAAGGGATATTTTGAATCAGCCCAAACTAGGCTCGATCTAGACTAGTCTTGGTTTTCCTTTAGATAGTCTACTCTAAACTCATAACCAACACACCACAAACTCTAGAAATCATCCTTAGATATTGTCCTACCCATCCATTTAATATTTAAATACCTAAACCACCAAAAAGTCAGCTCACTAGCTTCATATTTTGGTATCAGAGCGAGGTTGGAAAAGCTGGAAAAAAAAAAGTATCTCGGCATGAGGAATAAAGAAAGGTGAAATCTGCTCTGCAATCTTTTGAGTCATGCCAGCAAGTGTAAGGTAAGTTAATCCTTTTTATGACTTAATATTTTTCATATTAATTACTTAGAAATTTGTCATATTACTTGTAAGTCTATAGTGTGTACATGAACTCAAATTAGTGAGCACCATATATAACCTAGCAAATATCCTTATATGAACATACCTTAAGCATTTACTTGAGTTAAGACATGGAAAGTGACTGTTCCAATTAATATTGAAGCCTTTACCTTAATGCAAGAAAAAAATTACCTTGAAGCAACCTTCAAATCAGCAACAACAGCGGCAAAAAGTAGCTCAACCGAGGGATAGGGAGAAGTCACCAACAGAGCAGAAAGAATTCACCAAGCAACAAACAACCAACTGTAACAGCACATTAGAGATCGACCAGATAGAAGCTACCAAGCCAAATAAGAACCAAACATTGAATACAACTGGAAAAATGAATAGCTAGAAATAGGATCATTCAACAACACAACCATTGGAGGAACAACAAACTTAGAGAAAACTAAAAAGAACTGCCCTGGAGAGCGATCCAGCAACAGGCCTCCAACAAATTGAGCCAAAAAACAAGCCTCCAACCAACAACCCTCCAAAAAATCGAGCAATCTAGCAATAAGACACCAACCAGTTGAGCAAAATAGCCTTCATACCATAGAGCACTGTCACCAGTAAAACCACAGATACACAGAAAATAAAACAAAAAATCCTATATTTGTAGACCCTACACAATAGCAGGCTAAACAATATAAAATAGGGCACAAACAAAAAGAAAGATGCAAATGCATTAGCACCTAACCAACAAATACATACAAATAAAAAAGAACTCACTGCCAGGTAAAAGGAAAACTACCTGCACCAGCACAACTCATAGAAAAGCACAGCCACCACTCACACTCTGAAGGATTGAAACAGCACAAACCACAAAAAGTAAAAGCCACCAACCAGAGAGCACCAACCTAGCTGAAAGTTAAAACCAACTACCGAGCACAGCTGCAAACCAACATCACATAACCAAAATGAAACAAGAAAGAAGAAGAAAATTTGAAAAGACAACATAATGCTCCCAATCAGAGAAAGCATCAAAAAATCAATTATAAATCCTTGAAATTTTTATTTTGACATCCTGAAGACTGAAGTTTCTCCAAGCAAAGCAGTTTTTATTAAAGGCCTCAAGAATAAGGCTAATATCAAAGTGAATAGCATTAATAATATTTGAGTCCTTAAAGGCCTTATTTAAGTACTCGGCTTTGTTCCTATAGTCCCAAATGTGCCAAAGTGAGAATGCAACAAATGAATTCCCAATAAAATGTTTTTTTGAGTTTCCATAATAACCACCTTAAAGAAAATCAGCGAAAGAGTTGCTAGTAGGACTATCATTTTCTATAGCCAACCACTTCCAAACTAATTTGCTTTGAACATTTTCTTAGAAAACATGATTTATATTTTTTGAGTTAGAGTTGGAACAACAATGGCATATAGAAGCAAAATAGTAACCCATTATTTTCTTGTTTACATCTACACTTATAAAATTGTTAGCCAGCTGCCATAAGTTAATACTAATGATGGAAGAGGCACATTTGTGCCATATCCAAGTTGGAAAATTTGCAAGTTTAGATATTCTACAATAGTTTCAAAAGCATGTAAATTTAATTCTTCCCAGAATGCTAAGGTTTTGAGTTGGCAATTTTTTTGTTAGAAAGTATTGGACTGAAGTCATGAAGAAGAGTAACCACTTTAGTAGGCAGCAAATTATTCAATAATTCCATATTCCAACCCTCAGAGTTTGAGAAAATGTCTCCCAACATTAGTTTGGGCTTAGAGATAATGTTTGTATAATTGGCAACTGGTTCATTTGGACCAGTTGTCAAACTAAGAGCTAGAAGTCTTATCAGTTTCATCCCAAGATAAAGTTTCTTCAATAATATCACGATGATTAAGAATTCTATGCCACACTTTAGAATTAGTTTTTTTTTTCTGAGTAATTTGGGTCGGGTGTTTAGTTGCACAATAATTAACATTCAGTAATTGGACCCATAAAGAGTTAGAAGTACGGAATTTCCACCAAAGCTTGTAAGAATAAGCCTTGTGGATTGAATATAAACATCTTAAGCCTAAACCACCTTCATCCAGAGGGAAGGTTAGCCTATCCCAAGAACGCCAAATTATTTTATATCCTTTGTTGTGGTACCAAATAAATTTATTGAGAAGAATTTTAATTTTTTTCATCACAAAATTTATTGAAGCAGTCACCTCCAACTAACAAAGAGGGATAGTATTTATAACATATTTAAGTAATATTAAATGTCCCCCTTGAGAAGGATACTTATGTTTCCAACCCCTTAACTTCTTAAAGATTGCACACAAAAGGTTTTTATAAATGCTATTTTTATTGTGGCCACTAAAAATTGGGATACCCAAATAAGTGAGAGGAAGTTTCCTTGATTGAAATTGAGAATCCTATATTTATAATTGACTTGATGACTATTAACTTTCCCACTAGAAAATTTAATTCTTTTTGATATACAAATTTTTTTAATCTACTTGAATGTGTAAAGATGCTAGAACATGATGATTAGATAATAACTGAGATAACAAAAAGGACAATCAAACTAGGAACTACACAATATGGTACATTCAAAGGATTTCAACTCAATACTCCACCAATCAGAAGGAACCCAATAATACCACAAAATAAACCAATACTTAATAGACCTTGCCGATTATTGCATCCATATAGGAAATGTTACCATCAAAAAGATCAATGTCATAAATGAGGTAGAACTGACCACCTCTATCAATTCTGTATGGCAAGCTATACAATAAAAAGATAGCCTATAAGAATAATCAAACCAGTTTACAATCAAGCACCACTAGCAGTCTCAAGACAAGTTCATGCCCTAGTTCCACAATAGATTCCTACCCTTATTCCTTGATCAGTACAAGCTACTGCTCAAGCTCAAAAAAATCTAGCTCTTGTAAGAATGTATACACTTACCCCTATCATATTCTCATAAATCTTCAAAGTTATTTCAAATATTTTATATTATGAAGATATTCCATTTTCTATTTTATTTGATACTAGAGCCAGACAATCAATTAAATCAAAAGTATGTTCCAAATGAATTCAACTACCAAGGAATACTGCATCTGTGAAATATCAATAAATAGAAAATTCTTATTTACCACACTTATACTACTTCATATCTCTAACTTTGATCATATTCTAGGAATGGATTGGCTAAGTCAACATAAAGTTATTATAAATTGTTAAGAGAGAAAGTGAAACTAAACGGGGATAGTAAATCCAATTCTATAAAAGGAAAATTAAGCACCTTGACACACTTTATTGATATAATGAAGACAAAAAAGTTGATTAGAAAAAGATATGAATTTTATTCGCTAATAATGATAGGTATGCAGAAAGATAAAAAAATTTTTTAACAGACACTAGAATAGTAAAAGATTTTGTAGATATATTTCTCGATGATCTTCCAGGATAACCACCTATTTGTGAAATAGATTTTCCAATTAAACTTCCTCCTAATACATAGCTATTGTCCAAAGCACCTTATTGAATGGCACCATTAGAACTACTGTAACTCAAGATAAAAATATAAGAATTGATGGATAAAGGGCTTATTCATTTATGTGTATCTTTGTGGCTCATGCCCTGCTGCTTCGAGCAAATGAAGTATGAAATAGCAGTGAGATGGGTCATCACTCAAAGATAACCCAGGATTAGCATTAACAAAGTAAATGTTAACTAAAAGGCAACTTACTTTGCTAATACTAATACTAATACTACTAAGATGCTTAAGTAACCAACTATTAGACACATAATTGTGCCCTTAATTATCATATAATAATAATCATAATTTGGAATACAATTAGACTGGTGTAATAATTAAATAGAGTGTGAAAGCTAACAAAATTGGAATACATCCATTCATCACATTCAAGGATAAACAATAAATAATATAAAGGAAACATCCCAAATGACATAGTACTGAAATAATGTATGTAGTGCAAAATATAATCATTACAAATTATGAATTTAATAATATTTTAGAAATGAAAAATTCAAATGAAAATCACTCTCTCCTAAGAATAAAATAAAAACAATCTTGCTATAGAATGATCATTTTCATGCTCCTTCTCCTCATCTAAAATTCACTCCTCAAATTGCTCTAAGACTAACATGTTGGTTTTTACATGCCAGGGCCCCAACACATAAAAGAAAAATCTTATGCTAGACAAATTATCTAAGTACATTTGAGGTTGTTAAATTATTAAGTTTTAGGGTATCACAAATCATCCTAAGCAATAAAAGTGCTACAAAGCATCAACTAAAATAGTAAAAGATATAGACAATACAATTATAACTTAAGCAAAATATGAGGTAAGTAAGCATGCCTCAAACCAATTAGCTAAGAAAAGGTTAGGCAATTTCTAAACTACTAAAGTATAAAAAAAGTCCTAAGAAAATATGATCAATTATACATGTTGATTTTCTGATAAAGGTGCAAAACAAATAAAGCAATATTAAAACTAGCATTCTAATATGCTTACATAGAAAATCATGTATAAAATCAGAAAGTTGTGAAATAATGCATAGATACCAAAATACTATAAATACCATAAATACTATAAGCATATGAAAATTGAACTGAGTTGTACTGAAAGTAACTGAACTAAAAAGTATTTCATTTTAATTGAATGTGTGCCTAGATTAATCTTGTCGTAATAGAAACTGGCTAAATTTAGCCATTGAACAAGAAGTTCCGCATGTAGCATCTAAACCACTAATGGCTAGATTCGAGTTGAACTATATAATGAGACATGTATTATTCAAACTCTCTCGTAGTTGGATCTGAAACAGAATTGAAGAGGCCATCTAACAAGGACACACTCCACTGAATTATTATCTAAATTTATTGAATTTACTAATTATTTGTGCCAATGTCTTATGCATTTTAAAACTAGCATAACATATTCATCAAAGATTTTATACCTCAACTAATATGTCAAAATAATAAGACTCAAATAACAAAGAATGTAATTCATACAAATCTAAGGAAATAAAGCAATACTAAGCAAAATCTATGATATCTTTTATTTTTTAATTCATTTGTTCTAACTATTCTGAGATTATACAAGATCATAATCTCCAATATCCTACTATCTAGTATAAGCTCAGAGCCACAATCCTAGAAAGTTACCCATTAAAACTAATCAGGTTCTAATTTAAATCAAAATAGTGTAACCTATAAAAGTTAACAAACTAATCAAATCATCCTAACTGATGCATTTATTATACCAAAATTAATCTTGATAAGGCAAATTATGACTAATGGATTGAGTTAAAGTCCAAAATATGAGGTTTATACTTCTTATTCCAAAGGCACTGAAGTCTAAGGATCTAAGATTTCTCTAATCTCACATACTAAAGGTTAAGGCAAGACTTCTTAAGTAGGATCAAACATAGAAAGACGGATCTTTAATCTTATGCTAAAGTCAAAAGATAAAATAATCAAGACTAAAAATAATAATATCTAACCCTTAAAATAAAAGATACAATTTAAATTGGTTAAGCTATTGAGTAATCTCATTACTCAATAAGTATAACTTAAGAATTCTAAGCTAAGGGTTAAAGGATTAATCATTAAAGAAGATAAATCCTAAGGATTAATATGAAATCTTACTTAAGTGAAGTTTAATTAGGTTAATTCTGTTTTGATAAGATATTGATTCTTATGTTGAAGGAAATGTAGATTTTCACATCCACATTTTAACACTTGGGTTAATTAAGGAAAATTTAGTATTTAGGCTTTTAAGACAAAATGGAAGTTCTAAATAAACTTAGGTTAATTTTAAGCACTAAGATTTTTTATTTAAAGGCAAATGATAGATTGGGATACTTAAATTAACATTTGGCCAAAATGATCAGAATTCCCTTCATTAAGGGTCTAAATTGAAACTTAAGGATTTAGGGTTCCAATTTTATTTCTTTTAAAGCTGAAAGGTTCCTTGCTATCAAATGTGAAGATTAACACTAAGAACACCTAATTTAGCTAAGGTTTAAGGCTAATGAACAAAAATCAGTATTTAAGCTCATTAATGGGTGATTAACAAAACTAATTAGGGAAACATAAATTTTAAATTATACTTAGGTTCTATTTAGTTTATAGAGTTCAAAGATACTAGGATCAATAAAATATAAGGTCAAATGGCGCGCACATGCACCCTGGGCTTATTATTTTCAGTTAAATAACTAAATTATTATTTCTTAAGGATTACTATTCATGAGGAACTGTACGCACATGTGCGCACTCTGCATGAGGGCCGCCATTGGCTGCGCACATGCACCCTGGGCCACGCACACATGGGCCATGAGTCAGGTCACGCAGGCTAGGCCCGCAGGTCGGCCCGATGCGACGTTACTTGAGGGGTCATTGCTTGGGTATAAAAATTCTCCCATCCCGAACCACCTCTGGTAATGTGTCATATACCAATCCAACGGTTTCTACAAGACCTTTCGATTGGTACCAAAATCACCAAAATTGGATCACTCTAACACCACAATTTTTGATGCCCTAGTTTTTGAAATTGGGATGGCTAATAGTGAATAAGACTCGATCGGGCTCAATTGAGCTTGATGGAGTCACAACAATAAGTCTTAATGGTATTGAAATAGACAAACAAGAATTAAGTTGGATATCACAAATAGATTCAATAGGAATGGAGGTACCTTGTTGTTTGATCGATGGGAGAAATCGGGACGGTGCGAGTGAAGGCTCTTTAGTTCCATTTCAAAGCTCGATTGATGATACCGAGGGTTTGGGATCAAAATTTGCTTAAGATGGAGGCTTGGAGGAGCCTCTGAGGCAGCGGCAAGCACACAGATGCGGCTTTGTCTACCGTGTGTGCACCCGTGCGACACGCGGGGCTCACTTATGAAGGCTGCCCTCAGGTTGTTTGATCGAGATGGGCCCAATTGAATGGCGTGGATTACGCCATTCGATTATCCCGACCTATTAAGAGGGATGGCGGGTCCCGCAGATAATTTAAGTTTATAATTTAACTTAATTTATTAATTTTATTAATCAAATTAAGCTATTAAACAAGCTCCAAAAACTCCCAAAATTTTACCCTTAGTAAATTTAGGTGTTAGTATCTCAAAAACAAAGTCAAATTTTAATCAGAGACCAATTTAATTATCTTAATTTTCTAATTATTTAAATATATTAAAATATTTGGAAAAATTAGACGACTTCCCTAAATTTTCAAAATTTTACCTTTAGCTAATTTGGGGGTGGGAATTCAATGATAAACTCAAATTTTGATTTGGAGGTCAAATTAATTTAGGTAATTTTCTAGGTCAAATAATTGGTAAAAATAACTAATTGATCCAATCAAGATCCAATGAATCCAAAACTTCTTAAGGTTAGGTTCTAATGACTATTTGAATATAATGGAACAAAGATTAGTGCTTGATTTAATCCAGATTATTTAAGGTAACAAACCTAAGGTTGTTACAATCCCCTTGGGTTGCGCTAGTATTATTTGTCATGAAGAAAGATGACAGCTTAAGAATATGTATAGATTATAGAGAACTAAATAGAGTAGTAGTAAAGAACAAATATCCACTGTCACAAATAGGTGATTTCCTTGATCAATTATCAGGGGCTACAGAATTTTCAAAAATTGAGCTTCGATCAGGATATTATCAATTAAGGATAAAAGAAGAAGACATACCAAAGATAACCTTCAGAACAAGGTATGGACATTTTGAATTCTTAGTTATGTCATTTGGCCTTACAATTACCCTGTTATTAATTATTGACTTAATGCAAAGAATCTTATAACAATTTTTGGATAAATTTGTAATAATATTCATTGATGATATATTGATTTATTCCAAAAATTAGAAGGATCATGTGCAACACTTACAGGCAGTATTGACAGTACTAAGATAAAATAAGTTATATGTCAAATTCTCAAAATGTGAATTTTGGATAGAATCTATAACTTTTTTGGGTCATATTGTTAGTAGTAGTGTCATTCAAGTTGACCAAGGCTTACACAAAAGGCAGTGCCCTTTATATGGAGTCCAGAATGTGAAGAAGCATTCTAAAAATTAAAAGATATGCTAACAACAGCACTAATTTTAATACTACCATAAGAATAAATTGATTACAAAATTCTTATAGATGCATCTCCATAAATGTGAAATAAAAAGGTTATTGCTTACGCATCTCCATAATTGAAAGTTTATGAAAAGAATTACCTAATTCATGACTTGGAGCTAGCAGTAGTAGTATTTGCCTTAAGAATAGTGAGACATTATATTTATGGAGTGAAATGTAAAATCTATATTGATCACAAGAGACTTAAGTACATTTTCACTTAAAAAGAGCTTAAATTTAGGTAGAGATGATAGTTTGAATTAATAATGTATTATGATTTTAGTGTTCAATATCATCTAGGAATAGAAAATGTAGTTCCAGATGCCTTTAAGTAGAAAATTTGCATGAAATCTTCACATAATAGAATAAAATATAGTGGGTATAGAGATGATCTCCAACTCACAATCAAATATCATATGCAATATTGAGCATATCAAACTTACTTTGGAAGAATAAATTAAGGATGCTCAACTTGAGGACAAAGAATATTCCAGATTAAAATAAGACTTAGAAAATTGGCTTAAAAATAATTTATATTTGAAAGACACTTATATTTATCATGAGACAAAAATATTGATTCCTAATAATCCTGAATTGCATAATAAAATACTAATCGAGGCTCATCATTCAAGATACACAATATATCCAGGAAGTACGAAGATGTATAGTGATTTAAAAAAAGTATTCTGCTGGAAAGAATTAAAGAAAGATATTGGGAAATTTGTTGCTCTTTGTTACACATGTAGTGTAGCGCCCCGTCCCGTCACCGTGCACAAAGGACAAGTGTAATACATATTTTGGCAGCGGAGCAGTGAGCTACTCAGGAATGGTGGGCCATACAAGCAAAACCCATCATCCCGAATAGGCTAGAGAGACGGAGCCATACTGAAGACTGCTAACTCGAATCCTAAGAGTAGGGTCAAGAGCCAATACCTAAGTTAATGAATGAAATACTTACCTTAGGTATTAGACTAGTATGTACACAAGGTTCAAGGAAGTGGAGGAGAACCCATGTACGTTGTAAAAAATATACCAATGTTTCCAGTATACTGGTCGCATCACAATACTAAGTATAGTAGTATAACAGAGTGCGGAAGCTAAAAGCAAAACATCCATAATATATTCATCTCAAGCAGTAGTAAATATCCATCTCAGAAAAGAAAAGTAAAAGTACATCTAGAGTTTATTACAAACCATTTAAATACTGAAATATAAAGAGTCTATCTAAAATGCTGAAAAGAGCTAATAAGTAAAAGTAGATGTTTGGTCCGCTACAACTCCAAATGCTCCTCTTGGGTCTCTGGTACGTTAACCTGACCTGTCTCCAAAAACTGCTCAGGATCTAGCAAATTGCCGGATTCCAAAAGTACCCCGTGTTAGACAAGAAGTCTAACACATCGAAACTAGCTATGCAAAGCTAAACTAAACATAACAAAGTATACAAGTAAAGTAAGGCCGTAACAGAACTGAAGAAAAATATGTAAGCGAGGAAAACTATAAGTACTGAGTAAACAAAATAGTAAAAGAGCTATGAAATGTGAAGCTATCACCAAATAAAACTGAAAGTAAAACAACCATTATGCTAAAAGGATGCTATAAGCCACATTATATGCCACTGAAACAATGCACACGGATATGCTACACCACGGTATATCACAGAACTATCACTGAAGATTTATGAGTAGTACGGTCCAATGTAACTACAACAGTTAGGAAGCCAGTATGGTGATGTAGATGCACCCTGAAATTCTCCAGTCTGTGTTTATAATATTCCGTATCTCATACTGTATCACTAATACCCATATGTCATAATAGAAGGAATGAGTCCAGTACATGTTTATGCTTATGCTTATGCCATTATGTTAGATGAATATAAATCCTGAAATCCAAGAAGAATATAGTAAGAAACAGTAATGAATCTTAAATCTCCACTGTGCAGAAACCTGCTAAGAGGATTCTGACTCCAAATCTCTAAAGCGAGGGTTGGTTAAAGTTACTTATTTACTTAAAGATCACTAGATGGGTGATTGTATATACATATTAAATATGTTGCAAGAATAGAATTCTTATTACTTAGTTTGATTAAGCCACCCTAACAAAGCGATCATCCTTAGGGGGCACCATCCGATGATGGTTTTGTATCTCAAGCTTAGTATTAAGTCACTAAACTTATAATCATACTTAGTGCCTTAAGAAAGGCGGATCCCATTACTTAGTTTATTTGAGTCGTACCTATTGAAGCGATCTTCGCGAGGAGGCATTGCCCGATGGAAACTTGTCTTTCAATTAAACTAAGGAATGGGTACCCATTTAATACACTCTTAGGATCGATTGGTTTACTCTAAGTGAAGTTATATCCGCCTAAGCCCGCAGGATAGTAACAAAGATAAATCTCACTTAGAGTGACTCTACCAATCTTGAATATTACTGGGGACCAATAACATGGGTATACTATACTACACTGCCCAATGATCAGGGGTCGATCAAGTCTAATTAATAGAAAAAGGATTTATTAAAAGTACAAGTCCTGAGCTAATAGGCAGGTCCTATACCAGGTTTCACCAATCAAATGTGATCAAAGATCACTTAACATGGATTCTACCACAAGGAGAAGTAGCTTTTCTAATACCTTAATGGATTACTACCACAAGGGGAATAAATTAATTTCTAAGGTGATGGGATCTTCTATACTCCTACCTCAAGGAGCCATACAAGGCTTCCTACCTCATGATATATGAATTTTTTTGGTCTTTTTAGATAATTCACAACGATCCTATGAAGAGATACTCAAGATCTTTAGGTTATATTTTACAATTAGATTTGGGATGGTTATATCAGATGATTAAGTCATCTGATCACACTTAAACTAAGATTATGGGATCTAAATCACACATTGTTAAGGATTTGATCACTTATTCAATCAATATAGTATTAAAAATCTTTTTATGCAAATTGATTGCTTTAAGAGGAAATCAGGAATCTTAAGGTTTGATTCAGATGGTGAGATTCCCAAGGATTGTTATTAACCTTAATTTGTCTAATTCAAATGTTTAGAATCAATAATAAATCAAATGCATTATTGGAAAATGTTCAATTAATAGTTTTGAAATCAATTCAATTAGGTTAGGTTTCTTAAGGATTTGGATTCTCCTTAAGTAGATTATGGTTTTACCCCCTTCTCATATCTTAAGCAAAAATAAAGTATATATTTAAAGATCAATGTCAAATGAGTGGATTAATTATGTATTATTGGTGGCAATCTCATACCTAGATCAAGTCTTAAAGCTTGATCCAAATCTTAAGATTTCTTAAGATAATTAAGATACTTAAGATTCTAAATCTTTGGATTTATTTAAGTGTACTTAATAATTTTATATAGATGAGTTCACTACACTTAGCTTATTATTACAAGTCAGATTGGTAATCAAAGTTTATAAAATAAAAGTTACTTAGTGCTAATTAAACCCTAATTCCAATTAAAAAGGATTAGCACATAAGTAAGAATCCAACCATTCAAATTACATGAAAATTGGCAGGCAACTTCTAATTAACCATACAAATAACCAGAACCTGAGTTTGCTGAAATCCAATGAGTATAAATGCTAGAATTTACTAATCATGATTTAACAAAATTAGAGCATAACTAAAATTATAGAACTCAGAAAAATAATATACTTAGCACATTCATTCTAATTATCACAAGTGAAGTAATGGCACCCTAAGCATGCAATTTGGATAAGTAGAGTTGCTAATTTACCATAATCAAGATCCATTGTAATTAGGCAATAATTAAAGGTCTAACCATCAGATGTTCATTTTTATTTTATATTTAGGTTCCTGAAATTTTCCTGATCATTTTCATATATAATACCATAAGATTTGGACCAGTGGATTAAAAGTTATTCAAATAATATATTCTGTATTTTTTATTTAATCAAAATCCTATGATTTGATTATTGGAAATATTTTTCTTAAGAAAAATAATTCCGATAATTCTAATTTATTTAAACGGATCGGCCCGTTAACGAAACCGCGCGGGTCGACCGGGGCCCGGGGAAACCCGGCACTATCGCACAGCGCTGGTCATGGGCGACCCGGCCCGCACAGAGCCTTCGTCCCCGCTCCGTCGTCCCGAGCCAGGGACCAATTAGGGAAACCATAATCACCAAATTGCCGGCTCATCCAGCCCAAGGCTCGACCAGCACTCGATCACCGTGGTCAGACGCGTCGATTGGGAATCGAAGCCCCTTATGAGACGGTCTGGATCGGCCATACTTTGCTCACCCAAGGGCTCCTCCATTGGAGCTACTGTGGGGAGATAATTCTCCCCACAAAGGCCACACCAGACCCCGGGCTCGATCCCTACACCATCGGGGAGGTGAGGCGGATCGAAGCCATCTGGTATGAGGGTCTGGGATGGTCTGGATCGCCGGGTCCTTACTCGACCGAGGCGATCCTTAAGAGATTTAATCCGATCAATTGATTTGATCGATCAGAGCTAGCCTAGAGCTTAATCTCGATACCCTTGGGTTCTAGACGACAATACGGACTCAGACGCATCAAAAAGAGCAAGGTTCGGGCTTCCTTGGCTCGAATCCAGTAAGGGGGATACCTGGATTCTCCGAAGTGGCTTGTAGACGATGCAGAGGAAATTGCTGGCTGGCTGAGCTTCCTTAGGCTTCTCTGAGAGTTCCTGAACTCCAGGAGACTCTCCTATCAGAGGTACTCAAGCTCCTGGATCACCTATGCAAGCTCGGGAGTTCGGCAATGGCGGTGAATTGCAGAGGGTTTAATTGATCAGCAAGGATCAATTGGAGCAAAGCGGGGGCTATTTATAGCCTTGGCTGAGCTTAGGGAAGCTTCTGGAGCCACTGGCTCGGGCTAGGGAAGCCCGAGAGGTCGGGCCTTGGCCGAGCTCTCGAATTTCCAATTCGAGCTCGGCCGGGTCACGAGGCCTGACTGGGATCCCTGGGCCGTTAAGGGAAACTCAGCAATGGCCTGCTGAGCTAGAGGCGCGAGTGGGGGACAAGGGGGCAGCTGGCAGTACGGGAAATTCCCTCTGTCGGGTGCGCGAGGGAGTGAGGACGATGATCCACAGTGCCGGGTGCCTTGGATGCCGTCTGATCTTTTGATCGGATGGCGCTACGGTTGGGATCACCCGGATCCTAATGGCAGATCGCGGAGATGATTCTAGCCGATGGATCTGCGGTTCCGCGGGATCGAATCCTGGCCTTTGGTTGGAAAGGCGGAACGGCTAGATTCATGGGGCGCCACTGTCGCGTGATTCAAGCTCCGCAGCGGATCGCCCACGGTCCGCATAGCGGATCCCGACCGTTTATTTAGTTTTAAGGATATAAATGCAATTATGAATTAATAGAAACCCCTATATGCAATTGAATTATTTTAATTTAAATTGAATTATGGCCCAAATGAATTCCAAATTGCACCAAATTTTCACCGTTAGCTAAATTGGGGGTGAGAAATTCAAAAATATAATCAGAAGTTTAATTCTGAGATCAAAATAATTTGGGAATAAACTAAGACATCTAAACTGATCAAATTGTCTTTTTAGACCTAAAGAAGTCCAATAGACTTCAAATTTTCTAGATAGGCTTAGTTTGAGGTTCTATAATCAATGGTGATAGAAAATAAATGGGTTAGGTTATCTATGCATTTACAAAGTAACAACCTAGGGTTGTTACAGACTCCCCAACTTAAGAACGATATCGTCCTCGACATCATCTCAAGCAATGAGAGAAATTGAAGAACATAAACAATACTCAGAAAACTAAAGGGTACCTGGAGTTTCAAAGAGACGGGGATACCTCATCCTCATATCTGCCTCCTTCTCCCAAGTAGACTCCTCTAAAGAGCGATTCCTCCACTGAACTTTTACCATTGGGATTGAGCGATTTATCAGCTGCTTTTGATCATGTGCTAAGATCTTGATTGGCTCTTCCGCATAAGAAAGATCTAGTTGGAGGGGTACCGCTGGAAGTTGAATTAGGTGGGATGGATCGTGAATACATCTCCATAGAGAGGAGATGTGAAATATATTATGGACTGCAGAGAAATCTTCAGAAAGCTTCAATCGATAAGCTGCAGAACCAATCTTCTCTAGTAATTCAAATGGTCCGATGTAGCGAGGGCTTAACTTCCCGGCTACACCAAAACGATAAACGCCTTTCATTGGACTTACTTTAAGGTACACATATTTTCCCACCTCAAGGTCCAGAGCACGATGATGAGTATAGTGGTATTTACTTTATCGATCTTGAGCTGCTTTGATTATTTGCTGGATCAGTTGAATCTTGCGATTTGTTTCTTCAACTAACTCTGACCCGTAAAGCTGAACACTGCCAGTCTCAGACCATGCTAATGGCGTACTACATTTCCTGCAGTACAAAGCTTCATATGGAGCCATACCGATACTTATTTGAAAACTATTATTATACGCAAATTCTACTAGAGGAAGGTGGTCCTCCCAAAAACCTCCAAAGTCCAGTATACAGAGACGAAGGAGATCTCCCATAACTTGGTTGACTATTTTAGTTTGTCCATCTATCTAAGGTTGAAAGGCGATACTCATAGCTAGAGTAGTCCCCAAGTCTTGATTTACTGCTTGCCAAAATTTAGAAGTGAAATGGCTATTTCGATCAGATACAATGGATCTCGGAATTCCATGGAGTCGGATAATTTCCTTGATATAAACTTTGCCAGTTTCTCCACAGAATCCATTTGACGCATAGGGATGAAGTGAGCTGACTTGGTCAATCGATCGACAATGACCCAAATCGAATCCGCACCGGATCTTGCTTTAGGCAAACCCATAACAAAATCCATAGAAATATCGAACCACTTCCACTCAGGGATTGCTAGAGGGTGAAGAAGTCCTCCAGTCTTTTGATGCTTGGCTTTGACTAGACTGCAAGTGTGACATTTTGCTACAACTTCTGCCACACTCTTTTTCATACCAGGCCACCAGAATGATATCTTCAGATCCTGGTACATTTTGGTACTACTTGGATGCACTTGGTAACCAAAATTGTGGCCTTCAACCAGGATCTCTTGATGTATGGATTCGGGAATCCATAGACGATCACCTTGGTAAATTATATTACCACAAAGCTGAAGGTCGAAGTGGCGTCCACTTTCGATATTAACTTTAAACTTCAAATAATCTTTATCCTTAGTTTGAGAGTTGAAAATATCATGATGAAAGGTAGGTTCAACTAAGCTCATGGATACCAGTGTGCTTAACATATCTCCACGCACTGGCCTGATTTCGAACCTTCGGAATTCTTCCTCGAATGCACTTGTGAGAATCATAGCAGATAGCGTAGTATGACGAGTGAGTGCATCTGCTATGACGTTTGCTTTTCCTGAATGATATTGTATGCTAAAGTCGTAATCGCTTATTAACTCGAGCCATCTTCGCTGTCGGCAATTGAACTCGCGTTGGGTGAAGATATACTTCAAGCTCTGATGATCGGTGAATATGGAACACTGGATGCCATACAGATAATGACGCCAGATCTTTAGAGCGAAGACTACTGCTGCTAGTTCGAGGTCATGGATAGGATAGTTCTTCTCTTGTGGTTTCAACTGCCGAGATGCGTAGGCTATGACTCTCCCTTCCTGCATTAATACACATCCCAAACCTATGCCAGATGCATCGGTATAAACTTGGTAATTCAATCCTTCCTTGGGTAAGGTGAGAACTGGGGCAAAAGAAAGAGCATCTTTTAATATTTGGAACACTTTTTCACACTCTGGATTCCAGAAAAAAGGTACCACTTTCTGAGTCAGCTTGGTGAGAGGAGACGCAATTTGTGAGAAACTTTTGACGAATTTTCTTTAATAGCCTGCCAGTCCTAAGAAGCTTCTGATATCTGTCATAGCTTTTGGTTGTGACCAATCTCGAACTATGCTTACGTTGTTTTGGTCCACTCTGATTCCTCGAGAGTCGATGACGTGACCCAAAAAGGCGATGGAATCAAGCCAAAACTCGCACTTAGAATACCTAGCATAGAGTTCGTGGTTCTTAAGTTCTTCAAGTACTATACGAAGGTGTTTTTCATGATTGGTCTTATTCCTGGAATAAATCAGTATGTCGTCGATGAAGACGATGATGAATTTATCTAGATGTGCTGTCAACACACGCTGCATTAAGTTCATTAAGATGGACGGTGCATTCATCAATCCAAAAGAAATTACCAATAATTTGTAATTTCCATAACAGGTTCGAAACGCTGTCTTCTCAATATCGGAATCCTTAACTCATAATTGATGATACCAGATCGCAAGTCTATCTTGGAGAAGACCTTTGCTCCAGATAACTGACCAAACAGATCGTCGATACGCGGCAGAGGGTATTTGTTCTTAATAGTTACTTTGTTTAATTCCCTATAATCGATGCACATCCTCATCGATCCATCTTTCTTCTTAACAAACAACACCAGCGCTCCCCAAGGGGATGAACTTGGACGGATGAGAACCTTCCCTAATAATTCTTGAAGTTGGTTGTTCAACTCTTGGAGTTCTTTTGGCGCCATGCGGTACGGAACCTTTGACAAGGGTTGAGTTCCGAGAATCACTTCTATGGCGAACTCTACTTCTCTATTCAGAGGAATACCAGGCAGGTCTTCAGGGAAAACATCGGGAAATTCACAAACTACATGGTTCTCAGAAAGAGGTATGACTTCTTTCTTTTCTCCCAACATCGTTACGAGGTACGCACTGGATCCTTTCTTGACTAGTTTCTCTACTACCATGGCATTGAATAATGATGACTGGGTGCTAAATTTTCCCACAAATGATTTAAAGTTTCTTCTGCTGCCCAAGGTTATTTTCTTCTTTTGGCAGTTTATGGATGCACCATGTTGGCTTAACCAATTCATACCTAGAATTATGTTCAAGTTGGTGATTGGCAATAAAATTAGCTTAGCTATGAAGTTTTGATCCTTAATAGGAATAGCTAGATTGCAGAATTGTTGGGACTGCATACGAGCTCCAGAAGGTAGCGTAATACTTAATGAACTGGCTAGTTGATGTGTCTATAGTTTAAGTGTTTTAGCCCACTCTTTCGATACGAAAGAATGACTTGCTCCTATATCGAATAAAATGTTACAAGTTGTATTGTTTATTGATAAGATGCCTATGATTACGATAATTTGCTTAACTGATAATTATTCGAAAGTTGAAATACCGAAATAGTAAAGAACATTTACTAAGATAGTAAGAAAAGAAAATTTATTTAAGGTGTACCTGATACCACGTCATTATTTTCAGGAGCAGAAGCAGGAATTAACATATATACTCGGGCAGGTGCCGAGGGTTGCTTTTCTGTGTTCCTGAATCTTGACGGTTGTAGGTTGACCTTTGTACAGGTAAACTTGCCCTTGAGTTTGTCATAGGAGCCGGCATTATGGCAGGAGCAGGCTCCCGCTGGTTCACGGGTTGAGCACGAAAGGATTGCTTGTGTTGAGAGTGGTCGATGGGCACACCATCCATGGTATTCTTCTCCTTACACTCGTAGTAGCGGTGACCCTTACGACCACAAGTGAAACATACACCACCGAAGTGGTAACACTTTCCGTACAGATGCCTCCTCTTGCATTCGGAATTCTGAGGCTGAGATTGTGTAGTTTCCATGTTGTAGACTCTGGTCATTTTGTGATGGCTAAAGCGCTCGTCTCGTGGTCACGTGACTATTGCTTTTCTCTTCCGGTCCAGCTAACCTTGGAATCCTTCCTGCAGATGGGCAGCCTCGATTAATTCAATTAGAGTTTTGAACTGTCGAGAGACTAGGTGTGCTCTAATAGAATCTCTCAGACCCTTCAGGAAGCGGTGACACCTGGATGCTTCTGATCTCACCAGATCTGGAACAAATCTTGATAGTCTCCTAAATTCCTGTTCATAATCGGACACTGATTTATTGCCTTATGTGAGATCAAGGAGTTTGTCTTCTAAAACTGCTTGTGCTGAGGTCGAGATGAATGCTTTACGGAATGCTTCCATGAACATATCCCATGGAATGTCCTCCACCTCGTAGTCAGTGAATCTGTTATTTCGTTCACTTTCCCACCAATATTCTGCTTCTTCTTGAAACAAGTAGGTCACTAGACAGATTGCCTCAGAATTTGGGCATTTAATTAAGGCTAGATTCTTCTCTACCAACTTTATCCAGGTCACCGTATCCATGGGGTTTAGTGCCTCATTGAATGTGGGAGTACGGAAACGAAGGAAATTGTGCAGGACTCCGTCTCCTGCATTATAAGAAGATGATCCGGAGGATTATTATTTGACTGAGAGGATGAGAGATCGTGTCTCCTGCGCCTGTTGCACATTACTGTCAATTAAAGCCTTTAGTAAGTTGGCCATAAGGCTTGACTCCTCAGGTCCGCTTGATGACAGGATCGTCTTTTTAATGGGAGTAGGAGCAGAGGGGGAACCAGGATTCATGGCTGCAGTTACAGTGTAATTTTAGAAACATAAAATTTCATTCATTTTAAATTCTTTCTCAAAAGAGAAGATACATGGATACATCAAAATATGAAAACGAGATGAAAAGAAATGACTTAAGAAAACTCCTAGGATCTAGTTACAATACTCTACTTAGAAGGCAACACAAAAGTCATCAAATGTGACTATGTGACCTTTCTGAGCTAATCTCCTATAGACCCAATACCACCAATGACTCGCTGATCCCCTCAGTAGAATCTCTACAATCTCTAGGCAGTACTTCTCTGGACAGGTTGTTTCCCGAAGTGCCGTGGTAACACGATCGAGCCACTCTTTGGAGAGTGCCGAAAGACTAGTACCTCTGAATGATGATTGAATCAGGATCTTGTCTAGTACTGCGACTCCTCGAGGTGATACTCCATCTACCGTCCTCCCGTAGATCTGACCATCTCGAAGGTCGTCTATCCAATAATCGTCAAACCTCCTAAGGTAGAACAGAAATGCTGACGGCGAGTATTCCATCCCTTAAAATAGTTCAACCCATAAGTATTTCATTCATCTATTTCTTTCAAAATTCATCTAAATACTAAGATGTCATTTTAAGTTTTGCAATTTCAATAATCTTATTACGTGCATTTAATTCTTAGGGTGTCAGTATTGTAGACATAGTCTCCCTTTCTATTTCTGAGACAGCTTAATGAACCTTTTGGATGATTGCTTTGCACTACACATAGTAATTATGATCTTGTCTGACATAGAGAACAGATTATAAAGTAGATAGGAACACGCTCCTTATCTGACACTTTATAATACTTCTCTGATACCAACTGTAGCACTCCGTCCCATCACCGTGCGCAAAGGACAAGTGTAATACATATTTCAACGGCGGAGCGGTGGGCTACTCGGGAATGGTGGGCCATACAAGCAAAACCCATCATCCCGAATAGACTAGAGAGACGGAGCCATACTGAAGGCTACTGACTCGAATCCTAAGAGTAGGGTCGAGAGCCAATACCTAAGTTAAGAATGAAAAACTTACCTTAGGTATTAGACTAGTACATACACAAGGTTCAAGGAAGTGGTGGAGAACCCATGTACATTGTAAAAAATATACCAGCATTTCCAGCATGCTGGTCATATCACAATACTAAGTATAACAATATAACAGAGTGCGAAAGCTAAAAGCAAAACATCCAGAATACATTCATCTCAAGCAGTAGCAAATATCCATCTCAAAAAAGAAAAATAAAAGTACATCCAGAGTTTATTACAAACCATTTAAATGCAGAAATATAAAGAGTCTATCTAAAATGCTGAAAAGATCTAGTAAGTAAAAGTAGATGCTTGGTCCGCTACAACTCCAAATGCTCCTCTTGGGTTCTCTGGTATGTCATCCTGACCTGTCTCCAAAAACTGCTCAGGTTCTAGCAAATTGCTGGATCTTAAAAGTACCCCATGTTAGACAAGAAGTCAAACACATCGAAACTAGCTATGCAAAGCTAAACTAAATATAAAAAAGTATACAAGTAAAGTAAAGCCGTAACAGAGCTGAAGAAAAATATGTAAGCGAGGAAAACTGTAAGTACTGAGTAAACAAAACAATAAAACAGCTATGAAATGTGAAGCTATCACCAAATAAAACTGAAAGTAAAATAACCATTATGCAGAAAATTATGCTATAAGCCACATTATATGCCACTAAAACAATGCAAACGGATATGCTACACCACGGTATATCACAGAACTATCACTGAAGATTTATGAGTAGTACGGTTCAATGTAAGCACAACAGTTAGGAAGTCAGTATGGTGATGCAGATGCACCCTGAAATTCCTAAGTCTGTGTTTATAACATTCCGTATTTTATACTGTATCACTGATACCCATGTATCACAATAGACGGAATGAGTCCAGTACATGTTTATGCTTATGCTTATGCCATTATGTTGGATGAATGTAAATCCCAAAATCCATAAAGAATATAGTAAGAAACATTAATGAATCCTAGGTCTCTACTCTGCAGAAACTTGCTAAGAGGATTCTGACTCCAAATCTCTAAAGCGAGGGTTGGTTAAAGTTACTTATTTACTTAAAGATCACTAGATGGGGTGATTGTATACACATATTAAATATGTTGCAAGAATAGAATTCTTATTACTTAGTTTGATTAAGCCACCATAACAAAGCGATCTTCCTTAGGGGGCACCATCTGATGATGGTTTTGCATCTCAAGCTAAGTATTAAGTCACTAAACTCATAATCATACTTAGTGTCTTAAGAAAGATGGATCCCATAACTGAGTTTACTTGAGTCGTACCTATTGAAGCAATCTTCGCAAGGAGGCATTGCCCGATGGCAACTTGTCTTTCAATTAAACTAAGGAATGGGTACCCATTTAATACACTCTTAGGATCAATTGATTTACTCTAAGAGAGGTTATATCCGCCTAAGCCCGCAGGATAGCAACAAAGATAAATCTCACTTAGAGTGACTCTACCAATCCTGAATATTACTGGGTACTAGTAATTTAGATATACTATACTACACTGCCCAATGATCAGGGGTCAATCAAGTCTAATTAATATAATAATGATTTACAAAACTATAAGTCCTGAGCTAATAGACAGGTCCTATACCAGGTTTCACCAATCAAATGTGATCAAGGATCACTTAACATAGATTCTACTATAAGGAGAAGTATCTTTTCTAATGCCTTAATGGATTACTACCACAAGGAGAACAAATCAATTTCTAAAGTGATGGGATCTTCTATACTCCTACCTCAAGGAGCCATACAAGGCTTCCTACCTCATGATATATGAATTTTTTTGGTCTTTTTAGATAATTCACAACAATCCTATGAAGAGATACTCAAGATCTCCCTTCTAGATATTGATATTAAGCCCTTAAGTTCTATTTTATTATTAGATTTGGGATGATTAGATCAGCTGATTAAGTCATTTGATCACACTTAAACTAAGATTATGGGATCTAAATCACACATATTGTTAAGGATTTGATCACTTAGTCAATCAATATAGTTTAAAAATCTTTTTATGTAAATTGATTGCTTTAAGAGGAAATCAGGGATCTTAAGGTTTGATTCAGATGGTGAGATTCCCAAGGATTGTTATTAACCTTAATTTGTCTAATTGAAATATTTAAAATCAATAATAAATCAAATGCATTATTGGAAAATGTTCAATTTATAGTTTTGAAATCAATTCAATTAGGTTAGGTTTCTTAAGGATTTAAATTCTCCTTAAGTAGATTAGGGTTTGACCCCCTTCTCATATCTTAAGCAAAAATCAAGTATGTATTTAAAGATCAATGTCAAATGAGTGGATTAATTATATATTATTGGTGGCAATCTCAGACCTAGATCAAGTCTTAAAGCTTGATCCAAATCTTAAGATTTCTTAAGATTTATTCAAGTGTACTTAATAATTTTATATAGATGATTTCACTACACTTAGCTTACTATTACAAGTCAGATTGGTAATCAAAGTTTATAAAATAAAAGCTTTTTAGTGCTAATCAAACCCTAATTCCAATTAAAAAGGATTAGCACATAAGTAAAAATCCAACCATTCAAATTACATGAAAATTGGCAGAAAAGTTTTAATTAACCATACAAATAACCAGTGCCTAAGTTTGCTGAAATCCAATGAGTATAAATCCTAGAATTTACTAATCATGATTTAACAAAATTAGGGCATAACTAGAATTATAGAACTAAGAAAAATAATCTACTAAGCACATGCATTCTAATTATCACAAGTGAACTAATGGCACCCTAAGCATGCAATTTGGATAAGTATAGTTGCTAATTTACCCTAATCAAGATCCATTATTATTAGGCAATAATTAAAGATCTAACCATCAAATGTTCATTTTTATTTTATATTTAGGTTCCTGAGATTTTCCTGATCATTTTCATATATAATACCATAAGATTTGGACCAGTGGATTAAAAGCTATTCAAATAATACATTCTGTATTTTTTATTTAATCAAAATCCTATGATTTGATTATTGGAAGGAAAATAATTCCCGATAATTCTAATTTTATTAAACGGCTCGGCCAGTTAATCAAACTGCGCGGGTCGACCGGGGCCCGGAGAAACCAAGCACTGTCGCACAGCACGGGTTGTGGGTCGACCCGGCCCGCACAGAGCCTTCGTCCTCGCTCCGTCGTCCCGAGCCAGGGACCGATTAGGGAAACCCTAATCGCCAAATTGCTGGCCCATCCAGCCCATGGCTCGACTAACACTCGATCGCTACTCGATTACCGTGGTCAGACGCGTCGATTGGGACTCGAAGCCCCTTATGAGACGGTCTGGATCGGCCAGACCTTGCTCACCCGAGGGCTCCTCCATTAGAGCTACTGTGGGGAGATAATTCTCCCCACAGAGACCACGCCAGACCCCGGGCTCGATCCCTACACCATCAGGGAGGTGAGGCGGATCGAAGTCATCTGGTCTGAGGGTCTAGGATGGTCTGGATTGCCGGGTCCTTACTCGACCGAGGTAATCCTGAAGCGGTTTACTCGGATCGATCAATTTGATCGATCGAAGCTAGCCTAGCCCTTAATATCGATACCCTTGGGTTTGAGACGACAATACGGACTCAGACGCATCAAAAGGAGCAAGGTTCGAGCCTCCTTGGCTCGAATTCAGTAAGGGGGATACCTAGATTCGCCGAGGTGGCTTACAAATGACGCAGAGGGAATTGCTGGCTGGCTGAGCTTCCTTAGGCTTCTCTGAGATTTCCTGAACTCCAGGAGACTCTCCTATCAGTGGTACGCAAGCTCCTGGATCACCTACGCAAGCTCGGGAGTTTGGCAATGGCGGCGAATTGCAGAGGGTTCAATTGATCAGCAAAGATCAATTGGAGCTAAGCGGGGGCTATTTATAGCCTTGGCTGAGCTTAGGGAAGCTTTTGGAGCCACTGGCTCGGGCTGGGGAAGCCCGAGAGGTCGGGCCTTGGCCAAGCTCTTGAATTTCCAATTCGAGTTCGGCAGGGTCACGAGGCCCGACTGGGATCCCTGGGCCGTTAAGGGAAACTCAGCAACGACTTGCTGAGCTGGAGGCACGAGTGGGGGACAAGGGGGCAGCTGGCAGTACGGGAAATTCACTCTGTCGGGTGCGCGAGGGAGTGGGGATGACGATCCACATTGCCGGGTGCCTTGGATGCCGTCTGATCTTTTAATCGGATGGCGCTACAGCTGGGATCGCCCGGATTCTAATGGCCAATCGTGGAGATAATCCTGGCCATAGGATCCATGGGGTGGATCCAACGATGGATCCGCGGTTCCCCGGGATCGAATCCTGGCTGTTGGTTGGAAAGGCAGAATGGCTAGATTCATGGGCGCCGCTGTCGCGTGACCCGGGCTCCGCGGTGGATCGCCCGCGGTCCGCACAGCGGATCCCGACCGTTTATTTAGTTTTAAGGATGTAAATGCAACTATGAATTAAGAGAAACCCCTATGTGCAATTGAACCATTTTAATTTAAAGTAAATTATGGCCCAAATGAATACCAAATTGCACCAAATTCTTACCCTTAGTTAATTTGGGGGTGAGAAATTCAAAAATATAATCTGAATTTAATTCTGAGATTAAAATATTTTGAGTATAGACTAAAGCATCTAGACTGATCAAATTGTCTTTTTAGACCTATTGTAATTCAATGGACTTCAAATTTTCTAGATAGACTTAGTTTGAGGTTCTATAAATAATGGTGATAGAAAATAAATGGGTTAGGTTATCTATGCATTTACAAAATAACAACCTAGGAGCCATTACAAATCTCAAAATGGAAATAAACAAATATCTCCATGAACTTTATAATCAAACTTCCTTGATGTAAATTTGGAGCTGATACTATTTATGTGATAATAGACACACTCATAAAATCAACACATTTTTTTCCAATAAAGAATTAAGAAAATATTGAGAAATTAACAAAAATATACACAAGAGAAATTGTTATATTATACAGTATCCCTTCGATAATAGTATCTGATCGAGATAGTCAATTTACATTATATTTCTAAAAATTAGTACATTTAATTCTAGGAACTAATTTAGTTATGAGTACCGCATTTCATCCTCAAACTGATGATCAGGCAAAACAAGTAATTAAATTCTTAGAAGATCTTTTAAGATTATGCATACTAGATTTGTGTGGAATTTGGGAAGAACGTGTACCATTTATAGAACTTGTTATAATATAATAAGAACCATAAAAAAAGTATAGGAATGGCTTTTTACAAAGAATTAAATGGAAGAAAATGTGATACACCATTCTCCTAGTATGAGGTAAGCGGTACTCAAATTTATGAATCAAAAATAATAGATGCTAGAAGCTAGAAAGTCCAATTAATATAAAGAAGAATACAAGCAGCACAAGTCCGACAAAATAAATATTATGATCCTAAACACAGGTTAATCAAATTTTAAATAGGAGACTTTTCGTGCCTAACGTTAAGTCCAACAAAAGAAGTCCACTATTTTGGAGTAACAAAAAAATTAAGCCCTAGATATGATGGATCATTTGAAGTAGTAGCTCAAATAAGAAGCTCATCTTATCAATTAAGATTATTAAAGGATTTTTCTGCAATACATGATAATTTCCATGTATCGTCTCTCCGTAAATGTTTGATCAACTCAGAACAACAAACATACATCCCAAGGGAATGCATTTAGCCAAACTTAGCATCTATTAAAGTGCTTGTCAAAATACTTGCAAAAGACACCAAGGCCTCCCCCGTCTTCTCCCACTCTTCTTCTTCCTCCCCGGCCAACGATCACCCCTCGCCTGCCACCTCGTTGTGCTGACACCTTGCCGGCACCCTGCCAAAATCCTCTCGAGTCTTCCCCAACCTTCTCGGCGAATCACCGCCTCCTCTCGGCAAGCCCCTTTGAATGGAGAGAATGGCACAAAGAATAAAAAAAAAAATTTGAGTGAGGAAAAATTTATAGACCTATTAAAATATTAAAATTTCAAATGAGAGATAAAATAATTAAACTTTATTTTGACTCTTAACATTATTAACCTACAAATCACTATAATTTTGTCCCTAACATTTATATTTCTTACTAACTTTTGATTTCTTCGTCCTATCATTTTATTTTCTCCACTAACTTTTATTTTCGCATACTAACATCTTATTTATACAATGTTTTTTTTTTTATTTAATATTATATATATGTATATATATATATATATACAGTAATATTATGTTATGTATAATGATAATAACAATAATATTAATTTATTATTATTATTATTATTATTATTATTATTATTATTATTGTTATCATAATTATTGTTATTATTATTGAAATAATTAATAATAATAATAATAATAATTCATAAATATGATAATAAATAAATAATTATAAATTATTAATTGAAAATGATAGATCCTAATAATAATAATTATAAAATTATTATACTTATTATTATTATTATGTGTATAATAATAATAATAGTAATAGCAATATTATTTTTATTATTATCAAATATTATTATAATAATGATTGTTTCTTATAATATATATTACTATAGTATTCTCTTTGCACTATCAAATTGTAATAATAATAATAATGATAATATAAACTTATTATTATTATGATCATAGATTAAACATAACACTAATGATATTATTAAAATATTATGATATTCTCTCTTTATTTTTAATTAAAATAATCATTATAATAATGAGTATACTATTATACTTATTATTGTTATTATTATTATTATTATGTATAAGTTAATAATGATAATAGTAAGATAATAATAATTATTATTATCCTAATATTATTCTAATATTCTCTCTTTAAAATAAGCATATGTAAATAAAATTTTCTTAAAAATTAACAATATTATTTTATTCTCATTATCTATTCTCTTATTTAGATATATAAAAATAATACACTACATATAAATTATCATAATAATAATAATATAATATTTTTATTATCATTATTATTCCTCATTATTTTCTCTAATTTTTTAAATATATATATATTATTCTCTCTCTAAATAAAAATAATACTCCTATTTTATTTCTTACTTATAAATATAAATAATAATAATATTATTATCAATATTATTATTATTACTATTATTATTATTATTGTCATAATTTTTCATGCCGTCATTACTTTTTATGTTACCCTATTTCTTCAACACCCCAATCATCCTATTCTTTATCTTATTTTATTTATTTTTTTTACTAATATTGAAATACACTTAGAGCAAAGAGAAGATAATAAGAGTTTGTATTCTTATAAAAATTCTTTCATCTCCTTGTTAATTGAAACATTTTGTACACAGATTTACAAGCGCTCAACTTAGCAAGAAAAACAAGTACCCCGGATATTATGTAGTATATTCTTATATGCTGATTTAATTATATGCTCTTTATTCTACTTTAAAACACACAAATTCATTGATTTAATTATGTACTTTTTAGTCTTATAAATTCAATAATTTAAGTATATTGTCACTATTTGAGATACTATCAAAAATAAGTAATATGCTTGAACAATTAAATACGGGATTTTGCTGGAGCAATTTACAATATGTACCAAATATAATTTAATATTTAGAATGGGACTAGTTCACTATTATCCTATATTAATAGATATAAAGATACCTTGACTATACCTATAAGAGGACTAACATAAGTGAATATATATATATACATATATATATACTACCAAAATCGACTTTTCATTTCATCAGGAAAAAAATATTTTATAGACGGAGACAGCGTGGCCACACACACCGAGCCCCTGCTGAACCAAGCTAACCAACAAAACTAACAAAATTTGACAAAATCGGCACTAAGGGAGGACAAGAAACACCTGGCCCAAACACCATTCCACGGCAGAGGATCAAAAAAGCAGAAACAGAACCTTAGTGAACACAGTGAGAATCCACATGAGGAGCCAGAAACCGAGCACAAGCAGGACGAGGCATTCCAGCGGACGGTTTGAGCTTGGCATCGTTACCAACAGACGCTCCAGAGCCCTACAGACTTCGAACAACATGATAGCACATAACTAGAAGACCTTGTTCAAGCCGAAGACGAGATCCGCGAGATTCGCTTGGACACTGGAAGAAGATAGCGCCAGTAGAGCCCAAGCCAGGAAGATGGCCGGCCAAAGAAGACGAAGCTTCCTGAAAAATAAAACTAAAGAGGGACCACAGTGAAGCCTGTTCGGGACAGAACGAATGACGAGCCACCCTTCAAGATCCATTTTGGCACTACAAGAGGGCGAGTGGTCGAAGAGGGGCAGGGGCAGAGAATACACTACCTGCCTTCTTCCTCTTCGCATCCTCCTCAAAGCCCCATAAAAAGAACTTAGCGAAGCAAAAATTGAAGTGACTCAGCCTGGATAAGGCTTCAATGCGATCTCCCCGAGGAAGCCGATAGATCAGACAAAAGCCTGACTGATTGCTCTCTGCGTAGGAATAACTGACTTGGAGCATCAAATCGAACCTACAGAACCATAATTGGAAAAAAAGAAGAAGCAGAGACCTAGTCCCCATCACCACTCAACCACAATAGCATCGACGAAAAAACCGCCACCACACCAAAAGAAGCAAAATCAATCAAAGCCAAACTTTCTCCCAGAGCCACCAGAATTTCACCTTAAAATGAATCACCCAAGTAGAAAATAAAGTAAACAGGAAACTGAAGTTTGAAATTAAGTATTATTTGCACCAGCGATTGAACCTGGGGGGTCCCAAGAGGAAAAGGTTTGTATTAGATCCTTCCCAATGAGAAATCACCCAAATAGCAACCCAAGGAATCAACCAGATTTTAACTCCCAGCATCACCTAATAGGACCACCAGTGTTCGAAGTAATAAGCATAAGTCCACCACTTCCAACCGATTTTATTGATAATCATATCTCGCACACGAGATCTTTCCACTTGCAGAAAGAGGGAAGAAGACGACCATCTCAAACCTTTGCCAAGTGGGGACATACACCCACAAGTCTGTTCCTCTTTGAAATAAGCAGGGACTAGAGGATCTCCAACAAAAAAGCCCGATAAACCAGCAAACTTCATAAAATTATCAATAAAAACTGCTGCCAACCGACTGGATAACAACTTCTTTCCCCACTTTACATTCGTTCTAGTTGACCAAATTTGTCAGCAGATTTGGCAAGCAAGCGTAAATCCCCACCTTCCCGAGTGATTGAAACACCAGAGCAAAAGGCCCAAAATTGATGAAAAATGATCGGGCGAGCAGAACCACAAGAAGGCATAACGGGTCCAAAGACCCCTAGAGAAAGGTTACCTCAAGAACAAGTGAGGCAGAGATTCTTCACCTCTGCAGAACACACATTTGTAAGCCATCGAAATACCCCTTGACTTTAGAATGTCATCAGTGGACAAAAAAATCTTAAAGACTTGCCATATAAAGAAGGAGAGAGCAGAAGTAGGCAAACGGAACCAGCCCGGCAAAGCCGGGGAGGGGGGATCAAGAATCGACTTTGCTAGTTTTAGATTCGGCTTAGACCCAGCACCAGCCGCAATAGCCATGGAATCAGCCCCTTCAACAATTGGAGTGTTACAAATCAGATTCACAATTTCAAAATCCGGGACAACAGCAACAATCTTAGAATAATTTCACCGACCCTCCGACCAGAACTCAGCCATCGATTTAAGTGCTGAGCCCACCACCGGAAAAAGGGAATGGAGGGGACCCTCCTTCAACCAATTGTCAAACTAGAAGGAGCAAGTTCTATCCGCAATGGACCAGAAGATGCACTTTTCCGCATGACTCCTAATTCTCAAAAGGTTACGCCACATCACTGAATCGTTTTGGAGAGCTCCCCATAACGAAATGTGACATTTCAACCCATACTTTTTGTGCATGTAAGAGGCCCATATGCCCTCCCCACTCCTTAGCCTCCACCAATGTTTAACACAAAATGCAACATTAGTACTTTTTAAGCGAGAGAAACCCAAGCTGCCAGAGGACTTAGGGGCTGCAATCGAATTCCAGCTACACCACATTATAGTTTTCCTCCCTGCATAATCTCCCCAGAGGAAACCATTGCAGAGGGAATTAAAACATTTAAGAAAAGCAGTCGGCGGACGCAACTGCGAAAAAAGTAGTTAGGGATAACATTTGTAACAGCTTGGAGAAGGACTAGCCGACCTCCAAAAGAGAGACACTTAGCTTCCCAACGATTGACTTTTGCGGATATGCTTTGAATAATAGTATTGAAAGCAGCAGGACCAACCAGACCTTTCGACAGCGGGAGGCCAAGATAGTTTAAAGGAAGGGAAGATCTTGAAAGTAACGAGATGAGAAGAAGCCCTTGGATTCTTACTGGATCTACTGTTTTCCCAAACACTACATTTGATTTACTACGGTTCACTTTCATACCCGAGACAGTCTCCATATGATCCAAGATTTTTAACACCGATTTGAAAGCTTGTTTTGTGGCTTTGCAGAAAATCAACATATCGTCAGCAAACGATAGATGCAAGATTACCACCTTGCCAGAGTTGTGATAAGCAATACCCCTTCGTAGGGAGAACTCATTTGTAAGAATTCTGGAGAAATAATCATTTGCAATAATAAAGAGAGCCGGAGAAAGAGGATATGCTATCCTTAATCCTTTGGATGAGAAAAAGAAACCCCTGCTCACCCCATTAATCAGAACAGAGAAGCCAATATTAGAAATCACTTTATAAATAAATTGAATAACAATATTGGAGAAGCCAAACTTCCGAAGAATGGCAAAAAGGAATCGCCATTCTACTCTATCATAAGCCTTCATAATATCAAGCTTAGCAATGGCATTGCCACCATGACATTTCTTATCCAAATCTTGGATTAACTCCTTTGCCAGTAGAAAATTGTTCGAAATTAATCTACCTTGCACAAACGCACTTTGGGCCGGAGAAATGAGATTGGGGAGGATGAAGCACAACCTGTTGGCCATCACCTTTGTTGCGACCTTGTTAAATACATTGTAAAGACTGATTGGATGAAATTCTGACCACAAGGAAGGATGGTCTATTTTGGGGATTAAAGCAATTGACATAGTTGTAACAAATTTTGGGATATAATCAAAAACAAAGAAGTCTAGAACTGCCTCAAAAACATCTTCCTTAATCACCTACCAACACGACTAAGAAAACTGAGGAGAGAAACCATTAGGACCAGCCACCGTGTCTGGTCAGATTAAGAACCACCTTCTCCACCTCAGTGAAGGATGGAGGAACAAGTAGATTGGAGTTTTCCTTCTCTGAGACCTGAGGGAAAAGCAAGTCATTGCAAATAGCACCGCCCTCTGACCGCCAAAGCTCGAAGAAAAACAGGACTGTCGATTCACCCAAAAAATCCTGGGGGATACAAGTGCCCTCACTATCTTTCATATGACTAAAGCAATTTGACAAGTGTTTGATTTCGGTCCACGAAAGGAAAAATTTGGTATTCTTTTCACCATCTTTAAAGCGCTTAAGTGAGGATTTTTGAATCCAGAAATCCTGCTCCATCCTCAGAATAGACTCAAGATTGCTTCTAGCTTTTCTCAGCTCTAAGAGAGCTTCCTCCGAACCATTCCCATCACATAAGGCCTCCAAGTTAGTCACCTCATTCTCAGCCAGACACATGTTTTCAACCATGTTGCCAAAATGATTTTTGTTCCAAGAAATAAGACAAAGTTTTAACCTTTTTAATTTGGTATAAAAGAGAGACATGGAATTTCCTCTCACCAGAACCGGGAGCAGCCAATTTAATTTAACCAAGTCAATAAAATCCGGATGAGGATCCCACATATTTTGGAAATGGAATGATCCCCTAGAAGGAGGGGAGGGAGGGATCGGCTGAAGAGGAAGGAGCATAGGAGAGTGGTCCGATCCCAAACGATTTAGATAAGACACAAGCAACAGACGAAAGAGGCTTAGGAAATTTGGGTTAGCCAGAAATCTATCCAATCAAGAAACTTTTGACTTGCTAGACCAGGTAAAGGGAGAACCATTGAAATCTACCTCAATCAAACCCGAGTTGCAAATAGTGGAGTTAAAATCTCTCATGGCACCAGCAAACCCTCGACCACAGCCAATACATTCCAAGCGGCGTCTAACCACATTAAAATCACCACTCAACAAGCAAGGTGAGTCGTCCAACGTACACCAAGCTTCCAAAAACTGCCAAAGAGCTCTACGCATCAGGAAGGAGCAGTTAGCATAAACCATCGAATATTTCCAGGCGAAACCTTTCCACGAAAAGAGGCCCTTAATGTATTGGTATTCATCAAGAACTATCTCAAAAGACACCGGGGCCTTCCAAAAAATCCAAATTTTACTATTTTTATTAGCAAAAAATTTTGGGAAACCCAACCACTTCGCATAGAGCCCAATCACCTAGCCTTGGAGAAGAGGTTCCAAGACCACCAAAAACAAGACCTGATTCCTTTTACAAAGAGAAATAAATCTAGATCTGCTCAAAAGATTTACAATACCTCTAATATTCCAGATCAAGATGGACTTATTCAGCATAGATGGATACGATTTGACTTCCTGGAACTGGCTCTCAAGAGAACCATTTCTGCCTTCGATCTACGAGCAGCCCTCTTCTTCTTTGGCGAAATCCACTCTCTAGGATCCACCGACAAAAACAGCGCCTCCTCCTGAAAATGGATCGCTTTCATGACTACATCCACCAGGTTCGGTTGAGACAAAACCAGTTGCCTATCCCCTTCTAAAGGAGACTAATTCACCAGGGCTAAACCTTGCACCGGATCCCACCCCAAGGGAGAATATGGAATGATTGCCAACGCCTAATTAGAAGGACCAGCCTCTGGCTGGACCAAGGGAGTTTGCTTTAGCCTCCATTGAAAATTAAGTTTTTTGAAATTAGTTTGACACTCTTCCATTACATGACCACATCGGCAGCACTGAGAGCATTTGACAAATTCCTGTTCCACTCTAACCTTTTGAAGGTGATTAAAAATATTCCCAGTGATAAGAATATCTTTTGGGCATCTCCGCGAGATGTTTAGATCAACTAAAACTCTAGCTTTCGGGGCCTGCCAAAAGCCTGAATCTCTATCAATTGCAATCGGAGCCCCACCACACTCGCCAGAGCCCACAGATGATGGGAGTTGTTTAGTTTCGGCCGCAAGTAAGGAAAGCAGATCCAGTGAGGCTCAAAGAAAAAATCCTCATCCAACTGCTGGGATTTATCAACAAAAAGCTCTAGAGAGCCTCTACTAAAAACCAAAAACCTTCTTGAGAGGAGATCTACAAAATCTTCAAAGAGAACCAAAGCAATCGAAAATGAATTTTTAGATAAACTTTGGATCCAAAATCCCCCCTTACAACAACTATTCAAGAGCATATTTAATTTGTCAATAGCTATCCAACCTTTAATACAAACTCAAGGATCGAGAAACCGCCCCTCTCACGACAGGGCAGGGAGAGAGCGGGATGGGAGGGAGTTCCTGGTTGCACCGGAGACGGGACACCGGGGGGGGGGGGGAACTCTCTCGCATAGTTTCCCACACCCAATGGCACCACCGTCGGCGCTCCAAAGGAAAGCCTAAAATCGTCATTCTCGTCGCACCCCCCGAAGCTTCACTCATAGTTTTATATATATATATTATTTTCGATCCCAAATGATGACACTTAATGCATGATTCCTCAAGGTTCGAGAATTACCCACATGAATGGTATTATTATTATTTATTTAATTTGAGATAGAAATATTCAATTTTTGATGTAGTATTATTTACTGGTGATAGATTGATTTTATCACTACTTTAATTATTATTCAACATTAATTTATAGAGAAAGTTACGATAATTATCTTTTCAATACTTATTATTTTGTTTCCTGCAAATTACAAATTTAATCCATACTTTCTGCTTATATATATAATATAATTAATGATATTCAAAGTACAGTATTTTCTATAACATGTGTTCAACACGAGCATTTTCGTTATAAATACCAAGTTATGACGTTACTGAAGAACAAAAACAACACTAATCAACCAAACCACTACACTTTTACTTTCTTATTTTCTTCATGCATTTTTATTGTAAATGCCAGGTTATGACATTACTGAAGAACAAAAACAACACTAATCAACCAAACCACTACACTTTTACTTTCTTATTTTCTTCATTTTTTTTTAAATAAAAAAGAAAAATCTGCTCTTGTAATTATCGCTATATCGGAATAAAAGAATTTTCTTATTTTCAAATTAATTGAGCAATAATGTGTGATATTTTTGTTATTTCCTAAAATCCAGACTACAATCCCGGACAAATTTTGGTCGTCGCCGCCCCAATACCCACACCGTCACTGGCCTGTGAATTGGGGGACGTCACAGTAGGTTGGTGAGGTTGGGAGTCAAAAATAATATTTAATTATTTTTATCTCTCATTTAAAATTCTAATATTTCAATTTGCCAATAAAAGTTTTCTCTCATTTTTTTGTCTGTATTATCCTCCCTCCTGATCATTGGGGATTTATCGTGGAAAGGCAACAACTTGTCGAGGAGGTGGGGAATGACTCGAGAGGAGTTTGGCAAGGTATTGGCACGACGAGGTAGAGGGGTGACGGGAGGTCATTAGGCGGGGAAGGAGAAGAATAGGGGAAGAGGAGGGGAAGGCTTTAGCATTGCTGAGTCATGGGGAGAGAAAGGATTGGATTCACCAGTGAGGTAGGGATGTAGAGGAAGCTCAGTGGCCTGCCAGAGGTGGAGGAGGAGGTGGCTTGACTGGGGGATCAGGAGGGGGTTTATATATAAGGAGAGAAGGGGGGGCTATGTGCTCTAGCCAGGGAACACATAAGCGGAGGGGGAGGGCGGACCTGAGAAAAGAGGGCGAGGAGAGAGGAGAGAAAAAAAAAACGAAAATTTAAATATAAATATTAATTGTATTTTTCGTTATCCGATTTCCAAATATGACGAAACTTGACCAGGAGGTCCGTCTTGACGAGATGAATGTCCTTAATCAAAATTTCTCAATTTAGGGGGGGGGGGGCTATGTGCTCTAGCCAGGGAACACATAAGCGGAGGGGAAGGCCAACCTGAGAAAAGTGGGCGAGGAGAGAGGAGAGAAAAAAATATGAAAATTTTAAATATAAAATATTAATTATATTTTTCGTTATCCGATTTCCAAATATGACGAAACTTGACCAGGAGGTCCGTCTTGACGAGATGAATGTCCTTAATCAAAATTTCTCAATTTAGAGCTATATTTTATTTTTAATTAAGTTTTGAAGGCAAAAACTTCAAAAATTAATAATTAATAATCTGGCGCTCAAAATATTTTTGTAAAACCTTCTTTTATTATTATGAATCCACCGGCACAAATTTTTTTGAATTTGAACATATATTTTATTTTTCTAACTTTTTGTATTAAAGAAGTTCAAAAAATAATACATGAGTATTCACTGGTGAGATTGCCTTCAAACTTGGGCATTATAATCATAAAAATATACTATTTTCAATGATATATTTGGCTTAACCTAATTTCCAACTTGCCTATGATCTTGATTTTGTTCTGATTGAGTGCAATATAGCCATAATTGCTTATATTAGGATTTGAGTTGTTATAGGCATATCTCTCCTTGATCTTTAAAACATTAATATATCCTCATAAGTTTAGAATCATTACTTTTGATGCTTAGATATAATTTAGCAACATAACCAAAATCTCGATTGTTTAAGCATTAGAAGAAAGAATAATACCTATTAACCCTTAATTAACTCTAGAGAAAAATCAATCTAACACTTACCATCCTTATATTACCTCATACTATTGTGATATGGAGAAATTTTAAATCATCGTGGAGGCTCTATTGTAGCTCCGGTGGGCTTTCAGGAGGTCTCGAGGTGTTATATGACAAGTTGGGGAAGTTCTGGTGCTGAAGCATGTCGAGGCGCAAGGAATCCAGGAACTAGAGTGCTGCAGCGCTCCCTGGCACTAGGAATCCAGAGATCGGGGCACTACAATGTGCCCTTGCACCAGACATTCAAAGACTAGGGCTCTGCAGTGTGCCCTGGCACCGGGCATTTAAGGACTATGGCGCTATAGTGTGCTCTCGAGCTTGATAGATCGATACTAGGGCACTGTAGTGAGCCGTAGTGCTCGATGAGTTTCTACTTTGATTTAGGCACTATTGAAAGTATTTTTGGAGGAATTTTGTACCATTTGAAGTCCAAATTGTACCAATGTATATAAGGGAATATTTTGAGACATTTTTGAGAGCTAATGAAGAGGAGACCAACCTTAAATCAGGTGGTGACTACTTTTCCTCACCTTTCAACCTAGAGTGAGAGCAAGAAGTTTCAGGAGAAGAAGAAATCAATCACGAGGATGTGAAAGAGGTAGATTTTTTATATTCTTATGAATGTGAAACTCTCTATAACTTTATAATCTTTTTATTCATAATGGAAATTTTTTTGTGTGGTGTGGCTCCGTAGTGTTTCCTATCATTAGTTTTTTCATGTAAAATCCTTATGTTTGGATGCTTGTGGTGTTATACATGTAATTGTATCGTGTTCTATTTTGTTTTGTGCTTAGTTAATTTCATCTATTGTATAATGACCCCTTTATGTTGTATTAAGTCGAATTCTTAAAGGTTGAGGCAACCTCTTAGATAATAGTGGAGTTCTTGATAAGAACTCTAAAGTTAAGTGTGCTTAGGTGGGAGCACTCCCATGATGGATGACCTAATGGAAAGTTATCTTCTAATGATAAAATTGTGAGTCCTATCAGGCCAAAGTGGATAATATCTTAGTATTTAATAGTTTAGGCTATTATAAACTATAGTAATAAGTGAAAGTCTTAAATATGATGGCATCTTTTCGGATAACTGTGGAGTTTCTAATAAGAACTTTAAAGTTAAATGTGCTCAGCTAGGAGCACTCCCAAGATGGGTGATCTACTAGAAAATTATCTTCTTGGGATAAAATTGTGAAGCCTATTAGACCAAAAAAGGCAATACCTTGGTGTTAAGGAGTTTGGGTTATTTTAAATGGTATTAAAGTAGGCCATATGATGTTAAATTATAGCTAAGTTCCATACAAAGAAAAGTACATTTTCATGTGAGTAGCCTCTTGAACTTATGATGGTTAAGATACTACATGGTTATGGGTACCTCTTGAACCTGTAAGGGCCACCTCTAGTCCTATCTACCCAATGAATGGTTCTTCGATCTGTATGTTGATACAAAATAAAGATATTATTTACATAAGTTGGGGAGATTGTAAGGTTTCACCTAAGTAATAATAAGTGGATCTCTTAAATATTAATGCACCTTTATAGATAACAGTGGAGTTCTTGATAAGAACTCTAAATTTAAGCATGCTCAGTTAGAAGTACTCCTAAGATGGGTGGCCTAATGGAAAGTTATCTTATGAGGTTAAAACTGTAAGGCCTTTTTAGCCAAAGCAGATAATACCTTGGTGCTTAAGAGTTTGGGCTATTAAAAAAAGTATTAAAGCATGACATAGGGTGTTAGATAAAAGCTAAGTGCCATACAAGACAAAATATCACTTCATGTGAGCAACCTCTTGAACATATGATGGTTAAGGTGCTATATTATTATGGATACCTCTTGAGCCTGTAGGGGCTAGTCCTATTTACCCAATGAATGGTTCTTAGATCTGTGTGTGGATACTGATGATGATGTCAGTTACTTAAGTTCGGGAGATTATAAAGACCCACTTAAATAGAAATAAGTGAAACTCTTAAATATTAAGACATCTTTTAAGATAATAGTGGAGTTTCTAATAAGAGCTCAAAAGTTAAGCATGCTCAAGTGGGAGCACTTCGTAGATGGGTGACCTACTAGGAAGCTATCTTATGAGGACAAAACTGTGAGGCCTTTCAGGCCAAAGAGAATAATATCTTAGTTCTTAAGAGTTTGAGGTATTACAAATAGTATTAGACCAAGCTATAGGGTGTTAGATAAGAGCTAAGTTCTATATAGGCCAAAGTACTAATTCATGTGAGCAATTTCTGGAACCCATTATGGTTAAGATGCTACATTATTGTGAGTACCTCTTAAGCATGTAGGGGTTAGTACTATCTACCTAGTGAATGGTTTTTAGATCTATGTGTGGATATTGATGTGAACTTCGGTCACTTAATTGAGGAAATTATAAGGACCCACTTAAATAGTAATAAGTGAAACTCTTTAATATCAAGACATTAGTTTAGATAATAGTGGAGCTCCTTATAAGAACTCCAAAGTTATGCATGCTCAAGTGGGAGCACTCCTAATATGGGTAACCTGCTGGGAAGTTATCTTATAAATACAAAATCATAAGACTTTTTAGGCCAAAGCAGATAATACATTGGTTCTTAAGAGCATAAGCTATTACAAATAATACTATAGCAGGCCATAAGGTGTCAGTTATGAGCTAAGTGCCACAAAGGGAAAATTATTACTTTATGTGTGAAGCTTCTTGAACACATGATGGTTAAGGGGATACATTGTTGTGGGTATATCTTGAGCCTATAGGGGCCACCTCTAGCCCTATCTACCCAATAGATGGTTCTTGGATCTGTGTGTGGATACTAACCAAAATGTTAATTACTTATGTTAGGGAGATTGTAAAGACACACTTAAGTAGTAATAAGTGAAACTCTTAAATATTGAGACACCTTTTTAGATAATGATAGAGTTTTTGATATGAACTCCAAAGTTAAGCATGCTCAGGTGGGAGCACTCCCAAAAATGGTGAACTATTGGGAAGTTATCTTATAAGGATAAAATTATGAGGCTTTTTAGGCCAAAGTGGATAATATCTTGGTGCTCAAGAGTTTGAGTTATTATAAATGGTATCAGAGTATACCATAGGGTGTCAGATAGGAACTAAGTGCCATAAAAGAAAAAATATAATTTCATGTGAGCAGCCTCTTGTACCCATGATGGTTAAGCAGCTACATCATTTTAGGTATCTCTTGAGCCTATAAGGGCCACTTCTAGTCTTATCTACCTAATGGATGATTCTTGGATCTATGTGTGGATACTGATGAGGATGTTAATTACTTAAGTTGGAGAAATTATAAAGATCCACTTAAGTAGTAATAAGTGAAACTTTTAAATATTGAGCCAACTTTTTAGATAACAGTGAAGTTCCTGATAAGAACTCTAAAGTTAAGCATGATCAGGTGAGAATACTCCTAAGATGAGTGACCTGCTAGGAAATTATCTTATGATGATAAAATAGTGAGGCCTTTTAGGATAAAGTGGATAGTATCTTGGTGCTTAAGAGTTTGGGTTGTTACAAATTGCTTATTAACTGTCAACGTAGCCTCAGTCCTTGAGCTCACAAAAATGCTTATGCCGCGTGCTCACAACACAGACCACATATATTTGTGTGTGATCAAAAGTTATAAAATTTTGTGGCATCTCACCTTTTTTTAAAAGATGAAAATGGTGCAAGATGCTTCTATTGTCACACTTATATTTTAGTAGTTGGTGTTCGATCACATATGTTGGTTAAGGGAAATGGTTTGCTTTAATTTTAAAGAAGCCTATAATTTTTAGTTTTGTCATTTACATGTTGGAAATACTTACAACACCGAGAACACTCCGCAGCGGAAGATGTTTGGTTAGCCCATTTGATTGAGGATCGGGGTTGCGTTGACAGTTACCAAGCAAGTTTGAAATTACAAATTTACAAATAAGAAATCACAGCACATGCATGAAAAATAAACTCATGCACACATACATCCAAACACCAAAAAATTATGTTTAAAACTCAAGAATGGGAAAAATCACGCAACCACACAATATAAAATATGCACTCAGAATCTTGAAGAGTACAAAGTTACAAAGAACTTAATCTTTGATAGGAAACACATAGCTCTTACTCTAAAGTAAAGAGGAGAGAAAGCAGCAGTACCAATAGCATCTACTCCAACATGCAAGAGCTCTCTTACACTGCAGCTTTCTTTGGGATTCACCTTGGGATCTCCTCCTCACACCAACCAAAACCTCCTACTGAAATGCAAACACTCTTAGTTTATTTTTTTTTTCATACATATGAAATTCCTCACATGTTTCCTTTAATACCCAACTCATTTTCGGACTGTAAAAGATCCAAAATGCCCCCCCCCTCAAATTTCTTTGGGCATAATCTAAACCAATTATGCTAGGCGCGATGGTGCATCGTAGCGCCTGGGCGTCGGGTGGCCAGGCGCCAGGGTGCACGGTAGCGCCCTAGTCTCTATTTGCCTACCACTGCGGCGCACGGTAGCTCCCGCCTCTCGGAATGACTATTGTTGGAGCGCGAGAGAGCGTCCGCCTCTCGGGATGATTGCCGCTGGGGCGCTGCAGTGCCGATTTCCGTGGCTGCGCGTCGCAATGCCGATTTTTGCTGCGACGCGCAATAGCGCTCGCTTCTCTGTCTGCTGCTCGCTGAGGCGTACGATAGCACCTCCGTCTCGGGTGAGGGAGCGCCAAGGCGCGCTGCGGCACGCCATAGCGGGCCACAGTTCCTGTGCTGTTCCTGGACTTCCCACATTATTCCGAATTGCCTCGGAATCTCCCGGTAGTGTGTCGAAGCACCATTAGCTAATGAGACTAAATGGTCTCCACAACACAACATTACATTGGGTTTGATGGTATCCTTATATCTAATCCAAGGCTCAAATTTAAATGTGTCCTATGGAAGCTATGAGGAAGGTTTTAAACCTTCAATCTTTACTTATTTCCCTCTCTCTTTCTAAAATTATTGAATCGATTTTCATTCTATCATTATCTTATATTCCATTTATTGTTTGGCTCATTCACTTATTAGTTGTATTGATTTTTATGGTCTTCACATATTCTACAATTTGCATTATAGGATGGGTATAAGTAGAATTTGAACGCATCTTTCGGCATTAATGACTTTCTTCACAATTGATGACATATAACTTTATTTTTTATCCAAAAAAAAATTTCTACACATTTTCTTTGATTAGTTGATATATATCATCACCAAAAAATGGCTAATTTTCCATTAATTTAAGAAAAATGAATTTATATTTGATTAGTTAATAATATAGACATTGTTTTTTGATTATTTAATAAACTCTAATTAAAGGCGACAGTCGCCTTTGGTAGGTTTGGCATCTTTTTTTATTCGTAGGCTGATAGCTCAGTGCTAATTCATTGACTAATTTACATCCATCCCTCCTATGGTCAATGTTTTATAATTTATTTGATGACTGTAGCATTTCTCTTTCTTGCACGTTTCACTGACCATTATTAGATCCCTATTTTTTCTATAGTTTATTTTAAACAATGACCTTCTTTCACATTCATACAGTAAGAAATGAACCATAAATAGGTACATCTCTAAAATAAAATGCTGAATGTAAAAAATACAAGAGTTAAGTTAATTTAATTATTATAGACTAAAATGCAATTAGAGTAAAGAGAATGAAAACTTGAAAATCAATCTACTCCGAATAGGTTACGTCCCTCATTAGTCAAGCCACACGAGAAGAATTATCATGTTCATAACCTCGAGCTTACCGTTGTTGTGTTTGCCTTGAAGATTTGACTAGCATTATTTGTATGACGTCAAGTGCGAAATCTTCAACGACCATCAGAGCCTGAATTACATTTTCACCCAACACGAATTAAATTGACGTCAAAAAAGATGGTTATAATTAATCAGCCGTTATGATTTGAGTCAATATTATCCTAGCAAATATTATAGTAGAGGCTCTTAGTCACCATGATATTCTTTGTGCCATGATTGCTAAAAGTCATCTAGTAGATGAATTTCGTAAGCATAGCATAGAACCTGTGCATGAAGAAATGTTAAATGAGTTGATATAAATGAATTCTGCGGAACCAACCATTATCAGGTATGACTCCATCATGCAAGCGAAGGATGAAGATTATCAGGAGTTTATGGGTGATATTGAAAGTGGTTGTCAAACTGACTTGCAACTATTTGGGAACTCGATCTATCAAGGAAATCAAGTCTGAATTCTTAAATCCATGCACCAAGAAGTATTAGTAGAAGCACATAATTCTTAACCGGCACACATGGCATTAGCACTAATCAAGATATGTAAGTGATTGCCCATTCTATTATAAAAGCTTTGTAAGCGCAAGTGGCGGGCTGGGGCACCGCAATTGGTATCATAGAGTACCATAAGGTGTCTGATAGGAGCCATATTCCTATCTACCTAATGGCTTATTCTTTGATAGAGTCAAAGTATTAAGTGTAAACATTCTTAGACATCCATGTCTGCACATCTTTGCCTCTCAGAATAGAAAGCTAAAGGAAAAATATTTAATAATCACATCATAAAGTTCAAAATAAACACATAGATAAAATATAAATGAATAATTCTTACAATAATAAACTTAGAGCAAGTTTGACCCAGTAAAGAATATTCAAACATATAGAAATTTAAATTTATGCAGAATGATCTATGAACTTCTAGAATACGAGTACTATATTAGGTGATTCGATGTCATGTAGGAAGACAACTATTGTATGGTCAAAGTCATGGAAGAGTTGTGCATGGTGTGTCTCCCAATAGAGTGTTAGCGCTGGATAAGATTTTGAAGCACCTAGTGTAACGACCCTAGGCTGTTACCCTATTGATCTATAGTTTAATTGCTCCTTAATTTCAATGACATTGTTTTTAGAACATCAAATTGAGCATATTCTGAAAAGTTAAAATCCATTGGACTTCTGTAAGTCCAAAATGATATTTTGATCAGTCTAGATACCTTAGATTAGACCTAAAATATTTTGATCTCAGAATTAAAATCTGATTGCATTTTTTAATTTCTCACCCCCAAAATAGCTACGAGTGAAAGTTTGGTGAAATTTGGAGATCATTTAAACCTTAATCTAATTTAATTTATTTTGGTCTAATTGCAAATTAGGGCTTCCAACATATTGAATTTGCAATTTTATTCTATACCCGTTTAAACGGCCGGGATCCGCCGTGTGAACTGCGGGCGATCTGCTACGGAGTCTGGGTCGCGCGACAGCGGAGTCCCGCACATCTCACCGTTACACCTTCCTATCCAACGGCTAGGATTAGATCCCGCGGAACTGAGGATCTGCTGTTAAATGCGCCCCGTGAATCCTACGACGCGGATTCAATCGGATCCGGCCATTAGGATCTGAAGGATCAGGATCATTCCGCGGTCCTGATCGATCCATCAGATGGCCCACAGTGCACTTGCACTGTGGATCTTCATCTTTGCCTCACCCGCGTCCGACCAAAGAAATCCTGCAGATCCTGGGCAGCTTAGCCTATCCCTGTAACAACTTAGGTTGTTACTTTGGGTTAATCTAAGTTTAATTGAGATTCTAAGTTACTAATTAAGAAATTTGGAACTCATCTCTGAAACCTAGGTCAAACTAGAAGTCAACTGAGTCAAATCAGAAATTCTAGAAAATTCCAAACTCTAGAAATTGACTTTTTATCTAGACCTTAGATTGAAAATCTGACTTCGCCATTGCGTTCAGAACACCCAAATTAGCTAGGGGTGAAATTTTGAAGGCATTTGGAAGTCATTGGATTTTCGTCAAATATTTTAATAATATTTAAATACCTAAAAATTCAAATAAATAAATACTCATCGAAACAAAAATCCGAGTGCGCCGTTGCATTCCTCACCCTTCAATTAGCTAGGGGTGATTATTGGAAACTTTTAGGAATGCATATAATTAGTTAAATTAAATTAATAAAATTATGTAAAAAGGATTTAATAATATTTATTAATTGCTAGTAACGGTGCCGTTAAATTAACTAAGCCACAGTTAATTTTCCATCCGCTTTTACCGTCTAAATGGACGGATCGCGTGATCCGTCCGATCGAAGGATCGGACGGATCAGGGGATGTCGTCCCCGTCGGCTCGCAGGTTTGCGCGACGCGTGTCGAGCAGCTTCGCACGTGTCAAGCCCGGGAGAATCCGCGCGTCCACCACCGCTCTTCGACCTCTCCTCTCCTTCTTTAAGTGTTATCGAGATTTTAGGTATCGGTTTTCATCATCTGAGTCAAAGAGCAATAGAAGGGGGACTGTACTTCAATCTCAAAAAAAAAAACCAAGCAACCGTTCAATTTGAGGTACGTCCAATCCCTAATGCTTTAACAATTTGCAAGTTTTAGCTTTCGTTTATCTATTTCGTGCTATTGATTAAGCATCTATCGAGTTTGATTGTGTTGATCGAACCTATTACCGCCACATTTAGATGATTCCCTATAGTAGTTTCTAGGGTTAGCGCCTCCGTCGGGGGTGATCTACAGTATTCGGACTGGTCCAGGCCAGACCGGTCCAGTCTCGAGCTTTAGCAAAATCGGGCCGGGTTCGCTCAGCCGTAGCCTCTTCCCACGTGTCGGCATCAAAGGGTTCCACGTGGATGCGTGGGACCAATGATGTGTAACTCGCGTCGTTCAGTCGTCCCCTCGGCTGGCGTCGTGGGACCCACCTGGCAGGCTCTGGTGAATCCCGTCTCGACATGTGGCACTGGTCCAGTAGTTGTCCCATCCATCTGAAGGCGTGGGACCCACCGGTCAGCATTCAGCAAACCATCAGCGCCACGTGGTAGTAGTGGGCTCGCCATCTTCTGCCCAGCCAGTAACGACTCGCCACGTGTCCTGCATAAATAATAAATAAAATGTTGTATATAATTATAACATTTATTTAAATAAACAAAATTATATTTATATGTATATTAATAATAACATAATTATTAAATTTAATTAAACAGAATTATTCTAATTAATTAAATGCAAAACTTTAAACCCTAATAATTTGCAAATTATACATCCAAATTATGCAAATAAATATATCAAATTGATCAGAAAAATATGAGGAATTTATTGATGCCAATAATTTTGTTGTAGGACTAGTATTTAGCAAAGTGATATTTAGGGTATTATTTAAGTTAAAAAAAAAAAATAATGTTACAAAACTTAATTAGCCCATAACTTTGTACCCAATGATTCAAACCTATTAAATATGGGTCTTAAAGTGATCAGAAAATCCTAAGAATTAATTTGGTAGTGTTCATTTTGCTGTTTGGATTAATTTGAGATTAATCACTTTTAGGGCCTAACCCTAATTACCCTAATTAGGCTTAGAACTTCAATTGACCATAACTTGGTCAATAGAGCTCCAAATTAGGTGATCCAAATATCAATTTAGATCAAAAAAACCTAATTAACAGTAATCTGTAAAAATATTTTTAATCCAATGGCTAGATTTGCTAATCTTTCCTAATTACTCCAAAAATTGATTAGTAAATATTAACAAATCTAATAATCCAAATTGAGTAATTTAAGTTTCAAAGGACTCATAGAGTCATTTAAAACCTAGTTGTATAGTTGGATCAGTGTTTGAGTGATTAATTTCACTAATCACTCACTAATTACCCTAAGCCCTAATTAGGTCATAACTTAGTCAGATTGGATCCAAATTGAGCCTACCACATGTCATTATGATCAGTGAAATATTTATAAACCATAGCCACTAATTTTGCTTAATTTGGACACTAATTGACAAAGTTAGGATTTTGACCCTTAATTAAGGATCCCTTAATTACCCTTATAACCCTAAAACTTGTATTGGCCATAACTTGGCCAATACTTATCAGAATTTAGTAAATTTGGATTCAATGGAGACATTAGACAGTGAATAATAGTAATCTGAAAGAAAATTTAACTTTCATTTAGCCAAATTTCTAAATTGCCCCTATGAGTCAAAATTACTAATTTGACCTCATAAGGCTTAATAATCATCCAAAATTGTGTAGTTACTGTCTAAACATACATTAGATAGTAAGAAACCTTTTCCAATAGAAAAGTTTAGATTTAAAACTCTAGATCAAAATTTGATATTTTGAACCTTTAAGTAAGGGCAAAATGGTAATTTTGCCCAAATTTAGGGTTTAGCTTTCTAAATCTCTAAAATCATTTTATAATCATTAGAATCAGTAAATATAAAAATTTATAACTAAAATTAATCAAGTTCAAGCCTAAATTAAATTTTTAATTAAAATCTCAATCTTAGCTCTTAAAGAAAATTTCTAAGTCTTAAGTGAGTGAATCTTCTTCCTTATTTCATTCTTAGATCTTTCCATAGATTTTATAATATTAGTTAGATGTGTGTCTTGAGAGATACTCTTAGTAATTAAGAACCTTAATTCCTAAGATTAGGAGTAGATCTTAGGTTATAATTCATCTTTTGAGTAAATTGGGTTACTCAATAGATGAAATTTTGAGTTTTTTAGTTTATAGATTTTCTTAATTTATTAAATGATTATTTGATCTTTGAACTCTAAAATTAAGAATAGAGATCTATCATAATGAATTGATTTATCATTAGGATTTGCCTTAACTTAATCTGTATAATTTGGGTTCTAAACCTTAGATCTTTAGTTATACCTTTGGATAAAGTGATTAGACCCCATCATCTGGAGTCTAATTCTTAATCTTTTCATCTTGATTTGGCTAATCAAGATGAGGTTGGGGTAATTTAAATTATAAAATTAGGTCGATGATTTATTCAGTTTAACCAAGTAGTCGTCTTTTGATTAAGATATAGTTAGGACTTGGCCAGTCCTAATTATCTTCAACTTGTAAGTTCATGATTCTAAGTTACAGAATGTATAAGAATTGATGATTCTAAAACTTATGTAACTTAGAGTAGATAGAATGAATAAGTAGACAATAACAGATATCACCTGTGTTTTAGATAGAGTCTCTTGCTCAATTTGTTTTTGATGCTTCGCTTACCTTGATTTTTGAGCTTTAAACCATGAGCATATATGAGGTACATAAGATAATTAATAATTATCTTATGTCAATTTGATCATTCATAGATAACATTTTGTGTTCTTCTCGTATTTTTGTAAGGTGTAGCTTGATTAGTATGCCTCTTCAATCACCCGTTCGGGGTCGGCTTCATTGTTCGGGTCAGTCCGATATTCTATGCCATGCCTAGTCAGTGGGATATGATGGATAGACTCTTGCCTGTACTGACTGAATAGTTAGGATATGATATGGATATACTAATTTAAGTACACTTACATTTGGTTTCTGCCTTAGCTCATCAGGCTAAGAGGTTTCAGTAACACTCAGTTCAGAGCTTCTTTCTTAGCCCATCAGGCTAAGTATTTACTGAGTGTGCTTTCAGTTTGAGTGGCTTGAATAGCCAAAACAGTTTTTTTTTTAATTATGTAGTTACAATTTTACTTTACATATTCTGCATTTCAGTGCTACTTTTACCTACAGTTTTCCTGCACTTTCTTAGCCTTGTTTCTATATAGGATGCTAGTCTTACTTACTGTTTTTATATGCATATATAGGATGTTAGCTATATTTTCAGCTTTATAATGTTTTAATTACTATTATGTCACTCAGCATAAGCTTATTTTGATCATAAGCATGTTTAGGATGTATTTTCTTTACAGTATTTGTTTAGTCTTTCTTTTTGCTTACCTGACTTTGTTGCAGTTGCTTGGAGGAGGTATGTGCTGACTTCCTAGTTGATTTAGTTATAAACTATTTGTTTATAACTTTATACCGTTCTTTACTTACGCTTTCTGCACCTACTTGCTTGTTGTATCGGTTTATGGTGATATTCAGTTAACTTAATAAAACTTTTACCCTAAAATATACTTAGACAATAGTCTAACAAGTTTTTCTTTTGTTGGCTGGGGCCCTACCATTATGAAACTGATAATGGTAGGTTATGAGTTTATTGGAGCAGTTGATCCAGTGAAGAGCTTGCCAGTGGAGGAGGAGTCTATGCCTGAAGACCCTTAGATTTAGTTTCCTCTCTGATTGTGAGATTGAGAGTTCTCTTTTCACTTCTTTAAACTTATTAAAATATTGTAATAATACTGGTTAATTATTTCTTTTCAGCTCTTTTCTTATTCTGGATTATTGTATTGTATGGATGGATGTTGTATTTTATGCTTCCGCGCTTTCTACATTTTCTTGTATGATTCATTTAGTGAGATATTTACTTTATGAATGGCAAAGTCCTTAGTTAAGTTGGATTAGAATGTATGTCTAATCCAATTCTAAGTGAGGACTTTGTCATTTGGTAATCCCTCCACTGTAATCATGTTAACTTAAGAGTTAACAAGACCACAGTGGGGCAGGGTTGCCACAGTCCCCCACTACCCGTTCCACCACATCATGCCGTTGAGGATCTTCTCTCAATGGCATATCAGTCCTAATCGGGCCTCGTGACTCTGCCGAACTCAATTTAGAAAAGTGAGAGCTCGGCCATAGCCGACCTCTCGAGCTTTCCCAGATGAGACAACCCATCTGGAAGCTTCCTTCAACTTATCTGAGGCTATAAATAGCCTTAGCAATCCTCCATCTGCCCCTTTGCTACTCAATTGCCCTCTACTCCCCACTATCTACTCTTTCCCCATTACCGTTTGTCTGAGGTCGTGTAGACGATTCCTAGAGCCTATGTATGCTGATAGTAGGCTCTCCTTGTGTTCAAGACCCTTTGCACTCTCCAGAAGCATTGCCAGCCCATACCTTGCCCTTAGTCAACCACCCCAAGCTCAACTGTCAAACCAGGTACCCCCGTTTGCAAGTCTTGAGCCAATGAGGCTTGGGCTCATCTCCATTTGACTCGTATTATTGCGTATTGTCAAATCAAACCTAATGCTATCATAATTAAGTCGTAATCTAGCCTTGATTGATCAAATCGATCGATCAGGCTAAGTCCTTAAGGAACACCTCGGGTTGAGTAAGGCCCCGACGTTCCAGACCACCTCAGGCCCTCAGACCAGGGGGCTTCGATCCGTCTTGTAACAACCTTAGTTGTTATCTTAGCTAAACTTATATTAATTAAGCTAATCCAAGCTTTGATTTTGATTCCATTGGGTTCAATGGGTCATTCAAACCTAACCCTAGAAGTTTGGAATCAATCGGAGCTAAAATGGCAAATTTGGTATTTTTAGCTATTTTTAAGCCCTGAAAAATACCTAAATTAATTTGATCTCCAAATCAAAATCTGATTTCATTTTTGAATTCCTCATACCCTAAATAGCTAAGGATAAAATTTTGGGAATTTTTGGAGCTCATTTGGTCATAAATTGGATTTGGGATATTTAGAATAATTATATATTATTTAATAAATTTTATTTATATTTAATTTAAATAAAATTAAAAATTAAATCGCCAGGATTTGCTGTCGGGACTGCGGCAGATTCGCTGCGGGGTCCCGACAGCGGCGCATGCATTCAAACCACCCGATGCTTGAGCACGCATCTCAGCGCGCGCCTTCGAACAACGGGATCTCCTCCGCAGTAGGATCTAATCCTACGGATTGAATCCATCGCTCGCATCCAACGGCTACCGGTTAACCCGTTAAAGTAATCCATCAGGATCGTCCAGAGCCAACGGTCGATCCATCCGACGGCTCTGAGACCCCCAGCCACTATGGATAATCGTCCACCTCTCGACCCGTCTGCATCTAGTCCCACCCGACAGCCAGGATCCTCTCAGCCGCGTGGCAGTACGGGAAAAGCTTCGAAATTCCTCTCCTGCCCTCGGTGCGTTCATCTTGCTGGCTACCATCTGGCCAAATTGCCCATGGCCGTTGGCCCGAGCCTCTCCCTTCGGTCCGAGCTTCCCTCCATTGCCCAAGCTCTGGAAGCCACCCCCATAGCCCCCTTGGCCTATAAATACCTTGGGAGAATCACAGTGAGTCCCTTTGCTCACTGTGAACCCTCTATTGGCGGCTAGAAACCCTTGGAGCTCTCGTCTTTCTCGGCGATCTTTCTTGGCTTTTCCCGAAGTGCGAACCACTGATAGAGGGCTAGTTTGGTGTTCACACCCCCTATGCGCCTTTGTCTGACCTTCAGGAAGCTTAGGGACACTTCAATTCTCCTCGGTCAGACCTGTAACCCTAAATTCAGGTACAACCTTTCCCCAATTCAAATTCCTTTAGCTCCATTTCATTTCCATCCTCTGGATGAGCCCTGGATGTCGCCTGATGAATCGTAGCCACCTAAGGAACCTATGGTAATTGTCGCCTGGGGCTAAGCTAGCTCGAATCGATCGTATCGATTGATTGAGCTAGTGGCCGAGCCATGGCTGAGTTCGAGTAAGGACCCAGCCATTAGCTGTGCCCCAGGTTAAAATAGTATGGGGGTTTAACTCGCCTCACTTCCTTGAACGTGTAGGGATCGAACCCCGGTCGAATCGAGGCCTCTGTGAGGAGAATTGTTCCCTCAAAGTTGGCCTAAGATGCGCTTATTGAAGGCGTCTCAGTTGAGTAGCACCCCATCGATCCAGAAGGATCCAGATGGGGGTTCTTGGTCCAGTCAATGCGTCTCGATCCCCTGAACATGTAGGGATCGAGTTGAGCCGTTGTCGTCACCAGAGTGCTGAGAATTTCAGCGCTGAAGCTCAACTGGATCGGACCCATCGAGAGGAGGAAGACGAAGTCGTGGGTCCTGGGCCGGGCCTACCCGTGAGCCGCGCGGTTCTAATTTTGGGCCGTGTCTATTTAATAATTATCGGAAGACATTTTTAAGGGTTGTGAATTAAATTAATCAAACCCTATTGTTTTAATTTAAATAAAAATACAAAATAAATTATTTAAATAACCTTGGCTATACTGATCCAAATAGTATGACCAATATACCATTTGAATCAGGAAAATATAAGGAATCTAAATATAAAATAAAATCACACATCCCATGGTTAGATTTAAAATATTTGCCCAACTCTTTGATGTCCTTATTTAAATTATATTAAATTAAATAAATATCCAAATGAGGAGATTAAGGGCTCTGAATGCTCCCTGAACCATAGAGAACAAATTCAGACCCTTAAAACCAATTTTGGATATGAATTTCTCTTAATCACTCCTTAATCACCCTAATTAGGGATTAGTAAAATAAAACATAGTAAGCCTCTGATCTTGATAGAGATGGTTCCTAATGCTATCCTAAGTATTCTAGAACTATTTGGAAATGTTGTATTGCCCTAAGATGCCCTAAATATATTAATCCCCAAAATTGTCTTAATTAAGTGATTTGTGCTAATTAGCTTAATTAAGTGGTCAAAATCCAAGATAAATGTATTTCCCACCTTATTTATCAGTATGGGACATATTAAAATAGATTAGGAGTAATTTGGACAATTAAACCCTAAAATTCTAATTTTGGCCTTAAGAGGGGCATTTTGGTCATTTTGATCAAATATGCTTAAATGCCCTATAAACCTTGAAAATTTCAATAATCTACCCTAACATAGATTAGAAATGTGATCCTTAAACTTAGGAAATCTTCACTTAAAGCCTTAATTAAGATACTTAGATCTTAAGTAACCTAAAAGTGGTCACCTAGTTTAGTGCTTAAACCAAATATTTAAGATTGTCAATTATCACCTTAATGAGTTCAATATAGTTAGATTATAAACCTAAATTCTAAAATAAATACAAATGGAAACTCCTAAGTAAAAATCTAGTTCAAAGTCTAAAGTGATCAAACATCAGATCCTTAGATCTTAGATCTTAGACTTAGATCTTCAATTTGAACTGAACCATCTCCAATTGAAATTCTTCAAATGATTAATTATTTAACCCTTTGAAAGCTTTCATGTGGGTATAAGATGATTCAATCTCTAAAGATAATGAGATTATCTTAAAGGTTGAATATAGATCATAGATTCTCAAGTTCTTAATTGATTATTTTATCTTATAATCAGTAGAATAATCCTTTCACTAAGTTCGTAGTTATTGGATCTTTCAACTTATAGGATCCTTTATCCTTAACTTTGGAATAGAGTGTGAACCCTAGATCCTTATTAGGACACCCCCTGGGTTTAGGTATTGAACACCAAAGTGGAGTTCCAGTCCTGAATCCTTAAATCTTGATTTACTTGATCAAGATTTGGGTAAGAGAGTAAAATATTAATAAACTATGTCATTGATTTAATTACTTAGACTATATAGTCATCACATAATTTTGGATTAGAACTTGTTAAGTTCTAATATTAACTTTAAGGACGTAAATATGAGATTCTACTCGATAGCTAGAGATTGAAGATCCTAAACTTGTACCTTCTTAGAGTAGCTAGACTTGGTAATTAGATAACATCAGATATCACATGTATTTAGATTGAGTCCCTTACTTACTTTGATTTGATTTGCTTGGCATACCTTGGTTATTGAGCCTTATTCTTTAAGCATAATAGGAAAACTTAGGATATGGATGATACATCCTAAGTTAGTATTTTAATTGCATATCATACAGTTTTGCCTTGTTTGCAATTGGTAGAATATGTCCTAGTTTAGTCTGCCTCTTCAGTAGTAATATTGTATAGACAGGACTCAGACCTAGCATATTTGGATGGCTAGGCTGGGGATTGATTGATTGATATTGGAGGCCCTGTATGGCCTATTGGCTGGTATGACAGTACTATATCTTAGGCTTATTGCTACTTTAGCTGGATTGTTCAGTATTGTTTTCTATTTTGCTTTGCCACATGCTTCAGTGGCCTTATTTTCAGTACTTACTCGCTTTGCCACATATCTCAGTGGCTTTACTTTACATAAATTGCTTTGCTTTTGCCACATATCTCAGTGGCCTTTCCTTTTCCTTTTCTTAATTAGCATGTTGTATGTATACTCATATGGTTTACTTATATATATTAGCATGTTTAGGATGCTAAAATTGCATGTTTTTAGTACTTGGGTTTCTTTTATATTCCCAGCATGGGTTAATATGATCATAAGCATGTTAGGTTCAGAATTGTATTGTAATTGTTATTTAGTTTTTTTTTTTAACTTTTAGCCTCACTTTATTTATTGTGCATTGTATATCATTCTTCATACTAGTTGCTAGCTATAAATGGATAGTTTATAGTTACTGTTTCTTCATAGCATGTTGTACCTATTACTATTTGCATGTTTAGTTAATTTAAATGTGATATCTTTAAAATATTCAGTTCATTAAAATAGCCTAAAATGTACTTAGACAATTGTCTAACTGTAACCTTTTTCTTTTGTTGGCTGGGGCCCTAGCATTTGTGATACCGACAAATATCAGATTCAGACGTGTTCGTGGGCAGTGCCGCAGAAGAGGAGCAGGTTTAGGAGGAGGATCGTGCTGCTGCAGTTTAGATAGATCTTGTATTTTATTTTCAGTGAGATTGAGAGGCATTTTCGTCTTCTTAAAAATTCTGTTGTAATAATTAATTCTGGATGTGTTTAATTTTTGCATTTCGATGAGTTACTATATTGTTATCCCTCTTTCTACTATGTATGCTTGTGGATGTTACTACTCGCCTACTGCTTCCGCCACTTTGATATTTACATATATATATTGATGAATGTTATAGTACTTGGTGACTAGTCATTGACTTAATGTAGTTGGGTTTACCTAACTTTACTTAAGTTAGGAGTTTGCCACAGTTGGAGCACTGTACTTTCTTGTTATTAGTACGGGGGGGGGGGGGGGGGGGCTCCACAGTTGGTATCAGAGAACACCATAAGGTGTTAGAATGGGATCTATGATTCCTTTCTACCTAATAGACCATTCTTCTGAAACACAAACATCAATATAGGTGACATCCATAACATAGTAGTGTCAGTAACTCTATGCAAAATATAGGAGGAGAATACTTCCATCCTAATAATTTAGTCATCTGGAGTCTAACACAAATGTAATAAAATTCTATCCTCAGAGTCAAATGAATTCTGAAGAGTCCGATATAGACTATTATCAGTGTGCCTTCAAGACAGTTTGGAGCTGTAGCTTCAAGTGCAGGCAGGAAAGCAACTGGCAGATTGAAGGAGTTTCAACAAAAGGGATCTTGGTCCTGGAGAAGCTTTTACAGTAAGCTGTATATCGAGGGCTCAACTTTCCCATATACGCCATATATGCACAGGAATGGTTGAGCTGAGTGGAGTCCATTCTGATACACATAGAGTGTCCTGAGTCACTTTATGTAGATATTATGACAGACCTGATGGTGGTTTACGCCAAAGTTTGGTGGTATGAGACCATGGCAAGGCTCGAGAAGAAGCGTAATAGGAAGCGTCGGGAAGTCACTTTTGAGAACTTTTGTGTAGCCTTTACGGCAGAGTATATTGATAATGTTTGAGTGATAGTTAGGATAAATATTATTTCATTCTCAAGCAACCTTATTAGATTTACAGTTTTGGCATTATAATCCCTTATTTCTATAATTACTGAAAGATTTTGATTTCTCTTCCTTAGAGTAAATTCTGAGTTTGTCTTTTACTTTAAACTTAAACTAGAATGGATTCCAGATCACCACCTACCATTACTCCTGTCAAGAACAGTGTTACCTCTAGTAGTTCGAATGATGGGGTGGCTCATCTGCGAGCCATGGTGACAACTCTGTTGGAAAATAAAGCTCAACAGGTGCTCGTTATGTAGAAATTACTAAATGATCGTGCAACTCCAGTCACTATCGCTGCTCCAACAGAATATGCTCCACAAGCTGCTTCTTCTTCACATCATTCGGCGGATAATCTGCTTCACAATTTTCTGAGGTTAAGGCCTCCAACCTTTGGTGGGAACCTGTCACCAATGGATATAGCCGATTGGCTGAAGGCTGTGGAAAGGGATCTCATTAGTCTGAAGGTTCCGAACTTGGAAGCTGTCCGCCTCGCCACTCGTTTGTTTCATGTAGAAGCAAAATATTGGTGGGAAGAGATATGAAATACCAAGTTTGCTGATTACGAGTTAGAGGACATCCCCTGGGATGAGTTCGTCGAGGCCTTCAAGACTGAATTTATTCCCCCATCCGCACAAAACATTATTGCAGACACAATCATGAGGTTGACTCAGGGGAGTCGTTCAGTAGCAGAATACGGAAGGGAATATCATAGATTGATTCATTTTGCGCCAGAAGTTACTCATTCTGAGTCAGCTAAGTGCCACCGCTTTCTTTGTGGACTCCGAGGTTCACTGAAGAACCAGATCGTGCCGCTCTGTCTGACTAGCTTCTTCGAACTGGTGGAAACGGCTAAGGTGATTGAGCATCACCAATCTGAAGAGGATCTCAAGAAAAAAGCACAAATAACTATAAACCCACGGGGAAACTTCAAGATACACGGATCTAACCTTGCAAAAGTATATCAGCTAGAAGCTGCACCTACCACCAAACAAACTCAAAACTGTACTAAGCCACATCCGTATGGTAAGTGTTACCATTTTGGCCAGAGGTGTTTCAATTGTGGGCGTACAGGGCATCGGTTCTATCAATGTGACCACACGGAAATGGTAGACGGAGTTCTAATGAAACCTTATCAGAAGAAGCAAGTGTTCTAAGCAACTCCATTAAACCGAAGAGAACCAAATCTGACTATAATGCCAGCCCCTGCTTCTGAAGTTGCTCACATGCAGCCACTAGCTCCCAATTCACAGAACTATCAGTGATGGTAGCCTAACAATCATCCTGCTGGTCCTGCACTAGTATATGCCTTAACTCCTATTGAAGTTGTAGAAGATAACAATGTGGTTTTAGGTACACACTCCTAAACCTCTCTCCTGTTAATTGCATTTTTGTATTTTAAATCTTTTCAAGTTGTTAATGCGAAATTGTGTAAATTTAGGCACACTTTATTTCAACAACCAACCTTGTAATATATTGTTCGATACTGATGTCAGTCACTCATTTATCTTTGAATGATTTGCCAATAACCTTAAACTTTACGCAGGCAACCTAGCACAAAAGTTGAGTGTTGGACTTCCATCTGGAATCCAACTGAGTGCCCATAAAGTTTGCAATATTAAAGTCCTGATAAATGATCAGGAATTTCAGGCCAAGCTAATCATCCTGCCAATAGCTAACTTTGATATCATCCTTGGGATGAATTAGCTCAGTGACAATAATGCTATGATAAACTATTATAAAAAGAAAGTCACTCTCCATTCTCAAGGCAAGCCTAAAATGTTTATAGGAAAAACTAGCACGTAGTTATCCTTAATAAATGCAATTAAAGTTGAACAGTTAATTGTTAAGGGTTGTAATGCTTACCTAGTTACTATGATAGGCAAAACAAAAGAGAGTATCTCTCTTTCTGATTATAAGGTAGTCAGAGAATTTGCCGATGTGTTCCCAGAGGAATTGCCTAGTGTACCTCCTTTCAGAGAAGTAGAATTCTCTATTGAATTAATCCATGGTACTCAACTGATATCCAAAGCACCTTATAGAATGGCACCTAAGGAGCTTCAAGATCTCAACGAGCAATTGCAAGAGTTCTTGAATAAAGGCTTCATCAGGCCAATTATGTCTCCTTGGGGAGCGCCAGTTTTATTTGTGAAAAAGAAGGATGGATCTATGCGTATGTGTATAGATTATCGTGAATTGAATAAGGTCACCATAAAGAACAAATACCCATTGCCTATAATTGATGACTTGTTCGACCAGTTATCCAGAGCCATTTTATTTTCTAAGATCGATTTAAGGTCTGGATACCATCAACTGCGAGTAAAAGAAGACGATGTAGGGAAGACTGCTTTTCGTACTCATTATAGCCACTTCAAGTTTTTGGTGATGTCATTTGGACTCACCAATGCACCATCAATCATTATGGATTTAATGCAACGAGTGCTAAAATGATATTTGGACAAGTTTGTGATCGTCTTCATTGATGATATCCTCATTTATTCCAAAACTTTGAGAGATCATGAAGAACATCTGAGGTTAGTATTAGAAACTTTGCGCGAGCATCAAATATATGCCAAGTTTTCCAAGTGCGAGTTCTGGCTCAATTTCATTGCATTCATGGGGAACATAGTCGATGCTCAGGGTATTCGGGTAGATCAGAGTGAAGTAAGATCTATGCAGGACTGGGCTCAACCTAAGTCTATCACTGACATTAGAAGTTTCTTGGGATTAGTAGGATACTACAGAAAGTTTGTTAAAGGCTTTTCCCAGATTGCTTCACCGTTGACTAAATTAACTCAAAGGGCCGTTCCATTCATCTGGAGTCCAGAATGCAAGGAAGCATTTCAAACTCTAAAAGATGCACTTTCTACCGCTCTAGTTCTTATTTTACCTAAAGAAGGTTTTAACTATCAAGTATATACCGATGCCTCTGGAATTGGTTTAGGTTGTGTTTTAATGCAAGAGGGTAAGGTAATTGTCTACGCCTCTTGTCAATTAAAACCCCACGAGAGAAATTATCCAGTTCATGATCTTGAACTTGCAGCCGTAATATTTGCCTTGAAAATATGGCGTCACTATTTGTACAGAGTGCAATATTCAATTTTCACTGATCATCAGAGTTTGAAGTATATCTTCACCCAGAGAGAGTTGAATTGCCGCCAGAGTAGATGGTTGGAGCTCATCAGTGATTATGACCTCAATATCCAGTATCATCCAGGAAAAGCGAATGTAGTGGCCGATGCTCTTAGTCGTTGTGCTACTTTAACCTCTATGATTGCATCCAGTTCTTTAGAACTTGAATTTCGTAAACTCGAGATTTCTCCCGTCAGTGGCGATATGTTGAGTTTGCTATTAGCAAATATTAATGTGGAACCCACTTTCCACCGAGATGTGTCTATCTAGCAAACCAAAGATGATGAGTACTTGAAACTTAAAGCAAATATTGAAAGTGGTCTTCATCATGAATTACAGTTGCGGAATGGTGTAATTTATCAAGGTAATCGATTGTGGATTCCTAAGTCCATGCATCAAGAAGTTTTAATCGAAGGCCATAATTTTGGATATCTTATTCATCTAGGCAGTACTAAGATGTATCAAGACCTAAAACAATCGTTTTGGTGGCCAGGAATGAAGAAAGATGTAGCTGACTTTGTGGCCAAATGCAATACCTGTAATTTCATAAAGGCCGAACGCCAAACACCTGGTGGTCTTCTGCATCCATTAGATATCCCCGAATGGAAATGGTTCGATATATCTATGGACTTTGTCATGGGATTGCCTCGTGCAAAATCAGGTGCTAATGCGATCTGGGTAATAGTAGACCGCTTAACTAAATCAGCACATTTTCTTCCCATCCGTCAAACAGATTCTGTAGAGAAGTTGGAAAAACTCTACATCAAAGAAATTGTCAGATTGCATGGGATTCCGAAGTCAATTGTATCTATTAGAGATAGCAGATTTACTTCCAAGTTTTGGCAAGATGTGCATCAAGATCTGGGTACGACTCTAGCTATAGTACATCTTTTCATCCCCAAATGGATGGTCAAACTGAAAGAGTGAATCAAGTTTTAGAAGATTTGCTTAGGCTATGTATTCTTGATTTGTTGGCTCCTGGGAAGATCACATTCCATTAGTGAAGTTTGCCTATAATAACAGTTTTCAAGCCAGTATTAAGATGGCCCCTTATGAAGCGCTGTATGGTAGAAAATGCAGTACTCCGCTAGCCTAGTCAGAAATAAGAAGCATTCAGCTCTTTGGTTCAGAATTAGTTGAAGAAACCAGTAATAAGATCAAATTAATTCAGCAGAGAATTCATTCAGCTCAAGATTGTCAGAGCAAGTATCATAATTCTCACCACCGTCTCCTAGAATTCAATGTGGGAAATTCTGCTTATCTAAAGGTCAGTCTAATGAAAGGTGTCTTCAGATTTGGCGTAGCTGGGAAACACAATCCCCGCTATGTTGGACCTTTCAAAGTTTTGGCCAAAGTAGGATCTTTTGCCTACCGGTTAAGACTTCCTGATGGCTTTGCAGTTGTTCACAACGTATTTCATGTATCATCATTGAGAAGATGTCTTTGAGACCCTTCTCATCTCGTTCAGCTTCCAGCAGTAAGGATTCAACCCGATCTTTCGTATGCTGAAGAACCTATTAGAATCTTAGCTTATGATCAAAAACAGCTAAGGAATCGTTCAATTCATATGGTTAAAATTCAGTGGAAGAATCGATCGTTAGAAGAATCTACTTGGGAGAAAGAGATGGATATGCGCAGTAAATATCCTCAGCTCTTTGCAAACTCATGTATTATTCTTCTCTTTTCTATCAATCATATTTAAAACTCGTATTGTCCCAGTAGAATCTTTGTTCACTTAGCTGATGTCAGGGACGACATTGTTCTTTAGTGGGGGAGTCTATAATAACCCTAGTTGTTATCTTAGCTATTCTTAGATTAATTAAGCTAATCCAAGCTAAGCTCAAGCTAAAATTAAAAATTAAATTACCGGGATTTACTGTCGGGACCGAGGCGGATTCGCTGCGGGGTCCCGACAGTGGCGCATGCATTCAAGCCACCCAATGCTTGAGCACGCATCTCAGCGCGCGCCTTCGAACAGTGGGATCTCCTCCGCGGTAGGATCTAATCCTACGCGTTGGATCCATCACTCGCATCCAACGGCTACCGGTTAACCCGTTTAAGTAATCCATCAGGATCGTCCAGAGCCAATGGTCGATCCATCCGATGGCTCTGAGACCCCCAGCCACTGTGGATCATCGTCCACCTCTCGACCCGTCTGCGTCTGGTCCCCCCTGACAGCCAGGATCCTTTCAGCCGTGTGGCAGTATGGGAAAGGCTTCAAAATTCCTCTCCTGCCCTCGGCGCATTTGTCTAACTGGCTGCCATCTTCCCAAATTGCCCAAGGCCGTTGGCCTGAGCCTCTCCCTTCGGTCTGAGCATCCCTCCATTGCCCGAGCTCTAGAAGCCACCCCCATAGCCCCCTTGGCCTATAAATACCTTGTGAACCCTCAATTGTCGGCTAGAAACCCTTGGAGCTCTCGCCTTCCTCGGCGATCTTTCCCGGCTTTTCCCGAAGCGCGAACCGCTGATAGAGGGCTCGTCTGGTGTTCAGACCCCCTGTGCGCCTTTGTCTGACCTTTAGGAAGCTTAGGGACACTTCAGTTCTCTTCGGTCAGACCTGTAACCCTAAATTCAGGTACAACCTTTCCCCAATTGAAATTCCTTTAGCTCCATTTCATTTCCATCCTCTGGATGAGCCCTGGATGTCTCCTAATGAACCGTAGCCACCTAAGGAACCTGTGGTAATTGTCATCTGGGGCTAAGCTAGCTCGAATCGATCATATCGATCGATTGAGCTAGCGGCTGAGCCATGGCTGAGTTCGAGTAAGGACCCAGCGATTGGCTGTGCCCCAGGTTAAGATAGTATGGGGGTTCGACTCGCCTCACTTCCCTGAATGTGTAGGGATCGAACCCCGGTCGAATCGAGGCCTCTGTGAGGAGAATTGTTCCCTCACAGTTGGCCTGAGATGCCCTTATCGAAGGCGTCTCAGTTGAGTAGCACCCCATCGATCGAGAAGGATCCAGATGGGGGTACTTGGTCCAGTCGATGAGTCTCGACCCCCTGAACGTGTAGGGATCAAGATGAGCCGTTGTCGTCACCAGAGCGCCGAGATTTTCAGCGTTGAAGCTCGGCTGGATCGGACCTGTCGAGAGGAGGAAGACGAAGTCGTGGGTCCTGGGCCGGGCCGACCCGTGAGCCGCGCGGTTCTGATTTTGGGCGGCGTCTATTTAATAATTATCGGAAGACATTTTTATTGGTTGTGAATTAAATTAATCAAATATTATAGTTTTAATTTAAATAAAAATACATAATAAATTATTTAAATAATTTTGGCTATACTGATCCAAATGGTATGATCCAATATACCATTTGAATGAGAAAAATATAAGGAATATAAATATAAAATAAAATCACACATCTAATGGTTGGTTTTAAAAATATTTTCCAAACTCTTTGATGTCCTTATTTAAATCATATTAAATTAAATAAATATCCAAATGAGGAGATTAAGGGTTTTGAATGCTCCCTGAACCCTAGAGAATAAATTCAGACCCTTAAAACTAATTTTGGATATGAATTTCTCTTAATCACTCCTTAATCACCCTAATTAGGGATTAGTAAAATTAAACATAGTAAGGCTCTAATCTTGATAGAGATGGTTCTTAATGCTATCCTAAGTATTCCAGAACCATTTGGAAAGGTTGGATTGCCCTAAGATGCCCTAAATATATTAATCCCCAAAATTGGCTTAATTAAGTGATTAGTGCTAATTAGCTTAATTAAGTGGTCAAAATCAAGATAAATGTATTTCCCACCTTATTTATCAGTATGGGACACATTAAAATAGATTAGGAGTAATTTGGACAATTAAACTCTAAAATTCCAATTTTGGCCTTAAGAGGGGCATTTTGGTCATTTTGATCAAATATGCTTAAATGTTCTATTAGCCTTGAAAATTTCAATAATATACCCTAACATAGATTAGAAATGTTCTCTGGATTTTCATATCAATATTAATGTTAATGTGATCCTTAAACTTAAGAAATCTTCACTTAAAGCCCTAATTAAGATACTTAAATATTAAGTAACCTAAAAGAGGTCACCTAGTTTAATGCTTAAATCAAATATCTAAGATTGTCAATTATCACCTTAATGAGTTAAATATAGTTAGATTATAAACCTAAATTCTAAAAGAAATACAAATGGAAACTCCTAAATAGAAATCTAGTTGAAAGTCTAAAGTGATCAAACATCAGATCCTTAGATCTTAGATCTTAGACTTAGATCTTCAATTTGAACTGAACCATCTCCAATTGAAATTCTTCAAATGATTGATTGTTTAACCCTTTAAAATCTTCCATGTGGGTATAAGATGATTCGATCTCTAAAGATAATGAGATTATCTTAAAGGTTGAATATAGATCATAGATTCTCAAGTTCTTAATTGATTATTTTATCTTATAATCAGTGGAATAACCCTTTCACTAAGTTCGTAGTTATTGGATCTTTCAACTTATAGGATCCTTTATCCTTAACTTTGGAATAGAGTGTGAACCCTAGATCCTTATTAGGACACCCCCTGGGTTTAGGTATTGAACACCAAAGTGGAGTTCCAGTCCTGAATCCTTAAATCTTGATTTACTTGATCAAGATTTGGGTAAGAGAGTAAAATATTAATAAACTAGGTCATTGATTTAATTACTTAAACTATATAGTTATCACATGATTTTGGATTAGAACTTATTAAGTTCTAATATTAACTTTAAGGACGTAAATATGAGATTCTACTCGATAGCTAGATATTGGAGATCCTAAACTTGTACTTTCTCAGAGTAGCTAAATTTGGTAATTAGATAACATCAGATATCACATGAATTTAGATTGAGTCCGTTGCTTACTTTGATTTGATTTGCTTGGCATACCTTGGTTATTGAGCCTTATTCCTTGAGCATAATAGGAAAACTTAGGATATGGATGATACATCCTAAGTTAGTATTTTAATTGCATATCATACAATTTTGCCTTATTTGTAGTTGGTAGAATATGTCCTAATTTAGTCTGCCTCTTCAGTAGTAGTATTGTATAGACTGGACTCAGACTTAGTATATTTGGATGGCTAGGCTGGGGATTGATTGATTGATATTGGAGGCCCTGTATGGCCTATTGGCTGGTATGGCAGTACTATGTCTTAGGCTTATTGCTACTTTAGCTGGATTGTTCAGTATTATTTTCTATTTTACTTTGCCACATGCTTCAGTGGCCTTATTTTTAGTACCTGCTTGCTTTGGCACATGTCTTATTGGCTTTACTTTACATAGATTGCTTTGCTTTTGCCACAGATCTCAGTGGCCTTTCCATTTCCTTTTCTTAATTAGTATGTTGTATGTATACTCATATGGTTTACTTATATATTGGCATATTTAGGATGTTAGAATTGCATATTTTCAGTACTTGTATTTCTTTTTTATACCCAGCATGGGTTAATATGATCATAAGCATGTTTGGTTCAGAATTGTATTGTATTGCTGTTTAGTTTTTTTTTAGCTTTTAGCCTCACTTTGTTTATTATGCATTGTATGTCATTTTTCATACTAGTTGCTGGTTATAAATAAATAGTTTATAGTTACTGTTTCTTCATAGCTTGTTGCACCTATTACTATTTGCATGTTTAGCTAATTTAAATGTGATATCTTTAAAATATTCAGTTCATTAAAATAGCCTAAAATGTACTTAGACAATTATCTAACTATAACATTTTTGTTTTGTTGGCTGGGGCCCTAGCATTTGTGATATCGACAAATGTCAGATTCGGACGTGTTCGTGGGCAGTGTCGCAGAAGAGGAGCAGGTTTAGGAGGAGGATCGTGCTGCTGCTGTTTAGATAGATCTTGTATTTTATTTTCATTGAGATTGAGAGGCATTTTCATCCTCCTAAAAATTCAGTTTGTAATAATTAATTATGGATGTGTTTAATTTCTGCATTTCGATGAGTTACTATATTGTTTTCCCTCTTTCTACTATGTATGCTTGTGGATGTTACTACTCGCCTATTGCTTCCGCCGCTTTGATATTTACATATATATATATTGATGAATGTTATAGTACTTGGTGACAAGTCCTTGACTTAAGGCAGGTTGGATTTACCTATCTTTACTAAAGTTGGGGGTTTACCATAGTTGGAGCACCGTACTTCCTTGTTCTCAGTATCGATGGGAGGGGTGCTCCACATGTCTCATCTCCATGAAGGTCTAGGGATCGAGCCCTGGGTCTGGCATGGCCTCAATGGGGAGTATTATCTCCCCACAGTAGCTCCATTAAGGGAGCCCTCGGGTGAGTATGGTCCGGCCAATCCGGACCATCTCATAGGGGGCTTCGAGTGTCAATCGATGCGTCTTGGCTAGGGGATCGATTCTCGATCAACTCGAGGTCGTGGTGTGGTCCCTAAGCCGCAGATTTGGCCGATTAGGGTTACTATAATCGGTGAGGCATCTGGGCTGGCTAGGGGAAGAAGACGGACTGTGCGGGTCGGGCCAACCCATGACCCGCGCGGTTTGACAGTAATGGGTCCCCGAGCCGCGTAGACCCACGTGTTTTGGATTCGAGCCGGTCCCATTTTAGATAATATTCGAATAATTAGAATTATTTTCCATAAGGAAAATAATTTAATAATTCCAATCATAGGGATTTATTTAAATAAAAATGCAGAATGTATTAATGGAATAACTTTTAATCCACTAGTCCAAACCCTAAAATATTTAATATCAAATTGATCAAAAAATCCTTAGGAATAAGAATATAAAATAATATGGAATATCCAATGATTAGATTTTCCATTTTTTCTTAATTCTTGCAAATCTTGATTAGGGTTGTTTAGTAATTATGCTTAACCAAATTGCATGTTTAGGGTGCCATTAGCTTTCTTATGATTAGAAGAATAAATGTGCTAAATAATTTATTTTTCTAATTTTTGTATTTCAACTTATTCCCTAATCTTATTAAATCATGATTAGTGAAAGTTAGAGTTTGCAACCATTGGATCTTAGCAAACTTAGTCTCTAATTGATTTTATAGTAAATTAGAACTTATGTGCCAAATTGCATGAAATTTTGATGGTTGGATTTGTATTTATGTGCTAATCCTTTTGGATTAATTTAGAGTTTGATTAACACTAATTACTTACTATTTTTTGAAATTTTTTCTATTAATATGATTCATAATAGTAAGGTAGATGTATTGAAATCATGTATGTAAATATATGATGTATAAATTGAACAAATCTAAAATTGAGAACTTAAACCTCTTAATTAATCTTAAGAAGTCTTAAGACTTTGATCAAGTTGTTAAGACTTGATCTAGGTTTAAGATTGCCACCAATAATACATCCTAAATTTACTGATTTGGCATTGATTTATAAATAAACATTTGATCTTGATTAGACATGAGTAAGGGGTTAAACTCTAATATATTTGATTAAGATCCAAACTCTTAAACTTAATTAAATTGAATTGATTATAAGATAATGCAATCGTCATTATTCCAATAATGCATCTGAGTTGATATTGATCTTAAACATTTGGATTAGACATGTTAAGGTTAATAATAAAGCTATGTGATTGAATAATCTGAATCTTAGCTTTGAATCCTTAATTTTCTCTTAAGTAAGACCATTATTATAAGAAGACTAATAGAATTGTATTGATTGAACAAGTGATCTAACTCTAATAACATCCTTGATTTAAATCCCATAATCTTATAATAAGTTATGATCAGATGGCTTAATCATCTGATCCGATCACTCTAAACTTAAATGATAAGTAAAGTGCTAAAATGTTAGCATTAGAAGTAAGAGTGTAAGATCCTAAGTATCTCATCATAAGATCGTCTCTGAAATATTTTAAGACCTAGATTTAAATACACATTGAGGTAGGAGAATTTTGTATAATTCATCGAGGTAGAAGCTTAGATGATCCCTTAACCTTAGAAGTTGATCTTAACCCCTCGTTGTAGGAATCACTTAAGATATTAGAATGATACATTTCCTTGTGGTAGAATCTATTTTGAATGATCTTTGCTCACATTTTTCTTGGAGCCTTGTATGGGACTTACCTATTTAGCATAGGGAATAATAGTCTTGATGAATCCTTATTAATTAAATTGAGTTGTCTAAACCCAGATTATTAGTTGGTGTATTATGGTATACCCATAGTACTGAATTTCTTCAGTAGTATTCAGGATTGGTTGATTCACTCCAATATAGACTTATGATCAGGTGCTAATCCAAGGGAGTAGATGAATACCGTCCTATTAGAGTAAATCTTCCAATACTAAGAGTGTATTAAATAGGGACTCATTCCTTAGTTTGATTGAAATACAAATCGCCAAAGAGCGATGCCTCCTAGCAAAGACCACTTCAATAAGTGTGGCTCAAACAAACTAAGTAACTAGAATCATCTTCTTTAAGACACTGAGTGTGATTGTGAGTTGGGCATCATAATGACTTAGTTTGAGATACAAATCACCAACAAGCGAAGCCTCCTATCGAAGACTGCTTCGTTAGGGTGGCTTAATCAAACTAAGTGTTAAGAACCATCTTTCTTGCAATGTGCTAAATATGTGTGTACAATCATCCCATCTAATGATTTTTAAGTTAATATTCAACTTTAACCAATTATAGTTGTAGAAGCTAGGAGTCAGAATCTTCTTAGCAGGATTCTGCACAGTGGAGACCTTGAATTCATCATCAGTATTTGAAGTTTTATGGATTTTCTGGATTGTCCTCATATAGAATAGAAGCATGGGCATAAACATGAGCATGACCATGATGAATGATTCAGTGGAGGCGTATGAGTGTCAGTGATAAATTATGGGTTATGGAATGTTACATACATTAACTGGGGAATTTCAGGATGCATCGGCATCATTGTAAACTATATTCCCAACTGGGTTTATGTATACATTAGACCTTACGACTCGTAGCCTTTCAGAGATAGTTCTGTTACATATCTGTGGCATATCATGTCACGGCATATTTAGATGCGTTATCCCAGTGACATGTAGTACAACATTGGACATTCTTACCTTGAATTCTGAGCATTTGATATTTTCATTTACTTTTAACATTCAATTTTCAGTTCATTTTTACCTTGTTTAGCTTTTACCTTTTTCAGTGGTTCATTATTTTACTACTTTTCTACAGTTTCATTACTTTACTGTCTATTTGTATTTACTTTAGTACTGCTTAATTTAGTTGTGATGTGTTAGACTTCTTTGTTTAACACGGGGTACTTTTGGGATATGATAATTTGCTAGATCCCGAGCAGCTAGTTGAGATAGGGTAGGAGGACTTGTAGGAGATCTAGGAGGAGTACATAGAGCCTTAGTGGATCCTTCTTCCACCTTTTTACTTTACTATTTCTGCTTCAGTACTTCAGATAGACTTTACTTTTGCATCATTTAAATCAGTTTGTAAAAATTCTAGATGTATTTTACTTTTCTTTTCTAAGATGAATGTTTAATACTGTTTTGCAATGAATGTATTATGGATGTTTTGCTTTAGCTTCCACACTCTGTTATACTAATATACCTAGAATTGTGATGCTATCGGCATACTAGAAATGCTGATATATTGATAACGTATATCAAATTCATATATACTTCTTTAAATCTAATGTACATGTTAGTATAATACTTAAGACAGGTATTCTACTCTTATCCTAAGTATTGACTCTCGATCCTACTCTTGGGTTCGAGTCAGCAGCCTTCAGTGTGGCTCAATCTCTTAGCCTATTTGGGAGGATGCTATTGTCAGTTGCTCCCATCCCCGAGTAGCACACCGCTCCGCCGCCTTTGTTATATATACACTTGTCATTTGCGCGCGACGACGGGGCGGGGCGTTACACCTAGTGTTTAGATGATTATATTTTTTCTATCTTAGCTAGAGAATAGCTACACTGTACAACAACTACAACCTTTGACATCATCTAGTCTCTTGGTGATGTTCATCTTTAGATACTACCTCTACTCCTTCAGGATGGATCAAGAAGTTAATGGGATACTTCCAGCTAGAGACTTTTGAAGGGATGCAGAAGTGAGCATCATTCAATCACTTATGATGATTTTTATGTTGCCTTTGCTACCAAATACTATATAATTGCACTTAGATTTCTATGATTATCTTTAATTTTTCTTTCCCAGCATTTTGTATCCTCCATTATATAATTCTCATCTCTAGAATTTTTATCTTCATTAGTATTTTTTTTCTATCATGATTGAACTCAAAAAAATTATAAATGAGAAGTCTCTTCCTTCTTAATATAAAGTCAATGAGATGAATGTTTTTTCATGTTTTTGAATAAACAATCCAATTTGATTTGACATAATAGATTCTAGTTCCCCTTCCTTAACCACAAATATAAAGATGGTTGTGGCATCCAGTAGTGTGTCTGATGAGATCAGTGCACTGTTGATTACTGTGAAGTTAATAGTGGATAATCAAGTTAGGCAGGTTAAAAGAATAGAGAAGTTGTTAAAAAGTCAACTCAACCAAAATCAAGCACCAATTATTGTAGCTCAATCTCCTTATGTACCTCCTTCTCAGCATTACCATCAATTTATTGATGGCAATTTGCATAGTTTCCTATGATTAAGAACCCTTGCATTCAATGGAAATCTGTTAGCCATGGATATTTTAAGTTGGCAAAAATTATTTGAGAAAAACCTCACTAGCATTAAATGCCCAAACTCTGAAGTGATTCATCTCATGACCCATCTATTTCAAGAGGAAGCAGAATTTTGATAGGACAACAAAAGGAACTCCCATTTTACTGAATACAACATTGAAGACACCCTTGAGATTCATTCATGGAGGAATTTAAGGCAGATTTTATTCCCCCATCAACCTTATACATCATGGAGGATAATATAATTTGAATGAAGCAAGGTGGAAGGTTAGTGATGCTAGTGTGCTGCCTTTTTTTTTTGGGTAAATTAGGTCCTTAAATATTGAATGGATTGGTAGGATAATGTCTAAAGATGATTTCTGGAGTTTGTTGTGGGTTGGTTATGGGTTTAGAGTGGACTATCTAAAGGAAAGTCAAGACTAGTCTAGATCGAGTCTAATTTGGGCTGATTCAAAATATCTCTTTTATAGATGGGGTTTTAGTGGATTAAAGGGTTGGAAATAAATTAATATAGGTAGCCTTAGATGTGTAGTTTGGATCTGTAGTAGATGGCTAGGTTTAATGATGCTTAGATGGGTGTCGAGGGGTAGGGATGAAGACTAGGTCAAGATGTTTTCAGATTTGGCTATGGAGATTGTGCTGGAGTTTGGAGATAGTTTGAGAAATTAGATGATCATTTAATAATTTTAAATGATACTTAAATATTGGAGAAGATGTGCGGATGGTTTGAGGTTATTAAAATAAGAGTATATTTAAAAAAATATATATAAATAAGATAACAACCTAACTCACCAAAGAAAAGCAATAAACTTGACACCACCAAGCACCAAGCAATATGAGAGCTATTCACCATAAAATTGTTTTATTCAAATTACCTAATTACATTGCATTTCAGCACATATTTATAGGCACTACAAGTCTCTTACCCTATGAGCTTTAGAGGAAAATATGGAGGGAAAGTTTGGAGAAAAAGATGGGTAGTTGGCAATTAGAAAGGAAGTAACTCCAACTACATACATTAAATATTTTCTCATGACATGGTTGGCTAAACATGTGCCTCAATAAATAAAAAGTAAAGTATTAATAAAAATAAAATACAAATGGTAAGCTCAATATTTGGGCTTTTTATTGGGCCTTAGATTGGTCTCTTGTATATTGGGCCTACCTTCAAATTATTCCCTTAAACTTTAGCCATAGCTCTTGTTATTGGGCATTTAATAATATTCTTAGGATGTGTGACAGACTGCAAATATACGTCTGTGCCTGCACGCAAGTGTACGTGGTCTGAAGTAATAAGTGGAAAGTGTCACTTTCCTGGAATTTATCGAACCACAGAAAATTGATTGATTTGGCACTAAAGTATATCTATTCTCACTAATGTTTAAGCTATAGTATGTATTGGTTGGTTGGACTAAAATTAGCACAAATATTCACTAAGTAAAATAGCAAGATTAAAGAAAGAGGAGAGTTGGGACCATCCCACATGCAATGATATAATACTCATGTAGTTTTATTTCTGAAGCTTTATCATTTAACTTAATTGAAATCAAGTGCACATTGTTATCCTTTAGTCTAGCTCAAAGGCTTACAAGTTTAAATCTCGTGCACAAAATAAACTCACATTCGGTTCTACTTTAGCACAAAGATTCTTGTAAGATTCTTGAGATTTAAAGTTAATTCATTTTCTCTTTATTCAAGGAGAGTTTAAATTTTCTTAAATCTTAGGATCTCACAAGCATTGATTTCCACTATGAGCATCACTCGCATCTCACATAGTTGAGATGAGGGAATAACATGTTGGGCTCAATGACTATGTCACTTAGTTCATGAGCACTCAACACTTCATTACTCAATCTCAATTATGTTGAGTTAAGGAGCTCATTTAGTGGGTCTTAGCATCACTTGCATCAACTCTTTGGTTGAGCTTAGATTGAGGTGCATTGAGCTCAAGAACCTTCTCACATGGTTCTAAGCTTTCATGCACTCAAAATCCGGCATCCAACCTAAGGTGAGATAAGGAGCACAAGATAATTAGATCTTGGATTTTTTAGTTCTTTTCTCATAAACACATCAAGACTAATTAGATAAAAATTTCTTAGTAAGGCATTAAAATCACAAATACATTATGCTTGAGGGAAAACATTCATACATCAATATTACATCATGCAAAATGGGACTTCATCCCAACCCTCCCCAAAGGGAGGTTAGCTATTCATTACACAAGAAAATAAGGAAGACACATACATAGATAAAGACCCTTTCATGGTCAACTAAAGAGAAAATACAAGATTGAGTTTAGAAGATACTAGGAACGCTCCGTAGAAGTTCTCCAAAATTCATCTTCTCCTTCTAATTATCCTCTCCTTAGGTCGCTAGTGCTGCCTTCTTCCTCTTCTCCCTTTGCAAAAGCTTGCCTTGCCATCCATGGGGAGTTGTCTCTTCCTTTGGCTCTCCTCCTCACTTAGAGGATTTTTGCTAAAATTGTGAACCCTCCTCTAGTCAAGAGGAGGGGTATTTATAGGAGGGGGGAGGCTGAATTCTCCTCTTCATTTATAACCAAATTTTCCATAAAGAATTCTGAATTCATCATTGCAATATTTTTCCATTAATGGTGAGGTGATAATAATCTCATTTCTTTATCCAAAACATTACCTCAAAGCTTCCCTTTTTAACAAAAAATAGCTGCTGCAGGAAATGATGGCTGGAGACAAAATTCAGGATAGATGTCATATCTCCAGCCGCATTAAATACAGTGTCTGTGAAAAAATTCAGTGGGCCGCTGCAGCGCGCAGCGGCGTGCTTTAGCATACCCTAGTCCCTAGCATATTAGCTAAGTCCCCTGCTGTAGACAACTGCAGCGCGCGACCGCGCGCTGTAGCGGTCGATTCTGCAAATACTATTCAATAAGTTTTTTTTCCTGCTTTTATAGAGTTAGAAATATTTCCGCGGCAGACCGCTACAGCGCGCGACCGCACGCTGTAGCGGTGAATTCCATGAAAAATACTGTTCAATTAATTTGGATGCCCATTTTATAAAGTCAAGTATTACCGCTGCAAACCGCTGCAGCGCGCGACCGCGCGCTGTAGCGATGAATTCCGCGAAAAACACTGTTCAATTAGTTGGGCGGCCCGATTTATAAAGTTAAGCATTTCTGCTATAAACCGCTGCAGCGCGCGACCGCGCGCTGTAGCGGTGTATTCCGCGAAAAACACTGTTCAATTAATTTTCATAAAGTTTAGATATTTTCGCTGCAGACCACTGCGGCGCGTGGTCGCGCGCTGCAGCAGTTTTTTACTTTAGTAAATTTTAAAAACCCTGCAGAAATGCCTTAGAACTCATTTGGATTCAATTTCCCTAAAAATGATAGAAAAGATTGATTTTAGGAACAGCATAAAGATGTTAAATAGATGAATTTTCTCTTTTATTTAGATATAATTTATGGATTCATCACACCCCACACTTAAATTCTTGCTCGTCCTCGAGTAAGCTCAAAATGATAAACTTTTTTTATTTTTGGAGGGATGAAAGTCACAATAATGTAATATAAAATAGGTATAAGTAAAAAATGTGTGTGCAATGGCAGAAATGAAATGAACATTGTAGCAATAATAATATTTTCAATTGAGTCAATAAGGTGGTTGAGTCACTAAATCTCCAAATGTTTGAATTTTTAATGCTTGATAACAGGTGATGGGTTCAATACATTTGGACTTTTAGACTAAAGACATGGTTTAGAGAATCTTAGAGTTGTGCCATATGTGCTCCTTCTTATAAATCACAAAGATGAAAAAATTAAAGGAGAGAAATTTTTCTTCATCCTTTCTCATTTTACTCATTTGGGAGAGATATTTTTCATCATCCCTTTTTTTTTTCTTTTCAACTTTTTTAGGGAGAGGCATTTTTCTTCATCCCTAACATCTTTGTGATCATAAAGTCCTACGGGAGCCTAGCACACTCCATTTAGAATCAATACCATAGTTTTTTAGTTTTAAGTCCTAAGCCTTCCCCCACATTTAGCTCAAGCACTTAATTAAAATTTTCGGAGATTTCGATTTTCCTCTATTCATTCCTCAATATCAACATTTTATTGCTTATAATTCATTTAATCATTTTTGCTAAGCATTCTTTTACTTATGTTATCTTTGAATTTTTACATTTTTGTGATTTTCATTGCTTTTGAAAAATTCAGAAAAATTATGTCAATTAAGAACAATTCATAAATGTGGGAATATGAAAATTCATAAATTAAAATCTCAAAATGAAATCAAATAAAATAAGGATAAAAAGAAAATTTGAAAAAGAACAAATACAACTTAATTAGTTATCCTCATCCCCATTATCGTCTTCCTCCGACACATACGCCATCTCGGTAGGGTAGCGCATCTCCGGTATGGGTGCACCGGTGGGAGGCCTTGGCAACATGGAGGCGTCCAGTCCGCCGTGCAAATTCCAATCATCAAACGACATCCTGAGGGCTTCATGAAATTCAGATTGGAACTGGCGTTGTTGGACGTATTCCTGTCTGAAAAACCCCATATCGGTAGCTAGAGCCTTATTAAGCTCCGCGTTTTGATTATGGAGGTGCATCAAAAGTTGGTTTGTGAGATGCGGGTCAGAAGGTGCAGACGCTTCCCCCTTTGTGCTCCTTCTTTTCTTGGGCATTTTACGTTCATTTGCCTGGACATTAAGTTTCAAGGGGTGCAGGGCAATGCTGGGGGAACAATGGTGTCATAGGAGAAGATTTTTACCCCTTGGGCTTCGCATAACCCAGAAATCAAAGACCCAAAGGACAATGCCATGCATGAACCTTTGAGAGCTTTCCAAAGCTGCTCAAAGATTATGCTTGAAATGCAGATTTTGCCCGTCCTAACCAATGAGCACAAAAGGAGTGCTCGGGCACGGGTCACTTCAGTTAAGTGACTCGTGGACATGACATAGCTAGAAATGAAGACTAGCCATGCACTACTCGTCTCCATTAATTTGGAGCGAGGAATGTTGGCGAGTCACCCTTACCACTCGGTGTCATCATTGACAATTTCCACAACAAGAGCGCGGGGGTCAAAACGACAGTCCAAGAGATTAGAGTACAAACAAGAGCTTACCTCCTCCAACCCATAGAATTGCTCTATTTGAGTAATTCATAGGGTGACACCCTTTCCTCGACAGAAGATTCGCTGCCCGGATGCATCAATTGCATTGGCATACACTTCCTGGACGATCGCCGTGTATGTGGGAGCTCTCTTGGTCACAAACTCTTTCTATCCTCTAGGAGTTACCTGTTCATGAGGGACGAGGTAGGCAACGCTGAAGCTTTTCTCCGGGATCAACTTCCGTTGGGAAGTGATGGAGGTGTAACGGTGCTCGGCCTCCGCCGAGGAGAACCTCTTCTTGTTGAAAGTTCCTCCGGATGAGGAAGCTTCAACATCCTTCCTAGCAATTGCTTTCTTCCTAGAATACATTACTTTGGATGAAAGTTTTAGGATGATCAAGAGCTCTAAGAAGATAAAGAGAAGGTGCAAGGATAACCCCCCCATTCCCTCCTTATTTATAGCCCAAATATTCAAGGCAAGAGAAGATGGTCAAATGGTCTTCCTTATGCCATTAATGTAGTGATCCATGTGAAAGGGGGGGGTTAGCTTTTTCAGCAACTTTTGACTACCTTGGGAACCCAAGGGTCATGACTTGTTAACTGTATATTCCCAAGGCAGAAAATCTGGGCAAACCGCGGCAAACCGCTGTAGCGAGCTGTAGCGTGCGATCGCGGGTTTGGGTGCGCCTGGGTGGAAAATGGTTCCGCGTGCTGTCGCGATGCCGTTTATGCGCGGATTACCCGCTGCAGCGCCCTGTCTTGGAATTTCCACTATAGCGCGCTGTAGCGCAAATTTTTTTTTATTTTTTTATTTTTTGGGTTGCCTCCCAATAAGTGCTCATTTAACGTCCTAAGCTAAACTCTCTTAAGCTTAATAAGTTGGATCCAGCGGTTTCATTTTCCATAGGCTAAGGATGTCCGAGTGAGCACACCCCTCTTGGTGGCTCGAACTCTGTTCATCTTGAACCTCAACTAAAGGATCCTTTTTTTCGATTTCATAATTTGTGGGAGTCTTTTTCTTTCTTTTTCCCCATCACATTTTTCTCTTCTTCACTCCTTCCTTACTCCCCTTTTTAGAGAAAGGAGTAGAATAGCCATCAGAATTTTTTTCTTCTATCGTCAGGTCCCCTAGAATATTATCTATCCATAATCTCTCTTCTCTAATTCTTTTCCTGATTTCTTCCTCCATTTTTTTCTTTTTAAAGAGAGTGGGTTTTAAATCAATCACTTCTATTTTTTCCTTAATACTGACGCTCATTATACCGTGACTTACATCTATAACAGCCTTAACACTCATCAGAAAGGGCCTTCCAAAAAATATTGTTGAATTTTTATTCCATCTGTCCCATTCGCACACCATAAAATCAGTTGGTACAATGAAATTTCCTAGTTCCACAACAACATTTTTGATCATTCCCAGAGGAGTAAGGGACTCAAGATTAGGAAACTCTAGAATCAATGGGGTGTATTCCATCCCTCCTACCTTTAATTGCTCATATATGTGGTAGGGCATAACATTAACTGAGGCGCCTAGATCACATAAAGGATCTACAAACACTTCATTTCTTATTACGCATGGAATGCATAACCTCCCTGGATCATCACATTTGGGTGCAGTTAGCTTTTCATTATCATTCCATTTTATTCTTTCCTCTACCTCTAATCCAAAATTTGTTGCTCTCTCTTTTTCATCATTCATTCCTCCTGATACAACTTCAGAATATATCGCACTCACTAATTCCCTTGGATTTATTTTAGTAGAACTAGGTAAAGCCCCATGCTTCCAAGAGGTCAGCTGCTTGGAGATTTGCCCCAATTGAGTTTCAATATTTCTAAGGGAGGCTTCTATTCCCTGGATAGAAGTCTCGTGAAATGTGATAGTTGCCTCAGAGCGCACATGAATTGGGTTGTTTCGGCCTTAAATGCGTTGAATGCCCCTTCTAGATTGTGCTGGTAGTTGTGGCTATTGTTACTATAATTCATGCCTTGTTAATTGGATGAATTCCCCCCATATTAATTGGCATTGTTGTTGTTATTACTCCATGAGAAATTTGGATGGTTCTTCCACCCTAAATTGTATGTGTTGGAGTAGGGTTATTTGTTTGGTTATTGTTTCTTAAGTAATTGACTTGTTCAGTGTTGTTTTGTATAAAAGGGTTGTTCAAGTTACAGCTCTCACTATTATGTCTCCCTCCGCACAATTCACATTGTACCTCAGAAACCACGTGTACATTCATCCTTTCTATCTTTTCATTCAAGGCATGAATTTTTTGTTGCAAAGATGTTATTTGATTTGACTCATTCAATTTAATGAATTCTTTTTTACGCCTTTCAGAAGGCCATTAGTAAGCATTGTTTGCCATTTCTTCCAAGAGGTCATAGGCTTCCTCTTGGGTTTTTCCACTAATGGATCCCCCAGCGGCCTCATCAATGAGTGTCCTCATTGGAGCGTTCAAACCATTATAAAAGGTTTGCACTTGCATCCAGAGAGGGAACCCATGATGCGGGCAATATTTGAGGTACTCCTTAAAGAGTTCCCACCCGTCATAGAGAGTCTCACCTTCCATCTGAGTAAAGTTGGTGATCTCAATTCTTAACCGTGCAGTTTTAGCTAGAGGGAAGTATTTGGCTAAGAATTTCTTAGCCAAATCATCCAAAGTACGGATAGAATCGCTCGGTAAAGAGCTGAGCCAACTCTTGGCTTTATCTCTCAGTGAGAAAGGAAATAGCCTCAATTTAACTGCGTCTTCGGAGATGCTGTTAAACTTGAAGGTATCACAAATTTCAAGGAAGGTTGAAATATGTGAATTTGGATCTTCGGTGGCTAATCCTCCAAACTGATTGTTTTGCACCATACTTAGCATAGAGGGTTTGATTTCAAATTATGGGCTTCTATATTTGGCCTTACAATCGCATGGGGAATGCCCCTAACAGTGGGTAGTGCATAATCTCTAAGTTCTTTACCCCTAGGCTCTTCTAAGTTTTTAGTGAAAATGTCCATCACAGCTTGTTGGTTTGATAAATTTCATTCTCGCCTAGCTTGTAAGTATGTTCGTTCTATTTCAGGATCAAACAGATATTCAGTACAGACTCTTTTACTCATATAAGTTTCAATAAGGCTTATCAAGAACGATTTAGCAATAAAGATCAAACAGATTTTTTTTTTCAAAAATGAAAATAAACAAAAAAGAAATATAAAATGTTAGCTTGATAATTACAAAAGAAAATGTAAAACTACAAATATATAAAAAAAAAATCAAATGCTTAAATCGCTAGCTACTTATAGATTCTCCTTAGTTCAAATAAAAAAAAAAACTAATTCCCCGGCAACGGCGCCAAAAACTTGACAGACTGTAAATACACTTCTGCGCTTGCACGCCAGTGTACGTGGTCTGAAGTAATTTGTGGAAAGTGTGACTTTTCGGGAATTTATCGAACCATAGAGAATTGGTTGATTTGGCACTAAAGTATATCTATTCTCACTAATGTTTAAGCTATAGTATGTATTGGTTGGTTGGTCTAAAATTAGCACAAATATTCACTAAGTAAAATAGCAAGATTAAGGAAAGAGGAGAGTTGGGACCATCCCACATGCAATGATATAATACTCATGTAGATTTGTTTCTCAAGCTTTATCCTTTAATTTAATTGAAATCAAGTGCATATTGTTGTCCTTTAGTCTAGCTCAAAGGCTTACAAGTTCAAATCTCATGCACAAAATGAACTCACATTCGGTTCTACTTTAGCACAAAGATTCTTGTAAGATTCTTGAGATTTAAAGTTAATTCATTTTCTCTTTATTCAAGGAAAGTTTAAATTTTCTTAAATCTTAGGATCTCACAAGCATTGATTTCCACTATGAGCATCACTCGCATCTCACATAGTTGAGATGAGGGAATCACATGTTGGGCTCAATGACTATGTCACTTAGTTCATGAGCACTCAACACTTTATTACTCAATCTCAATTATATGGAGCTAAGGAGCTCATTTAGTGGGTCTTAGCATCACTTGCATCAATTCTTTGGTTGAGCTTAGATTGAGGTGCATTGAGCTCAAGAATCTTCTCACATGGTTCTAAGCTTTCATACACTCAAAATCTAGCATCCAACCTAAGGTGAGCTAAGGAGCACAAGACAATTAGATCTTGGATTTTTTAGTTCTTTTCTCATAAACACATCAAGACTAATTAGATGAAATTTTCTTAGTAAGGCATTAAAATCACAAATACATTATGCTTGAGGGAAAACATTCATACATCAATATTACATCATGCAAAATGGGACTTCATCCCAACCCTCCCCAAGGAGAGCTTAGCTACTCATTACACAAGAAAATAAGGAAGACACATACATGGATAAAGACCCTTTCATGGTCAACTAAAGAGAAAATACAAGATTGAGTTTTGAAGATATTAGGAACGCTCCGTAGAAGTTCTCCGGAATTATTCTTCTCCTTCTAATTATCCTCACCTTAGGTCACTAGTGCTGCCTGCTTCCTCTTCTCCCTTTGAAAAAGTTTGCCTTGCCACCCTTGGGGAGTTCTCTTTTCCTTTGGCTCTCCTCCTTACTTAGTGAATTTTTGCTAAAATTGTGAACCCTCCTCTAGTCAAAAGGAGGGGTATTTATAGGAGTGGGGAGGCTGAATTCTACTCTTCATTTGCAACCAAATTTTCCCTAAACAATTCTGAATTCATCATTGCAATATTTTTCCATTAATGGTGAGGTGACAATAATCTCATTTCTTTACCCAAAACATCACCTCAAAGCTTCCCTTTTTAACAAAAAATAGCTGCTGTAGGAAATGATGGCTGGAGACAAAATTCAGGATAGAGGTCATGTCTCCAGTCGCATTAAATGCAGTGTCCGAGAAAAAATTCGGTGGGCCACTGTAGCACGACACGGCATGCTTTAGCATACCATGGTCCCTAGCATATTAGCTAAGTCCCCCGCTGTAGACTGCTGCAGCGGTCGATTTTTCAAACACTATTCAATTAGTTCTTTTTCCTGCTTTTATAGAGTTATAAATATTTTCGCGGCAGACCGCTGTAGCGCGCGACCATACGCTGTAGCGGTGAATTTCGCAAAAAATACTGTTCAATTAATTTGGCTGCCCATTTTATAAAGTCAAGTATTTCCACTGCAGCGCGCGACCGTGAGCTGTAGCGGTGAATTCTGCAAAAAAGACTATTCAATTAGCTGGGCGGCCCAATTTATATAGTCAAGTATTTTCGCTATAAACCGCTGCAGCGCGCGACCGCGCACTGCAGTGGTGAATTCTGTGAAAAATATTATTCAATTAGTTGGGCGGCCCGATTTATAAAGTCAAGCATTTCCGCTATAAACAGCTGTAGCGCGCGACCACGCACTGTAGCGGTGAATTCCGCGAAATACACTGTTCAATTAACTTTCATAAAGTTTTGATATTTTCGCTGCAACCCACTGCGGCGCGCGGTCGTGCGCTGCAGCGGTTTTCCTTTAGTAAATTTTAAAAACTTGCAGAAATGCCTTAGAACTCCTTTGGATTCCATTTCCCTGAAAAAGATAGAAAATATTGATTTTAGGAACAACATAAAGATCTTAAATAGATAAATTTTCCCCTTTATTTAGATATAATTTATGGATTCATCAATGTGCTACATCAACTCCCATTGGCCCAATTGAACTCTGCACCGAAGAGTTAAAATCCAAGTAATCTCTTTCTAATTGTGGATCTAGAGCTTCCAAATTTGTACGTGTTAGCCATATGTCTTCTTTAGGCAGCTTAATTTTCCAATGAATGAGAAAATGATGCTCTTTATATTGATTATAAGGAGCCTCCTCAGTGATGATATAGTCAATGTCTAAAAAGGATTCAGATTGCATGTGGGGAACTATATCTCCTGCTAATAAGTCAGAGTGCGCAAGTGGAGGTTTGCTAACTCCTTCATCTGATAAAATATCTTCAATATTAATGACAGGATGAATTAGCATATTATTAGGCAAATCAAGGTGATAAGCATTAGATCCAATTTTCCTAAGAACTTTGAAAGGGCCACTAGCTCTTGGATGTGATTTCTTATATTTGGTGTTGTTGTATCGCTTAGGGAGGATGCGAATCAAAACATAATCACCTTTTTAAATTCCTTAGTTGATTTATTATGATTTGCCTTAGATGCATATTTTTCATTACTTAAAGTGATTTGTTGTCTTATAGAATCATGAAGGCTTTGAAAATCCTTGGCAAATATGAATGCAAAATCAAAAAATGCATGAGAAGGAAGGTTGGAAGCATCAATCAGCCATTTAGGATTATGTCCATACACCACTTCAAATGGAGATGTTTGGTTGTTCGAGAAGTACTACTATTATTTGAAAATTTAGCAGTAGGCAAATGTAAGTCCCAATTACCTATGCATTTTCCAATAAGGCACCTAAGTAAGTTTCTTAAGCTTCAATTGATAACTTCAGTTTAACAATCTATTTGGGGGTAAGAAGCTGATGAAAATTTCAATTTTGTCCCAAGAAGTTTCCATAAAGTCTTCCAAAAGTATGAGACAAACCTAACATCCCGATTTGATATAATAGTTGAAGAAAGGCCATGCAATCGCACAATTTCCTTTAAGAATAATTTGCAGTATGAGAGGCATGATTAGTTTTAGAGCAAGGTATGAAATGAGACATCTTAGAAAATCTATCAACAACCACAAATATGCTATCATGACCACGAGCTGTTCGGGGTAATCTAAGAACAAAATCTATTGATAAATCTTTCTAAGGCCTATGAGGAACAAGCAATGCCGTATATTGGCCAGATTTTTGTTTAGTAGATTTAGCTTGTTTTCAAGTTAAACATTGAACTACTAGTTTTTGAATATCTCTTTTTTAGGGAAGGCCAAAAAAATCAATTATCCATCAAGCATATTGTTTTATCTTTTCCAAAATGTCCAGCAATTACTCCTGAGCGCAGTTCAAAAATTAAGAACTCCCTTAGAGAAGACCTAGGAATGCAAAGTTTCTTTCCTCGATAAAGATACGCATTAATCACATAATACATTGCATTTAAGGTCTACAATTTGTCCAAGTGCTCCATGTAAATCAGATGAAAATTTGGGCACACTGGGTACTCATCTCGAATTTGTTCAAATCCAGGAATTTTAAATTCTAAAGAGGTGATGGTTATTGCCACCCTTGATAATGCATCAACAAGTTTGTTTTCAATTCTTTGTTTATGTTTAAGGACAAATGAATAGTCTTGAAGAAACTCAACTCATTTAACATGTCTATGATTTAACTTTCATTGAGTGTTGATAAATTTAAGTGCATGATGGTTTGTATTAAGAATAAAGTCATTATGTAAAAGATAGTGTTTCCAATGCATTAATACCTTAATGACAGCATAAAATTCTCTTTCATATGTTGAGTATCATTGTTTTGCATCATTCAACTTCTCACTAAAGAATGCAATAGGATGATTTTCTTGACTTAAAACTTCTCCAATTCCAATTTTAGATGCATTACAAGTCACTTCAAAGGTTTTAGAAAAACTATTGAGTCAAAGGACTGGGGCTGTTGTTATTAATACTTTAGTTTGATCTAAAGCCTTCTGAACAGTTGGGTCCAACAAAACTTGTCTAACTTCAATATATTAGTGATTGGTGCTACAACAACACTAAAGTTTCTAATGAATCACCAATAGATTATTACGAGGCCATGAAAACTCCTTACTTCAATAAAATTTTTAGGAGTTGGCCACTCCATAATTGCCTTAACTTTGTTCAGGTCAAGTTTTATTCCTTCAGATGAAATGATAAAACCTAAGTATATCACCTCAATTTTCAAGAAGAAACATTTTTTAAAATTAATGTATAACTTCTCTATTTTTAGTGTCTCAAAAATTTGTCTAAGGTGATTAAGGTGGTCTACTTTATTTGGGTTAAAAATTAATATATCATCAAAATAATCCACCAAAATGTTTCCTGTAAATGTCTTAAGAACATTATTCATCATTCTCATAGTCCAAATGGCATAACCAACCATTCAAAGAGTCCATCAGGGGTCTTGAAAGTTGTTTTCCATTCATCTCCATATCTAATTCTAATTTGATGATACCATCTTTTCAAATCAACTTTAGAAAAAAAAGTCTGCTCTTGAGATTAAGTTTAACATGCCATCTAATTGGGGAATGAGAAATCAATATTTGATAGTGATTTTATTGGTAGCCTGACTATTGATACACATTCTCCTTGTTCCATCCTTCTTATGAGTTATTAGGGTAGGGACCACACAAGGACAAAGACTATCTTATATAAATCCTTTTTCAAGTAACTCAGTGACCTGTCTCTTAATTTTTGCATGTTCAGTGGGGTTCATTCTAGAATAAGGAAGGTTTGGAAGTTGTTAGCTGAAACTAAGTATATAGCATGTTGGATGGATCAAAGTGGTGGTAATTCATTTAGGAGTTCCTCTGGAGCAATTTCTCTAAATTCAGAAAGGAGAGATAAAACCTTTTTAGGAATGGGAATCGCATTAATATTTAAGTTAACTTCTTTTATATGTAAAGGGTGAACATTGGTCGGATCAGAAAATTCTTTTTTCAAGGTTTGAAATCCTATTGAGCTTACATCAAATATTGAAGAAGAATGAGTAAATAAGCTAGAACTAGGATTATGCTAGGATCCCTTATCATGATCAGTTGAAGCTTTTCTCCTTTCTTGGTAGTGGGTTTTGGTGGAAGATCAGATGTTGGTTTATGTGGTGCTATAGATGGTATCTTCTCTAGTGGTCTAACTAGCAAAAGTTTGCTGGTTTTATTATTATGTTTAAAAATATGTGTGTCCTCTCTACCATAATGAATTACACTCAAGTCATAAAACCATGGTCGCCCAAGTAGAATATGAGCAATATCCATGGGGAGCACATCACACCAAATTTTATCCTCATAACTACCAATCTTTATAGGAACTAAACATCGACTAATGATGGGAAGCAAAGTATGGTTAACCCAACTAACATGAAAGGGTTGGGGATGAGGTTTAGTTTTTAATTAGCTATTGATATAGCATTGGTAGAGATAATTTTCATTGCACTACCCCCATAAATAACTAACCTACACCTTCTCTAATTGTACACAACATACATGCTAAACATATTCCTTCTCCTCCAATCTTCTTCTTTATTCTTAGCAATTGTAAGGCATCTCATCACATTAATTTGAGGATCGTTCATAAATTCTTCATCTGATAATGAAGTATCATCATAAACTTCTTAAGATGTTTCATCTATAGGGTCATAAACTTCATCTAATAATAAGATTTGTGCCTTACATTAGTTCTGCATGTGACCTCTCTTATGGTATTTGAAACAAATAATATCTTTGATGTTATTAGAGCTTTTCTCTTTGGGTGGATAGTTTAAGCTAGAGGTTGGAATGGGTGTAGTAGTTGACTTATGATTTGAATTAGAAGTCCTTTGAGCTCTAGTTCATATTATAGAAGTTAACCTCTATTGTTGTTCAACATGTAGAGCATAATGGAAAACTTCTTCTAAGGGTTAGGGATCAAAAAGTTCAACATCATTTTTAATTTCTATTCTAAGCCATCATCTTCCATAGGTTTATTAAGGTTATGGATAGAATGTGAAGCATAATTTTTATTATTTTGCAAGAGGTTTAAGATAATTTGAATTTGAGCTAATTTCTTTCATTTGAGATTTATTTTCCTCAAATAATTCCAGTCTTTGTTTCATGTTCATGAATCCTAAGATCTAAGGAATCAACTATCTTTGTCAAGTTCTCGATTTCGTCTTGAAAATTTGACTTTGTTGCCATTTTTTTATTAAAAAGAAATATGAGAGAAAAAAAAAGTTAGATTTGAGAAGGTGAAATAAAAAATATAAGTGCAAGAACAATATGAAATGTAAGTTAAAATAACTTCTAGGTGAAGATGGAGGCACTTGGCCACTTACGTCCCAAGCTCTCCTTAGGCTGTTTACGCCCTTTTGACAAAAATTCAATTTAACTTCACAATACACTAGGTTTTATACAAGTATATTTTTATGCAAACAAGTTTAATGCAAATATATGTTTTTTTATTTTTATTTATTTCTAGATTTAAAATCCATATTTTCTTAAGAATTACAAATTAATTTAAGTGTTGAAAATAAACAACTAATATTACCACAAATACTGAACATAGAAAGTAAAAAAGTTTATATAAATTTTTTTGTTCAAATCAAGGTAAAGGCTTCAACATTAAGTGAAACACTCATTTTCCATATTCACTCAAGTAAATATTTAAGGTATGTTCACACAAGAATATTGGCTAGGCTATATAATGGTGCTCACCAATTGGAGTTCATGCACACACAATAGACTTGCAAGTAATATGGCAAATTTCCAAGCAATTAATATGAAAAATATCAATTCATAAAAAGGGTTAACTTACCTTGCACTTGTTGGCATGACTCAAAAGCTTGTGGAGAAGATTTCACCAAAATTTATTCCTCATACTGAGATGTTTTTTTTTTTTCTCTCTTTCCCAGCCTCACTTTGATACTAAATATGATGCTAGTGGGCTGCCTTTATTTTATTTTTTTTTGGTAAATTAGGTATTTAAATATTGAATGGATTGGTAGGATATTATCTAAGGATAATTTTTGGAGTTTATGGTGGGTTGGTTATTGGTTTAGAGTGGACTATCAAAGGAAAGCCATGACTATTATAGATCAAGCCTAGTTTGGGCTGATTCGAAATATCCCTTTTGTAGGTTGGGTTTTAGTGGATTGAAAGGCTAGGAATAAATTGATATAGGTAGCCTTAGATGTGTAGTTTGGATCTGGAGTAGATGGCTAGGTTTAATGGTGTTTAGATGGGTGTCGAGGGGTAGGGAAGAAGACTAGGTCGAGCTATTTTGAACTTTTTGGGTCTGAAATGGAGCTAGCTACTTAAGCCTACATAGTGGTTGAAAACCTAAGGGTTTTCTAAGGCTTTTGCAATCAGTTTGGAGGTTTTAGTGGCTATGGAAAGGAGAACCCCTAGAAGGAACCCTAAGGGGGTTACTGTCCAAGGTAAGTCTTGCAAGGTGGCAAAGTAACTCCAAGTGATAGCCTCTATTCCTCCTCTCCATTCTAGAGTAGAGCTTAACTCTTGTGCTGAGGTGATATAGCTCTTATAACTCTGTAACCTTTGAAGTTTTTCATAGTGGATTTTCTCAATATAGAAGACAGTTGGGATCTGACAGGTGTGGTCAGGAAGCTGGGGATAGAGGTGAGCCATGCTTGGAAATTTCCTTACTATTTGATATTCCTTAAGATTGACATATATAAATCTGAGCCATTGGATCGATGTTATGGATAGCTAGATGGTACTCAAGGTCAGGCTACCATATTTATGGAGCTCTATAGCAAATCATCCACTGTATCCCAAGCTCAAAGAAAATGTTTGAAGGTATATTTGCAAATATGGAAATTGTTAACCCTTGATATATAATTTTCCCAAATTAAATTAAATCCAATTTATGCTTAAATGGTCTCCAAATAATCCCAAAATTCACCTTTATCTACTTTTAGTGTTAGGAATTCAAAAATGCAATATGATTTTGATTATGAGGTCAATTCAATTTAGCTAATTTCTTAGGTTAATAAATTAACTAACTAATCAATTGATCCAATTGAGTTCTAATGGATCACAAATTCTTAGAGTTGGTCCTAGTCACATTTATAACTTAATGGAATAAAAATTAAGACTTGGTTTTATCTTGCTTATGCATGGTAACAACCTGGGGTTGTTACATTAAGCCCTTGTGCTATGTTTGCCCTATTAACTTAGAAGAAATATGGTACCTAGAGAATGTTTGTTAATCGTAGTGCTATAAACAAAATTACTATGAAGTATAGATTCACTATTGCTCACCTGGACAATATATTATATTTGATATCCAATTCAACTTTTTTCTCCAAGATTGATCTCAAGAGTGGGCATCACCAGATTAGAATAAAACTAGTAGATAAATGGAAGACTTCTTCCAAAATATTGGAAGGACTTTATAAATGGTTTGTTATGCCATAAAATAATTCGATGCACCAAGCATTTTTGTGAGACTCATAAATATAGTGTTGAGACCATTTATTGGAAAATCTATGGTCATGCATTTTGATGACATACTCATTTATAGAACAAATGATGAGAGAGACACCAAGAACTTCTAAGAATGGTTTTAGAAAAACTTAGAGTTGAGAAGTTGTTCATAAATAAGAAAAAGGATTTTCTCATGCAATACATGGTTGTATTTCTTGGATTCATAATATCATCTTTAAGAATCCAAACCAATCTTGTCAAAATTCAAGCAATTGTTAATTGACCTTATAATGCCTTAGTTCTAGATTAGGTGTACTCCATTCCAACACTAGAAGTTACCGTAGTACTTAATACTACAAGGGTAGTGGCTCAAGCCTGCGTAAAACAAGTTAAGTAAAGGAAACATATATAAGTAGCTATGTATACTAGTCTGCACATGGAAATGACTGAAATATGTACATGTTAAACATTGTATATGTTGAGTAAGAGTAAAGCAGTGTAAGTAAATTATAATTATAAAATTAAGTAAAACATACACTACAGGAAAAGCTATGAGCAAATTGAAAAGTAAAGTACAAAATTAAGTAAGGTAATTTCAATCCCAAGGATTGAGTGTACAGAAAAGCACAATCGAAGACTGCATCATACATAATCAATCTGATTGTATTTAATGCATTATTAAATTATTTATCTTATTTAAAGGTTTATTCGATGGTCATGTTACAAAATAAGAGAGGATTTGGGCATGTCAGCTCAACTATAAGTAGTGGGCCTCCCAAAACACATGCATTCCCCCTCTAGGATATGTGTTATCTTCTAATATCTCCAAAGCCTTCCCTAGCTCAAAATATGTCTGTATAGACTAACCCACCACATGAAACCCATACATATAGTTTTTTAATATTTTAGTTATGCACATTATTTAAATGAATTTTTAAATATTTAGTTTCAATGTGATGCAACATTCAAGGATTAATAAGGTTAATTTAAATTATGTGATATATGTTGTTATCAACTTTAAATTATCTACCTTATAAATTGGGGTTAATTAAGCCCCTAATTGGCTTAGATATTAACTATTTTCTTGATTTTTAAAATATTGATTTGTGCTTTAATGAAAAATTATATTAAAATGTGATTAGGATGGTTGTCTTATAACACTTATCCTTAATCTTCAAACTATACTCTCCTAAGCTCTCCATCCTCATATTTAGAATGTAGGATCTACCATAAATAGATTATTAAGAGTTACATTTCTAAATACACCTCAAATAGTTTCTAGGGTTCAAGTTCTTATAGTTGCTACTAGATATCACTAAGGTATCTAAAGTTATTACTGTTCCTACTTATTGCCATTCAAGATTCCATCCAAGGGTTTTCTAAAGAAGTAGTTCATCTAATTCTATAATGCTAATCTCTATCACAAGTGATCTAAGGGAGTAAAAGATTAAATTTTAGCTTCACCTAAGCCCTTAAGGTTTCTAGGCTAGATATTTAAGTAATGAGACTTAGAAGCTGGGCACTAGTTATCCTAATTCCTACTTGCCGGTCTATATTATTATAATTTAGATGGCATCATAAAACTAATCATCTTCTCAATATCACTTTCTCTCTTTTAGAGGTTTAGATTCAAGCTTTAGTAGGCTATGATTAGACAATTATTAGGTTGATATAAGTGTTTTTCTACCAATACTTATCTCTACAATTTAGTTATAATATGACCAAGATCAATCTAATTTTTTCTAGGTTTAAGGAGTTTATGTGAGAAAAATCCCAAGATCTTGATTAAATTGATAGCGTAATTAGGTCCTAAAAATCAAATTCTTGAAATAATGTCCAACTAGAATAAAACTAGTAAAAAATCATCATAGTCTAGGGATCATAATGACTCTAAGTTTGTTGAATTTGGAGCTCTATAGTCTCCAATGTGAGCAAATCATCCTTAATGGTAATTACACGATCATTAGTAAATTTATTTTTTAAAAGTGAAATTTTAATGTCTTATTATTGGTCTACACATTTTCTGATTATTTTGGTATATATTTTAATATTTTTGAATGCATATTTATCAATTTATTGCAATAATTTAAATTGCATTAATTTCCTAAGGTTTAAATTACAACTTAAATAATAATATTCTCCATTTGATTTTCGGGTCCTATCGGGACAACTAGGACATGATGGGCTCTTGTTTCTAAATAGGTTGCAGGCGGCCTGACCCGCATTGTTCTCTTCTTCATCGCAACGTGTCGGGATCGAAGGTTAGCAAGAATTAGTGTTTCGAATAAACCCTAGTTCCTCTAAACATAGGTTGAATTAGATCACAAGCCTCTCTTTAAGAAAACCTTATCAATAAGGGCTTTTGAATGAGCCTAAATGCCCCAACTGAGGAGCACTAAATTGCATAACCCTAAGCGACCAAAAAAGACCACCTAAGGTTTACTGTGGAGGGAAAATGCTCCCTCCACAGTGGACCAATTGACTTAATCTTGGTTCCATTGTATTTCTTGGGTAGAGGCCGACCTAGGAAACATTAGACTAATGATGGAGGTGGAGTGAACCATCAGATGGTTGGACCGGGGCTTAGGATACTGTGCATGACTATAATAGCTCGAGTTCAACCAATCTCTTAGGACCTGATTGAGCCAAATTGGCTTTGAATCACAATCAACAAGCCATTAAATTGAGAAATGAAATCCAAGTTTGGGAGATTATGCTATGAGGAGCTCAGGAAGGAGGGTACATAAGCTCCAAGATGGGGTCCCTTTGGCATGCTTTAGATGATGATCGGGTGGCTTTCAGCTTCTATAGTGCCTGCCAAACACTAGGGTTTGATGAGTGGAGTCTAATGGGAGGTCTATGGTGATTTAATTTGGAGCAAGACATGGCCATGAGGGACGAAGGGCAATAACATAGTTCTCTATCCCATCGTGGCCCATCGTTTAGATAAAAGGCATGAAACTAAATCATACAATTAATTAACCGCAGAAGAATATATAGCCATTAGATCGGGAGGCCAATGCAATGACTGGATTGAGAGTAGCCCGTAGCTCAGATCAGGACCGTCAGATTTGCTACTAAATTTAGATGAGATGGCTCAGAATATTAGATCTATCTATCCCATTTTTGGTAGCAGATAGTAGATCCCCACTATCTAGTTTAAACGATTGATTACTATTGAGTTTCTTAAGTAAATTATTTTATTTTAATTAAATTAAATATTATATTAAATAAATTAAATATTATCATTCTAATAAGCTCTACAATTTCTAAAAATCCGCTCATAGCTGATTTGGGGGTTAGGAGCTCAAAAATGTAATCAAATTTTTGATTAGAGGACAATTTAATTTTCTTATATTTCTATTAATTTTATTTTTATAAAACATTCACTAAAATAAATCGACCTCTAAAGTGGCACAAATTTTTAAGTATTGCTTCAAATGATGTTTGGAGACTAATGAGAAAGTTTCATAATAATTTGGTTAGCCAATAAAAGGTAACAACACTAAGGTTGTTAGAGGCCTACACCTACAAGTTTTACCAGTGTAGAAAGTTTCCATGGGTTAGCAGCATTTTACAGATATTTGTTAAAAACTTTAGCTCTATTGTGCCCCTATTACTGAGGTATTGTAGGAGGATACATTTGTTTGAACCCATAATCCTGATAAGGCTTTTCACCATATCAAGAAAGTCATGACAACTTCACCTATTCTTTGGTTACCTAATTTTAGAAAGATTTTTGAGGTCGCTTATGATGCCTCAGGGATTGGCATATGTGAAATGTTGCATCAAGATGGACATACTATCGCATATTTTAGTGAAAAGCTGAATGAGGCAAAGTAATGATATTCCGCACATGGAGAGTGCTATGTTATTATTCAATCACTTAAGCACTTACACTATTTTCTGTTATATAGAGAGTTTATTCTGCACACAGATCACCAAACTTTGAAATTCATAAACATGCAAAAAAAGTTGAACCATTGGCACTCTAAATAGATATAGTGTCTACAAGATTTTCATTTGTTCTAAAACACTAATTTGGTGTTGAGAATAAACCTGCCAATGCATTATCTCAGATAACTATAGTATTTTTTTTTTCAAGTGAGACTGTGGAATTTGATAGATTGAAGGATGGTTATGAGTATTGTCCTGATTTTCATATCTTATACAGCCAAATGAGTTACACTTTGTTGCCCACTAGTTCTAATTATCACATTGTCTAATGGTATTTACTTAGAGGTTCAATATTGTGTATCACTAGGACTTCCTGATCGATCTTTTTGATTTGTTGAGGGATTGGAAAACACTTAGGGCAAGACAAAACAACCCATCTTGCTGATGAGAAATTTTATTGGCCATTACTAAGAAAATACAGAGGTAGATTTGTGTCTCAATGTTTAATTTGTAGAAGAACAAAAATGACTAAGCGAAATTTGGTAAGTATTATGCCCAGCTTATTCTATATAGACCATGGGAGGATTTGTCGATGGATTTTGCGTTAGGATTACCCAGGACAGTGCATTAACATGATAGTGTATTTGTGGTAGTGGATAGATTTTCAAAAATGGCAAATTTCATCCCATGTTTTAAGCTCGCAAACACATATCATGTTGCTTGGTTTTTCTTTAGAGAGGCTGTTAAGCTACATGAAGTACACAATGTTATTTTGTAGTACTTCATGTATGGTTTGTTTTAAATTTCTAGAAAGGAAAGAAATAATGCAGCACAATTACCATTGGTTCAACCCCGCTTTATAACATGAGCTTATGCTGAGGAGTTGAATATTTGAAGAATTAATTTTAGTTTATTTTCAAGAGTTTTGTTGTATTTTATTTTCATAAGTTTGTTACATCAATTCATTTTATTGATCATTCTATGAGTTCTTGGGTTAATCAGGCAGACTCGATTATATTCGTTTTGTTTTATTTGATATTTTCATGTATGGGGATGATGATTAATGTTGCCATAATGAATTGGGTCATCCTCCATCTAGGTTAAGGAGTGGAAGAGTCACTTGGGAATTTAAGGGGTGTTAAGGAGGGGTATTGTGGTCATTTAATCACAGGGTGGCCCTAGGGTTTGCAAGGATTATATATTGTAATTTTTAAAATTCTAATGGTCAATGCATGTTCTTCTTTGAATTTTGTCTTAAGCTATTGAGTTTGGGTGTGGACAACTAGAATGGTCATTGGTGTGCACAATAGACGAAGCTTCAAGGTGTGTACAATCTTGAAAAGCTAGGTTGTAAATAAGCTTGGTATTTAATCTTTATTTTTCTTTTCATTTTTAGTGATTTTCTTGTGTGTTTTAAAGTACTCTCTATTAGCTTCAAAACACATCCTATTTTTTTTATTTTGTCTCTATTTGTCCATTCAATCACACATGTCCCTAATTCCTTTGAAATAAGTGCCCACATTTTTCCAACATCCATCTACACAACATTTTAAAATTTCATAATATTCTAATTTTGTTTAGTCCTCCAAAGTGTCCTTCAAAGTCAAATGATGATTTTCCTGCTAGCAAACCACCCTCACCATTCCACTCTATCAAATAATCATCAAAGAAGTGTCAGCATGGTACCATACAAAGCTTTACATGGAAGAAAATTAAGTATCCATTAGCATGGACAGAAGTCATAGATTTTATAATTATATGTATTTGAGTTAGTAGAGGAAACAAATAAAAATGTGCAACTAATCCAAAGAACGATATTAATAGCTTAGGTAAGCCAACAAAAATATCATGATGCTAAAAATTATCTTCTACAATTTTAAAATAGTGAATTTTCTTATTCTTAGTGTGTCGGATGAAAAGAGTACAAATTTGGAGTAGCTAGTAAGCTTAGTCCAAGATATATAGTATCCTTTGAGGTGTTAACTAAAGTAGGATCATCATCTTATAAAATGATGTTACATGTTGACTTTTCATAAGTGCATGATGTGTTGCACATATCTTAACTAAGAAGATGTTTCGATAGTCATCTCCTCATTTTTCAAACCTTGCAGTTGAACTTCTAATAGAGATCACATTCGCGTACGAACCTATTAAGATACTGGGGATAGTTGTTCAAAAGAAGATGAGAGGTTGCAGTATCCTGATGATTAAAGTACAGTGGTAAAATTATAATGTTGATGAAGTTAGTTAGGAGAAAGATTAAGTTCATAACACTAAATTTTATTATATTTGGAATTTTCCCTTACACTACTTCCCCTCTACTGATTATCATTGAGGTCGAGTATGACAAAATGATTAATAATGAATATCTTGATTATTTTGAAGGAATTAAATACCCATAAATTTAAGAAAAGTATTTTGATCTTAAACCCAAAATATAGTTGTATACTTGTATTGCACACATAAAAATATGTTAGGGGTACAAGTTTTATGATTTCTTAACTTAAAATGATCAAAATATTCAAAAAACACAATTCATATTTGGTTTTATTTAAAACTATAAGATTTGAGATGACTTAAATTTAAAATGATTTAAGTAAATTCAATTAACAGAATGAAGGATATTCATTCTGCGCGTCGAAGGACCTCAATTCTGTCTAGGGCCATCATAACTGTTCCATGCTTTCTTATTAAGATTGAACAACGCATAATCCATATAAGATCAATTTTGACTAAACCCATTAAAAATAAACATGATCTGACTATGTAGATCATCTCGATTGTTCTTCATCTCAGTTCCCAATTGCCTAACTGACTGAAAAAAATAGCTAAATAATCTCTTGTTAGATTTGCTCCCCATGAATTAATGCTGGTGGGCTGCCTTTTTTTGGTGCATTAAGTATAAAAATAAAGTATGGATGGGTAGAATAATGTCTAAGAATTTCTTTTGGAGATTGTGGTGGGTTGGTTATTAGATAAGATTGAACTATCAAAAGGGAAACCAAAACTACTCTATATTGGGCCTAGATGGGATTATTTGAAATAACCCTCTTATAGGATGGGTTTTGGTGGGTTTAAGGGCTAAAAACAATTAATTTAGACAACATTGAATGTGCAAATTGAATTTGGAGTAGATGACTAGGTTTGGTGGTGTTTAGATGGGTATCGAGGGGTAGGGAATAAGACTAGGTCGAGCTATTTTTATATTTGGCCATGGAGGTTATGGTGGAGTTTTGGTTGTGCTTGAGAGCTTAGGTAATGGCTTAATAATTATAAATGATACTTAAAGTGTTGGAGAAGTGGTGGATGGTCTGAGGTTATGAGTGTAAGAGTTTAGTAAGAAAATAAAAGAAAAAATAAGATAACAACTTAACTCACCAAAGATAGGCAATAAACATGACACCACTAAGCACTAAGTAATATGATAGTTATTCACCATGAAATTTCTTCATTCAAGTTACATTATTATATTACATTATAGCTCATATTTATAAGCATTACAGGTCTCTTTCCATATAAGCTTTGGAGGAAAATTATGGAGAAAACTTTTAGAGAGAAAGATGGGTAGTTCAAAATTAGTGAGGGAGTAATTCTAACTACTCAATTACTCCATTATGAGAAGACTGGCCAAGCATGTGCCTTAATAAATAAAAGTAAAAAACTATTAAAAACAAAATACATAGGATAAGCCCAATTTATGGGTTCTTTATTGGGCTTTATATTGTGTTCTTATAGTTGGGCCCATCTTCAAATTCTTCCCTTAAGCTTTAGCCATGAATCTTAACGTTGGGACTTTAATAATAATCTTATGATGTGTTTCATCAACTCTTGTAGCCCAATTGAACTCTACACCAAAGAGTTAAAATCCAAGTAATATTTTATTAATTGTGGGTCTAGAGCTTCAAAATCAGTACATGTTACCCATGTGTTATCTATGGGTAGCTTATTCATCTAATGAATAGGGAAACAATGCTCTTCATGTTGATCATTAAGAGCCTCCTCAGCGATGATGTAGTCAAAATAACAAAAAATGGAGTTTGCATGCTGGGAACTATATCTCTTGCCAAAAAGTCAAATTGTGCAACTAGAGGTATGCTAACTCCTTCATATGATAAAATATCTTCAAATTAATAATATGGAGAATTAGCATATCATCAGGAAAATCATAGTGATAAGCATTTTGTCCAATTTTCTTTAGAGTTTTAAATGTGCCATAAACCCTCAGATGTAATTTCATGGATTTTGTGTTGTTAAATCGTTCAAGGTGGATGCGAATAAAAAGAAAATCACTTTTGTTAAATTCATTAGTTGATCTATTTTGATTTGCCTAAGTTGTATATTTTTTATTAATTGAAGTAATTTGTTATCTTATAGAATCATAAAGTCTTTAAAAATCTGTGGCAAATGTGAATGCTAAAATAGAAAATGAATGAGAAGGAAGGTTTGCGGCATTAATCGGTCTTTAGGATTATGGTTGTACACCACTTCAAATGGAGAAGTTTTGGTTGTTCTGGAAGTACTACTATTATATGAAAATTCAGCAGTAGGCAAATATAAATTCCAACTGCCTATGCTTTTCCCAACAAGGCACCTAAGTAAGTTTCTTAAGATTTGATTAACAACTTCACTTTGACCATCAATTTGGGGTTAAAAGCTAATGAAAGTTTCAATTTTGTCTCAAGAAAGTTTTCCAAGGTCTTCCAAAAGTTTGAGACAAACCTAATATCATGATCTGATTTAATGGTTGAAGGAAGGCCACACAATCACACAATTTTCTTAAATAATTGTTTTGCAAAATGGGAGGCATCATTATTTTTAGAGCAAGGAATGAAATGGGCCATCTTAGAAAATCTATCAACTACCACAAAGATGCTATCATGACCATGAGCTATTTGAGATAACCCTAAGAATAGAATTTATTAATAGAACTTCCAAAGGCCTATGAGGAATAAGGAATTATACTCAAACTAGGAAGAAATAGCTCTCTTTGTTATAAACAACAATTTTATCAAAATATTATTTAATTTAACTTACTGAAGGATGAGGAAGAAATTAAGAGTGGGAGTGTGATAAACCTCATATTGATAGTAATTTAAGTTATTTTTGTGTGTTTGGAGAAAATATTTAACCAAAATGCAAACAACAGTATATCCAAAGACATAGAAGGAAAGGCGCTAGGCATGCCATGGCACACATTTATGACAGCCAGGCACCACGGCATGCCCTGACATGCATTTGTGAAGGTCATCCACTATGGCGTGCCACTACGCACAGTTAGACAAAAATGAATGTTTGAGCATTCAATGCAGATCAACCTATGGGCTCCTAGGTGTTCTTTGGTGCCCTTTGTTCAGAAACCATAGTAATCCAAAATAGTCAAAAGATGGAAATATTCAAAGAACTGAATTAATTAACCCCTTTAACTCCCAAGACTAATTAAAAAGGGGCATATTCATAGAACCTAATTAAATATTCTCTTCAGCCCCCAAGATGGATTAAAGAAGAAGATAATTAAGGAATATGAGTTGGCAATTAAGTGATTCGCCCCCAAGTTAAGAGGTCTCATAAGAGATCGACTAAATTGAATATGATGAGAGATCCATGTGCGTGAGACATCACTGGTGGACCTGCATAACTGTAGCTCCATGATATGATATATATAAATAATATATCACATCAAACTAGATAAAGAATTGTATGCACTATTGTATTTATACCATATATTCTTACCTAACCCTCCCCAATCTATTCCAACTGATCACTACAAGTTTGTCTAGTCTTAATCGATAGAAAATAGACAAAATTATTGTTTTAGTCATTCAAACATATGCAAAAAAGAAAGTATTTAGTAGCTCTAACACACTATTCCCTGAAGATGATAATATGTACTCTATTCTATATTACTCCAAACCACGTGCACTTACATATTTTCACAAATACACACATTTTGGTATGTCACCTTGCGCACCCAATTCAAGATCCATATTAATCCCCTTTCCTCAACCTTATATTCCACGCAGTTAACTAGTGCATTAATTAAATTAAATGGAGATTCTTTGTTGGTTAGTTTGAAGTCTTTTTCAAGAAACTCAATTGTAGGGTTTCATTTCTAATTTGTCATTCATCACTGATCCCATCCTTTAAATCCTACTCAGTCTCATCTAGCATTCACACAAAGTTTCAATGGCACAATCTCATAGTAAAATAAACTAATTCATTATAAATTAAATTTGTTTGAGTGAACACGAGTATACATATAGACATAAATAAATTATTCTATAAAACATATAAAAAGTAGGCAACAAGAAAAAAAAAAGCATACAACTGGTAACTCAATCACTCATCATCATCATCATCATCATCATCATCATCATCATCATCATCATCAGCAGCATCTTTTATTCTTTCTCCTTTATTGACCAAAATTCAGTTGGATGTACTTATCTAATGGGGGGAACTGGAAAAAAAGTATCTCCCAATACACCATGCAAGTGGCAATTTGTGAAAATATTACAAAGAGAGTTGTGGTACTCATTGATATAATTAAACTAGTCATGCATGGTGTCACGTAAAAAAGACACGTTCATCTCTTTCTACCTCCCCATTTGTCATTGATGCTACTCCAACCTACCTTTTCATGTTTTCAGGTCCATGTATGGCTTTGCCTCATTATTGTTTGATAAATCATGCATTTACACAAATTAACCCCCATTTCCTTGTGTATTTATATTTGAATAATATACTTTTAATCTATTTTGGTGTGTTTTTATTTTAGTTTGTGATATTTGCAGCAATTCAAGATTTTCATTGAACTACCATGAAAATCCATGGAGGAGACGATTAGCTAAGCACTCAGGTGCGCTCAAGCTCTAAGCTCATTGAGAGATAAGAACTTGATACATGCAAGCACCAAAAAGTTTGAATGCCAGAAGCTCAAGCACGTAATGGAAAATAGCTCGAATGCCACGCGGTCAGCCATGCCCAGGCGCCAAATGCATTTATGCTAGATCGAGCGCTTGGTGCTGATGCCGAGGTGATTATTAAATCAAAAGCTTCACACTTAGATGCAATTAAGCATCACATTATTAAGTGCTCCTAGGATCCAAATGATTATATGCTAAATAAAAAGCTCTGCACTATGGTGTGTCTAGGCGCCAAGAAAATTGTTGGCCCCACTCTCAGGCACCATAGGTTCTAGATGAATCAAAGGCTAATTTCTTAAGCATGCCCAGGTGCCAGACACAAAAAACCTAATTTGCATCAGAGAAAGTTGCAGCCCTAGGCATTTTGAGGACTAATTTTAGTGTGTTAATTTGAGAGTGACCTGCTATTTATTTCAGCCAAATTAAAACCTTAACATAAGATGATCAATAGTGATTATTTGGGAAAGCTGTTTTAGCCATCCTTAGCAATTTTTAGTGCCACCAAGAGAGAAAAAGGTTGAAACCCTAGAAAGTTGCTATCTAAAACTTGAAGGAGAAAGAAGACACAAGTGAAGAAGAAGATAAATCTTTATAAGGATTCCCTTATTCTCATTGAACTTCATCCCTTTTCATTTTCTATGCCCTTTTGCTACAGAACCAAGTGTGTATTGGAGCATGGATGGAATGCATTGATTCTTAACAAGCAATAGACACAATTAACTAGGAATAAACAAAATAGAGCCATAGTAATATCATAACATCCAAACACATATAATTTATTGAGCCACATCACACAGAAAATTCCATTATCAACAAGATGATTACAAAGTTACAAAGAGTGACTCCTTAACATGAACAAGAAGGATCTTTTGCTTATAAAGGCTCTCGATCAACTTATCTTTCTCTAGAAATCTTCAACTCTCACTCTAGGTTAGAGGAGGCTAATAGAAGCTACCACTTGATTTACAGTGGATCTCCAACATGCAAGAGAACTCAGTATGTTTCCTTATAAATTTAGGCTTCATTTTGACCCTAGAGGACCCAAAATATCCCCCAAAACACTTGGGGTAGCACCTAAATCTAAAATAGGGCTCCAGCATGTGCCAAAATTTGCTATAGCACCTAGTCTTGAGCTATGGGGAATCATAGGGAACTACAGATCCAAAGATCATATTGTAGGGTACTAAAGCATGCCATTGTACTCTGATCACATGTCACAGTGTGCTGTAGGGGAAATCCATCAGTAACAAATTCTGAGAGGCGCACCAGAGCATGCTGTAATGCATGAACTTCCCCCAATTTGTATTGGAACACCTTAGGAACTCCCGGAAGCCTACCAAAGATTTTTTGGCACATCCATAATGATCCAAATGGTCTTCACATCCCAAAAATCTCCCACTTGGATACATATTTGGACCATCCCTTGTTCAACCTTATATCTTTTTATTTTCTTCCATCCTTTTCAAGAACCTGGTGTGGTTCACCCCCGCCATCTCATCACATTCCAAGGCCAACTAAAGCTACGCATAATTTTAGTTTCTCCACAATTACTGCTTTTGAATATGTTAGTGGGATTATTCAAAGTGTGAATCTTCTCTAATCTTAGCTAACCATCTTCCAATTGTATCCTAATGATAGGGTACCAAAGTTGTATATGCTTCATAGTGGCATGAAATGCAGCATTCTTTTAGAGGTGAATCATAATCATACTATTGTTATAAAGCTTCAATCCTCCTACTTCTTTCCCAATTATACCATAAAGATTATCAACCAATTCATCTCCTTACTCGCCTCAGTGATGGTGACGTATACCACCTCCATGGTGGATAGAGCAACAATGTTCTATGGCCTAGGGATTTAGCTCATCGCTCCATTTCCCAATGTGAACACATATCCAGTAGTACTCCTCTAGCTATCAACATCATCTGCAAGTTTGAATCTACAAAGCCTTGTAGAGTGATATTAGACCAACCAAAGCAAAGTGCTTTGTTCGTTGTTCCCTTCAAATACCTCAAAATCAACTTTATCGCATCCTAGTGGTGCTTCTCTAGATTTCCCATGAATCTACTGACCACTTCCACTACATGTGTGACTGACTTTTTGTTCACGTCTGTGCTCATACGCAAGTTTATGTGGTTTGAAGTAACAATGGAATGTAAGTTCCGAGATTTATCATCCACAGGGAATGGAGTGTTTTGTTACTAAAGTATATTTACTTTTAATAATGCTTAGGTGAATGACATTTTGTGGTTTTGTTGGCCCCTAGTTAACAGTTCAAAGTTTATATTTCAAAAATATTTGTTTGAGAAGAAGGGATTGTTGGGTTTATCATGTAATTTATTATGGGATTGGTGTAAGTACTTGTATTATCAACTTTTAATGAGACTATTCACATGCAATTTATAATCAAGTGCCAATAGCATTCCTTAAAGTGTCCTCTAATTTTGACTATGTCATGCCTAGTACTCAAGATAAACTCAAGAAGGTTCAATCTTGGCACATAGACTCTTATGGGATCGATATTAGTTAAATCGGTTTTCTTATGTCGAAGTTATCGAATTCATAATTTTAATTACAGCGAGCACATAAACTTAATTCCACTCAATTCGCATCACATGCTTCCCTTGTAGTTTAGCTAAGGAAGTGAATTACTGGGCTAAGTGGATTATGTCACATTCATCCATAAGCACATAATTCTTCCTCTTCCTCCTTTAACTTATGATGAGCTATGGAGAGTAATTGGTGGTTGTTGGCTCACATGCATCAACCGCTCGATTGAGCTCAGAGAATAATGCTATTAAGCTAAAGAGATTGTCATTGGGCTCTAAGCACTAATGCACATATTCCAAGATTTATGCCAATTAGTGAGTGACAGACAGAAATAAACGTCTGCGTTTGCACGCAAGTGTACGTGGTCTGAAGTAATAAGTGGAAAGTTTAATTTCTGGGATTTATCAATCCTCAGGGAATGGGTGCTATGATACAAAGTTGTATTTTCTTTCACTAATGTTTAAATGACAAATTTGGTTGATTTTGTTGGTTCCTAATTAGCAATACAAAAGACCTTAAGTAAGGATACTAATTTGATTAAAAGGAGAGAGTTGAGATTTCATTATAATAGTTGCAAGGGTTGGTGATATAGATTCATTGTTGAATATATGCTTTCATTTATTTGCTTTATTAAATAAAGGGAACACCATTGGAATAGGAGTACCCTCCAATTTCATTAGGTTCAAGTTTAGTGCTTAAGAAGAACTCTTTTGGGCTCTTCCTTAGCACATAAACTCTCATGAGATCAAGTTTTATTAATTAGAATTTTGACTTCCTACATCTAGATTACCAAAAGATATATCATATTTTAGATGATCTCTTAAGCAAGATTTTCATTTACTATGCATCATATGCTTCACACACAGTTTAGCTAAAAGGGAGGATGCATTGGGTCAATGGATTATGTCAGATCATCTATTGAAGTTTCCAATTTCCTCTCATCCCTTCTACTTTACTAAGCAGTAGAGCAAGGTCAATGGAGAACTTGGTTCTCAAGCATCAATCTATTAGGAGAGATATTAAAGAAGGGTGCAAGTGAGCTTTGAGAATTTTATCACATAATTCTTCGCTCTACTTGCACTACCTTCCTTGCTCTTACCCAATAAATGAGCATTGGAACACAAGTTCTTTTAAACAATATAATTTAGAATTTTGTTCATCCAAGCATTCATTCAAATATTAAATAAAAGTGATAAAAACAATTTTTTATTACATTCAAACAATATCATCATACACTATTTATCCCTTACATATTCTTATAACTACATCTCAACCCTCTCTAAGGGATTTTTAGCCTTTCATTACTAAGTAAGAAAGAGCATACATACAAAGAAAAGTTAACATCGCTATCAGTTCACGACAAGAAATAAATCAAGGGACTTTAGGAGAAATACAAGGAATCACCTAGAGGTTTTATGGGGTTCTCTTGACTCTTCCTGCGCTATCCTCTTGAAGCTCCACCCTTCATTCTTTGTTGTCATTCCTTTCTTCCTGTTCTTGGTCCTCTTTTCTCCTTGGAAAGTTCTCCTTCTTTCTCTTCATGCAACCTTTCTTTTTGGTCGTTGAATAATAAAAGTTGGAACCCTTTCAAGGTCTGAGATTGGCCCTTAAATAGGGATGCACTCAGCCTCAAAGCTTTAAATATGTGATTATTCCTCTTACTTGACTTTAATATAATCCCTTTTAAAGTTCTAATTTATTTAAACCTATTGGGATTCAGCAGGGATTAAGTTATCTATTTTCAAGTGGCTGGGGAAGGCCAAAGGTCATATTTTTGTCACCTTGCCCATGCTGCCTTTATTGCTATTCTGGAATTTCTGGACCATCAACTGTGGTGCACTGCAGCGCGGTGTGGTGCGCAGCAGCAGCAACATTCCAAACACTATTCCTGTATGTAAGTTAGTATCTTTTTAAATTTGATCGCTGCAGCATCCGCTATGGCACACTACAGCGGATAAACTTTTGGGTTCACTGTTCATTTAGTTCTTCTATAGTTTTATAAAATGAAAATTTACCCACTGCGGGGTGCTACAGTGGATAAAATTTCAAATTCACTATTTAATTAGTTCATATATAGTTTTATAAATAAAAATTTAACCACTGCGGTGCGCTGCAACGGAGAAAGTTTCATAATACTGTTCAATTTCTCATTTATAAAGTTTTAATAATTCCTCGAGAAATGACACTGGGGCATGCTGCGGTGCCCTGTGGCACGTAGTAGCATACTAACTTTCATATTACTATTTAATTACTCATTTATAAAGTCTTAATAATTCCTCGAGAAATGACGTTGTGGCGCACGGCGGTGCACCATGGCGCGCTGCAACGTGTAAAATTTTGTATTACTATTCAATTTCTCATTTGTATGATTTTAATTTATCTTTAGTGACATGACGCTATGGCACACTGCAGCGGTCTTTCTTTAGGTCTACAGTTTTTCTTACAGGTGAAAATTTTTTAAAGGAGTCGCCATGGCGCACTGTGGCGCGCCATGGCGCGTTGTGGGGGTTTTGCCTCAGAAATTGGTATTTCAACCATGCAGTCTAATTTCTTCCTTTTTCTTGAAAAAGCTCCATTTTCTACTCAAAGTATAAGGATATATATGATGATATGAATTTTTAAACACTATATTTTTGCTATAAATTCCAGATATATCAGTGAGCTATAGAGCTCTAAGAGAGTTATGCCACAAAGTTCAACTCATCATATCAATCTTAAGGTGTTTACATCGAGAATTCTTGCGCAATGAATATATATTCATGACAAGAACCCTTATATGCCTTTCCTGAAACTTAATATGGTTTGTTGGCTTGGCATTTTCATCATTAATAATTATTTAATTTAAGTAAGAATATTCATTCACACAGCATGCATACTAATAAGATTTATATCCAAACCAAATAAAATGATGAAGACTTTCTTCATTGAGAAATTTAGTATAAACACCTTTTTATCACATAATTTATTACATAACTTATCCCAACCCTCCCCAAGAAGGGTTTAGCCTTCCATCACAAATGAAATGCAAAAAATATTAGACATGGAAATGAACCTTTGCATGGTTCTTACAGCAAGGAATAAAGACGGGATTAAGGAAAAATACTAAGAACAATGTTTTGTGTTCTCCAAATTTTTTGCTTTGCTCTCCAACTCGCCTACCTTCCCGATCCTCAAGTTTTCTATCTTGCTTCTCTTTGGTGGTATCCTTCCCCTTTCGTGGGTAGGGTTCACCTTTCTCTCTTGCAGGAACTTTTGAATTTCGGAATTAGGAATGTTAAAAAGGGAGGCCCTTTCTAAGTATTTTTCCCTTGCTTTTATAGATGCAACCTCCACCATTTTAGAATAAATTATGTCAAACCTTTCAACTCCTTTCTTTAATGGATTGCTAATGAATATTTCTGTTATTCCTCTTGAAAATGAAAAGAATAAATGCAATTAGAGTTAAGGCAGTTGTGAGAAGACCAAGGATTTAAATTTTTGGCCTTCACTTTGCTAAATTAAATACTTATTCCTTGCTGGAATTTTGACGGGTACTATGGCGCACTGCAGCGCGCTTGGGCGTGCTGCAGTGGTTTGCTTTATAATCTATACTAATTAAATGCCCGTTGTGGTGCGCAGTAGTGTCAAGCTCTCTGTTTGATGACCGCTACGGCGCGGTAGCGCCGAGCTCTCAATTTTTGTCCACTGTGGTGCACATTTGCACCTGGCTCTTGGGGTTGTGTCCGCAGCGGGCCCATGATAGCACCAAGCTCTTTGTTGATGACCGCTGCAGTGCGTGAGAGCGCATCATTTTTGGATTATGCCAAGTGATCTTCTGTTGTGGCGTACGTTAGTGCCGAGTTCTTGGGTTTGTGCCCGCTGTGGTATGCAGTCACATAGAACTCTTAGTTTGTACCCGCTATGGCGCTCAGTAATGCCAAGCTCTCGGGTTTGTGTCTGCTATGGCGTGCCATGGGGTGCTGTGGCAGTTTTCTTCCAGAGTTTTGGTTTTTGCCCAGATCTAGCCCAGCTCCTCTTTTACCCTGAAATCAGTGAGAAACCCATCAAAGTATACCATTCTAACTTAGAAGTGTTTGTATTTATTCTCTTAATTTACTATAAATCTTATATTTATCACACCCTCACATTTAAATTCTTGTTAGTCCTCGAGTAAGCTCCAAAATGAAATTTTTTAATTTATATAGATATGAAATTCAATATGAATAAGGTGTGAAGCATTTCATTATTTCTTGACATTGCTTAATAGTGTGATTATAAAATTTTAGCTTCTAATAAGTCCCAAACTCATGTTTTTCTTCCTATTTACCTTCTTAGTTTCCATTTTCCTAACATGATGCTTTCCTCTTAATTATCAGAGGGAAATTTCTAGGAATTCCTAACTAGGATAGGCCATAATCAGTGAATTAGAGTTTTGGGCTATATATGTTTCTTCTTATAAATCACAATGAACAATTCAATATTCAGGAGAGATATTTTTCTTCATCCTATGTTTCTCCATTTTTTTTTTTCATATGTTCGTAATAGATATTTTTCTTCATCCTTTATTTTTTTTTTTTCTGTTTAGCTTAAGGGAGAGATATTTTTCTTCATCCCTATCCATATTCATTGTGATCATGAAGTCCTACAGAAACTTAGCACACTCATAGGTTCACCTTTTCTTGCCATTCTTAGTCAAGTTCCTTAGATCCCCACCCCCACACTTAGATTTAAAGCATCATTTATTTGGATTTGTTGGAGACTTAAAGTAATTTTAAGAAAAACACATGGTGTGAAAAGTCTTAGAGCTTGCCTTTTAGATTGACCACAATTTGTTAAGAAAGTTATCATGACAAAAAATTTTCACAAGTGGATTTATCATCGAATCCATAGCATTACAGTTTTCAAAAAAATGTTTATGAGGTAAGGAGTTTTATTTTTCACAGCATTATGGGGGCAATAAAAGCCCAAGATTCATTCAAATAAAATCAAAAGTACTAAAATTAAGATAAAAGAAAAATAACAAAAAGAAAATGCAAAATTTCCTACAACCTTATTAGCATGGGTTGCCTCCCACCAAGCGCTTGTTTTAACATCGTCAGCCTGACACTTTTAGTTTTGTCTATGTAATTCCTTCCATTGGGAGGTATTGCAATGTCCATCCTCCATTTTCCTGCAAATTTCTTTCTTCCAAGTATGGTTTTAAACGCTACCCATTTACTTTAAAAGTACCATCTTTTGAAGCAATCTCTATTGCTCCATGGGGATGGATTTTCAATATAGTGATGGGACCAGTCCACCTTGATATTAACTTTCTAGGAATAATCTCAACCTTGAATTAAAGAGAAGGACTTTAATACCAGGTTGGAAATACTTTAGTTTGATCAGCTTGTCATGCCACTTTTTGGTTTTCTCTTTATAGATTTTGGCACTTTCATAAGCATTAAACCGAATTTTCTCAAGTACACTCAATTGAAGAATTCTTCATTCTCCAACTTGTTTAAAATTAAAATTTAATATTTTAATAGCCCAAAATGCTCAGTGTTCCAGTTCCATTGGTAAATGACAGGGTTTTCCATACATGAATTTGTATGGGCATTTTGTAGTTTGGAAGTTCAATCATTTCTATTTTGGCTCATAAGTTTCTCTAGAATTTGTTTGAGCTCTTTATTGGAGACCTCAACTTGCCCGCTTGTTTGTGGGTGATCAGTTTTCCCCACTTTATGTTCACCCCAAATTGTTTAAGTAGAGTTTCAAGATGTTTGTTTACAAAAATGCCTTCCTCCATCACTTATTAGAATTCTAGGGGTGCAAAATCTTGCCAACACATACTCCTTAAGAAATTTAATTATAGTCTTAACATCATTATTGACACATGCAATAGCCTCTACCCATTTTTATACATACTCAACTGCCACTATAATATAGCTGTTTGTTTGGGACATTAGAAATGGGCCCATGGAATCAATCCCCCATATGTCAAAAAGCTCCACTTCAAAAATTCCGTTCAAAGGTAGTTCATCTCTTCTACTCATATTTCATGTTGTTTGGCATTTATGCAGCTCCTAACATAATCAGCAATATTTTAAAATAAATTTGGCCAATAGAAACCAGATTGAACTACCTTAGCAGCAGTTTGATCGATCCCATGATTTCCTCCATAAGGAGAGGTGTGGAAATGATAAAGGATGTTGTTGACATCAGATTCAGGAACACATTTTCTTAGTAATTGATCGGCACAATATTTGTAGAGGAAAGGATCATACCAAAAATAACCTCAAATGGGAGGTCCTAATTTGGAGCATAAACTATGGGAGAAAAAATCAAAGCAGTCTTAATATTGTGAATCCCTTTAAGCAATCATCATCAAATCTGAAATGCACATCTTTTCCTAGTAGCTTGCAAAGGGGTAAGCTTATTTTGGAGAAATATTTAATGAGCCTCCTATAAAATCCAGCATGCCCCAAAAATCTTTTTATTACTTTCACATTAATGGGTGGAGGGAGTCATTCAAATACTTCAATTTTGGCTTTATTGACCTCAATTCCCTTTTTAGACATTTGGTGCTCAAGGATGATTCCTTCTTCTACCAAGAAATAACATTTCTCTCAATTTAAAATAAGATTTATATCTATACAATTTCTTAAAACCTTGCTCAAATTTGCGAAACAATGGTCAAGGATCTCCCAACTACATAAAAATCATCCATGAATACTTCCAAGAAATCTCCAAACATGTTAGAGAAAATTGCCATCATACAACGTTGAAACATGGTAGGAGCATTACATAGTCCAAAGGGAATTCTTCTAAAGGCAAAAGTGCCATAGGGGTAGGTAAAAGTTATCTTCTCTTGGTCTTCCGAGGCTATCAAAATCTGATTGTACCCAAAATATCTATCCAGAAAATAAAAAAATGGGTTTCCTGCCAACCTATAAAGCATTTGATCTATGAAAGGAAGAGGGCAATGATCCTTACTAGTGATCCTATTTAATCTCCTATAATCTATGCACACTCTCCACCTGGTTACATTTCTAGTTAGAATTAATTCATTGTTAACATGCAACATCACAGTCATCCCACTCTTCTTTGGTACAACATGTATTGGGCTTACGCAAGGACTATCCGAAATAGAGAATATAATTCCAACATCAAGCAATTTAATGATTTCCTTATGGACTACCTCTTTAATGTTTGGGTTTAAACGCCTTTAGGGTTTAATTGAAGGTTTTGAATTATCTTCTAATAAGATTTTGTGCATGCATAGGGTTGGGCTAATTCCCTTCAAATCAGCTATGTCTAACCAATTGCCCTTTTGTGATTTTTCAAAATATTGCATAATTGACTTTCTTGTTTTTGGTTGAGCAAAGCTGAGATTATTACTAGTAATGAGGCTCCTTCCCCTAAATATACATATTTCAAATGGGTTGGTAAAGGTTTTAATTCCAACTTAGGAGCTTCATCAATTGATTGTTGAATTTTCTTCTTTTATTAAATCAATTTCTCAACCTCAATTTCTCCCTCAAGATTCTCAAACTTCTCATCTATGTCAAACTTTAAATCTTTCAAATCTTTCGACATCATCAATTCTTCAATTAAATCTACTCTCCAACATTCCTCATTAGGCCTTCATGGGTGTTTTAAGGAATCATTAATGTTAAAGCTTACCTCCTCTCCTTCACAATGAAACTCATCTCTTATTTATCTACATCAATCAATGTTCTTTCGATAGCTAGAAAAAGTCTACCATGATTTATTGGTATTTCTTGATGTTCGTTTTCCATGTCTAAGATAATGAAGTCGATGGGGAAGATGAATTTATCATCCTTAACTAAAATGTTTTCAAGAATTCCCATTAGATTTTTAACTAATCGATCAGCTAGTTGTAGAAGAGCAGATGTGGGTTTCAATTGATCTATCTCCAATTTTTTAAAGATGTAATAAGGCATTAAGTTTATTGAGGCCCCTAGATCACAAAGAGCCTTTTGGAAGGAGTAGTTTCCAATGGTGCAAGGGTTTGCCAAGCTTCCTGGGTCTTTTATTTTAAGAGGTATTTTCTATTGTAGAATTGCACTACACTCTTCAGTTAAGGTGACAACTTCTTTTTCATCTATCCTCCTTTTCTTGGGTAAAATATCCTTCATATACTTGGCATAACTTAGCATCTGCTCTCAGCAAAGAGGATGTTTATGTGAAGGGTTTTAAAAGTCTTTAGAAATTTATGGAATTGGACATCTAGCTTTTCTCTTGCCATCCGTTGAGGATATGGTATATGTGGATTAATTTGGGGTTGATCAATTTGGGGTGTTTGCTCCGATGCTTCTATTTCCCACTCCTTATCCTTATTATTATTTGTTTCCCGTTTTTGTTCTTCCCTTACTACATGTAGTGTAGTTTTAGTTTTCTTAGAAAGCACAGGTTCAGTGATCCTTCCGCTCCTCAGAGTTATTGAATTTTCTATTTCAAGCTCACATTCTCTTATGGTTCCCCCTAAAATGGGTTTATTTAGTTGGTTCATGATATCTTTTAGTTGTTATTTAATTCTTTTAACTATTTCTTCTTGTCTCAAAATGGTATTTTAGTGTCTATTAAGGGTTGCATCAACTTTATTCATGAATTTAGTTGTGGAGGCCTTGAATTCTTTAAAGGAGTGCTCAAATCTCCCCCAATTCCTCTTTAGATTATTTCCATAGTTACCAATTGTGTTTACACTTCCCATCTCGTACTCCTCAACTTGGATTGAATTGGATTGAATGCTTTCTACCATTCTCTTTAGTTGGAAGATTTTGTTTAGAAGTTCAACAATTTTCTAAGAATTAGATAATAGATTGCATGCATTTTTAGTTGTGTTAAGCCACTCATCAGGCCATTGATAAGCATTATTTGCCATTTCTTCTAACAGATTGTAAGCCTCCTCTTGGGTCTTTCTACTTAGTGACCCTCCAGCGGCTGCATCGATTAGGGTCCTCGTGGGTGCGTTCAATCCATTATAGAATATTTGAACTTGCATCCATTAAGGGAACCCATTATGCGAGTAGAGCCTCAGGCACTCTTTAAATCTTTCCCAACTGTCATATAAGGTTTCTCCATCGCAGTGCTTAAAATTCGTTATCTTATTTCTTAACTGTGCTATTTTCGCAGGTGGAAAGTATTTGGCTAGGAATATCCTAGCCAAGTCATCCCACATGCGAATTGAATCGCTGGGTAAGGAACTAAGCCAACGATTGGCTCTATCTTTTAATGAAAAGGGGAATAGCCGAAATCTAAAGGCGTCGTCATAAACTCCATTTAATCTAAATGTGTCGCATATCTCGAACAAATTGGAGATATGTGAATTAGGGTCCTCAGTGGCTAATCCCTTGAATTGGCTATTTTGAACCATATTCAGAGCTGTGGATTTTATTTTAAAATTGTTTGCTTCGATATTTGGTCTTACAATGGCATGCAGGATACCTCTAACAGTGGGAAGTGCATAGTCTCTTAAAGCCCTTTCCCGTTATTCTCTTTAAGGAATTACTTCTATATTATCCATTTCAATTTAATTTATGTTTATCAAATAGTATGTTCAAAATTTTTCTCCTATTCATGCAATTCAGAAACTTAGCTAGAAAGAGCAATTACAACATTCAATTTCAGTAATTCAAAAAATAAAATTCAAAACACACTAAATTAACAAAACTAAGGCTAACAATTTATAAAAAATATAATTACAAAAACACAAAAATTATATGCAAAATAAAGATAATTCTAAAGCACTATTGACTCATAATTTATCCTTAATATAAAATAAATCATTGTTCCCCGACAATGGCACCAAAAACTTGACAGACTTTTTGTTCACATCTGCGCTCGCACGCAAGTATACATGGTCCGAAGTAATAATGGAATCTAAGTTCAGAGATTTATCATCCACAGGGAACGGAGTGTTACTAAGGTTTATTTACTTTTAAAATGCTTAGGCGAATGACATTTTGCGATTTTGTTGGCTCCTAGTTAACAGTTCAAAGTTCTTATTTTGAAAATATTAGTTTGAGAAGAAGGGAGAGTTGGGTTTTATCATGTGATTTGTTATAGGATTGGTGTAAGTACTTATATTTATCAACTTTTAATGAGACTGTTCACATGCAATTATAATCAAGTGCCAATAGCATTCCTTAGAGTGTCCTCTAATTTCGACTATGTCACGCCTAGTACTCAAGATGAATTCAAGAAGGTTCAATCTCGGCACATAGACCTTTCTGTGATCGATATTAGTTAAATCCAATTTCTTACGTCTAACTTATCGAATTTATAATTTTAATTACAGTGAGCACATAAACTTAATTCCACTCAATTAGCATCACGTGTTTCCCTCCTAGTTTAGCTAAGGAAGTGAATTACTGGGCTAAGTAGATTATGTCACAATCATCCCCAAGCACACAATTCTTTCTCTTCCTCTTTTAACTTATGATGAGCTAGGGAGCACAATTGAAGGCTCTTGGCTCACATGCATTAACCTCTCGACTAAGCTCAAAGAGCAGTGCTATTAGGCTCAAGAACTTGTCACTGGGCTCTAAGCATTACTGCACCTATTCTGAGCTTTACACTAATTGGTGAGCCATGGAGCTCTAAGAGAGTGAAGTTGCCAAGTTCAACTCGTCATATCAATCATAAGGTGTTTACACTAAGAATCCTCGCACAACGAATATATATTTACAACGAGAACCTTTATTGTGTTTCCCTAAACTTAATATGGTTATTTGGTTTGGCATTTTTCTCGTTAACAATAATTTAAAAGTAAAAAAATTCATTCACATAGCATGCATACTAAAAAGATTTATATTTAAATAAAAAAAATGATGGAGACTTTATTCATTGAGAAATTTAGTACAAACACTTTTTTATCCCATATTCTATTACATGACTTGTCCCAACCCTCCCCAAGGAGGGTTATGCCTTCCATCACAAATGAATTGCACAAAATATTAGACAAAGAAATGAACCCTTGCATGGTTTTTACATCATGGAATAAAGATGGGATTAAGGAAAAATACTAGGAGCAAATTTTGTGTTCTCCTGATTTTTTGCTTTGCTCTCCAACTCACCTTCCTTCTCGATCATCGAGTTTTCTTTCCTGCTTCCCTTTGGTGGTCACCTTATCCTTCCTTAAGTAGTGTTCTCCTTTCTCTCTTGTAGCAACTTTTGAGTTTAAAAATTAGGAATGTTAAAAAGGGGGGCCCTTTCTAAGTATTTTTTTCCTTGCTTTTATAGATGCAGGCTCCACCCCTTTACATTCTGTCCAACCTTTCAACTCCTTTTTCTTTAATGTCTTGCTAATAAATATTTCTATTATTTCCCTTGAAAATGAAAAGATTAAATGAAATTAGAGTTAAGGCAGCTATGCGAAGATAAAGGATTTGAATTTGTTGCCTTCACTATGTTGAATTGAATGCTCATTCATGGCTGGAATTTTGATGGGTGCTCCGGCGCACTGCAACATGTTTGGGAGCACGACAGTGGTTTGCTTTAAAATCCTTACTAAGTAAATGCCCGCTGTAGGGCACAGTAGCTCTGAGCTCTCTATTTAATGACCGCTGTGGTGCGCGATGGCGCCATGCTCTCTGGTTTGTGTTTGCTGCTGTGCACGTTAGTGCCGTACTCTCAAGTTTGTGTCTGATGCAGCACTCGGTAGAGCCAATATCTCTGTTTGATGACCATTGCAGTGCGCAGGAGCGGATCTTTTTGGATTATGTCAAGTGATCTTCCACTGCGGGGTGCTAGTGCCGAGCTCTTGAGTTTGTGCATGCTGCAGCGTGCAGTAGCACCGAGCTCTCTGTTTGTACCGCTGCAGCACGCGTAGCGCCAAGCTCTCGGGTTTTTGCCAGCTATGGTGTGCTATGGTGCATTGGCAGTTTTCTTCTAGATTTTTTGTTTCTCCCCAGATCTAGCTATGCTCCTCTTTTCCCCTGAAATTAGTGAGAGACTCATCAAAGTATACCATTCTATTTTAAATGTGTTTGTATTTACTCTTTTATTTTATAATAAATCTTGGACTTATCAATGTGCAATATATGGTCTCATGTAGATTATCGCGTACATCAAGCTCTCAGCTGCTGAAGCATAAGGAACCATATGCATGTGTTTCTTCTCCTCTTCAGTCTTAGATATATGAACTTTTAATAAGTTGAACTAAGTTTCTAGGAAGTGCCCACTAGGTTTGCCTCACTCATGTTGAATATATTCTGCACCTTTTCAACATATTCCTTTTAGACAACTTCAAAATTCTTCAACTTCTCTCCATATTGATCATTCCATGAATCTGTTTAGCCAACCCCGAGCCCCTCATGACAAATTCCCTTGACATTTGCTACTTCAGCATCTTAATCTCCTTCATATCCGATACTGCAATAAATATTTCTTCCTTGTATAATAAAGGGATGATTTAAGAGGACTTACATTGTCTCATATAGTAACATTGATCCACCTACCACCTCTTGCACCTATTTTTTGACATGAACATTGACAGTCATAATTTGTGCTTGCACGCAAGTGTACGTAGTTCGAAGTAATATAGGATGGTAAGATCCAGAGATTTATCATCCTTTAGGAACAGTGTTTTGTTTTGTTACTATAATATACTTAATTTCAATAATGTTTAAGTATCATATTAGTTATGGTAATGGTCCTAAATTATGATTTTAGAGTTTCTTTGAATTGAAACTACTTTTGGAGAATTAATTAGAGTTAAGATTAAACATTCATGTACTCTTCATCTCAACTTCATATTAAGTTAATTAAATTAACTTCTTATTTCATAATCAAGAGATATAGTTTTTCTTAATGAACTCCGATATCCCATTTGACATGAGTGATGCCATTTCATCATTCATGGCAGCCTCTCATTTGATTGAATATTCTACCTAAAACACCGTTTCTAAGCTTTCTAGTTCACCACCATCTGCTAGTAACAAATAAAATAAGGAAGGAGAGTACCTCTGTGGTGATCTTATGACTCTTGTTGATCTCCTCAACATGGGTTATTATGTTTAACATTGACACTCTCCTGAACATCTTCATGCACACCTACATCTATCTCATTACTATCATCAATTTATATGTGATGAGGTTCACCATCTAAAGAATCCTTGAAATTAATCTTGACTCCAATACAATCCATATATATTTCACTTTCATTGAAAGTGACATCTATGCTTCTAATAATCATATGGTTATAATTGTCGTAGAATCTGTAACTGAATTCACCCATACCATATCTAATGATGTGCACTTGATCACCTTATCTCCACCACTTAGTTTCTTTAGGGAGGGATAATCCTTCATGAAGTTCCTCCCTTCCCACAGTTCCAACAATCTAGCTTTGATTTTCTGGGTCAGTATTTTTCTCATCAAGACATTGACCTATTTTTGTTATTTATCCTTTCTGTATGCCTTCCTCTGCTTTCAGCATTCAAAGATGGGGTGGATGCCTCGACATTGGATTTCTTCCTCACCATCTCATTTAACACAAGACTGACCATGTCGCCAAATCTCGACGATGCATTTCTTGATGAGTTGTTGATGGATGAAACCAATACATCCTAGCTATTTTGCAATGAAGCGAGGAATAACATAGCTCTGACATGATCATCAAAATTGATGCCCACCGAACATAACTAGCTAGTCAACATGTTGATCCCATTGAAGTGTTTAGTCACTGAATATCCATCCATCATCTTCATATTGAATAGTCTCTTCATCAAGCATACTTTAATTGAAGCTGAGGGCTTCTTATACATTCTAGTCAGGGCATACATGAGATCTACAGAGATTTCTCATTAACGATATCAAATACAACAAAAGAAGACAATGATAAACGAATCAAACTGAGTGCAATTCTATCGAGAACCTCCCATTATTCGTCAGTCATAGTTGCAGGTTTTCTGACAGCTCCTTTCAATAGAATAAATAGCTTCTTTTAGTAAAGAAAATCCTCCATTTGCATTTTCTTGAACATAAATTTTTTACCGCTAAATTTCTCTATCTTGTGTCTCATCTTATCGGCCATTGCTCCCACTCAAACAACAAACCATAAAACCAACAAGGTAACCTCGCTTTGATATCATTTGTTGTTAATATGAAAGCTTTCACTGAGCACACCCTGCAGTGGAAGGGTTTAGTGCACACTCAATTGAGAACAGGGGTTGAGCTGATGATTACCAAGCAAATAACAAAATTATAGAACAACAAGAAACAAAAGCACAACACAAGCATGCAACACAACCATAAGTACAACTAAAGAGGCTCAAATCTTACATGTAAAACCCAAAGATGGTAAAAACTGCAGAGCCACACCACACTAAAATTTCCACTATATAAAATTAAGAGTACATAGTTATAAAAAACATAAGGTCTCAAGGAACACTAGCTCTTACTTTAGGATGAAGGGGAGAAGTACTAGCCACCACTTGGAGTGTCTTCTCCAACATATAAGATAACCCTCGCACAATAGCTCTCCCTTAAGGTTCCTCCTTATAATCTCTTCCCACAGCACCCAAAGCCTCACAAACTGAAATGTCAACACTTTGGAAGCTCCTCCAACATGTTCCCTAGCGAGATGAACGCCGCTCGGGCACGTTGCAGCGCTTGATTTTGCTGCGACGAGCTATCACCCCTGCTTCCACTGTGGCACACTGTAGCGCCCTTGCTATTACTAGACTTCACACTATGTTTTGAATCGCATTAAAACCTCCTAGAAGATCACTAGAGTACCATTAGTATCCCCATGATGAACAAAATGGTCTCTATAATATAATAATGGTGTGCTGTAGCTACAAGCTTTGGGAGCTACGGTGTGCCATAGTGCCAAGCCTTTTGTTTGACCGGTGCTCTGACATTGTACCGCCAACCCTTTAATTGATGGGTGCTATGATATGCTGTTGCTCCAAGCTTTTTGTCTGGAGGGTGCTGCAGCGTGCAGTAGTGCCAAGCACTCAGGTTGAGTCTTCTATGGTGTACTGTAGTGCCTTGCTTTCTATTTTTGGTCTGCTACGGTGCACAGTAGTGCCTTAGTTTCAAGACATTGGGTGTTGCAGCGTGCTGTAGTGCCTTATAGCAAGCATAATTATTCATTATCATTTAACTCTATCTTTTTTTGAAATATGATTACTTCCTAGATGAAATGGCATCAAAACACACTATAAATATGGGGCTTATCAAACCTGTTAAATCTCATATACCATTGCCTAGGCACCTATTTTAAGCTATAGAGGCTCTTCTTGAGGTTGCACACAAGCTCTGCTTTCTCTTTTTCTTGAGCCTTGTACCTTTGTGGCTATTGCATGTACAATTCCTCTTCTAGTTCTCTATGAAGAAATGCAATATTTACATCCATTTGCTCCAAGTGTTAATCTTCAGCTACAATAATATACAACACTACCCTGATTTTAATCATCTTAACAATTGAAGAAAAGATCTCACTATAATTAACTCCATGCTAGTGCTGAAAGCCCTTAACTACAAGTCTCACCTTGTAGCATTTTCTCTCATACAGTTCTTTATTCAGCCAATAAACCCACTTATTATGGTCTTTTTTTTAGCTGGTAGGGCTACCAACTCTCTTGTCCCATTTTTTATGAGCCATGCCATTTCATTATTTATGGCAGCCTCTCACTTTATAGAATCATCCACTTCAAGCACCTCTTGAAATCTTTTTAGTTCACCACCATCTATGAGTAATAGAAAAAATAAAGAAAAAGAGTACCTATGTGGTGCTCTAGTGACTCTTGTGGATCTCCACAACATGGGTGTTTGGGGTTCAGGCAGCCTAACACCCTCTTGAGCATCTTTATGTTCATGCTTCTCTGGCTCAATGTTGTCATTAACTGCCATGTGCTGAGGCTCACTATGTGAAGCAATTTTGGAATTAGTTATGAGTCCAAAATAGTCCTTGTACATCTCACTTTTATTGAAAGTGACATCTATACTTTTGATAACCTTTAATTCTAATTGTCTCAAAATCTATAATCAAACTGACCCATTCCATGTCCAACAAATGTACTTTTGATGGCCTTTGATCAAGCTTGCACCTGAATCCTTCATCAATATGCACATAGGATAAATAACCAAATACCTTAAGGTGGTTTAGTCTTACATCCTTTGCACTCTAAGCCTCCTTAGGAATTTCTTAATTTAGGTCCCTGATTGATCAAGTAAACTACTGTGTTGACAGCCTAGATACAGATTTTCTTTGGGAGACCTGCATATAGTCTCATGCTCCTAAATCATTCTGTAATTTTCTTGTTCATTTTTCTACAACACCATTTTGTTGTGGTGCTCTCGGAACTATAAGTTTTCTCTTAATTCATCTCAAGGCACAAACCTCCTTGAACTCTTAATCACAATACTTGCCTCCATTATTGGATATCAAGCATTTAAGCTTCAGCCTTGTCTCATTCTCAAGCAAAGCAATCCATTTCCGAAGCACATCAAATACATTAGATTTGTGCTTTAAGAAACAAACATATACCATACTTGTATGATCATCGATGAAGGTAAGAAATTATTTGGTTTTACCTATGGAAGAGATAGAAGCTGGCCCGCATACACCTGTATGCACCAACTCAAGCTTCCTACCTTTCATATGTCTTCCAACTTTAGAAAATATAACCCTTTTCTGCTTGCCTGGTACACAATATTCACAAAAATCCAAGTTCCATTGACTTCAGCCATAGAAGCCTTCCCCTTAATTGTAGGGATTTTAAACCCCTCTCACTCATATGGCCAAGCCTCTTGTGCCGTAGACCTGCATCTATCTATTCTGTAGCTTAAATGAAATCAGACACCTTATAGATCAAATAAAGTGTACATTGCATGTTGTACTGTGCAGTAACAAGTGCCCCCTTGGTGTCATTGCATGAGTCCCTAACAAAGAAGCCTAGCTAGACGGCTAACTAAAATAAGGTTTTTCCTTAGACATGACATGTGCCTAACTTCTCTTTACTTCCAAACTACATATTTGGTAGATGAATGTCCACATCACCTTTTCCTATGATATTGCATGCTATATCATTCCAAGATACAACTTCCTCAAGTCACACTTTGTGTAACTCTTGAAGGCACCTTTTGTAGGAGTAGCATGAAATATGCACCCGTGTCCACCACCCAGGACACCATATTAACCAATGATAGGATCAATACATCATGATCCTCTTTTACAGAAACATTTATACTAGGGCTGCTATCCTTGTGTAACCACTTTAGTTGTTACCTTAGTTAAACCAAGTTAATTTAATCTAAACCAAGCTTTGATTTTCATTCCATTAGACTCAATGGGTCATTTTAACATAACCTTTGAAGTTTGATATCCATCAGAGCTCATTTGAGCATTTTGGCTATTTTGCTTATTTTTGGATCCTAAAAATTAGCTAAATTAATTTGATCTCCAAATTAAAATATGATTTCATTTTTTAATTCCTCATGCCCTAATTTGCTAAGGGTTAACTTTTGAGAATTTTTGGAGCTCATTAAGTCCCAAATTAGATTTAAAATTAATTAGGATTATTATTAAATTAATTAAATAAATTATATTATTTAAATTAAATATTGTTTAATTTTTATATGTGGGACTTGTTGTCGGGACCACATCAGATCCACTGTGGGGTCCCGACAACAGCGCATTGGTCCTTTCCATGGAAGCGCTAGCACGCATCCTTGTGTGTTAATCCAACAGTGGATTCACCCCGCACTAAAATTTGATCCCAGCCAATGGATCATCCCTTAGCATTCGATGGCAGATCTTTAATCCTCATAAGTAAATATCCCAGGGCGCATCAGGAGCATCCCGAATAAGCAGTCAATCAATCAGACAGCCTAAAGCACCCCGAGCTCTATTCACCTTGGTCCCCAATCTGCCTGCATGCACGACTGGTCGCCCCAATAGCACGACTTGCTGTAGGCCCACGTGGCAGTACAGGAACACCCTGATCTTTCCTTTTTGCCCTCGAGTCCAATGGTTTGCTGGCTGTCATTTCATGAATTGCCCTCAGCCGTTGGAACCACACCTCTCCTCGACCTGAGCCTAAACCATGCCTCCTAGCCATGGCATCCATCCCTAGACCTCCCCATTACCTATAAATACCCTTGGGACATCACAGTGAGTCCCTTTGCTCACTAAGATCCCTCAATTTCCCTAGTTGAATTCCCTAGAGCTCTCGGCACTCTCTGCAATCCCAACTGCTGCGAATCACTGTTTGAGGGCTAAGTCCTGGCATTCATACTCCCTGTGATTCTCCTCAAGTTGCTTGAAAGCATCAGCTTACTTCAATTCCTCCTTAGATGCCCCTTCCATCACCATTTCCAAATACTAGCCAAATCCCAAAGCTTTCTAGTTTCTTGTGGCTTGTTACACCTTAATTACTTGCATGCTTAATAAAAATTGTGATATCTTAAATGTTTAATTTCATGTAAACTAGCCTAAAATGTGCTTAGATAATTTGTCTAACTATAAGTTTTTCTTTCTTGGCTGGGGCCATGGCATTGTGATACCAACAATGTCAGATTCGGAGATGTTCATTGAGGTTGCTGCTAGAGAGGAGCTTGGCAAGGAGGAGGACGTTCCTACTGCTGTAGCTTGGTTAGATTTATTTTTAGATGTGAGGACGAGTGTTCCTTCTTTCTCTTAAATTTCAGTTTGTACTAATTTCATATTATGGATGTATTTATTTTCTGCATTTTTCATATTGCACTGAGTTATTGTTTCCACTTTCCTTACTACGTTGTGATGTGGATGTTATACTCTTTCTTGCTTCCACTACTTTGATATTTTGATGCATGATCTTTAGTTTTAGGTGACAAGCCTTCTAATTAAGGTGGTTTGGTATATACATGACTCGACCACAGTTGGGAGGTTTGCGACAGTTGGAGACCGCATTCGTCGTAATTATGTTAATCTCAGTAATAGCATGATCACGGAGGCTATGGGGCCCCACAATTGGTATTAGAGGACACCATAAGGTGTCATATTAGGATTTCCATTCCTTACTACCCAATGGAATGTTCTTCTAAAATTACAGTCATCAAATTATAACATCCATAGCACAATACTCTCAGTAACTTTATGAAATTGTAGATGGAAGGTATGCATTTAAGATAATTATGTCACTCTCATAGTAACTCAAGAAACTTATAAATTCTTCTAATGTAACGAAATGAAGTGTGAAAGATCAGAGTTGGACTACAACGTCATCACATTCAATATTGTTTGTGAGCTCATTTACAAATGGGGACAAGAAAGTAAGAGATCTATTGCTAGAGTATCTTCTCAAGGAGTTCTAGTTTTGGACTAAATTCTTCAATAACCTATATTCAAAGGACTTGAATTTCTGATCCTAGCAAGAGAATGGTTGTACTGTGTGGAATCAGTTCTAGACCATAATGCATGTCTTGATTCCATCCATGTTGACCTCATGACTTATCAACTTCTTGACTTTGTGGGATATTGGCAGGACGTCACAGCTGGAAGCTCGAGAAGAAGTGCAAGAGGGAAAGTCAGGCTGTAACGTTCAAGGACTTCCATCACTCATTCTGTTCTGAGTTCATTAAAGAACACTAGTGTTATTATAGTTAGGGTTATTTCACTCCTTAATGATTTCAATGATTACACAAATTTCCCATTTTGTTTCATCATATGTAAATCTTCATTCTTAAGTAATGAAAATTTGTTGTTATTAATGGAATGTCAAAATTGTTCTTGTTTCCTTAATCTAGTTATGAAAATAATAATTGTCTTGTCAAATTAGGATGAATCCCGGATCATATCCAATGACTACACTTATTAAGTATGCCATAGCTTCTAGCAGCTCTACTAATGAAGTAGCCTATCTTCAAGGAATGGTAACAAAATGCTAGAAAATCAAACCCAGCAAGCTTTGGAAATCCAAAAGCTTATTGCCATTCACCCCTTGCCAGCAACAACCAACAATCCCCTATCATACATCTCTATCCTCCCATCATTATGCTGATGGTCTTCTTCATAGTTTCCTGAGGCTGAGACCTTCTACCTTTAGTGGAAATCTATCCCCTATGGATTCATCCAGTTGGCTAAAGATGGTAGAAAAGAGCTTGATTAGTCTGAAGTGCCCAAACTCAAAAGCAATCCATCTCACTTCACATTTGTTCTATGAGGAAGGCGAGTACTGGTGGGACAATGTTCAGAACATACGATTCATTGACTACAAGATTGAGAATATTTAATGGGACGAGTTCGTGGATGCATTCAAATCTGAGTTTATCCCTTCATCTACATAGAATATTATTAAAGATACAATTTTAATGCTGAAACAAGGAAGTCATTCTATCTCAGACTATGAGATGGAATTTTAAAGATTGGCTCATTTTTCCTCAGAACTTGTTTGATCTGAATATACAATGTGCAATCAGTTCCAATGTAGATTGAGTGATACACTCAAAGGTCACATTGTTCCACTTCACCTTTCTAGTTTCTTTGAGCTTTTAGAAACATTAAGAGTGGTGGAGCACCACCAATCAGAAAAGGATTTAAAGCATAAGATTCATGTAGTTCCAAACCATCATGAAGCCTTCAAGAGGCATTGACCTCAAGCTGCTAGGGTCTATCAACTTGAAGCTGCACCTCTTGTTGAACCTATTCCAAGCTATAATCGGCCTCATCCCTATGGCAAGTGTTACCACTTTGGCCATAAATGCTACACTTGTGGTTGTCTAAGACATTTATTATATGACTGCTCGTACATAGAAATAGTGGATGGTGTCCGTATAAACCATTCACAAAGGAACCAGGTCCTCAGAGAAACACCTCTGAACAAGAGAGATCCATGATTGACATTAATGCTAACTCCTACTTTTGAACCAGTACGGGAGCAAACTACCGCTCCATAGTTCCTGAATAGTTTCAAAAAGCAAGTAAAAAACTGTCCTGCTGGTTCTGCACGAGTATATGCTTTAACACCACTTGAAGCTACAGAGGATAACATGGTTTTAGGTACACATTTCTGAACCTCTTTAAATTACATTTTTTGAACTTTAAATATTATAATTAGTTAATGCAATTCATATAAATAATTTTAGGCATGCTTTATTTTAATGATCAACATTCTAATGTATTATTTGACACTGGGGCTAGCATTCATTCATCTCTGAACATTTTGTTAACCTTCTTAATCTGCTTACCTATAAACTAGCTAAGTCGTTAAATATTAGACTTCCATCTGGAGCCCAACTCAATGCTCATAAGTTTTGCGATGTCAATTTTCTATTAAATAATCAAATGTTTGATTCCAAATTAATCATCCTATTATTAGCCAATTTTGATATCATTCTCGAAATGAATTAGCTTAGTAGTCACAATGCTCTGATAAATTTCCTTAAGAAGAAGGTCACTCTTCATTCCCAGGGCAAGCCCAAAACCTTTATAGGAAAGATTAGTACTCAGCTGTCATTAATAAGGGCTATCAAAGCTGAGAAATTAATCAATAAAGGATGTGATGCTTTTATTTTCACCGTCATGGGTGAAGCGAAAGAAAGCATTTCTATCTCCAATTGTAAGGTGGTGAAAGATTTCACTGATGTATTTCCTAATGATTAACCAGGAGTACCACTGCCTAGAGAAGTAGAGTTCTCCAATGAATTAATTCCTGGTACACAACATATATCTAAGGCTCTTTATAGAATAACACCTAAGGAATTGCTTGAGCTTGAGGAGTAGTTGCAAGAGATCTTGAGCAAGGCTTCATCAGGCCTATGATTTAACTTCATTCAGTTCATTTAGTTCTTAGTTCAGTATAGTGTGTTCTAACTTAGTCTGCCTCTTCAGCTCAGCTCTAGGGAAATAGAATAGACTCAGACCTAACTGTACACTTGGCTAGGGGGATACATATCTGATTCAATAAGTTCAACTCGGACCTAGCTCTAAGGATGCCTAGGAGATACATGTTGAACCTTTTGTAAAGTGGGCCTGTTTTGGCCAATTTTTATTATGGCAGTACTAACTTATGCATACTTTTACTTTTCAATTTAGTTTCACTTCAGTGGCTTGTTCAGCCATCTATTTTACTTGCATTTTTATTATTTTTTGCATGATTTTATAGTTCATTTCAGTTCAGTACTTTAGTTTAATATTTTGTTTAGTACTTGTATATTTAGGATGCTAGTCTTATTTTCAATTCTCTTATACTTTAGTTCAGATTCCTTTTATGTAAATTAGCACGTATTCACATAATCATAAGCATGTTAGGATGAGTTTACTTTTAGTACTTTTTAATTATTATATATTAACTACCTAACCTTGTTACATCTTCTTGTTGAGGTATGTTAATTTACATAATTTGCTTTAGTTATAAATATTTAATTTATAGCTTTCTAGTTTCTTGTGGCTTATTGCACCTTAATTACTTGCATGCTTAGTAAAAATTGTGATATCTTAAATATTTAGTTTCATGTAAATTAGCCTAAAATTTTCTTAGATAATTTGACTAACTGTAAGTTTTTCTTTCTTGGCTTGGGCCTTGACATTATGTACGGACAATGTTAGATTCAGAGATGTTCGTTGAGGTTACTTCTGGAGGGGTCCTTGTCCAGGAGGAGGACCTTCCTGCCGCTGTAGCTTAGTTATATTTGTTTTCAGCTGCGAGGACGAGTGTTCATTCTTGCTTTTAAATTCCATTTTGTAATACTTTTTATATTCTTGATGTATTTGTTTTCTACAATTTTTATATTGCACTGAGTTATTATTCCACTTTCCTTACTATGCTGTGATGTGAATGATATACTCTTTCTTGCTTTCGCTACTTTGAAATTTTGATGCCAGATCTTTAAATTCAGGTGACAAGTCTTCTAATTAAGGCGGGTTCAGTTTATGCCTGACTCAACTATAGTTGGCAGGTTTGCCATAGTTGGAGACCATATTCATTGTAATTATGTTAATCTTAGTATTAGCATGAGCATAGAGGGTAAGGGGCCCCACACCTTGCCCCCACATCTTGCCTTTTTCAAAATAGGGCAATCCTTCTTGAACTGTTCTACCTTTCCATAGTTCTAGCAATTTGGCTATGCTTTTTTAGGTCTTTACTTTCCTCGCTTTGACATAGACCTATTTCTATTGTATATTTGGTCTACACTTCTTCATCGACTCTCTGCATTCAATGCTGAAGTAGATGCCTCTCCATGGGATCTCTTATGCACTTCTTTATTAAGCACCAGCCCAACAATGTCGTCAAACATCATCGACACCTTTTCTGATGAGTTTCTAATGGCGGTAATCAGCCCATCCTAACTATCTGGCAGTGAAGAGAGGATTAATAGAGCTCAAAACTTAACATCCAACTTAATGCCCAATGTACTATACTGACTTATCATAGTGTTGTACCCATTCAAATGTTACGTGATTAATTAGCTAACCATCATATTCATATTAAATAGTTGTTTCATAAAAAACTTTGTTGGAAGCTGAAGGCTTCTCATGCATAATTGTCAAAGCAGCCATGAGATTTATAGTTTTTTTCTCATTTACAATATTTAATGCAACAAAATAGGATAATAAAAGATGAATGAAACCCAATGTAGTTCTTTCAAGAACTTCCCAATCTTCATCTGCATAGGGGCCAGTTTCTTATTAGCTCCACTGAGTGGTAAATACAAATCCATTTTGTAGAGCAAATTTTCTATTTCATCTTCTAAAAACTAAATTAGTGTTGTTAAGCTTCTCGATTTTGTGTCTCATTATGTTGGCCATTGCTCCCACTCAAATAGTAAACCCTATAATATTACCTCTCTCTAATGCTAATTATTGGAGCACGTGACTAAAGCAATGAGGGATATAATACATTGATGGTAACTAGGCAATAGACAAAATTAACCAAGTACAAACAAAATAGAGCCATAGCATAATCTCAGCATAAACCACAAGCATCAAAACACAAGAAATTTTTTATTGAAAACTAAATGGTGGAGAATACCACATAGCCATAGAACACAAAATTTTTCAACAAGATGATTACATAGTTACAAAGAGTTTCACCTTCACATGAATAAGAAGGATCTAATGCTTACAAAGCCTCTGGATCAATTTCTCTTTGTTCAAAAATCTTCAGCTCTCACTCTATGTTGAAGAAGACTAGCAGTAGCCACCACTTGATTTTGTGTTTTTCTTTAACATGGGGCACATCTAGACATGTTTACATATATATTTAGGCTTCACTTGGACCCTAAAAGACCCAAAATACTCCCCAAATTACTTAGGGTTATGCCTAATATTGAAACAGGTCTCCGGTGGGCGCTACAACCAGCCGTAGCGCCCTGTCTCAAGCTATGCCGTGCTCAGGCACACTACGGTGTCTAGGTTTGCACTGTAGGATACTGAAGCATGGAGTTACGCTTAGATAGCCAGCCACAACATGATACTATGTGCCATGGTGCGTTACTGCTGTAGGCCCTTAACAACAAATTTTGCAAAGTGAATTCAGCTCTATTGAGTAATGAAATTACTCAATAAATGGAACCTTATTTTGATATAGAAGTTAAGTATGATTAAATTTATCTTCTAAGTCTAGACTTTTAGCCTTTCTATAATTTGAATTATTCCATCTTAATGAATCTTTAGTCCTTATAATTCCCCAATCTTTAGTCCTTATAATTTAGATGTTAGCACTTTGGAATTAGAGCCTATACCCCAATGTTGGATTTAAATTCAAAATCCCTAAATCTTGACTATTTTGATCAAAATTGGTTATGGGTATTTAAATTACATCAATTATGTCATATGATTTATTAATTAACCTTTATAGGTGATATTTCTGATTTTGAGTTAGAACTTATTAAGTTCTAATATTTAAACTTATAAGGTTGTGAATCTGAGATTTTACCCAATAGTAGGATATTAGAGATCTTGAACTTGTATTTTCTCAAAATAGATAAAATGGATAAATTATATAATAACAAATATCACGTGTGTTTTAGCAGAGTCTTGATTACTTGTATTTTCGTAGAATAGATAGAATGGATAAATTAGATAACAACAAATATCATTGCGCTTAGGCACGTTGCAGCCCCCAAACTTCCCCCGACTTGTCTCGAAACACTCCAGAGGCTCCCGGAAACCCACTGAAGCTCCATTTTCACTTTCATAATGATTTAAATTGTCTGCACTTCCCAACAGTATGTGCGTAACATTTAAATTTTTTTTGCTTGTGCTTAACTTTTAATGGCAGCCTAAATTCTTTTTTTCAACGTCAGTTAAGTTTGACCTATGTAGTAAATACTTTCATTTGAGTATAGATTTATAATACTTTTGTGATAAATACAAGTTAGTTTATTGTAAAGTATGTTTGCATGTGAATTTTAATATCACTTAGGTGAAATCTTTATAACACACTACCTTTTCGATTGAATCAATAAGTTCTGATTATGAGGTATGTGCTTGTGATTGCGTGTCACTCACATAGCACTAAAGTTGTCACCAAAGCAAGACTTCATATTGAGGGTTTATGTGCACATAAGCATTTCATGCTTTTCTTACTCCTCTCAAAAATTAGTCTCTCACTTAGATATAGTGTTAGATCAAGTAAAGGCTTGTTAGAGTAGAACTAAATAGTGTCCATTGAGCATGAAAATGTTTATGTGCATATGAGGATAGAGGTGGAACTCTAATTCTAGTTGCACTAGAGAAGAATGCTAATTGAACTAAGTGAAACCACCATTGAGATATTAAGGTTCAAATTCATCGGGCCACTTATGGAGATCTCCTTAAGATGACCTTTGGGTTTAATGGTGAGTGAGCCATGTGCATGAGACATCACTATTGGGTTTAACTATCCGTGGCCCCTTAAAATATTAAATTATTATTCTCATGATTTTTTATCATTTGAGAATTAGTATCGAGAGTAGTAACTAATAAACAAAATCATAATCCCCAAGATGATAATTCAGAACTCACATTACATTACTACATCAAACCACATGCACTTGTTTATAATCCATAATCACACTATTTTGTGGCCTATCTAGTTCTTGGCAGCATTGCCAGTGATTTAGAAATGCAATTAATGAAAATTTCAAACTAGTGACTTGAACAAAATCTCTTAATAAATATTACTATTTTGTTATTTTATTTTACTTTGTACAATTTAGTTATTTTTCTATATATTTCTATGAATATTGTATGCTTACTTGCTACATCATAATCATTGCATTGTGTGTTTGGGAGTCTTATTGTCAAAGAAGATTAGCTAAACTTGAGTCTATCTATGCAAATGAAAGGTGATCAAAATCTACTCTTTGATTACAAAATTGATAAAACCTACCACATACTTAATAGACAAAAAAGAATCAATTTAAAATGTTATCAAATGGCCGACCCAAAAATAGAAAAAAATCATAATAACAACTAAGGAAGAGCATTAAGGGACTATGCTCTACAAATTATAAAAGGAATCCCAAATGCAATAGTTACTCCAGGAATTGTAGCTAATAACTTTGAAATCAAACCTTCCACCCTTCAGATGGTTCAAAACATTCAATTTTGTAGCCTCTCTAGCGAAGACCATAATGTGCCCATCTCAAATATTTTTGAGATATGCAATACATTTTAATATAAAGCTGTCTAATGATGCCATTAAGCTCATGTTATTCCCATTTTCTTTGAGAGACCATGTTTAGAAATGATTGAACTCCTTATATAGTGATTCATTAATAACTTGAACTTTATTCGATTAGAAATTCTTCACACAGTACATCCCTCTGGCAAAACAAGAACGCTTAAGGAATGATATTTCCAACTATCTTCAACGCGATAATGATTCAAAGTATGATAGTTGGGAGAGATATAAGAAATTGCTTAGGAAATGTCCCCACCATGGCTTGCCTCTATTGTTGTAGATGAAAATGTTCTACAATGGGCTGAACACAAGCACCCACTAATAGATGTAGCATTAGGAGAATCACTAAATAACAATACACTAGAGTAAGCATAAGAGCTTCTTAGAGAAAGAGCAATGGATTCATGTGAGCAGCATACTAAATGGATACAACACCCTTGAAGAGAGTAAAACAATATGGTTGGGAATTACAAAATTTCCCAATTACAGTAAGAGATAGCCTCATGACCTAATTCTTGAGTTGTGCAGTGGTGCACAGAGTAGGGCTAACTGTAATTTGAATAACCCCTTCGCATCCTCATATGTAGAGCAATTGAACTTTGTGAGAAATAACAACTTGAACCAGAAACAAAATAATAATCCGCATTCCAAAAAATTTAAACCCAAGGTGTTTAAATCACCTCAATTTGCATTGAGTAAGAATCAAGGGGTAGCTCTACCTCAATCTCAACACCCTAGCACAATTATGAATACAAACATATATGGAAAATCTAGCTACCAAGGGAAAACAACTGATTCAACCCTTGAAAACACATTTAATAACTTTAAAGAAGAAGTATTTTAGTTCAAGTAAAAAATGGAGGATTCCATGAATTGTCATGAAGCCTCAATTCAAAGGACTGAGGTGAATCTTAGGAACATAGAAATGCAAATTGTCCAACTTTTCCAATAACTAGCCAAACATCACCAAGGTTCATTCCCAAGCACCATTGATGTGAACCCTAAAAAAATGTTGGGGTTGATTCACTCTGAGATATCAAAATATGAACATGATGAGTTTAACTCCCATCAATTAAATAATACAAGTTCTAGTAGTAGCCAGTCTTGAGTTGAGAAACAATTAAAAAAAAAAATAGCCAGCACACTTGTATGAAGCAAACCTTTTGATTCTAGACGTTAACTAGATGACTTGCAAATAAGGCGCCCAAGCCCGCCCGCGCTACCACACGTAACGCTCAGGTGCACTCCATCACCCATCTTTCGAGACTGCTAGAATTCCAAGAGCCTAGGCACATCCATGCATAAATTGGCTTGACTGATCAACAATGTTTTACATCTAAACATCCTTGGGGACTGTGTGATGCCTTGGAAACCCATGGGATTTAGACCATTGCATGTGCTTTTAATCAAAAGGCGCCCACTCCATTTGGGTGTGTGGGATGACCATTGACTTTTTTTGAAACAGCCATCTTCGCACATTAGAACCTAGAAAATGTAGATCGTTGTGCAAAAAAATCTTTTATAATTAATGAATTAAATGCCACCATGGTTCTTGATTCTCTTACAGATACTAGCACCTCTTGGAAGAGTGAAATTGCTAATTTCCCCAATTCCACCTCAAAACCCAAATCAAAGGCATGGCATATTCTGATTTCAAGTAAAATTATGCCAACTAGTCACCATACTGATATGACTAGATCTCATGCTAATCTTAATTTTGTTATTCAAAGCTTAGGTCCCATCTATGGGTTGAGATACCAGAGAGTTTTCTGGTAATTCCTTTAAGCTCAATGATCACCAAAATGTGCTTAGCACAAGGTGTCATCAATAAAGATCATGAATTTCGGCCAAATCTGTGAGCACCCGTGAGACTAAGAAACGTTGCTAAGGCCATGCAGGAAAAAAACATGAATACCATAAAATAAAGGCAAGGGGAGCTGAATCAAAAGATCAGTGTAGAGAATGAGAGATTTGGAAGAGTTTCATTATCGACGCGATAAACTAGTTGAAGTTCACAATAGAACAAAAAACTGGCATGAATCTCGTATGGCCTTCATCAATGAGTCCTTTAAAATTCAACAACGCTACAACATTGAATGCTTTAGTAGATGATTAATGCATTCAGTAAGTGGCAGACCTATGGAGTCATGCATGAAGACGTTCTTCCGCAAAATCCACTTTCACCTAACAAGCTGACTGATCCATTGCCATACATCGAATTTTCAAGTCAAGATTCCATGGTTGAGGATAAAGAAGAAGAAGAATAGATCAACAACTCTCTCTAGATCCCTTTAATGAGGCTATATTTGCTTATTTCTATTCTTTTACTTATTGTTTTTGTTTTTTTTTTCTAATTTGTAAGACGTGAGCAATTCTATGTCCTTAAGTATAATAAATGAAATGAAAGAAAATTGAAAACTTTGATATGCTATTTTTGAATGTGTTTCTTACGTACTTTAACAGACAACTATTAAAGTTTTTATTAATTGTTAAATAAAAGATAGATCCAAGTGTTAATTAGCTTGGTTGATTGGAATTAGGTTAAATGAACCAGCATAAGGTCTTTCGCCAATACGAGTGATGAACTAGACTAAGTGTCGGGGAGGGCCAGGTTGACAAGATGGGATGGCTATAGTTTATGGAATAAATGATGCTAGGCTCCAAATAACGAATATAAATCCTCATGCTTAAGAGAAAGAATAACAAAAGAAAGAAAGAGTTATCACTCAAAGTTTGAAAATATCAAAAATAATAAAAGGGGAACAAGAAAAATATCTCCCCCCATAATAAAGATTACATCCCATGAGAAAGGAGCAGAGATAGCTCTTAAAGATCCTAAACCCTTATCTATACAAATTATATTTAATAACTAAACTTAAATCCACAACAAAATTCAGAAGATTCATAAATAATGACCTGAGATAATTGATGTACTTAAATTTGATTTTCCAAAAGATTAAGATATGTAGAATTACAAGGTTTATGTGGACATATGGAATTCATATCTAGTGACATGTCATTGCTAGCACTTCCTCAACTTTTGTATTTCATCACAACAATATTAGCTCTTCAACTTGAGCATACCAATTTATTTATCATTGAACATAATCATTAATATGTCTTACTCAAGGACAAGCAAAAGCTTAAGTGCGGAGATGTGATATGTCGTGCATTTACACCAAATTAATGCTTATTTTCATGTGTGTTTATATTAGAATAATTAACTTTTTCTCTATTTTTACGTATTCTTGTGTTTGTGAAATTTGCAGCAATTCAAACATTTCATTAACCTACTGAAGAATCATATATATATATATATACTTTTTCTAGTAAACATTAGTATTTCTAAATGATTTATTTTCTTCTTTAGACCATTTTTTTGTATTTTATAACTTTTTCTGCATAACTGATTAATCTGCACAAAAGGAACGGAATTAAGAATAATCCACTTAAGGAGCTGGGCACTACATCATGCTACAATGCTTGACCATAAAAAGCGACATGCCACTGCGTACCACAGTGCCAAGTCAATGCAAGCAACGCGCCATAGCTCACACCCACACCAACCATTCAAGAGTCACATACCACAGTGCATCGCAGTGCCAAGTCAGAGATAGTGATGCGCCCCAGTGTGCCACATCTTTAGGTTAGAGATAGAGATGCACACCTGTGTGCCGCGATGCCAAACCATGAAGATTCAAGCTCCTCAGTGCACTCCAGCACATATCTAGGAAATCTAAAGGTAGAGCATTAATTGATAATCAAAGCCTTGATTCCATGGCATGTCACAGAGCCCACTGTTTGGAATCCTCAAAAAAGGTGGATGGTTCAGGGTTCAAGTGTCTTAATACATTAATCTTCTTAGCTCCCACAACCAATTTAAGAGAAAAGTATACCCATTAAACTCCTAAAACAGAATATAAAGGAATATTTAAGGAATTAGAATTAAAAACTCTAGCTTCCATGAAGGTTTAAGAGGAAAAATTAAAAATTAATATCTGATTCAGCTCCTTAAGGTGATGGAAAAGAGATTATTTAAGCAACTCAAAAAAACAATAATGATCTTTTGAACCACTATATAGAGTTAAGAACCCTAGCAGTCACTGAAAGTTTCTAAGGAGTTCTTATCGAGGAGGCTATCAGTATGAAAGAAAGAAGAGGAAGCGGAACCAAGGGAGGAGAAGAAAAAACTAGAACGAGAGAAGATAAGGAGAAAGCTAGAAGGCTGTTCTTGCATATCGTATCACTAACCCAATTTTTTTTTCATTCTTAGGGAGAGATACTTTTCTTCATCCCCATTCAAATCATTGTGATCATGAAGTCCTACGGGAGCCTAGCACACTCTTTTAGAATACTCACCTTAATCACTAGTTTTTAGTCCAAAGCCTTCCCCCACACTTAGTCCTTAGCATTGATTTAAATTTTGGAGATTAAATTAACCTTAATTCATTCCTTTATTAAAAAATTTAATACTGTCAATGCATTTAATCACTTTTTGTTAAGCACCCCTTGATTTCATATCATTTTCTTTATGGATATTTTTGTGACTTCCATTCTTGAAAAATTCAAAAAGAATTTATCATTTGTAAATTCAAGAAAGATTTTGGGATTATGATAATTCATAATTTAAAGTCCTCATAATAAAATAAAACACAAAAAAAAAGTACACAAATAAATAATGCAAGTAGATAGAAAAATTACAACCTATTTATTATTGGGTTTCATCCTCCTCTTCTACTTCCATGTCGTAGGTGAAGTCGCATGGGTAGCGAGTGTCCAGGATGGGGGCAACGACAGGTGGTCGCGGTAGTATGGAGGCGTCTGGTCCTCCTTGCAAGCTTTAGTCTTTAAACATTAGTACGAGAGCTTCATGGAATTCAGACTGGAATTAGCGCTGCTGGGCAAGTTCTTTTTTAAAGAACCGCATGTCAGTAGCCAAGGCCGTGCCCAGATCAGCTTGTTGCTTGTGAATTCGTAGCAACAATTTATCGGTGAGAAAATGGCCGGATGGAGCAGACGTTTCCCCTTGCTCGCCCCTCCTTTTCTTGAGTGGCATTCGTTCACTAGCACGGGCGTTCAGATTTGAAAGAGCAAATAGGGCACTAGGGGGAATGACGGAGTCGGAGGAGAGGATTTTTACCCCATGGGCCTCGCATATCCCTGAGCTCAAAGACCCGAAGGCCAATGCAGCATAGGGGCCCTTGAGAGCCATCCAAAGCTGCTCAAAAATGATGCTCGAGATACGGATCTCTATTGGCCTGACGAATGAGCACATGAAAATTCCTTTGGCACGGGTCACTTCAGTCAAGTGACCCGAAGGCATGACATAGCTGGAAATAAAAACTAGCCATGCACTATTCATGTCCATCAATTCGGATGAGGAATGTTGGCTAGGCCTCCCTCCCAGTCTATGTTTTCGTGGATAAGTTCTGTAACGAGATCATATGGATCATAGCTAGACTCCAAGAGTTCTAGGTAAGAGCAAGCACTTACCTCCCCTAACTCATAGAATTATTCAATTTGTGCAATCCCAAAGGTGACTCCCTGACCTCTAACAAAGACCATCCATCCAGCTGCATTTATTACATTGGCATACACCTCCTGGACAATGGTTAGGTAGGTGGGAGATTTTTTGTTACCACCTCCTTCTATTCCCTAGGGTTGACTTACTCAACCGGGATGGGAAAGTACCCCCCAAAGCTCTTCTCAAGGATTAGCTTCCGCTGAGAGGTAGTGGAAAAGAAACAGTGCTCAGCTTCAGCGGAAGAGAACCAGTTCTTATTGAAGGTTCCCCTGGATGAGGATGCTTCAGTTTCCATCCTTGGGATCAACTTCTTACCAGAAGACATAATGGAAAATTGAGAGGAGAGCAAAACAATGATGTTGAAGCCAGAACATTCAGTAGGTGCAAAGAATCACCCCCCTTGCCTCTCCTTAAATAGCCTAAGCAATCAAAGACAAGAGAATTATGGTCAATGGGTCTTTCCCATGCCATAAATATGACAATCCAAGTGAAGGGGGGCAGCTTTTTCAACACACACCTTTTTGACTGCATGGGAAACCCAAAGATATTACCTTTTTGACTGCATGGAATCTGTTCAGTCAAAAACTGTTACAATTGGAACAGACCGCTGCAGCGCGCTGTAGTGGTTGAGCTTCCGAAACTCTGCCGCTGCAATGCGCTATAGCGAATGAGTTTTAGAAATTCCTGTCGCTGTAGCGGTTTGAGTTTTCACAGTATAACTGCTGCAGCGCGCTACAGCGACTGAGTTGTATGAACTCATTTGCTGCAACGCATGGTAGCGCAAAATTTTTTTTTTTTTTTTAATATATCCTGGGTTGCCTTCGAAGAAGCGGTTAGTTTAACGTGTTTAGCTAGACTTGATAATAATTAGATATTGAGATCCAAAGGTTTCTCTTTAAATAGCCTTAAGGTACTAGGGTGAGCACAACCCTCAAGAGTGCTTGAACCTTCGTCCTCTCTACTTTCCCTCATAGGATCATCTCTTCCAAGTTCTAACTCAAGGGGAATCTTCTTTTTTCCTTTTATCCCTTCTAATTTTTCTTCTTCTCACTCCTTCCTTACTCCCCTTTTTCTGAGGAAGAAGTTGAGCTATTATTCAAATTCTTTTCTCCTAACGTTAGATTCTCAAAAACATTATCAATCCTAATTTTTTCTTCTCTGATTTTTTTTCACCTCTTCCTCCAACTCTCTTTGTTTAAAGAAAGTGGGTTTTAGATCAACTAGCACCGATTTCCCCTTAATTTTAATACTCATCACCCCGCGGCTGACGTCAATAATAGCTTTGTGCTCATAAGAAAGGTCGCCCAAAAATAATTGTGGAGTTCTTGTTCCATCTGTTCCACTCGCACACCACAAAATCAGTTGGAACAATGAAGCTCCCCAATCCTACAGCAACATTCTTAACAATTCTTAGAGGGGTAATGGATTCCAGATTTGCAAATTCTAGAGTCATGGAGGTGTACTCCATTCCTCCTACCTTCAGATATTCATAAATGTGGTAGGGCATAACATTGACAGAAGCACCAAGATCATACAAGGGATCTAAAAGTACTTTACTTCTAATTATGCAAGGAATACACAACCTCCCGGGGTCATCACATTTTGAAGCTGTGAGCTTCTCACATTCCGTTCCCATCACTCCTTCCTGAGCCTTTAGCTCTTCTTCTATTGCACTCAAATTATCAACTGTATTTCCCCCATACACCCCTTCAGAATGAATCACACTGACCAACTCCCTTGGATTCACTTCAGTGGAACTGGGTAGAACTCCTTGCTGCCGAATGGTCAACTGCTTGGTGATCTGCCCCAGTTGGGTCTCAAAGTTTTTAAGAGATGCTTATATACCTTGGATAGAGGCATCATGGTGGGTGATTGTAGCTTCAGTGCGGTGCATGAATTGGATTGTTTTAGCCTTAAAGGAATTAAAAGCTTCTTCTAAATTTGGAGGGTGATGGTTATGATTATTTCCATTATTAATGCCTTGTTGATTTAATGAACTCCCCCATATTGATTTCCATTATTATTATTGTTACTCCACAAGAAGTTAGGGTAGTTTTTCCACCCTGAATTATAAGTATTAGTGTAGGTTGTTCATGGTGTTATTATATCTTAAATAATTAACTTGTTCGGTGTTTATTTGCATGAAGGGGTTATTCAAGTTGCAGTTTTCGCTGTTATGTCTACCCCCGCACAACTCACATTGTATTTCAAGAATAGTGTTAACATTCATTCTTTCAATTTTCTCATTCTAAGCGTGGATTCCTTGTTGTAGTGCCGTTATTTGGTTGGATTCATTCATCTTCATAGATTTTTCTTAAGCCTTTTAGAAGGCCATTGGTATGCATTGTTTGCCATTTCTTCTAAGAGGCCGTTAGCCTCTTCTTGGGTTTTAGTACTAATAGAGCCTCCGGTAGCCGCATTGATGAGGGTCCTTGTTGGAGCATTCAAACCATTGTAAAAGGTCTAAACTTGCATCCATAAGGGAAACCCATGATGTGGGCATCTCCTTAAGTACTCCTTAAATTGATCCAAACCATCGTAAAGTGTCTCACCTTCCAACTAAGTGAAGTTGGTTATTTCAATTCTCAGCTGAGCGGTTTTCACCAGAGGGAAATACTTGGCTAAGAGTTTCTTAGCCAAATCGTCCCAAGTACAGATTGAATCTCTTGGGGGAGAGCTAAGCTAACTTTTGGCTCTATCTCGTAATGAGAATGGAAAAAGTCTTAATTTACTGCATCCTCAGAGACACCGTTAAATTTGAAGGTATCACAAATTTCAAGGAAAGTTGAAATATGTGAATTAGGATCTTCAGTGGCTAATCCCCCAAACTGGTTATTTTGAACCATACTCAAAGTGAAAGATTTGATCTCAAAGTTGTTGGCTTCAATATTAGGCCTTACAATAGCAAGGGGAATTCCCCTAACAGTGGGTAGTGCATAGTCTCTCAGTGTTCTTCCCCTAGGCTCTCCTAATGACTCTTCCAAGATTTTCATTATAATTTTCCATAACGGCTTGTTGGCTTAGCAAAATGTTTTGTTCTCTTCTAGCCTGTAAGTAGGTTCTCTCAATTTTAGGATCAAAAAGATATTCTATGCAAACTCTTCTATTCATATATGACAACAAATAAGCTATCAAGAACAAATATAGCAATAATGTTCAAGGATTTAGCAATAACAAAAGAAAATAAAAAGTAAATGGTTAGTACCTATAATCACAAAAATCAAAAAAATTAAAATTATATGCAAGGATTTGCTTAAATCACTAATTACTGATAGATTCTCCTTAATATGAAACAAGTACCAATTCTCTAGCAACGATGCCAATAACTTGACAGACCTAAAATACGTCTGCGCTTGCACGCAAGTGTATGCGGTCTAAAGTGATAAGAGGAAAGTTAGTTTCCAGGATTTATCAAACCTTAATAAATTGGGTGTTTTGTTACTAAAGTATATCTATTGTCACTAATATTTAAGCTATGTGTGTATTTTTGAATTTGGTTCCTAGATGAGCACAACACTACTTAGTAGAAGAATACTATGATAAAAGGAGATGAGAGTTGGGTCTCTCTCACATGATTTGCTCGATAACTCATGTATGATGATTCCTCAAGCATTTTACTTTTCTTTTCTTTTTAATCAAGTGTGCATTGTCATCCTTAGAGTTTAACTCCAAGATTTACAAGTTCAAATCTCATGCTTGTAATGAACACACAGTTGGTTTTATTTTAGCAGAAAGATCTTTATAAGATTTTAGATTATTAGTTGTCTTCTCATGTCTTGATCATAGAGATGAGGGTTCTTTAATTAAGATCTTACAAGAATTGATTTCACTAAGAGAATCACATGCATCATGCATAGGTTGGATGAGGGAGTGATTTCACTGGGCTCAATAACTATGTCACCTCATTCATGAGCACTCAATAAATCCATTCCCTCCCTCAAGTATGCTGAGCAATGGAGCTCAATTAGTGGATCTTAGCATCACACGCTTCAACTCTTTAGTTGAGCAAAGATCAAGGTGCACTAAGCCCAAGAACTTTCTCACATAGTTCTAAGCTCTCATGCACTCATGAATTCAGCATCAAAACTAATAATGAGCTATGGAGCACAAGACTTTTTAATCCTTGAATTCATTTAGTCCCTTGCCATTTGGTCCACAATCAAGTGCACAAGTCCTTTACATTTCTTTAACAAGTCATTGAGTTTACAAATTTAATTAAGGCTTGAGAAAATTTTCATACATCATAGTATTATTCATTACATGTGGGATTGCTCCAACCCTCCCTAAGGGAGGTTTAGCTCTCTATTACAAAAGAGATAAAATAGAACACATATATAGATTAAGACCCTTTTATGATCAATTAAGAAAAATATAAGACAAGAGTTTAAAAAATATTAGGAACGTTCCCTTGATGAAGTTCTCTAGACTTCTTTTCTTGCTTATGGTTTTTTCTCCTAGGTCCGTACTACTGCCTTTCTCTTTCTTTCCCTTAGCAAGAGAAGTTCTTCCATGCTTGGGTAGTTCTCTTTCTATTCTATGCAGCCCTCTCCTTACTTAAGACGTAGTGAGACAAGTTGGAACCCTCCTTAAGTTAAGAAGGGTGGTACTTATAGATGCGGGCTGCACTCTTCATCCATCTCATTCAAATTCTATATTGCATTTAAAATTCTACTATCATGATGGCCAATCCCACTTGAGGGGTGAAGTGACTTCCACTTTTCCATTATTTAATCTCCACATCACCTCAAAATGTCAATTTTCCCTTTAAAAACAAATCTACTGCAGAAGGAATGATGGCTGGAGACAAGGAGCTAGTTGGGGGTCTTGTCCCAGCCGCATTTAATGCTCTACTCAGACAAAATTTTAGTGCACTGCTGCAGTGCGCTGTGGTGCACTAGAGCATGCTGTAGCGCATTGTGGCATGCTAGAGCGTGCTGTAGCGCATTATGGTGTGCTAGAGCGTGTTGTAGCAGATGAATGTTCGTGAGATGGTTCGCTACGATGCACTAGAGCGTTCTGGATTATCTTTTGATGAACTACTACAATGCGCTGTAGTGCCAGCATTTCATAAATTGTCTGCTGCAGCGCACTATAGTGCCAGCACATTTGCAAATTGCCCATTTGCAGCACGCTATAGCGCCAGCATTTCGCAAATGACCCGCTGCAGTGCGCTATAGCGCAAGCGCATTGGCAAATTGGACCGTTGTAGCACGCTGTAGCACAAGCATTTCTCAAATGGCCCGCTGCAGTGTGCTATAGCGCCAGCGCTTCTTAAATGGTCCGCTGCAGCGCGCTATAGCGCTAGCGCATTTGCAAATTGCGCCGCTGCAGTGCGCTATAGCGCCAGCATTTTGCAAATGGCCCGCTGTAGTGCACTATAGCGCCAGCGCTTCGCAAATGGTCTGTTGCAGCGCGCTATAGTGCCAGCGCATTTGCAAATTGCTTCGCTGCAGCGCCAGCATTTCGCAAATGGCTCGCTATAGTGCGCTATAGCGCCAGCACCTTGCAGGTTGGAGCGCTGCAGCGGATTTCTTCCAGAAATCTTTAGGAAAATGTCCAGAATTGGTCAAAAAATGCTGAATGGGCATTTTTCCTAAAAAATAGACAGAATTTGATCAATGAAGCAATATCAATATGAAAATGAATGAAATTTTCCTTTATTTTAGGATGTAAATTATGAATTTATCACATGTCATAGGGAAAATATTTAATTTGAATAATTGGATTTATTCCTTCACTAATTGCCAACTGCCCAACTATTTTTCCAAAATTATATTGTACTACCCATCTTGTAATGATTCACACATAATTAATATAATCTAGTTCAGTTGCACTTCATAGAAAATGCCAATAAAATTAAATAAAACCACCATTGAGACTTTAAGGTCCGAAGTTATGGGGTCTCCTAAGGAAATCAGCTAAAGATGGCCTTAGGATTTAGTGGTGAGCACCCTTGTGCATGTCACATCACTAGTGGGTTTAACTATCCATAGCCTCATGAAATTTAAAATTACTATTCTCACAAATAGTTTATTCAAGTTCAACCTAAACTATATTTATTGAATCATAGTTGATCAACCCAGCTCTTTCTAATCTCTTCAAAATCATAAGATCCTCACCATTCTTAAGTTTATTTATTTGCAAGCATAGATTATATTTGTTAAATCAATCCCCAAATTTTTAATCATTTGAGCATTAGAATCAAGAGTAGTAACTATTGACTGAAACCTTAATCCCTTAGGATGACATTCTGGAACCCACGTTCTGTTAATACTTCTGAGTACATGCACTTGCATGTAAAGCCCACTTATTTGTGGTATGTCACAATCATTGATGATTCTTCTCATAAGACAAATATTCATTGCTTCCAATAATGCTCTGCGAAATAAGTATTAATGACATTTTTTATATTGGAGGAGCTCTAAACTAAAGATGTTGTTTATTATCAATTATGACCACTCCTTGAGCTAAGCACATCTTAGTGACCAAAGAGCCAAAGGGTTGCTAAACAACTTCCTTGAAATGTGTTTCAAATTGGTCACAAATCATGTCAAAGGATCCTATATTTTGGATCTCTAAGCTTAGGATAGCACATGATCGAGTAACATCACTTAAGTGTCCCATTGGACTATCTTAAAATGATAATATTCCAAGCATGGAATGTGGAACTTAGTGCAGTGCAAGAAAACTTGGTGATATCTTCCCTCCAAGATGTACATTGTTCAATGAGAGTAAAGTCCACCCTTTCTTCATTAAATTAATTGTCAAAGTAGTTAATGTAAGAACTATTATCTCTAGCTTATAATGTAGCATTATTGTTCAGTGTCAAAATTCTACACTTTTTATCCTCATAAAGATATTTCTTCTCCTGGAGTTTGCGTTAGCATATACCCCCCCAAGAAAAAGTAATGCAGATGGCTTCATGATTTCCATACAGTGTATCCCATTTTTCAATGAATATGTTATATGCAAGGAAAGGGCAAGGCTTGGAAAATCCACACTCTCCTTTCATTTTTTTATGTAAGGATAGCTGAATAATTTCTGCTTCCATTGATGCAAATGTACTTGTCTCGAAGATCCAAGATGACAAAGGAAAAGTAGTGGTGGCCTTACCTACATTCTTTTTTTTTCTAGGTGTTTTTCTCTTCTCATTCAACAAATGAACTAAGGGATTTAAAGGATATATGGATGTGGATAAACTATACCACTTTTATTATCCATTCTTCATTTATCATACCACACTAATTTCTACCCACCCATTTACTTTTTTATGACTTGTTAAAACTTAGTTGGGTGGTTCATAAGGTGATCACATTCTTCCTTTGGACCTTCTTCAAATGGTCAAGACTAGTTGGGAAAGGTACATGGGTTGCCTTCTTGTTGAGAGGGGCTTTTAATCAAAAAGCATCCCTTTTGAGCACGCACGGATGCTCCACTTAGCATGCCAGCTATGTTAGATTCATTCCAAGAAATGAGGATACTAATTTTTGTAATTGCATTTACAATTATAATTTACTTTATGCTATTTATTTCTTGCAAATTCTAACATTTCTACTACAATCCTAAATGAAAATAGAATTATAAGGTGGGTTTCCTCCCTATAGTGCTTGGTTTAATGCTACCAGCCCAACCAATTTTTGCATCTAAGAAAATGTATTTATATACTACTTCTTTCCATATCTTGTGCTTTGTACGTGGGTGAGCGCTAGACTGAATCACTATTCTTTTTGTATTATATAGGCTATTATTGTTTTATCTTTCCAAACCCATCATGGTTCTGTAGTTACTCCTATTTTCTATTCCTAAAATGGTGACTCTTCAGCAAGGTTGAAAGATTTCTTCTTCTTTTTAACTCTCCCTGTTTTCTTCTATTTTGCATCACCCAATCATTTCTCACCTTTCTTACTATTGTCATAATCACATAATTTAATATCATCTTTCTTCGATAGATTTAATGTCACCAAAATATTCACTAACTTCTATTTCCTTACCCTATTTTTGTATTCTTCTACAAATTTTTGGTGTTGCATCTTTTATTTATGTAACATCAAATCAAATATAAATGTTTATTTTCCTTACTATGCACCCTCTTAATCTTAGTTCCCTTTACTACATCTATTAAAGCCTTAAGAATTGTAAGAAAAAGTCTCCCAAATATAATTGTTATGTGCCTATTCCAGGATCTAGCTCCATATGATAAAATATGTAGGTATTTTATGGCTTCCAACCTTAGCAATTATGTTTCCAATTAATCCTACAGGGGTCATTCAGTAAAGATCAGCAAACAAAATAATTAATAGAGATTTTTTCATCCTTTCCAACCATATCAATGTAACAACCCTAGTGTTGTTACCCTAATTTAGCTATCCAAATAAGGTTAACAACTTCACTATTAGTCTTTTAATAAATTAGGAACAAACCCTGCAGCTTTGAACCAATTTGTGAGTCGTTAGATTTGATTTTTGATTTTAATCTAATTTAATAATTAGAATAATAAGAATATTAATTTTTCCTCCGATAAAAAATATGACTTACTTTTTTATTTCCTCACTCCCAAATTAGCAAAGTGTGATTTTTGGAGAATTTTTGAAGCTCATTTGATAATTCATGTTTAATTAATAAAATTGGTATAATTTAGTAATTAACTAATTTAATTTAATTAGTCTTAACAACTATTTAATTGACATTTTAAGAACAACAAGAATTTGCTCTTCAACCAAAGCACGGGACAACCAGATTCATTGATGTGGGCCATCCCATTATTTTGTAGATTTCGATCTAAAGGATAAGAACAAATCCACAACAAATCTAATCTTAATTGCTGGATCAAGTTCCAAATCAAATGGCTAAGCCAATGCTCGTGAATTTGATTGACCCGATTATAGAATCCCCACTGTTAGATGCATTTAATGGTCAGGATTGACTAGAGCACCGTGCTCTTTTCATGAGCCAGCTCAGCCATAGCCGCTGGCCGAGCCGAGAGTTTGTGCTATGGTCAATTCTCTAGCATCCCCATCTCCTCAAAACCCTACCAGCCAATTTCAAATCCTCCACCCGTTCATTTGATACCTTTTATTGGATATGAGACCCAATCGGTCACCTTCAAAAGTTCACAGAAGTTGCCCCATCGCGGATGCTTGGTACTTCTCTTCCCTTGGCTCCAAAGCTTAATCCTTTCCTTTCACTTTTTGTAACTAGATTTCTAAACCTAAGATATCATCCCCGATATCAATTCAGCCTGGTTGTGGCTGGTTTAGCCCAAGTTGCTCGGGCTCGTACAGTACTGTACAGTGCTCGAGCCCCCCTTTGGCTAAATCATTATCTTGACGACCCTATCCTTGAATGATGAACTCATTAGGTTGGGCTTGACCCAAGGATTTTGATAGGATCATCGGCTACCCATTTGGCTCACTATGGAGGGAGAATCGTCTATATATAATGAGCCCTAAGTGGGTCGACCAAATAAATTAGGAATTAGTTATTATGGCCAATTTGTTTGTGGCTTTTTGTTGGGCTTGGAAGACCACATTGTCAACTTTATTTTGGTATGTTGCTCGTCATCTAGGACCAATTGAGAGAGGGGCTATAGCTAGCCATAGGTGCTTTTTCCCAGCTTCATAGGGAATGAAGATGAACAGTGCCTCAGTTTATCCTGAACTGCAGCTCTTTGCGATTTAAGCCAGCTGAACTGGGGTACTACCATTCTGTGCTCGTGAACACGCCGTTAAAAAAGGAATTTTCTCAGAATATGCTTAATCTAATTAAATGCAATCTTGGGCTAATTTAATTTAAATTAAATTATTTAAAACCTTTTAAATGCTCATCTAAATTTAGCAAAATCATATGCCAAAATGATCAGAAAAAAGAGTAGAGCAATAATATGAGTCTAATTTTAGGTTTTATTGCCAAATTTGATAATCACCTTCTAATTATTATTAAGTGTATTAAGAGATTTGATGTCCAATTTGACCTTACTTATAGTCATTGTGCTCATTATGCTATAAGGAATCTATAGCCATTGATTTAATCTCATTTGGATATCAAATGACAAATATGAGTTGTTGGCATATTTATTAAATAATTCTTTCATCTCATTTGTTAAATCAAATTATAACAAAATTTTAACTTCAAATAAGTTCGATGAAATCAAACTAATGCATATGATGCTCTAGAATCTCCAAAAAAATATCCAAGAAATGGCATGACAAACTGACAAAAAATAAAAATTTCAAACTTAGAATGAAACTTTTGTTATTTAACTCTAGATTAAGTTATTTCTAGGAAAATCAAAATCTAGATGGTTAGGTTCATCCACATGGAGCCATTGATATCTCATCCAAGGAAAACACATTCAAAGTGAATGGACAATGACTGAAACCACACTATGATTAAGAAAACCTACAGGGAAAGGATGGAATGTAGTTACGAGAAGTTCTTATTGAAGGGAACATGTAGATTGCCTCACTAGTCTGGCTAAAGACTTAAGACCAAGCACTATTTGGGAGGCAACCCAAATAATCAGAATGTAGTTTTTGTTTTTGTTTTTAGCTTCTTTTATTTAGTTTGGTTTTAAGTCTTTTCATCAATGTAATAACTTGCAATATTTTTAAAATCCATTTAATGATACTTGGAAAATTGTTTTGATGGCCAGGCTCTACACATCATAATGTAAATTTAAAGTTTCTAATGAATCTATTGAGTAAAACATATCAAACATTTGAGAGAGTGCTTGACAAAAACATATAAAGGTTCAAGAAAAAAGATTTACTCAACTCACCATCTTAATAATCTTTAATTAAATCAAAGGATGCAATTGAATTAAGTGTGGGGGAAACCATGGCTAATACGAGATAAATGAAAGGTGTGTTAAAAATGTGCTAGGCTTCTGTAGGACTTCATGACTGCGATGTACATGAAAATGGGATGAAGAAAAATATTTCTCTTATAATATAAAAAATATAGAAAAGCTGAAGCGATGAAGAAAATTGTCTCTCCCTAGAGAAGAAATTGCAATACATTTCATAAGAGGAAGCACACAAGGCATAAAATTTTTTTAACACACCACTATTTAAATGTACATAAGAAAAAGTGCAAAATTCCACAGTGCCAACCTAAGTTGAGGCTAAGTGCCGTAGCGTGCCACAGTGCCAACCTAACTCAAGGATAGATGCCGCAACACACCACAACGCTAGGACACTCGAGACCAAGGTGCCACTGTGTGCCTTCGCAATAGAACCACAATTTTCTCAGGTGCCACAATGCGCCACAGTGCCAAATTGGTCGAAATTCCCGTGCCATAGTGAGTTCTAGCATGCACTGGAAATGTGCCTTGAAAACCTGCTTCAAGTTAGCATTGATAAGGCCAAAAACTTTAATTTCTCCAATTTCGCACCTCCTAATTAATTATAAAGCCCAATAGTATTCAGTTCCAATGGGAATAAAGGAATAAAAATTAATTGACTTCAATTCTCATGGGGGAATTGATGGCTGCTTGTAGGAGATAGGGATGGAGAGAGTCTTATATATGGAAAAAAGAAAATCTTAAAAAAGGTTCTATAATTCAGTTTGAAAATATTACTCAAAAAGGGAAACCCTAGTCTGAAAAGAGGAGATTCACAAGGAGGCTGAACCTTGTGGAGAAGAAAAGCACAGAGAGCAAAGGAGAAAATGATGGTTAAAAATAGAAGAAGATGGAGAGAACACTTACAGTTGTTGTTACGTATCATATTCTTGACCTAGTATTTTATTCTAATCTTCTGTAAGAGCACTGCATGTGCTCAATATCTATTATAGGTTTCTTATAGCTTTTGTTGTTATGGAAGCCTAAACCCCTCTCTTAAGGAGGGTAAGGTGAAGAACAAGTTGCTAGTTGTACAATATTATGCATGTAATATCTCATTATTTGGAATGAAAAATAATGTTGGGCTAAAAATATTTTATTTTTTGAAGAAACTAAATGAGTTTAGTGAATGATGAGTTGTTTTGGATTTTTATTAATTTACACTATTTTTATAGAAAATCTCATTGAGCTTGATGATCACCTTGTATAAAATTTGTGCATTCTTGAGCATTTATGCTGCAAATGAATGTGACATCATTTACTGAGTGAAAACAGTTTATGTACATTTTTAGACAAAGGCTTGATCATTTGATCCATGATAAAATTATGACAAATCTTCAATCTCCATAGCTCGGTTCATAACACTTGGATGAGACTTGTTAGGTAGTGGATATGGTGATGTAGTTCATGTAGGCCATTACAAAATCCAAGTTAAGTTTTAGATTTGATGCAGGTGAGCCGAGAACCCATCTATGGAGATCTATAGCTCATTCTTGATTTATGCGAGATAATACAACTTGTTAAGCTATGAGCTACGTACCACAACCTCATCTAGCTATACATCTCATTACCTTAGTTAAGTTAAGAGGGGAAGCATGTGAGCCATAGATGGAATCAATATCAAGAGAGCATAAAACAAAATATAGATTTTATTGCTTTGAATAATGGATAACTTTCACTCAAAAAAGGATCATGAAGATATCTATGTGTTGAGATTGAGCTGAAGGGTGTTTCTCAAAAGCACTAGATAGGATCTTTGCAACTTAAAATATCACATTTGAAAGGCTAGATTTCAGAATGATAAAATTGAAAGTAATATAACTCAATATTTTCATGACATTAAAAAGAGAAATTTTATGCACACATATATGATAAACTCCCTGTTTGAACCTTAACTCTCCCCAATTATCTAAACTTGATTATAAATCCATTTTTGTTTAAAGTAGTTTGATTATTCGGACCAAAACATGAAACTGTTAATTATTAATATTATTGAGAGTAGATATACTCTAGTAATAACTCACACACCGTTCATAAGGGATGATAAATTTTGGGATCTCACCATCCCATGTTACTTCAGACCATGTGTACATGCGTGCAAATTAGACTATGTAATTCTAGTTTATCACCCCCGTTGTTACCAATGAAGACAAAGAGGATGCATCATGTATTTTTTTAATTTCCATCTCTTAAAAGTTCATTTATTTCAATTCTAGTTTATGGTAATCTTATTTTATATTTTGGAATCGAGGAAGACACCTCATTTAAGAGGGTAAGTCTGTACAACCCTAGTGATGTTACCCTATTTTAGCTAGCCAAATTAGACTATGTATTTTTTATGTGCATGTTAGGATCCTAGTTCCAATACAATTTTACTTACATTGCAATTTTATCAGAAAATTAGCATAAGTAATTTGATCATATATACTTAGGATTTTTCATGTACTTATTAGTTTACATATATACATTATTTAACCTTTTCTGCAGCTTTAAGTTGAGATATTTTTTTTCCTCACATTTTGAATAAGTTATAAATGTACGGTTTATAGCTTTTATCATATCATTTTATGCCTTGTAGCTCTTATTTTCTTAGGATGATTTGTGATATTTTAAAACATATGAAATTATCAGCCTAAAATGTACTTAAACAATTTGTCAAATCAAGATTTGTTTTTTTGGCTCGGGCCCTGGCATGCAAAAACTAACATGTTAGTCTTACAACAATATGATGAATTAGATCCTGGTGAAGAACTGGAGCATGATGAAGACCCTTCTGCTGTTGCTTAGTTTTTATTTATATTGGAAAGAGAGAGTTTTATTTTAGTTTGTCTTTCTTTCCTTATAACTATTTAATGGCTTGTAATAATTTTAATTTATGCACTATATATTTTCTATATTTCAGTACTATATTTGGGATGTAATATTTACTCTTTACTTATGTTATTTCTAAAATATGATGAATGGGTGTATTTATTTCAATTAGCTTCTGCACTCTATTTATTTATTGCACCTGCCTTATTTTACTCGGAATTATGATTATACTAGTACGATAATTAAGGGCACAATTGTGTGTCTAAGTAGTTGAGAACTTAGACCCCACAACAGTATTAACATTAGCAAAGTATGTGGTATTTTAGTAGACAATTACTTTGATAATGTTGATCCCAGGGTTATCCCTTTAGTGGTGACCCGTCCCATCACTGAATCTCAATCCCTCCTTACACCGAGCAGGGGGGGTAGGGCGCCACGTTACACTAAGTGAAGAGCTTGGCCGGAAGGAGGATCTTTCTTGTGCTGTTAATGATATTAAGCTTTTTTTATTTATGTTTCTAAGAGGATGAGTGCTTACTTTCTAGTTAAACTGTTATTCTTAAGGTGTAGTAATTCAATACTTTGATATTATTTCATTAGTTTCTGCACTCTGTTATTCATGTATGCATATTTAATGATTGATTTATTAGCAAGTGGCATATCTTGCAGTTAATGACAGATTAGAGAGAAAACCCAATTTGGTTATAATTGGGGATCCATCACAATGACCATCCTATTGTAATCATATTAATATACATGCTAACATCCATGGATTGGATGGGGCTCCACCGACTAATTCAACATTAGGTGTTAACTATAACAGTCAAAAAATCAAGGTTAAGATTATTCAAGAAATACTTAAAATTAAATAACATTAAATCACCAATTCATTTTTCAAATGAAATTCATCTTTTTGGGAGCCACAAAGTACTTATTTATATTACATAATTTGTACCATTATTACATATTAATATATAAAGAAGTAAATTTATTCAATCTCTGTATCACTTCTTAAGCCCAAGTTATTTTATTTAATCCCAAAACATATATTTTCTTTTTAGTTCTCAAACTCTAGAAAACATTATTACCAGTAAGATAGAAGTACGTAGAAATTTAGTAAGTGTTATAATATAACATCCTATAAGAGGTATGAATTATAAAAATAATATTAATACAAACAAAATTTGCATCAAATAAAGGAATTATTCAAAAACATGCATTGACACCATGAATGTCGTATTGTATTGCAGTTTCAACTTGAAAAATAATCAATAACAAAAATAATGAAAGTTAATCATATCATATAAACTTTATGATAGAAATTGTACTTTAGGCCTGTGATCCCAATTTTCACTTGGAACTTAACTATTAGTATATATATATATATATATGTATGTAGATATTAGGAAGGTATATAGCTACCCATCTTTAAATATTCAAATTTATAATTTCAATTTGGTAATCCTTCCATTGGATCAAATGCCCTTTATTCTAAGCTAGATCCATCCTTACTTTTATATAGGTTACTAGCAAACCCTACATATACAGGTCACATTCTATTTCTCTATTCAACGACTTTCACTATAAAAATTTGTCATGAGTCCTTATGAGTTTGGATTTTGTGAATCATTAAGTTGTTAATGCATATTAAGGCCAAAAATCAAATTTGCAAATAAACACAGGTTCAAATATAGGTGTATGAAGTAAGACTTTTTATGAGCCCCATATTAATAGTGATTTGTGTATATTAATTTGTACTATTTTGATGAGATTTGTGTTAGTTTCAAATTATATTTGCACAAATTTATTTTTTGAAGCACAAAGAGAATATCAAACAAAATAAATAATATTGTAATTTAAAGGAGCTAAAGACAAGGAACTATGGTATGCCCTTGCACTCAATCTAGAGCGCTAGGTACTATGGTGCGTTCTAGCACCCATTTAAGAATGTTAGGTGCTATGGTGTGCCAAGGTGCCCAAAAGAAAAAAGCACACTAGATAACTCTCCCAAACAATGGACACTAAGGTGTGCCCTTTCGCAAAGTCTAGAGCGTTAGGCACTACGAGTGTGCCTAGGCATCCTAAAGGCCTAGGCGATTGGATGTTTAAGCGCCCCAGCACAAAGCGTTGGTGCTATGGAACATCGTGGTACTCACCCTAGAGAGCCATGTGCCATGGTGCACCACAATGTGTCTTCAAAATTGAACATTTCCTTACGCATGGAAGAAAAATAAGCCATGAGCACCCAGGCGCACCCTGGCGCCGACTATTTAGATGACACAATAATGCTGAGTAGTTGGAAGATTGAAATGTAGAAGGGAATTAATTATTAAACCCTTAGACTCCCAAAGCTATTTAAAAGGTGGATTATTCGATGAATTAAGAAACTAAGCTTATGCAGTTCCCACGACTCATCATGGAGAAAAATTAGTTAAGTAAATACAGAGAAAAGTTAACTGATTCAACCCTTCCAAAGGCTAAGGATTAAGAGGGGTATTTAAGAGAAAAAAATTAACAGTTAGGATCTATCTATTGAAGGATTGAGAAAGGAAGAAACCCTAGCCATAATAAGAGAAAAACATTCCAAGAGTTTTAGAACTAGATGTAGGTTGATTCATGCTTTAGCTATCTAAACTAAAAGCAGGTTAATTCCTGTTTTAGTTATCTAAACCAAATGCAAGTTGATTCATGTTTTAGTTATCAAAGCTCAAAAATGAATCTTTTACTTAAACTAAAGAATAGGTTTTACAAGAGAAGTTTGTGTAGATCAAACTACATGACTCCTCTTGATAACTAAAATATCAATGTGCTGTTTTTGAACCATAGTGTGTTTAGAAAAGAACTACATAGAGCATTACAGTAAAGTACAAAAATACCTTCACAATCAAGACTAATATTTAAAGCCAAGGAGACTCATACGGGAATAGCTAAAGATGATCTCAAAGTTGGATGTGATTAAAGATCCATAAGCCCATTGTATTGGACTACTTCCTCAGACCCTTAAAGCTGTACACCACATGTTACTATTGGTAAATGTCTTTCAGCATTGAGAACACTCCAACTTGGTTAGTGCACTTGATTGTGAACCAGGGCTACATTGACAGTTACCAAGCAAGTCCAAAATTACAAATCCACAAGGAGTATAACTCAGCACATGCATGCAAAACAAACTCAAGAAAACATACATCCAAATACAGAAAATTACATGGAAAACCCAAGAATGGGAAAAACCACAGAGCCACACCATAGAAAATATTCACTAAGAATCTTGAAGAGTACAGAGTTACACAGAGCTTCACCTTTGACATGAAATATATAAGCTCTTAATCTAAATCAAGAGAAGAGGAATCAGCCACTACCAGTAGTATTTTCTCCAATATGCAAGAGCTCTCTTGAACTACATCTTTCTTAGAGCTTCACCTTGGGATTTCCTTCTCATTGCAGCCTAAGCATCTAACTGAAATACCAATAATCTTACCTTGCTTTGGAAACTCCCTCACATTTGTCCTTAAGTACCCAGCTCATTTATGTACCCTAAAAGATTCAAAATTCCCTTCAAATTACTTTGGGTGCAACCTAAACTGGAGAAGAATTTTGCTAAGAACTTCTTGGGCTTAGGGTAACCAGTCGCTAGGGCACCTTCATCACCCTGTTCTCTATTTTGACTACCGCTGCGGTGTGCGGTAGCACCAGCCTCTCGAGATGACTATTGTTGGGGCTTGTTACGGCACTGCTGCGCGGTAATGCCTGCTTCTCTATCTGCTGATCAATGAGGTGTGTGATAGCACCTCCATCTTGGGTGAGGGAGTGCTAATGTGTGCTACGGTGCACCACGGAGCGTTGCAATGCTTTTGCTATTCCTGGACTTCACACCCTGTTCTAAATTGCCTCAGAACCTCTTGAAAGTGCACTGGAACACTATTAGTGCATCTCTATGATGGACTAAACGGTCTTTACATCACAAAAACCTCCCACTTGGAGACCTTTTGGCATACCCCTCCATCAATATATTCTTTTATTTCTATCGAGAATGTGGTGTGGATCACCCCCATTCTCTTTTCATATATCGAGGCCAACTGAACCTACATATAGCTTCAGTTTCTCCATTATTATTATTTTTGTAACAATATCAACTAGATTCTTATAAGTGTGAATCTTTTCCAATTCAAACAGTCATTCTTTTAATAGTTTTCGAATGAAATGGTAGCATAGTTGAATGTGCTTTATCCTAGCATGAAATGTTGCATTCTTTGATAGGTGAATAATGCTTATACTATCACTGTAGAGCTTCACATCCTCTTACTTCTTGCCCAATTCTATCATAAAATTCATCAACTAGATCATCTCCTTACTTGCCTCTATAATGGCAATGTACTCTGCCTCCATGGTAGATAGCACCACAATATTTGGTAGCCTACAAATCTTGCTAATCGCAACACTTCCCAGTGTATACACATATCCCGTAGTGCTTCTCCGACAATTAATATTTCCTATAAGATCCGAGTCTACATAGCCCTGTAAAATAATTTCAGATCTTACAAATCATAAAGCTTTGCCTGTTCTACCTTTCAAATACCTTAAGATCCACTTGACCACGTCCCAATAGTAATCATCTGGGTTTCCCATGAATCTGCTAACCATTCCCACTACATGGACATTATCCAATCTTGTTCAGATCATTGCATACCTTAATGTAACAACCCTATGTTGTTACTTATCCTAATCTTAGCTTAAATACATCCTAATTATCATTTCATTATGTTCATTTAGTCATTAGAATCAATCCCCAAAGATTTGGAGCAATTCAGAGCTCAATCAAATATTTAGATTATTTTAATAATATTTAGTTAATTAAAAAATTGAGATATTTATTTTGACATTGAAATCAAAATTCGACTTTATCATTGCACTCGTCACCCCAAATTAGCTAGGGGTTATGTTTTGGAAGTGCTTGGAAGTCATCATAATTTCGTGAATAATTTAATGTATTTAAGTATCCCAAAATTTAATATAATTAAATTGATCTCCAAATTAAAATTCAACTTTGTCATTGACTTCCTCACCCCCAAATTAGCTGGTGGTGAATTTTTGGGATTTTTTGGAGCTCACTTATGATCAAATTTTAAATTTTAAAATGCATTGATTAAAATTTAAAAAATAGAAAATACTAATTAATTTATTTATTTAATTCTCCTTTCTTTTTCTCCCTGAGTATGCCAGCTCCATCCTTTCCTCCCATTCTGGCGCACACAAGCTTCTCACCTCTTCCCCTATGCTGTGGATGAAAAAGGCCCCTGCTCCCTCCATGATTGAGCCTCACCTCTCTCCTTCTTAAAGCCACCTCCCTGAGCTCTTCATTCACCATTTACTGTCAGCTCAAACTACCTCCTCCCAAGCTGAAGAAGAAGCTCCTTCCTACCAAGCCCTGAAGAAAGCAGAGCTCTCCCTTCCATTTGCAAGCTATGGTACCCATTTGCTGTAACTTTCCTTATACCTCTTTTTTGAATCCTCCATGAGATACTCTTTCTAATAGTGTAATCAAAGCATTTGTGAAATGATATCTCAAGTAACTATTGTATGGAGTCTATGTTCGATCATCAAGCCTCAATCAGACTAGAACTAGTCTGATCGAAGCTCATTTCTCCCATTAAGAAAACTAGTTCTCCAAGTAGGATTTCTGTATACTAGGACCTTTAATAATGTTGTTTACAGCGTTAGAGAAATCTTTTCATGCCGACTTTGGTATCTAAGGAAAGGTCTTGGAGTGCCCTAAATTTAGAGTATATGGCACCACGCTTGAGGTGCCTTAAATTGAGAATATTTGAGTGCAAAAGGGCACATGTCCCATTTTTGCCTAGGCAGAATCACTATTGAGCGCTACAGCTTACCGTAGCGCTTAGCTCTTAGTTAGGGAATGCTACAACACGCCGCAGTGCCCAGATCTCGGTAAAGCTAGTGTCGTAGCACCTAGCTCTTAGCCAGGAGGTGCTACAGCATGTCGCAACATCCAATTTATGAAATTTTGGCACCGCAGCCCTCACATCTTGTGAAGACTGGTGCTATAGGGCACCGTAGCACCTAGCTCTTGACCAGGAGGCACTCTTGCGTGCAGCAACGCACAGTAGCGCGCCATAGCACGCAGAACTGCCCAATTTTGCCCAAATTTGATAGTTTTCATGTTTCTATGACTCCAAAACCCTAATAATAGAAAAATATACCAAAATAAAAATTGGAATTAGTAGAATCAAGCATTGTGTAAATGTAGAGGTGATTTTGAATATGAAAGCTATCTCTTATCCTAAATGACATGTTCTAACTTTTTAAGGGATTCTCTTAAATATTTTGTGCCAATAGGTAATTAATGTAATGTTTTGCTTTAATTGTTTTCTATTTTTCTTAATTTAATGTTTATATGCTTTAATAACCATAGTATGCATATTAGAGAATTTAAACTCTGATTTGGACACCTTAAATAATTGATTTGACATTAATCAACCTTAAACCCTAAAGAATCTTAAGTAATAATTAAGCTAAATGATAATTGATTAAATTCTAATTTTTGGTCATTAATAATATACAATAAACTCTTTAATTTTATCATTGATCAATAATTAAGCAAATGGTCTTGGGTTGGTCAAGTTAATCGTTAAACTCTAACTTGTCTGGATTAAGACCCAAACCTTAATCATCTTAAATAAACTACCTGATTCAAGTACTTAAGAAACTTGCATGATTCCATCAATGCCCCTTGATTTGTCATTGACCTTAAACTATTAAATTTGAAGTATTAAGGTTCAATAAATTCATATGATTGATAATCTGAATCTAACTTTTAAATCTTTGATTTTCTCTTAAAAAAGACTATTAGCATAAACTAAATTGTAAAATGATAATGATTTGTAAATGTTCAATTCCTAATAAATTATATGATTATACCCCATAATGGTAGTATAGGCTGAGATCAGTAGGGTTTTACCCATCTAATTTGTATAATCAAACTAAATGTATTAAGGCTTATATATTTAATATAGTCCTTTTTGCTTGAATTATTATATATCTCTATGATTAAATCTTAAGATTGAAATCTAGTGTTTTAAATCAATAACTCCTATACCTTATTAATAGATAAACTCTTGAGGTAGGAACAACATATTATCAAACCTTAGGGTAGAAAGCTAAATGTTGTGATTAAAAGTTTTTGACCTCTTAATGCTAGTGTTTTATGCCTTAGAATAGGAAAAGCATTGGGATAGGAGATATCTTATTGAATATGCATTTAGGTAGGCCTTTAGAAGAACCTTTTGAACCTTAGATAATTCAACTTCTATTTTTGTGGCAGTAATAACTTAGCGAACTATAGATTGAGCATAAATGAAGTAGTTTACCTAATTATAGTGATTTCTATGTCACAACCTTGGAACCCATTTATTTATTACCTCCAATAGATGCATTCATTAGTCTGAATTTCCTTGTATTCTAAAATAACTAGTATAGAATAACATCTTTAGTGTTTATCATGTGGAGACTGTAGTGCATACCCATAAAGCTGATTTGATTCAGCAAGGATAGGAAATTGGGTGATTCACTTTGAATGAAATTGTAGATTCTAATCTTGTCTTAGATGAGTCTTCAAGAACATCAGGATAAATTTCTCAATTTTCTTGAGTATGTTATAAGTAGGGGATTGAACATTTTAGTTTGAGAGAACAAACTGTAAAAGGATTTTGTCCCTTATCCATGTGAGCATTGATAAATGCAGTTAAACAAACTAAGTATTTTAATTTATATTTCTTAGTACATTTTAAGTTATCTCTTAAGTAAGGGATCGAGTATCTTAGTTTGAGAGGATAAATGTTAAAAGGATTATGTTTCATATCTTTTTGTGCATCGATAAGTGCAGTTAAGAAAACTATGTGTTTCAAATTACCTTTCTTAAGATACTTTATGTTCTGTTTCTAATTACAGGATTAAGCATCTTAGTTTGAGAGAATAAACTGTACAAGAATTCTATCCCTTATCCTTGTGCACATTGATAAGTACAGTTAAACAAATTAAGTGTTTCAAGTTACTCTTTTAAGATATATAAAGTTTATGTACATATACTCCCAATACATGATAACTTAAGAAAGTTATATGATTAAGTTGGCTTTGAAAGTAATTGCTTTGCATGCATTGCATAAGTTTAAGCATAAGTATCAAGGATAATTTGTGAATTGCGAGGTGTAGTGTACATCAAGAGAGGAATTACAAGATGCTACAAACATTAGGATATCAGAATTCACAATGGGATATACATGGGCTTCAAACTGTATATTCATGACAATTTAGTGATATTACAAATGCATATCTATGGCATATAGTTCTGTGGCATATTCAGATGCTTATATATATTTAGTGGCATATAACACAATTTCTAATTCATTATTTACCCAATTTCTATTTCTTTACTATTTTCTCTACTTTCAGTACTCAATTTCTAGTTGTAACAATCCTAGTTGTTACCCTAGCTAAATCAAGATTAATTAAGCTAAACTAAGCTTTATTTTGATTCTATTAAACTCATTGGGTCATTTAAACCTAACCCTATAAGTGTGGGATCAATCGAAGTTAAATTGAGAATTTTGATATTTTTGCCAATTTTTGAACCCTAAAAAATACCTAAATTAAATTGATCTCCAAATTTAAATCTGAGTTCATTTTTGAATTCCTCGCCCCTTAATTAGCTAAGAGTGAATTTTTGGGAATTTTGAGAGCTCAACTAGTCTTAAATTCTAACTAATAATTTAATATAAATTAAATAGTTAATTAAATGAATTATAATTAATTAAATTAACTAACTTATATTATTTAAATTCCCGAGATTTGCTATCAGGACTGCGGCAAATCCTCTGCGGGGTCCCGATAGCGGGGCACCATACCCGACGTATGGATGTCTCAGCACGCATCTTAGCACGCTTAATCCAACGGCACGATCTACCCCCATGCTGAGATCAAATCCAAGGCATCAGATTTGATCGAACGTATCCTACGACTAGCATCCAACCCGCTTAAGTAATCAATCAGGATCATCCATGCCCAGCGGTCGATCCATCAGACGGCGGACAAAGACCCGAGCACTATGGATCTTCATCTACCTATCGCTCATCCGCGTCTGGTCCCCTCCAACAACCAGGATCCTCCCAGCCTCGTGGCAGTACAGGAAAAGCCCCTAATTTCTCCTTCTGCCCCTGGTGCGACCTCCTGCCGATTTTGGACTTCCCAAATTGCCTTAAGCTGTTATAACCCAGCCTCTCCTTCAGCCCGATCCTTCCTCCATTCCCGAGCTCTGGAATCCACCCCTTATTGCCCCTTAGGCCTATAAATACCTCCCAAGAATCACCATGAGCTCCTTTGCTTGCTGCGATCTCCTAAGACCCCAATTGAATCCTCTGGAGCTTCCGTCTCTCTCAGTAATTGCTCGACATTCCCGGAGCTTAGAACCGCTGATAGAGGGTCTGTCTGGTGTTTGGACTCCCTGCGAACCAGTGTCTACTCCTTGGGAAGCTCCAGCCCACCTCCATTCCTCTTGGCTAAGCCTGCAACCCCATCTCTAGGTATAGCTTTCTCCCATTAAATTTCATAGGTTCAGTTCTTCATTCTGCCTTTAGATTGATCCTCTAGATGGCATCTAACTAGACTTAGCCACCTAGAGAACCAATTGTGATTGTCGCTAGGGTTTGAGCTAGCTCTGATTGATCATATCGACCAATCGAGCCAGCGACTGAGCCATGGCTGAGCCCGAGTAAGTACCCAGCGATCGGCTGCACCCCAGGTTTTGAAACCTTGGGCGTTCGACTCGCCTCATCTCACTGATGGTGTAGGGATCGAGCCCCGTTCATTTAGTGGTTTCTGTGAGGAGAATTATCCCCTCACAGTAAACCTTAATTGTCTGTAAGGGGTTGCTTCGGCCGAGTAGTACTTCAGTGATCCGGCGCCTACCAGTTAGGGCTTCGTAGTTCATTCGATGCATCTTGACTCAAGGAGCATGTAGAGATTAATTGGAGCCATCGGCGTGGCCGTAGCACAGAGAATTTAGTCCTCTGAGCTAGGCCTAAGGAGCCTAGCATCAGGGAAGAGCCACGGGGAAGACGAAGTCCCGGGTCAGGCCGACCTGTGACCTGCGCCTTTTGGAATTTGGGCCGACTATTATTATTAAAGGATTTTCGAATTAATTTCCTTATGGAAATTAATTCAAAAAATCAAACCTATGATTTTAATTTAAAAAAAATACATATTAAATTATTTAAATAACTTTAGTTGTACTCATCCAAATGGTATGATCCTATATACCATTTTAATCAAAAAAATGCAAGGAACCTAAATATAAAATAAAATCAAGGATCCAATGGTTAGATTTTAAATAATTGCCTAATCTTTTTTTGTTTTTAATTAAATCATAATAAATTCAATTAATATCCAAAAATATTGATTAGGGTCTTTGATTGCTCATGAGACCATAAAGAACTTATGTAGACCACTAAAAGTAAATTTGGAACTTTAATTTCAATAATCATCTCTTAATTACCCTAATTAGGGATTAGTGAATTAAACCATGATTAATCCTTTGATTTTAATAAGTTAAGTTCCTAATGCCTTCTTAAGTTTATTAGAGCCTATGAATAAGGTTGAATCACCTTAATTAGCATAAATAGGTAATTAGTGCTAATTAGGCTAATTAGGTTATCAAAACCTAATATAAAGGTCTATCCTACTTCATTAACCAATTTGGAACCCATTAAAATAGACTTTAATCAATTGGGATAATTAAATCCTAAAATCCCATTTTTTTAGCCTTAAGTGGGGTATTTTGGTCATTTTGACCAAAATGTATTTAAGCACCCCTTAAGCCTTAAACATTCAGCAGAATATCCCTAGTTAATATGTTTAACACCTTTTTGGAATCCTATATTGGTAATATTGAGCTAAGTGAAGAATCTTAAATTAGCTCTTACTTAGATCTTACGACTTTAAATGTTCCTAAAATCACCTTTTATCTTAAGAGCTAAGTTTAACTGTACCAAAGTACTAGATCTTTAGTTAATATCTTAATTAAGTTGATTCTTGAGTTTGAATCTTAAAAGAAATACTCTTGTAAAATCCTAAGTCTAAATCTTAGCTTAAGTCTAAAGTAATCAAATATCAGATCTTAGAGCTTAGACTTTAGATCTTCTAATTGAATTGGACTAACTCCATTTGGAATTCCTTAAGTGATTTATTATTTAATTCCTTTGGAACCTTCCATGTGGGTGTGGGATTGATTTAATCTATAGGATAATGTAATGATCCTAAAGATTGAATATAGATCTTAGATGCTTAGTTCTTACTAATTATTTTATCTAACAACATTAGCATAGTCCTTCATTAAGATCATATCTTCTGAATCTTTCAGCTTATAGGATTCATTACCTTTAAATTGGGTTTTAAAGTATGAACCCTAGATCCTTACTAAGGATACTACCTTGGATTTAGGATTTGAACTCCAAAGTGGAGTTTGGATCCAGAATCCTTTAGTCTTGACTTACTAAATTAAGACTTGGGTTAAGAGAGGAAAACAATAATAATTAAGTCGTTGATTTACTTACTTTAACTTCGTATAGTCATCATATAATTATGAATTAGAACTTGTTAAGTTCTAATGTTAACATTAAGATCATAAAATTTGAGATCTTACTCGATAGCTGGATATTGGAGATCCTAAACTTGTATCTTTTTAGAATAGTTAGCTGGATAAAGTATACAACAATGGATATCACACAAGTCTATTTTGAGTCTCTTGCTTACCTTGACTTTGATTGCTCTACACACCTTGAATATTAAGCCTTGTTTCTTGAGCATAATAGGATAACTCAGGATATGGAAGATACATCCTAAGTTAGTATTTGAAAAGCATAGCATTCATTCTGTTTGTTCAGTATTTTTAGTTAGTAGAATATGTCCTAACATAGTCTGCCTCTTCAGTTCTAGTTTTGTTATAGAATAGACTCGAACCTAGCTCAACGGATGTCTAGGATGGATACATGTCTTATTCTATAAGTTCAACTCAAACCTATCTCTACGGATGCCTAGGATGGATAGATGTTGAACTTTCAGTTTAGTATGGCCTGTTCTTTTATGACAATACTATGTCTTAGGCTTACTGCTACTTTAGTTTAGGTCTTATTTTGCCACATGCTTCAGTGGCCTTTCTCTAAGTGCTTGACTTACTTTGCCACATGTCTGACTAGCTTTACTTTTGCTCATGCATGTACTTAGTTTACTTTTGCCACATATCTCAGTGGCCTTTTTCATGTCAATTTGCATGCTTGTATATACGCTCTCATTTATTAGCACTAAGATATTGGCATGTTTAGGATGAAAGAATTGTATGTCTATTTCAGCACTTGTGTTCTTATTATATCCAGCATGTCTCTATGTGATCATAAGCATATTAGGATCAAATTTATTTCAGTAGTTGTAGTTACTTTTGCTTTTAGCCTCACCATGTTTAGTTATTATTTTTTTATGTTCTTTTACATACCTATTGATTAACTGTAAATGATAGCATATAGCTACCCCGTTCTTATAGCTTGTTGCACCTTTTTAATGCTTGTACATTTAAAACCTTTAAGTGTGATATCTTAAATACTCAGTTCACTTAAATAGCCTAAAATGTACTTAGACAATTGTCTAACTGTAACATTTTTCTTTTGCTGGCTAGGGCCCTGACATTTGTGATACCAATAAAAGTCAGATTCAGAGTTGTTTGTCAGCAGTGCTGCAGGATTGGAGCCGGTGCAGGAGGAGGATCTTCCTGCTACTGCATAAATAGATTTTCTCTTTTTGCAATGAGATTGAGATCTTTATTTCTATTAAATTTAGTTTCTAATAATTAAATTTTGGATGTATTTATTTTTCTGTATTTGATCAAAGTTATTGTTTCTCTTACTCTCTTATACTATGTTATGTTTCTGGATGTTCTATTATACTGTTTCTTGCTTTTGCCACTTTGATTTGTATTGATGTATGTCTACAGTTTCTTCTACAGGGTGACAGGTCTTTGGCTTAAGGCGAGTTGGGTCCTACCTGACTCTACTTGAGTTGGGGATTTGCCACCATAATGGAGCACTGTACTCCCTGCAGTTATGCTAATATCAGTATTAGCGTAGCCGCGGGAAAGTACGGGGTACCACACTAGTCTCAGTCTTACTTTACTTTTAGATTTCTATTATTTTAGATTTTTCAGCTATTTTATCACATTTTGCAATTTTATTTGATTATTTAAATGATAAATATTATATAGTTATAACTATTTAGAATAGCTATTGATGTGTTAGATTCATTGTTTAACACATGGTACTTTTGGGATCCTATAATTTGCTAGATCTAGAGTAGCCTTTGGATCTAGTTTAGGAGGCATCATAGGAGATCTAGGAGTTCATGGAGCCTTAGAGGACACTACATTAGTATTTACCTTTTGCATTAGATTACTTTCAATTTAGTCACTAGATTATTTATTATATTTTTATTCAAGTAAACTATTTGTAATAACTCTAGATAACTTTTTTTTTCTTTTCTGAGATGAATGATTTACTATCGTCTGTGTTGAATGATTTAGCTTTTGCGCTCTATGTTTACTACTACTTATACTTAGTATTGTGATGTGATCAACATACTAGAAATGCTATTACACTTATATATATATATATATATATATATATATATATATCAGATTACTCATATTCCACTCATAATCCAATATATATACTATATTGTCTATTATTTAAGATAAGGTTTTAAGCTAAGCATTTAGTCCAGCATCTCATTATTCAGCTGTTATTCGAGGGGGTTCAATAGTCCATCTCGAATAGCACACCGTTATACTGCCAATTGTTAACCCCTTTATCCTTGCAATGAGATCGGGCGCTACACTCAAGCTCCCAATATTTGAAGCATAGGGAACCTTATGCATATATTCCTTCTCTTTTTCTGACTTCAACATCTGCTCCTTAAATAAGTTGAAGTGACTTTTTATAGGAGTGCCCACTAGTTTTGCCTCATTCATGTCGAATATTTTTAGTACCTTTTCAACATATTCTTTCTACAATAGCTTCAAAAATCATGCACTTTGACAGTTACATGTCTGTGCTTGCACGCAAGTGTACGTAGTTTGAAGTAATAATTTAGAATATAAGTTTCGAGATTTATCATCCTCAGAGAATTGGGTGTTTTGTTACTAAGGAATATTTATGTTCAATAATGCTTAAATGATGTGTATTTTGTTGAATTGGTTCCTAAATAAGCACAACAAATCTTAGTAGATAGTAACTATGATAAAAAGGAGAGGAGAGCTAGGTCTCTCCCATATGAAATGTTAGGGGACTCATGTATGATGATTCCTAAAGCATTGGTCTTTTTTACTTAATTTTATATAACTTAATCAACTGCACATTGTCCTCCTTAGAGTTTCACTTCAAGATTTACAAGTTCAAATCTCGTGCTTAAAATGAACACACAGTTGGTTCTATTTCAGCACAAAGACCCTTATAAGATTTTAAATTATTAGTTTTCCACTTATTCTTAGTTTCTAAATATGAGAGTTGTTTCTTTATTTAATATCTTACAAGCATTGATTCCACTAAGAGCATCACGTGCATCATGCGTAGTTTAGGTAAATGAGTGATTTCATTTGGGCTCAATGACTATGCCACCACGTTCAAGAGCTCTCAAAGAATCCATTCCCTCCCTTCACGTATGCTGAGCAGCGGAGCTCATTTTGTGGGCCTTAGCTCACATGCTTCAACACTTTAGTTTAATATAGATCAAAGTTCACTAAGCTCAAGAACTTTCTCACATAGTTCTAAGCTTTTGTGCACTCATGATTCCATCTCCCAACTAAGGGTGAGCTATGGAGCACAAGACTTTTAAGTCATTAAAGTCATTTAGTCCCTCATCATTTGGTCCACATTCAAGTCCATAATAGTCTTTTCATTTCTTTAAGAAGTCATTTAATTCACAAATTTTTATTAATGCTTGATGAAACTTTTTCATACATAATAATCTCTTTCAATTCATGTAGGATTGCCCCAACCCTCCCCAAGGGGGAGTTTAGCTCTCCATTACACTAGAGATACAAAAGAACACATACATGGATAAAGACCCTTTCTTGATCAACTAAGAAAAACATAAGACAAGAGTTAGAGCGTACTAGGAATGTTCCTTTGATGAAGTTCTCTGGATTTCTCCTCTTCTTGCTCTTGGTTGTTTCTCCTAGGTCCGTAGTGCTGTCTTTCTTCCTTTTTTTCCATGGCAATAGAAGCTCTTCCACCCTTGGAGAGTTCTCCTTCTCTTCTATACAGTCCTCTCCTTTCTTAGGATTTTCTTGAGCAAATTTGGGAACTCTTCTTAAGTGAAGAAGAGTTGTATTGATAGAGGGGTTGCATTGCTCTTCTTCCCTTTCAAAATCTACTTTTCTCTCTTCTCAAATTTTGCTATGATGATTGCAAATCCAACTTAATGGCTGAAGTGACCTCTACTTTTCCATTCTTTAATCTCCACATCACTTCAAAATATTATTTTTTCATTTAAAAACAATTATACTGCAGAAAGAATGATGACTGGGAGACAAGGAGCAGGTTGGGGGTCTTGTCCAGCTGTAATAAATGCCATATTCAAATAGAAATTTGGCGCGCCGCTACAGCAATCAAATTTTGTAAAGTGGTCCACGGCGATGCGCTAGGGCATTCTGGGCTTTTTCTCTGATGGTCCGCTAGAGCGCACTGAAGTGCGTTATAGCGTGATGCGGCGGTCAAAGTTCGTGGAGGCATACGCTGTAGCGCGCTGTCACGTACAGGTTCCAAAAGGCTATCCGCTATAGCGCTATAGCACGTGAGTCCCGCAAGTTCTCCTGCTATGGTACGCCATAGCGCCTGAGCCCCGCAAGTTCTCCCGCTATGACGCGCTATAGCGCCTGAATCCTGCAAGTTCTCCCGCTGTGGAGCGCTATAGCACCTGAGTCCTGCAAGTTCTCCTACTGTGGCGCGCTATAGCGCCTGAGTTTCGCAAGTTCTCTCACTGTGGTGCGCTATAGCGCCTAAGTCCCACAAGTTCCCCAACTGTGGCGCGCTGTAGCGCGCCGCAGTCGATTTCTTCCGAAAATTTTATAAACTTTCCAGAATTGTCCAAAAATTATTGGGCTTGCATTTTTCCTAAAAAATAGGCAGAATTTGATCAAGGAAGTAGTTTTAATATGAAAAATGAATGAGATTTTTCCCTTATTTAGGATTTAAATTATGGATTTATCACACTTCTTTCCCTATTGATTTTCATTCAAAGAATCTGCTTTGCCAGCCTCAAGTCTTTCATGTCAAACTCCTTTGACATCTACTCTTTCAGCATCCTTTACTCGGAGTAGTATGGATAAAACAACCTGATATGAATAATGACAAATTGTCATTACTGCATTCATGCTTGAGATTCCTTCTTCTCCTTTATTGATGCACACATGTACTATTCATAATCTACAACAAATAAAATAATAAAATTATTTGTTGGGTTGCCTCCCAACCAATGCTTATTACTATCAAACAGTGGGATCTGGAGGTTTTTCTTTCCATCACCTTGAGGTACTGGAGTGAGCACAACCCTTTAGTGTGCTTGAACCTTCAATTCACTGCTCCTTTCCTTGGAACCATCCTTTCGAAATTGGGTCCTTTGGGGAGTCTTCTTTTTTCCTTTTCCCCTTCTAGTTTTTCTATTTCACATGCCCTCCTTACTCTCCTTTTCTGACGAAGAGTTAGAGCTATTTTTAGAATTCCTCTCTCCCAAACTTAGACTTTCAAAACCTTACTCTCCTTTTCTGACGAAGAGTTAGAGCTATTTTTAGAATTCCTCTCTCCCAAACTTAGACTTTCAAAACCATGATCAATCTTCATTCTTTCTTCTTTTCTCCCCACCTCATTTTCCATCATTCTTTATTTAAAATAGGTGGGTTTTAGATCAATCAGCTCTGATCACCCTTTAATCTTAATGCTCATCATCCCACAGTAGACGTCTATAATAGCCTTGGTGCTCATTAGAAAGGGTCACCCGAATATAATGGTGGAGTTTTTCCTCCATCTGTCCCACTCACACACAACTAAATCAGCCGAGACACTGAAGTTCCCCAATCCTACAACAATGTCCTTAACTATTCCTAGAGGGGTTAAGGATTTAAGATTTGCAAATTCTAAAATCATGGAGGTGTACTCCATTCCTCCTACCTTCAGATGTTCATATATAAAGTAGGGCATAATATTGATTGAAGCACCAAGATCACACAAGGGATCTAAAAGTACTTCATTCTTTATTACGCAAGGAATGCACAACCTTCCAGGGTCATTACATTTAGGAGCTGTGAGCTTCTCACACTCGGTTCCTCTCACCCCTTCTCTACCCTATAGCTCTTCTTCAATAGCATTAAAATTCTTAGTTTTGTATTTTCCATCCATCCCTTCAGAATGGATCACACTTACTAACTCCCTAGGATTTACTTCAGTAGAACTGGGTAGAGCTCCTTGCTGCCGGGTGGTCCGCTGCTTGGAGATCTACCCCAGTTAAACTTCAATGTTTTTTAGGGATGCCTCTATTCCTGGGATGGAGGCATCATGGCGGGTAATAGTTGCTTCAGTACGATGCATGAATTGAATTATTTCTTCCTTAAAGGAGTTAAAGGCTCCTTCCAAATTTGATGGGTGATGATTTAGATTGTTTCCATTATCAAAGCCTTATTGATTTGATGAACTCCCCTCATTATGATTTCTATTACTAATGTTATTACTCCACGAGAAATTTAGGTAGTTTTTCCACCCAGGGTTATAAATATTGGAGTAGGGGATATTCATAGTGTTGTTGTTTCTTAAATAATTAACTTGTTCTTTGTCTGATTGCATGAAAGGATTATTCAAGTTGCAATTTTCACTCCCGTGTCTTCCCCCGCATAACTCACATTGAGTTTCTTGAACAACATTAACATTCATTTTCTCAATTCGTTCATTTAAGGCATGGATTTCATTTTGTAGTGTCGTTTATTGATTTGATTCATTCATTTTAATTGATTCCTTTTTTAGCCTTTCAGAAGGTCATTGGTATGCATTGTTTGCCATTTTTCTAAGAGTTCATAAGCCTCTTCTTGGGTTTTGCTACTAATTGAGCCTTCGATGACCACATCAATGAGAGTCCTTGTTAGCACATTCAAACCATTGTAAAAAGTTTGAACTTGCATCCATAAAGGAAACCCATGATGTGGACATCGCCTTAAGCCCTCCTTAAAATGATCCTAACCATCGTACAATGTCTCCCCTTTATACTGGTTAAAGTTAGTTATCTCAATTCTCAAGCGAGCAGTTTTTGCCAGAGGTAATTTTTAGCTAAGAATTTTTTAGCAAGATCATACAAAGTCCAGATCGAGTCGCTCGAGAGAGAGCTGAGTCAACTTTTAGCTCTATCTCTTAACAAAAATGGAAAAAACCTTAGTTTAACTGCATCTTCAGAGATACCGTTAAACCTGAAGGTGTCACAAATTTCAAGGAAGGTTGAAATATGTGAGTAAGGATCTTCTGTGGCTAATCCACCGAATTGATTATTTTGAACCATACTTAGCTTAGAAGGTTTGATTTCAAAGTTATTTGCTTTGATGTTAGGCCTAACAATAGTACAGGGAATTACCCTAATAATGGGTAGTGCATAGTCTCTAAGTACTCTTCCCTTAGGCTCTCCTAAAGGCTCTCCAACATTTTTATTAAAATTTTCCATTATAGCTTGTTGATTTTGTAGAATATTTTGTTCTCTTCTAGCTTGTAAATAAGTTCATTTAATTATTGGATCAAAAAGATATTCAGTGCAAATTTTTTATTCATACAAGATAGAAATTAAGCTATCAAGAATCAAATATAGCAATAATGTTCATTGATTTAACAAACTAAAATAAAAAATAGAAAAGTAAGTGGTTAGCACCTATAATTTCAAAAACAAAAATAAAAATTATATGCTAAGGATTTGCTTAAATCACTATTTACTGATAAATTCTCCTTAATACAAAATAATTACCAAATCCCCGACAACGGCGCCAAAAACTTGACAGACTGTAAAGTACATGTCTGCATTTGCACGGAAGTGTATGTGGTTTGAAGTAATAATTTGGAATGTGAGTTCTGAGATTTATTGTCCTCAGGAAATTGGGTGTTTTATTACTAAGGTATACTTATGTTTAATAATGTTTAAACTATATGTGTTTTGTTGAATTGGTTCCTAAACAAGCACAACAAATCTTAGTATAAAGTAACTATGATAAAAAGGAGATAAGAGTTGGGTCTCTCCCACAAGAATTGTTAGGTGACTCATGTATGATGATTCCTCAAGCATTGGTCTTTTTTATTTAATTTTATGTAACTTAATCAAGTGCACATTGTGCTCCTTAGAGTTTAACTCCAAGATTTACAAGTTCAAATCTCGTGCTTAAAATGAACACACAGTCGATTCTATTTCAGCACAAAGACCCTTATAAGATTTTTGATTATTAGTTTTCCTTTCATTCCTAGTTTCTAGATATCTGAGTTATTTCTTTATTTAAGATCTTACAAGCATTGATTCCACTTAGAGCATCACACGTATCATGGCAGTTTAGGTAAAGGAGTGATTTTATTTGGGGTCAATGTCTATGTCACTTCGTTCAAGAGCTCTCAAAGAATCCATTCGCTCCTACTGAGCAGCAGAGCTCATTTAGTGGGCCTTAGCTCACATGCTTCAACATTTTAGTTGAACATAGATCAAAGTGCACTAAGCTCAAGAACTTTCTCACATAGTTCTAAGATTTTGTGCACTCATAATACCAGCTCCAAACTAAGGGTGTACTATGGAGCATAAGACTTTTTAGTCCTTGAAGTCATTTAGTCCTTCATCATTTGGTCCATATGCAAGTCTATAATAGTCCTTTTCATTTCTTTAAGAGGTCATTTAATTCACAAATTTTTATTAATGCTTGAGAAAATTTGTTCATACATAATAATCTCTTTCAATTCATATAGGATTGCCCCAACCCTCCCCAAGGGGGAGTTTAGCTCTCCAGTACACTAGAGATAAAAAAGAATATATACATGGTAAAGACCCTTTCATGATCAACTAAGAAAAACACAAGATAAGAGTTAGAGAGTACTGGGAACGTTCTATTGATGAAGTTCTCCAGATTTCTCCTCTTCTTGCTCTTGGTTGTTTCTCCTAGGTCCGCAGTGCTGCCTTTCTTCCTTCTTCTCCTTGGCAATAGGAGTTCTTCCTCCCTTTGAGAGTTTTCCTTCTCTTCTATGCAACCCTCTCCTTACTTAGGATTTTTCTTAAGCAAAGTTGGGAACTCTTCTTAGGTGAAGAAGAGCTGTATATATAGAGGGGCTTCATTCCTTTTCTTCCCTTTCAAAATCTAGTTTTCCCTCTTCCAAAATTCTGCTATGATGATTGCAAATCCAACTTGAGGGGTGAAGTGACTTCTAATTTTTTATTCTTTAATCTCCACATCACTTCAAAATGTCATTTTTCCATTTAAAAACAATTATGCTACAAAAGGAATGATGGCTGGGAGATAAGGAGCATGTTGGGGGTCTTGTCAGCCGCAATAAATACCCTGTTCAAATAGAAATTTGGCACACGGCTGCAGCGTGCTGTAGTACATTGTGGCGCGCCACAGCAGTAAAATATTGTAAAGTGGTCCGCGGAGACGCACTGTGGTGTTCTGGGATTTTTCTTTGATGGTCTGCTAGAGCGCGTTGTAGCGCGCTGCGGTGGTCAAAGTTCATGGAGGCATACGCTGCAGCGTGCTGTCGCGGATAGGTTTCGAAAGGCTGTCTGCCATAGCACACTATTGCGCTTGCATCCCACAAATTCTCTCACTGTGGTGCACTATAGCGCCTGATTCCCGCAAGTTCTCCTGCTGTGGCGCGCTATAGCACCTAAGTCCTGCAAGTTCTCCCTCTGTGGTGCGCTATAGTGCCTGAGCCCGCAAGTTTTCTCGATGTGGCGAGCTGTAGCGCCTGAATCGCACAAGTTCTCCCGTTGTGGCGCGCTATAGCGCCTGAGTCCCTCAAGTTCTCCCATTGTGACATGCTAGAGCGCCTGAGTCCCGCAAGTTCTCCCGCTGTGGCGCAGCGAATTTCTTCCATAAATTTTAGAAACTTTCTAGAATTATCCAAAAATTGTTGGGCTTGCATTTTTCCTGAAAAATAAGTAGAATTTGATTAAGGAAGCAGTTTCAATATGAAAAATGAATGAGATTTTTCCTTTATTTAGTATATAAATTATGGATTTATCACACTTCTTTCCCTATTAATTCTCATTCGAAGAATATGCTTTGCCAGCCTCAAGTATTTCATGTCAAACTCTTTTGACATCAGCTCTTTCAGCATCCTTATCTCCTCCTCATCTGATCCTGTGATCAACATATGATCAAACATATGGAAATAGAATAATATAAGAGGACTTGCACTATTATGTGTAATAACAGTGATTCGCCTAGCTTATCTTGTACCCAAATTTTGACATGAACTTGTCGAATTTCTTGTACCACTCTGCCTTGGCGCTTGTTTCAAGCCATAGAGGCTCTTTTTGTACTTGGACACTAGCTTAGCTTCTTTTCTCTTGAGCGTTGTATTCTTCAGGTTATTACATGTATAACTCCTCCTCCAGCACTTTGTGCAGGAATGCAGTTTTGATATCCATTTGCTCTATATGCAAATGCTCAACTACAATAATGTTCAGCACAACCTTGATGGTTATCATCTTTACAGCTAGGGCAAATATCTCATTATAGTCAACCCAATGCTTAAGCTGGAAGCCCTTAAATGCAAGCCTCTTTTTGTAGTGCTTGCTCCCATTCAGTTCTTCCATCACCTCAGTTCTTCCATCACCATATAAACCCACTTGTTCTAATGGGCCTTCTTCCAGGATCGCATAGGTGCCAACAACTCCCATGTCCCATTTGACATGATTGATGTCATTTCATCATTCATGGTAGCCTCCCACTTGATTGAATCTTCAACCTGAAGAGCCTGTTTTAAGCATTCTAGTTCACTGATATATCTGGACTTTATAGCAAAAATATAGTGCTTAAGTATTTATATCATCATATATATCCCTATACTTTGAGTAGAAAATGGTTATTTTTTAGGAAAATGAAGAAAATAGATTACATGGGCTGAATTACCAAATTCTGGGACAAAACCGCCACAGCACGCCATGTTGAACTGCAGACCTGGAAGAAAGATCACTGCAGCGCGCCACAGCGTCATGTTGCTAAAGTTAAATTAAAACAATAAAAATGAGCAATAGAAATATTTTCGAAAGTATGTCCGCTGCTGCGAGCCACAACATGCCGTAGCGTGCCGCAGCGTCATTTCTTGAGGAATTATTAAAACCTTATAAATGAGAAATTGAATAGTATTTTGAAACTTTCTCCGCTCCAGCGCGCCGCAGCGGGTAAATTTTCATTTTACAAAACTATTGGTAAACTAAATGTCCGCATTTTTGAAGTATTTTTCACTGCAGCGTACCACAGTGCACTATGGTGGTATATTTAATTTATCATTGAAGCTTTAGCTGAACTATTGGAATAGTACTCCAAAATTTTATCCACTGTAGAGTGCCGCAAGCACGCCACATCGGACGCTGCATTGACTTTGTGAAAAAGATACTAAATTTTATGCAGGAACAGCGTTTGGAGCACTGCAGCTACAGTGCGCCGCAGAGGAACAGGGTTTGGAACGCTGGTGCCGCAGCGCATCACAGCGAAATAATATATGGAACATTGCTACCGTAGCGAGCCACTGTGCACCATAGAGGATGCTCCAGAATTTCCAGAACAACAATTAAGGCAGCATAGGGAAGGCCACAAAATGTGACCTTTGGCCTTCCCCAACCTCAGGAAAATAAAAGACTTTATCTATACTGAATCCCAATAGATTTTAATGAATGGAACATTAAAAGGGATAGAATTAAAGTAAAGGAAGAGGAAGAGCCACACTATTTAAAGCTTTGAGGCTGAGGGCATTCTTATTTAAGGGCCAATCATAGACCTTGAAAGGGTTCCAACTTTCGATAGTCAAGTCCATTATAAGGAAAGGGTGCAATAAGAGGATAAATCAGAACTCTCCAAGTGAAAGAAGGTTACTAAGAACAAGAAGAAGAGGAAGATAGCAAGGGAAAAGGGTGGAGCTTCAAGAGGACACTGCAGGAAGAGTCCAAGAAAACCCCAGAAAACCTCCGGGTGATTCATAATTTTTCTTCCTAAACTCCCTTGATTTATTTCTGCAATGAACTGATGGCAAGGTTTACTTTTCTTTGTTTGTATGATTATTCTTACTTAGTAATAGAAGGCTAAAATCCCCCTGGAGAGGGTTGAGATGTAATTGTAAGAATATGTAAGGGTGTGATGGTGTATGATGAAATTGTTTAAATGTATGAAAAAAATGTTTTTATCATTATATATTTTATGCTAAAATTAATGCTTGGATTAACTAAATTCTAATTTATATTATATGAAAGAACTTGTGTTCCAAGGCTCATCAATTGGGTAAGAGCAAGGAAAGTAGTGCAAGTAGATCTGAGAATTATATGACAAAATTGTCAAGCTGATTTGCACCCTTCCTTAACGGCTCTACTAAGAGATTGATGCTTGTGAACTAATTTCTCCATTACCTTGCTCTGCTGCTCAGCAAAGTAGAAGAGATGAGATGATGTTGGGAAACTCAAAGGATGATGTGACATAATCCATTGACCCAACACCTCTTCCCATCTAGCTAAATTACCTATGAAGTGCATGATGCATAGTTAATGGAAGTCTTACTTGTGAGACCATCAGAATTAAAAGATATCCTTTGGTAGCCTAGACATAGGGGATCAAAATCTAAGTAATAGAACATGATCTCATGAGAGTTTATGTACTAAGGAAGAACCCATACGGAGTTTTTGTTGTGCACTAAACTTGAACCCAATGTAATTGGAGTGTACTCTGATTCCAATGGTGCTCACTTGATTTATTAAAGCAAGTAAACTGATAGTATACATTCAACAAAGAAGCTACATCACCAACCCTTGTAATCATCAACCCAAATTTAACATCTGAACATTAGTAAAAAAATATATAACTAAGTAATAGAACCACCATTTCCTGAGGATCAATAAATCCCATAAATTAATACTTTCCACTTATTACTTCAGACCACGTACATGTACGTGCAAATGCAAACATGTATTTCTGTCTGTCAAGTTTTTGATGTGCCACCATGGCGCGCTGTGGCAATTTTGTCCCAGAATTTGGTAATTCAACCCATTTAATCTATTTTCTTCATTTTCCTGAAAAAGCACCATTTTCAACTCAAAGTATAGGGATATATATGATGATATGAATGTTTAAGCACTATATTTTTGCTATAAATTCCAGATATATCATTCACCACCATCTATTAGTAGCAGGTAATATAAAGAAGGAGAGTACCTCTGCATTCTTGTGACTTTTGTAGATCTTCATAACATTGGTGCTTGTGGTTCAACATTATCACTCTTTTGAGCATGTTCATTTACACCAATATCTGGCTTAATATTGTCATCAATTTTATGTGTCGGGGCTCTCCATCTGAAGCATCCTTGGAATCAGTCTTGTCTCTAATATAGGCTTTATACATTTCACTTTCATTGAAAGTGACATCCCTACTTCTGATGACCTTCTTGTTTGAATTGTCCTGAAATTAGTAACCAAACTTGCTTATGCCATATCCAACAAATGTGCACTTGATCGCGTTAGTGTCAAGCTTGCTCCTGGATCCTGCATCAATGTGCACATATGATGAACAGCCAAATACCTTGAGGTGATTCAGTTTCTCCTCCTTTCGGCTCCACGCTTCCTCTGTAATCTTTTCATTCGTGGATACCTAAGGTCCCTAATTTATCAAATACACTACCGTGTTAATGATCTCATCCCAGAACTGATTTGGGAGACCCGCATGCATTCTCATGTTCTCGGCTATTTTTGTGATCATTCTGTTCATTCGTTCTGCAATACCATTTTCCTGTGGTGATCTTGAGACATTAAACTCCCTCTTGATGCCTCTTAAAGCATGGAACTCCTTGAACTCTCTATCACAATACTCACTGCCATTATCAAACCTCAAGCACTTAAGCTTTAATCTTGCCTTGTTCTCCACCAAAGCTAACCACTTTCCAAGCACATCAAATATGTCAGATTTATGTTTTAAAAAATAAATCCATACCTTTCTTGTATTCTTATCAATGAAGGTGATGAAATATATGGCTCCACCTATAAAAGCAGTAGTAACTTGCCCCCTATGGCGCCCCACCCCTTAATCCACAAGATTAAGCTAAGGGGTGCTGTGTCACTTTGGCAAATCCCTTACTTTACATTGGATTAAGTGTAAACACTACTCCACTAGTAAGGAAGAGATAAGCCAATGCATAAATGCTATGTAATCAGTCACTAAGCAAATACAGAACTAGAGTGAGGAAGTAAGATAAAGTAAACATACATCCAATTTACCACATAAAATAGAGAAAATGCAGCATACAACTCAAAATAAATAGTACAATAACAAAAATACAGTCAAATAGTACCTATATTATTATTACAACATTAATTAAATTTAAATAAACCGAAATGAAATCACTCATCCTCATAATAAGTAGAAAAGACTAAACAACTTCAGTTCCTTTCTGATGCTCCTTCTCAAGATATGGCTCCACTTCTGGATAAAGCTCCTCTTCAGCACCAAGCTCCTCAAATCTATCCGATTCTGATATTATCGGTTTCACAATGCCAGGGCCCCAGCCAACAACAAAAAAAATAATTAAACAATTATCTAAGTATATTGTAGGCTGAATATTTTTCATATATTATTAATGTCTCCATTTTACTTAAGCAAAACAAAAAGCTTAACTATCATAGAAGCAGTAAGCATACAAGGAGAAGGATAAGTTATAAATATAGCATTTATAACTAAATAAGATTTGAGGTAAAAAGGTACATGTTGAGTAAACTAAGCAAGAATATGCATACATATATAATACAATAGGTAAAAGAACTAAAAGAAAAATCTAATCCTAAGCATGTTGATGATCATATGACATATGCTGATTTAAGAAAAATTAATCCAACAGTGGTACATATAAGTAAGCAACAAAGGTCAAGCATCCGATAATATATAAGTAAACAAGTAAAGCAAGGTAGACTAAAGTTAAGTACAATGGTAAACAGGAAACATCAAACAGTAAATAATAAACGGTAAATAGTAAACAGTGAACAGGTATGTAAGTACTGCCATATCAGAAGAGGGCTAATCTAGCCTATTGATATCAAAATGATTCTTAGCATCAATGTAGAGGCTAAGGCCACAAAGTATTCCTAGCATCATCTAAGGCTAGGCCTGAATAACAAAACTAAAACTGAACTGAAGAGGCAGTAATCACAAATATAGATATATTTTAGTTATTTAATTTACTTCTGTGGACATGACCAGAAGTAGCTAAAGAGTCAAGCACATCTACAAGATTATACAGTTTCTAAAGTTAGCACAACACACCTCAATGAGTAATGCTAAGTACTCCTTATTTCTCCTTATCCCTGTCCAGTAGAGTAAATTATGCCAGATCATCAAGTAACTGAACCCAATGAAATATCATCCTAGATATATTCTATGTTTTCATTTAATGCAATAACATTATCTTGTATAACATGTTCAAGGAACATGGCACAAAATACAAGGAATGCAAAAGCACAAGTAAAATAATAGTGAGCAAGCTACTCTACTACATATGGTGCATCAATTATTATTTATTAAACCATTTTAACTATTCCAAGTTACACAAGTTTAGGATCTCCAATTCACACTATCAAATGTTACTTAGAAGCATGACCCTATAAGTTAAAAGAAATTAGAACTGATTAGGTTCTAATTTAGTTTAATCAGAATCAGCTACATGTTAAATAATAAATCATCACATCCATAATTGATGAATTTAGACATTTTAAGCTTAGATCTGATCTAAATCTCCTAAACTGGGGATTATGAGTTAAACACCATGAGATTGGAGTTAATCACATAATCCAAGGGTCAAATATAAGATCTAGGATTCTTAAGTCTAAAAGTGAACTAAAGATTAAGGCAATTCCTATTAAGTATAATCAAGCTTAATAAGATGTTTCTCCTATTCTTAATCTAGAGTTAAGAGATAAAATAATCAAAATCAAGGTATTAAAATCTAAAAACTAATATGAACAAGTATTCATTCTTTAAATAACCCACTTTATTCAATGAATGAACTCTAACCTAGGCTCTACTCCCATTCCTAAGGAAAAGGTCCTAATATAAAGTGAAGATTCCTAAGTTTAGGGCTATTTTGGTCAACTAAAGGTTTATAATAATCAAAACCCAAATTTTATTTAGTTTACTATTAGTACTGAATTTCTAACCTAGTCAACATCTTGAATTTCTTAATTTGGAGTCCAAATGATCAAGTTATTGTCATTTCAATGTTAGAGGTCTATTTTCTTGAAAGGGGGGTTAAAACAAAATTTTTTATATTCAAAAATCACCTACAATTTTATACAATGCTTAATTTTACTAAAACTAGGTTCAATTTTGATATATTTTGGCCCCCTTAGGGTCTTAGGGTCATTAAAATGCAAAAAATATGATGTTTCAGCCATTCTGGACAGGTCCGGACAGTTCTGAGCGCTACAGCGCGCTATGGCGCCTTCTGGCCGAAAGCCAGGTGCTACGGCACGCCATTGTGTGCGACGACGCGCCACGACGAATTGCAGTGGTTGTGGTGGGTGAATTTAATTTCATCAAAATTTTATTTTTTTATGCTTCAAACAAATTATTAAGCCGCTGCGGTGCGCGGTAGCACGCTAGGGTGCGCTACGGCAGACCCAATTTTTAAACTCAGGCACTGCCGAGTTATGAGGGCATTAGAACTAGTAGTAAACTGAAATAAAATTTGGGTTTATTTCAAGTTATGAACCTATTTTTTGGGGTATTTAATTATATTAAAATATTTGTGAAAATCTGACGACTTCCAAACACGTCTGAAACATCACCCTAGCTAATTTGAAGGTGACGAGTGCAATGGCGAAGTCGGCTTTTGATTCGAGGTCAAACTAAATATCTCAATTTTCTAATTCATTAAATTTTTTAAATATTCAAATTATTTGATTGAGCTCTGAATCGCTCCAAATCTCGGGGTATTAATTCTAATGACTAGACGAATTCAATGAATTAATAATTAGGATTGGATTAAGCTAAAGTTAAGCTATGAACAACCTAAGGTTGTTACACTCCCATACATTGGTATGCACAAATTTAAGTTTTTTGCTTTTTAGCTATCCTCCAACGTTGGAGAATAAAGGCTTCTTCTACTTACCCAGCACATAGTCTTCACAGAAGTTCTACTCTACTAACCTTAGTCCTTGAAGCTTACCCTTTGACTGTAGGAATTTTAATTCCCTCTTCCTCATATGGTCAATCTTCCGGTGCCATAAATGCATCTATCTAATGATATAGATGCATCTATCTCTTCTGTTGTTGCAATAGAATCATACACTTTATTGATCAGGAAAAGTGTACCTTCCATATTGCCCTGTGCAATAATGAGTGCACCTTTAGTGACCTTTCATAAGTCTCCAGTAAAATAAGTGTTGTAACCCTCTCTTGCTAACTAGCTCACCAAAATCTAATTTCTCTTTAGACATGGCACATGTCTAACATCTCTTAGCTTCCAAACTAAACCGCTTGCTAGCGAAACATCCACATAACCTCCGCTAAAGATGTCACATGCCTTATGTGGTGCCCCTGCCCCACTGTGGTCTTGCTAACTCTAAAGTAAACATGATTACGGTGGAGGAGTCACCTAAATGACAAGGTCTCTACTTATAATGAGATTAGGTACATATGCTAATTCATTATAATTAAATACTTTGCCATTTCCAACTCTAATTCACTAAATGAAAGGTACTAGAAGGCAGAGTGCGAAAGCAAAAATAATAAACATCTATTCATTACAATATAAGGAACTAAACATCCAACTCAGAATAACTAAATTAGCAAAAATAAATAAAGTTAACCCTGTATTATTACAACATGATTTTTAAAGTTAACCAAAAAATAGAAATATAATCCCCTCATCCTCACAATGCAGGAAAGAAAAACTAAGGTTCATCAACATCTTGAACCTCCTCCTGAATCCTATCTTTATAAGGCTCCACAACCTCAAAAAGCTCAGAGTCTACCATTGTCAGTTTCATAATGACAGGGCCCTAGCCAACAAAAGAAAATTCTAATTACACAAAATATTTAAGTACATTTTAGGCTGCAATTTTATTATGTTAATTTAGATATCATCGTACATTTTAAAATTAAAACAAGTAGTAAAGGAGCAGAATGCATATGAAAGAAAAAGGCAGTTATAAATTATTAGTCTATAACTTAACAAAATAGGAAGTAAGGACATATCTCCAAGAATAACTGCAACAAGGTTAGTTATAAAATAAAGATTAAGTACTAATATAACTAAAAGACAACTCAACCTAAACATGCTTATGATCAATACAAGTATAGTCTAATTGACATAAAGTAAAATAAAAATGTGAAATATTTCAATAATTAAAAAGCTAGACTAACATCCTATAAGTAATGAACAAGACTAGCAACTTATAAAAATAAATGAAGCTAGTGATGCAGTAAGACAGTAAATAAGAAAGTGCTAAAAGAATAGTAAAGTATACTAAAATAGAAAGTATAAACTGAAACACTGCACTGGCCAAACTTGCCACCTAAGAAGAACATAAGAACTCACTTACTGCCATATCAGAATCAGGCGAACAGCCACATAAGAAATATAAGGTGAGATAAGTGGAACTGAGATGTAGAAACACTGAGTAATAGTGCACCTAAAACTAACACTACCATATCGGAAACGGGCCAACAGCAACATAAAAAGTATAAGTTGAGATAAGTGGAACCAAGAGGCAGACTATATAGAGTACATTCTACTTAACTGAAAGCACAGATAAAAAGAAATGCAAATGTTGTTTATGAAAATGATGTAGGATGGGGGTGATGACATGTAACATAATCAAATCCACCAATTAATTAACAAAATTAACCTTGCATGTTTAAGTTACTAGAAGATATACGAGTGGCTTGTTGAGAATGATGAGAAGTGTTGTAAGCATTCACAAGTAATGAGAGCTAGGATTAAACGAGCACACTTGTAAGGTAGGAGGAAAGAAAATAAAAATAAATGAAGAAGCTCTTATGGGAGCCTTATTACTAAATATGCCGCTTACGATAAAGAAGGTTAACTTCTACGAGCAGTCCTTCATCACAGATTGAACCTTCTTTCCTTAGAAGTCATTCTCCAAGAATTGCAAACCACACCCCAAGAAGTCCTTCTCTTAAGAATGAAGCTTACATAACACAAAGAAGAAGAGAGTATTTTCTTATATCACTTGCAATGCCATAATACATGTGAGGGTGTCAAATTTATAGCTAGAAAATATATGCCAAATGACCATAAAAACTATTAACCAACCTCTCATGAAGGACTAAAGTGTCCTTTCCTCTAAAAGACCAAAAAACCATATACTTACTCTCTCATGAAGGACTAAAATGTCCTTTCACACAAATGACCAAATAAATCATAAACCAACTCTCTCATGAAGAACTAAAGTGTTCTTTTACATAAAAACTCACATGACACTAAATGGGCTAGGATAACGGCCCATTTTTGGAACAAATACAAAAGCCCATAGGACTCAAAAATATGAAAATAAAATATAGTACCATTAAACTAATTTATGATCTAGCACGTCGATGATGATTTCGTTGATGCCCTACATCAGCACTCCCCGGCTTTGAAGGATTCACCTCTGGTGAATGAAGCTCATTATATTCTTGAAATATATTTGAATCAAGTTGCTGTAGTTCTTCATGCATCAACCAAGAGTCTTCTAAAGGTGAAAGGCCTTTCCATGGAATGAGATATCTTTGAACTCCACTATTAGTACTAGGAATTATTTGATCTTCAAGTATTTGGGATAGATGATGAGAATGGAGGCAACAAGTTGGTAGTGGCAATGGTAATACTGGTTCTTGGTTTTGTGGTTCCTGTAGGTTAGTAATACAAGTAAAAGCATCCAATATATCGGAAGAAGCATAATCATGGTACAATGTAAGGTCTGCCACATTGAAAACTGGAGATATTCTAGCATCATTCGGAAGATCAATTTCATAAGCATTTTCATTAACTTTCCTTAATATCTTAAAAGGTCTTGCTCACTTAGCATTTAATTATTTTGAATGTTTCTATTGGAAATCTCTTAGATCTCATCCTTATTAGCACCTTGTCACCTTCTTGAAATTCAACAAATTTTCTTCGCTTATCTGCATTAATTTTGTACATATTGTATGTAGTGGTTAATTTCTGTTCAATTTCTTGGTGGAGATCATGCATGCTTTGAGCAAATGATGATGCAAACTCACTAGCTCTATATGTTATGGGAAGATTAATTAAGTTGATTGGTTTTTGTGGCTCATAACCCGTTATAATTTGAAAAGGACTTTTACTAGTAAATCTATTAATAGAACTATTATATGCAAACTCAGCAGTGGGTAATATAAGATCCCAGCTAGCAGAATGGTCTGAGATTAAGCATCTAAGTAGATCCCCTAAGCTTCTATTTACCACTTCTATTTAACCATCTGTCTGCGGATGATATGCTGTCGAAAAGTGAAGTTTTGTGCCTAGTTTCTTCCAAACAGTCTTTCAAAAATAACTCAAAAAGCGTACATCTTGATCAGATACAATTGTTTTAGGTAAACCATGTAACTTGACTACTTCACAAAACAATAATGTCACAACATGAGATGCATCAAAAGTTTTGTAGCATGGAATAAAGTGTGCTATCTTAAAAATTTATCAATGACTACAAGAATAGAGTTATAGTGTCGTGTTGTGCAAGGTAATCCTAGTATAAAATCCATACTTATGTCTTCCCAAGGTTTATGAGGAATAGGAAGAGGAGTATAGTGTCCATAATTATTCTGCTTTCCCTTTGCAAGTTGGCATACACAACATCGAGAAACCATGCGAACAACATCTCTCTTTAGACTAGGCCAATAAAATCGATCTTGAATTATTGCAATAGTTTTGTCATGCCCAAAATGTCCAACAATTCCTCTTGCATGTAGCTCGTAAATGAGAAAAATATGAAGAGATGAATCAGGAATGCAAAGACGAGTGCCATAAAAAAGAAATCCATCTTGAATTGGTAATTTAAATCAACAACTCGCCCCTTTTCAGATAATGAAGAATAAATTTGACCAAAATCGTTGCATGTAGAGTAATCAGAAATCATTTTATCAAACCCAGTTACTTTTACTTTCATTGTATGTAAAAGGAGAAACATGCGACTCAAAGCATCTGCGACTTTATTCTCAATACCGGCCTTATGCTTTAAAATAAAAGTATATTCCTGTAAATATTGAACCCATTTAGCATGATGAGCACTTAACTTTTTCTGAGAGTTTAAGTATTTAGGGGCTTCATGATCAGAGTAGAGAACAAATTCACGAGATAAAAGATGATGTCACCAGTACCTTAGAGTTTGAACAATTGCATAAAACTCGCGATCATATGTGGAATATTTTTGGCGGGCATCCCTTAACTTCTCACTGAAAAAGGCTATCAGATGGCCTTCTTGCTTAAGCACTCCACCTATTCCTACCCCAGAAGCATCACACGAAACTTTAAAAACTTTATCAAAGTCTGGCAACTTCAATATTGGTGGACTAGTTAGACGCTCTTTTATTTCAGTAAAAGCCTTAGTTGATGCAAGAGTCCATTTAAAATTACCTTTTTTTAAGCATTGTGTGATAGGTGCCATGATGGTACTTAATCCATGAATAAACCTTCTATAAAATGTGGCCAACCCATGAAAACTCCTAACATCATGAATGGATCTTGGTGCAAGCCATTCTATAATTACTCTTATTTTTTCAGGATCAGATGAGACTCCATGGTTTGAAACAACAAATCCTAAAAATATGATAGATGAAGTCATGAAAGAGCATTTCTTCATATGAATATAAAATTTTTCTCGATGAAGTGTTTCAAATACTTTTCTTAAATGATTTAGATGTTCTTCTTGGGTCTTGCTAAATATTAAAATATCATCAAAATAGACAACTAAAAAAACCCCAATATAAGGTTGAAGTATATGTGTCATGATGCGCATAAATATACTAGGAGCATTAGTTAAACCAAAAGGCATAACTAACCATTCATAAAGGCAATTTTGTGTTTTAAAAGTTATCTTCCATTCATCACCATCATGCATTCTAATTTGATGATATCCACTTCGAAGATCAATCATTGAAAATATTACAGATCCAATCATCATATCAAGCATGTCATTCAACCTTGGAATAGAAAATTGATACTTGATGATGAACTTATTATTTACCCTACTATCAATACACATGTGCCAAGTTCCATCTTTCTTAAGTGTAAGAAGTGCTGGAACAGCACAAGGGGACAAGCTCTCACGAATGAATCCTTTGTGTAATAAATCATCAACTTGGCGCTTAAGTTCAGCATGATCAATTGGATTCATTTGATAGCATGGCAAGTTGGGCAAGGTAGAGCCATGTACCAAATCGATAGCATGTTGTATGTTTCTCAATGGGGGTAGTTCACTAGGAAGTTCTTCAGGGAACAAGTCTTGAAATTTAGTCAAGAGTTGAGTGACTTCAAAGGATTGGGTTGAACTTTCATTCCCTTTTAAAGACTCCATAACAATAAGAGCATTGACCATATTAATTTCACTAGAATGCTCAAACACTTGCCTACTAATAATAGTTAAAGGTCGCTTTTCTATTGGTGTAGAAGAGTCTTTTGGATTCTCAATTAAAAGTTCCTTTGGCTTTGCCAGGTTTAAGATAATTTTCTTTCCACCAAACATAAAGACGTAAGTATTCGCCTGCCCAAAGTGAGTAACATCTAAGTCATATAGCCAAGGTCTCCCTAAAAGTACATGTGCAACACCCATAGGAAAAACATCACACCAAATGCGATCAGAATAGGTTGCTAAGTTGAGGGGAACAAGATATCTTTGGGTAATAGAGATACTAGTCTTATATACCCGTGCAACCTTATATGGCTATGGATGAGGCTGCAGGCTTAATTTCATTATTACTAATGCAATAGTTGAGATAACATTCATACAGCTACCACTATTAATTATAAGTTTATAAGACTTATCTCCACTTTTAAAGTAAGTGTGAAAGATATTGGTTCATTTCCAATCTGAATTGGTTTATGGGGTAGTTAAAACACAACAAACTACTGTTAAATGTGGAATAATTAAGGCTTCATCAGCATCACTAGCATCTTCACATGGATCACACTCAACATCATTACCTTGATGATCATCTTGTAATTCTGTATCAATGGAATCTACATGAAGATTCCTATTTGGACAATTATTTGCATAATGTCATGTTTTACCAAAATTAAAGCATGTGATGTTTGATTTAGCATTTGAATTTCTAGATATGGGTTTTTCTCTTTAATCATTTGGTACTTTAGGAACAGATAGTGGTGGTTGATTTGGCTTAAGAGGTGCACCTTGCACATTGTTAAATTTGCGTTGGGAAATTGGCCTTAAGTATTGGTATATTTGGAGGGCTCTTTGAAATGCTTCTTCAAGTGTATACCCCTCTCGAGTCAGCATCTCTCGATGAATGTCAGGTCTTAATCCAGTTCGAAACCTAGCTATAGTAGCTCTAGAATCTTCAATAATATCACATCGAATTAATAACTCATCAAGGCGAGTCATATAATCTGCAATACTCATAGATCCTTGCCTAAGAGTTATGAGTTCATCTAAAAGCTGGTCTTGAAATGTTGAAGGAAGATATTTTTGCTTGAGCATCTCTTACATTTCTTCACAAGATCTAGCAAATAATTGGCTTGATCATTATTGTTGTTATTCTAGATTTACCCAATAAGTCTTAGCATGACCAACAAGTATCATACTAGCAAATCTAACTTGACAATTTCCAGACATTGCCATCTAATCAAAATACTGATCCATTTCTACAAGCGAATCAAAAAAAAAAATTAGGATCAAGACGTCCATCAAAAGTTGGAGGTCTACTCTAACCTTTCTAGTAATGTCTGTCTTGGTCATGCTCAATGCGCCTTGTGGTGGCATAAAGTTGATCATAACCTTGGTAAGGTTCTTCAAAGCATTAATGATTTGGTTTTGTTTAAAACCTCCTAGTTGACCCAAAGGTGCATTAGCTCTACGAAGAGTTTGAAATGGAACATCTTCTGCCTTAGGATATTGAAATAAATCATTCTGTGGAAATAACCGATTTCCTTATATTCTAAATGTAAGTGGAGAAGAATTTGTGTGTGGGTCATAAGGTGTATTTCACTCACTATTTTTTGGTGGGGCATCTGGTATCAGGTTAGGCTCTTGAATTGTGTTGTTGCTATTTTTGTTTTTTAGGGCCTCCAATTTTCCTTTAAACTCTCTATAAGTTTGTTGATAGAGAAAAGTTAAATCATCGAACTGCTCTTGCAGATTAAGAATATCATTCTCACATCTATGACCGAGCATTTGATTTTGATATATGTGACCATTGCGAGTAGTCATAGCTTTTTGAGTAGATGATGAAATAACCAACTACAAAATTGTAAATCTCTTATCGATTACCTAAAAACTAGATTTATAATTATAAATATAAGAAAAAACTTTTTTTTTTAAATGATTTTAATGAGGTGGATGCGAATAAATTAAAAGTAATACAAAAAAGATTTTTTTTTGTTATTATTATTATTATTCTTTTTGTTTCTTTATTTTTTTTGGTGGTTAAGGATGATACAAATTATAATCCTACTAAATTTTAATCAAACTAATGAATCTTTAATATTTATTAAAATAAAAATTATTATGAATTAATATAAAAATATAGAACTATATATGAGGATAAATTTATCTGATAGCAATCTGATTTAGGATAGGGGTGATGATATTAACATAATCAAATCCACCAATTAATTAATAAAATTAATCTTGCATATTTAAGTTACTAAAAGATATGTGAGTCGCTTATTGAGAATATAGAGAAGTATTGTAAGCATTCACAAGTAACGAGAGCTAGGATTAAATGAGCACACTTGTAAGGTAGGAGGAAAGAAAATAAAAATAAATGAAGAAGCTCTTACGGGAGCCTTATTACCGAATATGCTGCTTACGATAAAGAATGTTAACTTTTATTAACAGTCCTTCATCGCAGATTGAACCTTCTTTCCTTGGAAGTCCTTCTCCAGGAATTGCAAACCACACCTCAAGAAGTCCTTCTCTTAAGAATAAGGCTCACATAACATAAAGATGAAGAGAGTATTTTTTATATCACATGCAATGACATAATACATGTGAGGGAAGCCAATTTATAGCTAGAAAATATATGCCAAATGACCATAAAAAACATTAACCAACCACTCATGAATGACTAAAGTGTCATTTTCCTCTAAAAGACCAAAAAAACCATATACTTACTCTCTCATGAAGGACTAAAGTATCATTTCACACAAATGACCAAATAAACTATAAACTAACTCTCTCATGAAGGATTAAAGTATCCTTTTACTTAAGAACTCACATGACACTATATGGGCTATTATGAAGGCCCTTTTATGGAACAAATACAAAAGCCCATAAGACTCAAAAATAGGAAAATAAAACATAGTACCATTAAACTAATTTTTGATCTGACACATTGATAATGATTTCGTTGATGACCTACATCAGCAAATTCAAAGATGACATGAGATACTTATCAAATATCTTATGTCCAAAGATATGTGAACAAAGCATAAGGCTCAAAATAAGGTAAACGAAGCATCAATTTTCAAAGTGAGTAAGAGACTCTATTAAGACACAGGTGATATCCATGGTTATCTAATTTCATCATTATATCTACTCTAAGATACACATGTTTAGAATCTTCAATTCCTACTATCGAGTGTATCACAGATTCGTGATCTTATAAATTAAAAATAATTAGGACTAGCTAGGTCCTAATTATAAATAAATCGATGTCGACTATATAATTTAAATGATAAATCAATCGACCTATTTTAATAATTTAAGCAAATCCCAAGCCATCTTGATTAGCTAAGTAAAGATGAAAATATTAAGAATTAAACTCCAAATATTGGGGTTTAATTACTTCATCCAAAAGATGATTCTAAGGACTAAATTTAAATACCCAAACTCACAGATTCAGATTAAGGAAAATCCTATTAAGTTAAGTCATACTTAATAGGATAGATTTTTATTCCTAAATTTAAAGTTAAGAGATCAAATAATCAATAATAAACTATGAAAATCTATAAACTATCAAAATTAAAGCTTCACATATTGAGTAACCCATTGTACTCAATAAATGAACTCTATTTTAAGAGTTAATCCTAATTCCTAAGAAAATAAGCTCTTAAAGACTAAGATAAATTCTTAGACACACAACCTAACTAATGTTATAAGATAGATTAAGGAAATGAGATAAGAAGTTAAAGAAAGGGGTATGATGTGAGATTTATCTCATATCATATAATTGAAAACTATTTAGAATTTTCCTTAAGGAAAATTAATGATTTTGATTAAGACTTAATAAATGACTTAATTTAATAAAATTTTATTCTAAATTACTTCACTTACTGATTTAAGTTATTAAAACATGAATATAAAGCCTAAAAGCAATTAACCCTAAATTTGTGCAAAATGACCATTTTGCCCCTCCTTAAGGGTCAAAAATCTACTTTATAATTTAGGGCTCTAAATTAAAAATTCTTAGTGGCTAATGATTACTTACCATCAAAAATGAAGTTAGATAGTAAGTACATCAATTTTGGATGATTATTAAGCCTAAAAAGATCAAATTAAGAAAGTTGACTTAAGAGGGTAATTTGGTAATTTGACTTAATGAAACCTGAATCTTCTATCAGTTTATAGTAGCTTGCTGTCTAAGGTTTCCATAGAACCTAAAATTACTAAATTTTGATAAGTATTGGCTAAGTTATAGCTAATACAAGAATTAGGGCTAATTAAGGAAATTAGGGTTTCTTAAAATGGGTCAAAAACCTAACTTTTCCAAATTAAGTCCAAATTTAGTAAACTTAGTGACAATAGCTTCCCTATGGTCCACTGAGTACTTTAATTGGGAGTAGACCTCATTTGGTTAAGTTATGAGTTAATTAGGGTTTTGGTGATTAGTGAATGATTAGTGAGATTAATCATAGAATCACTAAACTGATCACAATTCTATTATACTCTATGAGTAATAAGAAATTGAAATTACTCAATTTGGATTATTAATTATGCTAATATTCACTAATTAACTTCTAAGATAATTAGGGTTGATTAAGAGATCTAACAATTTGATCTTAAATATTTTTGTAGTTTATTGTTAATTAGGTCTTCCTGGTCAAAATAGTATATTAGAAGAGCTAATTTAGAGCTCAATTGACCAAGTTATGGTTAATTGAAGATCTATGGTTAATTAAGGTAATTAGGGATATGTCCTAAAAGTGATTAAGCACATACTAACCCAAATAGAGTATTAAATACTACTAGGTTGTTCTAGAGGTTCTACTGATCACTTTAAGACCCATATTGCCTATGTTTGGACTAGTGGTTAAGAAGTTATGAGCCTTACAAGATTATGATTTGTGTCCAAAAGTGATTAGCCTAAATATACCTCAAACAACAAAATTAATACTACTGTAATACTCCTTAGGCCTTGTTGATTATATTGAGACCCATATTAGGTATGTTTCGGTAAACACACATAAAGTTATGCCTTAATAAAGTTTTGTGGCATTTAGAGTTCAATTAGGGGACCTAAATGTCACTAGGTCATAAATAGCTTCAAATGGCAATTTGACAGTTTTATATTAATCCTCTAATTTTACTGATCAAAATGAGATATAGTATCACTATGTTTGGAGTTATGGATCTTATATTATGAATGTATAGAGTTTCATATAATTAATTTAATATGAATTTAATTAAATCATATGGATATATAATTTTTTTTTTTTTCATGGCCTCGGGACCCATATACGGGAACAAAAAGGAGACGGACAACGTATGCCACCCCGACAGCTACCATAGATGGTGCCCGCCATTAGCAGCGTTAATGGGTGGAAAAAGGCCCGCCCCAAAACCCTAACTCCTTCGTCTCTTCCGATCGACAAACTGGAGGATTTGGGCATCAACTCAGATGACACCTCCACATCTTCTTGAGATAAAAAGCTTGCAGATCAATAGCACTTAATCTACTCTTCTTAATGAGATAAGTAACTCAAGACATGACCGACTCCTAATATTCAACATGATCGAGCCCTAAATTATGATGCTCGACTATAACCGACGCATCCACGGCTCAAATTTTGGCTTACGGCATCGATTTATCAAATCAATTGATTGCAGTAGTAATAGCATAATGCAATATCATAGAAATAGAAGAATCGAATAGAGAGGGAAGTCAGTTAGGATTGCAGATTAAAGAAAAATAATTAACGATCGATCTAGAATGGCATAAGTTTAATTATATCATAACATCTTTGCAAAATTTAACTGAGGCAAACCATATTAAGAAAGAAAGAAGAATCGGAGGGAAAGGTACCTGATTTTTGGTGCAGTGGCTAAGAATTCAATCGGAGGAAAGTCGTATAGGATTCCTTGATATTCGAATCAATTCAAATCGTAAAAATTGGGTTTTGATGATTGCTATGAAATTTAGAGTAGGAAGAAATGGGCGTTTATAAAGCGGTGGGAGGACGCGCGGCAAGGCTCAGTGAGCCGCGAGTGATTTCGCGTGGCAAGGCTGAGTGAGCTGGGAGTGATTTCGCGCTGCAATGCTTAGTGAGCCGTGAGTTATTTCGCGCAGCATGCAGCGCACGAAGACCTTCCAGCGGGAGAGACGAAGTGTTGAGCGTTCGAGCAAACGACGTAGAGATAATTTAGACGGAGCCGTTATATTAATTATATATATAATAATGTTTATTAAATTTTCAAATCTATTTTATTAATTAAAATTAATTAATTAAGTGTATTCCAAAAATTATAAATAAATCACCCTTAGCTAATTGAGAGGTGCTGAATGCAACGACGCACTTAGATTTTCAATTTGACGAGTATTTAATTATTTGTTTTTTTAGGGTATCCAAATAAAATTAAAATATTCAAAAAAAATCCAACGACTTCTAAATGCCTCCAAAATTTCACCCCTGGCTTATTTGGGGGTGGTGAACGCAGTGGCGAAGTTAGATTTTTGATTTGAGGTCATAATAAATAAGTCAATTTCTAGGGTTTTTGGAAATTCCTAAGAATCAGGATTTGATATATTTGTTTCCTCATTGGGATTGGATCTTTGAGGTGAGCTTCTAATGACTTAATTAAAGTACTAGAATCATAATTAGGACTTGAATTAGTCCTAATTAACCTAAGTAACAACTTGGGTTGTTACAAACTCTCCCACTGAAGAATGATATCATCCTTGATATCACTCAAGTGGAAAGAAATAAAATAGATATAGAATATTGAATCAAAGTATGCTAGAGTTAAGGAAGTACCTTGTTTAAAAAGAGTTGGGTATTTTTGCCGCATATCTACTTCTTTCGCCCAAGTGGCTTTATTACATGATCAGTTCTTCCATTGAACTTTTATCATTGAAATAGAACAATTTCTTAATTGTTTCTGATCATGATCTAGAATCATAATTGGTTCTTTAGCATAGGTGAGATCAGGTTGAATCTCTATTACTGGAAGTTAAATAAGATGAGAAGGATCTCGAAGACATTTTCTTAGTGATGATATGTAGAACACATTTTGAACAGTAGCAAAGTCTTCTGGCAGTTCAAGTTTATAAGCTACTGACCCAATCTTTCTTATGATCTTAAAAGGTCCTACATTTCCTGGACTAAGTTTCCTAAAACTCCAAAATGATAAATTCTCTTAATTGGGCTGACTTTTAAGTATACTAAATCTTCTTCTTGGAACTCAAGAGGATGGTGACGATTATCATGATATTTACTTTGTCTATCTTGAGCTATTCTGATTCTCTGTTGAATGAGTTTTACTTTCTTATTTATCTCTTCCACTAACTCTGAACCATACAATTGAGTATTCCCTGTTTCAGACCAAGCTAATGAAGTTGAGCACTTTCTACCATATAAAGCTTCATACAGTGCCATTTTGATACTTGATTGGAAACTGTTATTGTAAGCAAATTCCACTAAGGGAATGTGCTCTTCTCAAGATCCTAAAAAATCCAACATGCATAATCGGAGAAGAACTTCTAAGACCTGATTAACTCTTTCTATCTGGCCATCAGTTTGTGGGTGGAATGCTGTACCCATGGCCAAAGTAGTACCCAAATCTTGATGTACAGCTTGCCAAAATTTTGAAGTGAAATGGCAGTCTCTATCAGACATGATGATTTTGGGAATTCCGTGCAATCAGCCTATTTCTTTAATATATAGTTTTGCTAACTTTTCAACAGAGTCAGTTTGATGGACTGGGATAAAATGTGCTGACTTAGTAAGACAATCTACTATAACCCATATTGCATCAACTCCAGATCTTGCACGAGGTATGCCCATAACAAAATCTATAGATATATCTATCCACTTCCATTCTGGAATCTCTAGTGGATGCAATAAACCACCAAGTTTTTGGTGTTCTGCTTTTACTAAACAACATGCGTGGAAATTTGCAACAAATTCTACCACACTCTTCTTCATTCCTGGCCACCAAAATGATTGTTTTAAGTTTTGATGCATCTTAGATTTTCATGGATGTATCTGATACACTAAGTTGTGACTTTCAATCGAAATCTCCTTTTGCATGGATTTGGGAATTCATAGGCGATTATCCATATAAATAACACCTTTCTTGAACTTCAGTTCTAGGTGGAGACCACTTTCTATTGCCACTTTAAGGTTTAAGTGTTCAGCATCCTTTGTTTGAGTAATAGAAATGTCTCTATGAAATATGGATTCTATATTATTCATAGATATCATTATACTCATCAAGTCACTACGAATTGGTGTAATATCCATCCTACAAAATTCATCCACTAATGGACTTTCTAAAATTATGAAATTAATAGCAGCCTGATGACTTAAAGCATCAGCTACTACGTTAGCTTTTCCCACATGATATTGGATGTCCAAATCATAATCACTGATCAATTCCAGCCATATTCTTTGTCTACAATTTAGTTCTCTTTGGGTAATGATGTATTTCAAACTTTGATGATCCATAAAGATGGAGCACTTAACTCCATACAGATAATGGTGCCAAATCTTTAGGGCAAAAACTAATGCTGTAAGTTCTAGATCATGGACAACATAGTTTCTCTCATGAGTCTTAAGCTGTCGAGATGCGTATGCCATAACTTTGCCTTCTTACATTAATACGCATCCTAAGCCGATTCCTGATGCATTTGTGTATACCTGATAGTTAGCACTTCTTTAGGAAGAACTAACACGGGAGCAGAAAATAATGCATCATTTAAATTTTTAAATGCATTTTTACATTCTGTTGACCAAATAAACAGAACTACCTTCTGGGTCAACTTTAATAAGTTTTTTATAATATCCAGCTAACCCCATAAAGCTACCAATTTTTATAACTAATTTTGGCTGAGCCCAATCTTTTATAATACTGATCTTCTGTTGATCTACTCTGATTCCTTGAGCATCTACCACATGCCCCAAAAAGGATACTGAGCTTAACCAAAATTCACATTTAGAAAATTTAGCATATAATTTATTTTCTCGCAGAGTCTCCAGAACTATTCTTAAATGATTCTCGTGTTCTTTCTGGGATTTTGAATATGTGAGAATGTCATCAATAAAGACTATAACAAATTTATCTAAGTATGGCCTCAAAATTTGCTGCATTATATCCATAAAGACTGAGGGTGCATTAGTGAAACCAAAGGACATTACTAGAAATTCATAATGCCCATAGCAAGTACGAAATGCTATTTTCTCAACATCCAAGTCCTTAACCTTCAATTGATGGTATCCAGATCTCAAGTCAATATTTGAGAATACAACTGCACCTGATAACTGATCAAATAAGTTGTCAATCTGAGGAAGAGGATACCTATTTTTAATGGTTACTTTGTTTAGTTCTCTGTAGTCTATACACATTTGATTAGACCCATCCTTCTTCTTAATGAACAACACTGGAGCTCCCCCGGGGGACATACTAGGTTTTATAAAACCTTTATCCAAAAGTTCTTATAACTATTCATCCAATTTTTAGAGTTCTTTAGGAGCCATCCTATTGGATGCTTTTGATAATGGTTGAGTACCTTGAACTAGGTTAATGGCAAATTCTATTTCTCTTTCACGTGGTAGTCTAGGTAATTCTTCAGGAAATATATATGTGAATTCCTTAATTACTTTAAGATCAGCAATAAAAACTTCTTTTTTACTATCTCTCATCATGGTTACCAAAAATGCAATACATCCTTTACTCACTAACCTTTCTGCTTGGAGTGCATTTATTAAAGAACCTTGGGCGCTAAACCTCCCCCAAAAGTTTCTGAGATACCAGATGACTGAAGAATAATCTTCTTCTTTTGACAATCTATAGTGGCATTATGCATACTAAGCCAATTCATGCCTAATATAATGTCAAAATTCGCAATGGGTAGTAATATTACCTTAGCCTGAAAGGGTCTTTATTCATCGGTACTTACAGATTGTAGAATTTAGTTACACTTAGTTGAGCTCCAGATGGAAGTCCAATATTTAAGGTTTTGGAAAGTTTATAACATGGTAATTTCATATTATTAACAAGACTTTCTGAGATGAATGAATGACTATCCCCAGTATCAAATAATACACTATAGGGCTTTTCTTTTATAATTATGGTGCCTAATTAACCATTTAAATGAAAAAGCATTTAATAAATATTGTAATGCTATAAGTAAATAATTATGTTGTTGTCTTCAGTGGCTTGAATCGCAGTAAGATTATAAACTTTGACTGTCCCAGCAAGTCTATTATTGGTTGCTTGGACCCTTGCTTGATTTGGAACTAGAGGTCGAGAGGTAGTCGTCTGAATCTTTGAAGGAGTATGATCCTCTTTGGCTAGAGGTGGCATTAAGGCCATTCTTGGCTCCCTCTTGTTCAAAGGAGTGGGTCTGAATACCTGATTTCGATGAGAATGATTTATTATAACTCCATCGATAGTTTTAAAAGCATTACATTGCTCATATATGTGGCCCTGACGACCACATGTATAACATCATTGATCGAAATGGTAACACTTCCCATTGGGATGAGGCTTTGACATTTTTGATTTTGGTTAACAGATTCATTGGCTTCCATCTGATAGGCTCTCCCTTGATTGGGATGGTGGTGCCTGAAACTTTCATATCGATGAGAAGGAGTAAATGCTTTTCTCTTAAATTCTTTGCTGATTGGTGGTGTTCGACCACCCTTTCCATTTCCACTAACTTCTCAAAGTTTGTTATTTGGAATGGGATGACATGATCCTTGATGGATTTGCGCAATCCACTTTGAAATTGATAGCACATGTCTTCTTCCGTAGGCACTAGGTTTGGTGTAAAATGTGCCAATTTCTTGAATTCTACAACATAGACTGCCACAGATCGGCCACCTTGAGTTAACTTTAATAAGGAATCAGCGATAATATTCTTCAAAGATGGAGTTACGAAGGTCTCTTTAAATTCTTCTACAAACTAACCCCATTCTATATCTTCTAGTTCATACCCTTCAAAATGAGTTCCTCTTATATTATCCCACTAGTGTTCAGCCTCACCTTGAAGCATATGTGTGGCCAATAGTACTGTTTATTAATTTGGACAGCTGGAACTTAACAAAATTTTCTCTATCAATTTTAACCATGCCATTGTATTAATAGGGGATAAGGTTCTGTCAAATGTAGGTGGTCTCAGTCTTAAGAAGCTGTGTAGCATTTTGTCACCAGACGATCGGTTAGGATTAAATGTATGTGCCACTAGTGATGCTAATGAAGTATTGGGATTGACTAACAGAAGAGAAGATACTAGCTTTTGTATGGATAGTGCCAGTTAGTTTAATCTATTCATCACGCTTCTCATAGAAACTAATTCCTCCGCATTATTGTCATTTGATATCACATCAGCATTATTTGGGAGATTATTAGAAGTTTGGATCCATTAGTTGGAGTATTATTAGGAGAAGTAGTGGGATTCATTTTCTGAAAATAAAAAATAAGCATTCTTTGTTTTATTGAAAAAAAACTAGAACTTCATCAACATTTCATTATTCATAAAACATGAAGTTATTATAATCTAAAAAACATAAAGCAAAATCCTTATCACCATAAGGACCTTAGCCTATATACTTAGCGGAAAAAGCTATACAAAAATCTTCGTAAGTGAGTTTGCAACACTCTCTTCGAAGTTCCTTGGAGAAACTCTTGTAAGTGTCAATCCACCAATCTCTTGCAAGATCTCTCAGAAGATATAACACCATATCTACTTTAATATTATCTGGCCATTCCAAAGTGCTAAAAATATGGTTCACTCTTGCGAGCCATTCCTTAGCCAAAACTAGAAAGTCAAGCCCTCTATAGGTGCCTTCCTTTAGCAGCTTCTTTAGTACTTGTGCTTCTTTATTAGATACCCCTTCTATGGATCTCCCTTGCTTCAAACCCAATTGAGTTTCATATTTCCAGATGGTCTCGAATTCTTTTAAGTAATTCATGAACGCCATTCTTAATTATCCTTTGTGCCTACAAGTATGATCAAATCCCTTTTATTTGTTGAGCGTTTATATATTTAATATTCAGATATTTATACTTTAATGTTTACTATAGTTTTCTCATCCCTCACTTTATTTTGAGTTATACTCATAATGACATGGATGTTGTTTCAAGTACTCATTTAGTGCTGAAATGGCAGAAGAACAATTCACTTGGTAAAGAGGAGTACAAATTCCCATCTAACACCTTATGGAATTCTCTGATACCAACTGTTGCGCCCCTGTCCTGCCGTGGTCCTATTAACTATAAAGTTAACATGATTATAGTGGAGGAATCACCTAAATGATAAGGTCTCTACTTATAGTTAGATTAGGTACATATGCTAATCCATCATAATTAAAGACTTTGTCATTTCCAAGTATAATTCACTAAATGAAAGGTACTATAATCAGAGTGCAAAAGCGAAAATAATAAACATTCATTCATTATAATATAAGGAACTAAACATCCAACTCATAATAAGTAAAGTAGCAAAAATAAATAAAGCTAACCCTATATTATTACAACATGATTTTTAAAGTTAAGTAGAAATAAGAAATATAATCCACTCAACCTCATAATGCAGGAAAGAAAAACTAAGTTTCTTTAATAGCATGAACCTCCTCCTGAATCCTGTCTTCAGAAGGCTCCACAACCTTAAAAAGCTCAAAGTCTACCATTGTCAGTTTCACAATGATAGGGCCCCAGCCAATAAAATAAAAATCTATTTATGCTACAATTTTATTATATTAATTTAGATATTACCATACATTTTAAAATTAACAAGTAGTAAAGGAGCATAATTCATATGAAAGAAAAAGGCAGTTATAAACTATAAGTCTATAACTTAACAAAATATGAAGTTAGCACATACCTCCAAGAATAGCTACAACAAGGTTAGCTATAAAATAAAGACTAAGTACTAATACAACTGAAAGACAACTCAACCTAAACATTATTATGATCAATACAAGTATATGTTAATTGACATATAGTAAAATAAAAATGTGAAATATTTAATTAATTGAAAAGTAAGACTAATATCCTATAAGTAATGAATAAGACTATCAACCTATAAAAATAGATGAAGCTAGTAATGCAATAAGATAGTAAATAAGAAAGTGCTAAAAGCATAGTAAAGTAAACTAAAATAGAAAGTATAAATTGAAACACAACACTGGCCAAACTTGCCATCTAAAAAGAACATAAGAACTCACTTACTGCCATATCAGAACCAGGCCAACAGCCACATAAGAAATATAAGATGAGATAAGTGGAACCGAGAGGCAGAAACACTAAGTACAAGTGCACCTAAAACTAGCACTACCATATCAAAACTGGGCCAAAAACCACATAAGATGTATAAGTTGAGATAAGTCGAACCAAGAGGCGGACTATTTAGATTACACTCTAATTGACTGAATGCACCAATAAAAATAAATGCAAATATTGTTTATGCAAATGTAAAGATGACATGAGATACTTTTCAAATATCCTATATTGAATATATATGTGAACAAAGCATAAGGCTCAAAACAAGGTAAGCGAAGCATCAATTTTCAAAGTGAACAATAGACTCTACTAAGACACGGGTGATATTCATGGTTTTCTAATTTCATCATTTTATCTACTCTAAGATACACAAGTTCAGGATCTCCAATTCCTACTATTGAGTGTATCTCAGATTCACAATCTTACAGTTTGAAAATAATTAGGACTAGTTAGGTCCTAATTATAAATAAATTGATGCCGACTATATAAGTTAAATGATAATTCAATCGACCTTTTTTAATAATTTAAGCAAATCCCAAACCATCTTGATTAGCCAAATCAAGATGAAAAGATTAAGAATTAAACTCCAAATAATGGGGTTTAATTACTTAATCCAAAAGACTGATTCTAAGAACTAGGTTTTAATACCCAAACTCATAGATTAAGATTAAGGCAAATCCTATTAAGTTAAGTCATACTTAATAGGATAGATTTCTATTCCTAAATCTAAAGTTAAGAGATCAAATAATCATTAATAAACTATGAAAGTCTATAAATTATATAAAATCAAGGCTTCACATATTAAGTAATCCATTTTACTCAATAAAAGAACTCTAACTTAAGAGCTAATCCTAATTCCTAAGAAAATAAGCTCTTAAAGACAAAGATAAATTCTTAGACACACAACCTAACTAATGTTATAAGATAGATTAAGGAAATGAGATACTAAGCTTAAGGAAGGGGTATGATGTGAGATTTATCTCACATCATACAATTAAAGACTATTTAGAATTTTCCTAAGGAAAATTAATGATTTTTATTAAGATTTACTAAATGACTTAAATTAATAAAATTTTATTCTAAATTACTTCACTTACTGATTTTAGTTATTAAAACATGAATCTAAAGCCTAAAAGCAATTAACCCTAAATTTGGGCAAAATAACCATTTTGCCCCTCCTTAAGGGTTAAGAATCTACTTTATAATTTAGGGCTCTAAATTAGAAATTTATAGTGGCTAATGATTACTTATGGTTTAATATGAAGTTAGATAGTAAGTACATCAATTTTAGATGATTATTAAGCCTAAAAAGGTCAAATTAAGAAAGCTGACTTATGAGAGTAATTTGGTAATTTGACTTAATGAAACTTATATTTTCTATCTGTTTATTAAAGCCTACTATCTAAGATTTCCATAGAATATAAAATCACTAAATTCTGATATGTATTGGCTAAGTTATAGCCAATATAAGAATTATAGCTCTAATTAAGGAAATTAAGGTTTCCTAAAATGGGTCAAAAACCTAGCTTTTCCAAATTAAGTCCAAATTCAGTAAACTTAGTGACTATAACTTCCCTATAGTCCACTAATTACTTTAATTGGGAGTAGACCCAATTTGGACCTCATTTAGTTAAATTATAAGTTAATTAGGGCTTAGGTGATTGGTGAGTGGTTAGTGAGATTAACCATAGAATCACTAAACGAATCACACGGCTAGGTTCTATTCTACTTTATGAGTAATTAGAAACTAAAATTACTCAATTTGGATTGTTTATTATGCTAATATTCACTAATTAAGTTCTAAGGTAATTAGGGTAGATTAAGATATCTAACAATTGGATCCTAAATATTTTTATAATTTACTATTAATTAGGTGTTCTTGATCAAAATGGTAAATTATATGACCTAATTTGGAGCTCAATTGCCCAAGTTATGGTCAATTGAAGATCCAGGGTTAATTAGGGTAATTAAGGATAGGTCATAAAAGTGATTAAGCACATACTAATCCAAATAGAGAATTGAACACTACTATGTTGCTCTAGAAGTTCTACTTATCACTTTAAGACCCATATTGCCTATGTTTGGACAAGTGGTTAAGAAGTTATGAGCTTTATAAGATTAAGATTTGTGTCCAAAAGTGATTAGCCTAAATATACCTCAAACAGCAAAATTAATACTACTGTAATAATCCTTAGGCCTTGTTGATTACTTTGAGACCCATATTGGGTATGTTTGGGTAACCACACATAAAGTTCTAACCTAAGAAAGTTTTGTGGCATTTAGGGTTTAATTAGGGGTCCTAAATGTCACTAGGTGATAAATAGCTCTGAATGGCAATTTGATAGTTTCATATTAATCCTCTAATTTTACTGATCAAAATGATATATAGTATCACAATGTTTGGAGTTATGGATCTTATGTTATGAATGTATAGAGTTTCATATAGTTAATTTAATATGAATTTAATTAAATCATATGGATATATGAATTTATTTTATTTTTATTTTTATTTTCTTTTTTTCATGGCCGCGGGACCACAAACGGGAACAGAAAGGAGACGGGTAGTATGCCAACCCGACAGCGACCATAGGTGGGGCCCGCCATTAACAGCGTTAATGGGTCGAAAAAGGCACGCCCCAAAACCTTAACTCCTTCGTCTCTTCTAATCGACGAACTGGTGGATTAGGGCATCAACACAGACGACACCTCCACATCTTCTTGAGATGAAAAGCTTGCAGATCAATAGCACTTAATCTACTCTTCTTAATGAGATAAGTAACTCAATACACGATGATTCCTAACATTCTACACGATCGAGCCCTAAATTACGATGCTCGACTATAACCGACACATCCTCAGCTCAAATTTTGGCTTAGGACATCGATTTATCAAATCAATTGATCGCAATAACAATAGCATAATGCAATATCATAGAAATAGAAGAATCGAATAGAGAGGGAAGTCAGTTAGGATTGCAGATTGAAGAAAAAAATTTGACAATCAATCCAGAATGGAGTAAGTTTAATTATATCATTAGATCTTTGCAAAATTTAACAGAGGCAGACCATATTAAGAAAGAAAGAAGAATCAGAGATAAAGGTACCTAATTTTTGCCACAGAGGCTAAGAATTCAATCGAAGAAAGTCGTATAGGATTCCTTGATATTCGATTCAATTCAAAGCGTGAAAATTGGGTCTTGATGCTTTCTTAGAAATTTAAAGTATGAAGAAATGGGCAGTTATAAAGCGGTGGGAAGACCTGCGGCAAGGCATACTGAGCCGCGAGCAATTTCGTGCAGCCCGCATCGCGCAAAGACCTTCTAGCGGGAAAGATGAAGTGTAGAGCGTTCGATTCTGTTTCTTGATTTGATCAGAAGGCGTAAAGTGTTGCCATCTAATAAGACGCTAATGCCCTTCGAGCAAATAGTGTAGAGATAATTTAGACGGAGCTGTTAGATTATTTATATATATAGAAATTTTTTATAAATTTTCAAACCTATTTTATTAATTAAAATTAATTAATTAAGTGTATTCCAAAAATTTTTAATAAATCACCCTTAGCTAATTGAGAGGTGTTGAATACAATGGCGCAATTGGATTTTTGATTTGATGAGTATTTAATTATTTGATTTTTTTGGGTATCTAAATAATATTAAAATATTCGACAAAAATCAACGACTTCCAAATGCATCCAAAACTTCATCCCTAACTAATTTGGGGCTGGTGAACATAGTGACAAAGTTCGATTTTTGATTTGAGGTCAAAATAAATAGGTCACTTTCTAGGGTTTCTAAAAATTCCTAAAAATTAGGATTTGATCCATTTGATTCCTGATTGGGATTGGATCTTAGAGGTGAGCTTCTAATGACTTAATTAAGGTACTAGAATCATAATTATGACTTGGATTAGTTCTAATTGACCTAAGTAACAACTTGGGTTATTACACCTTCTTATCTTTAGGATATACTTTGCCCAAGTCATCCTTGGTGTAGATCTTGAAGGCACTCTTCGATGGAGTCGCCTGAAAGGCTGAGTTCACTATATAGGAATCCATGTTGACAAGTTAGAGGATCAACACATTCTGATCCTCCTATGTTGAAACATTCACAATGGGATTCATCATCTTATCTCCACCACCTCGCTTATTCAGGGTAGGGCAGTTCTTCTTGAAGTGACATGCCTTCCCATAGTTCTAGTAATCTATCTTTGCTTTTCTGGATCTTGATTTTCCTCATTGAGATACTAACCTATTTATGTTATGTCTCCTTTTTGTATGTCTTTCCCTGCTTTCAGTATTCAGCACTGAGGTGGATTCCTCCCCATGGAATTTCTTCCACACCTTATCATTCAGCACAAAACTGATAATGTTGTCAAATATTAATGATGCATTTACTGATGAATTATTGATGGATGTAACCAATCAATCCCAACTGTCTGGCAATGAAAAGAGGAACAACAAAGCTCATACCTCATCATCAAAATTGATGCATATCGAAGTTAACTTGCTCATCACCGTGTTAAACCCATTAAGGTGTTCAGTCAATAAATAGCCATCTATCAGCTTCTTATTGAATAGTCTTTTTATTAGGAAAACATTATTAAAAGCTTTGGGCATCTCTTACATTCTTGTCAAGGCATCCATGAGATCTACAGAGAATTTCTCATTAACAATTTTAAATGGAATAGAAGAATACAATGATAATCGAATCAAACTCAATGCAGTTCTATCTTGAACTTCCTATTCTTTGTTAGTCTAGTTGCTGGTTTTTTGTTAACTCGTTTCAATGGAAGATATAGCTTCTTTTGGTAAAGTAGATCCTTTAACTATATTTTCCATATCACAAAGTTCGTATCGCTAAATTTCTCTATCTTGTGTCTCATCTTGTCGGCCATTACTCCCACTCAAACAACAAACCTTAGAACCAACAAGGTAACCCCATGCTCTGATACCACTCATTGGTAAATGGATTTCAGCACCAAGAACACTTTGCAACGGAAGTGTTTTGGTTAGTTCACTAAAATGATGACCGGGATTTTGTTGATAGCTACCAAGCAAGTCTAAAATCACAAATCCACAAGGACTAGATCATAGCACATGCATGGATAACAAATTCAGGCATATATATATCCAAACATAAAATATTATGTGGAAAACCTAAGAATGGGAAAAACTACGAAGCCACACCACATAAAATATCCACTAAGAATCTTGAAGAGTACAAAGCTACAAAGAGCTTCACCTTTCATAGAAAACATAAAAGCTCTTACCATAAAATGAAGAGAAGAGGAAGCAGCCACCACCAGGAGTCTCTTCTTCAACATCCAAGAGTTCTCTTGCATTGCAGCTTTCTTCAGGCTTCACCTTGGGATCTTCTCCTCACAATAGCCTAAGCCTCTAACTAAAATGGCAACACTCTTAGCTTGCTTTGGAAACTTCTCCACATTTCCCCTTAAGTACCCAGCTAATTTCCAAACCCTAAGAGGTTCAAATTCCCTCCAAATTACTTAGGGTGTAACCTGAACCAGAGTAGAATTTCGCTATATGCTACAGCACACCGTAGCCCTTGGGCTTCAAATAGCCAGCCACCAGGGCACGCTGTAGTGCCCTGATCTTTGTTTTCCTACCGCTGAGGCATGCAGAAGCCCCTGCCACTTGTGATGAGTACTGCTGCGATGCGCTGCAGCGTCGATTTCTACTGAGATGTGATGCAGTAATGATTTCTGTTGCGGCGCAAGGTAGTGCCAACTTCTCTGTCTACTAACCACTGAGGTGTGTGATAGCACCTCCATCTAGGATGAGGGAGCGCCAATGCACGCTATGGGTGCCATGGTGCACGGCAGCACCTGTGTTGTTCCGAGATTTCTCACCTTGTTCTAAAGTGCCTCAAAAACTTCTGGAAGCTCACCGGAGCACATTAGCATCTCCATGATGGACTAATGGTCTCTATAACATAATAATTACTACTTATTTTCACTAAGTAATGGGTAAATAATAATTTAGATCATCCTGCGGTCTCCTTAATTTTGTGTAATAAAATCTTCTACAATTTTTTTCGACTAATTTATGACAAAGCTTAAAATAATTTCCAATATTTCTAAAGGCATGCATTAAATATTTTAGAGATATTATTTAAGATCCATTATCTAGCCCTAAAATTTACTTTAATTCATCTTTCAAAATCATCTCAATCCTTATTACATTTTCTATTTATCCCAGCAATGAATCCTAATTTTTCTTTTGATCCTAATTCTATGGTCTGATCACTTCTCCAAGTAATTCGATCCATTCAATGTGTTTAACTAAGAATCAAACTTATGTTATCAGATGCTTGTAAATACAAGAAATTAGTTTTCTATTGTATTTCAATGGAGACATTTCTCTAGTTATTTATTGCTTGAATCTTTCATTTGTTCTAGCGAAATATCGAGATTAAATTCTTCAGTCTAGTGTTTAGAATTGTGATGGAAGAATAAAAGTTTTATAAATATGATTTGTCACTACTCTGATGCCATATATTTTTCCTTTACATGTGTATGGAGCTTATTTGCTCGAAGCTTTTTGAATATGTACAAGCATAAAGGAACCCTAACCTTTAGATCAAAGAAAAGCTTGGAGCAACTATCCTAAAATAAAAGCTATAAATTGTAAGACAATGGTATTTTTTCTCTTATATTCATAGTGAAGAGAAATTAGGCTTTCAAGTATTCTTAATATTTGTGGTGCAAAAGCAAAATTTTCATGCCATCTCATTAAGTTTCCAAAATTAAAATATTTGATATGCTTGTGAAATCCAATTTCCCTTGGATAGCTTGATGAGGAAGGCTAATATTTTGGCACAATCCCATACAGAGTAACTAAGGGAATTGGCACATCTTAGAGAAATGATAATATAAAAATGATAAAAATATGAGCGTGAACGGGATGGGAATCTTATATAAAAAAGAATATATATGTTTAAAGTTACAGATATATAGGACATATGAATAATGGAAATCATAAAATTATTTTTATTTTTACGGCAGAAATAGTACTCAGAACTTGGAGACAAAAGTATTTTTTTGTGTGCCTTTATAAGAACTATATTTCTAAGAGACTTGAAATATATTATTTTTTAATGCTGCTAAACTCAAAACATATGTTTTTGCACACCAACATTTGAGGACCATTCTTGATATATTCTTTTGATTGCTCACATAAAGACTCCTTGAAAAGATACACCTTAATTTTATTAAATATAAATGAAATATGTTTTCCTTTATAACATTAATATTTTTGGAAGGCAAGAAATAGCAATTTTTGAATTTGAATGCTGCTAAACACAAAATGTTTGCATATTTGAGGACTATTCTTGGTATCTTCTATTAATTGATCACTTAATCATATTATCCTCATTATTGAATCCTTCAAAATATAAACATTAGTTTTATAAGATAATAATGGATATTTTGCTTATGTGCACTTTCCTAGCAAGGGCTAGGTTAACAGATCATAATTAATCCAAATTTATGTTGTCATATTATCCTCATTAATTGAATATCTTGATATCTTATGCTTTTCCCTTCTGCATATCTTCTATTAATTGATCACTTAATCATATTATCCTCATTAAAAAATCTTCAAAATATAAACATTAGTTTTATTAGATAATAATGGATTTTTTTCTTAGATACACGTTTCTACCAAGGGCTAGGTTAATAGATCATAATTAATCCAAGTTCTTCTTGTCTTATTATCCTCATTAATTGAATATCTTGATATATTATGCTTTTGCCTTCTTGATATCTTCTATTAATTGATCACTTAATTATATTATCCTCATTAAATAATCCTTCAAAATATAAAAATTAGTTTTATTAGATAATAATGGATTTTTTTCTTAGATGCACTTTTCTACCAAGGGCTAGGTTAACAGATCATAATTAATCCAAGTTCATCTTGTCATATTATCCTCATTAATTGAATATCTTGATATCTTATGCTTTTGCCTTCTTGATATCTTCTATTAATTGATCACTTAAACATATTATCCTCATTAAGGAATCCTTCAAAATATAAACATTAGCTTTATTAGATAATAATGGGTATTTTGCATATATGCACTTTCCTAGCAAGGGCTATGTTTAGAGATCATAATTAATCCAATTAGATGTTGTCATATTATCCTCATTAATTGAATATCTTGATATCTTATGCTTTTTATTTCTTGATATCTTCTATTAATTGATCACTTGAATGATATCCACAACTCTTCCAATGGCTTCACACTAAGGTAAAATTCTTTTGAAAAAAAAAATTAACACAAATAATTAATCACTTTGCTTTGGCAGATCTGACATTACTCTATAGAGCTATGTAAATTCAGATCTTGCAAGAGATGTTGATAGTTGGAGGAGTACTACTAGGTATGTATTCACATTGGGAAGTGCATCGGTGAGCTAGATCTCCAAGCAACATAACATTGTTGCTCTATGTACCACAGCGGCGGAGTTCGCCATTATTACTGAGGCGAGTAAGGAGATGAATTGGATAAAAGGTTTTATGGCAGAATTTGGCAAGGAGCAGAAGGATGTTATGCTCTACAGTGATAGTATGAGCACTATTCACAATGCAAATAATGCAGCATTTCATGCCAAGATGAAGCACATATAGCTTTGTATTTTAGGACTTATTACTGAAGGGACACATCCCATTGGTACATTTCTAGGTTTTCCATGAATCTGCTAACTACTCCCACTACTTATGCAATGTCCGATCTCATGTTGATCATGGTGTACATCAAGATCCCAACCGTTGAAGCATAAGGAAATTTTAGCACGTATCACTTCTCCTCTTTAGACTTTAGCAATTGATCCTTCAGCATCCTTATCTCCTCCATGTCTAATCTTGCAATTAACATATCAACCATATACAACAACAGAAATATATTGTAAGACATACACTATTTTATATAATAACAGTGATTTGCTTGTACTATTTCTTAAGTTCTTGTTTAAATCCATAGAGGCTCTTCTTGAGCTTGCATAGTAGCTCAACTTATTTTTCTAGAGCTTTGTATTACTCAGATTATTGCATGTACAACTCCTCTAACTCTCCAAAAAAACACATTCTTGACATTCATTGGCTCCAGATGCAAAGCTTCAACTACAATGATTTTCAACAGAACCCTAATAGTTGTCATCTTTACAATTGGGGTGAAGATCTCACTATACTCAACTTCATGCCACTAATGGAAGCCCTTTACTACCAACCTTGCCTTGTAGCATTTGCTCACATTGGGTTATTCCGTTACCCAGTAAACTCACTTATTCTAAAGAGTTTTCTTTCTATCTATTTGAGCTGCCAACTCCCATGTCCCATTTGACATGGGTAATTCCATTTCATCATTCATGGTAGCTTTCCACTTGATTGTATCTTTAAGGCTTTATGGTTCACCACCATCCATTAGAAACAAATAAAATAAGGAAGGAGAGCAGCTCTGTGGCAGTCCTGTGACTCTTGTAGATCTCTGGGTGTATGTAATTCAACATTAATACCCTTCTAAGTAACTTTATATAGACATTCATCTAACTCAATATTGTTATCAATTTCTATGTGCAAGGGCATACCATCTAAGGAAACCATGGAATTAGTTCTAACTCCAATCCAATCCTTGTACTTTTTACTTTCACTAAAAGTGACATCCCTGCTTCTAATAATTTTTTAGTTTTGATTGTCCCTGAATCTATAATCAAACTTGCTCGTGCCATGTCCAATAAATGTACACTGGATCACCTTTGCATCAAGCTTGCTCCTTGATCCTCCATCAATATGCACATAGGATGAGTAGTGAAATACCTTGAGGTAATTCTATTTCACCTTCCTTCCACTCTAGGCCTCCTCAAAATCCCTTCATTTAAGGGTGCGGAAGGTCCCCTATTTATCAAATACGTCGCCGTGTTAACAGCCTCATCTCAGAATGGCTTTGGGAGACCTACATGTAATCTCATTTTCTAGCTCTTTCTCTAATTGTTCAGTTCATCTTCTATACAACACCATTTTGTTGTGGTGTTTTTGGAGTAGAAATTACATCTTGATCCCACTCAAGGCACAAAACTTCTTGAACTCCTTGTCACAGTATTCACCGCCTTTATCGGATCTCAAGCACTTGAGCTTCAATTTTCTCTCATTCTACACCAAAGATAACTACTTTTGAAACACATCAAACACATCATATTTATGCTTTACAAAGTAAACACAAGCTATCTTTGTCTATTCATCAATGAAGGAAATAAAATATGTGGCTCCACCAATGGAAGAAGTTGAAGGAAGCCCCCATACATCCGTATACACAAACACGAGCTTTCTGCCTTTCAACTCTCTTCCAACCTTGGACAATGAAACCATTTTTTTTCTTCCCATCACACAGTCTTCACAAAAATCTAAGTTCACTAACTTCAATCCTTAGAGCTTTTCCTTTGACTATAAGGATTTCAAGCCCTTCTCGCTCATAAGGCCAAGCCTCCGGTGCCATTGACTTGCGTCTATTTGTTCTGTAGCTGTAATGGAATAGGACACTTTATACATGTTGCCCCGTGCAAGAACGAGTGCACCCTTGGAGACCTTACATGAGCCCCCTATAAAGCATGTGTTGTAGCCCTTCCTAGCTAACTAGATCATTGAATTAATATTTATCTTTGGACATGGCACATGTCCAACATCTCTTAGCTTCTGATATATCCAAAATTTATAACAAAAATGTAGGGATTAAACATTCAAATTATCATATATATCCATATACTTTAAATGGAAAATGGCACTTTTGTAATAAAATGAAGAAAATGGAATGCCTGGACTGAATGAACAAATTGTGGGTCAAAACCGCCACAGCGAGCCATGGCGGCTCATCAAAATTCTTCACTTGGTAGCCAAACTGCAGACCTGGAAGAAAGGGCGCCACAGCTTATTTCATTAAAGTTAAATTAAAATCATATAGAAGTGTAATTGCAGTGTTTTTGAAAGTCTGCCTGCCGGCGCACCGCAGAGCACCACAGCGTCATTTCTCTAATCTTTAATTGTAATCATATAAAGATAAATTGAAGTGTTTTTGAAAGTCTGCCTTTCGCAGGGTGCTATGATGCGCCGCCGAGTCCCACAGCATCATTTCTCGAGGAAATAATAAAACTATATAAAAGAGAAATTGAATAGTGTTTCAAAAATACTTCAGCTGCAGCGCACCGCAGCGGGTAAATTATGATTTTATAAGACTATAGGTGAACTAATGATCCGCCTTTTTCGAACTTTCAACCGCCGCCGCGCGCCACAGCCTGCCGCAATGGCATTTCCGATTATTCACACAAAATATATAAGAACTAATTGAACAATCAATCTTCCGTATTTTTGAACTTTCAACTACCGCAGCGCGCCACAATGCACCACAACGGAATATTTATTTATCATAAAAACTATAGTTGAACTATTTGAATAGTGATTACAAAAGTTTATCCACTGCAGCGCGGCACAGCGGATGCTGTGGCGACCGAAAAATTGATAATAATTTTTATGTAGGAACAGTGTTTAGAGCGCAGCTGCCATAGCGCGCCGCAGCAAAATAGTGTTTGGAATGTTGCTGCTAAAGCGCGCTGCAGCGGACGGTTCAGAAATTTTTAGAACAACAATAATTGCAGCATAGGGAAGGCCACAAAATGCAACCTTTGGCGTTCCTCAGTGTCTTGAAAACTTGAAGAGAATCATTACTGCTGAATCTCAATAGAATAAAATGAATTAAACATTAAAAGGGATTGGATTGAAGCTAAGGAAGTGGGAGAGTCACATCATTAATACTCTAAGGCTGAGTGCATCCTTATTTAAGGGCTAATCTCAGACCTTAAGAGAGTTTCAACTTATGACATTCAAGTTCCCTAAAGGAAAAGTTGTAGCAAGAGGAGAAAGGAGAACCCTCCAAAGGGAAGAAGGCCAACCAAGAATAAGAAGATGAAGAAGATATCAAGGAAAAAAGGGTGGATCTTCAAGAGGAAGGGCAGGAAGAGTCCAAGAGAACCCCAGAAAACCTCCTGGTGTTTCCTAGTATTTCTTCCTTAACTCCCTTGATTTATTTTTGCTGTGAACTGATGGCGAGGTTCACATTTGCTTGTATGTATGCTTATACATATTTAGTAATGGAAGGCTAAAACCCCTTTGGAGAGGGTTGAGATGTAGTTGTAAGAATATATAAGGGTAAGATGGTGTATGATGAATTTGTTTAAATATATGATAAAGAAAATGTTTTTTTCATTTATATTTTATGTTGAAATGAATGCTTGGATGAACTAAAAACTAAGTTCTTTTATTTAAAAGAACTTGTGTTACAAGTCATCAGTTCGGTAAAAGCAAGGAAAGTAGTGCAAGTAAGGCTGAGAATTATGTGACAAAATTCTCAAGCTCATTCGCACCTTTCCTTAATGGGTCTGCCAAGAGATTGATGCTGTTGAACCAAATTCTCCATTAATCTTGATCTGCTGCTTAGCAAGGTAGAAGGGATGAGAGGATGTTAGGAAAACTCAATGGATGATGTGACATAATCCATTGACCCTACGCATCTTCCCATTTAGCTAAACTGCGTGTGACACACATGATGCATGGTTAATGGATGTCTTGTTTGTGAGATGATCAGAAATAAAAGATATCCTTTCGTAACCTAGTTGTAGGGGATCAAAATATAATGAATAGATCATGATCTCATGAGAGTCTATGTGCTAAGGAAGAACTCAAAAGGAGCTCTCTTTGTGCACTAATTTATGTGCTAAGGAAGAACCCAAAAGGAGTTCCCTTTATGCACTAAACTTGAACCTAATGTAAATGTAGGGTACTCTAATTCTAATGGTGTTCACTTGATTTAATAAAGTAAGTAAAGTGAAAGTATACATTAAACAATAAAGTTATATCACCAACTCTGGCAACTATTACAATGAAATCTCAACTCTCTGGTTTTTAATCAACTTGTATCTTAACTTAAGTTCATTTGTATCGCTAAACTAGGAACCAAAAATCAACCAAAATTTGACATCTAAATATTATCGAAAGAAAATATAACTTGGTATCAGAACAACCATTCCCTGAGAACGATAAATCTCAGAAAATAAAACTTCCACTTATTACTTCAGACCACGTACACTTGCGTGCAAATGCAGACGTGTATTTTCCGTCTGTCAAGTTTTTGGTGCCGTTGCCAGGGAATGGTTTCGTTTTGTATCAAGTATAATTTTATAGTAACTAGTGATTTAGAATTAATTAATTTGTGCATATTTTCTTACATAGTTGTAATTAATTTCTTAATTTACTTGCTTTTGAAAAAAAAAATTGAAAAATTTCCAAAAAGATCTAATGCTGAAAGTTATTGCTTATTGCTTATTATTATTACTGAAAATTTTTATCTGCTGGCCATTTGTGGGTGAATTTATATTGCTGTAACTTGCTCTAGCTAATGAATCTTTAACTGTATGAGTAGGAGAACCTTGTTGAATTCTTTTACGATCATGAAATTGATAGGACTACTCTAAGAGCTAGGTGAGAACAAGTATTGCTTAATCAACAAAACTCACAAATGGTTGATCTAGAAGTAAACCCAATAGAACTAATGGTAAATGCTACAAGGAGTCTCCTTAGAGAATATGCACTTCCCACTGTAGAAGGAGTTCCCAATGCCATTGCTAGACCTCCTATTTAGGCTAATAATTTTGAAATAAAACCATCCATGTTAAATATGATTCAAAACAATCAATTTAGTGGGCTAGCAAGAAATGTGCATATTTTAAACTAATTTCAGGCTAATAAATGCGCATATTTCAAACTTTTTGGAAATATGTCACACTTTCTGATTTAACGAGGTATCTGATGATGCCATAAGATTGACATTATTCCACTTTTCACTGAGAGATAGAGCTAAAGTTTAACTTAGTTCTCTACTCGGTGAGTCTATTAGGACCTGGGACGATTTGGCAAGAAAATTCCTAGCCAAGTATTTCCCACCTGCCAAGACAGCCAAGTTGAGGAATGAAATCTCAAACTTCTCTCAACAACATGGTGAGAATTTGTATGATGGCTGAGAACGCTTTAAGGACTGCTTAAGGTGTTTCCCGCATCATGGGCTCCATTTGTGGATGCAAGTGCAAATATTTTATAATGGATTAAATGCACCCATAATGACCCTTATCGATGCAGCCGTAGGAGGGTCGTTAAGTAGTAAAACCCTTGAAGAGGCTTTCGATCTCCTCAAGGAAATGGCATAAATGCAAACCAATGGCTGACTAAGCAGCTGAAGTCTAACAAAAAGGAGGTAAACAATCTAAATGAATCAACCCAATTGGCCTCCTTGCAAGAGGAACTGGAAATGCTAGCCAATAAAATTGAGAACTTGAATGTAAGTGATGTTCACGAAGTTAGTTATGAGTTGTGTGGAGGGAGTCATAATAATGAGTACTGTAATTTAAGCAATCCATTTTGCCCCTTCACAAACTGAACAAGTTAACTTCATGAGAAACAACAGCATGAACAATAACTCCCATAACAACCCTTACTCCAACTCTTACAATCTGGGATGGAAAAACCATCCAAACTTCTCTCGGAGTGAGGGAAATGTTCAAGGTAACTTCCAACTCCCAACAATAAAACTGACCAATTCAAAATGGCAATAAATTCTTATAAGCAAAATCAAAATAATAAACAAGAATCTGGTTTAGAAGAATCATTTTGAGCTTTTAAAATAGAAACAATGCAATTCATGAAAAGAGCAAAAATGGCCATGAACCATCATGAAACCTCCATTCAAGGAATTGAGGTATCTTTAAGGAACATTAAAGTTCAATTAGGATAGATTTCTAAATAGCTATCTACTAAATAGTAAGGTATGCTCCCTAGCTTAACTAAATTAAATCCAAGAGAAACAGTGAGCATAATTGATGTAGACACTAAGAAATTGAAATTCATTGATCTGAATAATAAGAAACAGAAAAAACCAACAAAAATTCTTAATCTGAATAAGGGAAAAGATAGAGTAGCAGCTAAGATGGGGGACCCCGATAGATTGAACATCCCATGGGGTGATTGAAGGCAAAGTCCTTATAGATCCCGTGTGTGATCTAGGGGCTTCGGTGAATGTTATGCCATGGCATATTTACACTAAATTAGGAATAAGGGGGGTGGAGGAGACACTATTAATTTTAGAATTTACAAATCTAGCATCTCAAACCCCCTTAAGAATTGTGAAGGATGTCCCCATAGAAATAGGGAGTTTTGTGATCTCCACTAGTTTTGTGGTGTGTGAATGGGACAGTTGGAGGGAAAACTCCACTGTAATTTTTGGGAGACCATTCTTAGCTAGCTCTCGAGCTATCATTGATGTGGAAAGGGGACTAATAATGGTTAGAGTTAAAGGTCTAGAAGAAGCTATAGACTTGATGCTTAGTTACTTAAGGAGAAGAATATAAAGGCAAAATGGGAAAAAGATAATAGGGAGTTGGAAGAAGAAAAAGAGATTGGGAGCACTGTAGAATCTGTTGTTCACTATGATACCTCATCTAGAGGAAGTGATAGAAAGGGAGATAAGAAGAAGAAAAATACTACAAAAGTTTATCCACTGTAGCGCGTTGTAGCGCGCCGCAGCGCGCCATAGCGGACGCTGCGGCGACTGAAGAAAAGATACTAATTTTTATGCAGGAACAGTGTTTGGAGTGCTGTTGCTATAGCGTGCCAAAGAAAAATAGTGTTTGGAATGCTGCTGCCATAGCGCGCCACCGTGGACGATCCATAAATTTCCATAACAACAAAAATTGCAGCATAAGGAAGGCCACAAAATGCAAACTTTTGCCTTCCCAGTGTGTTGAAAACTTGAAGAGCATTATTACTACTGAATCCCAATAGAATAAAATAAATGAAGCATTAAAAAGGATTGGATTAAAGCTAAGGAAGAGGGAGATTCACATCATTAATACTCTAAGGCTGAGTTTGTCTTTATTTAAGGGCCAATCTCAGACCTTAAGAGGGTTCCAACTTTTGACATTCAAGTCCCCTAAAGTATAAGCTGTGGCAAGAGGAGAAAGGAGAATTTTCCATAGGGAAGAAGGACAACCAAGAATAAGAAGATGAAGTAGATAGCAAGGAAAAAAAGGTGGAGCTTCAAGAGGAAGGGCAGGAAGAGTCCAAGAGAACCCTAGAAAACCTCCGGGTGATTCATAGTATTTCTTCCTTAACTCCCTTGATTTATTTCTGTTGTGAACTGATGGTGAGGTTCACTTTTTCTTATATGTATGCTTATACTTATTTAGTAATGGAAGGCTAAAACCCCTTTGGAGAGGGTTGAGATGTAGTTGTAAGAATATGTAAGGGTAAGATGGTGTATGATGAATTTGTTTGAATGTATGAAAAAGAAAATGTTTTTATCATTTATATTTTATGTTGAAATGAATGCTTGGATGAACTGAGAACAAAATTATTTTATTTAAAAGAACTTCTGTTCCAAGCTCATCAATTGGGTAAGAGCAAGAAAAGTAGCGCAAGTAGAGCTGAGAATTATGTGACAAAATTTTTAAGCTCATTCGCACCTTTCCTTAATGGCTCTACCAAGAGATTGATACTGGTGAACCAAATTCTCCATTAACCATGCTCAGTAGCTCACAAGGTAAAAGGAACGAGAGGACATTGGGAAAACTAAATGGATGATGTGATATAATCCATTGACCCAATGCATCATCTCTGTAATAACCCTAGTTGTTATCTCAGCTAAACTTAGATTATTTAAGCTAAACCAAGCCTTAATTTTGATTCCAATGGACTCAATGGGTCATTTAAACCTAACTCTTGAAGTTTGGAGTCATTTAGAGCTAAAATGGAAAATCTAGTATTTTTGGCTATTTTAAGCCCTGAAAAATACCTAAATTAATTTGATCTTCAAATCAAAATTTGATTTCATTTTTGAATTCATCATACCCTAAATAGCTAAGGGTGAATTTTTGAGAATTTTTGGAGCTCATTTGGTCCTAAATTGGATTTAGAATATTTAAGAATAATTATATATTATTTAATTGGATTTATTTAATTTAAATAAATTAAATTAATTATTTTAATTAAATGGGATTTGCTGTCAGGACCGCGGTAGATCCGCTGCGGGGTCCCAACAGCGGGGCACCATAACCGCCGAATGGATGATCGAGCACGCATATTAGAGCTCTTAATCCAACGGCTCACGACACCCGCGTCGTGATCTAATCCCATCTGCTCGATCGACATCTAAGATCGGACGCATGGGATTTAATCCACGTTTCAGGTTAAGTAGGGACTGCATCAGGCCATCTACCCACAACGGTTTTGTGATTAGACGGTGGAGAAGAACCGATAGATCCCGCCTCGACAGGGAATTTTCGCTCGTACCGTGCCACGACAGCATTGTCCCATACTCCCTCCTGCCTTGTCCCCTAGGCCGTTAGGATCCTTCCGAGAGTGGCCGAACCCAGTAGGATGGCCTGGGAGGTCTGGACCCTCCTAATTGCTGAAATTGGGAGAAGCCTCAGGCCAAGCCGATTCCCAAGCTCGATCCCTGGCCTCGATACCTAAGCCCTCCTGGAGCCTATAAATGCCTCTGGGATTTCACAGTGAGTCCCTTTGCTCACTGTGAATCCCCAATTGCCTAGCTGAAGCTCTGCTGGAGTCCCGTCTTCCCCGATGAATTCCAAAAATTTCAGAAGCTTGAACCGCTGATAGAGGGCCCGTCTGGTGTTCAGACCCCCTGTGCACCTTCGTCCATCCTCCAGGAAGCTCAGGAGCACCTCAATTCCCTTCGGCTAAGCCTAAAACTCGACTTGAGGTATAGCCTTCCTCCATTGAAATTTCTTCAGCTCATTTCCATTTTGTCTTGTGGATTGAGCCCTAGATGTCGTCTAGAGCACCTTAGCCAACTAGGAAACCCGTGATGATTGTCGCCTGGGGCTAAGTTAGCTCGAGTCGATCATATCGATCGATTGAGCTAGCAGCCGAGCCAATGGCTGAGTCCGAGTAAGCACCCAGTGATTAGCTTCGCCTCAGGTTAATATAGGTTGGGGGTTTGACGCGTCTCGACTCCCTGAACATGTAGGGATCAAACCCCAATCTAATCAAGGCCTATGTGAGGAGAATTGTTCCCTCACGGTCGGCCTGAGACGCCCGTATCGAAGGCATCTCGGTCGAGTAGCACCCCGTCAATCCAAAGGGATCCAGATAGGGGTTCTTGGTTCAATCGACGCGTCTCGACTCCTTGAACGTATAGGGATCGAGTTGTGCCTCTATCGTCGTCGTAGCACCGAGAATTTTGGTGCTGAAGCTTAGCTGACTCGGGACCCGTCGAGAGGAAGGAGACAAAGTTGTGGGTCCTGGGCCAGGCCAACTCGTGACCCGCGTGGTTCTGATTTTGGGCCGCACCTAATTAATATTTATTGAATGACATTTTTAATGGTTATGCATTTAAATAATTAAACCCTATAGTTTCAATTTAAATAAACATTCAGATTAATATAATTGTATAACTTTGGCTATATAAATCTAAATGGTATGATCCAATATACCATTTGAATCAGAAAATTATAAGGAACCTAAATATAAAATAAAATTTCAGATATAATGGCTGGATTTAAAAATAATTGCCCAACCCTTTGCTGACCTTATTTAAATCATATAAAATTAGTTATATACCCAAATATGGAGATTAAGGGCTCTGATTGCTCCTTGGACCCTAAAGAATAATATCAGACCCTTAAAATCAATTTTGGATATTAATTTCTCTTAATCACTCATTAATCACCTTAAGTAGGGATTAGCAAAATTAACCCTAATTAAGCCTCTGATTTTAATAAACATTGTTCCAAATGCTATCCTAAGCACACTAGAGCCTTTGGGTAGGGTTGGATTGCCCTAAGATGCCCTAAATTTACTAATCTCCAAAATGGACTTAAATAAGTGATTAGTGCTAATTAGTTTAATTAAGTGGCCAAAACCCATGATGAATGCATTTCCTACCTTATTAATCAATATGAAACATATTATAATAGATTTTGATTAATTTGGATAAGTAAACCCTAAGATCCCAATTTTTGGCTTAAGTGGGGGCATTTTGGCCATTTGACCAAATATGCTTAATTGCCCTTTAAACTTTGGAAAATTTAGTAAATTTACCTTAATCAGCTTATTAAAATTCTACTAGATCCTTACACTAATGATAGTAATAATATTCATATTAATATTTTGAAATCTTCAATTAGCCTTAATTAAGACCCTTATATCTTAAGTTGCCTTAAAAAGGCCAAAATGTGTAAATGCTTAATCCAATACCTAAAATTGTCAATTTCAACCTTAATAGGTTCAATATAGTGAAATTATAAACTTAAATCCTAAGAGAAACACAGTTGGAAACTCTTAAGTTAAATATCTAGTTTAAAATCTAAAGTGAGCAAACTTCAGATCTTTAGATCTTAGATCTTAGACTTAGATCTTCAATTTGGAATTAAACCAACTCCAATTGAAAATTCTTTAAATGATTAATTGTTTAATCCTTTGAAACCTTCCATGTGGGTATAGGATGATTCAATCTATAAGATAATGAAATTATCTTAAAGGTTGAATATATATCTTAGATTCTCAAGTTCTTAATTGATTGTTTTATCTTATAATCAGTAGAATAGCCTTTCACTAAGTTCTTAGTTCCTGGATCTTTCAGCTTATAGGATCCTTGACCTTTAATTTGGGTAATAAGTGTGAACCCTAGATCCTAGTTAGGATATTACCTTGGATTTAGGATTTGAACTCAACATAGGGTTTAAGTTCAAAATCCTTAAATCCTAATTTACATAATCAAGATTTGGGTCAGGGAGTAAAATATTAATAAATTAGGTCATTGATTTCCTTACTTAAACCATATAATCATCACATGATTTTGGATTAGAATTTTTAAGTTCTAATATTAACTTTAAGGACGTAAATCTGAGAGTCTACTCGATAGCTGGATATTGGAGATCCTTAACTTGTACCTTCTCAGAGTAGTTAGATTGAGCAATTACATAACATTAGATATCACATAGTCTAAATTGAGTCTCTTACTTACTTTGACTAGATTGGTTTGCATACCTTGGATATTGAAACTTATTCCTTGAGCATAATAGGAGAACTTGTGATATGGATGATACATCCTAAGTTAGTATTTGAATTGCATAATATTCAGTTATGGCAAAGCTTTGCAGTTGGTAGAATATGTCCTAGCATAGTCTGCCTCTTCAGTAATAGTATTGTGTAGGATTGACCTAGGCCTAGAGGATTAGGATGGCCTATTGGCTGGGTATTGATTGATATTTCAGTATTGGAGGCCCTGTATGGCCTATTGGCTGGTATGACAGTACTATGTCTTAGGCTTATTGCTACTCTAGCTGGAATGTTTAGTATTGTTTTCTATTTTGCTTTGCCACATGCTTCAGTGGCCTTATTTTCAGTACTTGCTTGCTTCGCCACATATCTCAGTGGTTTTATATTTCATAGATTGCTTTGCTTTTGCCATATGTCTTAGTGGCTTTTCTTTTCTTTTTCTGTTCTTAACTAGCATGTTGTATGTATACTCATATGGCTTACTTATATATATTTTGGCATGTTTAGGATGTTAGAATTGCACATTTTCAGTACTTGTGTTTCTTTTATATACTCAGCATGTGTTAACCTGATCATAAAGCATGTTAGGTTCAGAATTGTATTGTAGTTGCTATTTTTTTTAGCTTTTAGCCTCTCCTTATTTATTTTGCATTGTATGTTCTCCATACTAGTTACTGGCTATAAATGGATAGTTTATAGTTACCCATTTCTTTCATTAATAGTTGCACCCTTTACTGCTTGCATGTTTAGTTAAATCAAAATATGATATCTTTAAAATGTTCAGTTCATCAAAATAGCCTAAAATGTACTTAGACAATTGTCTAACTGTAACCTTTTTATTTTGTTGGCTGGGGCCTTGGCATTTGTGATACCGATAAATGTCAGATTCAGACGTGTTCGTGGGCAGTGTCGCAGAAGAGGATTAGGTTCAGAAAGTGGATCATGCTGCTGCTGTTTAGATAGATATTGCATTTTTATTTTAGTTAGATTGAGAGACATTTTTCATTCTCTTTAAACTTCAGTTTGTAACAATTA